>OZ004714.1:20859022-22152251 GCA_963924515.1 Vespertilio murinus | reverse complement strand
GACGCTCTATCCACTGAGCCAAACCGGCTTTGGCACTTTTTTTGGTCTTCACGATCTCTAATCCCCTGCATATGAAGGGCTATATTCCTCTAGGCCGAAAGGGGAAAGGAAATTTTCCACAGCGGATTACAAAAGAGAGCTGCTTCTGGGTACACTGACTCCCCATCCTTTCTACTCGCTGCTTATCTGAAACCTAAGAACTAGGTCTCCTGGACTTCGAGTGGGAGGTTAGATTGTCAGATCACTGAAATGTTTCCTCTGAAGTATTTCAATCTCTAATCAGTCCCCGAACCCTAGCACATAGTTCACATAGACAGCCCGTGGCCCTTTTCATCTCTGCTCTCCAATCTCACATTCTTCAAAAGAACCACTGGCCTGCTGTAACCTATCCTCTGTCACACCCTTCGGCCTAACCTCTCCTCGATATGCTTAGGTGCTCTTGGGAGAGCTATTCTGACCCTCATATTCTGATCGATTCTAATATTAATATCTTGATCTGTGAAGACGGGAACAAAACAGATCTCATCATGACAGAGTAAATGAACTCCACAAAAACTGAAGGAGTAACAGTGATGAGGTGAAGAAAAATTTAACTCCTGGGATGTAAGCTATCTAGGCATGCTAAACCTACAAATACAGCGTCACAGCTGCGAAACTAAGGAATGGCCATCAAGTCTGGAAACACAAATAATATTTTCTATTTGTAACCAATTAAAGGTGTCCTCTGTGACATTATGTGCATCCATCTGCTTCCATAGTCTATGTACATCTTGCAGAGAAATGCTATAAGGAAGACTCTGTCTCAAAAATGTTTTAAATATACTGTATTGTAAAAAAAAAAAAAAAAAAGGCAAAGCTATAGCAACTTGTGTTTAAATGTTTACTTGTTCATTTAATAAGCACCTACTAAATGTCAGGCGCTCGTGAACTTCTCGATGCCGGTTCATTCGGCGCTGCTTAATTCAGTTGCACTGTATTACTAAAGACAGGGAGATACTTTTTTCTCTTGTACTTTGAACTAAGTTTGAATGCTTGAGGAATAAAAATATTTGGCTGTACAACTGTCTTCTGCATACAAAATCAGTACGCCATGTTTCCTCTCCTTCTCGCAGTGTACATTAATTCTGTGATCACTCCAAATGATATAAAGGCTGTCTGGTGCCCATTTCTATTTTTCTCCTTTAAAGACTGCCAACAAGGATTCATATCATATTTATTAGTCCTGAGGATTATATAATAGTGCTTCTGGGCGAAACAGGCTTGATTCCAAGGTGCCAATCTATTGTATTATTTTAACTCAATCGTATTTTTCTAATTCAGGTTAAATCAAAATGCAAATATCAGGATGACTTCACATGAAGAAGGGTACATGCTCAGCACCTGCAAAAGAACAAGAGCACTAAAGGGTAGGGAGATAAATGTAAGAGAGCTGAAGCAGAACCCCTCAGAGCAAGCCACCTGCAAGACAGAAGAACCAGCTGTGGAAAATTCCTTGCGGGGCTGGCTACTGCCGCCACGGCAATCTCCCAGGGAAAGCCTCTTGGAAGCTGCGGCTCTGTTCCTCGGCTTTCAAGATGCTCACTTGGAGCTGCATACGGAATTCTACCTCTGACAACCACGGTGGCCCTCACAGAGAGAGAGAGAGCCCGGGATTGTCTTCAGGGAAGTAGCAATAAGGAGCTTCAAATTACAGACCTCGGAGACTCACAGCCACCAAAAGCAGCACTTGTGGCATTCGGGAAATTCAGAGTGGAAGCATTTCTCTCATCACCAATTACAACAGTCGCAGAGCAAGGGGAATTCTTCCACTTGCATTGGGGAGTCAGCCGGAAGGAGAAGCAGGCAGCTAAATGTGCACCATCCTATGGCCTAAGCCTGTACTTCCCAGCCCTCAGAGCGCATGACTGGCTTTCCAGGACAGGCAGTGCCCATTACATACATTATTCTAGCTCCTGTCCACTCACAGAAGCCATGAACTAGTGTTTAACTCTGGACTACTGATTATCAACACTATTTCCTCCTTTAAACTCTGACTATGCAGTTGGTCCTCTGTGTCCACGGGTTCCGAGCACACAAATGCAACCAACCGAGGATTAAAAACGATATTTTCTATCCACCTTTTGGAATTAGTGGATGTGGAGGGCCAACTACATGCTTTGTTCTACCATCATTTTATATAAGGACCCTGAGCATCCATCCATGGGTATTGGTACCCACAGGGGTCTTGGAAACAATCCTCCATGGATACTGAAGGACAGCTGTAATTACCGGTAGTTAAGCAGGCATTGATGAGCCATAACAGTATCTAATTTTTCTGAACACTTTGTTCTCATCCTCTCATAAAGCACACCCAGAAGAGAGGCGCGCTCTCCCTCTCCCTCTCTTTCTCTCTCTCTTACTCTCTCTCTTTCTCTCTCTCTCTCTCTTACAGACTGGGGAAAAGCATCATTGGCTAAACACCTTGACCGAAGTCACCAGTGATAGAGTTGAGGCTTCTACCAGGTCTTTCCTCACTCCAGCTTTCATGAGCGGTCCACTACCCTATGTTTCCTCCAGCCCTTTGCCCTGTAAATCCACCTGGCTTAATCAAACCTTTCACATTGCAGTAAGTAGAGCTGTGGCTGTATTCCTCATCCTTGTCACACTAGCAAAAGCCACCTGTGCAATAAGTTGCAAGTGGACAAGAATTACCCGTATCCGGCCCTTGAAAGACAGAAAAACAGGCTGGCCGATGAGGAAAGCTATTTAAGTAGAACAGTGTCTTAGAAAAATCTAAAAACGTTACATTTCTGAGAGGTCACTTCTGTGTCAACTTACTGAAAGATCATAAAAAGTTTAACGCTAACTACTTTACAGCACACGATTTTGAAGAATACAGTTTATATTATTAATGTTTCCAGTAGCATAAAAACCGTCTAATATTTCCTAACCAACCCCTTTTTTCCAATAGAATATAGACAATGTGGCATTTATATTAACCATGCCATAATACGTTCTGAAACAGCTTGTGGGGTCAGGTGGACTTTAAGTGGCTTTGCATTAGAGCAGTAGTTAAGAAATCAATTACCGAAGAGTCTTCAGATTTAAATCTAAGTCATACTATCCTTACTTAAGAGCAAGCATAAGCTAGATCATTTATATTACTTCCTGAAAAGATATTTTTTAAAAGGAGCATGGACAACTTGAAAAAAAAATATTGTTTCCATAGAATTTATTATAAATAGGCACATTTAGTTTTAAAATAACTCATAATCCCCTGAACTCATCATGTAAGGGACTTCTTCCCCGGTTATAGATAACCCACCAACAAAATTAACACTAAATTACATTTAACTAGACTTATGTCAGAATACATAAACTCTAAATACTCTCTTTCGATTTGGGGTTGGGGAAGAAGGAAGAGATAAAGGTAGAGATGCAGACAGCAGAAAATTTGAATTTTCCCCCAAAAATACAATAATCAAAAATATATACGCTAACTAAGTAAATAGTGGAAAATATTGGCTACTGTGAATCCAAGTAGTGGTGTATGTATGGGCACTGTATTTTTCTTCCTACATTTTATACATACAAAGATTTTTAAACACCATTTCCAGGGTATGTCATCAGGTCAAGTACAGATTCAGCCAAGGCTCCCGCTTCTACAGTGCACTGTTAACTGAAATCCAAGAGGTAACACAGCCAAAGTATCAATGCCTCCCCTGGCTCAGAGGCAGGCTGCCTCGGTTCAAATCCCAACTCTGCCAGTTTTTGGCTTTGAGCTTGAGCAAATAATATACATGCACTAACCCTCAAGTCATCAGTATAATGAGGATAATAACAGTCTCTACCTCAAATGAGTTCCAAAGAAAAACTACACGTAAAGAGCTCAGCCCAGGGCCTGGCTGATAGGTAAATCGGTGGTTTACCACACTGTAATAGTAACCAGAGGGTATTTCCAGACAGAAAGAAAGAAAAAAATACTAAATAACATTACACAGAAGTTTGGAGTTATTCAGATTGCACTGTATAGAACAGTTGGTAATCCATACTAATGATAAGATCATACGGAGCTTCAAGTCACCATCACTATCACAATTATCATAACCCAACATTGATATGGTCCTTACGTACAGGCCAACCACTGTGCTAGCATTTTCTATGTGGTTTCTCATTTGAATGCATAGGAAGCAAGAAATTGTTATTATTATTATTATTATTATTATTATTATTCCAGGTGAAGAAATTGAGGGTTATCAATTATAATTTGTTCAAGATTATGATGCCAGCAACTGGCAGAGAGTTGAGACTTGCACCTGGGCAATCCATCTCCAAAGCCTGCTCTGACACCAACTACCCACCTGACCTTGGGCAAGCCATTTCCCACACGGGGACTTCGGTGCCCTCCTCTGGAAAATGAGCAGAGTGGTGGGATGGGTGCTCTCCGAAGCCCCTTCTAGATTTTTCTGGACAAAAATGCTACTTAACCCAATCCACTACTGTACAGAAAGCTTCTCTGCTCTAGTCCTTCGCACGCCCGGGCGTCTCTATCTTGTACAATTCCCCGGGCAGAGCGCCTCCACGTTCCTGAGCTCTGCTTGGTGGGAGGCATCGGTCAGGTAGGGAACCTCACTAGAAAGTTCCATAACTAAGTCTCTTTGAATGGAGTTCAAAGAGAACCTGACTTCAAATGAATTCTACCTGACAGCACTATTTGCTTGCTACAGGGAAGTTAAGAGCAAACATCAACAAAATTAGCCAAAGCGTCGAAACTGGTTTGGCTCAGTGGCAGAGCGTCGGTCTGCGGACTGAGAGGTCCCGGGTTCGATTCTGGTCAAGGGCATGTACATTGGTTGCGGGCACATCCCCGGTTGGGGGCGTGCAAGAGGCAGCTGGTCGATGTTTCTCTCTCATCGACATTTCTAGCTCTCTATATCTCTCCCTTCCTCTCTGTGAAATATCAATAAAATATATTTTTTTAAAAAAATTAGCCAAAGCTCTAGGACCTGAGTCATGTCACTCTACCTCTCGGGACCTCGGTTTCCCTATTTATAGAAATGAAGTGGCTTTTAGACACAGGTCATCCCTAATGAAGCAGCCATCCCCATCCAGAGAAACCAATCAACTTTGTCAGAATTGAGAGAAGGGGTAAGCACTTTGAAAAACCATATTTGAATACAGTTATTGCTTTTACCATGTACACTACAGAAGTAAAGCTCCAAAAAAAAAACCCTATTGTGTTTGGCAAACGCAAGTGAAGCAGCATTGGGGAAGAGGGTAAGAAAGAGGCACATGGATTTTTTAAAAAAATATTAAGATACATCAGAGTAGCAGAAACCAGTTTGGCTCAGTGGATAGAGCATCGGCCTGCGGACTGAAGGGTCCCAGGTTTGATTCCAATCAAGGGCATGTACCTTGGTTGTGGGCACATCCCTGGTGGGGGGTGTGCAAGAGGCAGCTGATCGATGACTCTCATCAATGTTTCTAACTCTCTATCTCTCTCCCTTCCTCTCTGTAAAAAATCAATTAAAATAAATATATATATATATATATATATATATATATATATATATATATATAAGTTACAACAGAGTAGATAACTATTGAAAACCCCCTTTAACTCAAAGTATCTGTGAAATTTAAAAAAATAAATTAGCGACTAGTCGAGAGAACCAAGATGGTGGCCTAGGTAAGCACCTAAGCTGCCGCCTCGCACAACAATTTCAAAAACAACAACTAAAATCAGAACCGACTTTATCCAAAAATACAGGAAAGCTGGTGGAGTGGGAAATCTATAACTAGAAAGGAGAGAGGCTCACAGATCGGACTGGGAGCTGCAAAGCCCTGAGGTAGGGAGATGCTCGTGTAGAGAGAGGAAGTGCAGCCAAAAGTGGCTGGCAGGAGGGGAGGAATTCCCGATTGCACTGAACCCTCTCCGACTGTACTGAACCCCAACCCCGTGGAGCCAGGCTCATACAGGTGGAGTCTGGACTGTAGAGAAAGGCACCCAGAGACCCAGAGACCCAGAGACCCAGAGACCAGGGGAGCCGGCAGCCACAGCCCGCAAGGTCTATAGTCGCACTCACAAGACTGAGTACGTGCAGAGGTCTGACCGCGGAGGTTGCCGAGGCCTCTCCACAGTGGAAGGAGTCAGAAGCTTCAGACTACAGAGACCCAACCCAATTCCGGGCAAGTCCCTGGGGCACCCACGCTCTTGCACGGGGAATCAGGACGATCAGGTGGAAACTCGGGAGCCTCAGAAGGCAGAGATCAGGCGGAAACTCAGGCCAGCACACAAGGACAGGGCTGATGGGAAGCCAAGACTGTCAGCTCAGCCCTGAAACTCCGCCCTATCCAAGCTGAGCACAGAGGCTTCTGCAATTTTGCAAGTCTGATCCTATAAGACAGTCTCCAATACAGAAGGTATCCCAGAGTAGACACAGCTGTTACCCAAATCCAATTGGCCTGAAGGTCAATTCCTCCCAGGGATACCAACAATAATAAAGACTTAGCTACAACAAGGCTGTACACGCAGTCCACAAAGGGGAGCACCAAGTATCTACCTCAGGTAACTGAGGAGGCTGACCCATTGGGCCATATAGGACACCAAACACACAAAGCCATCATCCTATCAACTCTGGGAAGTAGCCAAAATGCCGAGACAAAGAAATAGATCTCAAAAGAAAGAGATGGAGGATATAGAGTTCAAAACCACGGTTATAAGGTTATGCAAGAATATCCTAGAAAAGACTGATAAATTTCATGAGACCCAACTAAAAATTAAACATAAACTGACTAAATTGGAAAATATTATGCAGAGATCCAACAGCAGAATGGAAGAACACAAGAATCAGGTCAAAGCGCCAAAAGACACTCCTCTGGAGAAGGAAGAAGAAAAGAGAATCCAGAAAGTTGAAGATAGTGTAAGGAGCCTCTGGGACAACTGCAAGCGCACCAACATCAGAATTATGGGGGTGCCAGAAGAAGAGGGAGTGCAAAATACTGAAAACATATTTGAAGAAATAATATCAGAAAACTTCCCCCACCTGGTGAAAGAAATAGACTTACAAGTGCAGGAAGCATACAGAACCCCAAACAAGAGGAATCCAAAGAGGACCACACCAAGACACATCATAATTAAAATGCCAAGGGCAAAAGACAAAAAGAGGATCTTACAAGCAGCAAGAGAAAAGCAGTTGGTCACCTATAAGGGAGCACCCATAAGACTATCAGGTGATTTCTCAACAGAAACTATGCAGGCCAGAAGGGAGTGGCAAGAAATATTCAAAATGATGAATAGCAAGAACCTACTACCAAGATTACTGTATCTAGCAAAGTTATTCAGAATTGAAGGGCAGATAAAGAGCCTCAGAGATAAGAAAAAGTTAAAGGAATTCATCACCACCAAACCAGTATATATGAAATGCTGAAAGGTATTCTTTAAGAGGAAGAAGATCAAGTGAATTAAAAACCTGAGGAACAAAATAAACTGGTGAATATAATAGAATCAAGGGCAAAGAAAGGGAGTGGACTGATAATTATCAGGGGGGAAGGGGTGTGGAGGGTGCAGAAAGAGACTGGATTAAAATCATATAACCTATGGATGTGGACAATGGCGGGAGTGGGGGGGGTGGAGGTAAAGGCAGAGGGTGGGGCAGGAACTGGGTGGAAGGGAGCTGGGGGGGAGGGGGAAACAACTGTAATAATCTGAGAAATAAAGATTTATTTTTAAAAAATAAAATAAGTTAGGACTTTATGAAATAAACTTTTCAATTTAAATAAAAAATCCTATTTGTCAAACAATTTTTTAAAAAGTTATTAAGACTACTTGAGGTATTTTCTCCTTTTGTAGAAAAATTATTTAAGTAAATGCACAAACATGTAAAATTCTCCACACGACTCAAACATATTTTATGTACTTATCAACACAAACCAAGTCTGATAATATTCTCAAGCCAAAATACATCCTAGTTACTCCTACTCTGACTCTAATACTGCTTCAAAACCCAGACGCTCCATTTTAAGAAACAAAGTGAGACATAAAGTCCATGTGGTTCTTTCTCTGGTCAAATATATAAAGCTCAATTTTAAGTCAAACCTCTTCACCTACAAATCGGCACCATTCGGTGGAAGAAGACAAGGGACCAAACCCAGTCCATCCTGTCTGCCTACAATCAGCGGTGCCGATAAATGGTCTGCTGAGAAACCACACGCTGCTTGTCAATATCTATTTGGGGGAGCTTTTATGGATTTAATTTCTCTCCAGATCCCATTTCCGGAGATCATTAATCAAAAGCTAGTTGTATTCAAATTCAACTCCTAGAAAAAGATAACTGATGTCTACATCCTCAGCTCTCGGCTCCTAAACCTCCTGATTAGATTTGAGGTCATCCTCTAAGGCTAGGTTTGGGACTTGGGTTGGGAGCTGTTTTCTTCCCTCCCTGGCCGATGCCTCCCACCAAAATAAAAAGAGGACCTATTAGGAAAAGAATACTACGAAAAAGAGCTCTCCTGCCCTGGCTGGTTTGGCTCAGTGGATAGAGCGTCGTCGGCCTGGGGACTTGGTGGAGGGGGTGGCCATGTTCAATTCTAGTCAAGGGCAAATGCCCAGGTTGCTGGCTCGATCCCCATCGGGGGATGTGCAGGAGGCAGCCACCATCAATGATTCTCTCTCATCATTGAGGTTTCTATCTCTCTATCTCTCCCTCTCTGCCCCTTCCTCTCTGAAATCAATAAAAACATACATTTGTTTAAAAGAGCTCTCCTACCAAATGCAGCCTCTATTCCTGCCTTACCCCGCCCCACCCCAAATAAACGCATGGAGAAATTCCAGAAAGTGGGTTCCTCCTTTTCTCTACCTAGCAAACTGATCCCATCTTGCAGTGTCTCTTCTTTTTTTTTTTTTTTTAATAAGCAGACTTTAGAATGGCAAAAAATAAATGTTACTATTACAATCTTCCATCCCTGCAGCAGCCTGTGAAAACTTGTCAAGATCCTTTCTCTTTGATTAAAAACTCTCATCCATACCGCCGATGGGTTTCACGGACCTCCTTCATCTATCAAGACTAAAAATCCTTGCTCTAGCCGAGAGAATCCTGTGCTTCTCGACATCCCTATCTCCTCCTATAGGGATGGGAGGTGCCCGACCATCACATCTGAAACACAGAACAATAAAACGAAGGCTCCAATGGCACCTGCTGGGCTAAGCTACCTCTGTCAAATGCTGGTTCTGCCATTTTTCAGCAATGCTCAAAGGATTTGATTTTTTTTTTCTTTCCTTGACCACACTGAGTCTCATCCAAGGCCCTCCTCTCTCCTTCCTTTCTTCCTTTCCTTTTTAACTGAGCCTAGAATGTGATGGCCAAGTCAATCTGTACGTGAAGGACAAAGGTTTGCCCGAGAACAAAAGCCCCCAGTGAATACTCAAGATGTTCCGGACACTGTCAACCAGTGTGGCCGCAGGCCGGATAGGAAAGCAAGAACGGAATAAGGACACTCCATTCAACGTTTTTTGTCTGGGGCACTTCCTGGGTTTTTTTTTTTTTTTTCATTGGCATTTAACACCAAGACACAAGGCTCGTTTTTCATTAAAGTTGCAAGACTTTCGCTTTGCCCAGTTTCAAATGGTGTAATTGATCTGCATTGTCTTCTTAAATAACCCAACTGAAGGACACTGCAGCTTTAAATATTTCAGGGCGAACTAGCAAATAGACTCCATTGCAATATGGCTCTGAAGGTCGTGTCCTATTGTCTCTTTCCTCTGGATTTTTTTTTTCCTAAGTCCTTCTTCTAGGTAACACAGGAAGGGTTACCCCCTAGAATTTCCACTCTTCATCTCTGCCTCTGATAGAGTTCCGATGGTGATTGGAACCTCACACTCATAATTTTCCTGGCAGGGGCAATAGGCTGATTGCTGTTAAAGATGCCAGCACCTTTTAGCAAGACGTAAACACATGTGCTCACATTAGTTTAATTGAGCGTATGCAGCGGTCTGAACTAGCGCCACTCGCGGGCTTGCTCCTCTCTTCTCCAGGAGGGCCAGGGTGCGTTAGGCACTCTGTACCCGGGAGCCCCAAAATGCACAACCTGAAATGGGGAGCTGCTTAAACCTCCTGGAATCTCCGCCTACTCATCCCGGGGCGATGCAGGCACCTTGCCACACACTTGCAGCTTTACTTGTCAAAGAAGGTCAAAACGAGAGGCATACGAACGGTGAAGGGAAAAATAAATGAAATGGGTGGGGGAAAAGGCCCTTTTCTATCTTGTCAGGGTGCATAAACGCGTCTCTTTGGGCAGTCACGGTGTCCCCCCATCCCATCCTGGTGCCCGGGAGCGGAACACGGCCCCAGCGAACCGGCGGCTTTGGAGGGGAGGAGGGCAGGGGCAATCAGGGGACTAATGATGAAAGGCGGGGAAGCAGAAGGGGCAAGGGCAGCGGGGGAGGCAGGCGGAGGCGGGCGGGCGGGCGCAGGTGCGCGGGGGGGAGCATTTACCTGAAATGGCAACAGATTGTTACCGTTATCGGTCCGGAAGGCGCTCTCCTCCATCCAGGACTTGGAGGCGAGCGGGGCCGCGCGGGGGAACTTGGGCGGC
The DNA here is from genome assembly GCA_963924515.1 of Vespertilio murinus. Classification (NCBI taxonomy): domain Eukaryota; kingdom Metazoa; phylum Chordata; class Mammalia; order Chiroptera; family Vespertilionidae; genus Vespertilio; species Vespertilio murinus. The sequence continues at coordinate 22,141,679 of OZ004714.1, read as the reverse complement.
GCGATCACGTTGCTGGAGAAGGGCTTTTTGAGCGGCGAGATGGGGTTGAGCGGCGAGGGCACCCCGACGCCCACGCCCACGCCCACGCCCACGCCGACGGCGCGGCGGGGGTCGCGGCCGGCCGGCAGGCCGCCCCACGGGGCGGAGGGCGCGCTCCAGGCGGCGCCCACGCTCTGGTGCGCGCTCCAGCCGGACGAGGCGGGCGCGGCGGCGGCCGCGGCGGCGGCGGCGGCGGCCGCGGCGGCCGCGGCGGCCGAGGACGAGGACGGCTTGCTGGTCATGATGGGCTGGTGGCCGTACGCCGCGGCGGCGGCGGCGGCGGCGGCGGCGGCGGCGCTGCTCCTGGGCGCGAAGGGCGCCTGGCTGGGGCTGGCGGGCGAGCGGCGCTGCGCCGGGGGCGGCGGCGGGGGCTGCGCGGGCTGCGGGGGCTGCGGCGCGGGCGGCGGCGGCGGCGGCGGCGGCTGCTGGTGGTGCTGCGTCTGCGCCAGGCCGATCTGCGGGGAGAAGGTGCCCCCGAAGACGGGGTTGACGTGGTGCGGGAAGTTCTGGAAGAGCATGGTCCCGTTGACGGGGGCGATCCCCTGGAAGAAGCTGTCCTCCACCGCGTTCGTGGTGCCCGTGGACCAGGTGCTGCCGAAGGACGGCGACGACAGCGACGCGCCGGGCGCCGCGGGGTCCGGCGGCTGCGGCGGCTGCGGCTGCGGCTGCTGGGGCGGCTGGGGCGGCGGCGGCTGCTGCGGGGGCTGGTGGAAGCTCAAGCCCGGCAGGAGCGGCGACTCCATCTGCATCTTGTCCGGGCCGTTGGGGGCCGGCGGGGCCGCGGCGGGGCTGCTGTCCTCCGGCGTGGGGGTCTCCGGGGAGAGGGGCGTGGACGGGGTTTCGGCTGCGCTGGGCTCGGGCTGGGGCTGCTGCTGCTGCTGCTGCTGCCGCCGCTGCTGCTGCTGCTGCTGGGGCTGGGGCTGGGGCTGGGTTTTGCTTTTGTCCATCAGTAAATCATCCTGCATGGTTTGCGCAGCTGAAACGGGAAGAAAGAGAGGCGCGTTAGGGTCAATGCGATCGTTCATGCCCCTCGCCGTGGCCGCCGCCGCCGCCGCCGCCGAAGCGGGCGGGCGCTTTCCCTGCGAGAGCCCAGCGCCTCCGCCGCCAGCCAATGGCGAGGCAAATCCACAATCTCCCATCGGGAGGCGCCGGTCCGGGCTGGGGGGCGGGAGGGCTCGCGCGAGGTCCCTGAAAATCCGGGGAGGGCGTCTTCACCCTCCCCGACGTCCCGGTCCCCCCTTTCTGGAGTTACAAGGGAGAGAGGTGCTTATAGGACAGAAAAGACGGCAATTTCGCCACGTCTCTTTTTTTTTTTTTTTTTTCCCCCCCTTCACCGGAACTGAGAGCGCTCGGCCCCGCAAGGAGAAACCGATTCTGGTTCCTGTTTTTTTTTTTTTCCCCCCAAGCGCCACCCTCCCCGGGCCATTTGCATACGTCAATAAATACGGCCGCGTCCTTCGGCAAGGTTAGGGAGGCTCCGCGCGCGACCCCCCCGGCCCCCCTCCCCTCCTCCTCCTCCTCCGCGAGGCTGACACTTTAAAGAAACAGCAGCCCCGACCCTCCTGAGGAGCAAACGGCCTTCCAGCCTCGGTGATGGTTCCATTTAGCGGCTGCTAACCGCGAGGGAGGAGGAGATCCTTGGCATTTGGGAGGAGGAGGAGGAGGAGGAGGAGGAGGAGGACTCGGCTGCACAATCTCGCTCGCTGGCCTCCCGGTAGCTGCAGCACTCCATTTTGTTAGGAGACAGAAAAGGAAAAAAAAAAGAAAAGAAAAAAAAAGCCCACACCGTTTTTTGTTTTTTTTTTTGAAAGAGGTAAAAATCTCCTGAAACCTTTGGAAGTGCTTCCTTCTCTCTCTCTAAGGATTAGGGATTTTTTCTGCTTATTCTCCAATTTTCTTGTCTCCAATTCTGCCGCACAAGAGATTTTTTGGCATCTCAGTGGTTCAGGTCTCAACAGGAGGCCTGAGAATTTCTCTGCAGGGTGAAGAAATGTTCTAGTTGAATTTGAGGTCAGAGAGAGAGAGAGAGAGAGAGGGAGGGAGAGAGAGAGAGAGGAAAGGAGAGAGAGAATGGCAGACACTGAGTGTGAGATGGGGTGGGGCTTTAAAAAAAAATCCTCTGGGGAGGAAAAAAAAGTAAAAAAATCCTTCTGGGATTTAAGTAGAAAGTCAGGATAATTCTGGAGTTGCCAGATTGTCATTTTTGAATCCTCCTGCTGCCGCCCTGGTCACAAGACTCCAGCAAATTTAGAATGCACTCTCTTATCACTGGTATTAGCAGTGAAAGATTGTGGTCTGAAGACCCTGAATTACCATATGCTAGCAAAAGTGTTAAAAATAGCAGAGTACAAAGTCTCAAATTCTCATACATTGTAATTATAGTGCATTGCCATCACTGCTTCATTTAGCCATATAAGGAGGGTACGGTATTTTCCATTTCGAATAGGATTACATTCACCCCTGCCTACTGCCGATTTTCTCGTCCACGGACTATATTCACCCCTGCCTTCGCCTGTTTTCTCATTCATGGATGGAAATAGTAATCACTCAAAACCAGATTACCATACACATAGTTATCACGGAGCTAGCCTGTCCCTCGGGATGTTACTTGTATTAACTATATTCACATTACAGTGCTGAGACCCTGGAAACAAATACTGTGAAATTTTAAAGACGCATGTGACCAAACGTATAATTATTTTAGATGCGGATTCAGTATAATTGCAACACGGTTATGAATGTATTTAACGCGGTTAATTAATTCAGAGACGGAGAAGAATTTTCTCAGGGCATTCAAATACAGGCAGCAGCTCGGCCTTCGGGCATCCTCATAATCATAACTGTTGTAAAACGGATGTCTTGGAAACGGAGGTGCTACTGCTCTTAACTATTAAACAGAATTATGTCCAACCAAGAAACAGGATTAAAAAACAGTTCCATTTTATTAAAGGCTCTCTTTAAAATGATTCTGTCTAATCATGGGGTTGTATACTTGAAACAAGCATAACGTTGTACATCAACTTTTTTTTTAATTTTGTAATTCAAAAATAAAAAAGGAGAAAAGGTTATTAGTTTTTCATTTTGAAGTTCCATACATGGACAAAACAGCGGGCTCAAGGAAATACTGCCCAGCTACCCTATTCTCCTTTTCTATTCCTTTCCTATCTCCTCTCCCCGCCCTGCCCCGAAAAAGAACCCAGCCCAGTGTGACAAACATCACAGATTGCCAGCTACTACCAAGAAAATCTACTGAAGACTGATTTTATGTTCCTCAGCTCCCTTGGTCTAAAACAATGCTTTGATCGGTGTGGAACTATAGGACACAAAGAGGCGAGTGAAGCCGGGATCCACACCGCCAAGTTCTGTTGCTGCCAAAGGAAATGGTGCTACAGAGAGAGAGACATTTTCATACTTGGTTGAAGCAGTGCTGCAGCAAACCATCAGAATCTGGGATTTGAGCTGCTTCCAGTGGGTTAAACTGGCTTTACAATAGCCGTATCATCATGGCTGAAATGTGCAGTTGATTCTAATTTCAATATCACAGCTTTTCTGATGCTTGTACGGATGCTTTTTGTTAATGCTTTCGGCGTAAACTACATGCTCTTGGTGGAAAATATAATTCTGTACTATAGCAAAAAAAAGCCGAAAAGTAAGCTGGACTCAGAATATTTCATAAAGGCTGTAATTAATATTAACATATTTATCAGATTATAACATTTTTATCACACCATGAACACCTCTCTCTCTCTCCTCAACACCCTTACAGATATAAATTTCACTTTCTGTATAAATTCACTCTGTCAAGGTCAAGACCCATCTTTAATAAATACGACCCTTTAAACAAAAGGTAAACAATAGGTTAAGATAGCATTGACAAAGTTAATAGGCACTCTCTTTCGGCGACTGCTCGCACAGTTTGTTTTGCTTGGATCCAGGGTTTTTCTGTTTCCTTTTTTTTCTTATTTACAGCAAAGTCCGAGAAATAGATACCTCCTCCCTCCCCTCCCCCCACCACACACACACACACACACACACACACACACACACACACACACACACACACAATAGATCTGCCTTTGCATGCAATCTCACCCGGCCCCAAGTAACAAATTCTTAGCAGCGGTTACCTTGGAGGGTCCAGGTTTTAAGGGTCGATAGAATGTAAAAGTGTACAGTGTTTATTTTCTTCTTTCAGGTGGATTATGTGACCGCTCCTGGCAAAAGCACTTTGACAACTGTAAGAAGAAAGGGCATGCGCGCACAGGGAACTGTGGGGGCTGAAGTCCTTCCTTCAGGAGGCACCCTGCCCGGCTCCGCACGCTCAGCTCAGCCGGGAAAGGGGGAAACCGGGGAGAGGCTGGCTCCAGGGGGAAGAGGTGGTACCCGGGGCTCGTTCTATCTCCCCGGCCCATCTAAGTCACGAGGGGTTGAAATGAAAAAAAAAAAGAGAAAAAAATAAAACGGCTTGTCAACTTGATTTAGGAAGCCAGGTTAAAAAGAGAAACTGGATTGCAGGGCTCAAAATAAAGAAACCCCAGCAGAGCTACCTTAAATGGTGTTAGAATGGTAGTGACTGGATAGCCAGCAACGGGAACCCTAACAGAGCAAAAGGGACTGGGGTGGGGAGGGATCAGAGAAGGAGGGGGACTGATAAGGAAAGATAAATACTTGAAATCTGACCGTGTTAAAAAACAACAACAACAACAACACACACATTTTTAACATTATAGGATGAAAAATACCTTAATATGAAATGTGATATTGACCGTGGAGGTCAGGTAAAAGTAAGTTTCAGTCACAAATTTCTGACATCTTATCTACCAAGATTTCTTTGTATTTGAGTTCTCAGTAAAGGCACAAATCATTAGTTTCACATGATAGTCTCTGAATCATCTCGCCTCCTTATTTTACTTGTCAAAATGAAAGTTTATCTTGCATTACTCATACAATGCTCAATTTAAAAAAATTCAACTCTTTTAAGCTAAAGTAATATTTGATGAAATACTTAAAAACATGTTTAGTGTTTCACTGCATACGGTCAGTGACTTTTTTATTTGACAGACAGTAAATATAGTCTCTATTTTTTGTTTTTAATGTTCGGTGTGCCAGGCCAGTGTGGCTCAGTGGTTGAATGCTGAGCCATGAGCCAGGAGGTCACCATTGGGTTCTGGTCAGGGCACATGCTCAGGTCTCAGGCTGGATCCCCAGAAGGGGGAGTGCAGGAGGCAGCCGATTAATGAGTGACTCTCATCATTGATGTTTCTATCTCTTCCTCTCCCTTCCTCTCTCTGAAATCAATAAAAATATATATTTATATACATATTTTTTAAAGTTTCAGTGTACATTTTTCCTAGTTTAACATCCTGACTCCAAGGCTGGAATCTCACAACATATTAACATCAAACATTATCTTTAGGTTCTGAAAGCAATAGTTCAACTACCAGTTTGTTCACATAGACAGAAGATATTATATCTTGTGGTATTTGGCTTAATGACATTCGCCCAAGGGGTTCACAGTAAATGTCAGTTGATAACTCTGCTGATTGAACTTGAAACTAAAAATGTTAAGCAGGCCCAGCTGATTTTGCTCAGTGGTTAGAGTATTAGCCTGTGGACCGAAGGGTCCTGGGTTCAATTCCTGGTCAAGAGTATGATGAACCTCAGTTGCAAATTCGTCAGCCATGGTGGGGACATGTGTGGGAGGCAACCAATCGATGTGTCTCTCTCACATGATGTCTCTCTCTCTCTCTCTCTCTCTCTCTCTCTTTCTCTCTCACACACACACACTCCTTCCTTTCCACTCTCTCTCTAGAAATCAATGGAAAAAATATCTTCTGGTGAAGATTTAAAAATAAACATTTGTTTTTAAATGTTAAGCAAAAAAAGAACTACTTTCATATATGCATAACCATGGACACAGACAACAGTGTGGTGAAGGCCTGGGGGGGGGAGGGGAGGGTGCGGGGCAGGAGGACACCTGTAATACTTTCATCAATAAAAAGAAATTTTAAAAATAAAAAAATAGAAATAAATAAAAATAAGGTAGTCTTAATTTTCTATTTCCCTTATTCAACAATTAGAACTAAAGTATTGCCAGAGGCCATAGTAGTTAGTAATCTTTGTTTCTAGTTATTTCTAAGGAAAAAACTAACAATACATGAGGAAAAACCATTTTTACTCAATCTGCCAAAAGCTTTGTGAAAGAACTAAATGATCTTATTACTACTAGAAACTTGATTTCTATTTCTTTACTTTTTTTTTTTCTTTTCCTCTAACCTCCTCCGAAGCGAAGTGTTGCCTTTTGCCAAGGTGCATTCCAGAGCCAGTAAGGTCACCTCAAGGTTAATCTTATTCCTGAAGACTTCCTAACCTACCAAACTACTATTACATCTTCAAGTATTGGAAGTTTGGAAGGTTTTTTTTTTTTTTAAATCCCTCATAAAATCCTTACAAAGACTTGATTTTTAAAAAATAATTTGAAATTAATTTCAATATTGTATCGGTAATGTAGAAATTCTTACGTTAGTTAAGTGTGCTTGAAAATGGTTTATTTGGGCATTTGTTTATTTATTTATTTATTTTAAATATATTTTTATTGATTTTTTTTTTTAACAGAGAGGAAAAACTGATGAGAGAGAAATATCAACCAGCTGCCTCCTGCACCCCCCCCCCCCACTGGGGATGTGCCCACAACCAAGGTACATGCCCTTGACGGGAATCAAACCCGGGACCCCTGAGTCCACAGACCGACGCTCTATCCACTGAGCCAAACTGGTTTCGGCTACTTAGACATTTATTAATCCACTAGAGGCCCAGTGCATGACATTCGTTGGGGGGAGTGGGGGGAGGAGTGAGGGAGGGCAGTCCCTCAGCCCAGCCTGCGCCCTAGGCCTGCTCCCCATGGGCCTAAGCACTGCCAGCTGCCATGGAGGTGGGCCATGTGGTCACCAGCCATCAGCCTGGCTTGTGGGAAAGCACTGACCACCAGGGGGCAGCTCTTGCATTGAGCGTCTGCCCCCTGGTGATCAGTGTATGTCATAGCGACCAGTCATTCTGCCATTCAGTTGATTTGCATATTACCCTTTTATTATATAGAATTTGACCCTACGTACGGGTCTATTACTACTCACACTGAAGAAAAATAAACTTTGGTTCTTAAATCTTGAAAATGAAAACAAAAATTAGTACTGTGCATACTTAATATAACTTTTAAATATATATTTTTTATTTATTTCAGAGAGAAACATCAATTATGAGAGGGAATCATCAATTAGCTGCCTCCTGCACGCCCACACGGGGAATCCAGCCTACAACCCAGGTCTGTGCCCTGGACTTCCTGGCTTATAGGTCAATGCTCAACCACGGAGCCGAGCTGGCCAGGCTTAATCTAATTTTATTGTATTTGGAAATCAGCTCATTTCTGTTCTTCCTTCCCTAAAATGAGCACTCAAATCTAAAGAGAAAATGACTCAAACATAAATACCAAGGTATAAATAAATACCAAGCACACAATAAATTATAGGAAGGCTTCCCAAAAGGGACAAAGAACTTCTGTACTAAAATCCTGTTTTTTATTTAGCTAGGAAGGAAGCACTATATGAAAATTTGTCTTCAGGTCACAGAGCTTAACCATTTGCCTCCTTTGAATAGTCATGGGAAAATATAAAAACAGAGATTGCAGAGCTGACTCACTGAAATACACATGGGTCAAATACATCTTTCTAGGCTTCCTTCCTTCCTTCCTTCCTTCCCCTCCTTCTCTACTTACATCTTTAGCACAATGCTTATAAGTCCTGGGTAGATGGTAGTCGTTTTATATATGTTTACTGGATGAATGAATGGATGGATGGATGGATTGATGAAATATAATTCTGGTTATCTAAAAAAGCCAAGATTTGAATAGATATTAAATTATTCTCCATGTAGAAGAGCAATTACTTTTTCATCAGCTGTGAGAATAAATATGAAAGGGCTTGGTATAAAGTAGAAAGCCATCTTGGCCCACATGGTGTTCAACGGTGTGAAGATCATTTGATTACAGCATGAAATAACATTCACTAAGCACTAATTAAACAGGAGACTTTGTTCCATGTAAGAATTTACAATCTAATAAAGACATCCCCGCAACCCCCACAGAAACTGCATCATTCAGTTCTCAATAGCCATAGCCATAGCCACTGCAAGCTAAGTCCACCGGATGTTTTACCAGGCTTTATCTTGCTTGACCTTGCAGCAGCAACACTGACATAACTGACCGCCCTTTCTGGATACACCTGCTTCTCTTCCGCCCTTAGCTTCCTTCATGCTGTCTTTCTTGATCTTCTTATATTTGGGGGGTGTCTCTCTCTCTCTTCTTTGCTAACTGACTTTATTTTTTTTATATATTTTATTGATTTTTTACAGAGAGGAAGGGAGAGGGATAGAGAGCTAGAAACGTCGATGAGAGAGAAACATCGACCAGCTGCCTCCTGTACACCCCCCACCGGGGATGTGCCAGCAACCAAGGTACATGCCCTTGACCGGAATCGAACCTGGGACCTTCCAGTCCGCAGGCCGACGCTCTATCCACTGAGCCAAACCGGTTTGGGCTGCTAACTGACTTTAAATAGTAAGTTCTTCAGGGCTCTACCCTACGCCCTCTTCTCATATCTCTCTATATAAGTGACTTTCCCAACTCTAAAGGAAAGAACAGGCCTATCTGGTTGAAAGCTATATTCCTGACATCTGTCACTGTGCCTAGCATCTAACAAATATAGGTATTCAATAAGTATTTGTTGAATTAAAATTATATTTATATGCAAAGGGCCAAGAATGCCAAGCAATCTAGGTGGCAATAAATAAACTTATAGGACTTATACTACCAAGTATCAATACTTATTACAAAGCTATAGTAATTAGACTGTGTAAATATTGACACAAGGATAAGAATAATCAAATAGAACAAAATAAAAAAAAAATCCAGGTCGCCAGGTTTATCAAAACAGTAGCACTGCCGAAACCGGTTTGGCTCAGTGGATAGAGCGTCGGCCTGCGGACTGAAAGGACCCAGGTTCGATTCCGGTCAAGGGCATGTACCTTGATTGCGGGCACATCCCCAGTAGGGAGTGTGCAGGAGGCAGCTGGTCGATATTTCTCTCTCATTGACGCTTCTAGCTCTCTATCCCTCTCCCTTCTTCTCTGTGGAAAATCAATAAAATATATATATATATATTTTTTTTTTTTTTTAAACACACACACAAAAAAACCCCAGTAGCACTACAGTAGTGAAAGGATGGTCTTTTCAAGAAGGGATATTGCAGTCAACCAAATATCCATATGGCAAAAAAGAGACCTTCGCCCTAGCCACACCATACACAGAAATAAATTCCAGATGGATTGTAGGTCTTAAATGTAAATGGTAAACAACAAAGCCTTTAAATGAACATAGAAGGATATTTTCATGATATTAGAGTAGTCAAAAATTTCTTTAACAGGTCACAAAAGTAATAATCATAAAGGAAAAATTTAGTAGGCTAAATTAAGAACAATTGTTTACCAAATGCCAGATTAGAGTGAAGATTCACAGAATGGGGGGAAATATGCAATATATGTATTTTCGACAAAAAGACTTAGAATATACAAAGGACCCTTGCAAATTAATAGCAGAAGACATCAAAACATCCCAAAGAAAAAATGGACAAGGGACTTCAACAAAAGATATCCAAAGAACCAAAAAGCATATGAAAGGGTACTCTACTTAACCAATCTCCAAATAAATATAAATTAAAGCCAGAATGGCTAAAATTGGAAAAGGCATTCAATACCACATATTAGTAAGGATGTGGGAACAACTCATTCTCAAACACTGCCAGTGGAAGCAGAACTTAGTGTCGCTAGACAACCACACTGCAGAACTATAGAGCAGGATCTTCTAAAGCAAACATTCACATCCCTCCTGACCCAGTGATTCTAGACCAAAGAGAAATGCAAACATGTTCACCAAAAGACATGTTCAAAGCATCATTATTCATAGTAGCCCAAACCTGGAAACAACCCAAATACCACAGGACAGGTAAGCAAATTTGTGATAGATTTATATATGTCATGGAATAGCATAAGATAACGAATAGACTTCAACTCTATAGAAAGATACAGATGAATTGCATGACAATCATGCAGAGTGAAAGAAGCCGAACACAGAAGAGTGCGTACTATCTGCTTCCATTTCTATAAACTTCTAGTAAAACTAATATATGGTGTTAGAAGTCAGCATAGTGGTTAACTTTTCGAGAAAAATAATGATTGGCAGGGGACATAGAGGGGACTGCAGGCACGCTGGTGGTAGACTCTGTGTCTTGAACTGGATGCTGTTACAGACAGGTGTGTTCACTTCGAAAATTCTGAAAACGTAACACAATTTATACACTTTTCTGCACTGTGTTGTATTTCCATTAAATTTATAAAACATATAACTGTATTTGTAAAGGTTAACTATCTCCTATAGGGAAAAGAGGGCGGGGGGAATAGTACAATTTGGTCATACAGGAAGAGGAGCCGTACGCCTGGGTCATCTAAGCTAGAGAAATAAACGGAGGTTCCCCATGTGCCAGGTCTGTGCTAGGGGCACTCAATGCAAAGATGCGGTCCCTTCAAAGGCCTCAAAGCCTGAAAAGGAGGGGAGGAGGAGCAATAATTTGACACCCTAAAACAGCTATGATAATTAAATATCCCCTAGGTAACCTAGAAAGATTTTAGATTATTAAAGTCTAAAGTAATTTATGAGCAGAAAGTCTGCATCCTCTGAGTGAGGAGGATCTGTTAAGGCTTCACCGTTAAGCAATTCTAGATCAGATTCAGTGTGAGAACTGAACCAGAGAAAGGGAGAATGGGAGCAAAGAGGGAGCCCGGTGAGCCGGGTGTGGTTTGGTGGGCAATCTGAGAGCATCTGGTGGTGGTGGTGTGTGTGTTTTATGTGTCTTGCCTTTGCATTAGTTTTAAGTTCGTTCATTATTCAACAATTGTATGAAAGTCCACCTAGGCACAAAGGAGCAATCCCAAAATCTCACCTACTTTTTCATTGACCTTATCTCTAACTTCTAAGAGAAAACTGGAGCTACTTGACAAAAATGTCCTCAACTTCTCAGCTGCCCACCAACCAACCCCTTACAATCGTATCCCCATCCATACTTTCTTCCTTCCTATCTCAGAGGAAGCTGAGTTCCCACACAGGTCCACCATCAATCCCTCCCTCTGTAGTTCACAGCTCATTCCTTCTAATTTCCTTGAGACCTAGTTCATTAATTATTCCCAACTTTCTCCTTTCCAGTTTGAAACAAAACTCTAAACCCTAACTCTATTTGATCACCTCCAGTTGACAACCAAACTTACTGCCTCTACCATCTTGCTAAAATTGCTCTTGCTACAGACCGTACTAAAGTTACCAATGACCAACTGATACTTTTCAGCTTAATTTATTTTATTTGCCATTCACATCATTCATAAAACGCTTGTAACATGCAGATTTCTAAGATGGTCCTCCAAGATTCCAGGATAGAAGGAGAACAGGAACTTTATTCCTATCGTGTTTCCCCGAAAATAAGACATCCTCCGAAAATAAGACCTACTTCATGGAAACATAAGACATCCCCTGAAAATAAGACCTAGCGCATCTTTGGGAGCAAAAATTACCGTATTTTTCGGACCATAAGATGCACTTTTTCTTCACCAAATAGTGGGAGGAAAAGTGCCTGCGTCTTATGGTCCGAATAGAAGAAGTGCCTGCGTCTTCATGAATTCTGACTCTAGCGAAGAAGAGTTCTTGGGGTTTTCAGAAGACTAGAGTACTCAAACCTTTGTCTTTATGTGTTAATGACAGTGATAATGGTTCTCAATGCCACTGTTGACTGCTGTTCAGTTTATATGGTTCAAATATTATTCTGTTATACTTTATTAAATATTTTATTACATTATTTGGTTCAGAATATTTTTTTTCCTATTTTTCTCCTCTAAAAACCAGGTGTGTCTTATGGTCGGGTGCGTCTTATGGTGCGAAAAATACGGTGATATAAGACACCATCTTATTTTCCGGGAAACAGGGTATCATTGCAAATCTGTCAACAAGAATGAACTTAAAAATGGATTTGACACCCTAAAACAGAGAACCCGGTCATGTTGTATTCAGACTTCTTCCCTTCGGAACTGTAAGTTAATACATGGCTGTTGCTTTAAGCCATGAGCTTGTGGCAATTCGTTACGCTTGCAGTGGAACACACAACACTGTTCCGTTTTCTTTGAAGACACTGCTTTCCTGGTTCATCACTTCTCCAGTTTCTTCTCAGGCTCCTGGCCACTAAATACAGCTTCCCCCGCGGTTCTCCTAATTGTACTCTCTCCCGAGGCGAATGTTATGTTCATGAACCAGGAAATTAAGTTCGTCACAATCTAGGTTTCCACATCGGATCTTTTTGCTAAGCTCCAAACCACTAGTTAACTAATAACTTCTCTATCGGGGAGGGTACTACGGCACCTTTTCTCCCACAAATGTGCTTCTGCCTTTATTCCTGCTTTACTTCTCTTTATCCTGTGTAATGGCCCCACCACCCATCTAGGCACTCAAGTGAGGAATCTCAACATGATTTTGTCCCTTCCCTTCTCCCTCACCGAAGGACAAATCCAACCCAGTATTTCTGCACTAGAACCTAATAATTCTTCCTCCTAAATTTCTGCCTCCTCTTCGTTCACAGCCAGTGCAACACTTCACCTACATGACGGCAGTAATACCCTGACATTTCCCATCTAGTACCCCTCCATACCAAAGCCTGAGTAATCATCTGAACACAGTTTTACCATGTTATGCCCATTCCTAAAACTCATTTCATTACCTTTCCTTTGCCACGAGGATAAAATACAAACTTATTCTTCTACTCTCCTTCCCAACTATTACAGGTCCCTGGATGGCCCGTGCTCATCCACTTTAATGCCTCTGCACACATTCCTTCTGCCTGAAATACCTTCCTACCTCCTGATAACCCATCCTACACACCCCGTTAGAACCTGGGCCAAATGTCACCTCTTTGAAGCTTTCCCTGACCACAGAGCAGAATTGCCAACTTCCTCCTTCATGTATCTCTGTGACACGCACACATACTTCTATTGCAATAGTCTTCATACTTCAGTGTAATTATCTGTTTACACATCTTTCCTAGAATAGCTTCGGGATTAGGACTGCATTCATTTTTGTAACGCAGGCCTGAAACATAGAGATAAAAGTTTGTTGATCAAATCAAAGGACAAAGTTATCTTTTACCTCCATTTATAGAGGCTGAGAGCACTTCTTCTAACATCAGATGAAGAGATATTCTCTCTTTTTTTTTTAGGATACATTCTCTTGCCATTAAAGGTATTACAAAAGAGCCAAGACCGGTTTGGCTCAGTGGATAGAGCGTCGGCCTGCGGACTGAGGGGTCCCGGATTCGATTCCGGTCAAGGGCATGTGCCTTGGTTGCGGGCACGTCCCCAGTGGGGGATGTGTAAGAGGCAGACTGATCGATGATTCTCTCTCATCGATGTTTCTAACTCTCTGTCCCTCTCTCTTCCTCTCTGTGAAAAATCAATAAAATATATTTTTTTAAAAGTATTACAAAAGAAACACACACTATGTTTAATGACACTATATTTCATATTTAATGAAGATGCTCCATACTAAATTTTGGTGTAATTCATTTACCCTTCCTCATGAGGTAGGACATTTAATTTGTTTCCAAGGTTTCACTATTTTCCAAACTGATTGTTTCCTTAAGCCATATTTCTAAAGAAAAAAATTACTTGGTTAAAAGGCACAACATTAAGGCTCCAGATACATATTAACAAATCGTTTAAGAAAGATTGCACATTATATACTTCTTTGAGAAATGAACTTCTAATATGAAAACAACGTATGAGTAATTTATACAATAAAGAATAACATATTTACTGTTCTAATTACCTAATGTAGAAAAATATCTCTATTCTTTTGCTATGCCAAATAAGATTAAGTCCCTTTCAGCATTCTGTTATAATTAAGACTTTGTCATTCTTCTTCATCACACCTTCCTGTGATAATGAAATAGTGAAGGTAAATTTAAATACTATAGCCTATCTTTATTAGCTGGAGATTCCATTTCAAATTACAACATGTAAATGTATGCATAGGTATGTTCCATTTGAGAAAAAAGATAAATAGATTGTATCAACTGTAATTTAATTTTTATTTTTTAATTCTTTATTGTTTAAAGTATTGCATATGTCTCCTTTTTTCCCTTATTGATCTCTCCCTGGCCACTCCATAATTATTTCTAAAACCTAATGTTCACAAAGGTGGCCAAAACATATAAACTTCCAGTTATAAAATAAATAAGTCATGAAGTTATAATGTTAATAATACTGCATTGTGTGTTTAAAAGTTGCTTTGAGAGTAGATCTTTAAAAAGTTCTCACCACACACAAAAAACCTGTAACTATATGTGGTGATTGATGTTAACTAGACTTACTGTGGTTACCATTTTGCAATATAATGTTCATATAAATTATATTTTGACTTTCTAAAAATTTTAATATTAATAATCATTTCCTATATCTGTGTTCCTCTTGAGTTTGAATAATGCTCAGATTATATAGTTTTACATAAAAAGTTCTATGCATCAAAAAGAATGTTTAAAATATTCTTTTAAAAAGCACCCCATTCTATTTTTAGTTTTGTTTTTGTTTTTATCGATTTTGGAGAGGAGAGAAGAGGGAGAGAGAGATAGAAATATCAATGATGAGAGAGAATCACTGATCAGCTGCCTCCTGCATATCCCCTACTGGGGACTGAGCCCAAAACCCAGGCACATGCCCTTGACCAGAATCAATCCTGAGACGCTTCAGTCCACAGGCCGACGCTCTATCCACTGAGCCAAGCCAGCTAGGGCTATTTTTAGTTTTTATCCAACAGCAAATTGAGTTCCTTCCCACAATGTCATCTCCTTTACAAACTGCTTTTGATACACCATACCTCCCTTTAGTCAACGACAGCTGGTCAGGGCATATGCCCAGTTGTGGGCTCGATTCCCAGTAGGGACATGAAGAAGGCAGCTGATCAATGATTCTCATCATTGATGTTTCTATCTCCTCCCT
Organism: Vespertilio murinus; assembly: GCA_963924515.1. NCBI lineage: Eukaryota > Metazoa > Chordata > Mammalia > Chiroptera > Vespertilionidae > Vespertilio > Vespertilio murinus. The sequence goes on along the minus strand of OZ004714.1, from coordinate 22,126,508 downwards.
CTCTCTTCCTCTCTGACATCAATAAAGAAAATATTTTTAAAAGTTGCCCTCATTAAATTGGAATCAAGGAGCTGGACTTAGAGGTATCACCAGCTTTCACAGGTATCACCAACTTTCATCCCCAAAATTTTAGCTCCAGTTTTGAGCATTTTCCCAACAACTTTACCACCGTCTAATGGACATTTCCAGGTGCAAGTGTCATCATGTCCTTCATCATTACTATGAGTCAAAAGTCAAATACCCTAGTATTTAATATTTAGGGGTTTTCCCTCCTAATCCCAACCTATGTTCCCAGACAGCATTATCCCCACTTCTCCAGGCAAGCTGGTCTACTAATGGTCCTGAACTTCACTGGTGTTGCCAACCCCAAAATAAAATTGCCCTCCCCATCCACTCTGTTATCCTAACCTTACCTTTCCTCAGACCCTAGTTCAAACACCAGTTCCCTAACAGGAGCATCTATTTGATCAGACATGTATTGCTTTGCCTTTTCTGATACAATTATGTTAACTCCCCAACTACAACTCTAAGCGACTCGGGGAGAAGGCATTACAACTTATGCTTTTGTTTTTCCTCAAAGTCTGGCCGAATAGCTTGCAGGGAGCTGAGTAATAAGAGCTACCATTTACGGGGCATTCACTGTGTGCTTTTCAAATATTCATTCAACCCATTTATGAAGTAAGTACTATTACTGTCCCTAAAGCCACAATGACAAAATGAAAATTCAGAAAGGTGATTTGCCTACCCAAGGTAGTGTCAGAACTAGTGCCTGTTTGTCTGACTCTGAAGCTATCTTTCGGTTAGTGACCCATAAAAGGAGTCCCTGTTTGACTCATACAGCCCAGGAGACAGCTTGGGCTTCAGAGGTGTGAGAAGAGGGCATTGTGGTTCATCAGCTTTTCCTTTTCCCATTGACATAAAGCTTTTAAACACTGACCTCTGCCTGAAAACCGGAGGTACGCTCTAAGCAAAGGGTTCCAGATTCCCCCGATGGGCCAGCCCCAGCCCCACTCCAGGACATTTTAAAAACAGCACGACTGTCATAAAAAAAATGATGAATCATCAAAAGAACTGATGTTAGTCTTCAGGATTCTAGAAAGCAAGGCTGGTCCAGGCCTGCAAGTGATGGGAAAAAAAACTTTCTTTGCCATAATCTCTGCTTTAATGGCCGGTATTAATAGGCGCTGTCTATGTTGAGTCACGGGGAATCATCAGAACAAATGGAGGGGAAATCAATGGTCAGTGTGTCTATGCGGGAAGCCTTTGGATCCTGCTATTTGAAACCAAGTGGTGTTTGTGTAATATCAGTGCCTTGCGCTCACAGAGAGGGTTAGACATTGCTAAACCCCTTCACCTTTATTGTCTCACCTGACGCTGACAGCCCTGGGCAGTGGGTAGACGACACAGACAGGATCCTCGTGTTCACTTTTGCAGATTGCACAGGACTCCCAAGGGCTGGCCAAGGAGACGAATGGAGACTGAAATCTAGCGCACGCTCTGCTCACCAAGCTCCAGAGCCTTAGAGCTGCATCTGCCGGGAAAAAGAGGCACCTTCTCCTCACGCCCATAAAGGGATTGTATGCACAGTTTACAGCACTGAGGATGGCTGCTGGGATCCCTACTTTAAAGATTTGGATGTCGATTTTATACCTCCATAAAACTGGAAAAATAAAAAAGAAACAAAGATGTAGAAACCCAGGCTTGGAGATGTTGCAAGATATAATTAATAAGTGGTAGGTCCCAGATTAGAATTCAGGTCTTTCAACTCACTAGTTATTATGCTTTTTCAACTATACCACAGGATTCCATAGGTTTGGTTTAACGTGGGCTGTATCATGGGGCAGACTGGTATCCTTAGCACTTGCTCCAACCAGCTGAACCAGTAGCTCTGTCCTGAGTCACAGCTGCTCTCCTATTGAGGAAGCTGGGAAACACACGTGTGTGCTAACTGTACCAAGAGGGACACTTTCGATGGATCTATTACCACTTTTTGGAAAAACAAATTAGACCACCCACCCTAATGTGAACGGCTCATGACATCACCACAGTGGCAGGAAGTCAACATTATTTATATTATGGGAGGTGCCGTGTGAAAAGGACGTAGGATATGAAATCCAAATATCTAAATTAGACGTTAGCATTACCACTTATTAGCTGGCTGGCCCTGAGAGGTAACATTAACAACTATTTACTGAGCACATCCTATTTGACATGCCATGGGCTATGTTTACATGACGAATAATCTCACACAGCCCTGAGCGGTGTGTGCCTTCATTATCTCCAATTCGCTGAGGAAGATACTGAAGCTCTGAGGAGGTGAAGTAACTTTTAACCTCGGTGACACCGTTGGGAGGAGGAGGAGCTACGATCCAAATGCTGGCACCACAGCCTGACTCTAAAACCTATGTTCTCAATCTCAACCTTTGTTTCTTCTGGAATAAAATAGAGATAATAATACCCATCCTACCTATAAAATCAGTATTTGTGTGTATGTGGGCATTTTAAGTAGACTGCAAAACATTAAAGGTCAATGTATGAAATCCAAAGCTCATACTGACATGAAGATGGGTTTATCTGAAAAAACTACACTCAAGTACAGATTTCCTTGCCTCCTTTCCACTTAATATTGGGAGTCACATGAGTTGTGTGAAGCCCATGCTTCTTCTAACAACAGTGATCTTTTTATTGAGACATCTCTTATCCCGCCTCTTTCCTTATCCTACGTTCCTGTGCAGGATACAGTAGGACATATCTTTAAACTGCCACAGGATGCAGATTGCATTAACAGTTTCAAAATCTGTGGATTGACTTTCTTCGTGATCTGGTGATGATGACTATGATAATGTTTACACTAAGGTCACTAGGTCAATGTAGGCATCTAGCTAAGCATTTTACATGCCTTATCAGTTAATCCCCACAATAACCTTAGAGGATAAAAACCGTCATGCTTCTCATTTTTCAGATAAGGAAACCTGGCCTTAGAAATGCTAGACAGAGATTCCAAAATGGTGGCAGAGTAAGTGGAAGCTACATGGATATTCCCACAGGATCAAACTGGAAATACAACTAAAATACGGAAAAACCACCCTCAATAATCAGCTGAAGACTAGCTGGAGAGAACCCTGATAAATAACCAAGGATGGAAAGTGGAGACCACATAGATACTGGGAGGAAGTAAAAAGGTGCTAAAGGGCTGACGGGGCTCCCACAGACAGAAGCTGGAGTTCCAGAAGGGTGTCTCAGCTAGTGGGGGGTTCCGACCGAGAACTCTTACACCCTCTTAACGGGCCAATGCACAAAATTGTGTGTGCAGCCACTCATCTTGGGCTCCACAGAGGGAGGGAAGTGTGGACTGGTGCAATGTGAGGAGTGCCAAGGGTTGGGGGTTCTGGGTTGGATGTTGGAGGGCAGTCACCCTAGTTTCCGGTGCGTCATTCCCTCACCTTGTGGGGGGGAAAAAAACTTTCTCCAGCTGAACTAGCTATCTAGGCAAATTTTTGCCTGGAGGGAAGGCAGTTGCCCCAATCTGTTGGAAGACCTCTTACCTCACCCTGTGGTTGGTAGCCTAAGGCTAAACAAATCAAGGGACTGCAGGCAGAGGTCTCTGGAGGCTTTGAGTCTTTGTCTGATCTAATCCCAGGCCCAGAGGTAGGAAAACAGATCCTGGTTTACATCTTGATTCTTTCCAAAAGCACCCAGCCCCAGCAGAGAGCGCCCCAGCTGTGGATTGTTTGTGTTTTGTTTTGTTTTGTTTTGTTTTGTTTTGTTTTTGTGGATTGTTGATAGCTCCAAACAGGGTAATCAGGGCCAGTCATAGTACCTGACATTGTCCTACACCAGAGATTGGGAGTCTAGCAGATCTACATAATACATTTTCACAAACCCAAACAGGCAGCCAAAATGGAGAGACAAAAAAACAAGCCCCAAATGGAATAAAAAGAGAATTCTCCAGAAGAAGAGCTAAGTGAGACAAGAAATTTATCAGGCACAGAGTTCAGAATAATGATGGCAAAGATGCTCAACAACATGAGAAAAATACATTAAGCATGAAAAATGACAAAGCTCTAATAAAGAACACAGTGGAGGGAATACATGGCAGATTAGGGTAAGCTGAGGATTGGATCAGTAAATTAGAAGACAGGGTAGGAAAAAAAATCACTCAGAGAACCAAAAAGAAAAAACAATTTAAAAAACAGAAGGACAGTTTAAGGGAGCTGTGGGTCAACATGAAATGTAACAATATTCTCATAGAAGAAGTGCAAGAAGGGGAAGAAAGTGAGCAAGAGATAGAAAATGTGTTTGAAGGAATAATGGCAGAAAAAGTCACACAAGTTCAGGAGACACAGAGAGTCCCAAGCAAGAAGAACCCAGCAGGTCTATGCCCAGACACATCGTAATTGAAATGCTCAAAAACTCAAGCTCTAAAGCCTAGCTCTCATCCCTTACCTCATGCCACACCCAGGCACAACCTGGAAGACTAACAACAAAGCCCACATCTTCTTTACAATTAAGCTTCTGCTTCCTGTGCTTCTTCCTTTAGTGACCGTATTTTTTTTTCTAAACCAAAAGTTAAAAGGTGTGGTCTGACAATCTGAAATAATCAAACTTCAGAAAAATCCAGGACCTGTGTTGCTGGGCCTTTTCCTCTCTACCCCATACCTCGTCACCTAGAATGAGTCCTATACAGGTTGTGCTCGGCTTCTTTTTTGAACCCAGGCCCAGCTCCTCTTAGTGTTAAATCCATCTCCCAAGCAGAGGTCTCTCCATAAACTTTTTTTTTTTTTCAAATACAAGAAAAAGTTTATTTAGAAAGTCACATAGGCAGGAGTGAGCAATGGAAGAAGTGAGCTAGCTGGGCTGTAGGGGCTCAAGAAACAAGTCTCAGAGGCCTTGGAACTTGGGAGAAAAAGGGCAAGGATACACAGGTCAGGGTGCAGGAAAGGGGGAGAGGCTTGGGAATGCTGCAAGGAGAAGGCACGATGGGGAAATAAAGGGGCGTGAAAAGGTGTGGTGTGCTGGAGAGAGCCTCTACTTACTCTTCATCCAAAATCCTCAGAGCCTCTTAGAGAATGAGACCTCAGTTATCATTCTGAAACATTCCTCTTTCAAGAGAAAAAAGAGAAAAGGAAGAAAGATTTTCTTTTTCTGTTCTCCTTCTTAAAATAAGAAGTCCTTAAGACATGCCTTTGAATCATCCCTTTCTTCTAGTACTGGTCGATCCCAGAGCAAGGAAGGGGGAGGGAAAGAATTTTTCTGTCCTCTCAGGGGAAAGGCATGGTTTTTCCCCTCCTTTCTAATGTGGCTCTTTGTTAAAGTTTGCAGAGTATGTCCTCCCAGAGAAGACAAAAAAAGAAAGCATGGCCCAAAACTTCATATGCAGAAATAAGGTGCAAAAATCACCTGTTCAACGCATTTACTGAGCACCTGCTATGCAGGAGGCTCCCTAAACATTCACTATTTCTCCCTTCCATCTAAATTATCAAGAATACTCAAAAGTAATAAATAAGAAAGAAAATATCTTCCTACATGGGGGTAAAGGAAAATAGTTGTTGAAAAAATAAAAACAAGAAAGTACCAGTGCTACCAAAACCGGTTTGGGTCAGTGGTAGAGTGTCGATCTGCGGACTAAAGGGTCCCGGGTTCAATTCCGGTCAGGGGCATGTACATTGGATGCGGGCACATCCCCGGTAGGGGGTGTGCAAGAGGCAGCTGGTCAATGTTTCTCTCTCATCGACATTTCTAGCTCTCTATCTCTCTCCTTTCCTCTCTGTAAAATATCAATAAAATATTTTTTAAAAGAAAGTACTAGTGCTATAAAGAATGAAAGATTGATGTGATTGAAAAATATTTATATATTTAGATTAGTCTAGAGGCCTGTTGCATGAAGATTCATGCAAAAGGCCTTCCTTCCCCTGGCTGCCGGCACGTTTTCCTGCAGCACCTGGGACCCAGGCCTTTGCTCCAGCCACAGTGGAGAAGCCACGCCTCTTCAGTCTGCAGTCGGTATGCAAATTAACCCAACAAAGATGTTGGGTTAATTTGCATACTCCCTCCTGATTGGCTGGTGGGCACATTTTGTTGGGTTAATTTGCATACTCCCTCCTGATTGGCTGGTGGGCACCACAGAGGTATGGTCGATTTGCATATTTCTCTCTTATTAGTGTATATGCTCATTAAGGGCCTCATTGATGAAGTGACATCTGAATTAAGCTCACACCTGAATTAAAGGAAGCCATGCAAGTGAAGGCTGGAGGTGGATGATGCGAAGGAAACAGCTAATGTGAGGATCCTAATGCAGGAATAAGCCTTCAGATCAGAGGTTGGCAAACTTTTTTTGTAAAAGCACCACATAGTATTTTAGGCATTGCAAGTTACATAAGGTCTCTTGTGTATTCTTTGTTTTTGTTTGTTTTTTTTGTTGCAGTTGTTTTAAAATTTCCTTTAAAATGTAAATACCCTTAGTCCCCTGGCAGGATAAAAGTAAGCTTCTGGCAAAATTTGGCCCTTGCCTTGGTTTTCTGACCTCAGTAAGAGCCAAATTAGATTACATCTAACCAATTGTAGCTAGAAAGCAAGTAAACAAGGAGTGAAGTGGTATAAGATGAGGTCTGAAAGGTAGACAAAAGCTACATCATGTAGATGTGTATATATATATATATATATATATATATATATATATAATGTAAATATATATATATATATATATATATATATATTTATATTGATTTCAGAGAGGAAGGGAAAAGGAGAGAGATAGAAACATCAATGATGAGAGAGAATCATTGATCAGTTGCCTCCTGCATGCCCCACAATGGGGATTGAGCCCATAACCCAGGCATGTGCCCCTGACCGGAATCAAACCCTGGGCCCTTTACTCATAGGCTGATGCCCTATCCACTGAACCAAACCACCTAGGGCCATGTAGAGCCTTTTGAGCTAAACTAAGAGTTCGGGTTTTGTTCTAAGTGTGATTGGAATCCCCTGGGGAGTTTTAAGCAAGGCAATGACACGATTTGATTTATACTTTAAAAAGACCACCGGGGTTCTGTGTGAAGAACAGACCATGGTGAGTGTAAGAGTGGAAACAGAGAGTTGATTAGAAGATCAGTTATTGTATCATCCAGGCAGGACAGGATGAAGGTGCTGGTGGTAGCTACCTAGAGAATTAAATAGAAAGTAAAGTGAAAGCTATGTTTATCACTGATGCACAAAATTACAGAAGGGTTCTTCAAATTTTACTTTAAAATCAAAAGAGCAGTCTAGTGTTAAGTTTGATTCATAAGAAAATCTTGGTACTCACATTTTTAGCAATATTTTGACATATTTGATTTACTGATATTTGACTTTTAGGAAGATTATTTTTTCCTCTTTCTTCCTAATGAAATGATTCACAGTTTTTCCTCCGGTTCTTAATGCTCTTTATTTCCCCCCTTTCACCTAAAGGTATTATAAAGTATTAGAGGCCCGATGCACAAAATTCATACAACGGGCTCGGCCCTTGCAGCCATGCTTCATCTGGGGGGTCGTCCAGAAGGATGTCCAGAAGGTCATTCAGCTGTTGGGTCTAATTCGCATATTACACTTTTATTATTATAGACTAGAGGCCCGGTGCATGAAATTCATACACTTGGGAGGGAGGGGTTTCCCAGTTTGCACCCTCTCACAATCCGGGAACCCTGGGGGGAGGTAGGCCTAAGCCAGCAGTCAGACATCCTTAGCGCTGCCGAGAGGTGGGAGAGCCTCCCACCACTGCTGCTGTGCTAGCCAGCCATAGCCTGCCTGGTTCAGGGCTTCTGGCTGAGTGGAGCTCCCCCTATGGGAGCACACTGACCACCAGGGGGCAGCTCCTGCGTTGAGTGTCTGTCCCCCGGTGGTCAGTGCATTTCATAGCAACCAGTCGTTCCACCGTTCGGTCGATTTGCATATTAGCCTTTTATTATATAGGACTAAAGGCCTGGTGCACGAAATCCGTCCCCTCAGCCCAGCCTGCACCCTCTCCAATCTGGGACTCCTTGGAGGATATCCAACTGCTGGTGTGGCCCAATCCCAGGGACATCCCTCTCACAATCCTGGACCACTGGCTCCTAATCACTCACCCGTCTTCCTGCCTGGTTGCCCCTAACTGCTCCTCCACCCCACCAGCCTAGTTGCCCCTCACTGCTTGTTCAGTCGTTTGGTCATCCCTCACTAACCCCCCTGCCGGCCTGTTTGTAGGCAGCCATCTTGTGAGGGTGTGACAGTCAATTTGCATATCACCTCTCTATTATATAGGGTATGAACATACCACATTTTATCTACCCATTCAACAGTTGGTGAACATTATGTTTGCTCCACTTTTTGGCCATCATGAATAATGCAGCTATGAATATTCATGTGCAAGTTTTTGCATCGACATATGTTTTCATTTCTCTTTGGTCTATACCTGGGGGTAGAATTGCTGGGTTATATGAAAACTTTATGCTTAACATTTTGAGGAAGTGCCAGACCATTTCTGAAGAGTCCATGCCATTTCACCTTCCCAACAGCAGTGTGCTACAGCTCCAATTTCTTCAGTCTCACCGTGTGTTATTATTCATCTTTTTATTATAGTCATCCTGGTGAGAGTGAAGTGGCATCTCCCCGTGGTGTGGATTTGCATTTCCCTGATGGCTAATGTTGGCGGTGCTTACTGGCCATTTGTATAACTTTGAAGAAATGTCTATTCCAGATCCCTTATCCATTTTTCAAATAGGTTATTTGCCTTTCTATTATTGAGTTGTAAAAAACCTTTATAGCCCAGCCGGCATGGATCGTGGGTAAGCATGGAGCTATGCACCAGAAAAATCACGGTTTGATTCCAGGTCAGGGCACATGCCTAGGTTACAGGCTCTATCTCCACTGGTGGGGACGCGCAGGAGGCATCCGATCAATGACTCTCATCATTAATGTTCTAGCTCTCTCTCCCTCTCCCTTCCTCTCTGAAATCAATTAAAAAATATATACTTTCTCAAAACCTTTATATATTCTAGATACCAGTCCCTTTTCAAATACATAATTTCCAGATTTTTTTCTCCCATTCTGTTAGTTGTCTTTTCACTTTCTTAACAGCTCACATGTTTAGAATTTTGATTGTCAGTCTTTGAGGTAAAAATAGTGTGCCATGAGCAGCCAGTTTGACCTGCATCTCAATCATATGTTTTTCTCCGAGTATTATAGATTGGATGCAGCACAAGTGTGCATATTTTCCATTTCATCACACAGAATATTAAGAACATCTGTATTCAGGGTCAAGATTTAATAAAATACAAAAATTGTTGCTTAATCAAGGATTCTTAAGTGAACTTTTGTTCTATTTTGACTGCATGTGCACAGTGGTGAAGAATATATAACCACTGTTACAGTCCGGTGCCAATGCCTTTAATAGTCAGTCCTAAGGTACAAGCAGTTTCCTCCACCATCAATGCAAATGCCAAAGCAGTGGGGGGCGGGGCGGGGAGAGCAAATGATGTTTTATTATCCTTATGAAAATAGTCTTGATCTCGATCTCACCTACCCCCCTGGAAAAGTTCTCAAGGAGCCTGAGGGGGGTCTGATAGATCAAATCTGGAGAACTGCTGCTCTATGGCATCCATGTTTGTTTAAAAAGAAAAATAATTGTCCTTGCCGGCTTGGTTCAGTGGATAGACTGTCAGCCTGAGGACTGAAGAGTCCCAGGTTTGATTCCGGCCAAGGGCACATGCTTGGATTGAGGGCTCCATCCCCAGTAGGGGGTGTGCAGGAGGCAGCTGATCTATGATTCGCTCTCATCACTGTTGTGTGTGTGTGTGTGTGTGTCTGCCCCCTCCCCTCTCTGAAACCAATAAAGAAATATTTTTTTAAAATAAAAATAAAGAAAAATACTTATTTTTTAATTTTATTTTTCAAATGAGACTTAACATGGGGTGGTGAATGCATAATACAATGTACATATGATGTATTATAAAATTGTACACCCAAAACATATGTAATTCAATTAACCAATGTCACCCCAATAAATTCAATAAATAAATATAAACATAGTAGATAAAAAAATTATTTTTCAATTACAGTTGGCATTCAATATTATTTTATATTAATCTCAATAATCATTTACATATACATTTTCTTATAAATACTCCTGGAACAAAGATACAAGAAGATGTGGCATGTTATCCTGTGATTTTTGCCTACCCTTGACACACCACTGCATATCCCAGGGAAACAACCAGGAGGGAGGAATTTAAGCAAGAATTATGTAAAGAAACGGGTCTTCCAACATATGGATGAGGAGGCAGAAAAGGCAAATTAGGAAATGAACATTTTGGGGGGGTAAAAATTATTTACTCTTTGTAAAGGCTTCTATTCTGTGAGCAGCAAGTAAGACAGTTTTAGACAGTCCTCTACAAGTGTCAGTGAAGCCTCTGTCCAGGGTTAAAAGTCTACTGAACCCTGTAGCTCAGTTGGTTGGAGCACCATCCTGTACATCAGTATGTTACAGGTTCAAATCCCGGTCAAGTCACACATACCCACATTGCAGACTACATCCCCAGTTGAAACATGTACAGGAGGCAACTGATCGATATGTCTCTATTTTTCTCTCTCCCTTACTCTCTAAAATCAATAAAATCATATCCTCGGATGAGGAGTAATTTTTCAAAAATAGATCAAAGTAATCCAGTAAAATGTATAGATGCTAATCCAATAAAATGTATCCTGGGGAACAAGGTATCCCAAAAAAATTCCTTCAGAGAAGCCCTTGGACATTATATACTTGAGAATTAGTTAGTACATAATGTTAGCTTATCTAAGGATCTTCAAAACCTTATAGCTGTGTTAGAGCAAACTTGACAACAGTTGCAGACCACAGGCAAGTTACTGAAACCCAGCTCAGGCCTAACTTGTCTTTGTTTTCAAACCACACATGCATATCACTGCCAAGACTAAGATCCCAAATCATTCTGATTTTGCTCAAGAATTTTTACCAATGCCCTAACCAGTGTGGCCCAGTGGATAGAGCGTCGGCTTGTAGACTGAAGGGTCCCAGGTTCGATTCCAGTCAAGGGCATGTACCTTGGTTGCAGGCACATCCCCAATAGGGTGTGTGCAGGAGGCAGCTGATCGATATTTCTCTCTCATCGATGTTTCTAGTTCTCTATCTCTCTCCCTTCCTCTCTGTAAAAAATCAATAAAATATATATTTTTTTTACAAACAACAAAATTTTTTAGTAATAATTAAGGGCTAACACCAATGGAACTCTTAACCAGGTACTCAGCATTGTAATGAACAATTTAAATGAAATTTCTTATTTAATCCTTCTAGTAACATGATGTGGTAGGTTCTATAGTTCTCCCCAGAGATGGGGAAACTTTGGCTTAAAGAGATATAATAACCTACCCAAAGTTGCTGAACTTCTGAGTGGCAACGCTGAGATTTCAACCCAGGCTTGAGTTGAACTGCAGAGATACCATTGGCCTAATAATAATCACTAAGAACACTCGCTTAAAAAAAAAATAACAGTTTATTGGGCACAACTAAAAGCACGTGAATCGAATTTCTCTGAATCATAGGTTTAGGAACACCAATAAGTTCCTACTTCCTACAGAATGAAGTTGATTTCTTTTTTCTTTTCTTTTTTAAATATATTTTATTGGTTTTTCACAGAGAGGAAGGGAGAGGGATAGAGAGCTAGAAACATCGATGAGAGAGAAACATCGACCAGCTGCCTCCTGCACACTCCCCACGGGGGACGTGCCCACAACCAACGTACATGCCCTTGACTGGAATCGAACCTGGGACCTTTCAGCCCTCAGAGCGACACTCTATCCACTGAGTCAATCTGGTTCCAGCTGAAGTTGATTTCTTATAGCTAAACTCCTCTTAGCAGAATTCCAGGATAAGGGCAAAATTCCTAAAATTGGCCTATGAAGCCATTCAGAGTTTATCACTCGATTGGCCATTTTGGCCCCATCTTGCCCCAAGTCCCCTCTCTGTGTCAGTTACCACCATTCATCACAGAGGTTTCCTTCACAGGGCATTTGTATATACTGTTCTTTGGCCTAGGAAGCTCTTCCCTCCTTCCTCAATCTAGTTAACTTCTGGTCTTCTTCAGGCCTTAGCACAATGGACAGTTGCTGAGAGAACCTTTTCTGAACCCTCTGCCTAGGGCAAATCCCTAACTCTCAACCTCTCATAACACTGTGTACCACATTTTAAAAACTGAAATGTATTCATGTGATTTCCTCTCTCTCCCACTATAAACTATAAACTCCACAAAGGTTTCTGCTTATTATTGTATCCTCAGGGTCTAGCTTAGTGCCTGCCACATAAATGGTGCCTATTCAGTAAAAATATGTTAAAAGAATTAGTAAATTCAAGGCCTTTTAACTATTCCCTATTTAACCAACCAACCTTATTGTCCACCCTTAACTCAACAGAGACCTACAGTTACAAAGGTTAACTCCTTTATCTGTATCTTTTCATCTTTATCCAGACTCAAGACCTTTTTCTACCTCTTCACCTAAATAATTCCTCCTATTGCTACAAGGTAGAGCCAAAATTTCCCTTGTTTCACAAAGCTCTCTTTTTCTATATATAACTAGAGGCCTGGTGCACGAATTCGTGCACAGATGGGGTCCCTCTGCTTGGCCGGCGAGCAAGGCCTATCAGAGGGCCGGCCGGCTAGCTGGTTGGAGGGATTCTGGGAGGTTGGCAGGCTGGTCCCCCAATTGGGGCTCCAAGGGAAAGACTGGGGGAGGCTGGGAGGTTGGCCAGTGTGGGGGAGGGGCCTCAGGAGGTTATCTGGGGGGGGGGAAGGGGAGGGGGAGGCTGTGGGAGTTTACTGGCCACCAGGGGGAAGCTCCTGCATTGAGCATCTGACTCCTGGTCGACCAGTTGTTCTTTCTGGTTGTTTGGTCATAATGATCACTTAGGCTTTTATATTATTAAAAATATGAATATATTTTTCTTATTTATTTCAGAGAAAAAGGAGAAGGAGAGATAGAAGCATCAATGATGAGAGAGAATCACCGTATTGCCTACCTCCCCCTATGGAGGATTGAGACTGCAACCCTGGCATGTACCCTGACCAGAATCAAACTATGACCTTCTGGTTCACTGAGCCACACTGGCCTGGCTCACAAAGCTACCTTTAATTCACTAGCCCATAACATTCTCCTCTAAACGACTACATCCCTTTCTATGCCATTCATTTGACACTTCATCATATACTGCCATTATCATTATAAAATATTTAACATGTAAGTGCCTTGTTTTATTATTATTCTTTTAATTTTAAGCAGATTAGATAATTTGCCCTTAAATGGTAGTTATAGTAGCACCTATAGTAAAGGGTGCTACAGGAGTACCCATGGCCATCACAAGTTCTCTGGAAATACCTGCTGAATGAATTTGTGAAGAACTTTTTGTGGCCAGCAATGTGGACTCAGGCTGCAGTTTATTTTCAAATTTGGTAACTGACAATTCTCCTTGGAGGTACCTGGATACTTTATACTATCTTTATGGAATACCTCCAGGGTCTCCTTTTGGCAGACTGTTCAAAATAAATGTGACAAGATTAAAGTGACATACTGTCTTAAATTCCCTGACATATTTAGAGCAGTTCCATTCTAAATCCATTACTGGATTATTAATATTATATTCCATAACTCTTTAAGATAATTCTACCTTGTCAATCCTTGTTCTTGTGCTCAGGAGTTGGGAAAATCTTTAAATATTTTCAGTAGATTAATTTCTATTTCAAAATATATCATTTAGGAAAATACATTTTTGGCTGTAGTCATATTCTTGGCTGAATATCAGTTACCATAAACCTAAACCCCATGTAAAATGCAGGAGTGCATTTCAACTTTTTTTTTTTTTTGGTCAGACTAAGATCTAAATAATTAAGACTTTTTTTCCTTCAAAATCAGAAAGTAAATTATAATTCCTATTATTCTGAGTCTTATTTGAAAATAAGATTGATAGACAATACTGAAATTCAGGGTATACGTGTCACTCATTTCAAATGCCAGGAAGTAATTTATTTCATGAGTTTTATTAACCATTATTTTTCCCCTACTAATTTAGAAATATTAAAAAATCAAAGTTTGATACTGAAAAATTATCAGTTATCTATTTATTCTCAGCTGCCCTCTGAACATTTTATATGTAGTTAATTACATTTGCTAACAGCTTTATTGAGATGTAATTTCGACACTACATAATTCACTCATGTTAAGGGTACAATTCAATTTCTTTTAGTATACTTACAGAGCTGTGCCACCATCACCAGAATCTAATTTTGTTTTATTTTTTAGTTTTAAAACTGAAATAGAATTTACCATGTGTATTACCATTACAACTTTAAGTCTGAAAGAGTTTCGTCACCCCAGTAAGAAACCTCACATCCACTGGTAGTCTATCCCCATTTCCCTCCAACCCTTACAGCCCTAGGCAACCACTCATCTCTATAGCTGAACTTGTTTATTCTTAACATTTAGCATAAATGGAATTGTACAAGATGTGGTTTTTGTGTGTGACTGGCTCCTCTCACTTAGCATAATGTCTCCAAAATTTATCCATGTTGTCATGTGTATCAGAACTTCATTCCTTGTTCACACCTGATAATATTCTATTCCATGGCTATACCACCTTTGATTTATTCATTCATCGGCTGATGGGTATTTCGGTTGTTTCCACTTTTTGGCTATTGGGAATAATGCTGCTATGAACAGTTGCATACAGGTCTTTGGATAGACATATGTTTCTATTCCTCATGGAAAGATACCAAGGAGTGAAATTACTAGGTCAGGTGCTAATCACTCCTGAGATGAAAAACAGCATTTCCTTTTTTTCTATTTCAAAGGATTTGTGACATAGCCAGGAAACAGAATTTTCATGCAGATGCTAATATCAAATCCTTTTTTTGGGGGGAAAAATGTTAATCTGCACACAGCCTTGCTATCAAAATAACTGTGTCATATTACTTTCCAATTTGGGGCTCATATAGATATTCTAAGAGGAGGTGAGAACTCCTTTACATTTAGTGTAAATCATAAAACTAAACCGAGTTTGCACTGGCCTATTTAATTAACAAAGCAGGATCAAATTCTATTTTCTAAGCGGAATGCATAGATCCATCTCTTGTGGCTAACTATTGCTCAAGAGATAAATACACAGTAAGAGCAGGCTTATACAGGAGGAGGAGCAGTAAAATAGGAATTTAAAATATCAAACACCCTGATGAAATGAAACACACAGTCCATCCCCGAGCGGGGCCTGTATCTCATCGCGTAAGAAAAAAAAAAAGTGAAGCATTAATTATAAGTCCTCATGTAAATTCCCAAAGCCTTCCATAAAAGCATCTTTCAGAAACTTGGAGGCCAAATAAACGCCTGGACACAAGTTATTTCCCAAACCTCGCCGGCAAGGTACCCTCCAGTTCAAACATATTCAGGAAGCAAACTTCACACAGAGCATTACCAGCTGATTTTAAAATTCTCCCTTTTTTTTAAAAAAAAAAAAAAAAAAGGTGGGGGGCTTCAAAAGGAAGGGAGGCTTAAAACAGACTTTTTAACTTAAAGAGAAAAAAAAAAAAACAGACACCTTGCAGCAGAAAAAGAGGCACGGCCAAGGGGAAAACCACCAGACGTCCCACCACGCACAGCCCTTCGAGAACGCCACGGGGCTCATTCGTTTTAGCCAACAGCTCACAGCTCTCCCCTCCCGCCTAAGCTGCCCCCCACCCCCTAGGGCGTCAGATAATAACCCAATCAGTAAATTTTTTTTATTATTTCCCCTTTTTTGATCACCCCCACCTCGAGACACACACACACACACACACACACACACACACAGCACACACACCTGCGTGCCTGGAGGTGTCAAGGCGACTCGGAAATGGTTAACGGTGACCAGCGGCGGGAGAGAAGAAGAAACAAACACCCCTGACAACCCACAGCTGAGTAAGCAGGGGCTGTGTGTTCTCCAGCGCGTGCCGCGGGGAGGCGGGCGGCGGGCGCAGGGCAGCCCAGGCACACTTTAGGGGGCAGTTCGCAGAGAGGGAGGGACCCTATTTGTCCTCCCACCCCCCAACCCCCAAACAAACCCCCCAAACACACTCGGTTCGGGTGGGACCCGCCCCTGGAGCCCACCCGCCCCACCACGGGAATCCCATCGGCATCAGAGCATCCGATCCCCGGCGAGGCTCGGGTGACTCCCCCCCAAACGGAGCTCCGGCGCCCGCCGAGGGCTCCGGCAGTCATGGGTGCCACCCCCCAACCCCAACCCCAACCCCAACCCCAACCCCAACCCCCGCCGCGAGGACCGACGCCCGCGAGAGAGAAATGGCCCCGGGGCGCCGGCCCGCCCCTCCCCTCTCTCTACCTGGCTCGGTCCCACCTGAAGGCAAGAGCGGAGAAGGAAAGAAACAGGCAGGGCGGGAGGGGTGGGTGGGTGGGGGCTGACCTTGTTGCTACTGACAGCGGAGCGGCACATCCTGCTGCTTCCTGGAGAGCGGCCCGGCGCACATTTTCTTTCCCCCCACCCCCCGGGAGGAAGGAAGCGGGAGGGCGCCGGCCGGCCGGGCGGGCGGGCGGGCGGGCGGCGATGGGCGCGGCGGCGGCGGCGGCGGCGGCGGCGGCGGCGGTGGTCGGGGCGGGCGGTGCAGCCTCCGGCGGGGACGGCCCGGGGACTACATCTCCCAGGCTGCTCTGGGCCGCCCCTGCGTCGTGACCCCGGCGCGCACGGAGGCGGGGACTCTTACCTCACAGAGGTAGCTCCGCCGCCCGGCCGCCACTCGGCGCCGCCGCGGTCCATGGACCGGAACCCCGGGCCGACGGGCAGGAACCGGGGCCGCGACCGTCGCCTCCTCGCCCCAGGCTCCTCCTCCTCCTCCTCCTCCTCCTCCTCCTCCTCCTCCTCCTCCTCCTCCTCGCTCCCCGCCGCCGCCACCTCCTCCTCCTCCTCCTCGGGACGCCCCGCAGGCCGCGCCGCGCCGCCGCCGCCGCCGCCGGGCTCGCAGAGCTGACCCCGGAGGCCGGGAGGCGGGTTCGCCGCCGCCGCCGCCGCCGCCGCCGCCGCCGCGGGACTGAGGCCTAGCTACTCCGCCGCTTCTCAGTGCTATTGTCCCCGGGCCCGGCCCCGACCGGGTCCTCCCCGGCCCCCCGCCCCCCCTCGGAGAGGCGGGTGCTCCGGCTCCGCGGGAAGATGCCGGACCAAGCCCTACAGCAGATGCTGGACAGGTAGGGGCAGCTTTGGGGCGGGGGGGCGCGCGCGAGCCGCCGGATGGGCGCCCGGCCCGGCCCTGCCCCGCGCCGGCCGGCCTCGAGGCGCTCCGTCCGCCCGTCCGTCCGCCCGCCCGCCCGTCCGCGGAGCCCGGCGGGCGGGGAGGAGCCCCGGGGCCCGCGGGGGCCGGACGAGGGCCCAGAAAGTTTGGGAGGCCGGGCTTGGGGGGACCGAGCGGGCGGCCGGGGGTGCGCGGACTTTAGCAGCGAAACTTGGTGGAGGAGGAGCGTGTCGCGCGGCGGCAGCGCCGCTTTGCCGGGGGAGGGAGTCGTTTTAAGCGGCAGCTGGGGTTTTCTTTTTTCCTGTTTGGTATTCTCCTTCGCCTTCCCCTTCTGTCCTCCCCACCCCAAACTGTGCGGTGTAAACGTGTTTGTTTGCCAGCGGTGTCCCTGGCCAGAAGGACCAGACTGTCTTAAAAAGGGGAATGGTCCTCCTGCAGTTAATTTCAAGGCTCTTTCCAAAAAAACAAATAAAAAAGCCTAGGGATAAGTAATCTTTTGGAAAGCCTGATGGGCTGACTTCAGCCCCCCTTCCGCCTCTGCCCATCCCCGCCGGGGCCCAGGCCGGCGGTCCGGTCCGGTCCGGTCCGGGGTGCCCGCCCGGGAGCTTTAACGGTCACCCCGCGGCGCGGAGGTTACGGAAACCAGCACCGGACACGTAGCGTATTTGACGACTTCATTGAGTTCACCAGAAGTTTCATCTGGTGTTGGGGTCCATTCCTGGGTGGGTGGGGTGGGTGGGGTGCGGTGCAGGGGGCGGGGAGTCCAGTCCATAAAACTTTGTGTGAAATCGGATGCATCGCCCTCTGCTGTTGAAAATTCTAGTCCTTGGGCTCTACCTTGACTTTTTTGGAGCCTTCGTCCCCAATTTAACCCCCCTCGCCCGGTCTTGTCTAACTTCCTGGCACAGCCAGTGCTGCAGGCTACATGCAAATGCTGCCGGTTACCCCTCTCCGGGGCCGCTGTGCCACCGAAGTGGCCCTGCCCCGCCCTTTGCGCTGAGCAAAGGTCCCGCTGGAAGGCGCCTCCTCCCTTCGTGGCCGTTCTGTCCGGTGGGACGCTGTCCGGGTCCACCACATGCGGCACACAAGTCACCCGAGAGAGCATCTCCTTCCAGAACGGGGCATTTCCTTTGGAGCTTGGAATTGTGTGACGTCTAAGTTAATAGAAATTATGTTGCTGACTTTTTTTTTTTCTCTCATCTGGGATTACCCAATTGGTCCATTCAGCTGACCATGAGGTCAGCATTCAGGTCAAACTTATTGACAGCTTTTTTGTGTGTAAGTAAATTACACAGGCTCCAGGAAGGCAGACACTCAGTCATCGGTATTTATTTTGAATGCTAGAGCAAAGCCTTGTGCTCCACGGGTCGTCATCAGTACGTATTTGTTTTATAAATAAAATACTACATGATTTTTTTTTCACTCAGTTGTCTAGGGGTCTGATAATTTACTACCAGTTTTTTGTTTGTTTTCTTACAATTTAGAAAATGGCAAATTGCATAGGACCTCTAAAATATGCCCCCAGGAGACCACCTTCTATCACTGCCAATTTCAATCAGATAATTCTATTCTGATGCTTGGTATTTTGCAATTAAATATTTTTTCCACTGAGGGCCTACTGCTTTGACTTTTCATGTGAGTGACTTTTAGAAAAGTTTGTGTGTCCAAAAGCTGATCTGCTTTTCATAATGCTCTTTGGAGATTTTCATAAAAGTAAAAAGCCAAGGAGTGCTAGTGAGGTATTTAAAACTTCTCAACGGAAACATAGAAATTCTGACTGCATTTACTAAAGCAGGTGACTGTAATATGGGCTTACCCTAACCATTACCTTTTAGATATACCGTATTTGCCGGCGTATAAGACGATTTTTTGGCCCTGAAAAAATACGTATTTGCCGGCGTATAAGACGACTGGGCGTATAAGACGACCCCCTAACATTTCCACAAAAATACAGAGTTTGTTATATACTCGCCGTATAAGACTACCCCCCACTTGGAGGCATATTTTTCAGGGCTAAAAAGTCGTCTTATACGCCGGCAAATACGGTACCTCAGGGTAGATTCTTAAGATGGAAGTCAAAGACCTTTATTATCTGTCATTAAATCAGTAATTGGCAATCTGCCTCCACATTAGAATCATCAGGGGAGCATTTTAAAGTATAGATGGATAAATGGCTCAAGACCAATTAGATCACACATTTCTGAAGGAGGGGTCCTGAGCATTTATAGTTTCAAAAGCTTTCCAGGTGTTTCTGATGAGGTTGAAAACACTACCTTAAACCATAAGGGATTATTTCATGATAAGAGATAGTACAGTTTAGTGAGAAAAGCTCGGGTTAATTTTCAGATCAAAATCTTCAAATTCTCATTTTGCTACTTACTAGCTATGTGACTTTGGAGTTAAGTTCTGAGGTTATATACATCATCATTTATAAAATGGGAATATTCTTTCTCACAGGATTGTAACTTGAGAAGAGGTGTAAGAACTTTATAGAACAATAAAATGTTATTCATATATTAGGCGCACATAAGTTACTTAAGATTCTAATATAACAAACCAGTGTGGCAATTTTCACCCCATCTCTTTTCATAGTTACTACTAGAGGCCTGGTGCACAAAATTCGTGCAAGAGTGGGCTCTCCTTCCCACTGGCTGCCTGCTGGCACCGGCTAGCACCTGAGACCCGGGCTTCCCTCGAAGCCCCAGCTTCCTCCGGAAGGATGTCTGGTCTAATTAGCACATTACACTTTTATTATTGTAGATATTAATCTGGGCTGACTCAATATGCATGCAGGTTGAACACAAAGATACTTGATGGGTTCACAGGAATAAAATGTCAGCCTCTTGGGGCCCATAATCCTTGCCATGACTTTGGCTTCCCCCCAGTTTGTCTTTCCGTGACAATTTTTGAGGGGCAGAATGTATCGTCTAAACTTATCTATGTGTTGATTTCTTTGAGTGCCTACATATCCTCGGTATCATTCTAGGCCAGCCGTGGGCAAACTATGGCCCGTTCGGCTGTTCTATCCGGCTCGTGGAGCCGAAAGAGTGGAGGGTTCTCTTGCTCTCCCCTCCGCTCCTTCACCAGCAGCCCAAGATGAGAGTGCCAGCATGGTCAGGTTGCTTTTGTTCCGGCCCTCCCGTCCAGTTTAAGAACCCATTGTGGCTCTCGAGTCAAAAAGTTTGCCCACCCTTGTTCTAGGCCCTTGTATATAGTAGTAACCATAAGAAAAAATGCTCATATGGAACTTAAATTCTAGTGAGATTTGTGTTCTATGACTGTCAAACAAAATTAAGATGGTGTTTAATTGTAACATGAATGGTATGTTTAGTTTATACCACTTAGTCTTTCGGGATTTTTATTTTATTTTTTTTTATTTTATTTTATTTTTTTGATATTTCACGGAGAGGAAGGGAGAGAGATAGAGAGCTAGAAACGTCAATGAGAGAGAAACATTGACCAGTCGCCTCTTGCACACCCCCTACCGGGGATGTGCCCGCAACCAATGTACATGCCCTTGACCGGAATCGAACCTGGGACCTTTCAGTCCGCAGACCGACGCTCTACCACTGAGCCAAACCGGTTTCGGCCTTTCGGGATTTTTAAACCAATGGCAATGTATATATGAGGTTGAGTTGCCTTGTCTTTTGTGAGTAACTAAATTTAGTTTAGCAATTGCAGTATTTGTAGGTGGAAAGGACAGACAGGTAAATAGGTAGATGATAGATATATATTTTGCCTTTCATTTTATAAACAATAAACAACTGTTTATGTAAACTTATTATTCAAGCCTTTTAAATTGAGGGTAGATGGAAAAGCGTTTGTTTTTTAGTGTCATGAATGATTTAGGTTCACAAATCATTGCCCCGAAATGATAACCCTTTCTAATTCAAACCCTTTATATTAAGCTTTCTGAACCTTGGTCAATTTTTCTTTCCTTCATTCCCACACTATTTTAAGGAGGCGTCTGTCATATGTTATTCTATCACCATCTACTTTCTCTAATGTTTCTCAAAATTAGAATTAAGCCGAAACCGGTTTGGCTCAGTGGATAGAGTGTCAGCCTGCGGACTGAAAGGTCCCAGGTTCGATTCAGGTCAAGGGCATGTACCTTGGTTGCGGGCACATTCCCTGGTAGGGGGTGTGCAAGAGGCAGCTGGTTGATGTTTCTCTCTCATCGATGTTTCTAACTCTATTTCTCTCCCTTCCTCTCTGTAAAAATCAATAAAATATATTTTTTTAAAAATTAGAATTAAACGTATAGAGAAGAATTAAATGATAACAAACTGCAGGACTGAATCTTAGGTTCAAAGTCTGGGCCTGCTGAGAAATGCTTCTGCAAACTTGACTTTTGTGTTCCCTGTCTCACAGTAAACACGCAGGAATGTGTTGAGGTTGTTTTGCATCCCTGACTTGCACCTGGTGAGTAAGCAGGGAATGTAGCCAGTGTCCCCATAATAGGCAGACGAAGGAAAAGCACGGAGAATAATCTTCTCCCTACCTGCCTCCTGCCGTGCAACGTGAATTAGAATCCTCACTTTGTGAGGGTGTTATCAATCACAGATGCACATTCCATTAGAGAATATTCTGATAGGAACAAGTCGCCTATGTTATCTTCGTAGTTTCCATTGAAGCCACTTCTCATTTTCTTTGTCAGTTGACATCTTTTTCTCAATCACCTCTATCCCATTTTGACAATTACAGAGCAATACCTGGAATTAAATCATTAGCAATTAGTTATATTTACTTCCATCTGTATGTAAAAAGTAGAAACTTCACTAAGTCCCCTTTGACCATTTACCCCAGTCCCCACTATACTAACATAAATGGATTTATATTTTTCCAGTATTCTTTGTTTAATGCTTATATACCATATATAACAAATAGTTTTGTTTTTGTTTCTAAAATTTAAATCTACATTTGCTTTTTTAAAATGGTTTTGAGCTGTGATATACAGCAATAAAAAAGAATATATATAAAATAGCTAAACATATTTTCTTTTTAATTCATTCCCCTATGACATTTAGTTTTTATTTTCTCTTTATTATCTCTCTTTATAATTTGACTTTCATTTTCCTTTCTTGTCTGTAGCTCTACTAAAAGTATACTAAAGGTCACCCACCATTATATGTAATGAAGATGAGACAGATCCACTAACTTCTTAAAATTATGTTCTGTTATGCCATACTATTTACCTTTTGCTTTTTTCTTCCTCGTATATCATCTTTTTACTCCCTTAATCACTGAAGTATGGTTCAATCCGCAGCACTTTGTCAGTTTTCTCTGAAAAGTGTACTCATTTACTATCTCATTTTCACTCTATTTGAGTGACTCTTAGATGTGTGTCTTTATTCCTGATCTCTTTCCACATTTTAGTGCCTCATTTCTAGCTGCTCAATAGACATTTCTACTTGTGTATACTTATTACTGGCTAATAAGTATACACAAGTATATATCTAAACTGATATTTCCCTACCTTTTTACATTATCTTGACTTCCTAATGTTTGGTCTTTATTAAGACCATTCTTCTAGTCTATCAGCCATAAAACCTAAGTCTTTTTTGCATCATTTTCAAATCCATTTGCTTATCAGATATTGTGGATTCTACTTTCTCTGACTCAGTTTTTCTCTCCTATTTTGACTTTGAGAGTGGTATCAGAATTAGCCATGGCACAGTTATAATCATGTCATTTCTATGCTTTAAAAGTTGCCAGTCTTTATGTCATCTTTAGGATAAAATCTAAACTTTCAAGACACCAGTGAAGGAGTTTAGACCTACCAATATAATCCAACCCCAACCTACCATAAGGATATTTTCTGCATTCCACTTCATTGTCCTCTGAATGTATCCTGCTCTTTTTTTAATATATATATTTTTTTTTTTAAATATTTTTTATTAAGGTATTATCTGTGTACATAGCTTATCATTGCCCCCCCTCCCCATAGATGCCCTCCCTCCCCAGAGTTTTGTGTCCATTGGTTGTTCTTATATGCAAGCATACCAGTCCTTCGGTTGATCTCTTATCTCCCCCAGATCTCCCTACCCTCCCCCCCCCCCCCCCCGCTGTCATTTGGCAGTCTGCCTGTTGTTTTACTGTCACTATATCTATCTTTCTGTTCATTCGTTTATAATGTTCTTTAATATCCATAAATGAGTGAGGTCATGTAGTGTTTCTCTTTCATTGACTGGCTTATTTCACTCAGCATTAATATATATTTTATTGATTTTTTTACAGAGAGGAAGAGAGAGAGAGGGAGAGAGAGTTAGAAACATCAATGAGAGAGAAACATCAATCAGCTGCCTCCCGCACACTACCTACTGTGGATGTGCCCGCAACCAAGGTACATGCCCTTGACCGAAATCGAACCTGGGACTGAACCTTCAGTCCGCAAGCCAACACTCTATCCACTGAGCCAAACCGGTTTCGGCTATATCCTGCTCTTTTATTTCCTTATTTTTGCTTAAATTACTTCTTCCCTTTTAATACCTGGCTAACTCTTACCCATCTTTATAATTAAGCTCATACATCATCTTGAAGCACTGCACAACTCCTTCAGGCAGAGTGAGTTATTACTCCCTATGTTTCCATAGAACCTTTTATGCATTCATTCTAGAATATCACATTGTATTATAAATTATTATTTTTTTGTTAATCCTCACTGGAGGATATTTTTCCATTGATTCTTAGGAAGAGTGGAAGAGAGAGGGAAAGAGAGAGAGTCATCATGGTTGCCTCCTGAACAAGAGCAGGATATAGCCCCAGCCAGCGCCTGGCCAGAGAGGAGCCTGCAAAAGAGGTACCCTTGACTGGAATCGAACCTGAGATCTTTTGGTCCACAGGCTGATGCTCTATCCACTGAACCAAACCGGCTAGTGCGGTATATTTTTTAATGCCCTATTATGTGTCTCAGAGCCTTCTACATTCACCTTTTACCACCACCAACATGCACATTCAATTGGAAGTTCATTGAAAACAGAAACTATTCCCTTATCCCATTTCTCTACAAGAAAACACTGTTGAAACACAATGTCTCCGTGCCACACTGTTTAAATGATTGTCTTTTTTGTTCAAAATCACTTGTTTTCTTACTGCTTATTAAGCTTAAGTTTCAATTCTTGAGCCTGGCCTTCAGGACCCTCTGTAATCACATTTATTGTGTTTCCTATTATGTTTAATACACAGAGTATATGGCTGGCACCAGCTGTCTTTTTAAAATGTTGCTTCTCTTTAAGAATGAATACATAGCCCTGGCTGGTTTGGCTCAGTGGATAGAGCATCGGCCTGCGGACTGAAGGGTCCCGGGTTCGGTTCCAGTCAAGGGCATGTACCTTGGTTGCAGGCACATCCCCAGTGGAGGTGTGTAGGAGGCAGCTAATTGATGTTTCTGACTCTCTATCCCTCTCCCTTCCTCTCTGTAAAAAAATCAATTATATATATATATATATATATATATATATATATATATATATATTAAAAGAATGAATACATAAGAACAAAAAATAAGAAGAGTACATAAGTACATGTCTTTTGCACAAGCCAAACTGATTTGCTCGTTGTCCTCTGAACAGGTTTTCTTTTTAATCTTGTCTTTCAAAGTTCTACCCATTCTTTAAGACCCAGTTTAGGTTCTGCCTCATTTATAAAGCTTTTCTGAACATTTCAGCCAGAAATATTTTTCACCTCATAACCAGATTTATGTAGCAATTCTTTACTTGCCATACATACATGCATGCCTCCCAATTCTTTACATGCCATAATTCATAAGATGATAATATTTATATGTCAGATTGGAGTCAATTAGAAGGGTTTTAGATTTCTGGTGAAACCTCCTTATGGCAGCAAAAATAAAACAGCATTTCTTGTACTGGCTACAATTGCTTAAGAATTGAGAAATGGAAAATTTTACCAGAATACACTAAACATATGGCAACATGGTACAGTGAAAAAAGCCGTGATTGCATCAGTACCTTTCTGCTTAAATGTGAAGTCTTGGGCAGATTACCTTTCTGGGCTTTTGATTCCTTATATAAGATGGAAATAATTATGCTTTCAGAGTTTATGAAGGTCAGACAAAGGGTATGGTATGAATACTGGTATATGCTCAATAAATGACTTCTTTCATTGTGATGTTATTTCTCTTCAGCTTTGCCCTTTGGTAATGTGTCATGATTGTGGTTATATCTCTTTGATGAATCCAGAAACTTTAACTTACATTCCACTTGAGTGAACAGACAGAGAGAAGATTTTTAGTCTTGTTGGTGTAGTTCACATTTCAGAATACATGGGATATGACGCTTTTAGTCCTTAGACAAAGCAAGCAGTGTGCAGTTTTTTCCATTGTCAAGTTGGGCCTTCCTTCAATTAACCAGAGTACAAATCTCTAAATTTGTTCTGAATTAAATGATACTTGTTCTATTCCATAAAACAGCTATACACATACATTAAGGAACTACATATAATAAAACAGCAGCAATTTAAAACTTATTTCATTGCTCTCTCTCTCCTACATTCTGGAATTATTCTGTTCTGTTCCACTCTAGTTTTCATCAGTGATCTCTAGGGCAGGAGTCTGATTTCCTATATTTTTCTAATTATAATAATAAAAGCATAATATGCTAATTAGACTGGACAACGGGACTACCTTCCATACGGAGCTGAACTGCAAGGGCTGAGTCCCTTGCATGAATTTCATGCATCAGGCCTCTAGTCTATATATATAAAAGCCTAAGCGACTGTTAACAACCAGTCACTATAACACACAGACTACCAGGGGGCAGACACTCAATGCAGGAGCTGCCCCCTGGTGGTCAGTGCATTCCCACAGCGCGAGTGCGCTCAGCCAGAAGCCAGGCTCACAGCTGGCACAGCAACGCCAGGCCCTGCCTTGGGCTCCTCTCTGGCACCTGCCGATTCACGCACTGCTACATCCCCCAGAGGATGTCAGATCAGGCCAAAACCGGCAGTCCGACATCCCCTGAGGGGTCCCGGATTACAAGAGGGCACAGGCCAGGCTGAGGGACCCCACTGGTGCACAAGTCCGTGCACTGGGCCTCTAGTCCAAGATAAACACCTGCAATTTGAGTCTGCAAAGAGAGGCTGTACTGCCAGCTGTTTTATTAGATTATGAATCTTGCTTAGCTAATTTGTGTTCCAGTGAGAAACTTCTATTGATGTTTCTGCCCCCTTTTTTCCACATACTTTTTAAATAATCGTATAAAGAGGGAATGACTCACAAGTGAATCGTATGAAGTGAGGTTATCTTTGTCATCCATCCTTTCACAACTGGTTTGTAATAGCTATATCTTAAAACCTACTTCAACACTTTGGTCTTCTCATTGTCCATCACTCTATGTTCATTTCCATCTCTAAACTTTATTATGCTGCATTTCTTACTTCCATTTACCCTTATCCTTTTCATTTCCAATCCAACTTGAATTGTCATCTGTATTTCTCTTCTTTTCATGAAATCTCAGCTATTTCATCCTGTTTTTCTGATTGTCATAACATTCCTGTATTACATATAGCATCTAACATCTTTTCTTGGCACTTAATGTTTTATGTGGTGGTTTTAAATGTATGCCTACATTAATTCTATACATATATTTGCTCCTTGTGGCATGGAATGATGAATGTACTTAATAGGTACTCAAGTTGATTTAGGAGGAGATCTTGAGTAATCTTAGATTTAAGGCCAACTAGCCATTCTTTGAACTGTTTACAAACTTTACTATTAGGAAGAATATATAACTGGAAAAAATTATATTAAGTCATATAGAATCAAGTGACTGGTCTTTTATAGAGGAGCATTTTATACATACAGATAAATGATATGACCAATACCATAAGGCTGTACATTTATTTTAAGGAATAAGTAATGTTTGCTTGCTCTTTGTCTAGTTTAGTTGTTTTACAGTATAATAATTTGTTCTTTGATCACTGAACCTACTGTGGTAATTTCCAGATCTCCATTTACATACTTTGTAAACTAATATGCCCCAGCTTGGCTTGTAGGAAGGTGTGGAACCAAAATAGTATGTACATCTGCAAGCAGGAGGCTTGAAAGAACATGAATTGAGAGGATTTGAGTGAATATCTTAAGCAGTGGTTGAAAAAGTGGGAGTAGGTAGGAAACCAGGACTTTTTCCACTAAATACCAGGTGCCAAGCAGAATTGCTTTATGTGTTAATTTAGATAAGGAAATGCATCCATAAAATTTAAGCATACATGTAAAGTTGACACCATCTTTTTATCTTTATCAATGCCATTCTTGCTACTGTTAGATTGGTAGTTATATATGTGCCAAGCAATTCTTTTTTTTTCTTTTATTTAAAAATATTTTCTTTTTAAATATATTTTTTTATTGATTTTTTTACAGAGAGGAAGAGAGAGGGATAGAGAGTTAGAAACATCGATGAGAGA
The DNA here is from genome assembly GCA_963924515.1 of Vespertilio murinus. Classification (NCBI taxonomy): domain Eukaryota; kingdom Metazoa; phylum Chordata; class Mammalia; order Chiroptera; family Vespertilionidae; genus Vespertilio; species Vespertilio murinus. The sequence continues at coordinate 22,098,804 of OZ004714.1, read as the reverse complement.
GAATCATCGATCAGCTGCCTTTTGCATCCCCTACTGGGGATGTGCCCACAACCAAGATATGTGCCCTTGACCGGAATCGAACCTGGGACCTTTTGGTCCGCAGGCCGATGCTCTATCCACTGAGCCAAACCGGTTTCGGCGTGCCAGGCAGTTCTTGACCACTTTCATTATCACTTATATAATTCTTTATAATAGGGGATCTTAACAGAATGTTTTGTTATGCTGCCAACAACTTTGGCAGCCTAGTTAAATCTATAGGGTCTTGCTCAGAATGTTTTGAAAGAATAAAACAAAATATATAGGATCAGAAATTAAACAGTATATTGAAATGCAGCTATTAAAATATTAAAAATCTGCCGAAACCGGTTTGGCTCAGTGGATGGAGCGTCGGCCTGCGGACTGAAAGGTCCCAGGTTCGATTCCGGTCAGGGGCACATGCCTTGGTTGCGGGCACATCCCAAGCGGGGATGTGCAGGAGGCAGCTGATCCATAATCCTCTCTCATCGATGTTTCTGGCTCTCTAGCCCTCTCTCTTCCTCTCTGTAAAAAATCAATGGAATATTTTTTTTAATTTTTTAATTAAAAATCTGACAGTAATATAACACGTTGAAATATAAGGTCTGTTGTTTTATATAATTGTCTTAGGGCCATCTCCTTTTAAAAAATTATATTTTTAATTTCTGAGAGGAAGGGAGAAGGAGAAAAGATAGAAACATCAGTGATAAAAGAGGATCATTGATCAGCTGCATGCCCCCCACTGGGGATTATACCCACAACTCAGGCATGTGCCTTTCACCAGAATTCAACCTAGGACCCTTCAGTCCACAGACCAACTGAGCCAAACCAGCTAGGAAAGGGGCCATCTCTTATATTCGGTTTCTCAGTGTGTAACAAAATAGATTAGGCCAGTGGTCGGCAAACTCATTAGTCAACAGTGCCAAATATCAACAGTACAATGATTGGAATTTCTTTTGAGAGACAAAAACCGACTTCTGCGCATAGGCCACGAAGTTTCAATCGCACTATACGTGCATGCCCGCACATGGTATTTTGTGGAAGAGCCACACTCAAGGGGTCAGTTTGCCAACCACTGGTTTAGGTTATATATGATGGGAAATCTACCCCAAACTGGTTAACCTAAAAACAAACAAAACACAAACAAACTATAGCTCGACCAGATTGGCTCAGTGGTTGAGTGTTGATCTATGAACCAGGAGGTCACAGTTTTATTCCTGGTCAGGGCACATGCCAGTTTCTCGTCTTTTTAAGGAATAAATAGTATCCCATGCTTTTTATGGAAAACTACTCTTCCCTGCAATGTCATCCATATGTGTAATTTAGGCAGTTAGTCTTTCCCCATTCCCAGCTTTGGGAAGGGTAATCCTTAGGGTGGTTTAAGGAGTATCCTATCCCCCAGATTACAGTGATTGGGAGGGAGGCTGGGCACATAAAGCTGTTTTTTTCAGAGTGAACCTCAGAATTTTTGCTGGGAAAGTTGATGCATTAAAACACAAGTTTCTACTCTCCCCTCAATTCTAAGTTTGGAGAAACTGTAAACCCATTATTTTCAAACACCTATTTTCTCCTTCAAGGGAGGGAGAAGAGTGTGGGGAAACAAAGAAGGGAAGCATAATTATATCAGACTTCTCAGGTGATGTTCCTGGTCAGCCTATCAGAAGTTTGTGTTTGTTTGGTTTTTTAATGAGGAAAGAAAGGGTTTATACACATTATTTGTTCCTTTCCTTCCTGTTCTGCAGCCCTGAAGACTAATAATTTTGTCTTATAGACTATTCACCTAAAACATTTATGTGACCATTTTTATATGCTTCAAGTTAATTTTCCTTGGCCCTATTTCACAGATTAATGTTCTTTCCATATTAGGTAGGTTAAACTCATACCTAGTATGGTAGTAAATAAGTTCATAATTTTTTTAGAACTTTTTTTATCTGTTATTTATGTTAAAAAATATTTAGCCCTGGCCAGTATTATCAGTTGGTTGGAGCATGGTCATATACACAGAAAGGTGTGGTGGGTTCAATTCCTAGATTTCAGGTTCTATCCCTGGTTGGGATGCCTATGGGAGGCAACCAATCAATGCTTCCATCCCACTCTCCCTTCCCCCTTCTTCCTCCTTCCTTTCCCCCTTTCCTCTTCAAAAAATTTAGTCACCAGAAGCAATTATTTATAATATAAGCAAATAAAATAATTGCCTCCTTCATATAGATGGCTTTCTCCAATCTCTTTTGTGTGTTGTTTTTCACCTGCCATTACTCCACACCAGCAGTTCTCAAATTGTATTGTACATCAGGCTTGACTCCTAATAAGTTTCCACTGTAAATTATACTTCATCTAACCTACCATAGTTGTGAAATTATAAAAAATGTGAAAGTGCCTGCCTTACATATCAGTTGAATACCTTCTAAAAAGTAAACTGTGAAAATATTTAGGGGTGAGCTATCCTTATTCCTACAACTTTGAAATGCATCAAAAAATAAAATGGATGGATGAGTTAATATGTGGTAAAGCACAAATATATCAAAATTATAAGAATTAAAAAAAATTGGACAGTCTGGCCAATGTGACTCAATTGGGTTGAATATTAACCCATAAACCAGGAGATTATGGCTCCATCCTCTGGAGAGGGCATTCAAGAGGCAGCAGATCATTGATTCTCCCTCTGCCTCTCCCTTCCTCTCTCTGAAATCAATAGAAACATAATTTTTTTTAAGTGATAAGAATTACAGAATCTAGATATTGGGAATATGGATATTCACTGAGAGATTTTCAACCTTTTTTTTTTTAAACTTTGACATTTTTCATAATAAAATGTTGGGGGAAAATAACTTTTCCTTATCCAGAACTTATGGGGAATATACAAGTATTCCTGTTAGACTGAAATATGAGATTGCCATTGATGTAAGTAAAAAACACAAATAGAGGCAATTTCATTTGTTACAACCTATTATGATGGTCCTGAGTAGATGTGAGAGTGTGTGTGTGTGTGTGTGTGTGTGTGTTTTCCAAGTCTACCTAAAATGCTACATAAATAGGATAGTTTTAGTAGATATGTTTTTACATTTTTTTCCTAATGACTAAAATTTGCTTAATTTAAAATTTGATTCATCTTAATACTGATTAATTATGCTAGTCCAACTATACTTAGCTACATACATATATCATTGTTGAAATGAAAACTTTATACTAACCTAGAGAGTTTCTACATAGTCTTCCTATGTTTGTTACCAAAATGATATATCTCATTTCCCAGATGTACACAAATATAATTACAAAATCACCTCAGTTGTGAGGAAAATATGTAACTTTTATATATAACTTTAACTTGTCTGCTCTATACCTGTGAATTGAAATTTTATTCAAAAATTGAAGGTTAAAACTCCTATGGGTAGTGGTGATAGTTGCACAATGTCAGTATACTTAATTATATTCTTACAAATGGTTAATAAATTTTGTTAAAATTTTGTTATGTATATTTTGCCATAATACAATTTTTTAAAAAGATAAAGGAAAAGGAGGCATTTTTGGATAACCATAATAAGATAGTGTGAAAGGTCCAGACAGCTCGTATGAAACCTGGCTGAATTTGAAAACTGAGTAAAATCATAATTTTGGATATTGTTGCCATGTATACAGTCCCGTTTTTTTCTCTATTCTGATTGAAGAGTTTTAATTGGAGCTCACAAAATTCCTGTTCTGGAGTAACTGAAGATATCGCCCATAGTACCCCACTACATAATCTTTCTCCCTGAGCATAGTTAGGCTAGTTATTCTGATGGAAGTCACTTACCTAATTAAGTGGAAAATGCACAGTAGGTAAGAAGCTTTAATTAGCCGTTGTTTCCAATTGTACATTCATACTTTAATAGGGCAGAGGGTGAATGGTCTCACTGAGTTAAATTATATTTGCCCTAATAAAACTTGGTGTTGAAACTTGTGTTAATTGGGAGAAAAATAAGGAATTGCAACCTAGTTCCACAAGAACAAATTAGACCTCCTGAAGTACCTATAAAAGCAAAATGGAAAAACATTATAAATTTAACCATCTCAATAGAATTTTTTCTTAATATAAGAAGCATCTCAGCCCTGGCTGTGTCTCAGTTGGTTGGAGCATCGTCCCATACACTAAAAGGTTACAGGTTCGATTTAAGTCAGGGCATATACCTAGGCTTTGGGGCTCATTCAGGAGGCAAGCAAGCGATGTTTCTTCTCTCTCTCTCCCCTCCCTCCCGTCCTATTTCTCTAAATCAATAAACATATTCTCAGGTGAGGATTAAAAAATGGACTTCTGATTGGCGTATGTGTTTGAACCTTTAAAAAGAAAACATCTCATACTTGAGACTCCTAAACTTCAAGTGTAATAAATATAACTCAAAAGGAAAACCAATCATACATATAATGGAATCATGTAGACCCAAATTTATCATGTCATTATCCTAAAACATTTTTTCCTGATGTCTTCATTTCTTCTTCCCTTTTGCTGTGTGTGTATGTATGTGCGTGCGCATGTGTGTGGTTTTTGTTTGTTTGTTTTTTTAATTTAACCATCTTTCTCTTTTCTTATAGTTATGCTTTACCAGAAAGAAATGGGCGGGGGTTTTCCCTCAGTTGAAAATTGAATGAGACCATGTGTGAAATCACTTGTACAATATTTTAGTTTTCCAAGTTCAAGAGGTTAAAAGGTTAGTGTTGAAATGGGGGGGAACAATGAACTTCACATACTTCTGTACTTACCACTCATCAAAGAATTATTAAGTCTTATAACACAAAAGCAGCCTGTGGCTTTGCTTCTACTGGTTCATTATAAAAGATAAATTACTAGAAAGATGGAGGGAATTACATAAAAACAACAGATCTGCAGATGAATAAAAGGAAAACCAGAAAAAGAAGTTATTCTTACTGGAAATGTACTGATAGTTTTGTCTCCTCAGTCTTTTAATGTAGAATAGAGGTACTATAATACCATAGTAGGGCCATCTCATTAAGTGAGGGCTGCAGTGGAGAGAAAGTTGGGATCTTAAAAGATAATGTCATTTTCTCTTTTAATTTACAGAAGTTGCTGGGTGTGTTTTGCCACTGATGAAGATGATAGAACTGCTGAATGGGTGAGACCATGCAGGTGCAGAGGATCTACAAAATGGGTGCACCAGGCTTGTCTACAGCGCTGGGTGGATGAAAAGCAAAGAGGAAACAGTACCGCCAGAGTGGCATGTCCTCAGTGCAATGCTGAATACTTAATAGTTTTTCCAAAGTTGGGTAAGAAGATCCTTAAAAGCAATGCAGATATAAATGATGTTATTATACATAATTCTGTGATCTTGGGTTTATTTTAAAGTGAGCCATCTCTGTTTTTTTTGTGAATTTATTATTCTTTTTCTATTGTCAGGCATTTATTTGTTTTGTTAACAGTTTACATTATCCTTAATATATCCCCATATCCATTCATTAGTCTGTACATTAAATGTTTTCATTTGGTTGAGTGGATAAATAACTTGGACCTTAACCTTCTGGATAAAATCAAATAACAAAGGTATAATAAAAAGCTGACTAAAGAACCTCATTCTCTGGAGACTACTGGTGTAGAAAAAGAAAACAATAGTGTTTTCTTTCTAATACTTAGTTAGAATAAAAGTAGAGAAATTAAAAATTTAATAAAAGACATGTTAAACTAATCTTTGGAATCTATTTATGTGGTTATCTTGGATGAAAGCTGCTTTCCTTTTTCTGCAAATTGGTGAGCAAGGAACAACCAAAAGTCATTCTAGCATTGAAAAAAAGTAGAGCAGACTGTTGAAAGGAAGCAGTAATCAACACTGATATTTAGTTAGCATGTTCCATCCAGCCACGTGTTTATGAACTGGTATCTTTTTCTTCATACCAATTATAAACATTTTTAATATCCTTGGCTGTAATTAAAAGGTATATGAAGACAATTTGGTTTTGAGAAGGTTAGAAGAAAATAATGACTTTTTGGGGAGTAAGTTCAAGGAGAAATTGGAAATAATTATTAGATATGTTGCTTTTTCTAGGTGCTATACATATTGAAATCAGACCCATTTTTTTTAAATGAGGCAATATAAATGAAGGCTTTTATAATGTGAGAAGTTTAATAATAAGGGCAAACAAAGTTTCCATTGTTGTCTATTTCTCTAGAATAATGGATAGGAAGAAAGGCTAGCTTTCTATGAAAGGAAACTAGCATAGTAGAGAAAGTAGCGTTTCTCAAACATTTAGATGGGTCTTCATACATACCACTGATTTTAGAGAAAGTAAACTCAAAAGAGTAATCCAAAAATTTTTATTATAATATCAGAGTAGTGTTTTAAATAATTTAAATATCGGGGAAAACAATTATTGCTGCAATCTTTAACTACATTGATATCTGGCTCACTAAAGTCATAGCTAAGGTTTCATCTTTACCTGTCTTTTCTTACTCTTTATTTCTACTAAATTAGGTGTCTTTAACTGGTTTTGGTATGGGGGTAATAATACTGACCTCATAAAACAAGTTGGAAAGTGATCTCACATTTTTTGTGAAGAGTGTGTGAAGAATTGGTGTTGATTCTTTAAATGTTTGATGACACTGAAGCTCTCTAGTCCTAGTCATTTTTTATAGGGAATTTTTTAATTACTAGTTTAATCTTTTTATTTATAGTACTATTCATATTTTCTATATCATTTTGAGTCAGTTTTGATAGTTTGTGTCTTTCTGGATTATCTCCATCTTATTTAGATTATCTAGCTTGTTGGAATATAATGGTTCATAGTATTACTTTATAATCCTTTTTATTTCTGTAAGGTTGGTACTGTATTGTTGCCTCTTTGGTTCATGGTTTTAGTAATTTGAATATTTTGTCTTTTTTTTCTTGGTCAACCTAGCTAATGTTTTATCAATTTTATTGATCTTTTCAAAGACTCAATTTTGGTTTTATTGATTTTTCTCTCTTTTTTATTTTCTATTTCATTTATTTCCACTCTAATCTTTATAGTTTCCTTTCTCCTGCTTGGTTTGGGGTTAATTTGCTTTTTTTTTTTTTTAAGGTGGAAGTTTAGATTATTGATTTTATTTTATTTTATTTTTTTACTAGATTGTATTTTTTAGAGCAATTTTAGGTTCACAGCAAATTGAGAGGCAGGTACAGAGATATCCTATACTAGAGGCCCGGTGCATGAAATTTTGTGCACTGGGAGGGGGCAGGGGGTGTCCCTCAGCCCAGCCTGTGCCCTCTTACAGTCCGGAACCACTGGGACTGTAGCACCCGCCTGCAGCAGAGGCGGGAGAGGCTCCTGCCACCACTGTTGCACTTGCCAGCCATGAGCCTGTTTTGAGCAGCTGCCCCCTAGTGGTCAGTGTGCATCATAGCAACCGGTCATTCCACCGTTTAGTCGATTTGCTTATTAGGATTTTATTATATAGGATACTCCCTGCTTCCTCACATTCATAGCCTCCTCCATTATCAATCCCTTTCGCCAGAGTGATACATGTGTTGCAATTGATGAACCTTTATTGACAGGTCATTATTACCCTAAGTCCATTGTTTATATTATTGTTGTACATTCTGTGGATTTGGACATATATGTAATGACATGTATCTGCTTTTAAAGTATAATACATAGTGTTTTCACTGTCTTAATATTTTTTGCCTTTTTCAGAATGTCATATGGTTGGAATCATATAGCTTTTCAGATTGGCTTCTTTCAGTTAGTAATAAATATTTAAAGTTTCTCTATGTCTTGATAGTTCGTTTCTTTTTTTAGCACTGGAAAATATTCCATTATCTGGATGTACGACAGTTTATTTATCCATTCACCTACTGAAGGACAAGTTGGTTACTTCCAAATATTGACAGTTATAAAAAAGCTGCAATAAACATCTGTGTGCAAGGTTTTTTGTGTGTGTTTTTTGTTGTTAATCCTCACCTGAGGATATTTTTTTCATTGATTTGTAGAGGGAGGAAGGGAAGTAGGGAAAGAGAAAGAGGTGAGAGAGACACATCAACTGGTTGCCCCCACATGTTCCTGACTGGGGCTGGGATCAAACTCGAGACCCTTTGGTCTGAAGGCCAATGCTTAACCACAAAGCCAAACCTGCCAGGGCACGTGTGCAAGTTTTTGTGTGGACATAAGTTCTCAACTTATAAATCCCAAGGAACATGATTGCTGGATCATATGGTATGAGTATGGGCAGTTTTGTAAAAACAAAAACAAAAAAACTGCCAAAATGTCTTTTAAAGCAGTTGTATATTTTGTATTCCCACCAGCAATGAGTTCCTGTTGCTTTAAATCTTTGTCAGCATTTGGTGGTGTCAGTGTTTTGGATTTTAGACATTTGGTGATATCTGTCTGCTTAGTAGCCTTGAGTGGAGGCCAAGGCAGGCCAGAGCTGCAGGAGCTTGGTTTCCTCCATCGCCAGGGGAAATTCAAACCTCCCACTCTCCAGCTGCCACCATTTTGTTGGGATTTATTTATCTTCTATAATTTAAACTTTGTAGCCTTGAGTGGAGGCCTGGGCCTGCAAGGGTGTGGGGAAAGCTTGGCGTCCTCCATTGCTGGGGAAACCCAAGCTTCCTACTCTCTCCATGACTGCAGCCATCTTGGTTGGGTTAATTTGCATACTTGTTCCTGATTGGCTGCTAGGCATGGCTTGTGGGTGTATTGGAGTGGTGGTTAATTTGCATATTACTCTTTTATTAGATAGGCTATTTTTAAATGGTTGTAAAATGTTATGGGAGGTGAGGGGGGGGCAATGGTAAGCTATGTATACTATACCTATAATAGCTTAATAAAATTTTTTTTAAATGAAAAAAAAAGCTAAGTGGAGTGTAGAGCTTAAAAAGGAAAGATATTCACTAGGGATAATGAGAGATAGTTCTTAGAAGAAACTTTTCTTTAAAAGTTTAGTGAATAGCTGAAACCGGTTTGGCTCAGTGGATAGAGTGTCGGTCTGCGGACTGAAAGGTTCCAGGTTCGATTCCAGTCAAGGGCATGTACATTGGTTGTGGGCACATCCCCGTTGTGGGGTGTGCAGGAGGCAGCTGGTCGATGTTTCTCTCTCATCGACGTTTCTAGCTCTCTATCTCACTCCCTATCTAAAAAAAAAAAAAAATTAATAAAAATATATTTAAAAAATAAATAAATAAAAGTTTAGTGAATAGAAGTAATAGTTACAATTTTATTTTACAATATTAATAATAATATTAACAGTGAGCTCCAGCTGGTGTGACTTAGTTGGTTGGAGTGTCATCCTGTGGACCAAAGGGTTCCAGATTCCATTCCTGGTCAAGACACATAAACCCAGGTTGCAGATGCAGTCCCCTGTTGGAGCATGTGCAAAGGCACCCCAATTGATCTTTTTCTCTTTCTCTCTCTTCCCCTCTATCCCCCTATGTCTCTCTCTGTCCCCCTCTGTCTTCCTCTATCTCCCTCCCTTCCTCTCTAAAACCAATAAGAAATAATAATAGTGTTATCAATAGCTATTATTTGCTAACAGTCTACTACTATTTGCCAGACACTGTGTTGATCACTTTGCCTATATTGTTTTATTTAAGCCTCTCAAAAGCATAGTAGATATTGTTTCTTTTTCTTTTTTTAATATGTATTTTATTGATTTTTTACAGAAAGGAAGGAAGATGGATAGATAGCTAGAAATGTTGATGGGAGAGAATCATGGACCAGCTGCCTCCTGCACACCCCCCACTGGGGATGTGCCTGCAACCGATGTACATGCCCTTGACCGGAATCGAACCCAGGACCTTTCAGTCCACAGACCAACGCTCTATCCACTGAGCCAAACCCGTTTCGGCAATATTGTTTTTTATTTTACAGATTAAAACACAGAGTCACCAAATTTATTTAATCGAAGCCCATGGGCTTTTAGCAAGTAAGTGAAGGGGCCAGGATTTTAAATTGCTAAATTTCTTGCTACTGTTATTCAGTGAGACTGCTACCAGGACATATGAATAAGAAGTAGTTTTATGTACCATAAGAGGAAGGAGGGATAATGTTAATTTGAATATCTATGAGATACTATTAATGAATAACGTGGATGATGTACTCTTTTCTTTGTCTTGATATTTGTGCTTAATCTTGTCCCATCCTTCCCTCTGAGATTCATCAGTCTGTTCCATGTTTCCATGTGTATGTGTTGAGTGTCTGCTCCCTGGTGGTTATTGTGTGTCATAGGTACCAGATGGTCACTTAGGCTTTTATATATATACTAGAGGCCCAGTGCACAAAATTCATGCATAGGTAGGGTCCCTAGGCCTGGCTAACGATTAGAGAGAGCTCATCGGTGCCTTCCAGCTGCCAGCTGGGGCCTTCCTTTGTTCCGCAACACCCCCTGGTGGCACATGTGAGCGGTCAGACTCCTGAGGGGACACTTTGCATATTAGCCTTTTATAAATGTAGATAAATACATTTTTTTTATTTCAGAGAGGAAGGGAGAGGGAGAGAGAGAAGAGAATCATTGATCAGCTGACTCCTGCACACTCCATACTGGGAATTGAGCCTACAATCCAGGCATATGCTCTGACCAGGAATCAAACCATGATCTCTTGGTTCATGACCAGCGAAATGATAGAATTGGGTTTTTATTGTCAAATTTTGTGCATTCTACTTGTCCTACTTTTTTTTTTAAGTTTTATATTTTATTTTCTAGTTAAATGTCTATCCTTGAAAAGTCTTAGCTTTTATCTCTCCAGATATTGCTTCTCCTCCATTCTCTTCATTCTTCTATAATTGTGATTAGAGTTGTTACACATTTTCATTTTATTTTTCATATCTTTTCACTTATATGTTTTTCATCATTTGGTCTCTCTTTACTGCAGCATTATAATTTCTTCTTAATTATTACTCAGTTCTCAAATTCTCCATATTGGGTTTTTTTTTAAATAAATTATCTTGTATTTTATTCCATAGTTTTTATGATCAGATTGGTAATCTCATTATCTCAAGTCTTTGATAGCCTAAAACTTGTTTTTCTTCTGCTTATTATGGTGCTTTATTTCCCTTGAGTGTGGGAATCGTGCTTACCTATATTTGTGGGCTATGGATATCCTGAAAGTGAAGAAGGAACTCTGAGAAGGATTTGCCAGGGTATTATTAGGCTGGATTGCTTTTATCTCTGGGCTTGAGATTTCTCCCATATCACAGACAGATTTCTAACCTAAAATCAGCATGCTGATTGACAATGGTTACTAATTATTAGAGGAAACTATCCTCCTTGTCATTCTTTCCATGACAATAAGACAGTTTTCTTTGTGGTCTCACTTTGTTGTCATGTGGGTTTGTTGTTTTTTATCCTAGTTTACCTTTTCACTCAGAGTTAATCTAACCCATTGGAGGGTCTCAGGTTTGCTTTTTTATTTTTTATTTTTTTTATTTTTACTGATTTCTGAAAGGAAGGGAAGGGAGAGAGAGATAGAAATATCAATGAGAGAGAATCATTAATAGGCTGCTTCCGGCATGCTCCACACTGGGGATCAAGCCAACAATCCAGGCATGTGGTCTGCCTGTGAATCGAACTGTTACCTACTGGTTCATAGGTCAACACTGAACCATGACTGCCAGGCATCAGGGTCTGCTTTGTATGGTTTGGAGACCTAATATTACTTAAAAAAAAAACCAAAAAAAAAAAAAACAACAATAACAATAGTATTTTAGTTCTTATCCTTATAATTTTTTAATTGAAGAGAAAGATCATTTGTCATCATAGAAAGTCCCATTTTCTGGATTTTATTACTCGAACTGTAAGAATACCTAGGTAGTGTGTTGCTCTGTCCCTGGCATGTCTTATAAACTGTTGGTTAGGTCTCATTGATGAGATTATGAGTTGGTTGTGTGTTTTTGCAGAATATTTCATAGATATTGAAATATTTCATAGATATTGGTCCTGTGTACTTAATACATCACAACATGAAGCATATAATGTATACATATCATACAAAGAGGAGACATTATAATTAACACCAGAGAAATACAAAGGAACCTAAGAGACCTTTATTTTAACAATTATTTGCCAACAAGTTGAATAACCTAGAGATAAAGGATAAATTCCTAGAAACATACAACCTAACAAGACTAAATCATGAAGAAATCGAAAATGTGAACAAAACAATAACAAGTAAAGAGGTCATAAACCTCCAACAATGAAAAGCCCAGGACCAGATGGTTTCATTGTTGAATTCTACCAAACTTTTAAGGAAGAATAAATGCCAGTTCTTCTCAAACTTTTTAAAAATTGGAGAGGAGAAAATACTGCCAAACTTATATTTTATAAGTCCAGCATTATCCTGATACCAAAACCAGATAAGAAAACTATAAGCCAATATCCCTGATGAATACAGAGATACTAGCAAACCAAATCCAACAGCACATTAAGAGGATTATACATCATGGTGAGGTGGAATTTATACCTGGAATGCAAGAATGGTTTACTGCAAATGAATGAATGTGATACACACCACATTAACAGAATGAAAGATGAAAATTATATCATTATCTAATAGATGCAGAAAAAGCAACAAATTGGGAGTAAAAGGAACACTTCAACATAATAATGGCCACATATGACAAGTCCATGGTTAAGCATTATAACCAACATTGAAAGGTCAGAAGCTTCTCTACAAAGGTCATTAAGACAAGGGGCATCCATTTTCACACTCCTTTTCAACATAATACTGGAAGTCCTAGCTAGAGCAGTTCGGCAAGAAAAAGATATAAAAAACATCCAAATCAGAGAGAATATAGTAAAATTGTCTTTGTTTGCAGATAATATGATCTTATATGTAGAAAATTCTAAAGACTATCTCCCCCCCCAAAAAAAAAAATCTTGTTAGCCTGGCTGTGGTGGCTCAGTAGTTGAGCATCAACCTATGAACCAAGGGGATCACCTGTTTGATTCCTGGTCAGGGCACATGCCTGGGTTGTGGGGCTCAATTCCCAGTAGGGGACCTGCAGGAGGTAGCCAATCAATGATTCTCTCTCATCACTGATGTTTCCATTTCTCTCTCTCTAAAAATGAGTAAAAACATTTTTTTAAAAGTGTCTTTCACATTAAAAAAAAAAAAAAAAAAGCTTGTTAGAACTAATAAACTAATTTAGTAAAGTTGCAAGATACAAAATCAACATACAAAAATCAGTTATATTTCTATAGACTAACAACAAATTATCTGAAAAAGAAATAAAGCCAGTTCACTTTAATATCAAACGAAATAAAATGCTTAGGAGTAAAAGTTATAAGACATTGATGCAAGAAATGAACACACAAATGGACAGATATCCCATATTCATGGATTAGGAAAAATTAATGTTAAAATGTTAATTCTACCCAAAGTCATATATAGATTCATTGTAACCCCTATCAAAATTCTGATGGCATTTTTCACAGAAGTAGTAAAAATAATCCTAAAATTTATATGGAATCACAAAAGAACTCTACTAGCCCAACCAATCTAGAGAAAAAAGAACAAAGCTGGAGGCATGACACTTTATGATTTCAAACTATAAAACTGTATTACAAAGCTCTAGTAATCAAAACAATGTGGTACTGGTACAAAAACAGATAACAAAGACCAATGGGGCAGTATCAAGAGCCAAGAAATAAACCTGTGTATTTGTGTTCAACTAATATTTGAAAAAGGAGCCAAGAACTGGGTATTCACATACAAAAGGATGAAATTGGACCCCTATCTTATAGCACTCATAAAAATTAAGAATGGATTAATGACAAATTTAAGACGTGAAACTGTAAAACGGGGGGGTGGGGGGGAGACAAGCTTTTGACATTGGTCTTAGTGATGACTGTTGGATATACACCAAAAGTACAAAGTACCAAAAGCTAAAATAAATGAGTTGGATCACGTCAAACTGAAAAGCTTGTGCACAGCAAAAGAAACAATCAGCAAAATGAAAAAGCACCCTATGAAATAGGTAAAGGTATTTGCAAATCATCTAAGCAATTTATATAACTCAATAGCAAAACACACACATACACACACAAACACACAATCATTAAAAAATGGACAAAGGACTTGACATTTCTTCCAAAGAAGACTTACAGATTGCCAACCAGTGTATGGAAAGATGCTCGACATCACTAATCAGAAAAATGCATATCAGCTACTCTTTCAAAAACAGTAAACTAAGTTAATAAACATGATAGAACTCTGATCTGATTATGTTAGAGGGGAAAAAAAACTTGTGTTTGGCTTTGGTATTAGAACAAAACTTCCAGGAAATTTTCATGTAGGAAATAAAGATAGATCCTTTTTGCTTACAGGTCTGGGACAAGGGAGGGGAGGAAAATTCATGGAGTCAGGAAATCTTGATTGTTTCTGCATAACACTAAGTATTCTATTAAGAGCTTCTTTTACTTTATGTTAATTTTCAAAAAGACATGTAGATGTCTTCATTGAACAGAGGCAGAAATCGAGGTCTGGAAGTATCAGTGTGTCCAGGGTCACACAGCGGACCCTCCTTAATCCTTACCCACCTTGTTACGTTGCCTTCTGAGGAGTCTAATAGGAGCTCGTAGGATGAAAATGAAACCGTAATGGCAGGTTGGCTTTCCTGAGGTTATGGTTAACCTGAATTTTATGATACCCTTGGTTATTCTCTAAAAAGTAGTTTTTCTTACTAATAAAAATATTATAATGGAAAACTTGAAAACTGTAGGTATGTTTAAAGAAAATGTCTAACTTTTGTATGTAGTAATTAATATTGTCATCTTTGTGTGTGTGTATGTGTTTCTTTTATTACACCTTGAACTTTTTCAGTTTTTTATTTTGAAATTCAAAGAACTGAATATTTTAGGTATGGTTTTCTACAAAACAGACAAAACATGTCTTTCCTCTAATAAGTTTTAATGTTTTTTATCCTTTTTAACTTCTATATAAAGCTTCTCTAGATTTGATACTTTTTCTTTGTATTCCGCTTTGGATACGAAATCTTATGGATTCTATTCCAGTTTATTCTGACTTTAATGTTATAAGATTAGTTTTCTCTAGCACTTTTATATTGTGTCTTGTTCTTCAAAGATCTGGTCAAGGTTTCTATCAGATAACCCTTTTATAAAATATGTAAATCTTTTGAATAAAGTTGTTTAGCTAGTTTAAAGGCCTTTTAGCATTCTCCCTCCTCAGATTATCAACTTCAAGTCTAGGTTAAGATTCACTTCTGTTAATTAATAAATACATATGACAATTAAAAAAAACACTTTAATCTTAATATTTCATTAACATGTATCTGCATAATTTGTACCATACTATCATACATTAACTTTGCCTTAAAATTTTTCAGTTGTTTAATGTGAATTTATTGTTTGTCACTAGATTATAGGCTCCTTGGAGGCAGAGGCCTTTATTTTAATACACAGTAAAATGTTATTGTACAATAGGTGCTTAATAAATACTTAGCAGTTGACCTTATAACCCACAAATATGCTATGGGCTGTTCTACCCTACGGAGAAATTTCAGTTTTCCCTTGGCACAAACTGTAATTATAAGAGAACTACTGTAATGATCTTTAGTTACTGTTCATGGTGATGAGCTATGTATGTACACAGGGAGGAACTGTACTCATTTGCTTTGACTCTGGACCTTTTATTCTTAAGGCTTGTTTTGTTTTGGGAGATTTTTTTTTATCAATTATTAGATTAGTTATCTAAAAAATTGTCCAAGAGCATATCCTTTCTTCCTATTTACAGTCTAATGACTAACTTCTTACTAAGCAGTGTAACTTATAGCCTGAGTTAGCAGGGTGTTTGTTCTTACACAGAAATGCTCAACTCTCAACCTACAAGCAGAGCAGTCCGAGATGAAACTTACATAAGCTTGTCTGAGCCTTCCTAGACCTCGCCTCCAAAGTCAAGTTTAGAAACAGTGTTGAATGCTAGGGAAAGAGTTAAAACTCTTTACTGTCCCATGAGGATTCCCACATACTTTTAACTCTTAATTGAATTGGTTGCTGTTATATTATTTCAATGAAATCCACATTTGTTGACTTGGGACCATATAATTAAAACCTTTTTTTCCCCATTCTTTTTTAATAATGGATTGAGTCAAATACTGCCCAAGTGCTACAGCTAGTTCTTATGCCATTATATACTGGTGCTCTGTAGACCAGGCCAAAGTGCCCTGATGTACTGCCAGGTACCATGTGCTGAGATAGCTGTGGCCTAGAGAGTCCTGAGAGTGATGCCAGTCATCATCAAAAAGCAATTTTTAAGCACCTATCTGTACATGGTTCTATCCTAGGCACTGTACAAAACGAGTTAAACAGACATGGCCCCTGCCCCCTGGGAGTTTTCAATCTAAGATGATGCTGACATGGACAGACAATAAGGATATTGAGACAACTGAACAAACATTGAACAAGAACTTAAAGTACTAACATTATGCACAAGCAAAGGGGTAAGTGCATTTTGTGGAATAGTGTGTAAAGGAAGCCTTTTGGGACATGAACAGGCGGGTAGAGCAATTAAGTCAGTCAATATCTTACCAGGTTAGGTTAGTTTTCACTGGGTAGTTGGGTTTTCATACAGACTTAATCAAAATAGAGACAGGACATTCCAGAAACAGAGTGCAACAAAAAGAAGACTTGAAGCAAAAAGAGAAGTTTAAACCTATATTGTTAAGACTTTCGGTGGCCTCCAAAACTTGCAGTTCTGGATGGTTCTGAATCTGAAAGTGGGGCTGATGTTTTGACTTAGCAAGTTGGCATTTAAGTTGGGTCCAGGCAAAATAGTTCAATGCAAAGGAAAAAACAACCACACAATAAAAACCTGAAAACTTAAGTACCTTTTTGCTTGTTAATTCTCTTTAAATCATTGGCCACTTAATAGAAACCTTGGAATTCATGGGAGCTATAATCTTAATTACTTTATGAATTACCTTAAAAATGCTCATTAAATTGTGTTCTGTATTAGAAATTATAGTACTCATAACATAGAAATTATTTTTTAGGAATTGGTCAGGGTATCTTCCTTGAAAAAGGACCTAGGAATTCTGGGTATTATTGTAAGTAGTGCCAGCAGATGTTGAATGCTAAGTATTGCTTGCCCTTCATTAATTTTTATCTTCCAAGATTAACACCATTCATACCTATAGACTTGAATTAAAATCGCTGTTGTAGCAAATCTATGTTCATAGTGTCCGTCCAATAAAACTCACAACTACTTTTTCAGTAACATGGACTTAAGAGTTTCCTCAGTAGTTCTCAGCTCACTATTTGATGTCATTCAAATCTGAAATGTGAAAATTTGAATTTACCCAAAATATTAGTGTAGTTATTTTCTTTATAAAAGTTTTCTTTTTAATCCTCACCTGAGGATATGTTGTTCAATTGATTTTAGAGAGAAACATTAATCGGTTGCCTCCCACACACACCCTGACTCAGAATCAAACCTACAACCTGTTGGTTCGTGGGATAACACTCCAACCAACTGAACCACCAAGCCAGGCCAAAAGCTTTTTTATTGTATGAAAGAATTCACAATGGATTTCCTTTCAATTGCCATCCATGTGTAACTACACTATTATTGAAAACGTAAGTAGTAGTGAAGCCCACTAAGGCATTAAAAATTCAGTGTGCCTTTTTAAAATATTGAACCCTTTTTATGCCCTCACATACTTAATTTATAAAGTATATGTATTCATACTTTTTCCTCCCCATTAGAATTAAGGTTTTTAAGAGCTGGAGTCATGCCTTTTCTTCTAATAACTTTTTGTTGTAATATGATAATGAGAATCTAGTTGCTATTACTTTTGTGGCCCCAGGTCATGGGGTAGTAGCACGTGATGAGCCTCCCAATGGGAACGGTATGATCTCAGGGACAGTCATCCCGAGGACGTCAGTGATTGTTGTTATTCACCCAATGGTTTGCTTAGATAATCTTCAATTCTCAGAAATAGCTCCTCTGGGGCAGCTTATTATTCTAATGGAATATATACCATTAGACATTTAATCTTTCTGTTAATTATTGAACTAATCTTGGACTCCTCTATCTGGAAGAGCCTTGAGAAGTTTAGACAAAATAAACTTAAGACAAGGTCTAGACAGAATTTTGTCAGAAAAACTAATTAAGGGCCATAAAATGCAGCCAGTGACTTCCTTTAATCCAGCATATCTTTTGCTTATGAACCAAAGGGTGAGTAGAAATTTTCCAAAATGAAGAGTGAAGGTTTTATTTTTGCACATGCAAAAAGAATTCACACCTAATGATTCAGCAAGAAAATTGAGCTAGTTTTGTTAGAACCTGAAATCGTTAAAGGAAAGGTATTCAAACATCTCTAGATTGTCTGTGTTCACGATAGATAAATGTGGTGGTGATGGATTGCTTTTTAGAATTATATTTTTGCCCAAATGGTGGATTGTTTTTTTCGGGATTAAATTGCTTTATTACATCAGTAGATAATTCCAAGTATACTGTTAAAAAAGAGGATGGAAAGAAGTTACATTGGAAGCATGTAAAAACCTCTTTCCATTAATTCTGACTAGTAGAAAATAGTTTTGTAATGGACTCTATACAGAATAATGAAACAGGAAGATATAAAGATTTTCTTTTTTTGAGCTTTTGTGAACTTTTTTATTTTAGTGAACTTTTTTTCTTTTAAAAAAATATACAGCCATGTTCCAATAAAACTTTATTTGTAAAAATAAACAGCCACCCCTAACCAGTTTGGCTCAGTGGATAGAGCATTGGCCTTCGGACTGAAGGGTCCCGGGTTCAATTCCCGTCAAGGACATGTACTTTGGTTTCGGGCACATCCCCAGTAGGGGGTGTGCAGAAGGCAACTGACCAATGTTTCTAACTCTCCCTTTCTCTTCCTTTCTGTAAAAAATCAATAAAATATATTTTTAATAATAATAATAAATAAATAGCCAGCTGGGCCATAGGTTCCAGCCCAGGGGTGGGCAAACTTTTTGACCTGAGGGCCACAATGGGTTCTTAAACTGAACCGGAGGGCCGGAACAAAAGCAACCTGACCATGCTGGCACTCTCATCTTGGGCTGCTGGTGAAGGAGCAGAGGGAAGAGCAAGAGAACCCTCCGCTCTTTCAGCTCCGCGGGCCTTAGTTTGCCCACGGCTATTCCAGCCCCTGTTATAATATGTGGAAACAGTTAATAAGTACATTCGAGTATGTTAGTTAATGATAAGTGCTTTCGGAAAAGAAATCTAGAGCAGAGTAATCAAATAGTATAGGGAGGTATACATTGGCAGAGTGGGTGGGCTTCACTGAGATCAAGAAGAATAATCAGTAAAGGAGACTAAAAAGCTTGTGACTGGTAAAATGGAAAGAAAACCAAGAGATGGTGATGCCCTGGAAATGCAGTGAAGAAACATTTGATAGGAAGAAGAAGAAGGGAACATCTGTCAGCTGTTGCTGATAGGCTTAGAAGAAAGCTGAGATTGGATTTAGCTATGCATAGTTTATTAGTGACCTTGACGAGCAATCTTGGTAAGTAGGTTCAAGAAAGAATTGAATGAGTGAAAACAGAGTAAGTCTGTCTTTTGAAGATTTTGTTGTAAATGGAGCACTGGGGTGGGGGGCGGGGGGATCAAGTGAAGAGTCTCTTTAAGGTAGAAGAAATAATGACATATTTGTGTGGAAATCATCCAGCAAATAGTAGGGGGAAATGATATGGACAAGGAGAGGATTGGCGGAGCTGTGGCTTTGAGCTGGAGAGAGGATGGGACCTGGTAGATGAGTACATGTGCTGAAGCGTCTGATGTTCTCATGGCTTTAGTTTTCTGTTTTAAAAAATTATCAGTAGAGAATATGAAAGTTGAAGTATTGTCTTTAAATTTTAATACCAGCATTTGAGGAATCTTTGACTCACTAAAATAACTTCTTTTAAAAAAAAAATTTTTTTTTTTTTTTTGAGAGAGAGAGAAACATCGGTGTGAGAGCAGAGCATCTATTGGCTGCCGCCTGCACAGGAATCAAGCAGGAAACCTGGGCATCTGCCCTGTCTGGAGCCAAAGCAGCAACCTTTTGGTACACGGGATGATGCCCAACCAACTGAGCCACACTGGCCAGAGCTAAAATGACATTTATTGCACCTTTTGAGGGAGTTTTAAACTTAACCCAGCAAATTTGCATATTTTAAGGATTAAACCTTACATTATGAGATTAAATAATGCTTGTAATGCCTGTGGCACCCACTTGGTATCCTGTAGACACTCAAGAAATAACTATGATTAGAGGACGTAAAATCCATATGCACGGAATGCACTAAACTAGGCTTACTTAATCTACTTAGTCCAAAAGATAATTTTATAATTTTAAATGTTATGTAAGTTAGACTTTGACAATAGTAAAATAAATATGC
Organism: Vespertilio murinus; assembly: GCA_963924515.1. NCBI lineage: Eukaryota > Metazoa > Chordata > Mammalia > Chiroptera > Vespertilionidae > Vespertilio > Vespertilio murinus. The sequence goes on along the minus strand of OZ004714.1, from coordinate 22,078,457 downwards.
TAAATTTAAGTCAATAGATCCTTTGTCATCTCTCCAAATGTTCCTTCTACTTCACAGTGTGGTCTCTCTTTGTGATTTAATAATATTGGCACCAGTGATCAGGGAGAAGTATTGATCAGAGGCTCTAAAGATGAATGCTGTTCTTATACGTTCATTTTATCATTGCTATGTTAATTTCTTTGTACAATGCAAATTATTTTTGTGTATAGTGTCCTCCTGTAGATTGTAAGTTCCTGGAAGGTAGGTAATAACATTTACACATTTCTAAGAAAATGATGTAAGTAATAGGTTGTATGTAGATGGTATTCAGTAACTATAGTGATTACTAGGTTTCATAATCTTTGATTAAACTCAGATATTCAGTTCTAAATATAGGCATTGCTCTAATTCAGGACTAAAACCCTTCCACTGCTCTGGAAAATTCTGGGGCTAAATTAGTTATTGGGCTAAATGGTTGTTAATTGGAATACCTCCAAATGTAGCTATCCCAAATAAATTCCAGAGGGAGGTAGTAGTCAAATTTCACAGTTAAGCACATAATAATAGAAGCATAATTGGCACACACATCTGTTGAGATGCCATAAAAACTAGTGTTATGATATTTAAAAGAAGTTGTTAAAGAACAATACTCAACTAATTCTAGCATATTGAAAATCAAAGTAAGATAGTAGAGTTTGTGTAACTATGAGAAAATAGCCTTGGTTACTTTCACTGGCTTTATCAAGGAAGTAATGAGTGAAGTGAAAGAAGTGATACTCTTAACCAAATACTAGAGAATCTAGTTGTGGCCAAGAACTGTTTGGGAAGGAAAGCTGAAACAGCTATTTCATTCTGTAGTAGCCAATGTAATTAAGAGAAGTGAGAGAACTTCTTTTATAAACAGCAACTATGAGGCTTTAACCACAGGTTGCTGCTAAAGAAAAGGTTTAAAGGGGCTATATTTAAATTCAGGAGGTAACATTTAGCTATTCATGCAAAGACTGAGAAATTCTAAATCTATTCAAATCTGGATTTTCATCCCATTTATAATAGTTATTTCTAAAGCACCAGAACAACCATCACATCTATGGGAAATATTGAAAAAGTATTTTTTTTAATCTGTCCTGTGTTGAAACTTTGCTTGTTTTCTTTGTATCATAGGTCCAGTTGTGTACGTCCTGGACCTTGCAGACAGACTGATCTCAAAAGCCTGTCCATTTGCTGCAGCGGGAATCATGGTTGGCTCTATCTATTGGACAGCTGTGACTTACGGAGCAGTGACAGTGATGCAGGTTCACGGTTTTACTTAATTCAATTACATTACCTTGTTTTTTTCCTTCTTAATCTGATAGAGGAAGGGGGAGGGGTAGAGAAACATCAATGGGAGAGAATAATTGATTGGCTGCCTTCTATATGCCCCCTACTGGGGATCTAGCCCCAAATCTGGTCATGTGCCCTGACCGGCAATCAAACCATGACCTGGTTCATAGGTTAATGCTCAACCACTGAGCCACATCAGCCAGGGCACGGAGTTTTAAAATTTATTTTAAACAAGTAATAACTTTCTTATGATCTAAAAATAAGAAAGTATATAAAAAGTTGTTTAATATCCAGAATTGCCACAATTTATAACCAGTGTCTTGTTGATTAGAAAATTTGTTGCTTCCAGTAACTATTGATGAAGATTAGAGACTTATATTTTAAGGTTTAATCCCAGGCCCTTGACTTTTCATTATATACCTCATCCTTAAATACTTTCAGCTATCATCATTGTTTTTTTGTGTTTTGATCTGTGTCTTTTGCCCTAATCTTTCCTCGTGTCCATTTCTACAATAGCAGCATGACCTTCCTCCTTAGAAAGGACTTCTTATGACTTAACACTCAATATTATGAAAGCAAACTTGTATTTTCTCAATTTAAAACCTAAATTTATTCCCTATTATAATTTATCTATACTTTTAATTCCTATTATTTTTTCACCTACTCAATTTATAGCCTACATTCTTACTTAGCCTTTAACTTTCGACTGCATAGCCCTCCCTATATGCAGTTCACTGACCAAGTCCAATCAGTTTTCATTTTGATGTCTTACATCTGTGGTTTCCTTTCCACAGTTTTTACCTCATAATTTCTTGTCATTCTCCCATAATAACCTGGATAGCTAAAGGAGCCTCTTAATTGGTTTCTCTAACTTCATTTTCTTCTGTCAATCTGTCCCTTCAAATGAATCTTCCTAAAATAATAGTTTCAACATCTTCAAGCTTACCATCTCGTCTGCCTTAAGTGCTGCTCAAAAGTAGCACCTAGGTTGATTAAGCATTTTCTAAGTAACTCAATAAACACACTTATGTTTATAAATGCTATAATTTGCTTTTCTTTCATATGAATTAGTGCATGGAAGAAAACCAAGTTAGAGCAAGTCCTCAAATAATGTTTCATTCAACAACATTTTTGTTATGTTGATAAGATACTGTAGGAATTTCACTCTTGTTTATATCAATTAGCCTATGGTCAAGTTAGTTTTATTATTCATCATTTCAGTTAAAAGTCACAGAACCTGCCCTAGCTGGTTTGGCTCAGTAGATAGAGAGTGGGCCTGCAGACTGAAGAGTCCCGGGTTCAATTCTGGTCAAGGGCACATGCCTGGGTTGTGGGCTTGATCCCCAGTAGGGGACGTGCAGGAGGCAGCCAATAGATGATTATCTCATCATTGATGTTTCTGTCCCTCTCTCCTTCTCCCTTCCTCTTTGAAATCAATAAAAATAAATTTTTTCGAAAGTTACAGATCCTGCACTGACCCGTTTGACTCAGTGGATAGAGCATCAGGTTGTGAACTCATAGGTCCTGGATTCCATTCCAGTTGAGGGCATCTACCTTGGTTGCAGGCTCAAGGCTTGATCCCCAGTGGAGGGTGTGTAGGAGGCAGCTGATCAATGTTTCTCTCTCATCGATATTCCTAACTCTCTGTCCCTCTCCCTTTTTCTCTGAAAAAAATGTATATATATGTTTTTTAAAGTTATGATCCTATTGACACCATTAAAGTGAGGACTTACTTAATATTCTAAAAATTGCACATAACCGATCTATGTCACTGTCCATAGTAAGCCTTTCTGGTTGCTCCATCAATAGCCATGGTGAGACAGTATTACAAGGCTTCTTCATAAAATCTTGATGGCAACCAAAAATCTGAATATAGTTACTGTAATGAATCACAGATAGTAAGATGTCATTTGTGGTGAGTGTGGTGGATAAAGATGGAGAACCATTGATTTGAGAAGATCCCATTTTCTTAACCTGCTTTGTTATATAGAGTCCTCCATAGTCTTACTTCATGCTCCTCTGAGAGCCTGTGGGGTTTTCTCCTCCCAGCCCATCCTTATTTTGTTTGGATGTTTTTATCTCTGTCCTTTGGCTTACGTCCCTATCTCATACCTGTGCTTCCAGTTCCTTCTCTACTAATCCAACTTTAAACCCTCCTTCAGCTTAGCTCAGCCACTTTTCCTCCATGAAACTTGCCCACTATGGTTTCTTCTTCCTCTGCATAGGTGACTTTTTTTCCCCTCAAATAGCAGCTAATCTTGTGCTAACCTACATAAAATTTATATATTTCTTATATAGATTACCTAAACTATTTAACTCTTCCCATATTCAGGCCTTACGTTTCCTGTTAGAAGATAATTTGCTTGAAAGTGGAGACTATCTTACACTCATGCATTCCTATGTAGCATATAACAGAGACTAACACTTTAATGTTTTCATGAATATTGATTTTTTTAATATGATCAGTTCTTTCAGGTGTAACAGGATTATTTTCTAAGCAATTTGTTTCTAATGATTATCACTACATCATTAGGTCAAGGAAGTTCAGGACAATTGTAGGCAGAGAAAACTTAGAGCAGATTTTACATTATTTAATATACAAATACATTACAGGTGTATATTTGTTAGAGATGAGGAATCTAGACACTCTGAGACTGATTTCTCTTAAGACCTAAATGACTATAAGAAATGGGATGACTCTTTTTGAGAAAAAGACTTTAACTCAATCTTCAAAGATTTTTGATAGTTAATGAGACACAACAACAACATGAGTCAATTAAGGAATATAGTTCGCATCCTCCAAAAAGGGCTACCAGTTGTATCATGATATTTTGAACAATATTGCTATGATTCAGTCAAAAAGTTAACACTGACTTCAGATCTGCATAAAATATAAAACAAATTGAAAGCCCTGATCCCCAGCCTCAAGGAGTGTAATCTAAGATAAAATGGACAAAATAAATAACTGGAGAAGTTTAAGGTTCCATAGACAATTGAGATGAACATAGAAGACTATATAAGCAGTCTTCATTGAAAGTGAAAAACCCTTTGAAGTTAGGAAAAAGGTAAGTCTTGAGCTGACCCTTGAAGGAAATAATTTGGATTGGTAGAGGAAAGAAATGATACAGGTACAGAGATAAAATGAACCTGATGGCTAATTGTGACAGTAAAAAAAAAATCTTAAAATTATAATACATATATATTAGGTGTTATTATTTAGAAATAATCTTTACATGTACTATCTCACAAGAAAATATTTTTTTTTAAGCTCAGAAATGAGATAGGGCAAAACCAGTTTGGCTCAGTGGATAGAGCGTCAGCCTGTGGACTGAGGGGTCCCAGGTTCGATTCCAGTCAAGGGCATGTACCTTGGTTGTGGGCACATCTCCAGTGGGGGGTGTGCAGGAGGCAGCTGATTGATGACTCTCTCATCAATGTTTCTAACTCTCTATCTCCCTTCCTCGCTGTAAAAAATCAATAAAATATATTTTTAAAAAAGAAAGAAATTAGATAGATTGTCGACAGCAGGTAGTACTGTATGTTACTGAGGAGCATTGAGAAGACTTTGACCTCCCTGAGCATATTTGGTAAGGAATGTGCCATCAGCAATATTTAGGGTTTTCTCTTTAACACTTTGCTGTTACTTTTCCTTTTGTTCTCTTATTACTATGAGGTAAATCAGATTAAGGAATCACAACTATTCTCTTTATTGTTGGAAGTATTACTTTTTCCCCCCTCATTGCCCTCTCAACCCCTTCCCTCCAAGTCTTCTCCACCCTCTTGTCTATGACTATGGGTTATGCATATACACTTATGAGTTCATTGGTTCATCTCCCCACTCCCCACCTTACACCATGCCTGCCTTCTTCCCCCTGAGGTTTGACAGTCTGTTCAATGTTTCTAGGTCTCTGGGTCTATTTTTGTTTTTCAGTTTACATTGTTCATTAGATTCCACAGATGAGTGAGATCATGTGATACTTATCTTTCTCTTACTGGCTTATTTTTCTTAGCATAATGCTCTCTAGGTCCATTCATGTGCAAATGTAAGGGGTTTTTTTTCCTTTTTTACAGCTGCATAGTATTCCATTGTGTAGATGTACCACAGTTTTTTAATCCACTCATCTGCTAAAACTCTTCCCTTTCAGCATTGGTGAACTGTACTTAGGCCATTTTCAAATCTTAGCTATTGTAACTTGCATTGCTATGAACATAGGAGTGTATTTATTCTTTCTGATGGGTGTTTCTAAATTCTTGAGATAGATTCCTAGAAGTGGGATCACTGGGTCAAATGGTAGTTCCATTTTTAATCTTTTTGAGGAAACTCCAACTGTTTTCCACAGAGGCTGCACTTGTTTGCATTCCCACCAGTAGTGTACTAGGGTTCCCTTTTCTACACATCCTCGCCAGCACTTGTCATTTGTTGATGATAGCCATTCTAACAGGTGTGAGGTGGTATCTCATTGTCATTTGATTTGCATCTCTCAGATGATTAGTGGCTTTGAGCATTTTTTCATATCTTTTGGCCTCTATGTCCATTTTGGAGATATTCCCATTTTTCATGAACAAGTCATAGTTTTAATCTCTGTTAATTGTGAGGAACTTAAATAGGAAGTTCACCTACATTTTTATTGAAAAGACAATAGGCTAAAGACCTTTCAAGCACTGATGCATTTAATCCTTGCCACAGAATTGTGTCATATGTACTATCAATTATTCCTTGTTTACAGGTGTGAGATGGTACCTCATTGTTGTTTTGATTTGCATCTCTTGGATGATTAGTGACTTTGAGCATGTTTTCATATGCCTCTTGGCTTTCTGTATGTCCTCTTTAGAAAAGTGTCTACTAATATTTAGGTCCTTTCCCCATTTTTTATTGGATTGTTTATATTCCTTTTGTTAAGTTGCTTTGTGTTTCATACCCTAAATTCTAAACAGAATACATAACCCAGCAAATGAATTTTGAAATGCATTTGCTAATTCTTTGAGAGTATTTGAATCACATTCAGTTATAACTTTAAAGTGGTCATTATATTGAAAATAATAAAATGGTATAAAAAATGGAATGTCCTAGAAAAGTACTATAAAGATAGTCTCTTGGCTAATCTGCCTATTGAATTAGGTTTATGAATTAGGTTTATTTTATTTTATTTTAATTAATTTATTTTTTAATAAATCTTTATTGTTCATATTATTACAAATGTTCCTCATTTTTCCCCCCATTGCTCCCTTCCACCAGGTTTCCACCCCACCCTCTGCTCTTTCTCCACCCCCCATTGTCCTCATCCATAGGTGCACAGTTTATGTTCAGTATCTTCCCGCACCCCCTACTCCCCTTTTCCCTGAGAATCGTCAGTCCAATCCCCTTCCATTCCTCTGATTCTATTATATTCACCAGTTAATATTGTTCATCAGGTTTTTAAATTCCCTTGGTTTTTAGATTCACTTGTTGATAGTTACGTATTTGTTCATAATTTTTATCTTTATCTTCTTCCTTTTCCTCTTCCTAAAGAACCCCCTTCAGCTATTTATTTAATTCTGGTTTGGCGGTGATGAACCCCTTTAGCTTAAATTTATTTGTGAAGCTCTTTATCTGGCCTTTGATTCTGAGTAATAGCTTTGCTGGGTAGAGTATTTTTGGCTGTAGGTTCTTGTTATTCATCACCTAGAATATTTCTTGCCATTCCTGTCTGGCCTGCATGGTTTCTATTGAGAAATCAGCTGACAGTCGTATGGGTGCTCCTTTATAGGTAACTACCTGCTTTTCTCTTGCTGCTTTTAATATTCTCTCTTTGTGTTTTGCTCTTGGAATTTTAATTATTATGTGTCTTGGTGTGGTCCTCTTTGGATTCCTTTTGTTTGGGGTTCTGTGCACTTCCTGGACTTATAAGTCTAATTTTTTCACCAGGTGGGAGAAGTTTTCTGTCACTATTTCTTTCAATATGTTTTCGGTGTCTTGCTCTCTCTCTTCTTCTGAGACACCCATAATTCTGATGTTGGTTCACTTGAAGTTGTCCCAGAGGTTTCTTTTTTTTAAAATATATTTTATTGATATTTTCCAGAGAGAAAGGGAGAGAGATAGCGAGCTAGAAACGTCGATGAGAGAGAAACACCGACCAGCTGCCTCTTGCACACCTCCCACTGGGGATGTGCCCACAACCAATGTACATGCTCTTGACCGGAATCGAACCTGGGACCTTTCAGTCCGCAGACCGACGCTCTACCACTGCGCCAAACCGGTTTCAGCTGTCCCAGAGGTTTCTTACACTATCTTCAACTTTTTGGATTCTCTTGTCTTCTTGCTTCTGCAGAGGAGTGTCCTCTGGCTCTTTGTGTTCCAAATCTTTGACTTGTTTCTTGCAATCTTCCATTCTGTTTTTAGGACTCTGTATAATATTTTTTATTTCAGACAATGTATTCTTTATTTCTAGTTGATCCCTTTTCATATCCTCATAGGTCTCATTTATTTTATCGGCCTTTTCTAGGAAATTCTTGAAAAACCTTATAACCGTGGTTTTGAACTCTATATCCAGTCGCTTGTTGTCCTCTATTTCATTTGTTTGTGATCTATTTCCTTGTTTTGTCATTTTCGCTGCCTCCCTGAGTTGGTAGGGTGGCTTTGTGTGCTAAGGTGTCCTACATGGTTCAGTGGGTCAGCCTCAGTTACCTGAGGTGGACACTCTTGGTGCACTCCTTTGTGGACTGTGTGTACAGCTTTGTTGTAGTTAAGTCTTGATTGTTGTTGGTATCACTGGGAGGCACTGACCTCCAGGCCAATTGGCTGTGAGAATCAGCTGTGTCTATGCCCGGAGACAGCCTTTATTCGACTATGGAAAATTGCAAAAGCCTCTGTGTTCAGCTTGGATGGGGTGGAGTTTCAGGGTGGAGCCTACAGCCTTGGCTTCCCCTTAGCCCCGCCCTATGAGGTTCCTGAGTTTCAGTGTTCCTCAGTGTCTTTAGGTACTCGCTGTAAGCACCTCTGAGAAAAAGGAGCCCTCAAGTTTCATCCGCTACCAGACAGTCTAGACTCTTTCCCCAATGAGCCTGGAAGTGGGGTTCAGTGTAGTCTGGAGCTTTTGTCTCCTTCCCGCTAGGGCAATCCATTGTGCCACAGTCAACAGTCCGTCCTCTGCACGCAGTCACATGCACGCAGTCACATGCACACCTAAAGGGCTCTGCCTTTCGCTACTCCCCCGAGTTTCCGCCTTACAGCCTAGATTCCCTCTGAATGAGCCTGGGACCCCAGGGTCTTGCCCAGAACTGGGGTTCAGTGCAGTCGGAGTTGGGGTTCAGCACAGTCCAGAGCTTTTATCTCCTTCCTGCTAGGGAACACCAGCCAGGCACTCAGCCGCCCCTCCTCTCTGGCTCTGTCCTCTCCTCACCCGCTGTGTCTCCGTACCTTAGGCTTTTACAGCTCCTCTGATTGTCCTTCTGGTTTTCTCTTTCCTTCTAGTTGTAGAATTTCCAGTCAGCCAACTTTCCTGTAGTTCTGGATAATGTCCGTTTTGTATTTTAGTTGTATTATTGAAATTGTTGTGCAAGGCTGCAGTTAGGCGTTTACCTATGCCACCATCTTGGTTTCTCTCTCAGACTATTTCATTTTAGAGCAACTCAAGACAATCACCCTTTACATGCAAGATATGAAGTTGTGCCAAAACTGGTTTGGCTCAGTGGGTAGAGCATCGGTCTGTGGGCTGAGGGGTCCCAGGTTCGATTCCGGTCAAGGGCATGTACCTTGGTTGCGGGCTCATCCCAAGTGGGGGGTGTGCAGGAGGCAGCTGATTGATGCTTCTCTCTCATAGATGTTTCTGACTCTCTATCCCTCTCCCTTCCTCTATGTAAAAAATATCAATAAAATATATATTTTTTAAAAAGATGTGAAGTTGCTAAGTTTCTACCCGGAGACACTGAAGAGTATCAGGTACTGACGCCCTGGTTTTTGACCATGTGAAGAGGCGAGCCTCCTGCCCTTCAATATTACATCTCAGAGAACTTCACCAGGTGCAGGTCTGGGTTGTATCCCTGACTGAAATTTTAAAGGCACCTATTTTGGTTCCCTCCATATACTCATAAAATATTTTTACCTGGATCGAGACTGTCTTCCAGAATTTCACCCTGCCCCGATCATTCTCAGCTTGACCTTATTTCACATCTCGTAGTCCACCTTTAAAAAGGTGCTATAATAGCTCTCATAAAGGGCATGTCATTTTTAAAGAAAATCTCATGAGCTTTCTTTTCTGAGTAGTTTCTAGTCTCCCTACGTCCTTTCCTCCTCGCCTGTCCCTTATTCCTTTAAAAAATATAGACAGGGTCCTTTCTGATCCTTTCTTCCTCGAGTATGATCAGAAAACTTACGTAGAGTCCTTTACAGTAGTGTCTTACTATCAGGCTGTTGGCCTCACAGTGTGTTGCCTGGGTGGGCTTTGGAAGTAGACTCCCTCCCTCCTCTATTAACTGCCAAGAATAACCCCTCAGATAAATATTTTTAATTTGTGAGCAATTGAAACTTTTAACTAAAGGGACATCATTTGAGACCTTTGAAAGAGAGTTGCCAGGGAATCACTTAGTTAAAAATAAGCTTGCCAACGAAGTGGTTAGTGTTGAGAGAAGTGTAAGGCTGGGTGATCAGCAGGTGGAAAGGATTCTGCTGCGAGGGGAAATGTGGAGACTCCCAAATGCCAGTTAATCATGTCCTTCTTGCCCTCTGGCGTCTACACCAATTGAGAAATAGCCCTTAGATCCTGGGGAGATGGGAAGTACTGTTTTAGTTTCATTTCCCATAAAGGCACTGGAAAGTTCTAGATTGGAGAAAATGACTGGAACCTGTAGCCAAAACTCTTCACTGCAGTCCCCCAAACCTAGACCTTGGAATTGCATTTTTAGGAGAGTTAGGTGTGGAGAGCAAGCATTTAGCCAACCACCGAGATTTCACTATTCCAAACATCACCAATGGGGAGAAAGCCAAAGAGAAGTGAGTTTTTGGGCTGTCTCCTAAAGACAGGTCCTGCCCCTTGCCTGGCTATGCCTACCTCCTCTGCTAGAAGACAAATACAGCCTAAAATAGCCCACGCAAACCACATCAATTAAGAGGACAGGAAGCAAGAACCAGAAGTCCCCTCCCTCCCTTCATTCAAATGTAATCAATGTGGGTCAACCATTTTTAAATATATATATTTTATTAATTTTTTTACAGAAAGGAAGAGAGAGAGAATTAGAAACATCAATGAGAGAGAAACATTGACCAGCTGTCCTTTACACACCCCCTACTGGGGATATGCTTGCAACAAGAGTACATGCCCTTGACCGGAATCAAACCTGGGACCTTTCATTCCACTGAGCCAAAGTGGTCTCGGCAAGGATCAACCCTTTTTAAAACTTGTTTTAATGTAATATGAAATCACTTGAGAGGTGTGTGCCCCCCCCCCCCCCACCTTGAATGAGAGACAATTCTTATAAGTAAATCTGGACTGATAGTTTTCCAGCTAATTTTTTAAGCTTTTTATTTCTGTATCCTGTAGACATTTAGCATTTCTTCTCAAATGAATTGCGCTGGAGCATGCCACATCCCTTCATTAGCTAAGGAAATGATTCTAGCAAATGCTATCTGTTTCACAGGTTGTAGGCCATAAAGAAGGTCTGGATGTTATGGAGAGAGCTGATCCTTTATTCCTTTTAATTGGACTTCCTACTATTCCTGTCATGCTGATATTAGGCAAGATGATTCGCTGGGAGGATTATGTGCTTAGACTATGGCGCAAATACTCAAATAAGCTACAAATTTTGAACAGTATATTTCCAGGTAAGGCCCTGAATTGTGCTGGTAACAAGCATGCCAAATTAATCTTGTGGAAGAATCCCTGTATACAAAGGTATTTTCGCTATGCTAATTTATTAGCACTAATACCCCGCATTTTTCCCCTCTAGGGATTGGCTGTCCTGTTCCTCGAATTCCAGCTGAGGCTAATCCTTTAGCAGATCACGTCTCTGCCACCCGAATTTTATGTGGAGCCCTTGTCTTTCCTACTATTGCGACTATAGTTGGTAAACTGATGTTTAGTAGTGTTAACTCTAATTTACAAAGGACAATCTTGGTAAGATGGCTTTAATATTACCTTTTTAAAGTGACTGTACAAAAGAGAATGAATTGTATATTTGTTCTTGTTTTTAAAAAACCAATGAGACTAGATAAACATTCTGGGGCTCCTTAATTTGATCCTCACTGTCGCGTTAGAGCAGTAAAATGAAGAGTCAGGCAGCAGCGCTGGCCTTCCAGAGCTGTGCTGTGGTGACTGCTCTCCCGGATACGCAGGAATCCTCACGCCCTCCCTATGCGGCGAGGGGATGGTGAAAGCTCCCGCTCTGTGTCAGCCTGCCGGCTCAAACCCCACCCCAGATACTGTCTTGCTGAGAAACAACGTTTCTTGCCTTCTCCGTGCCTGTAGAATAAAGACAGTAATGGCAGCTACCTCAGTAAACTTATTTTCATTATGTTTCTCTTAAGTGTGTGTTAGAAAAAGCTAATTTCCCTTTTTATTTTAGGGTGGAATTGCCTTTGTTGCCATAAAAGGAGCATTCAAGGTTTACTTCAAACAGCAGCAATATCTACGTCAGGCACACCGCAAAATTCTAAATTATCCAGAGCAAGAAGAAGCATAAAACTGACTTCCCGTCGTCTGCATCCTCATCCCTGAGCCCGTTGTGTTGTGTTGACTCCATCATTAACGCACAGTAGTGGAGACTTGTGATAAGCTGCTGCTCGTATTTTTAAGGAATATAATAAAGAAAGCACTTAGGGCCGGAGAACTCCTCAGTAATCACGGAACCTAAGGATGTGATTCCTTCTCATTATTCTGTCTGTACTTCTTCTATGGCAGTCGTCTGAACCCTTCTATTAGCATGGGAAACCTGGCTTTGTTCCTATTTTCTTCAGACAAAAATGTAAGGATCAACCTGTGCAAACACTGAAAAATGCACATGCTCTTTTATGCAAAGGCCTCTTTTGTACATGTACGTGTTCCGTGTTTCTTTAGAATTGGCAACTCAATGAAGGTACCAAGGACTTTTCTCACTGGCATAATTTGATTACATGCTGTAAACAGGAATACATGTTAATATGAGGAAATGTAAATTAAATTAGTTATAAATAACCAAAAATGTATGTAAACATTTAAATGATTATCTGAACAAATGCAATTTCGTTTGTTGTTTTTTTTTTTAACCCATGTGATGTCCTCAAAAATGTGTAGGATAAAAATTCACAGGGCTTCCGGATCACTTTTTCACTATTAAATATTATTTATATAATATTGACATCTCATAGTTCATAATGTAATTTTGACTCGTGCAGTCTTAATTACTGTGTGTGTATGTGTGTGTGAGAGAGAGAGAGAGAGAGAAAGAGAGGTGTCAGGTCCTTCCATCACTGGACTAAGGTTTTTAAATCCATATTTCTAGAAATTAGAGCTGCCAGATTATAGCAGTTTGAGCACAGAGAACGATTTGCAAAAATTTCAATAAAGTTATTTTACTCTTCTCTTCATTGATTCAGTCATTCAGGTATTTGCTGATCACCTCCCGTTTGCCCAGCACTGTGCTGAGTGCTGTGGTATACAGAGGTGAACACGACAAGCTTGGTTCTCGGTAGTTTACAGCCTAGTTTCACCAGATAAAACCAGCAGTGGTGAACCATGGTGAGGCCTGCAGCTCTTTGTTGTTACACCAGTCAGTGAGGGGATGCTTATGGAAGTAAGTCTTCAGTAAATATTGAGGTCATTGGTTTTGGCTTAAGACAATTACTATTTTAAAAACCAATACTGGTGTTTTTAGATTTTAATTGCTTGTCATATTGATAAGAGTAGTATCTTAATAATCACTGTTTATCCAGTTTCATATTAATTTTTAAGAAGCAGTTATTTATTTTAAGCCATTTTTAATAGTGGCCCTTTTAATGTTATTCAGCATTCTGAATGATTTTGCAGTTATTTTCATTAATTAAAATTCAATTTTTAAAAGTTAGTTCTAAAAACTATTTTCTTGTTTACAGTATCTAATGCATGATGATGATAAATTTCCTCTTCCTTGATGAGTGGCCACTTCTCTTTAGGAGTGTAGCAAATAGAGATTGAGCTATATGTTAGACTACAATGATGTATGTTAACTTTAGTAATTTAAAATTGAAACTTTATAGTATGGATGTTTTGAGTTATAATATGTTGATGTGAATGGCTATTGAACATTTAGAGTTGTCATTCTTTGGGGAGGTAGGGAATATCTGACTGACAGTAGACCTTATTAAGAACACTGCTATCGTTCTGAAGGGGAAATAAAAATCTATTCTATCTAAAAGTAACTTAGACTGCATAACTATAATTATAAAATATATTTGCTTTTCTTTCGTTTTTAAGGTGAAAAGACACTAGCTATTTCCTGTATAATTTTGTTATCTAGAACAGCTTTTAGGCAGCCTTTACTGCAGTTAGGTAAGCACACAGTCCCCATTTACTACTTTAATGTCTAAACTGGGGAAGTAGCTGCTTGGGCTTATTGGCATCAGGGCTTGTGAGGGTGAGAGAAACAACTCTAATCTTTTTTAAAAATATATATATTTTATTGATATTTTACTCAGAGGAAGGGAGAGAGATAGAGAGCTAGAATCGTCGATGAGAGAGAAACATTGACCAGTTGCCTCTTGCACACCCCCCACCGGGGATGTGCCCGCAACCAATGTACATGCCCTTGACTGGAATCGAACCGGGGACCTCTCAGTCCGCAGACCGACACTCTGCCACTGATCCAAACCGGTTTCGGCAACAACTGTAATCTTTTGGGGGCAGGGAAGTGGGGTTTCTAGGGCTGTGGGGAGGGAATTGCAAGTGTCTGGGGACCAAGAGGGCCCTCTAGCCTTGGAATTAAGCACTCAAATCTAAAGAGCCTTGTTAGCTGGAGAAGTATCATGTCCTGTTCTTTTTAGCAGGTGGCCTGCACTCTCATGGAGCAACAAAAGAGCTGACTGACTCATGTTGGGTAGACCTGGTTCAAATGCTCATTCTGCTTTTATTAGCCTGACCTTGGCCAATGACTTTCCTTTCAACTACAGTTTTCTTCTTCACTGGAATGCAAGTGATACTCATCCTCAAAAGAGATTTCTAGGAGTATAAAGGAACAGGCACTTTAGGCTTGAAATAGCACATATAGAGCAGCCATTCCTAATTGCTAAATAGTCTGCTCCCTCTCTAGGAAGAGGGCATGAAATAAGAGACATTCGGGGACAGAGTAAAGGGATGCTGTAGACTTTGGGGATAGGTGGGGATATTTTGTGTTTTTTCAATTTATTTCACATTGCTTTACTGTGTAATTTTTATAAATTAATGTTTTAAACCTCTTACATGAAATTCAGTGACAACTAGTAGAATTCTTTTTGCAAAAATTAACTTATCTCCAAAGTGACTGAAAATATTGTTCATCATTACATGATTATCAAATGACTGTGAAAAATATATAATTAAACTTAGTGACTTAATTAGTCACTGCCTTGCTAACTGCTGTAATTTTTTTAAACATCTTGTTTTTAATATAGACTATCTCAATACTGGCTGGATTAGGGTAAATAAAGAATATTTCTGTTCTCTAGGTGTATTTTGTTGAACAACTGCCAAAACATTAATTCTGTACCTACATAATTCTTTTTTAAATGATAGTTATCGAGACAGTTAGATTTTTATTTTAGTAAAAATCTGAATTTTTAAAGAAATTATTAGAAGAATTTGTCCTATTTTGTAATTAGGGCAGCTTAAATGTTAAGTATGTTCTAATACATTAAATACATAAATACATTAAAAATAGTATCACCTCATCTATCTTCAGATCCATGTAGACTATGATTAAACAAGCAACTAGACTAAATCTGGGTAGTCTCATGCCATGGGGTATCTTAAAGTATATTTAAGTGAATTGGAAACACACATACAAACACAATTTGTTTCCTGAGATATTAAGAACTTCAGTTGCATTCTAGATGAGAATCTTTTAGAATGAAGACATCAAATACAGACCCTTCCATCTACAGGGATTGTTATGTTTCTAGGTCATTTTCTTATTAACACTAGTAGAGGAGAAACAGCAGTTGGACAGTCCTGGATGCATACTTTAGCTGATACTTTAAATTAGTTGTAACACAAGTGACTTTACCTCAGGCAAACGGTCAGTTTCCTTATCAATAAAATCTATATATATAAAAGTCTAAGCAACTGTTAACAACTGAACCACCAGAACAGCCAGTCGACCAGTCGCTATGATGTGCACTGACCTCCAGGGGGGAGACACACAGGAGCTGCCCCCTGGTGGTCAGTGTGTTCCCACAGCCTGCCAACCTTCCCTGGTCTCTTTTTCCCCCCTCCCTTCTCCCCCCCCCCCCAACCCCCCAGAAAACCTGCCGTCCCTCCCCTGTGCCCCCAGCAGGTGGCAGGCCCCGGCCATCCTGGCCCCAGTGGATCAGGACCGGGCGAGTAGGCCCTAATGGCTGGCCAGGCCTACGGACCCCCCCCCCCCCATCACAAATTTCGTGCACCCGGCCTTTATAAAACCGATGGGGAGGTAACATTTGAGGACAGTTTGATAGGCAGAGAAACTAAATCTGTACCTATTTAAGCAGAGGTTTGTTTGCCTGTAACCCTTTCTCTAGGTTGCCGCCTCTATTACCTGCTACCCCCCCCCCCCATTGGAACTGGAGTGAGGAACGGTCTTGCTAACTTCCTGAACAAATACCCGAGCAGAGGGGAGGTTTGCAGCTGAGTGGTGGTAGGATAACCACTGTGTACTCCTTTATCCGATGTTTGAGCACCTGGGCCCGGGGTAAAATGAGGAACAAGCCTGCTTTGAGATGGTTAGTCTTAGCACAAACAACCTGCGTTTTACTGTGGTGCTACCACCACAAGATCCTCAGATGCATACAGGGAGAATTATTTACTGAGAGAAAGAGATACACCAGTTGGCTACCTCCTGTATGTGCCCTGACACGGGATAGAACCCACCACCTAGTTATGTGCCATGACCAGGAATCACCCAGGACCTTTCAGTGTACGGGGTGCCACACTGGCCAAGGCAAGAGTGGGATTTTTTTTTTTTTTTTACCTTTGTTTCCTATATTCCACACGTGAACCAAACTCATGGGCCCTCTTGGAACACTCCGAGCCAGCAGAAGATGTGCCGGATCCAGCCCACCATCCGTAGTTTGCCCAAGGCTGTTCTAACCACTGAGGACATCAGCCAGGGCCAAAAATTTGTATTTTAAATAAGCATGAACAGGACTTTAAAACTAAGGAGGGAAGCCATTCACTGTTAATTAGAAAAGTTAATTTCTTAACTAAAATTTTTAGTAGCTTTCCTTGCTCTTTTTAAAAATATATCACTGAGACGAAACCGGTTTGGCTCAGTGGATAGAGCGTCAGCCTGCGGACTGAAGGGTCCCAGGTTCAATTCCAGTCAAGGGCATGTACACTAGTTGTGGGCACATCCCCGGTAGGGGGTGTGCAGGAAGCAGCTGGTAGATGCTTCTCTCTCATCGATGTTTCTAGCTATCTTCCTTTCTGTAAAAAATCAAGTGTGTGTGTGTGTGTGTATATATATATATATATATATATATATATATATATATACACCGTATTTGCCGGCGTATAAGAGACTGGGCATATAAGACGACCCCCTAACATTTCCACTAAAAATACAGTTTGTTATATACTCGCCGTATAAGACTACCCCCCACTTGGAGGCATATTTTTCAGGGCCAAAAAATCGTCTTATACGCCGGCAAATACGGTAATTGATTTCAGAGGGAAAGAGCGAGGAGAAGAGAGAGATAGGAACATCGATGATGAAAGAGAATCATTGATCAACTGCCTCTTGCACGCCTCACCCTGGGGATCTAACCCTCAACTGGGGCATGTGCCCTGACCGGGAATCGAACTGTGACCCCGATTCATCGCCCGGCGCCCAACCACTGAGCCACACTGGCCAGGCTTCCCTTGCTCTTTTATCCGAAGGTGTTACCTGGCCCGAGGCAGAGGCTGAAGGGAAGGCAGAGCTGTGACAGCTCCGGCTGGGCCCTCCACTGAGGACCTCCTACCAGCAGCTCCTCCGGGAGGGCCCACATCTTGGTCAATTTAACGTCATGAGTACCTTCCCCCTAAAGATTATGTCTCCCCTTTGCAGCTTGGCAAACAGGCTCAGAGACGATGTCATTTAGAGTTTCCGGTTTGCATCCTCAGAAAACCAAGACGGGCCGACGGAAGTGAAGGGGGTTTTAGGAGGGAAGCTTGGAACTCGCAGGGCGGGAGGGGCAGCTGGAGAGCCGGGGCCAGCGACAGGCAGGCCCCACGGGGCACCTGAGCTCGTCACACAGGCGGTGTGCATCTCAGGCCGCGCCCCGGACGCGGGGACCGAGCGGGACCGGCCTCGGAGCAGCCTGAGGCCTGTGCGTGCCCCCGATAGGGAGGCACCGAGCAGAGCCCATGCTCCGAGCACGTGGACAGGCAGTTGTTGTTATGGGGACAGGGTGGTTCACTCTGGGGTGGATTCCTCGGGGGCTGCTGTCATCCGGGAGATCTGAGACAGGCCTCTCCTGTAACCTCCCTGATCTTGTCAAGTGGGTGAACGTTAAAAAACAAAAAAACAAAAAATAAAACGTTCCCCTCTTACACAACTTTTGAGACAAAGATGGAATGTTAAGTCAGCAAGCGGGTCCCTTTCTCTGGGGACGAGCCATAGGAGTATTGCTCTATGGAGGGATGAAAGTTTTGTAAGGCCTTGCATCCAGATGCCAAAGAACAAAGCACGCAGCTGGCTGTGCCAGCACAAAGGCTCTGGAGCCAAAAATGCAAGATGTGAGCGCGGGAGAAAGAAGATCAGCCTCCCCTGCCTTCAGGCCGCGCGGCCTCGACAGACAAGGGACAAGGGACGTTTTCAGGGAAGCCCGGGACAGACTCTGCCCCCCTGGGGCCCTGCTGCTCCTCTTGCTCCCCAGGCCTGCGAGACTGCGGGTCCGGGTGGACTGCTCTCCTTGGTCCTGAACAGTCTGGCGCGCGGCAGCAGTGACTCACAGCCCAGCTGGTCCATGGAGACACTGCGAAGAAATGTACTAGCTGCGAAACCTTGGCCCAGATCTGCTGACTCAGTAGGTCTCTGCATTTTTAAAAAATATATATTTTATTGATATTTTACAGAGAGGAAGAGAGATAGGGAGCTAGAAACGTCGATGAGAGAGAAACATCGACCAGCCGCCTCCTGCACACCCCCCACCGAGGATGTGCCCGCAACTAATGCACATGCCCTTGACCGGAATCGAACCCGGGACCCCTCAGTCCGCAGACCAACGCTCTATCCACTGAGCCAAACCGGTTTCAGCTGGACACTTTTTAAATAATCAGTTACCAAGGATAGAACCTCAACCAACCATGGGCTAAAGATCACCAAACCGAAGAAGAGTCAAAAGCAAACAGTATCCTACGTTGATGCCATCTGTTCTCAGATTTTGTTTTTTCCCTCTCAATGACGTGTTACTTGCGCGCTGTCCTTTGCTTTATGCCCCCGGTTTCCATGGCTGGACTCACTGCGGCTCTGCCTGGCCTTTCCAGTGCGTGTCCTCTGAGGAGCTGGGCAGCACGAACCTCTTCCCCAGCGCGCTGGGCTCCCGGCTCACGCCCTGCCCTGGCTCTGGGTGGACCTGGATGGTAGTCACCCTCCCAGGAGCACTAAACCCGTAACAAAAACTACCCAAAGGTCCAAAGGTCCCAGGGCCTCAGGGGATGACTCACAGGGGCATCGGTTCAGAACAGGCACAGGGGGGAGTCGGGAAGCATGACAGAAACGCCTGCACCCGCTCCCCGTGGTTTTGTGAGTGTACACCCCCCCACACCCCCCCCCCCCCCCGTCCGGCTCGGGGAGGAGAACGTGCTCATTGGCGGGCGCCGAAGTGGGTTAATGTTGGCATGGCGGGCGGAGGGAGGCTGGCCTGGCAGAGATTCCAGGACAGAGGTAATGAGACGGGAGGCCAAGGCCCAGATGGGGGGCCTCTGGGAGATCTGAAGAGCCGGGTAAGACATAAAAGGGAGCTATTCTGGGAGAGGCCGGATCGGGTTGCAGGACAAGCAGATCCGCGCCTCTGGGAATGGTCATTAGAAACGGCCTGCAAGCCAGCGAGCCCGGGGAAAAAAGAGTTTTAGGGCAAAGTTACACGGTTTAAATGACTGTCAAGAGATGTGTGATTTTTAACAAATTCCAGGGGGGGGGTGGGTCGTATGCCTCTGAGCTATATGCCAAGCCCAGGAAAAAGAACTCTCTCTTTTTTTGGGCAAAGGTTTGCTCCTCTAACGTGGTGCAAAGCCATTAGATTATGAAATCAGAATACACTGACCTTTTTAAAGGTTACCGCTGGAAGGTTGGAGGAGGGCGGAGAACACAGGGTAGGTTCTGGGGGCCGGTTTTTGCCTGATCCTTGGCCTGGGAAGTGGTTGTAAGAGGGCTCACCTATGGTTATCTGTTAACTTATACGTGGGCGTCATTGGGACTTGTTTATATATTTTACACACGTGCACATACACACTAACAAAATTATCCAAGTGCTGAGAGCAACATTCTGAGTCACTGAGAGTGGACAGGAATCCGGGGGGAGGTGGCATCAGAAGTAATGTCTATGAAAGGTTCTTCTTACACGGGAACATGTCCATGACATGGAAGTAGGCCGCCTCTATGTATGTACAAAGCTATCTACAAAAATTATAAAAATATGTGTATGTAGCCAAAACCGGTTTGGCTCAGTGGATAGAGCGTCGGCCTGCGGACTGAAGGGTCCCAGGTTCGATTCCGGTCAAGGGCATGTACCTTGGATGCGGGCACATCCCCAGTAGGGGGTGTGCAAGAGGCAGCTGGTCGATGTTTCTCTCTCTTCGATGTTTCTAACTCTATCCTTCTCTCTTCCTCTCTGTAAAAAGTCAATAAAATATATTTAAAATATATGTATATGTACAGGAGAAGGATTGGAAAGAAAAATGCTATCACCACTCCCTAGATGCTGAGGCCTCTCCCCAAAACACAGGGCGGGTTCCGTCCGGCACAGGGATTACAGTACAGTGGTGAGGGCCCAGTCCCAGCCTGCCACGTGCTGGTTGGGTTCCTTGGATACCTGGCTTCCCCTCTCTGGGGATCTTCTAATAACGCTGTTTGGGAAACAGGTCTTGGGCAAATGGTACAATGGTTCTATTTAAAATCTCCCCACCCTGCTGGCATGGTTTGGGGAGATCTGATTGAGTAGGTCCGCTGCAGCCCAAGATTGAGAAGATTTTCACAGTCTGAACTTGTGTCTTAGGATGAGGAAGGCGGGAGATGATTGTGAAGGATTCGGAACCCCGTTGGGACCACGGCCTGCCGCTGTCATCTCTCTTGTTTGTTTGGTAATGGCGGTGCCTAATCCCCTGGGGAAGCTGGGAGGGCGAGTTGGGGCTCGTGCCACGCCCCGGGGCAGTGCGGTGTGGCTCACTGCGCCTGCCCAGCCGGCTCCCTCTCCTGGTGCCGCTTAATCTAGCCCACAGAAGCGAAGCCTTCTTTGAGAGAAGTTTGACCGTGGGTATTAAAACTTTAAAATATGCAAAAAATAACTCATTTATGGATAATAAAGAACATTATAAACTAATGAACAGATAGATAGATACAGTGACAGTAAAGCAACAAGCAGACTGTCAAATGACAGCGGGGAGGGGAGGGAGATCTGGGGGAGATGAGAGATCAACCGAAGGACTGGTATGCACTCATATAAGTACAACCAATGGACACAGAACTCTGGGGGGTGAGGGCGTGTATGGGAGGTATGGGGGGGGGGGGGACAATGGTAAGCTATGTACACATATAATACCTTAATAAATTAAATAAATAAATAAATAAAAATATGCAGAAATAAGACTTCCAGCTATGACACCATGCAGAGGCAGGCAAATATTCTCTTCCAAAACACAAGAATGACACTGGACACGGTTATCAAAATCAAACCATTTCAAGGCTGTGGAGTTGAACCAAATTGAGAGATATTTCTTCTTCTTTTTTTAAATCCTCATCTGAGGCTATGTTTTTACTGATGTAAGACAGGAAGGGGAAGAGAGAGAAACATCTGTTTGGTTGCCTCGTGTCTGCGCCCCACCAGGGATCGAACCCACAACCTAAGAAGGTGCCCTGACCGGGAATGGAGCCTGCAACCTTTCGGTGTATGGGACAACGCTCTAACCAACCGAGCCACCCGGCCAGGACACGGGATATTTATTCCTAAAGAACTGCCGGGGTTGGTGTAGGAACAACAGCTTCTACCCCACCACCCCGCTGGGCAGGTGGGCATTTTACTGGGGCAGGACGGGAACTGCACACCAGCGTGGCTGCAAAGCAGGGGCAAAGGTGACTTGGGTCGGAGAGTGAGAAGTCCATGTGAGACCATGTAAGCCCAAGCAGCAAGCTCGACAGAAAAGAGCAAACCTGAAGCTCTGCTGGCCTGAGGCTGCTGGCCCAGCTGGGAGAGCGGTGGATCAGCCAGAGATTGAAGAGGATGACTCTGGGATGACAGGGCAAGAGGAGGCCTAACTGAACTCTGCCCGTGTCTCCGGCTGACTGGGAAACCGCCCTCTCCTTGGGGAAACCCGGGAGGGCCCAGGGAAATGTCAAAGCCCAGGCACCCCGAGAGCTGCCTGATCGCGGAGTGCCCTCCCCACCCCACACACTGACCGTCAGGGAAGGTCAGGGAGAGTCACGGGCTGGAGGTGCTTAAACACAAGCTCCGTCCAAGCCCACGGCTGAGTTCCAAGCTCTGTATGCACAGGGGTTCCCGTAGGAAGTCAGGCTACAAGGAAGAAGAAAATAATTTTTTAAAACTAATAGAAATAAAAAGACTGAGCCGCGACATCAGCTCCTGTGCACTGTGAGGAAGACAGATTCTGCCGGGTGAGTCCAGGCAAGTTACAAAAACCAAACCCCGTGGTCGGCAAACTGCGGCTCGAGAGCCACATGCTGCTCTTTGGCCCCTTTGAGCGTGGCCCTTCCACAGGATACCACGGCCCCGGCAAGTCTGTTTTGAAGATGTGGTGTTAGAAGAAGTTTAGGTTTAAAAAATTTGGCTCTCCAAAGAAACGTAAATCGTTGTGCTGTTGATATTTGGCTCTGCTAGTCAGCAGAGTTTGCCGACCACTGCCCAAACTAAAACCGACAAAGGAACAAACTACGAGAAGCCCTGAAGAAGAAAAACAATCAGAATCTCTAGGTGCTTTATTATATTAAATGCTCTTCGACTTCTAACAACAACAACAAAAATCACAAGACATACAAAGAAGCAGGGCGGTGGGCCCACACCCAGAACAACAGCTCCCAACAGAAGCTGACCGCACGAGCCCAGGTGTTGATTTTAGCAGATGGAGATTTCAAAGGTACAATTTTTAATATGCTCCAAGAATGAAAGGAAACCACTTAAAGATAAAAAAAATACAACAATAATTCAATAAATAAAGAATATATAGCACCTTCTGACTGGACCTTGCAATCACAGAAGACGCCACCCAAGCACAGCAGAATATACGTTCTTTTCAAGCACACGTAGAACGTTCTCCGGAATAAAATCAACAGGATGGAAAAGGCAAGTCTCAGTAAATAGGAAAGGGCTGAGATCATCTGAGTATGTTTTCTGACCACCTGGAATTAATGAGAAATCCAAACCAGTAGGAATTCTAGGAGTTCCACACCTATTTAGAAATTAAACAACACATGTTTCAATAACTTCGGGAGTCAGGGCAGAAGTCGCCAGCAGCTGTTTTTCTGAAGGGCCCCTGGGTGTGTAAGGGCCCGCTGGTAAGCAGTGGGCCCAGGACCCCAGGGGACTCAGCCCAGAGACCAGAGTCTCGCCCCGACTTCCCCACTCAGGGTCAGGCCTTCCCACGGGAGTGAAAATCCTGCAACAAGAGTCTGTTTCTCCTCCTGTTCTCCATGAGATGGGCTTCTTTTTTCTTTTCTTTTCTTTTTTTAAATATATTTTATTGATTTTTTTACAGAGAGGAAGGGAGAGGGATAGAGAGAAACATGGACCAGCTGCCTCTTGCACACCCCCTACCAGGGATGTACCCGCAACCAATGTACATGCCCCCAACCGGAATCGAACCCGGGACCTTTCAGTCCGCAGACCGACACTCTACCACTGAGCCACACCGGTTTCGGCGAGATGGGCTTCTTAATCACACACACACACACACACACACACACACACACACACACACACACGTGTGAGGGGCTCAGGAGCTCCCGTGTCCCATAGGCATCCGGGGCTGCTGGCTCTCCCCTCGGAGGAGACAGCCGGAGGTGACAGAGAAGAATGGGCTGTCACTCTCCGCGGACGCTCCAATCCGCCAGCGCTAATATTATTCCTCCCGAGCCCATCCTTCAGCGCGGCTCCTGGCGGCGCTCGGCTTATTGTTTAATGAGGTGCCCACCCGGTGCTTCAGGACCATTCATAATGCATCGCAGCAGTCCGAGCGAGAATGTGGGCCATCGCCGAGGGTTCCCTGTCCTGCCCTGCCCTGCGGCTCCTTCTCTAAGCGCCGGGGAGGGGGCGCTCCGTGTGCTCTGCCCGCCCGCCCGCGAGGGGCCAGGCCCGCAGGCGGCACACGGCACCGACAGTCAGGACGGAGCCCGGCCCGGGCCCAGCAGGTGGGGGTGCACCAGGGTTCGGATCAGCCTGGAGCCAGGCCCCAGGCGGCTGACCGGTGTGAGCCCTGGCTCTTCTGCTCTTGGCTCCTCTGCCCCCCGTATAGGCTGCGATGCTCTGGGTTCTGGGTTCTGAGCTCTTTGCCTCCCCCCATCATCCCAACCTCCTCCCCCTGTCCCCCACCTCTGCTAATCGTCATCTCCGCCCTTCCAGGGGCTCCCCGAGTCTTGAAGCCTTTTCCTTTATCCCCTCCTCTCTCCCCAGTTAACCCATCAGCAAATCCTGCTGGCTCCGTCCTCCACATACATGCAGCATCCAGCCACCCCTCGCCCACGGCTGGCTCCCGCGGGCCCCCCACAGGGAGCCCAGGACCTTCCCCTCTCCGCTGGCAGCGCTGCGCCTGCCGTTGCTCCCGCAGGCCGCAGCCAGGGGCAGACTCCGGTCCTTCCCGCTTCTGCCGGCGCCTCGGAAGAGGCCGCCTGGGTCCCTGAAGCTGGTGCCTCCCCAGGCCGTGCGGTCGGCCCAGAGAGGACAGGAGAGAAAGCTCAGGAGGACCTGGGACGGGACTGAGCACCCGAGGCCTCAGCCACCAGCCTCCCCCCCCCCCCCCCCCCCCCCGGGCCTCAGGGCGGCGCTCACGGCAGCAGGTGCCCAGGCCGGAGCGCAGGCCAGAGCCGACGTACCTTCTCCCCGGCTCCGCTCCCCCAACTCCGGGGTCCTCTCCGTGAGCCCCCCGCGCCCGCCCAGGGCCGGAGAGGGAACCGGCTTCCCCAGGTTCCTCGAGCCACTCAATCCGGGCCCACGGCGCACAGCTGAGCCTGGAGGATCGGCTCCACCTGCACCCCGGCTGCTGCTGCTGCTGCTGCTGCTTTTCAAAAACAGGTTTATTGACGGAGAAAGACAAGTGTCACAGGACCTCATGCATGTGTGGAATCTAATGAACAAAATAAACTGATGAACAAAATAGATCCAGAGGCACCGACGCTTGAAACAGGCAGATGAATTTCAGAGGGAAGGCGGGGAGGACGGGTGGGCGGGAAGAGATCAACCAAAGAACTTGCACGTGTAAACGCGTACACACACCGCAGATGGGACAGTGGAGTGGTGAAGGCGGGGGCGGGCGGGTGGCTAGAAGGGGCCAATGGGGGTAAAAAGGAGGCATCGTAATACTTGCAACAATAAAGCTTTTTTAAAAAAACATAATTTTAATGAAAGGTTCCTTATCTCTCTTTTTTAAATATATTTAATTGATTTTTTACAGAGAGGAAGGGAGAGGAATAGAGAGTTAGAAACATGGATGAGAGAGAATCATTGATCAGCTGCCTCCTGCACACCCCCTACTGGGGATGTGCCCGCAACCAATGTACATGCCCTTGACCGGAATCGAACCTGGGACCTTTCAGTCTGCAAGCCGACGCTCTATCTATCCACTGAGCCAAACCGGTTTCAGTCGCCTTTATTGTCTCATTCTCACAAAAATGCTGCACAGTTGGTGTTACACACAGGCAAGAAGGCCGGAGCTCAGAGGGCTGCTCGAAGCGTTATAGGTAGACGGTAACCGATTTGGCCATGGCGGCAGAGCACAGCGCCGTGAGCCGTGAGATCCTCTGCACAACTTTATCCATTCGCTCATTCTGCAGACATAGTTAAGCCTACGAGGTGCCAGTGATCATCCCAGGTGCTGAAGGAGCAAGCAAAGAACAAACCAGGCAAAAACCCACCTGTACAGAGTTGATACTCAAATGGGAGAGAAAATAAGCAAGCAGATACATACAATACACAGCATGTTGAATGATGGTGACATTGCTGTGGAAACAAAGCCGTGGAAGGCAGACGTGAGCAGAGCAAGCACGATGAGCCAGGGCCAGAAGGTCACAGGAGGGGGGGGGAGCCCCAGGTGCCTAGAAACAGGCAAAGCTGGGAAAAGGAAGACCTCACCCCCACGTGGCCTTTCCCGCCTGTCACATTGCTGGTCGTAGAGTTGAGACGCCCTGACCTCTCCTATCGCTGGTCCCGAGGTCGGGCCCTCCCCTGACCTCTCCTCCCTCGGCATGTTGCCAGTCGTGTGGGTTAGACCTCCTCCGAGGGGTACGAACAAGGGGACCGGAAAACAGCCCTTAAGCACGAAGCCCCCGGGACAAGGAGGTTCTGAGCTGCATCAGGTGCATCCAGGCCTCAGCTGGGTTCCAGCTCCAGGCCCAGAAGAGCAGCAAAACCAGACCAGCAACACCACGGCTGACTGACGTCCGGGCCCATGACTAATGCCCCCTGCCCAGCGCTAACCAACCAAGAGAGACCACAGCCCTGGGAGAGCAGCCCTGCCACGCTGATGCATGTTTTTTTTGTTGTTGTTTGTTTTTAACATATTTTATTGATTTTTTACAGAGAGGAAGAGAGAGGGATAAAGAGCTAGAAACGTCGATGAGAGAGAAACATCAATCAGCTGCCTCCTGCACACCCCCTACTGGGGATGTGCCCGCAACCAAGGTACATGCCCTTGACCGGAATCGAACCTGGGACCCTTCCGTCTGCAAGCCGATGCTCTATCCACTGAGCCAAACCGGTTTCGGCTGATGCATATTTTGTTGGGATCCTGCCCTGCGTCCTCCAGAGAAAAACCCTCCAGCCCGAGGACCCGGCTCGGTTCCCCCCTCCCATCCTCCAGGCGTGTTCGTTCTCCTTGCCTCTCCCCTAAGCTCCGAGGCCCCTGGTTTTGCCTCTATAACTTGTTTCCACGTCTACAGCTCACTCCTCCTAGCTCTGTGACAGTCTAAAGAAACTTTCTCTCGTAGTTTGAGTCTTGGCTTGAATTCTCTCCTAGCCAGGACTCAGGTACCGAGGTTGCTGAACCCGGGTCCAGTCCGACTCCTCCCAGGAAAGAACCGGTGCCGTTCCGCTGCCAACAAAAAATGTGTGTATCTTGTTTCGACCTTTAGTCAAACATATTAATTACATAATTATAACAAGACATCTGTGAGACAGCTGGGAAACTTGAATCTCAACTAGTATATGAAACTATTAATTTTGTTGGATCTGATGATGGCATAGTGGCTGTGTTTCAACAACAACAGCAAACAAAAGTCCTTACCTTTAAAGATTCAGACAAGTATTTATGAGCGAAATAAAACTGTAAAACTTTGCTCATTATTGATGCTGGATGATAGAAAAAATAAAAGAATGAAAGGACAGTTGAAGTACTGAGGAAGAAATCACTAAGAAATTGTTTAAAAAATAATAATATGAAGTGATATGAATAGCAAATAAAGTTTCAAAACATATAATAGAGAACTGAAATGCAGAAATATGTCACAACATATATTTATATACTGAATATGAGGCCCCTAGAACCATAAGAAATGCAAAAAATTCACTGTTAGCAACTCATTCTCAAGTTGCCCCCTTAAAAAATCAAACTGCCCCGCTGTGGGGCAGGTGCCCGTGTGGGAACCACCGATGCAGAGGAATCGCGCTTCCCTCCTCTGAGGCGCCACTGACAGGTCCACCCCCAGACACCCCACCCCCACCCCCACCCCTCGGAGTGGCAGGGACACAGAGCACGCATTGTCGCATTGTCGCGTAGAAAACAGCTCACAGCTGCACCCTCTGCATTTGAAGACGCTGAAATGGACCCCGGAGCTCTCTGGCTGGTGGAGGGAAGGAATGTAGAGAACTGGGTGAAACCGCTATGGGTGTTCACAATGTGCCTCACAGGCATTCCACACGGTTTCATAATGCCGCTCAAGTTGTGATGGCATCTGGAGACCAATTACTTAAGTTTTAAAAAATATATATATTTTATTGGTATTTTACAGAGAGGAAGGGAGATAAGAGAGCCAGAAAAGTTGATGAGAGAGAAACATCGACCAGCCGCCTCTTGCACACCTCCTACTGGGGATGTGCCCGCAACCAGTGTACATGCCCTTGACCGGAATTGAACCCGGGACCTTTCAGTCCGCAGACCGATGCTCTACCACTGAGCCAAACCGGTTTCGGCACTTGTTTTTTTTTTTAAAGGAATTGAATATTTTAAGTATAAACATTATAAGCTCTTTAAAAGCCAAAAGTGACAGCTTTACAAACTAGAAGCCAAAAGTCGCTGTCGCAGCCCACAGGCTTTCTTTTCTAACAAGACAGATGATGGCCGCAACCCCTACCAACAAGTTCTCGGGCCCAAAACTGGGAGAGTGACTGCGGGTTGTCCCCAGCCCGTGGGTGGTTTCTTCCTGTGACCTCCCTAGGAACTACTGTTTTGGAATTCCAAGTCTCCAGGAACTGAACTTCGAACTGATCTTCTGTGGAGGTGATCTGGCCCGAGCTGCTCACCAGCTTTGCCCAGTGTGCCTCCGGCCAGGGCGGTGCCCCCAGCGCTGCAGGGCCCTCGGCCCCTCTGCTGGGCAGAGGCTCCCAGGGGGACGGTCTCAGGAGCCTCTGCAAGGACGACGCGGCCACAGTGAAGTCAGCCCAGGGCAGCGGTCGGCACACTGCGGCTCTGGGGCCCCTTGAGTGTGGCTCCTCCACAAAATACCACGGCCTGGGGGAGTCTATTTTGAAGAAGTGGTGTTAGAAGTTTAAAATAATTGGCTCTCAAAATAAATTTTTTTTCTTAAATATATTTTATTGATTTTTCACAGAGAGAAAGGGAGAGGGATAGAGAGCCAGAAACATCGATGAGAGGGAATCATCAGCCAGCTGCCTCCTGCACACCCCCTACTGGAGATGTGCCTGCAACCAAGGTGCATGCCCTTGACCGGAATCGAACCTGGGACCTTTCAGTCCGAAGACCGACGCTCTATCCACTTAGCCACACCGGCCAGGGCCGGATGGTGCTTTCTTGGATCATGTTCATCAGGAAGGATCCAGGCTCCTCTGCCTACCGTTTCTGCCCTCCTTATATTGGCTTCCTCCCCCCATTCTGCCATCTCAGGAGCAGGGATGGTCCTTCCACCTCCGAGTTCTGTCCCCCAAGGAGATGGGGGCAGGAGGTGGGCGGGGGGAAAAGGGAGAAAAACATCTCTGTACTCCCTCTGTTATTCTATTCTGGAGGGAAGCCGTCCTCTGGTTTCTATCTCCCCCTCGCCGACCACCTCCATCTGCACGGGACAGTGACCACGCATGCAGCTCTCTCGCTGTCTGAGAAAGAGCTTGGCAAAGGTGGGAGCAAGAAAGTTGAGAGCTGCCAATCAGACTTAAAAATAAATCTAAGTTATGTTACTACATCTGCATATTTCCTAAAATATCTGTGAGCATATCTTAAGCTAATTCACTCGTGCTGATGTTGATTTCTATTTGCAAGTGATTTTATTTCAGAGATTTCCACTCCATAACATATGAATAATACCATCCTTTAAAAAGACCTCCCCCCCCCAGTTTATATGGTCTATTGATATCAGTTTATATGGTTTATTTTATCAAAGTGAGCTGGGAAAAGAATTGAAAATATTCTGAATGCTAGAGACCAATTAATTGGATCAATAAGACATATCATCCATACGCTCTTCCAAGTTAGTTCCTAGAATTTCCCCAGTGGAGGCAAGAGTATCTTTGGTTGGCAAGCAGCAACACCAAAGATCCTTTTTCCTCTCTTCCCACCTGCTTGCCCTGCGGGGTCCATTACATAAACCGGGGGGCTCAGCTGAGAAGCACAGACCGGGTTTGGTGCGGAGCCTTTTCGGGGAGACGTGCTTTGTCTCCATCTGGTGGGCAATGCTCTGACACGAAAGCCAAAATGAAAGCTCACATTTATGGAAGCTTCGCTTCCTTGACCATGAAACAGGGAGGTCTCAGCAAAGCCCACAGTTGCTTAATAAGTCCCCTGTGTTGGGAAACGAGGGACTTTGTTGTGTGTGAAGCGCTGAGACAGATATTGGCTCAAAGCTGCTAGTCACCCACAACAAACGAAGGGCTTTGAAGAATCTAATGAGCCAGTAAAACTTCAGTCTAGTGCCCACGCTGGTCCGTGTGAGACTGCAGAAGCAGACACGTCGGCAGACTACACTTCACCAAATACGTGGAAGGGAGGACAAGGCCCACTGAGATTGAGCTGCAAACACAACAACTACAGCTCAGTGATGGTTGTAAACCGTTCCCATAGCTACAGCGCTTTCCCCTCGCTCGGGGTGGGGGGTGGGGGGGAGAGCTAGGCTGGGGCGCCAGGCAGACCGGAGGTGAGTGCAGTCGGATAGGCAGGTTAGGGGAACCAGGACATTGCATTCATCGATCCTGGTCCTGGCAGGATTGAAGGTGGAGGTTACAGGGGCCTCGGGTCAGTAAGAACAGTCAGTATGCTGGACTGTAACTTTACAAAAACTGGCACAATTGAACCAGGCGATGAACAAACCTCCTGAAGCCACGGGGACCGAATAAAAGAGGCTCAAGATGCCCACCAGTAAGATTCTAAATTTCTTAGAAGTTGCTTCCTTGGTTTTGACATTCTTAATTTCTCCCTCTCTCTTTTTATTTTTAAAAATATATTTTATTGATATTTTACAGAGAGGAAGGGAGAGAGATAGAGAGCTAGAAACATCGATGAGAGAGAAACATCGACCAGCTGCCTCTTGCACACCCCCTACCGGGGATGTGCCCGCAACCAAGGTACATGCCCTTGACCGGAATCGAACCCGGGACCCTCCAGTCCCCAGACCGACGCTCTACCACTGAGCCAAACCGGTTTCGGCATCCCTCTCTCTTTTTAAATTCCCCTTGAGTGCTACTAAAGATCAAGAACATTATAATCAAAAGAGAAATCAGTAGCACATACTCTTCCCATCTTAAGATATACTGTACTTTCTTCTCTTGAGCTTTTAGCTATTTATTATCATCAAGTTTTTATAAGTACTTGCTACATGAGTTCTACCACATACAGGTGTAGCTTTCTGTAATAAAAGAATAACAATTTAAATCTGTAAAACACAGACTAGAAAGTGATTATTCCATGCAGCATTATTTACAACAAACAGTCCCAGTCCCTGGGTGGGTGGATTAAAAGCTGTGGTACATTTACACAGGAAATGCTGCTCGGCCATAAAGCAGCAGCAAATCTCACCTTTTGTGACAGCATGGATGGACCAGGAGATCATTATGGTTAAGTGAAAAGATCACTTATACAGGAAACCTAATCAACAAAATAATTTAACACACAAAAAAAAGAAACAGAAGCATAGATACACAGAATAGACTGACAGCTGTCGGGGGAGAGACTCCAAGTTGGATAAAAAACTGTGAATGAATTTAAAAAAATATATATATATATATATATATGCACATGACACGCAGACATGGACAACAGTACGGTGCTAGCCAGAGGGGAAGGGGGGAGGGATGTGGAAGTGGGAAAATGAGGACTGAAAGGCGATGACTTCACTGGGTGGTGAGCACACGATGCAGATGACGTTTTATAAACAGTTTTACGTTATCCTTCCCGATCTTTACTGCACTGACTAGGACCTCAAGTACAAGTTTGAACAGAAGTCTTGAGAGCATACATCCTCATCTTGGTGCAGATTTTAGGGGAAAGTGTTCAATATCTTATCACTCAATATGATGTTGCCAGTATTTTGTAAATTCCCTTTATCAGGTTGAGGAAGTTCCCTTCTATTCCTTGTCTGCTGAAAGCTTTTAATAAGAACTTTGTAAAATGCCTTCACTGTACCTATTGAAATGATCACGTGTGTGTGTTTTCTCACTAATTCTGCTGTTACATAAAAAAGCACTAATCAAGTTTCAAGTATTATACCAAGCTTTCATTCCTGGGGAAAAACCACTTTGTCCTCATAACTCCACCTACTGAAAAAATTCCGCATTAACTGGTACAACTGTACCATGAAAAAATAATACCATGAAAAAACTGTACCATGAAAAAATAACTGGTACAACCTGTACCATGAAAAAATGAAAGCACATGTCCACAGAATCACTCGTGCATGAGGGTTCACCGTAGCTGGACATTACCCAAACATATATTGACGGGAAACAGTAAAATCACACTTGGAACACTGCTCAGCAATAAAAAGAAGCTGGAGACATGACCAAATCTCAGAGACACTAGATTTAGCAAAAGGAGCCAGGCAGGATATGTACTATATATATATATCCTAAAGAAGGATATATACTATGATTCTATTTAGATAATGTTCTAGAACAGACTAAATAAACTATAGAGATTTAAAAAAATCAGAACTGCTGCTGGAGAGGACAAGAAGTGGTGGGAAAACTTTATTAGAAAGGACTATAAAATAACTTCCTAGGATGACTTTAAAATGTATACCTTTGAAAAAAATGTATGCCTTGTTTGGGATGTGGGTTTACTGGTATGCATAACTCCATCAATCAAAAAAATCCTCATTATAAGCCCTTGCTGGTTTGGTTCAGTGGACAGAGCATCAGCCTACGGACTGCAAGTTCCCATGCTTGATTCCGCCAAGGGCACAGGCCTGGGTTGCAGGCTCGATCCCCAGTAGGGGGCGTGCAGGAAGCAGCCAATCAATGATTCTCTATCATCATTGATGTTTCTCTCTCTCCCTCTCCCTTCCTCTCTAAAATCAATAATATATATATATTTTTAAATTCTCATTAACTGGTATAGCTGGTAAAACCAGGTGAAACCATTAATACAGGTGACTATCAACAACAGATAATCAAATTGAACCATGCTTTGATCATAAAACTACCAGAATGGGCCAGAAGACACGGCAAAGTAATTTTGCTTCATAATGACGCACCATCACACACTTCAAAACCAGTTAGACACGTTAAATGATCTTGCCTGGGAAGTATTCACCCACCTGCTGTATTCACCAGACCTTGCTCCTTCAGATGACCACTTGTTCCAATCGATGGCACACGCACTTTCTGAGCAGCACTTCAAAATGTACAAAGAAACGGAAAATTGGGTCTCTGAATGGTTTGCCTCAAAACAAGGTAAGTTCTATTGGGACAGTACCCACAAATTACCTGAAAGGTGGGGGAAATGTGTTGCATGCTATGGACATTACTGTGAATAAAGCACTTTTGATATTTCTCTTGAAATTAATCGTGTTTTCTTTATTGCAAATTCTGCGTTAACCAATACATCTGGTAGAACCTCATAATATACCACACCTTCCTCTTCTTTCTGAAGCGATTTGGCCTAGCAGTCGATGTTGATGGTTGACCTGGATCAACCCATAATTTTGTGGGTTTGGGGTTCTCAAAATAAATCCACTTTTCATTGCCAGTCACAACTGAATGCAATAAAGACCCTCTTTCATGCCGCTGAAGCAACATTTTACTGATGACTTTTCAGTTTTCCATCCGCCTTTCGTTCAGTTGATGTGGCACCCATTTTCCTTCCTTTAAAATCTTTCCCATTGCTTGTAAACGATCAGAAATTGTTTGCTGAGCAACGTTTAATCTTTCTGCAAGCTGTTTTTTAGTTTGACATGTATCTTCATTCAGTAATGCTTGTAATTGTTGGTCTTCAAACTTTCTTGGTTGACCTGGACCTTCTCTGTCTTTTACATTGAAATCACTTTTAAAGCATTTAAACCAGTGTTCACAAGTACCTTGAGATGAAGCATGTTCACCATAAGCTTCCTAAAGTATACGGTAACTTTCAGTAGCACTTTTCTTCAACATAATGAATTAAAACTTCCTGCAAATGCCTTTTTGGCACGAAATTCGACATTTTTAAAAGCGTAAAAATACCTATGATGTTAACACCTTCAGAAAACTTGACATATGAAGTTTTGAAGCTTGTTGTCAATACAACAAAATAGCATACAAATACAATCGCATATATATCAACTTATGTGTAACTCCAACTATTGGAAAAAATCCACTTTATTAACTAGTACACAGGGTTCTCTGCCGTTTCCTAACATGTTATGTAAGACTGGAATAATTCCATCTTTAAACATTTCACAGAACTTATCGGAGAAGCCATCTGGGTTTGGAAAGTTCTTTGTGGGAATAGTAAACCCATTTTTTAAAATACCTATTCAAACCTTCTTTTCATGTCTGTTTTGGTAATTTGTGTCTTTCAAGAAATGTACCTATTTCATCTAAGTTGTAAGATTTACTGGTGTATGGTGCCTAAACCAAGATAAAGGGGTCAAAGACCAGCCCTTCCTTTGGGTGAATCCAAATTCCTTACTACACATGGATCTTGTTATTAGGAGATACTTGAGTAAGGAGTCATGAGGTCCTTGTACTGCCTTACAACTCTGTAGGTTAAAATAAAAATAAAAAGTTAAATGATATATTCCTATTCCATAACCCAGCAATTTAAGAAATCAATCAGCCAAAACCGGTTTGGCTCAGTGGTAGAGCGTCGGTCTGTGGACTGAAGGGTCCCAGGTTTGATTCTGGTCAAGGGCATGTACCTTGGTTGCAGGCACATCCCCGGTAGGGGGTGTGCAAGAGGCAGCTGGTCGATGTTTCTCTCTCATCGACATTTCTAGCTTTCTATCTCTCTCCCTTCCTCTCTGTAAAATATCAATATATATATTAAAAAAAAGAAATCAATCAGATCACACATATGGTCTACACCAGGAGTTTATCACAGAACAAAGTTCGAAAATACCCTAGACATCTCACAAAACACCAAGAAGATTCGATAAACAAACTACAGTGTAACAGGACACCAAACACCCAAAACTAACAAAATCACTTTTTTATTTCCCAGAGCATCCATGCGGAAAATTCTCATCACAGGGAGAAAACTGAAGGAAACAGTGGCCACACCAAATGATCCCATTCTCTGTGCACAGGGGAAAGACTGCAAATAAACTCAACGCACATGTGGTTTCTGAGTGGTGGGGTCAGGTCTGACTCTTCCCGCTCCTTTGCTGAATTTCTTGAAGGGTTCCAGACACGCTCACCACTCCGGAGGCAACAGGGAGAGCTTGCGTGGACTCGGAGGTTAGGAGACCGGGAGGGTCTGGATTAGCCCCCCCGGGAGGTGGCGACGCCTGGCCCCGGGGTGGCCCAGCAGAGCGGGAACAGTGACTGGAGGAGAGGCGCCCGGACTCTGAGATCCGGCCTCCCTCCCTCCTACCCAGGCCCAGGTTGGGAGAGTAAGATGGCCCGTGTGAAAAAGGTAAAGTTCCAGAAAAGCACCGGGCTTTCTACTTTGTTCCAAAAGTGTATAAACGGACTTGGTAGCTATTGTTGCAGGGAATGAGGGGCAGGGTTTAAAGATCTGAGTGGAGGCTTGAATCTGTGCCTCCACCCTGATCCTGGACACACGGCTTAGCTGTCCCGAGCCCCTTTTCCCCTCTGATCGTTTTCATCCTAGTCCTCCCACAGCGAGACTTCGTGGGAGACGTCTGCGGAGGTGGCCTGTAACCTACCAAGTGTGTTACGGTTCATGCAGGCTCTGAGCTGTCCGAACCGCTGGAACCTCTTTGGAGAGCTGGACGTGGATGAGAAAAGTAGCAGCACAACAGCACCAACAAGCTCTGCCACAGAAACAACGGGGCGCCCAGTGCTCAGGTTGACCAGGACAATAGATGAACTTCATCTGACCGGCACACGGACCAGGGGTCTGGGAGTCACCTGGGCGAGGGCCCTGGCAGGGAAGGATCCCAAGAGTGGGAGCCACGCTTCCAAAAGGGAGATCGGAAAAACAGAAATATTTCAAGAAACTGGACTGAAGGGTTTGAGGAGGGGACAGAGGGTTCTCACGGGACTGTCATATCACTGAGCACAATGCACGGGGGCTGCACCGCTGTCTGGGGCTTGGAACTTCGGGACAAGCAGATCCCCTTCCGAAGCGCGGGTCTGAGCTGCTGACAACCACACGGGCAGAAGGAAGATCCTGACAGGGAGCCGGAGGCCAGGGCTGGACCGGTATCTGCCCTCCCTGCAGCTGGAGGCGTGGTAAGAAGATCAAAGACCGGCTGTCGAGGAGAGGAGAGGCATTTTTGTTTCTCTAACCTTTTTTCTTCTCCCCTGAACGCCGGGGACAAATCTTTCCCGGTTTGGAGTGTTGCTGACAATCCTCACAGCAAGGAGGTCAGCTTCTCACATGGAGTCTTATTCACAAAAACCATCTACTCTTTAAGAGTGTGAAACTGACCCATTTATTTGACCAAACCATGCTACCAGGTACACTGCAAACAAAAAATTCACCGCTTTCTGCAGTGGGAACAATGAACGCAGGAAACGCTGTCAAATCGGGATGTTGAGAGGTAGGTTGAGAACTGGCCACAGAAACAGTAGAAAATAATACAAATGCAAACTGCAGAGGTTAAATCCAGGCGGTTTATTGTAAACAGGATTACCCTAGCACTCCACCACACTGGCTGTGTCACATGCTCTCCCTTCCAGATCAACTAGCTCAGAAAGACTCTTCTAAAATGTCGCAGGTGACTTAGTCTGTTTCACAAATCTTTACCAAGCACTGAGTAAATAGTATCGGGATATAGAACCTGGGTTGTCTGATATTGTTCCTGGACTGCAGCGTGGACCCACCGGGATGAATCCGTTAGGATGCCTGAGTGACCCAGAGGTGGCTCTCGACCCAATCCGGAAACCAGCCGAGCTGGAGCACACCGATCCCAGCCCACGTCCCTGGAAGACCACATGCGTTCCTTGCAGATTTCCTCAGGTGACTTGCTCATAAAAATACCTTGAATCTCACCTTTTTTTTTTTTTTGGTTTTGTTTTAACAAGAGCTTAAACAGCTCTTCACCCTTATAGTGGTGGACTCGAACACTCACGGCTGATTTTAGATTCCTCTTGCATGTACGTGCAGTTCGGTGAAAAGCTGCATAGTCTACGAATGCATAAAACCAGAAGGAAGTGATGACTCACGCACCTTCTGGCGGACCAAGACTGGCTTCACACAAGAAGCCGTGAGGGTGGGGGTAGAAAGGCAGTTACAGCACCACGTTTATGTGACGGAAATGGAGCCTCGCTTTCCAAAGCAGCCTCCGCAGCAGTGATTAGATCACGCTTGCCCCAAATTTAGATTACTTGGAAAATGTGAAAACTGAGGATGTGAAAAGACATGATTCTACAGAAGGAAATCCTGCCCCATGGGCTCGTGTGGAGGCGACAGGTCACCGGACAAATGCCACTCGTACTCTGCCCGAGTTAGCGGACAACAGGGCCGCTACTGGATCAGGTGCCTGCGTGTGGAAGGCGGTCACAATTTCTCTTGGAAGTTTTAATAACAGCAACTATTTCAAAACGGCTGTTAAAGCTATAGTAACAATTTCACTTAAAATAGTATCTCATGAGAAAAATATTTTTAAAAGTCCACTGCAAGTCATCATTTGCGTGTTTATGCTTAGATTTATATATAAAAAAATAACTTAATGCTTATGGGACTATTAGACCGGCAGTAAAAATGGATTTTAGGGTTCTGTGGAGATCATGCTAGTAGAGGATTCAAGACTTTATGTTTTTATACCTCCAAAAAAGGTGGCTTTGTTCTTGTTGCCTTTTCCATTCACAATGGGGCAAATATTTTGGTTCATATACTCACTGCCACTCACGGTAATAAAAAGTGGCAGGTGCCTACACGAGCTGATGTTGGAAAAGCATGTCACACACTCAGTGGGATCTGAAGTTCACCCTATTTGTACTTGTTAAATACAGTAACATGTTGATGGGGTAAAGTAAAACTGATGGAACACCACAAACCAACGGCGAACAACAAGAAGGTCGATATAGTTCAATCAGAAAGAAACAAATCACAGTAATCCTGAGAAATTCAGTTTGGGACAAAATTGATGTGAGGTGAGTCTGTATTTCTAGCACTATAAAGTAGGGTGTTCTAGGGTTTTCCAGCATTTGACTAGGTTGAATAAAAAACATGTCCAAATTTTATAAAAAGATTAAAACCATGCCTTGTATTCAGCAATTTCACGAATGAAAGAAAATTGCATTGCTTTGTTCATTATCTGCCAAATGTAATGTTCTCCATTGATTTACATGAAACCATCAGGTAGAAAGCAAGTTTGAGGATCACTTTTTAAAAAGGTATTACCTTTCTTTCTACCTGTTTTGAAAGCCTTTGCGGTCAACCTAGGAGGCTTTTAGAAAAAAGGTAACGTTTTCTTCTAATAAGTAACTATTTTACAGAACAGGGAAAGGAGGTTCTAAAGGAACATCATTCATCATTTGAAGCATTGTTATATAAGGGAATTTCTCTTAGTAATGAAAAATTTTTAAATATTTAAGAGGCATGTATTTTAAAAATACTCTACATCTATAAGATCTTGTAATTTAATTACTCTGGATTTTTAATGTTTCTACATAATGACATCTGACACCATCTCTTTCCGTGTGCGTCGCTCACAGCGAACCAGGGCCTCTCCACGTGGCCGGGACGGTTTCCCGGCCTGGAGGCCCGGCTGGTCCGCCGCACCCGCCTCGCGGGCTCCTCAGAGCTTGGCCGCCATGAAGTTGATGTGCGGCTTCACAAGGGGGAACAGGGGCAGGCCACGCTTGAACTCGGTCATGTTCTGGATCACTTCAGGCTGCAAAGGAAGAAAGGTGTCTCTCAGTGCCTGTAGCCTCAAGAGCAGGCCCAACAGGACACAGGCATTCTTCTTTTCTTCTCATGCACTAGTGTCCACCCCATGTATTATGACTGCTGACCTCCCCTCCCGGATCAGCAGGTCAGAGGGCCTAGCAAACCTGCGGGAGGCCCCGTGAGCCTCGGGGCCAGAGGAAGACGCCGGCTTTCTCGGGGCTGGCACACCGGGGGCTCAGAGCCAAGGCTTCAGCGGAGTGCCAGCGCGCGTGTGCCCACCCAGCAAGAGCCCAACTACATGGCCAGTTTTCCTCTTCCTGCAATTAAATGCCAGCCCTTCCAGACGGTTAACATGTGCAGGCCCTGCGGAAGGGACTGGGACCAAAGTGGCTGGACATGGCTCGTTGCAGAGTAACACAACTGTTTAAAGCAGAGGCGAAGTCTGTGCAGCTGAAAATGAAAGGCACGGCCCTGGAGCTGTCAGGAGGGGCGGGGGCCTGGCCGTTAAGAGACCTAGAGCAGAGGCTCAGACAGTGGGTGACCTGAAGCCACTAGGGCTTACATGTCCTAACGAGCAAGCTCCTTCCAGGCAGTAAGTCCTCTAACAGCGCAACCTAACGCAACGTTCACATTTCTTACCTGGGGCAAGGGTGGTGCTTGTGACAAATTAATGTCATTTTGACACGGGAACTCTCCAACCACGGGACCTGTAAGAAAACGAAGGGTTTAAGTGCTTTGCACTGACTGAGACCAGCACACAAGAGCAACTTTAAAAATAACATCAAAACCAGACTCAGCTCATTGCACAGCTGTACCGACCTGGTTCGTGTACTTCTCAGACCCTCTCAGCCTGCCCCTGAGCCCTGCCTGCTGTCTGTCCTGCCTCCGACCTGGAGCCCCAGTGATGGCTCATGACGTTACCATGGTTACTAACACAGCCATTTTAGTGCCCAGGTCTGACCCCACTGGACTCTGGAGCTCTGGCCACCAAAACAACCAAGAAGGCAGCAGGACTTATTGGTTGGGGGGCAAACTTGGCCAGTCAGAGGTAGGAGAAGGGCAGGGCTGAGGAGATGCCCTCCCTCCTCGCCCGCCACACACACACACACACACACACACACACACACACACACACACAATGCTCCCCAGGATGTCCCTCCAGCCACTAGCTGTGCTTTCTCACAGCACCGTGGCCAGCCTGGCACTGAGCCACCTGGCCGGCTCTCCCTCTGCTGCCTCATCCCCCTCCCTCTATTTGGCTTTGCTAGGGCAGACCCTGCTCCCGCCAGCTCCCCTCCGCACTTCTGTACTTCCCGGTGCTCCGTAAGGACGCGGCTATGGCAAGACAGCTACAGGGGCCCAAAAACATACGTGTTTTTAAAAAGTCAATATTCAATACTTACAAGAATCCATTTCTCTGGCAAGAACATGGACGGACACCTTATGTCTCCTCGGGGCATCCACTGCCAACATTTCCTGGGCAGAGAGAATAGCCGAGTCACCTTTCGTCCCACGGAGGGACAAAAAGATGCGCTCTCTCTTTTTAAATATATATATATATATATATATAAATTGATTTTTTACAGAGAGGAAGAGAGAGGGACAGAGAGTTAGAAACATCGATGAGAGAGAATCATCGACCAGCTGCCTCCTGCACACCCCCTACTGGGGATGTGCCCGCAACCAAGGTACATGCCCTTGACCGGAATCAAAACTAGGACCCTTCAGTCCGCAGACCGACACTCCATCCACTGAGCCAAACTGGTTTCGGCAAGATGCTCTCTTACAGCAAGGAAGACTTTGCTTCCTTTCCTTCCTCCATATTTTCAGTCTTTTATTTAAACTCTACAAACCTTAGGCAAGAATTATTCTTCACCCCATTTCACAAATGCGTCCAAGGAGATCAGGTGATGCGATCAAACCCTCTGCCTAGTAAGCACCTCAGCTGGGATTAAGAGCGGAGCCTGCGCTCGCTGGGGTGACACTGGGACCACGGCCTGCACTTAGACAAGGGACGACCACAAAGCGTGCTCCGCTAAGAACCTTCTCCGGTTCCACAGCTTCCAAAAGAGAAGGGAACTAACATTTGTTCGGGGTTCTGCTTTGTACCAAGCACTCTCCTATGTCAGCTCATTTGAGTCTCTATAAGCTAAGA
Organism: Vespertilio murinus; assembly: GCA_963924515.1. Lineage (NCBI taxonomy): Eukaryota > Metazoa > Chordata > Mammalia > Chiroptera > Vespertilionidae > Vespertilio > Vespertilio murinus. The sequence continues at coordinate 22,037,828 of OZ004714.1, read as the reverse complement.
CACCAGTAGAAAGACTTGCTGGTGTCACAGCTCATACGGGATGATGTTGGGAGGGAGGTCTGCTTGCTCTCCATTCCACCCCACTGCTTTGGAGGCCTCCCCTTGACCATGGCCATGAGCCCCTGCAGTGGGCGGCTGGCAGACAGATCCCGTGGGAAATGTAGTGTCTCCTCACCGTTTCCTTAGTGCCAGATCTTTACCCGTGTTTTCCGAAGGGAAAACACAAGTCGTGATAAAGCTTCCCCTGATGCCCCAGGCCGAAGCAATGTTTTGTATCCTCAGAGGAAGAGACCCTCAGCGGAGCCAAATCAACCCCCCAGTTACTGTGGAGCTGCTATGCTAAGCCTGGCGCTGCCAGCTGCCACGGAGGCCCCGCGATGCCACACAGCGCACCGAGCACGGCTTCTCCCGCACGTGCGCTCTGGCCTCCCAGTTCTTCAGAATGTAGGCCAGCTCTGCCGCCGGGAACATGGATGAGCATCTGACTGGAGTGAAGTTTGCTTCCAAAGATCTATTCCTGATCACTTTTCACCCAAACCTTCAGTCTTCTTATTAACCTACAGAAGTTGATAGAATACCCTCTTCGGTTTCAGACTATCCTCAACTTCCGGACCAACTGGGGATAACCCTCATTTCTCTAAAGGCCCACCAACCAACCGATGTGAGAGGGACACGTCGACCAGTTGCCTCTCACATGGGCCCCAAGCAGGGCTGGGGTCGACCTACAACTGAGACACGTGCCCTTGACCGAATCGAACCCAGGACCCTTCAGTCCATGGGCTGTCACTCCATCCACTGAGCCAGACCAGCTAGGGCTAGATTTTATTTTTAAAAGCAGTTTCAAGTTCACAGCACAATTTTGGAAGGTACAGAGATTTCCTATACACCCGCTGCTCACACACATGCATAGCCTGCTCCCTTATAAAAATATATTTATATTTTAAGACTATTACTGCAGCCGGAACCGGTTTGGCTCAGTGGTAGAGCGTCGGTCTGCGGACTGAAGGGTCCCGGGTTTGATTCCGGTCAAGGGCATGTACATTGGTTGCGGGCACATCCCCAGTCGGGGGTGTGCAAGAGGCAGCTGGTCTATGTTTCTCTCTCATTGACGTTTCTAGCTCTCTCTCTCCCTTCCTCTCTGTAAAATATCAATAAAATATAATTTTAAAAAAAAAGACTATTACTGCAAAAGAGCAAGAACAGTTTAGATGAGACTCTTATCTTCCTTTTCACAATGCGAAGGGAGCTGTGAAGTAAAGAAAATAATTTGCCTAGCCATTTCCACAGCCAAAAAGCTCAAGTCTCATTGCTAAAAAAAAGTGCATCCAAAATACTGGCTTTTAACGTTCAATTTTGAAACTAAAATTGTATTGTCTCCCTTTTTGTACTGCTAAGGTGTCACCGGCTTGTAGTTCTGCAGGGGGCTGGGGGCAGGAAGTGTAAGTGACCTGTGGACAGTACAAGGTCACCCTTTCCCCTAGGAGACTCTCGGCGCCTCCAGGTGAGGACACAGCCTTCCCTCATCCCTCACAGCACGGGAAACCCGCCACAGGAGACAGCGTGACTAGCCCCCGCTGTACCAGTAACCTCACAAAGCCATTCGGATGAGAATGCACGTACTGACTCTTGTACTGTCAGTTACTGTATGTCCCCGAAAATGACATTGTAAAGTAGACGACTTCCCTCCCACGAGAGACGTTAGCACAGGGCAGGACCGAGTTCCTGACCCGACCACTGGCACCTAACACGTCAGATATGAGCCAGGAGAAATGGCTAGAGCACTACCGAGGGTATAACTGTAAGGCACCATAGTAATCACAGAGTTTAATTTTGCTCTTTATCTTGCAAAACAGACATAAAAGTATTTTACAGAGAGGTCTCAATATATTACAAAAAAATATATGTCACACTTGAAGTGCAACTCCATTGCAGTAAGAAATTTTAATTTCTGCACTTAGCACGCTTATTACACATTGTATAACCACTTAACAAAATGTTTGCTACCCTTCTTAGAATTTTGTTACAGGTGGGGGAAATTTAGATGGTGCTAACCTCTTAAAACTGTCCTGGGAAAACTCTAATAGTGTTGTTTTTCTTTTCTTTTGATAAACTTTCTCTATAAGCACAGGCATTCAAAACTCGTAAGATCCCAGAACACCGTTCAAAGGTAGCGTGAGTGATCATTTATCTAAGGCAGCAGCCACAGTGGCACCTACAAGGTGAAGACAATTTATGGTTGTCAGAGAGCATTTGCTCTTGCTTCCCACCAAATAAGCTCAGGAATGTTCGTTGTGGGCTTAGTGTGGAAACAGAGAGAAGAAACAAAAGGGAGTAAAGAGATAAATCCTGAAGCCAGAATCTGCCATCACAGTCCCTGGTCCCTGGTCCCTGGGTTCGATATCAATTGTCTCTTTTTTCTAACAGTAATATGTCCAAATTACCCCACCATAAAAATTCCTTCATACATCCTGCCCAGATGGGTTAAAAGCAGCAACAAGCACATAACATAGCACATACAATATTTCCTTATCTGTCAAAATCTAAATATAGAAACTGAATTTACCTTGTAGAATTTGATGATATCTTCCTTGGTAAGTGTCTTTAAATATGCAACTTCTGTATTGTCTGAAAAAGTAATCATACAATAGTTTACTAATAATCCCATGCTAAGTAGCCTAGAATACTATATGAGGTGACAATACACTTCGCTTCAACACTCCTGAGTATCCACATTTTTAAGTGATCACCTGCTCCTACAAGTGGTAAGGGAATAAATTTCACGTAAAATGTTAGGAGGATATCCTGGCTTTCTACATTTGAGCTGTTGGGTCTTGGGCTGGTCATTTCCACTTTTCTGGGCCTCAGTTTCCTCATCTGGAAATTGGGTCTAATAACTATTAACAGGGCTGTCGTGAGAACTAGTGAAAATGATAACGAACAGTAACAGGTAGCTGGGCACATGGCAAATGCTCAGTAAAAGGTCAGTTATTAGTAGTGAACACAACAGCTTGAAATATTACAGGTAAGGAAACAGAGGCCCAAAAAGATAAGCTGATCAAGATCTGCAGCTTATCGGTATCAGAAGGAGAACACAACCCAACTCTCCCGACTCTCAGTGTAGCTGGCGCACCCCAGTTATTTCTGCTCGAGAAGAGGTGGAAGGAAGCCGGTAAGCAGAGGCTCCGGGGAGCGCGGCTTTCCCGAATCTAAAAGCTCTGGCACATTTTTGGAGATCCCTAAAGGCAAATGTTTGAACCTATGCCTCCGGGGCAGCACTGCCTCAAGGGAGTTGAATTTGCAAATTGTTCTTTTTTTTTTTTTTTTCAGTGTTATGGGATAAGATGCCTACATATACATGTTCAGAGCCTCAGGACAGAGTGGTTGAGCACAAAAAGTGAAATAAGATTTATTATTAGTGTGTTAGTATGAGATACAGGCAGATCCAGCTCTAGCTTCAAAGAAGAAGAAAAATACAAGTTTTCAATAGGAATGTTAAACTAGAGGCCTGACACACAAAATTCGTGCATGGGTAGGGTTCCTAGGCCTGGCTAGTGATCAGGGCAGAACTGTGGGGTGACGGGCGTTGTGATCGAGGGGCCCCGCTGGCGTCCACCTTGGCTGGCCTAGGGCCTGTGGGCAGCTCCTGCATTGAGCATCTGCCCCTCGGTGGTCAGTGCACGTCATCGCAACCAGTCGTTCCACTGGTCATTCCACTGTTTGGCTGATTTGCATATTAGGGTTTTATTATACAGAAAAATAGTTTTTTAGAAGTGCTGGGCCCCCACCCCCTCCCAAATCAGTACTAGACCATCACCTACAAAATGAATAGCTTCAATGTCCTTACAAGTTACGTGTATGTGCCACGAATGTTGGGGCCCGCATTTTGCCTTACCTCTGTCAAAATTGTATTGCTGGGAGATGATTTCCCCCCAGTACTTAGCACACTCCGCAGACAGTTTCTTTGGTTTGTCTAGTCGGCGAATTGCTAACGCCTGAATGTGTTTCTGGAAGGCCTCGTCTGTCATGTCCTCTATGGACTTTTCCATGGTGACCAAGAAAGCTTCCACTCTGCTTTCTAGGTAGTGAGGAGGCTTTTCCGACTGGATGATGAACCGTAAGCCCTGAATGCCATTGGCTCGACGTGGGCCGCTGAAGACGATATAACCTGAAACATAAACACCAGCCAGTCAGGACCTGGGCATTGGAGACTCAGACTTTAAAAAAAAAATGTATTTCTTTATTGATTTCAGAGAGGAAGGGAGAAGGAGAGAGACAGAAACATCAATGATGAGAGAGAATCATTGATCGGCTGCCTCCTGCACACCCCCCACTGGGGATTGAGCCTGCAACCCAGACATGTGCCCTTGGTCAGAATCAAACCTGCGACCATTCAGTCGGAAGGCTGATGCTCTATCCACTGAGCCAAGCCAGCTAGGGCGAAACTCAGACTTTTAATCTTTCAAAAATTACGCTGTTGGAGCAAATAAAATCCACTTTATGGTTCTATATTATTAACCCCTGAAGAAATATAAATAATTAAAGTATCTTCAGGACAAAACAGAAGAGCTCTCTAAAGAATAGTCAAAAAGGTAGCGATAACACTTTCTTCTTAATACAAAAATAAAATTAAAAAGAGCCCTATTCAGCAGTCAGCTCAACATCCCACAACTCCTAGTTATCTGCTGATTACTCCTCCTCAGTCTGTATTAAAGTTAAACCATCCCTGTCCACGGTCCTGGCACTGCTGCCTTTCACATCCAAGTTTCTGATGTGAACTTGCTTCCACCATTGAATTTTGTTAGATAACCCACTCCTAGACCAGCCCCACGCAGACGGGAAACCTCCAGAGATTGAGCCCATGCACTACCACCCCACCTCCCCCCAACATCTTTTCTAATCTAAGCTCATGGTGGGCCTCCTTCAGCTGCTCGGCCCCGGACCGCACTCTTATCATCCCTTTACAGGCCCGCCTTCCTGTCAGACCGTGAGCTCCCTGACGGGAAGGTCCAGCCATACGGCCATGGCCAGGGTCCAGCCTCTGCCGTGACGATTGTTGAAAAGAAGATGAGTGCTTGGAGAGACTCCCCAATCCCTTTTCTGGTTCTTCCCAGTATTCCTGGAGCTTCTTTCCCCCTCTCATTAATTAAGCTTTTAGCTAAGATCTCCAAGACTTTAAATAGTGCTTAAATCTCTGCCTGAAGCATTTCCTTATACACCTACTGAGTACCTTCTTATGTGTCCCAGGATGGATAAGAGGAAAACCTGCACCCTCAGAGAACCCAGATGGTGAGCCCAAGCTTCTCTGGGTGGCCTGCTTCCCACCCTGCCACCGGTAACAGCCGGCCCTTAGCGTCCTCTCCCCTCCACCCACATCCCCTCTTTATTGGCATGTATATAATGTAATGTAAACACGGTGTCATCTCCTTTTGTGTCTATAAGCTCTTAATCGCTTATCTTCTAGAAGTAGATCCCCCATAAACAGGTTTCATCAGTCCTTCTGAACAGAGCACGCCTGAAGCGACAACACAGAATTCTTCCCGGACAAAGGCGGCTCCGCCCGGCCTCTCACCCAGCTGCTCCTTGGTGCGCAGGGTGTTGAAGCAGGGCTCCGAGATGATCTGACAGAAGAGCTCCAGGAACATGTTCTCCGAGGTGCTCTGCATGTCCGTCTGGTAGTAGATCTCGATGCCGCAGTTGTTGTGAACCTCATTCCTCTGCTGGTAAACAAACCACCCTTCTGGAAGAGAACAGCGCATCCACACACTTACTTAGGGCTCAGGAAGGTTGGTGTTTTGTTTGGTTTCGAAAAGTTGTTCAATTTGATGTGTGTTTTTTGGCAATTGCAAACTGCAATTAATTTATTACAATGTGAAATTCCACTCTGGGAATCCTATTACAGTGATTTGGTATGTGGTGGGCCACCATTAAACATGCACTGAATTTAAAGGACAAAGGACTTATAAGTGACTAAGTATTTTATGACTAATTATTAATGTTAAGTAAGATCTATAGTTAATAAAATGGACAATGTAGTGTATGTACTTGATTAGAACTAGCTAATACATGTAAAAACCTTAATAGAAATAACAGCTATGTTTTAATAACCATACAAAAAAAGTTAATTAATAGTTGTGCCTTTATTATCTAGAGTTTCTACTTAACTTTTATTCCCACACCCACACTCCAGGTGACGTCCCAGACCTGTAATTGTACCAATGTGAACAATGCCTGAGGAGAAAACCGAGACCCTGAAAAGGGGGCAACTTTGCCAAGGGTACAAAGTCCAATGATGGACAGCGAGGACTAAAACTCAAGCACACTGGTCAACATTTCATCAAAATTATGAATAGAAAATTATGCTTTATGATCTGATAACTTCATTTCAAGAGCAATAAATTTGAAGAAGCAAATATACAGTGCTTTGCACTTAGTGCTGTATGACTCAAAATGTAAGATTTCTCAGACAGTAGTAATGACAGGGTTCCTCACTCTTCCAGAAGCTAATGTAGACGTCAGCAGTAAAGGGCGGCAGAGCAGTCTGGACTAGCATTCCACCTCTTTCCCTTTTCTGACCAGGTCCAACTTGGACTAACAAACTCATCCCAGCAGCACTGTTCCCTCTTGTCAGAAGAGGAAGGAGAACACAGGCTGTCACCCTCCTTCCCACACACACTTCCAGCCTCCTCATACTCACCCCCATGTCTCCTTCTTCACAGAGCCTGAATGTTTGTCTTTTTAAACTGTTAGTATTGTCCCATGGAGAGTTAGTGAAGGACTACTTAAGATATTCATTACTGCCCTAACCGGTTTGGCTCAGTGGATAGATAATTGGCTCAGTGGATAATTTGGCGCATTGGCCTGGGGAGTGAAAGGTCCCGGGTTTGATTATGGTCAAGGGCATGTGCCTTGGTTGCAGGCACATCCCCAGTGGAAGGTATGGAGGAGGCAGCTGATCAATGTTTCTCTCTCATTGATGTTTTTAACTCTATATCCCTCTCTCTTCTTCTCTGTAAAAAACCAATTATATATATATATATATATATATATATATATATATAAAGATATTCATTACTGATCAGCTGGCTAAATTAGAATGTCTCCTAACACCTAGCATTTTAAAATATATATTTATTTTATTGATTTTTTACAGAGAGGAAAGGAGAGGGACAGAGTCAGAAACATAAGTCAGCTGCCTCCTGCACACCCCCTACTGGGGATGTGCCCGCAACCAAGGTACATGCCCTTGACCAGAATTGAACCCGGGACCTTTCAGTCCGCAGGCTGATGCTCTATCCACTGAGCCAAACTGGTTTTGGCTAACACCTAGCATTTTGAGGAGATAGGAACTGAGTTATTTGTGAGAATGGGGAATCTATGAGGGCATTTGAGAGACAAAAGAGGTAGGTCCTAGGAGAAGCTAGGAGGCAGTGGGGAACAGCCAATAATTGAGTCTGGCTAAAAAAAACCCAATGCTTTTCATTCCTGGTCTAAATTACATCCCACTAGACAGTTTTGAACAATATTGAAAATAATGCTTAATTAATTTTTCTGTCAACAGAAACCATTATTGATGCAAAAGTAATGTGACACTGGAACTCTGATATATTAATTATTATCCGTTATGTTAAAAGTCCTCATAAAATAAATGTTGTTATCTGCACCTATATCTTTCGTAAAACTATTTCTGCCAAAGACACCTTTAGGCTTCCTATTAGATATTATAATTCTAGTTTTTATAAATTTTATTTCATGATTCATGATCAACATTTCTTTAGCTTTGTGATATGTTTACTTCCTAACTCCTCTATACTCAATTACCCATCAATTCCCTCATTCTCTTCAAAGTAATGGCCTACCTCCGATTTCATCTAGTTGGCCCACTCACTGAGAATTTCCTGACAGAATCACCTATCATTAATCATACCTCTATAAATAGTAGAGGATCCTGTAGTTCTTTACCATAGAGCAATACATCATCATCCAAATGAATTCAGTCTTCCTGTAATTACCCACAATATTATGTCAAAGTTGTCCATTACCAAAGTTATAACATTTCAACTTACTGTCAGGGAGCTGAACTTCTCTGTACCGAACCAGCTGACTCGGAAGGAGAGGTTTTGTGTGAGCGTGTTCAATAAGAGTGTCCTCAACCATCTGCATAATTCCTAACGCAGCCTGGAAGATACAGGTCACAGTAATTACAAGAACACAAATGTATCTTGTCTGTGAAAACAAATACAGTATATTGAATAACAGTCCATGCAATATGAAAATATGCCTGTGGCCGAAACCGGTTTGGCTCAGTGGTAGAGCGTCGGTCTGTGGACTGAAAGGTCCCAGGTTCGATTCCGGTCAAGGGCATGTACATTGGTTGCGGGCACATCCCCGGTGGGGGGTGTGCAAGAGGCAGCTGGTCGATGTTTCTCTCTCATCGACATTTCTAGCTCTCTTTCTCTCTCCCTTCTTCTCTGTAAAATATCAATAAAATATATATTAAAAAAAATATGCCTGTGGAATAAACCAGCCTAGTTTACCATTAAAAAAAAATGGGTTTTTAAATCTTAAATACATTTGGTCCTACTCAAATGGGTGAAAACTGAATTTGTCAATTTGCAATAGTCACTGTGGTAGTAGTGGAGAGAAATAGAGATCCAGACCATCCTGATGCTGGGAAAGGCATTTCTGAAGCTGGAGAGGTACTGGTGATGGAAAGCTAGTCATCCCGATGAATGACAGCTGGGGTTCAGCAAAGCAAAGGAGCTGAGCATAAGGTTTTATTTTTATTTATTATTATCATTTAAAAAATACATTTTATTGATTTTTTACAGAGAGGAAGAGAGAGGGATAGAGTTAGAAACATCGATGAGAGAGAAATATCAATCAGCTGCCTCCTGTACACCCCCAACTGGGGATGTGCCCGCAACCAAGGTACATGCCCTTGACTGGAATCGAACCCGGGACCCCCTCAGTCCGCAGGCTAATGCTCCATCCACTGAGCCAAACCGGTTTCGGTAAGGTTTTATCTTTTTATAAAACTGCCCTTACTAAGAACCCTGTTTCTGCCACTGGGCGTACTATTTTGGAGACAGTATACAGCAGTGGTAGAGAGGGTGGCTCTTATGACAGACTGCCACAAGAATTCCGGAGTGCTATCCATGTGCTAAACTTGGCCTTTACTATTTAATTTAATCCTAAAATTGTAATTTTACAAATAGGAAAACTGAGCACAGACAGGTCAAGATCTTTTCAGAAGATTGCATATCCAGTATGTGACACAGTTAGGATTCAAATCCAGGCTTCGAATTCCACATCCTGTGCTCCTAGTCACTACACCAGGGTGGGGAACCTTTTTCTGCTAAGAGCTATTTGGATATTTCTAACATCCTTCATGGACCATAGAAAATTATCAACTTAAAAATTAGCCTGCTGCCGAAACCGGTTTGGCTCAGTAGATAGAGCGTCGGCCTGCGGACTGAAAGGTCCCAGATTTGATTCTGGTCAAGGGCATGAACCTTGGTTGCGGGTGCATCCCCAGTAGAGGGTGTGCAAAAGGCAGCTGATGGATGTTTCTCTCTTATCGATGTTTCTAACTCTCTATCCCTCTCTCTCTCTCTCTGTAAAAAATCAATAAAATATATTTATAAAAATTAGCCTGCTATATTTGGTCAAACATTTCATTAACTCATCGCTATGCCTTGGCAGGGCCAGATCAAATGATTTTTCGGGCCTTATGTGGCCCACTGGCCAGACATTCCCCACTATCTTACACAAAATGAGAATAATTTCCCCCGTTTCCTTCTGTGATTGCACAAGGCAGGCAACAGCAGACACACAGCCATGGCAGTAGGTCCACAGTTAACCACAATCTCCTATCATTCTGCTCCCCCATGCCTCCTTCCTTCCTCCATAGGCAGAGAGGGCTGAGTGAACACTGGTGTGCTATTATAACCACACCGTGGTGGTGAACAGCTTCAGACAGAACAGGGTAAAGAATCTCTTGCACTGATTCAAGAAAGATTGCTAAAACTTTAAGCACCCACCTGCTTTGTTATGTTTCCATGGAGAAGGGCTTCAATGTGCAGCCGTGACAGGAGCTGAGGTATAAAGGCCTTAAGGCGAGGAAGGGTGACATCTGTAAAGGTGTAAGAAATACAGACTCTACTTAGGAAGTGGTTTTTTTTTTAAAAAAAAAGTCAACTTGAGACTTATACAAGAGTTCAAAATTCAAAAATAGTAGAGAGAGTTCCTGTATGCCTTTCACCCAGTTTTTCCAATGTTAACATTTTTCATAACCACAGTACAATGTCAAAACTAAGAAATTAACACTAGCACATACTATTAACTAAAATACAGACTTTATTAGGATTTCAATTTCTCCACTAATTTCTCTTTTCTGTTCTAGGATTTAACCCGCAATCCCACCTGGCATTTAGTTGTCATGTGTTGACAGTTCCTTGGTCTTTCCTTGTCTTTAATGATCTTAATACTTCTGAAGAGCATTGTTCAGTTCTTTTATAGAATGGCCTTTACCTGGGTTTGGCTAGTGTTTTCTCATGATTAAACTGAGCTTATGTCTTACTCGGAAGGATGCTACAGAGATATCATGCCTTTCTCAGAGCATCACCCCGGGGGTTCACGATGCTGTACACTGTAGTACTGGTGAAGTTAACACTGATCCCTTGGTTGGGTGGTGTCTGCCAGATGCCACTGCTGTGAGTGCACTATTTTATTCTTTTGGTTATAACTGAGTAACTCATGTAGGCTCTACAAGCAATTATGAAAAGGCATCTGCTCATCAATGCTTACTTATCCCATTGTAATTAATAAAAAAAAATTATTTGGGGAAAATACTTTGAAACTATACAAATATCCTGTTTTTCTTAAACTGTTACCTACTAATTCTAGCATCCACTGGTGTACATTGCCTGTATCAATTACTATTATGGCATTCTAATAGTGAGTTTTCTACTCCCCACTTTCCTTCTACATGTACTGACTTAGTTCTTCGATAAGGAAGAGTTATTCCTTTTCCATTAGGACTATATTAGTAATTGCTACAATGGAGGCTAAAATTAAGTGACTGAAATGTAAAGAGAGACAACAGTGCTTACTACTGGCTGGCATCTTATAGATGTTATAAACTGTAAAGTGTGTGCCATTATCCCCATTTTAAAGATGAGAAAACTGAGGTTTAGAAAATACATGTTTCCTGACCAAAGTCATCAAGCTAGTAAGTTGCAGAGCTGGCACCTGCTCCTTGGTCTAATTCCAAAGCGCACACTGTCCTTCTCCACTGCACTGCCGAAGGAAGGACTCCTCACCCCAGCACTCCAGGCAGGCCTACTCTCTTTGCCTCTACTGAAACGATCTGATTACATGCATGCTTTGCCACCAGACTGGAGCTCCCCGATCAAAGAAACCCAATATAAATGATCTTTTTCTTTTTAATCTCAAGCAACCTGGTGCACTGCAGGTAGTCTGTAAATACTGTTGGACCATACTGAACTCTGAGGCTCTTGCTATCCCATCACCGGAATAGCTGATCGGCTTAAGAGTCAGAAGGGAGCCAGCCTCTCACATGAGTAGTCTCCAGAGTAAGCCACAACGGCATTACTGGATTCTTGTATAAATACATACATGTGTGTGTGTATATATATATATTAAACAGAACAGAATGGTTACTCATTAAAGAATTTCAACTAAAAAAAGTGCTGACTTTCTCTTTATAAAATATAATTTAGGAAGGTTTCACATGCTTATGAGATACTAGTATTCTAGAGCTTATTCTACTTAAGATTCACATAACATCTGACCCAGAAACTAAAAAACTTCCGCATTTTGATCATTCTGAATGCACGTTCAGTTTCTTGAAAAATGTATTTAAAATCAATTATGTGGTTATTAGGGTGTTGTTGTTTTTAAAGGATCTCATTCTTTTATTTTATTTTTTAAATATATTTTGACTGATTTCTCAGAGGAAGGGAGAGGGAGACAGAAACATCAATGATGAGAGAATCACCTATCAGATGACCCCTGCACCCTCCCCACTGGGGATTGAGCCCACAACCCAGGCATGTGCCCCCAACCGGAATCGAACCTGGGACCCTTCAGTTTGCAGGCTGTGCTCTATCCACTGAGCCAAACCAGCTAGGCCTGGTTGTTGTTTTTTCAAAAGGCAAAATTCTTGCTATTAACTGGATGTAACTATTTTGGAAAAAAACAAAAGGTGACCCTTCAGTCTTATAATACAGTTCCTAGTTTTTAACTGAATAAAACTGATTGCCGAAACTGACTTGACTCAGTGGATAGAACGTCGGCCTGTGGACTGAAAGGTCCTGGGTTCGATTCCGGTCAAGGGCATGTACCTTGGTTGCAGGCACATCCCCAGTAGGGGGTGTGCAAGAGGCAGCTGATCGATGATTCTCTCTCATCGATGTTTCTAACTCTCTATCCCTCTCTCTTCCTCTCTGTAAAAAAATCAGTAAAATATATTTAAAAAAAAATAAAATAAACTGATTGACAGATGCCTGAATACTCCCTACAGGGTAAGAGTTTCAAGCCTCATAGCCCTTTTCTCCTTTTTGAAAACAGCATTAACAAGGTTAAGTGCTTTGGTCAAATTACTTGTCTTCATGACCTCACTCATCTAGAGGAAATGATGAACAGCATAGACTGATGAACAGGAACAGACCCAGAGACAAGGAGGCATGGATCAGACTGTCGGACCTCAGAGGGAGGGTGAAGGAGGGTGGGATAAAGGGAAGAGATCAACCAAAGGACTTGTGTGCATGCATATGAGCCTAACCAGTGGTCAAGGACAACAGGGGGGTCAGGGCATACATGGGGAGGGGTGTGGGATGGGAATGGGGGGATGAGGACAAATATGTGATACCTTAATCAATAAAGAAATTTTTTAAAAATCTTGTCATCTACAGAAATCTATGAACAATTCTAATTAACTGCTTTGGTCCAGGTTGAAAACAGCAAATACGGGTAAACTGCCTGAACACCAAAGCCATTTCAAAGGTCACCTCTGTTCTCATAAAAAAAAGTATGCAAATCTGGGTTTAGGAACACTCTAAGTTATTAGAAAGCATAAACACTAGATGTCAGGATAAAATAAAATCATTTTAGGGAAAAATGAAGGAAGTATTAGGCTATAAGTAGAAACAGGGTCTCACCATCCAGAGCTTCTTTTAATTCGTCTTTTGTCCAGGCCACCTCGGTCATCAGGAGGCGGAGGTAGTACATGGCGTGCTGGTGAGGCTGTTCGGCGCGGAAGTTGTTAAGAGATCGCATATACTAGTGAACGAAGGAGACATGGGCTCATTAATTTTATAAGTCCTTTAGAAATCACTTTGTGGACAAAACACCAACAAATCATAAAAATAAGTTCAGAAAACTTACTGCCTCTTTGATAATTTCAAATCTTTTCTCATCAATCTCAAAGGTAGCCATTTTCTCAATAATCTTCTTTAGCAAAATCGGCTGCTTGTCATTGTAACCTTTCACCGAGAGCTAGAGAAAGAGTTTAGGGTGTTAAAAGTCTAAAAATATTATAAGCTTGATTTGTAAACATTCAGAAAAATCCCCAAACCAAGTGCTTTAAAATAAAAGTGAAACAAGAAACTCAATTAATTTAACTTTCCATAAATATAAGTTTAACACTTAGGAAGATAACATTAATTATCGGTATTTACTAATAACTAAAAGCATGATTTTGCTTTTCTTAAAACCAACAGTAGGAAAACTCATCTGACGCCCAACTGTGACAGCACACACCATATCATCAAAATTCAAGTTCTCGCCGAAACCGGTTTGGCTCAGTGGTAGAGCGTCGGTCTGCGGACTGAAAGGTCCCGGGTTCGATTCCGGTCAAGGGCATGTACATTGGTTGCGGGCACATCCCCAGTAGGGGGTGTGCAAGAGGCAGCTGGTCGATGTTTCTCTCTCATCGACGTTTCTAGCTCTCTATCTCTCTCCCTTCCTCCCTGTAAAATATCAATAAAATATATATAAAAAAAAAAAAAAATTCAAGTTCTCATAAAGTCTAAATTAATTATAAAATGTATTTTAAGTTTAACCTTCTAAAAATATCTAAGGAATGGTTGGCTTAAGGGTTTTACAGGAATGGTAAGAAAAATCATAGGGGAGTGTTATCTATAAACTATTGGATCTGTCCCAATCTTGTTTATATTTAAATATTTTTTAAAAACTATTTGGAGAAATCAGTCCCCAGTTTTTTATTATGTGGCATTTTGACACTTTTCTCATTCAGTGTGACCCAATAAAGACCAATATGTCTCACCACCTACTTGCTGGATGAGTTCTGCTGTGTCAAAAGCTAATGGCAAAACAGATGTGTAGGGAGGATATACTGGATTTTTGCCTTGGGACAAGTTAAGCATAACATTTTGAAAAGTGGGGGGTGCCTATTATCATATTTCCTATTATTATATTTGCACAAGGTGGCACCTACTGCAGGAGAGGTTATCTACCTCATGAAAAATGATAGGCAAGAACCTCAGCAGAATGGAAGGCGTGCGGCCATGGAAAGCACATCACATGCCGTGGGAACTAGAGTGACAATTAGCTGAAAACCCATTTTGTCAAAAACAACAAATTTTTTTATATGAATGGTAATGTGCTATTAAAACTCAATAGTCAAAAGTAAACAATGGATTATTACTTTTCTATTTGGAGTTTATTTTGATCTCTGACCTTCAAATTTCCCTGGACTCTGAGAATGGTTACATTGTATACATAATTACACATTAAACAAAAGTTACCAGAAAATTTATTAGTGTGAAGAAAAAAGAGTTGCTGCAAAATAAATAAAAATTTAAAACCCTAAAATCTTTTGTATAAGAACTTATAAAGAGCAGTACACAGCACATGCTTTCATTTTAGTTGTTATTAAAACATATATTTTCAAGAAAAGTGAAGTTGAATGTGTGCCATAAAGGGATGTTAATTTGGAAATGAGATATAAGTTTGGAAATATATCATAAACAGTGTCAAGAAAGGATCTAGTGATTTCTTAAGAGTGCATTTAACAATGATTATTTTGAAATACACTTTAAAATGGTTAATGAAGCATGCTACAAAAAAGTGAGATGAAAATGCCACAAGTATCTAACTACGGGGATTTTTTCTATTGTCAGCAAAAATAAAGGATGCTTATAGATAAATAAAATCCAAGCAGCACAACAATAGCTATGGACATCTTGCACTTACAGATGTTAATATACTCAAACACATGACAAGAACAACATGGCTTTCAGAGTTAATATGTTAAGCATTGGAAGCAGAGGAACATGCAAGTATGTAGCATGTAGCATGTAGCACACATACATGTTCACAAGATGCACTAAACTCTACTAAGTCATTCATTAGTGTAGCTGAGACTGATCTGAGTTCTTCAATCATTAAAAAGGTGCAAGGAAAAAAACCATTAATCTTCTTGTTTAAAAATGCAGCAGTTAAATCGTTTTTCTCACGCTCAACACAATGCTTAAATGCTGTGGTGCCTTTTCTTTGGTTTTCATTTTACTTACAAGTATTGCATTCATTCCTGATGCAATGCCATAGCTCAAACCTGAGAGGCGTGCTGCATATGTATACTCTTTTAAATCATCCTTCAATAACCTGATAAACAGGTATGTCATGTTGCAATGGAGAGGATCAGCATAAATGTAGCGACTAACAAAAAGAAAAACAAAAGAAATGCTTTGATACCTCAAGCAGTGACATGGTAATGAAGAAACATGACCGAAGAGTATGGATATGCAGCCTCATGATCTGAATGGCTAGGGAAACAGTACAGGCCAACCTGATGTTTTACAATGGCAGCAAGACGTCACTCTCTGTTGTCAAAGACCAAGACTTCAGATATAGAATGGGTAAGATCTAAACCTAAACCAGGGTCCAATTTTGTTTGAGGAGAAAAATATGACAATCTTGATGAAAGATGTTAAAAGAAAAAAAATAAAGAAATCAAGGAAAATTGGCATAATGTGAATGGTAGATTGCTGAATACTTAAAATAAGAGCTAACTTAAAAATTAAAGGAGAAAATATGATTAGCCATAAAGATTAAAAAAAAAAAGAAATTAAACTCATACCCTCAATCAAAAATGCTTCCATCAAATCAATGCAAAAAAATGTTGATGAGTGGAAGGCTCTAAGACGTGGGTACTTACATACATCCCATAGATGGTATTTTGGAGGTCATAGCTCAAGCCTGCTAGCTCTGCTGCATATGCATACTCGTTGAGTGAGTCTTTGAGGAGCTCAAGGTACAAATAGGCCATGTTACAGTGCAAGGGGTCCACATAAGCAAATGGGCTGGAAGAAAATGTTGACAGTAAAATAACTGATTTATTACTTCCCAATGTGACATGTGGCCTTTCGAGATGGATCAAGAAACTGAATACCGATTCATATACTTTCCTGAAGACAGGGTTTGAATTCTTGAGTGTCTCTTCTTCTCAGGAGGAAAAACACAGTCTAAAAAAGAAGCCTGGCACATGCCATGTGAGCTGGTGGAGGCGGAGGGAGGGGAACTGCTCACCCAGATGGTGTGACAGAACTGACAAGTTAGAAGGAGCTGAACCAGCCAAAAGCTACACTCAGGCCAACAGGAGGCATGGTTGAAACATCTGATTCAGCACTGGCATGTCCCTTTCTCCTTCTAAAAGCAAGCCACACCTTGGTGGACAGGACTATACAATTGAGAAGTTTGTGTGCTACAATTATATGAACTTAAAAGAGAAAAACTGTGCTCTGGCTGGTGTGGCTCAGTGGATTGAGTGTCATCCCAACACTAAGAGGTCACAGTTCAATTCCCAGTCAGGGCATATGCCCAGGGTTTTGGGCTCAATCCCTAGTAGGGGGTATGCAAGTGGCAACAGGTCAATGTCTTTCTCTCTACCCCTCTTCCTTTAAAATCACTAACATCTTCTTTTAAAAAGAGAGAGAAAAATTGAGATCTGTGAAAATGTTTGCTTATCTGAGTTTCCCACAAATCAATAAAGCTAGAATAAAATAATTATTTCTACTATATAACTGCAGCCAGAACTAGAAGAAAAAACTAAAATAGAAAAATATATAAATAAGAGCAACAAAAGAAATAATTATAGAGCATGTGAGCTAAGTAGGACTACAGAGATCACCTATTTTAAAACTTCATTTCCCAATTAAGAAACATAATTTTCTTCACGTCACTGGTAAGCAGTCAAGTTAGAATTCAAATTTAAGTCAAATGACTTATTCATTTGACTGTATGACACTGCTTACCTTCAAGAGAAGCAACAGATTCCTTTATTGAGCACATTTATTACGTGTTTACTATAATGCTAGGCTCTTCAATAGCTACCGGGAAGAAAGAAAAAATCAGACAAAGTCCCTGACCTCAGAGTTCATAGTCCAGTTGAAGGAGACAAATAATAAACGTAAATGTGATACACATCAGGGGGTGACGGTGCTGTGGAGGAAAAGGACACCGGGGGAGGGAACAGGAGTGATGGAAGGTGGAGGTGGGACAAGAAGATTGCTAAGATGCCATCTTGGCCCAGACCTGAAGCAAGCAAAGGAGCAAGCCGTGGGACTATCTGGGTAACGTGGAGAACTTTCAGGCTGAGAAAACAGCTAGTGCAAAGGACCTGAGGCAGGTGCCCGCTTGGCTAATCTGGCAACAAACTGAAAGCTTCACTTTCTCTTTAGCGCAGTATAAATATAACTAATGCACTGACAGCAGAGCCAACACTTTTATCAAAAACTGATAATGAAGCAAAAATAGGGGTACAATGCTTAGCCACTTAGAGAATTAAAATCAAAGGAAAAACTCTAGTTCTACAAACATCCTCCAACTGGAAAAATCTAAGTAAATGCCATGTCACTGAATTTTTTAAAGTGTTATTCATGACCAATTTTAGGCAGAAACTTGAGGCACAATTCACAAAAGCCAAGTCATCACAACAAAAGAGAGTCCATGAAAGGCACCTATGCAGCTCTCTTAGGTGGAAGTGAGAAGCTAGAAAAAGCCGCGTCGGGAGCTCAGAGCCCCGTGGCAAGCTCAGAGCGCCATCCAGCGAGTGTCCCAAGGCAGTGTCCGCAGCAGCTGTGCTGGTGAACTGGAGAGGGTCCTAAACTAACTTTTAAAAGAGAACAAGAAAATAAAATACAAAAACAAAAAAACATGATTCAACTGAAATGCTTAAATTCTGATTCATTTCTCAATTTGAAAAACATTACTTTGTAATCAGATGCTATATGCTTAAATATGGATCATAGTTTTAAAACCTAACTAAGTATGCATAATACAATCTTATTTCTGAAAAGATTAAAAAGATAAAAATTCCTGCCAGAATGTACAAGAAACCTAATAGTGTGTGCTTCTGGGGAAACCAGAACACAGAGAGGACTGATCGGAAGCAGACATTTTTAATTCCAAGAATAGCTGTATAGTTTAGAATATGTAAAAAAATATTAAATGGTCTCTCAAAAGGTATTCTGAAGCCAAATGGGAAAGTACAGGCATACATCTTTATCGCACTTCACAGTGTTGAGTTTTTTTGTTTTTGTTTTTTTTTACAGAGAGGAAGGGAGGAGAGTTAGAAACATCAATGAGAGAGAAACATCGATCAGCTGCCTCCTGCACACCTCCCACTGGGGATGCGCCTGCAAGCAAGGTACATGCTCTTGACCGGATTCGAACCCGGGACCCTTCAGTCTGTAGGCCGACGCTCTATCCACTGAGCCAAACCGGTCAGGACGAGATGTTGAGTTTTTTACAAAAAGGCAAGATGCTCCTCCACCAGCAAAAAGACTACAACTTGTTCTATTATGATACTTGTTTTATTGCGATGGTCTGGAACCCAACGCGCCACATCTCCAAGGTGTGCTTCTAACCAAGCCAGGACTAGAGAAGCAGTATCTGAGGGTCCAGACAATTAATGGGATGGATGAGACTCCAGATCATTTAGTAACTATTTTCTCTTCTTCCGGGAAAGTTCCAGGAATACAAAACCAAATCCACCCAAATTACTTAGTCTTTCTTTAATGAAACTTCTGGTGAGTCAGTAAGTCTCCCCAGATCCCGAAGTCCCAAAGGTTAGGAAGGTCCTGCTAATAACTAATACAGATCATTTCCGTTAAAGGAGTATTCATCAATGGAAGGGAAGAGTTAACACCTTGGCTCTTCCACTGTGCCACAGCAGCAGCCTTCGCTTGTCTAGGCTAAGTAACCCTAATTCCTTTTACTTTTAGAGCTGGGTCACCAAGGAACCAAAGAAAACTTTTAGAAAGTAATTGTTGATTTTTAGAAGAAGCTTTATAGCTAGATTCATCTTACATACCTGAAAAATTCAAAGTTGAGACACGCCTTCGGCAAGAAAAACTTATCATCTTGTTTGAACCAGAGTTTGCTCATAGCTGTATCCTGTGATGGAGAAAAAAATGGTTATGGAAATATGGACACATTCGGCAAAAATGTTCAATCAAATCACCCTTCAAGAAAGGAGGACAAAGGCAATTCACAGCCGAGAGCTCTGTTCTGCAGAGGCCGCTGTCGCCTGGCCTCGAAGTGTTCTCAGAGGCTCAGCAGGAGGGAAGTGAAAAGAAAGGACTGGCGACTCCAGCAGCAGAGAAAAATCACCCTTTTATCTCCTGGTTTAACAAGAGGAGGACACAGCAGAGGAAGAGTTAGTCGGAGAAGCCAGTAATTACCGCCCTGTCCCTGTCTTTCTGGACCCCGGGAGACAGAAGTTCTGAGGAGAGCGGGGCAGCCAGCCTCCAAGGTGGGCCAACGGTTCCCTGCCTACTGAACCAGAGTCGTCAGTCTGACCTGGTGATGGTGAACATCTCCGAGATTAGAAGTGGCTTCCATCCTGATCACTCACTTTCCCTCTAGGATCACTCACTTTGGGGGAAACCAGGTGCTGTATTAAGCAACTTTATGGAGACGCCCATGTGGTGAACAAAGATCTGCCAAAACCCACTCAACTTCAGCTCCGGTTGAATCCTGCAGCTCCAGCTGAGTCTTCAGGTAGAAGCCCTAGACAACAGCTTGACTATGACCTTGTGAGAGACCTGGAGCCCGAACTACCCAATTAAACCACTTTCAGATTCCTGACCCCCAGAAACTGCGAGACATAAGTGTTTATGATTTTAAGCTGCTAAACTTGAGTAATTTGTTACCCAGCAATGACTAACACGACCAGGGATGAACAAATAAGCTACTATTTTGACTCTCTACTTCATTCCATGTTATATTAAAAATAGCCTTAGATGTTCACTTGAAACTGACAAGAGATATAAATGGTTTAATATTCTCCTTAGTTTGCTCTGAAAAGGCCTATTTTAAGAAAAACAAAAAACAATTAAAACTTGAGCGGTAAACAAGTTTTGCCTTTCAATAACCTAACCTATAACTAATTAAAATGTGATTTTTAAAGAAAAATGGTTGTCTTAATAATGTAATTGATTCAGCTAAATTAAAATTCATATTCCTAATCACTAATTTTTATCTCACTGAGTTAACGGAATGTTAGGTCATTTTAAGGAAATAAAAAGAGAGAAAGAAAAGAAAGATTTATGTCTAGGGTAGTGAGTTTAGAAAAAGTTCATTTTACAGTTTAGAAAAGAGAATGTGCTGTAATAATTTGATCCTTTTTCTATACAATTTTTACTCAAGGTGTGAATTAACATAGCATTCTGAAAACAAAAGAAAACCCACGGCTCAAACACCCATCCCACTTGGCTCCATGAACTTCATATACCACTCAGTCAAAAAGAGAGCTGAGCCGAAACCGGTTTGGCTCAGTGGATAGAGCATCGGTCTGCGGACTGAAAGGTCCCAGGTTCGATTCCGGTCGGGGGCATGTACCTTGATTGCGGGCACATCCCCAGTGGGGGGTGTGCAAGAGGCAGCTGGTCGATGTTTCTCTCTCATCGACGTTTCTAACTATCTATCCCTCTCAATTCCTCTCTGTAATATCAATAAAATATATTTAAAAAAAAAAAAAAAGAAAGCTGAGCCCTGACTGGTTTGGCTCAGTGGATAGAGCATCGGCCTGCAGACTCAAGGGTCCCAGGTTCGATTCCAGTCAAGGGCATGTACCTTGGTTGTGGGCACATCCCCAGTGGGGGGCATGCAGGAGGCAGCTGATCAATGTTTCTAACTATCCCTCTAATTTCCTCTCTATAAAAACATTAATAAAATATATTTTAAAAGACAAAAAACAAAAAGAGAGCTGCTTTCAAAGGCAGGATCTTCCACGCTTAGAGATTCTAACTTTCATGATGCAGGTCAATCCACTTCCTCATTGGATCTTCAGTGAATATGAAAAAGAAGCCACTATTTTTCAATAACCTGTGGTTAAGTCCAGACTTACCTTTTTTTCCCCCCCTATAAAGACAATTCCCCAGATTCGATGTTGTTTAACAGTTTGTTTGCTTTAACATTTCTGGCCTTCTAATGTTTCTTGTATTATTGTCTCTGTAACTTTTCTGTCACCTCTTTGGATGTGAGCCCTCAAAATCAACATAGCACCCAATACAAGAAATCACCTCTTCAGGCCCTCCTGTGGAACAGGTCTGTCCCCTGAATTTTAAATCACTGAGTCAAACATGTTACCTTAATAAGAGAAGGGTATGGTGTTGCTTCTTTTTCTAATGATAAAATCTCAAAATTCGTAGGAATAAATTCATTCTTCGTTGGAAGTTTAAATTTCCCATTCAAGTCAGCATTTTGCCATTTCTGGATGAATAATGAAAGATACAAACATTTAAAACAGCCATTCTACTTATTAATATCCAGGCAAATATTAAGGGAATAAATGTAAGACAGCTTTCTTTTCCATAATAAGAAGGCTACTCTCAAGATCTATTGATGATTTTTTATGAAATTTGAGTTGGATTCTCTGGTACTAATCAAGGTTTTATACTCACCCATCTTTCCTCTTTACACATTTCCAACATGACCAGATAAGGGTAAAGGATTACCTGAGATTGAGGAACACTGAGAGGCTAATTCAGGGGTAGAGAACCTTTTTTCTGCCAAGGGCCACTTAGATATTTATGACATAATTCGTGGGCCATACAAAATTATCAACTTAAAAATTAGCCTGCTACATTTGGTCAAACATTTGATGAGCTCACTCCTAATGCCATAGCAGGGCCAGATCGAATGATTTCACGAGTCTTATATGGCCCTGGGGCTGGACGTTCCCCACCCCTGAGCTAATTGATCTACATAAAGACCATGTTTGTTTCAGCTTTTTAAAGAATGAAAAATAATCTGTAGAGGGTATTCCCAACTGCTAGGTAGCAGGCAACTAATATAAAAGTTAAAAGTTCAGCTACAGCCGAAACCTGTTTGGCTCAGTGGGTAGAGCGTTGGTCTGCGGACTGAAAGGTCCCAGGTTCAATTCCGGTCAAGGGCATGTACATTGGTTGCGGGCGCATCCCCAGTAGGGGGTGTGCAAGAGGCAGCTGGTTGATGTTTCTCTCTCTCATCGATGTTTCTAACTCTCTGTCCCTCTACCTTCCTCTCTGTGAAAAATCAATAAAATATATTTAAAAAAAAAAAAAAGTTCAGCTACACTAAGCTACTTTCACGTGTAGCCTGAAAGCTAAGGCTTGTTCACTTCAGGCCCTCTTGAAACCAGGCCCACACCTCTCCCAGAGGACCAAGTGAACTTTCAAGTGAAGCAGTAATTCAAGCTCAAGGTTAAGGACACAGTTGAGACTTAAGTCTGGATTGTGGGACAGGGCTGATTCAACCTGCAGCTTGGATCTGTTACATGGGCTAGGGCCAAAAGCTAAGTGGGACAGAGCACAGGCCACTGATCGCTGAACTCTAATTTATAAGATTGTTCATATTTAAACAGAAAGAAGAAACAACGAAGATGGCGTAGGTAAACACTCCTAAATGGCTGCCGGGCACAAGTTAAAAAAAACCTCTATAAAACAAATGTCTATCTCCCAAAAAACCAAACGAGAGCTGGCTGAGAGGAAGCCCTACATCTAGACTGAAAGAGAAAGAGGAGAATCCAGGGCATGAGCGCTGAAAAACTGAGGTAGGGGGGCGAGGACGCAATAAGGGCTGGTGGCAGACCCAGGCTGGCAGAGGGTGGTGCTTTCATCAACCTGAAGAGAGACAAGCGCCCGATCTCTCTGAAATCCAGTTTCTGGGGAGAGGCTAGACCAGAGATGGGCAAACTTTTTGACCCGAGGGCCACAATGGGTTCTTAAACTGGACCGGAGGGCCGGAACAAAAGCAACCTGACCGTGCTGGCACTCTCCTCTTGGGCTGCTGGTGAAGGAGCGGAGGGGAGAGCAAGAGAACCCTCCGCTCTTTCGGCTCCGCAGGCCGGATAGAACAGCCGAACGGGCCGGATCCGGCCCTCGGGCCGTAGTTTGCCCACGGCTGAACTAGAATCTAATCATAGCAAAGCTTTCTGATGAATAAAGGACACAATCTCAAACTACACAGCTAATGAGAACTAAAAAAGAAAAATTATTAGAGAAGTAGACGGGACTCACAGAATCTTGACTACTGATGAATGGGGTAACATACTACCTAAACATACATGTTTCAAAGCCCATTTAAATTCCCCTCTGCGACTTGAAGAGCAGTAATGCACTATAAAGTACAGCACCTCCTCAAGTGAAGACAGGACGAAGCCCAGAGACTGCTCCCGCCCGAGTTCCTATCTCGCTCCGTCTGTCTCGGTAGGTTTGCTTTTCTGTGAACTTTGGACTCCAATGACCTCTGACTGCACGAGGGGGCCAAAGTGCATTTCTTCAAGCAAAGCCTCAGATGCAGCCTTCCGTCCCCGGGCTCACTCCTCTCAGGACGGTACAGACAGCCCGGGGCCATCGCTCTCCACAACCTGGGCTGTGCGTTGGGTGATCTGGGAGCTCATGTTCCTCTGTGTCCCTCACACACCAGACCTATTCACAGATGCGTGTGTTCGCATACCTTAATGACTTCATCTGGTATAGCTTCTTGTTTGTACTGGGTTCCATACCATTCTTCTGTGCGATCGGTTTTTCCTTCAAAAGATTTGGAAACTATTGCAACCCTAGAGATAGATGGAAAAAATATATAAACTCATATTGTATACATAAGCTTACAGCACTTGACTCATGAAAAGGTAAATAATATCCAAGAATGTACTGGGCCTTTAAGTCTCAGAAAATCCAATAAGGCTGGCTTTGCTGAAATAGGCAATGTATAGAGGACAGAAGTTTCTGATCACAGTCTCTGTATCCTTTGGTTATAGCCCATAATTTTTAGTGGAAAAGTATTTGCTAGAAAGATTTTTGTGGTATGCTATTGACTAAAACTTTAAAAGAGTAGTGGCTGTGGGTGTGGGAGGGGCGCAGATATCTGTAATACTATCAAAAACAAAAAGAACAGGTGCTAGGAAAAAATAAAACAAGGTCAGTTGAAAAATAGTCCTTAAAAAAGCAAAATAAATTACTTCTTTCCAGGAACAACTCAGGTCCGGAGTTAACAAAAAGGGCTAACTAAACCTATTATCTCTCTACTCTGTAATCATGCTTAACAAAAATGTTTTAAAGTATTCTATTTATTTATTTTTAAAAACATATTTTATTGATTATTTACAGAGAGATAGGGTTAGAGAGTTAGAAACATCGATGAGAGAGAAACATCGACCAGCTGCCTCCTGCACACCCCCTTACTGGGGATGTGCCCACAACCAAGGTACATGCCTTTGGCTGGAATCGAACCTGGGACCCTTCAGTCCACAGGCCAACACTCTATCCACTGAGCCAAACCAGTTAGGGCATGCTTTAAAGCATTTTAGTCACAATTTCACATTTTCATATTCTGATCGTTACTGAAAATCTGCAGAGTAACTCACCGGACTTTTTCTGGTCTGAGTTTATCAAGAACCATCTCTATTAAATCAGGTCTAAATTCTTCCAGTAGATATTCAGCTGTGAGCACTTCTTCTAGGGGATAATACTTTAAAACAAAAAGTACAAGACAAAATTAGAAGCAATAGATATCTAATACAGGAAATACATTATTTTATACTCCTCCTTTCCCCCCCATTAAATTTTACTCTACTAGAAAAATTTCTCAATCTTTTCTCTTTTCTACCACACTGTAAGCAATTTCATATTATGGCATGATTTTATAGTTAATGCCCAAATACACTTATGTTATAGAAATAAAAATCACAATTTTTTCCAGGGAAAAATGTAATATTTCTGCCTAAAAACTGAGTATTTGTTAAGGAATAAAATTTAATAGTTAAATGCTAACATCTACATGATTCTTAGTATAAAGTAAATACATTTTTATGAACAAAATTTCTGCTCAAATTTTTTGAAATAAATCAGACAAAGATTTATAGAGTTGTTGTGGGATAAGTAGCATATATATATATATATATATATATATATGTGTGTGTGTGTGTGTGTGTGTGTGTATATATATATATATATATATATATATATATATATATATATATAAAATAAGGTAGAAAATACTTTTCAGGAAGAGCAACTTCCAATATACTGACACAGATTGATTGATCCATTCATTCGACAAGTATTTAATGAACACCTACTGTGTCCTAGGTGTTTCTGTGGATACAAAGGTAGACAAGACAGATGATGCCCTGTTCTGAAAGGAGCTTATATTGTAACTGGGAAGGAGGCAGACAATAAGTAAATATTGTCATCATATTTATAAGTGCTATAAGGAAAATTACAAAAGGGTAGGAGCATGATTGGGAGGTCAGAAAAGGTCTCTCTGAGGAGACCCGAAGGATAAGAAGAACACTGACAGCCTGACTAGTGTGGTTCAGTGGTTGAGTGTTGACCTAGGAACCAGGAGGTCACAGTTCAATTCCTGGCCAGGGCACATGCCTGGGTTGTGGGCTGGATCCCTAGTTGGGGGCATACAAGAGGTAGCCAATCGATGATTCTCTCTCATTATTGATGTTTCCATCTCTCTCTCTACCTCTCCCTTCCTCTCTGAAGTCAATAAAAATAGATTTAAAAAGAAAATAAATATATATTTTAAAAAGACAATAAATAAAAACATTATCAGTACAGCTTCATTAAAAAAAAAAAAGAACACTGACATGCAAAGATCAGTGTTCCAGGTAGAGAAAACCCCAAATGTAAGATGGAAGAATGAACTTAATGCTTGAAGATTAGGCAAACAGTATCACTGGAGGGGAATGGGAATGGGAAAGGTAAGTTGGAGGAAGAAGGTATGCAGTATGGTCAGAGAGATAGGCTGGGGCCAGATCACCTTGAAGGCTAAGGTAAAATTGTGGATTTTATTCCGACTCCTCATAAGAAACCACTAAAGAACTTGACCCAGAGATTGAAACAATCTATTTGGTTTTCAAAAGATCACTGAAGCTGGGAAAATAAACTACAGTGAGAAGAAGAAAGAAACCAGGGACCAGATAAGCAACTATAATGGTAGTCCAGGCAAGAAATGGTGGTTGCTTGGACTAGGGTAGTAGCAATGGAGATGGGGAAGAGTGAATAAAATGATTTATAGCTTTCATATAATTAGCAACTGACATACTGTAGAATTGAAAAATACTGAAAGCCAATAAGTAAAATGCTTACATAATAAAAAATACTACAGATGACAATTTTTAGGATGATGAAAATTAAGATTTTCAGCATGTCTTGACATAAAAGTTGGTGACATAAAAGTTCGCTCCTAAAGTAAGCAGAAGATGGTCCTCTACGAAATGGAGTTCTCACCTCCCTGAGACAGGTTTTAGGGTCCCACACACAAGGCCCTCTAGGCTCTGGGGTATGTAGTAGAATGGGCTTTAGGGTCGTAAATGAGCAAATGAAAAGCAAAGTACACATTTTACAAGTGCACCACAATGATGAGATGTTAAGGTGGTGAAATGAAGGGCACACTGCACATGAAAAGTGCGATGGATGAAGTGTTATAACTTCACAACAAAATCTAAAATTTCATACTGCAGCTTCAATTGTTATAATTTGTATAGTATTGAAAATAACATACACAGGATCACCGAAATAGTCTACACACCAATATATATAGTAAAACGAAAGCAAACTTACATGCAATATTCCTGCGATCTTAGAGGTATAGCCCCGTGGCCTCTCTTTATCTTTAAACCTAAAAGCAACAGCATTCAAGTCCTAAAATGGAAAGTTAACCAAATTAGAGATAAGTCAACTATTATTTTAAAATAGCTTTTTGTGTGTGTATTTGTTTTGCACTATAGATTTTCTACTCTATACTTGGTTATACTTACTGAAAAATGATTATGCTTGATTTAGAAATGTATAGAACATGAATGAAAATAGCTAATAGGAAAACTGTGGGGAAGAACCTTGTGAAATCCAATAGTTAGTTGCATAGATGATAATTTTATTGACCCATTCAGAGAAATGCACCCAGATTAGATCTACTGTTATAAATTTCACAGAGATTATACCTTGGAACTTTTACTTAGGTTAAAAAAAGGTCTCATCCCTAAATTACATTTCAGAATTTTGATAAGCCTTGTGGTAAATATAAAGTACAAAATTTTAAAAGCCCTTTATAAAGAATCATTTAAAATTTTGGAAGAGAAATCCCTTTTGTTTTCTTTTTATTTAAAACAAAAAAGAAAAGGGAGAAAAGAGAAAAATAGCCAAGTTTTTCCACAGTGAAATCACTTTTAATACCATAATCATATGTAAGACAAGTCACTACTTCTTTGACGTTTGCTACAGATTTTTATTACCAGATATGAGAACAACAGAGCTCACGCAGCTTCAGACTCAGTAAAGTGAGCCCTGATACGAGCTCAAGAAACTGCTGGCATTCTTCTGAGGGACAGAAAATCAAACCGATTTCTTCCCTTTTCCTTCCTGAAAAAGGTTAAATGATGCCTTAACCCTTAATTGTGCCCCAGGCAGCCAATCAAACTAAGGCTTCTATGCATTGCAAAATTTTACTTAAATTAGGAAAAAAAAGCCTTCAAAAGTTTCACTGGGCCTTAAACTTAAATTAATTTATATACATATATATGTTTTCTGAGAATTTTCCTTAAGAAAAGTTTTGGTGAAACAAAGGTACCTTGCACTCTTGGAAAACCCATTCTTGAGGTCCTTCTGCACGTAACTTCTGAATGTATTGAAACATGTGCAAAATTATATCTTCAACATGTACTGGAAAAAAGGGGCACACTTAAAAACCATTCAGTCCTCAAATCCTTTACCTCAGTGAGCTCGCTCCTAAAGCAAGCAGAAGATGGTCCTCTACGAGATGGAGTCCTCACCTCCCTGAGACAGGTCTTAGGGTCCCACACACAAGGCCCGCTAGGCTCTGGGGTATGTAGTAGAATGGGCTTTAGGGTCGTAAATGAGCAAATGAAAAGCAAAGTACACATTTTACAAGTGCAACATAATGATGAGATGTTAAGGTGGGAAAACCAGCCGTGAAATGAAGGAGACATTGTACATGAAAAGTACAATGGATGAAGTGTTATAACTTCACAACGTAAAACAGATCACAAATAAGGAAATTAAAATATAAATCATACAAAGTCAGTTTTCATTCAAAGACAAAAAAAAAGTCAATACTTACATAATCCTTCTTCAGTTAAGTCCACATTAATGATAAAAAACATAAAACCTCGAGCTCCTTCCTTCTGCCCGCCAACAAGAGTATTTACCCAGCCTGTAACAAACAACGGAAATAACGTGATTGCACGTGTGGCCTCTTTTAGGACAAGGACTATTTTTTAAAATTCACAAAAGGATTAGAATGGACCTCTTGCAGAAAAGACTGGGGGGTGGGGGTGGGGGTAAGGGTGGGGGTGAAGGTGATTAGAATAAAGATCAGAAAAGCAGTTTTCATATAGTGCCAAAGACTCAAGGGATTTTGGGGAGCTTGGAAACTTTCTTCTGGACTCCCCACGCCAGTTCCCAAATCAAGAGTAGACTGCGGTGCAAGAGTGTGTGAAAGTGAAGCCCAAGTTGAGAGGGCCTTGGAAATCCTTTACAGACTAAATCTTGGTACACCCTCTGGTTTGAAGGGTAAGAGCAGGCAAATAAGTAAGTAATGGGTACTGACACTTTACAGAGATAGTAAAAAATATCCAATGTGAGCTTATACTTTTTGACCTCTGTTTAAATTCAAAGCATGCACCACAACATCTTATGAAATACCTAACCTTTATTGCTCAATGCTAAAGGATAAAACAGATTATTGGTGGAGTGGGGGGGAACCTCAAAGCAAAAAACTAAGAACACTTAGCAACCACTACCTCTCTCCCCATAAACCCCAAAGACTATCTCATCCAAAAATGTTTTTTCACAGGGAAATATTAGGAGGAAATGAGAGCCAGGGCAAAAAGATATGGTGGAACATTACGCTCAGAAGCTGGCGCCCAAAAGACTTACCCTTTGATTTAAGTTCCGATAACAGACTTCCCGGACCTTCATGCCCAATAAGATGACCAAGATAATGACCAGGATTTGATTTATAGTATTTCTGAAGGTCAGGTATGGGAAATGTCACATAAAGATTCCTAATATCCTTAATAGGTACGATTTTGTACATTTGCTGGGGGAGAAAAAAAATCACAGAAGATTAGCTACATACGACTCTTACTGAATAAAATACAGGGTGCTCCCCCCCCCCACAAAAAAAAATATACGCGCACTTTAACAGCTGATAGCTCAATTTTGAAAATAAAATGTATTTTAATAAACACTACCTTTATGATTATTCAAAGTATGTGTATATATTTTGGGGAGGACACCTACATTTATAAACTATGAAGAACACTGATTTTCATAGAAAAATTCAAAATTCAAGAGAGAATCAACTGCCAAAGAAGATCACACTGAGCATAAAGAGATAATGACCTGACAAAACCGGTTTGGCTCAGTGGATAGAGCGTCGGCCTGCGGACTGAAGGGACCCGGGTTCGATTCCGGTCAAGGGCATGTACTGTGGTTGCAGGCACATCCCTGGTGGGGGGTGTGCAGGAGGCAGCTGATCGATGTTTCTGTCTCATCGATGTTTCTAACTCTCTATCCCTCTCTCTTCCTCTCTGTAAAAAAATCAATAAAATATATTTTTTAAAAAGAAAAAAAAGAAAGAAAGAAAGAATGACCTGGCCTCTTTCTTAGTGAAATGTCAATACATTTGGTATAAAGGCCACATTTTATCCCCTGGACCGTGCAGCTAAATACTTCTGGATGCTTGCCCTCTGGCACTGGATCATAGCTTTTACAGTCTGCTAAGGTTACAGCTACCAAAACTACCTTTAGCATGCAAAGATTGGGTTATCTTGGCATCTTTTTGATGAAACATGTCCCTAATAAAATTGATTTGATTATCCAGATAAATAGTGAAAACTATAAATAATAAAACCTTTAAAAATTTCCATCTATTATTTGGTAAACTAGGTATAGATAAATCCATAAACTTAAAACAAAACAAAACAAAACCAGATACACATGCACTTACTTTAAGATGTTCCTCTTGGAAAGGGTGTTCAGGGAATTCTGGCAATGGGACATTTTTGTTCTCTACTTCAGAAAATAACCTTACCACTAGATCAGTCAAGTCGTCTAATGATTCTACAGAAAACACGTAAGAAAAACAGAACTTAATCTAATCATAACATATGACAAGTAGTATTTAAGAGCTTAGGATCTCATATACATACATAAAATCACATCATATACCTTAAACTTACATAATATTGTATGTCAGTATATCTCACGTTGATCTCTCTCTCTCTTCCCTTCTCCCCCAACTCCCTCCTTTCTACTAGCAATATTTTTTTAAAAAAATATCCTTGGGTGAGGATTAAAAAGTTAATAATGAATAAAAAGCTGTTACACAAATGTTATACTGCAATAAATTTAGAAACAATAATAATCAGTTGCATTTAGAAACTATTTTATCTACCGTATTTGCCGGCGTATAAGACGACTTTTTGGCCCTGAAAAATATGCCTCCAAGTGGGGGGTAGTCTTATACGGTGAGTATATAACAAACTCTGTATTTTTAGTGGAAATTTTAGTGGGTCGTCTTATACGCCCAGTCATTTTATACGCCGGCAAATACGTATTTTTCAGGGCCAAAAAAATCGTCTTATACACCGGCAAATACGGTATTATTTCCCTACTAAACCATCAGTTGACAAATTGTCACAGCCACCTTATAAATAGTCTACATTCATTGCTAAAAGTCAAATATTAGAGTATGCAAGTGATTGATTTTGTGCAGAAATAATATAAAATGGTGAAAAGAATTCTGATTAGGGGGATCAGGGGAACTGGATACCAAGCAACTATGTCAACGGACTACTTGGACAGGCCGGTTAACCACTCCAGGTTCTGTGAAACTAGAAAGTTGGGTGGGATGATCACAAGACTCTTCTTCCAAGGTCTAACATTAAATAATACTCCAAATTAACTCAAAGACTTTTAAACATTGATAGAATTATGTGGCCACTTACATGAAGTTCTCCTACGTTATTACCTACCTATATATTTTAATAAAGTTATACTTGTAGAAGTTTATAAAATTATAAGATGTTCACTACAACACTGTTTATAACAACAACAAAAACTGGAAACGACCTATGTGTGGATGTTATGCAATGTCTGAATAGTAGAATTTAATGCAGACATTAATGAAGGAAAGATCTATATATGAAAATGTCTCAATGCTCTATTAAGTGAAAACTGCAGGTTATAAAACAATGCCATGTGATGTATCTTATTAAATTTTTTTAACAAACATACATATATATAAGTATATTAACAAAATTCTACTTCTGGAAGTATAATAAAGAAATAACTTAAGGTGACTATTTTTTTTTTTAATTAAGGTGACTATCTTTAAAGAGAAGGTATGGTGGTTATAGGATGAAATGAGGAAGAATTTGATTTCTCTTTCATAGCTTTCAGTGTCAGATGAAATTTTTTCCATGTATAAACATTACTATTATTCTAAAAAGGAAAAAGTGAAAAAGGTTATATTTTTCTGAATAAGATAACCACTCACCTTGATTCTGTCTCCTCAAAAATAGGTTACTTATAAATGGTATAAACATTCATCACTTGTTACTGTCAGGAAGCATTTGGATCAAATAAGAAATGTCCCTTGCTGTTCTATGACCCATTTTGAACTTTTCCATGAACTCTCTAGAGAGTTCTTAATCTCTATTTGAGAATTGCTCTCATATAGTCTGAAATTCTCTTCTAGGCCTATAAATGTGGGCATTTGCACTTTATTTACAAAATATATGTTATTTTTACTTTGACTTGACATGTTTGAAGGGCCCCAAAATGTCCAGAGCCAAAAAAAAAAAAAAGGCCGATCAGTGGCTGCTTGTTATGTGACAAGTGAATTAGGGAATGGAGCAGGTATATATGGAGCAAGAGATGTCAGTGACAGCTCTGACATAAAGAGACACAGATGGGACATGGGACATGAAGCAAGGTGGGCAGTCAACAAAGATCTGTGGACCTGGAGTGCTGATGACGGCAAAGCTCTTCAGAGCAAGGTTCTACCAGGTGTGCCTTCCACATTTCTAGCCTAAAAGCATAAATTCACAATATGGCTTTTTAAAGGCAAGGAGCTGTACAATACTGCACAATCTGTCTTCACCACTAAGCTGTGAGCTGCCAGAGACCAGGAAAGTGAGACTCATTCAGCTTTACCTCACTGGGACTTGGCATCCTAGTGTCTGTACCTGATAGGTACCTATTGGTCAAGTGTCCAGGTAACTAGTGCTACCACAACTAGAGGGATGGCCCTGTGGGAGAACAGAGAAAAATGCTTTTGTCCCTTTGTGACAAAAATCTTCCACATGGTGCCGAAACCGGTTTGGCTCAGTGGATAGAGCGTCGGTCTGCAGACTCAAGGGTCCCAGGTTCGATTCTGGTCAAGGGCATGTACATTGGTTGCGGGCACATCCCTGGTGGGGGTGTGCAGGAGGCAACTGGTCGATGTATGTCTCTCATCGATGTTTCTAGCTATCTCTCTCCCTTCCTCTCTTGAAATATCAATAAAATATATATTTTTTAAAATCTTCCACATAGTAACTCTTCTCCCCTCCTCCAAGAGATCCTGCTTCCTCTTAACACCTCTATACTGTAAGGACACCTCTCCCAGGCCCTCATCAAGTTTACTAAGCTTAGCCCAAGAGGTCAGTCACACTGGGAGAGTGATGTGTACACGATCGGGAAACTGAAACATCTCGTTTCTTTTAGACACTTACTATCCTGTCATCTCCACTAAACCAAGAACACAGAGCAGCACTCATGTCTGATTCATCTGCTGTCATTAACCTGTCCAATAAGTGCTTATTAAAATCCTGTTTTATTTCAATAGGACACAGACAAAAATACAGCTGAAGCATCTATTCCCAGGACGAGGCTCTAAATACAAATGATATGGAACACGCTTGACCTACCTACATTTAGAAAACACATAGGATTATAAAGTATACTTTTTTAAATTAGCCCTCACTCGTTAGACCCATTTTATATCCTGGTTCCTATTGGTTCTTATCTTTTTTTCTTTTTCTTTTTTAAACTTGTGGACATTTTAATTAACTTTCCCCCCATGTAGCTTCGAGCAACCAGGACACAGGCTCCACCAACACCCGTAATCCTCTCCTCGGCTCTTCTGC
This sequence comes from Vespertilio murinus, assembly GCA_963924515.1. Lineage (NCBI taxonomy): Eukaryota > Metazoa > Chordata > Mammalia > Chiroptera > Vespertilionidae > Vespertilio > Vespertilio murinus. The sequence continues at coordinate 22,004,131 of OZ004714.1, read as the reverse complement.
TGAAGAACTCGGCCTTCACAGTGACAGGCTGCTTAGGGAGCTTTCCCTTCCCCAGAACGTTGTAGCAGCCCGAGCGCAACACATCAGTGAAGGAGCAGCGCCAGTCTTGCTTTTGGCAGCATCTATCCATGCCTGCTCACTCACCAGGGCCCACAGTTTATCAAGGTTGACATTTGGGCAGAAGCTCTGGTTCCTCTTTAAGTGGTAATGCCTCATACCAACTTTCCCAAAGTAACCTGGGTGATATTTGTTGGAGTTGATCCTGTGATGATGCAAGCCACCAGCATCACTGCGGCCCCCGGGGGCTTCCTGTGCTTGCTGGCCTGATCACCCCTAACCACCTCTGCCTGCCGGCCTGACTGCCCCTAACTGCTCTCCCCTATTGGCCTGATAGCCCTTAACTGCCTCTGATCCCGCCGCCAGTGGCTTTGTCTAGAAGGACTCCACTCTAATTAGCATATTACCCTTTTATCAATATAGATATATAAATCAACCCTTTTTGTTTACATTCCAGTTTTCCCAGTTTACCAACTTCTGTCTTTTAATATTGTTTCTAGTTTTTGAGTTGTTATCAGGTCAAATCTTTCAATCTTTTCTTTTATACTTCTTTTATTTTATATGCCTAGAGCACCTATGATTAATTTTTTTCAGCTCTCCATTAAAAATGACCTAAGCTTTTTTCTACAAGGAGATAATTTTCAAAAACCTCTGAGCAGATAAAAGGTAATACTGTATTATACTTCTTCCAAATACTTTGAAAAGGCCAAAATGGAAAATTTTTATTACCCAATTCAGTGAAAAAAGTGTAAGGATTCTTACCTCGACCTAAAACACAAATAGCCATTAAGTTGGATGAGTAATAAGTAGAATGGAATTTCAGGAGCTCCTGTCTTACATCAATGCCTTCTTGATTCGGTCTAGTCTCTAGAGTATATTTGTTACCTGAAAGGTAAAAAAAAAAAAACATTTCTCAGAACACATAAACTACTAGTATGTGGACTTAAAATTTTGTAATTATTGAAACACTGCTGTAAGTTAAACTTAAAAAACAGAGTGCAAGCTGACACGCACAGTGATTAGTCGTTTGAATGGAAGCTGGATAAACAAAACAGTATAGTACAAACCAGTGGCATTTTAAGCTATAGAGAATTTTCCCTTAGGAACTTAAAGTGCTGTATAAAAATTTTACTTCTTACAACCCCTATGCGATAATGGGTAATTTGAGCACTTATAAGATAAAATTAGATCCACATGGCCTTCATTCACACTTAGTTTAATTCCCTAGATGCGACACAATTAATTTAGCATAGCCACTAAGGGATCTTTTTGGAACTTGCCAAGTTACTTGTGGAAATAAACGTACTATTCTTGGCTGCAGCACTAAATATGTGATGTAAATTTTCATGAATTTGATCTAGATTGGTAAAAATAAGATGCAGTGCTATTTTTTTAAGTCTCAAGTGATAACACCATGAAATTTCTTATGAAATCAAATAACTAATCAAATTAGGATGAAATATGCATGTCAAAGCAAATACTCAGATTGTCTAAGTACTGCTTTTCTAAAAAGGATATTTAGAGACTGAGATGGAATTTCAACAATTAGTGACTCTAAAAATGGCACCTTGACTAGCAGTATCTTAAGATCCTACTTAGAATAATAAATTTTATTATTGCTCCTGCTTAAATGGGCTTCTGACTTTCATCTGCAAACATGAAACTATGGCAGAACATAGTCTTGATGTAATTTTCCCCGTGGGGTTAATAATGGTTGATGAGCTGACATTGATTGGAGTCCATTCTTTTAAACTAAATTGGATATCCAGGGAGAGCCACCAGAGGGCAATCTTAGACCCAGAGAGCTGCACAGTGTTTGGAGCCAAGAGTCATGCCTGAGGATGCTTGAATTAACAGAACCAGTGAGTGTGTGTACAAGTGATCATTAACCTTTTTCAAGTCACAAAGCAATCCAATGTACTCATCTTCACAAGCAGTAGTCTGCTAATCAGGTTTCCAGGTTCTTAACTAGTCTTCTCAGTTTCTCACCAAAGATCCACTTCAATTCCAGATCAGGCCTACGTGGGATCCTGGGACATCCCCTCACTCTACCTAGAGGATTCCGATATTCTTAAAAGTACTCAGTCTCAATTCTTCAGGAAAAAAACTTTTTTGCGGGTAATTGCTTGAAGCTCTCTCTCATTTTATGGCAAAACTTGAGAATTGATGGTGTTTCCCTTTTCCACTAAGTGAAGATTCTAAAAGCCTCTATTCCAACAGACTTAGAGCTTCCTTGGTCATTTACATTGACAAATTCAAATTCCTATAATATTTGGACAAAGATCAATACATTGGGACACACAAATTTAGAGGAATTAAGTTTTATTTCAACAGGCTATAAATTTTATATTAGAAATTAGATTTTTAAAAATCTGAATGTGATTTGATTTGCCTATTCACAATCTAATTAATATTCTGGTTTAAAAAAAGTCTCAGGTCAAAGTTTAAGAAGACCAAGATCATGGCGTCCATCTAGAACTTAAATTCTTTCAGGTTAGGGGGGGCAAAAAGAGGGAGGGAATGAGATATTTATAATACTATCAACAATTAAAAAATATATTTTAAAATAATTCTTTCAGGTTAACCAGCTCTAGCTCATCCTTGTTTTGATTTTAACTTACCTGAATATCTTACGATTCTAATCTCTACTCTTTACCTTTAGGTCCACTTTAAAATACAGAAATTATAGCAGGAGCATTGCATATACACCAAAAACACTAAGACATGGATCAATGGCAAAATTCTGACAACATCACATTAAAATGAGCCAAAAGACCACAGCAGAATACAATACAGCAAAGAGAATGAATAATCCACTATTTATATGCAATAGTATATAGATGGACTTCACAACTTTAAGGCTGAATAAGAGGAGCCAGACACAAAAGCGTATACACACTTTATCATCCCATTTATACAAACAAAAACTGATCTGGGTTATGAAAGGCAGAACAGAGGTTACCCCGGGGAGTGGGGAGTGGCTACAAAGAAGCACAAAGAGAGCTGGTGAGGTGCTGGTGATGTTCTGTTTTTTGATTGGGTGCTGATTCGTGTGCTCAGGTTTTGAAAATTAAATGAGCTATACATAAATAATAGCAGTACATTCATTCAACTGATTCTTCCACTAGCAGCAAAAGTAAAACAGCAACAATTTATCAAAACGACACATACTCCTGTACATTTATTATACCTCAATAAAAAGTTAAGTGAAAAATAAGGTGCCGTGTCAACAGCAATCTTGCTCATCTAAGGTAAAAATCGAATGATAGTGGATCTCTGGCTGAACAGAGACAATCACATTTGTTCTGAAAAGTAGCCTTAGCTGCAAACAGATACCATTTTACAAATCTACGTTCTCATTTGTTTGTTGTTTTCCTACTATGCGATGACAAAAAGAAACCGGTTATCCACTTGGAAACACATCCCAGAATGGCAGTTCTGTATCCTTAGAAGCTCCTGAATTAGAAAAAAGAAAAAGGTGCCGAGACCGGTTTGGCTCAGTGGATAGAGCGTCGGTCTGCGGACTGAAAGGTCCCAGGTTCGATTCCGGTCAAGGGCATGTACCTTGGTTTCGGGCACATCCCCAGTGGGGGGTGTACAGGAGGCAGCTGGTCGATGTTTCTCTCTCATCGATGTTTCTAGCTCTCTATCCCTCTCCTTTCCTCTCTGTGGAAAATCAATAAAATATATATTTTAAAAAAAAGTATAAAACAGCATTCAACATCCAATAAATAGAACGGAAAGTTTGATAACACCAAGGGCTATTTTGGGACATGAAGTAATGAAAACTCAGACACTGCATGAGGGAGTGCAAATTAAATCAGCCTCCATAGGCAACATTTAGATAATATCTGTTAAATGTAAAAATGTACATGTCCTACTATATAGTAATTCCACTCCTAGCACCTTAGGGAACTCTGTGTACAAGGAAACATGTACAGGGAATGCTCACCACAGCAGTACTGTTCCATTAACAGGAAAATGATAACTACTGGTACACATGTTCAATGAATTATTCAAATAGTAGCAAAAGTAAGACGGAAAAACTTATCAAAGACACACTCACCAATATGGATAACTCTTAAAAATATAACATTGAAAGAAAAAATACAAATGGTATAGATGACTCACAAAAAAATACCATTTTTGAAAAGATTAAAAAAACTACACAACATACTGCTTAGAGGTAAAGAGGTGACTAGCAATGTTTTCTTTTTTTTTTCTTTTTTTAAAAAATATATTTTATTGATATTTTATAGAGAGGAAGGAAGAGAGATAGAGAGCTAGAAACATCGATGAGAGAGAAACATCGACCAGCTGCCTCTTGCACACCCCCCACTGGGGATGTGCCCGCAACCCATGTACATGCCCTTGACCGGAATCGAACCCGGGACCTTTCAGTCCGCAGACAGACGCTCCACCACTGAGCCAAACCGGTTTCGGCAGCAATGTTTTCATTAAAAACAAAACAAAACATGGGAATGATAATCACTAAGCTTAAGATAGTGGTTACTTGTCAGGAGCCAGGAGGAAAATGCAATTAGAGAAGTATACATCGTATGCTCAAACTGTATTTGTAATGTTTGTGTTTGTACCTATCTCTTTTATGACAAATAAATCTGTAAAAGTGTCAAAGTATTTAACATAATACTTTTTGTTGTATAGTAGAAAATACATAATAAATAGCAGCTACTACTATGATCTGAATTGTAGGAGGTACTTCGACTTTCTGAGTATATCATAGAAACTGCGGCAGTAAAGTAGGGAAGAAAGCTCAGCCAAAGGTCCATATGACTTTCCTCTACCTAAGAATGCAGGTATGGCCTGGCTGGTGTGGCTCAGTGGTTGAGCATGAACCCATGAACCAGAGGTTCCCAGGTTCAATTCCCGGGTAGGGCCCACACCCAGGTTTCAGGCTTGAACACTAGGTAAGGGGCAGCAGGTGACAGTAACGTTTCTATTTTTATATCCTTCTCCCTTCCTCTCTCTCTCTCTCTCTCTCTAAAATCAATAAAAACATTTTAAAAATAAAGAAAAGAAGAATGCAGGTGTAGAAAACAACGTGAATATAGCTGGGATAACAAATACCAGTTTAGTCTCCAGACACACACTGTCCTAATTTAGTGCTAATTCAGCTGGGTCGTGTACATCAAATTAAAATGCCACTACCAAAATCTGAATCCTATCTTGCTGGCTCTATCACCATTACAGTGAACTCCCACAGTGGACTGAGGATGTCAGCGTTGCTGACCCAATGGGACTGCCACTCTGAGTCTGGTGGAGAGAGCACTGGCTTGGTGGTTGGGAGATTTGGGATTTCTTGTCCTGGCTCAATCATGCACTAATTAAGTAACCTTGGAACAGACTCCAAATATTCCAAGGGCTCATTTATTTTATCTGTAAAATAGGAGTCACATGGATACATGCCCAGAGGTTAAAAGGGCTCAGTCCCTGACTCCTTCGTTTCCTAGCTATGGAGCACAGGCAAGTTTCTCAACCTCTATAAACCCACTTCCTTATTAGTAAAGAAGAATAAGGAACCGATCTCACAAGGTTACTGTGAGGATTAAATGAATAATCCATGCTAAGCCTCAGCATAGCGTCTGAATTTAGGTTGTAATTCTGTCGAAAAGTGATAATAGACATGAATGGGGCTTTGTAAATTGTCAAGCTTCAGTAAATGCTATTTTATATTTCCATTGTAACAATTTAAATTCTATTTTTAAAAAAGTTTATAAACTCGGGAACTAATGTATATAAATGCTGACTTTCAAGGAAATGTAATTTATTTTTCGAAAGTCAGCCATATATTTCTTACATTCTGCGGGAAAAACTGAAGTTTTAAAAATCTATTTAGAAACTACAGCTGTCTCCAACTGCATGTCTGATAAGGTTCTCAAGAAAAGGTCAACTTGATCATTATAATCGTGAAAATCTTAAATGTTTTCTAAAAACCCAGGATTCTGAAGGTTTAGGTATCTACAGTTACTTGAAACTCTTATATATGAAATATAATAATTTACATATCACATTTTCTTTATCCATTCTTTATCCATTCACCTATTGATGGACACTTAGGTTGCATCCTTTTCTTGGCTCCTGTAAATACTGCTGCATATATCTTCTCAAATTAGTGTTGTTGTTTTCCTTGGTTAATACTCAGAAGTCAACTGCCAGGGTTGTATGGTGTGTCTATTTTAGTTTTTTGAGGAATCTCTATATCGTTTTACATAGGGGCTGCCCCAGTTTGCAGTCCCACCAACAGCGCATAAGGGCTCCATTTTCTCCGCATCCTCATCAGCACCTATTTATTGATGACCACCATTCTGATGGATGTGAGGTGAGACCTCATTGTGGTTTTAATTTGCATTTCCCTGATGATCTATGAAGTTGAGCATCTTTTCCTTTGTCTGTTAGCCACCAGTATATCTTCTTTGGAGAAATGTCTTTTCATGTCCTCTACTCATTTTTCAATTGGATTGTCCTGATCTTCCATGAAAAGCTTTTAGCTTTTCACCAGTGAGTACGATGTTAGTTGTACTCTTAGCATATGAAGCCTTTATCAAGTTCAAGACTCTATACCCAGTTTGTTGAGTTTTTATCATAAACACAAGTAGAATTTTATCAAATGCTTCTTCTGTATCGACTGGGATAATCATATGATCTTCATCCTTGGTTCTGTTTATGTAATGAATCACATCATTTTGTGGATGTTGAACCACTGTTGCATCCTTGGTATAAATCCCACTTGCTCGTGGCATATAATCTTAATGTACTACTGGATTTAGTTTGCTAGTATTTTGTTGAGAATTTTGGTATCTATGAAGAACATAATTTCAGCATGTTTCTCTTCTTTTGGCAACTTGATAAATTATCTTGTGTTTAATGGCTGATCTGAAGATTTTCTTGAATATTTTGTATGCGGACAAGTACATCATGTGGAAATAAGCAAAATTTTCTTTTGTTTCTTTTCCACCTTTTAAATAAATATCACATTTCCCCTTGACTTATTGGAATACTTAGTGTGATACTACAGCTGAACAACAAAAAAAGCAATTAGAGGGCATTCTTGTTTTGTTCTTTACTTTTAGTGGAAATCCTTTTGAAACATCACCATTAATCATGATGTTTGAGATAGATTTTCATCAAAGCAAGAGTTTCGGGTTGTTTTTATCCATGAACGAGTGCTGACTTTTATCAAATGCTTTTTCTAAGTCTACTGAAATGACTACCTATGACTTTGGTTTAAGCTGTGGATTGAAACCCATTTGATCGTGGCAAAATAAGTTTAATGTATTTGCAGAACAGAATTTCTTATAAAGAGGATACCAGATTTCATCCTAGGATGTAAGATAGATAACGTTTGGTAAAACTTTTGTTTTAGGTCCTAGACAAACACATATGTATGTGCGCTGAGTTGCTGAGTAAAACATCCTTATTACTGTGGGTTGTTTAAAAATCAGTTTGAAAGCCACTGGTCTATACTAGTCTTGAAGCAAGAGAGAAACCCTGTAAAGAACAAATATTGTAAGGTTTTCTTGAAAATAAATAACACAATGTTTGGATTTTGTTGATTTAAAAATACCCATATTTTCCTGATATTATTATGTAAATATTCTTTAAAATATTTTATACTTAAATGTTATTAATATTAGAATAATAAGTCATAATCCCTTGATGGGCAAAATGGCCTACATTCACAGAAACATCTGAAGTCACTTAAAAGTAACAGAAATAAATTCAAGCATGGATTTCTGAAAAGAACTCTTCTTTGAAGATCACTTTTACAAAATTTTCTTTATGTAATTTCTAGGGCTAGAACTTTCATTATAGTTTCAAAAGTATCTGACTTTAGAAATGACAAAACATCTACTCCCAAAAAGTTCAATGTTAATTTGTATTTCTAAAATCAGAAGGTAACTTGGCATCTACACTACTTACATCACAGTTTCTGTCCTATTGCATCGAGTCTGGCGTATTCATGTCTTGGCTGTTTATATGACTTCATCCTATGCTGACTAACTGCTTAGCCTTGTCAATGGTCATATGCCCTCAAACCCCACCCATATACATATGGCCACTCAATGTTTCTCTTTGCCAATCACTCCTGAAACTTTCCTTTAGGACATTTTTTTTTTCTTTGCTTGTAAAATAATATTACTCACCCTCCTCATTGGATTTATTTCCGAAAGATTTGTGGCTGCTTCCTGATTATACTGATTATGATTTGTCACCAGTGAGGCTATTTAAAAAGAGGCAACTCCCAAAGAGGAGCCCCAACTTGTTCTGCACAATGGCAGCATTGTTGGTATAAGTATCTAACCCGCCAAAGGATAACAATTACTTGGGTGTAAGAATTTTGAAAAAAAAAAATTTTTAACTCACATTCCCTTCTAATATTTCATGTATGCTGATGTTCTCTACTAAAGCCACTTTTCAAATAAATTGGCATTACAGAGACATTTCAGAGACCTCAGAATTTATCTTAGCGATGATACTGATATTGAGTGTCAAGTATATAAATCTGAAGAACAAAGAATCACTGCTTCTAAATGCAATTTTTAAAACAACTTAGAATTCTGTAAAGGGATGCTAATTCCCTGACTGCCACTAGATATAATAGTGTGATATCCAAAATGAAAGAAAGCTTTCTTTATAGCCTTTTTTTTAAAGTCCCCCAAGTTAACTTACATAATAAACATAAAATTGAAAGTGCACAAAGCAATCTATTAGTTACATGTAATTTCATAATCCCCAAAGTAGTATTTTTAAAATCGTAGCAACCTATTACAACAATTACATTTGTTCAGTGGGAATGGCAAGAGAGGATGAGGAGGGAGAAACCAAGACTGCGGCATAGGAAAACACCTAGCCTGTTGCCTTGCACAACAATTTCAAAACTACGACTAAAAGACAAAAGGGGCATCATCCAGAACCACAGGAAGGCTGGCTGAGTGGAAATTCTACAACTAGAAGGAAAGAGAAAAGCACACTGCGACTCAGAGGAGCTGCAGGAGGCAGAGGCACCGAGACCTGTGCCTGGAGAGGACTGGCTTTCTCAAACGGGAGGGAGACACAAGCTCCTGACTGCTCTGAACTCCAGTTCCGGGCGAGACTCTGGGGACCCAGACTCATTCGGGGAGAAACTGGACTGTCCGGCAGTGGGTGGAACTCAAAGGTGGCTTTCTCTGACATGCTTGCAGTGATTTACACAGGACACTGAGACACAAGGGCCTATTAGGGCAGGGCTGACGGGAAACCAATGTTGTCTGCTCCACCCTGAGACTCCGTCCCAACCAAGCTGAGCACAGAAGCTTTTGCAAGTCCTGTCTCATAAGTGTGTCTCCTGCACAGAAGTTCTCCCAGCGAAGACACAACTGATCCTCACAGCCAGTTGGCCTGGAGGTCAATTCCTCCTAATGATACCAACAACAATCAAGGCTTAACTATAACAAAGGGATGCCCCAAGAGTGTCCACCTCAGGTAACTAGCACACAAATCCACTCTATCAACTCAAGGTTAAGTAGCCAAAATGCAGAGACAAAGAAACAGATCACAAATGAAAGAAATAGAGGAAAGCAAACGACTGGATATAGAGTTCAAAACCACGGTTATGCCAAAACCAGTTTGGCTCAGTGAATAGAGCATCTGCCTATGGACTGAAAGGTCCTGGGTTCAATTCTGGTCAAGGGCATGTACCTTGCTTGCGGGCACATCCCCAGTGAGGGGTGTGCAAGAGGCAGCTGATTGATGTTTCTCTCTCATCGATGTTTCTAACTCTCTATTCCTCTCTGTAAAAAATCAATAAAATATATATATTTTTAAAAACAGCACTTCTGCCCAAAGTTGTGGCTCAGTGGTTGAGTCTCAACCAGGAGGTCACGGTCGATTCCCAATCAGGGCACATGCCTGGGGTTGCGGGCTCAACGCCCTGTGTGGGATATGCAGGATCAATGATTTTCTCTCATCATTGATGTTTCTATCCCTCTCTCCCTTTCCCTTTCTCTCGGAAATCAATTAAAAATATATTTTTTTAAAAATAGCACTTCTCTTTAGAAGTGAAGGGACAAAAGTTTTGCCATCCTGAAGCTGCCTGTTGGGATATTGATTTTAACGTGCTTATTAAGAAATAAGACTCAGAAAGAACCTTTGGCCTTCTCCATCTACACCTCCTGCCTAAGAGGTTAAGATGGAAAGGCCTACTCCAGGAAGGGAATTTCAGGATATTCATTTTAGCCTAATTTGAATTAAGTATGGTAAACAGGAGGACTTCAAGCAGGGGCCTTGTCACTAGAAATCCTGCCCCCCACTGTTTCCGAGTTGCCTAGCAAGAATTTGCCTGCTGTGTTCCCTTCTCTCAACTATTTGAAAATCGCCCACTCTTACTTCTTAAATCTAATACCCCGTTCCCCCTACCTTTCTCCTTTATCCAAAATGTCATATGTATATACCCAATGTTGCCTCACTGTTTTTGAAATTTTCGCGCTTACATGCATTTCCCATGAATATATATATAAACATTTTATTTTCTCCTGTTAATGTTTTTAATTTATTAGCCCAGCTAGAAGAACTTAAAAGGTAGGAGGAAAAGTTATTAATGTTGTAGCTCCCATTAGAAAGTAGACTTAAGGATAAAAAGATTCATTAGCTTCTCCCTTTGAAATGCTGGTTAATATCTATTCACAATTGTAACTGCTCTGCTCCTTCAACATTTAGACCCCTATTTGAATGAGATGGCCAGAGAAACCCTCTACAGGGCAAATAATTGATCAGGTCAATGTTACCTCAAGTTTGAAAATAGCATCCTGAATATTACGTATAAAGTCCAATGCCAGGAATCTGACTCCCATATGACATTCTTCTTTTGGAACTACTAAGTAAAATGCGAGTCACCTGTTAAATGGATTATAACTGCTTCATTCTTATTGTTTCTAATCTCTAAATTCAATTCTACACCTTGCTACCCAACAAACTCACTTCATATTTGGCCACTATTCTCAATAACCTATCACTTTCTCCATGAAGCCCATATACCTCAGGTTTGGCTTTACCTTAGGTCATTAGTCACAACATAGGTGCTTACACTGGGACCGGGCAGATACTTAAGGGCAGGGGCAAGAAATGAAAGTAAGTAACAATGATATAAAAACCACTTCTCAGCTCTAGGCTGTGAGTTTATAAAAAAAAAAACAACACAACTGTGTAGGTAAAAATGAGTTCTGAAATGTTCCGTCTTGAACTGTAAAATACGATACTGTGCAAAGAGGCCATGGGTTTAAGTGAGGTCAAGGAGAATGAATGCATGAAAGCTGCTGTTGACAAACCTGTCCCAAATTTGCTGAAGGGGTGTTTGGGATTCCCCGTAGCTTTCTCCAGCTGAAAGAGTCTCCAAGCATCGTTCATCACATTCTTCTCGTGTTCTGAATCAACTGCATTCACCTCTCTGTCTTTGCAGCTCTCATCAAATAAGGGGCACAGGAAAAACTGGGCAAACCTAAGGGTGTGAAACATAATTTGAAAGCTGTAATTTTTTAAAAGTGGCCTTTAAAAAATCCTTGAAACTTATCAGATAGGAAATATTAATTCTACAGAACCAGAAAAAAACTACCATTGTTACTAAGAAAAAAGGAATATAAAGTATGTTCTAAGTAACATAAGAAAAATATAATATTGGACATATGTAAATTCAGAAGTCAACCTACCCGAGAGATGTTAAATAATTAGCGAAGATATAAAAAATCTATTTAAGATTTGCAATTTGGCATATCTATGAAAATCCTTGTTATAAATGGCTAATTCTCCAAAAAAGGAAAAGGCAGGCGACAGTTCTTAGGCAAGGAAACCTTAAACTTACAGTGTTAGGTGCAATTTCACTAAGACTCAGACATTTTAGGACAAACTAAGTGACCTACTTTTAAAAGACTCTATTTGAATTTTTCTTCTCATGGAAAAAAAATAAATAAACCTACTTTAATTAGTGAAAAAAATGGAGTGAAAAACCTATGACATAGTAGTTTGACTAAGTCATAACTATGGGCATCTATGAAATTATGAGTATTTTAAAATTTTAATAAGCAGTGATTCCACAAATACCATGGCATGTAACTCTAACAAAATTAATTAAAATGCTTTCCTTGAGACTATTCTTTAATAGTAGTACCAAAGTTTAACTAAGATACCTCGAGTTAATAAATTAATTCTCCTCTATCAGGTTGCAATCATGATTTCATACAGAAATTCTTCTTAAGAAACGTTAGCCTCCATCTTATAAAAACAAGACCCAGAATTCAACTGAAACTGAGAGTAGGAGGTCTGTCTGAATGAACTACTATTCAGTGGACCTAAGAGACAACCTCTTCTACTTACGTCAATATGTTCAGGCTAGAAAGTGTGCCTCATAGTTACATACACTAGATAGGCCTACATAAAGGGTCATGATTATGAACAGTATAAGCCACTTTTTTAAAAAGATGCTCTTATACAAGTGGGGTTTTTTCACTCTGAGGCAAGTAACAGACATCCTCCATCATACAGAGATCTATCATATGAACATCTGCAGTAGCATTTGTAAAGCAGAAAATGAGCCCAGGGAACTTACGTTAAGTCTTCTGGGAATACATATGATTATATCTCAAAGCTGCTGCCTAAAGATCGAAACATAAGCTAAAATAAGTAAGAAACGGGCTACTTTGAGCTAGCCATGTATCCTGTTAATATTCTTTGCTCTAAGGAATGAATTCAAACTATTAGGTTGCTAAAAAAAGATATTACTATTATTAAGATAAGCAAGCAAATAAAGTTGACAATTACTAAAACTGCAAGGTCAGACTCAGTACCAATTCACTAAAAAGCTCCAGACCACACTTGATAATACAGAAAACTATAAAAATTCACCAAGAAAACAATTATACTTTGAATTAATCCACTAATATAACAAAAATTTTAAATGGTTAGCTAAATAGAAAATTGACCACGAAATTAGATTGGCCTAAGGGAGACTGTTATAGAAAATACTTTCACAAAAAATACCCAGGGTTGAAACTGCAGGTCAAACATTCTATATCTGCTAAGTATTCTTGAGAAGAGTGGAACTAGAGGAAATAAGAGTATTTAAGTTCTAGCATTCTGGAACAGAATTATGTTCTGTTACAGTTTATCCTTTATCACCTGCTTCATATGTAATACCAGTTAGAATGAAAAAGACTGGTGAGAATTTTATAAGTCAATAAAACATTTTGTAGGCCTGAAGACTGGTTTAAAGTCAGACCATTATTTTTCTTCTACCACAAAGTAAATATATGAGATCACATTATTATTTTTCTTTTTTTTTTACAAAACCCAGGGGTGAGGGTAATACTGATTAAAATACTCTTGTTAAGCTATAAAGCTGTGAAGGCATCTCTGTAAAAATAATAATTATTACTATTACTACTATTAATGTCATAAGTGCACAAAGTTGGATAATGTATAGAACATTCAGCAGTACCTGTCTAGGGCACCTTCTAGGTGTTCATGGGAAACATCAAAATAATAATTGGTATGCTCTCCACTAGTAAAAGCATTTGAACTTCCTGCATGCTCGCTGAGAAACTGGCTGTATTCATTTTCTTTAGGATACTTCTTTGTTCCCAAAAACAGCATATGTTCACAAAAATGACTTAAGCCAGCAATATTTGGAGGATCTGACAATGAACCTGTAAAGAGTAGAGAAAACATGTATGTAATAAATCATTTTTACGTTGAAAGAAATAAAATACAGATAAGTCATAGATGATTTGAAATTTCTGTTAGCATGACAACTCCACTCATACAATCAGAAAAAAACTAAGCCTAGGCTGCTCTAAAATAATACTGTGTAGTTCTAGCCCCACCTTTTGACATTAATTAGCTGTTGACCTTGGGCAGATTTTAACCTCTCTGGACATTAGTTTCCTCACACATCACACTGGAGGGAAAGAGGTGAATTCACTGCTATTTTTATTTTGCAGGAGACAGTATAGCAGAATGCTAAGGGCACTGGTTTGGGGGTTAGCATCTCTATTAGTTATGAAACTCTGAGCACAATATTTTATCCACCTTGCCTCAGTCACTTTTCTATATACACACCTAACTTAAGAGAGTTGTGTGAATAACAATTAGATGATATTTGCAAAGCACCTTGTATTGTGTTCAGCAATAATTATTTGTTCAATATATGATGGTTATTACTTTTTCCCCTCCATTTTAAAATGTCACTGAGGCCGAAACCAGTTTGGCTCAGTAGATAGAGCGTCGGCCTGTGGACTCGAGGGTCCCGGGTTCGATTCCGGTCAAGGGCATATCCCTTGGTTGCAGGCACATCCCCAGTGGGAGGTGTGCAAGAGGCAACTGATTGATGTTCCTCTCTCATCAATGTTTCTAACTTTCTATCCCTCTCCCTTCCTCTCTGTAAAAAAAAAAAAAAAAAAAAAAAAAAAATCAATAAAGTATATTTTTAAAATAATAAATAAATAAATAAATAAATAAATGTCACTGAGTTAAACAAAAATTTTTCAGAAAGAAAACATTCCTCACTAAATGTACATATACGTAAGAAGCAAGCTGAATAAAATAGCATTAAATGTGGGAGAAATGTGCACACAAGAATCTTAGGAAATGTATTTCCTTGTGTACCCAAAGTGTACAAAAGTGAAAGAATTAGAACTGTTACAGTACAAGATGGGGATGAATTTCCTTGCTGCTAGGTCACCTCAGCTGAGAACCTAACAAGATGTTCTTGGTGAATGTAAAATTATTTGACTTAGACAGCCGTAGGTTATCAACAGCTGTACAGAGCTGCTGTACAAAATAAGGTACATGAAACTGGCAGCTGTGAGGTCTTTATTTGCACAAACATGGAAAGTTCTAATCAATGTTAACATGAGGTCGATGACACTGAACAAAGCCCACTTCACAATTTTAAACTGTACCTATGTGCACATCAAGAGCCGCTGATGACTTATCGGTGGTGGGGTCGCTGATGAGAAGTACTTTGATGCCATTGGCCAGCTCCAGCCCCCGGTACTCTCGCTTGTCTTCAGGAGATTTGATAATGTGATTTCCTATTCTCTTGATTGCTGGATTATTCATTTTGCTGTAGGTCTTTTTGTGGAAACTTAAAAGAAAAAAAAAATAATTGTTAGATTGTGGCTGCCTTTTTTTTTTTTTTTAATACTTTTTATTTATTTTTTTTACAGAGAGGAAGGGAGAGGGATAGAGAGTTAGAAACATTGATGAGAGAGACATTGATCAGCTGCTTCCTGCACACACACACCACCACCACCACCACCCCCACTGGGGATGTGCCCGAAACCAAGGTACATGCTCTTGACCGGAACCGAACCCGGGACCCTTCAGTCCGCAGGCCAACACTCTATCCACTGAGCCAAACCAGTTTCAGCTGCCTTTTTTTTTTTTTTTAAAGAACAAATAATAGTATTAAGCAAAACCATTTATTGTATCATCAGATTAAGACACATCTGGAGGAAACTTTTTATAGCCTACCTACAAGGTATAATCATTCCACTCCTTCCTCTTACCCATCCTTCTTTCAGAGAAATGTTAATATTGTTTTTGTAGAGCCATATTTAGGACAGCACACGAATGAGGATTTGAGACAGGATGGGTTGGGCCTGACCTAGAATACAGTTTTCAATTACCAATAACTGCTTTCCCACATATTTCAGAGGCATCTGCTAGAGTGAGCTGAGAGTTGTAAGAATTATTATAAGGTCATCCAAAACATTGCTCAACCTGAGGACATTCAAAGATAGGGCAGATCTAGAACTCATCAGTCTGGTATGCACATGCCCAGAACATAGGGAACCATCTTCAATGAGGAAAAACCCTGTGAGGTCCTCATACAAAATAAGAGATCTGGGCTGTCCTATGAGTCTTGGCAGCAAAAGGAGGGACATAAAAATAAACAAGGTTGGAAGGACCCCAAGTAATTTTTGTAGTCCAGTGCAAAGGTGAATGCCAGAGCAGGAACAGGTCTTAGTAAAGATGTTAAGTTGTCTTTCAAAGGACTTACTTCTCTTCCTCTGATAGTCCTTTTCTTCTCTAAGAAAGCTTGAGTTATGCTGATGGAAAGGGGCTCTTGACTGCTATGCAAGGATTGTAAGTGCAGCAAAGGGATTTTCCAGAGTATGGGGTTATGTATGTTTTGAGACTAAGAGTGGATGCTGTTCTTGTCTATGTTGCTTAAGAGACAAAAACTGAGCCTGTTATTATTAGTAGGTGAATATACTAATCAAGAAAAGCCAAAAACATATCTTAAACTACAGAGAAAAAATGATCCTGCACTACCACATTTGCTTCTCACCTGGAAGACAAAAGAAGTGGGTCTGACTGCTCCTTAAAGACTGACCTCCAGATTTAACAGCAAATCAGAGGGGACACAAATAGACATACAATTTTATGAGATAAAAACTTTATTTTTTGTGTTAAAATCTTTGGAGATTAATGGAGTGAAAAATCCAGTTTGCTTTTGTCAGAAAAGTTTCCTCTCTAAAATAATCTGTAACCAGTCTTCTGAGTAAGAAATCATCAACCAAAGAGGTTTGTTTGCTTCTATTAAGACCATCCCTGATATCTTCTTTAGAAAAGAATATTTGGAATATTAAAGATCAATAGCATAGGTCATACTAAATGTATCAATACCAGTTTTTAAAAACCAGGTAGTACTTTACAGAGACATTGCTAATAGTTTCACC
Source organism: Vespertilio murinus (assembly GCA_963924515.1). Classification (NCBI taxonomy): domain Eukaryota; kingdom Metazoa; phylum Chordata; class Mammalia; order Chiroptera; family Vespertilionidae; genus Vespertilio; species Vespertilio murinus. The sequence goes on along the minus strand of OZ004714.1, from coordinate 21,987,341 downwards.
CTATTTATAGTAAAAAGGTCTAATTTATTTTATTAATTTATTTATGAATTGATTTTAGAGAGGAAGGGAGAAGGAGAGATAGAAACATCAATGGTGTGAGAGAATCATTAATCTGCTGCCTCCTGAACACCCCCTACTGGGGATCGAGCCCACAACCTGAGCATGTGCCCTTTACTGGAATTGAACCCGGGCCCTCCAGTCCCCAGGTAAACGCTCTATCCACTGAGCCAAACCAGCTAGGGCAGTAAAAATTTATAGAAAAACAAAATATAATACTAACATTTTTGGGATATAAGGCCGCTGTTGGAAAATTCAAAAGCAATGTGGAAGTGAAAAGCTATTATTAACAACTTCTTTCTACCTCATTAGCCACAAACTACTTTATGATCCATCTTGCCCAATGTCAAAGGCAGATGAGAATCAGTGCAGCCCTAACCGGTTTGGCTCAGTGGATACAAGGTTGGCCTGTGGACTGAAGAGTCTCACGTTCAATTCTGGTAAAGGGCATGTACCTTGGTTTCGGCCACATTGCCCCAGTAGGGAGTGTGCAGGAGGCAGCTGATCAATGTTTCTCTCTCATTAATGTTTCTAGCTCTCTATTCCTCTCCCTTCCTCCTGTAAAAAAATAAAAAATAAAAAATAAATCAATAGCCGAAACCGGTTTGGCTCAGTGGACAGAGCATCAGCCTCGAGGGTCCCAGGTTCGATTCCGGTCGAGGGCATGTACCTTGGTTGCAGGCACATCCCCAGTAGGGGGTGTGCAAGAGGCAGCTGGATGATTCTCTCTCATCGATGTTTCTAACTCTCTATCCCTCTCTTCTTCCTCTCTGTAAAAAATCAATTAAATATATTTTTTAGAAATAAAAAATAAAAAAATCAATAAAATATATTTTTTAAAAAGAAAGAAAATCCGCCGAAACCGGTTTGGCTCAGTGGTAGAGCGTCAGTCTGTGGACTGAAAGGTCCCAGGTTCGATTCTGGTCAAGGGCATGTACACTGGTTGCGGGCACATCCCCGGTAGGGGGTGTGCAGGAGGCAGCTGGTCGATGTTTCTCTCTCATTGACATTTCTAGCTCTCTATCTCTCTCCCTTCCTCTCTGTGAAATATCAATAAAATATATTTAAAAAAAAAAAAAAAGAAAGAAAATCCAAGTACAAAGTCTTAAAAAATGGTTTTGTGGTTAAAGAAATCTCAGCGTAACAGAAAATGGTCTATCTAAGCCTCCAAAGACAGACTCAATAACAATCCCGGTTAAAGTATTTCCCCGGGGGCAATCTGGACTACAGCAAATGCCTTCAGTTAATAGCTGGTTTTGAAAACCTTGAGTTCAATATAAATTACTGTTTTAAAAAATGAGTTCCAACCTAGCAGCAACATTAAGATCAAATAAGCCACGAGGCGGCCTCCATTAAGCTCCACAGCCAGAAGGGCAGCATTAATGGAAACATTAAGAAAGCTCAGAGATGCCCAGGCTCCGCCCTGCAGATCTCTACTAGAGGAGGGGAGGGGGATTTCAGTGAGGAATTCCACTCAGTGGGATCAAAACCTAAAGGCTATTATGGTTCCACTGCCGTTGTTTACACCCGAAGTTCTCTACTGCGCTTGTCCAGCCAGTTTCATTTGGGGGAACCAAAAGTTACAAGCAACTAAAATGTAATGATGCTGGTGATGGCAGAGCTCTGAAACGTCTACCCAACCCACAACGGTAGTGAGATCAAATACAGATAGGTCAGTTAAGGAGAACAAACTGTCTTATGCTATAGGAGGTGAAAAAAATCATTATAATTAAGATAACCACCCTCAACTATAGGCTACATTCTATGTTTTTGTCAGGGTTCAATTTCTCTTGTCCAGATCTTCATTTTCTTAAAAGAAAAAATATAATCAGAGGCATTATATAACTCATTTGGGCATTGGAGCTATGATTGGTTAATATCCATGGTATGGCTAAGAATAAAGAGATAGATTTATTCTATAAGTCAAACATAAAAATTAGTCCAACTACTTTTACACATTTGTATATGAGATCAGGGACAACTATAAATTTCCAAGCTGACAATGCTCCTGAATCAAATATGACTTCTTGAAGCAAAAGTCAAAAGAGTTAATAGCAGCATTTTCAAACAAGATCCTTCCCAGCAACCCATATTCAATAGCACAGGCTTTGCCTAAAGCATGTCTACCAACACATCCTACAACAATTTGATTCTCACCTTCTGGAGAACTAAAGGAAATGATCTGGAACTCTTCTGATGATGATGAACTCATCAACAGCTTGCCTGTCTCTGTATTTATACTCATGAGATCACGTGTCTATCATCTCAGCTCATTAGCATACAGCATTCAAAAATAATTTTACTTATTACAAATGTTCTCCAATTTGCACCCAACAAAGAATGAACAAGCAAGTATTCTGACTTTTAGATGACAAGCCAGTGCTAAATTAAATGCTTTCCCAGACATTTATTTGATATTTTTAGCCTGTCAAAGTCAAAATCTTAGAATAACTTTCAATTTCAGGGACTTTTATCACACATTGGAAACTTCATCAAAGGCACAGAATTGGCAGGGTTAAGCATTCTCATGAACTTGGAGAGATATTTAGTAATTACAGCATATTGTGTAATTTTGTTTAGAATTTTACAATACAGAAGGTTAGTATTTAAGAGCTGAAAGAGCCATTAGATGTTACCTAATTCGTTGCAGTTCATGGACTTGCAGGACTCTTCCCGGGAGCTGGTTAAATATGTAAAATATCGGAAACCACCAGAGACCTGCTGAGCCAAAATCTGTATTTTAACAAGACCCCCAAAGGAGCTAGTCCCCTATCTTACTTACAAGAAAACTAAAGCTCAGGAACCTGAAATCACTTGTCCAAGGTTATATAGCCAAATTACAACTTGCACTCAGTTATTAACTGTGCCCACTCCAGCATCTCAAAATCCAAAAGAAACATTTAAGGAGGCTATGAAGATGCAGACACTACACCATGCAGGCTGGCTACAAAGATGAGAATGTCAGAGCATTGACTCTTAAGAAATCCGACAGACATGAAAACAAGTCAACTTTTAACTGTGTGGCACAGGTCCAGCGCACTATGGGAGTAATGGAAGAGGGACACCTAACTTTTTAGGAGGGGAGAGAGGAGGAAAGAGAGTAGGTGAATAGAAGCATGCCAAATAAAAGGGAGCTACCAGAGGAAAGGACTGATGCTGAGAAAAAAACATGAGGCACAGGGAGGAAATAGAAGAGCTCGGTGTTAATGGAACGACAACCAGAACTTTCACTGAGAAATCTGGACATATAAAGGCCTAAATTGCAGGATTGCAAAAACAAATTCCCAAATAAGTCATTTCCAAATTCTCATGTCAAGAAAAAAATTTTTCTGCAAATAATCTTTTATTCAGATGATCTGTTACAATCCTTTTTTCCCTCATAACTCTTTAAGTGTTGCACAGTACATTGAGTAGATTGAGAAACTTTATGTTGCCTTTGTTAGATCTGATCCATTTCTAATTTCTAAATGAATGACCTATAAACCCAAACAGGTGAATGAATGATCACGCTAATAGTCAATTATGTATCAAAACCTCCCTTCTGTGGAATCCATCCACCCACTGACGGAAGCTGAGCTTACCCTGTGGCACTCCTGAGTGAGGAGGTGGCATTCCGGGAGAAAATGCCTGAGGTAAGACTCATACCATAAACATTTCTTCCCCACAGAGAGCGGAGGTAAATAAGAATAAGAAGGTAGTACTAGAATGCTTCACTATAAGACTACATATTCCCAAATACTGTTTGCGTTCCTTGACCTACAAAATAACATGTCTCAGGGAATCATCTTCAGTTACAGAGACCAGTACCCCTTACCTCAGACACAAGCTAGATTATAAAGGTGGTATAAACTAAAATCCTGCTAATTAAATTGTTTTCTCATGATGAATGCTTTGTCTTTGCTTCAGGCAAAATGTCAGGTGTTCTAACTGTGCACCTTTCTGGAAAGGTGTTTACAAAAAAAAAAAAAAAAGCAAACAAACGTAAATGAGTAAGGAATCCTGTTAGCAGTATCATTTTAGAGATATGTGCTTTTGCAATTTTGTTCTAATTTTGATACATATATACAACTAGAGGTCCCTAGGCCTGGCCGGCAATGAGGCCTGCTCAGGGCCTGCCTTCATTCCACGCCACCCCCTGCTAGTCAACACACGTCATAGCGAGCGGTCGAACTCCTGGTCAGTCGAACTTCCAAGGGGACAATTTGCATGTTATACAGGACTAGAGGCCTGGTGCACAAGATTCATGCACTCAGGGGGGAACCTCAGACCCAGCCTGCACCCTCTCACAGTCCGGGAGCCCTCGGGGGATGTCTGACTGATGGCTTAGGCCTGCTCCCCACGGGGAGGCTCCCACCATCACCTCTACACTCGCCATCCATGAGCCTGGCTTTGGGCTGAGCACACTGAACACCAGGGGCAGCTGGTGTTTTGAGCGTTTGCCTGCTGGTGGTCAGTGCACATCATAGCAACTGGCTGTTCTGCCATTCGGTCAATTTGCACATTAGCCTTTTATTATATAGAATGGCTGTTTATTCCAAAAGTGACAAGCTTATGTGGGAGAGGAAGATATTTTACTCTACCCTTCTAGGTTTCTTTGGGTAATCTAATAATTAACATGAGACAGAGTAACAAGAGAAATTAACTAAATTTAATTACCTATGTATGTATGTATGTATGTGAACCCCACATATATGAGAGAGTCAGTGATCCCACATACATAAGAGGTTCACAGACAGAAAGGTATAAATGGTATGTATGATAATCCAAGCTAGGGATGAGGTACAATGTGCCTTGGGGCTTCAGAGAAGGTCATTTGCAGAGTAAGAGCAGATGTTCAGTTATTACAAGTTGTCTTATAAATCACAAAGTTTTAGGGTGTTTTTTTTGTTTGTATTTAGAGAGAAAGGGAGGGAAGGAGCGAGGAAGGAAGGAGGAAAGAGAAAAGGGGGGAGAAGCCAAATCGGCCTGCTCTCAGAACCCCAGATGCACTTTTTCCAGGACTGGCTTCTCTCAATAAACTTTTCCTCCATTAACAGTTTCTGTCCGTGAACCCACTTTTCAGACTAATGTTGGTTTCAGGTGGACGCTCTAACACTGAGCCACCATGGCCGGGCTATGGAAGGTTTCTCATAGGTGTGTTTATTTGGTAACCCAGGGTGTTTCACAATATCCTTCCTCCGCAGATGGGCTTTAGGCTGTTAGAAGATGTGAGAAAGATGCCACTGCACTGATCCTAACAATCACTCCATTTTAAAAGTGTCATATGCTTTATAAACTGCTAATTTATAATCTTTTCATTCTCCTTAACCCCAGATGAGGAAACGAAAGCTCAAGAATTAAGTGATTTGCCCAAGGGCATTCCCACAGCTGATTCATGGCAAAGCTGAAGGGACCTATAGCGACAGAGGAGCACAGGAAGGGGAGGAGCAGAAGGTGGTATTAAGGAAATCATAAATGCTTCCTTTCTCAGCTCCAGTTACCACCCCACAGCCCTTCCCTGACCCCATTCTCCTAACAATTCCAAATAACAAAGACAAGGAAATAAAATTTTAAATAGGTCAAAATGTACTTCCCAGGTAAAGCAGAGGTGAGGAGTGGAAGGAGGCTGGAAGAACGCTTCCGATCCGCCCAAGGAGCCCCTGGGCTGAGAGCCACATTTCCTCACCATACTTTGCTAAGAAAAAGAAAAATGTGTAAAAGGATTAAATGTGCAGCAGGTTTGAAGAGAGAGGAGAGTATAGAATTGTCTCATGCATAAAAGGGAATATGAAAATAATCATTACAGCAGATGTAGTAGAGTTATGGGTAATTTATGTTTTAGATGCATCCATTAAACCATAGGAACCGGAAAAAAAGAAAAACCATGGAATTGTTAGGGTCGCCAAAGGAGGAACGCCCGAGGCCAAAAGGGGTGAAGAATTATAAATTTATTAGATCATCTGAATGCCAGACTGGCTGAGCCCCCAAAGACTGGGAGTCAGACGTTTTTAAAGGACTCTACGTGGGCTTTTTCTGGGAGGAGCATTCTCTGTGCAGGTCCGGATTCTGGGAAACTCCGGAGGGGAGAGATAATGGTCTCAGCAAGTGGAATGCGGTCTAAGCGAGTGGGATGTCCATTATGAAGTGGCCGAAAGGTCAGTTCCCGGGGGGCGGGGTATCAATGCAATTATCTGATCAGATCTAACAGTAATCATCTTAGTAAATGCAGAAAAATACTTAACTAAATTCAATAATCATCCCTGTCCTTAAAATAAAAAGTCAGCAAACAAAAAATAAAAGGGAGAGTATCCCTTCATCCCCACAGACAGGATGCTACTACAATCTCTTCTCTCAGCACTGTACTGGCCAGTCCAATAATGCAAGAAAAAGAAAGCACATATAGATGTGACAGGAAGGGGAGACAGACTAACATGATTCATGGCTGGCATGACTGTGTATGTAAAAAAAAATCACAACACCCAACCAACAACTTCCCGATCTGAGTAGGATATAATATAAGGTGACCAGACTTCCCGATTTTTAACAATTCGTCCCGGGTCAAACTGATTCTTTCCAAAAATCAGGACTTTTTAAAAACGCCGCGGGAAGCGGGACAAACTGTTAAAAATCAGGACTGACCCACCGAAAGCAGGACGTCTGGTCACCTTACTATAATGGGTCATGGCAACCGGATTCAGTTTCAATGACTACAAAAGCCACAGTGAATCACAAAAATCGCATTGTTAAAGGTATCGGAGAGTGGTATAAGCACTAAGGACCAGAGGGACCGGCATTCCAGAAAGGGTTGAGCTGGGAGATAAGCTGGTGATCGCCAGCTGTTTTCTTCTCCGGAGGCATTGGGCAATTCTGGGTGTGGCTTGGAGATCACGCTTGGCCCAAGCAGAAGAACTCCACTCAGGGGAAGAGAAACAAGCGAGGCTTAAGTGGGCACAAGATGTTGAGATAGGCCAGAACAAATGGAACGGAGAAACTGAGCAGATAGCTGAGAAAACTGACAGAGCAATCTGCAGCAGATACAGAAAGTCACTTCCCTAGAAATAACATCTCAGCCTCAGACATTTAAGCTCCAGACCAGAAAAGCAGCAAAACCAGGTGGACTGATGGCACGGGCTACGAGGACTGATGACCCTGACTGACACTGACCAGTCAGTGAAGACCAGGGCCCCGTAGGAGCACGCCTAGGAAACACGAATCTTCTGTTGAAACCCTCCCCTAAGATTCCCGCGTGTGAGAGAGAAAGCCTCAAGACAGTGTTCTCCTACTGAGGAACTGCCCCAGCCATTCCCTTTCTCCTCCTCGTCCCCCACTATCCCCGCATAGGCTCGCATCTCCCACACTCTAAGGCGGTGGTCGGCAAACTAATTAGTCAACAGAGCCAAATATCAACAGTACAATGATTGAAATTTCTTTTGAGAACCAATTTTTTTTTAATGTAAACTTCTTCTAACACCACTTCTTCAAAATAGACTCGCCCAGGCCGTGGTATTTTGTGGAAGAGCCACACTCAAGGCTCCAAAGAGCCCCATGTGGCTCACAAGCCACAGTACGCTAACCACTGCTCTAAGGCAAGCATGTCAAACTCAAAGGCTAACACTGGCCAAATAAACAAGGCTTAAGTTAATGTGGCCCACAAAAAAAACAGCTTCAATTTTCATAGAAAAGTAGCTTTATTTCTATAGAGACATGCTGAATAGAAAGGGCTGAAATGAGCAATCATTAACATAAGATAATAAAACATTTTAATAAAAATTAATATTTTTTTCTTGAACATTAACTTAACATAAATAACTGCACAAATGAATAAGCGTAATGCAAATAAACCTATTTTTCTTGTTCTCTGAAAGCAAAATATTGCTACTGCGCACACCAAACAGGTTAGTACAAGACTAATGACGTGGCAATCGGCTGCTAAAATATTTGCTGCTAGTATTAGTGGAGAAAAATAGTGCGCCCGCACATAAGGGCGTAAGAGAAATATGAGTATAACACGATTATAGTCATCAGTCATTAGCGAATGTTGTAGTTCGTTATTAATAATTATGTATAACAGAATATTGTAAAAATTGTTACAAAATTTTTATTAAAACGTTTTTTACATACTGTTATATTGGCCTTCATTGTGGCCACATGTGGCCTGCGGGCTTCGAGTCTGACATGCTTGCGCTAAGGGACTCCAGGGACTTGCAACCTGGGGAGCCACGGGCAGCTCGTCACAGGCCAGCCCTCTGACTGGGTCCCCAAAGCCCCTTCCTCGGACTTCTCGGAGAGCGAGGGCGGCCCCGCCGAGGCTCCCCTGCTGCTGTAAGCCCTTTCTTTCTTGTTTTACTGTCCCCAGCTTTAATAAACATTCCTTCAGTCACCTGGACTCCTGACGTCAAGAACCCACACACTACTTGGTAGCCCTATGTAGACCCCTTTCCAATAACAGTGTGACAGATTAAAGCCCCAAGATATCCCAAATTGACAGCTTATTTTTGCCTCAGGAATTTAACTGAGATACCACTATGTTCCTACCAGAATGCTAAAATGAAAATGGCAGGTGATAAAGAAGTTTTGGGGCAACCCAAACTCTCATACACTGCTGGTGGGAATGCAAATTAATACAATCATTATTTAAAAACTGGCAGACTGACAATATGACCTAACAATTCATGTATTAAATATACACCCAAAATAAATGCATTTATATGTTCATAGTAATTTTATTCATAATAGCTAAAACTAGAAATGATCAAATGTCCATCAACAGTAAAAAGATAAACTGTGACATATTCACACAACGAAATAGCATACAACAATGAAAATGAATAATCTAGAATAAAGCACAAAAGTAAGGATGAATCTCACTAAAAAGGTTGAAAGACCCTGGATGCAAAAGAATAAATACTGTATCCTCCCTATACATAAAGTGCACGGACAAGCTATGCCTTCATGTTAGGATAGTGGTTAGCTTGGAGGGAAAGAGGTAGTGATTAGAGGAAGAGTGAGGGAGGCTTCTGGGTACTGGTCTGGCTATACAGACATGTTCGGTTTGTGTAAATTCATCAAGCTGAACACTTATGATATACATTATAAGTTTTTAAAATATCATAAAGCAATACAATAAAAGGGGGAGGGGGGTATGAATTACTCAAGGCTATAAATATCAATCACCAGAAGTCATCCTAGAAACAATACCCTTGGATAATAAAAAGAAGCTATCCGTATCAAACAGGTGCTAAACAGCGAAGGCTCACTAAGAAATAATAGTCCAATTAACATGACAATTATCTAAACCTTCTCAGGTGTGTCTGAGACAATTCTATTGATGTCATCCTGGCCACAAGACAGCATGAGTCAACTAAGTCAATAATAAAGTATGTTAAATATTTTAATCAAGTCTTCACTCATTATGTTAAGATTTGAAAACTAATTTTAGTAATTACCTACTTTAAACTAGTTATAAGATTTAAAAAGTAAAACGATATTTCCAGCAACCAATTAAAAGTTGACAGAGCAATAAATGTAATCAAAATAAAGCAAAATGATTAAACTTTTTTTTGTAATCCTCACCTGAAGATATTTTTGATTTTTAAAGAGAGTGACAAGGTAGGAAGAGGTGGGAGGGGGGAGATGAAGAGAGAGAGAGAAACATTGATGTAAGAGACACATCACCTGGTTGCCTCCCGCAAGAGGCCGGGCTGGAGCCAGGTATTAAACCTGCACCGGAGGCACCTGCCCGCCAGCCCTTGGGCAGATGCTCTAAACACTGAGCAACAGGCCACGGTGATGAAGCTTTAAATAAATTCTCCCCTCAACAATTTTTCAACATTCATATCAAACAACAATTGAGCCAGGATTTAAACTGGATAAATTCTTTCTTTTAAAACGAAACAAATGAATAATATATATAGTAAGCATTTCTTTAAACTCAGAGTTAATTTTACATATGCTCATAGACGCTCCAGGATCCCAGGGCAGCAGGACAGCTCAAGGATCCCCGTCATGGTCTCTAAAGATTAATTAAATCACAGGGCAGGAAGTTACCAACCTGTAACTAATTCTCTCAAGACAGCCCTCCGAGGAAGGCAGACCACAAACATACATATTCTGTATTCTGTGTGTACCTCTACTTGCGGTTCAGTTCCACCTGTCTGTACACTCTAGTTCTGACAGGAGAATCCTGCCCTCTTCAGCTAACGCTGGTGCAGGAAGCTTGGCCTGCACTCTGCCTTAATATTCTTCTCCACGCGAGTGCTGATCCAATCCACTGACCACTTGCAGCCAGTGTTCAAGTAATTATAAACCTTCACCTTTACCAAATGGCCACTTTGCTGCCTGGACTCTTCTGGTCAAACAGGGCTTGTGAGCTCTGCCAGTAAGAGTCACATGAAGTGCCGAAACCGGTTTGGCTCAGTGGATAGGGCGTCGGCCTGCACACTGAAAGGTCCCAGGTTCGATTCCAGTCAAGGGCATGTACCTAGGTTGTGGGCACGTCCCTGGTAGGGGGTGTGCAGGAGGCAGCTGATCAATGTTTCTCTCTCATCGATGTTTCTAACTCTCTATCCCTCTCTCTTCCTCTCGGTCAAAAATAAATAAAATATATTTTAATAAAATAAAATTTTAAAAAAGCACTCAGTTCTGGTGAATTTGGTATGTATAACAGTAACTGAGGCAATAATTAAAAAAAAGAGTCACATGAAGTGTTCATGTGGGTCCATTAAAGTGACAGAGGCACCTAAAATTGCATTACACCTGGGCAGCACTTATGGCATTTCTCCTATAAAATAGTTATATAGGTATAAATAAACTTCACCAAGGTAGTCTCTGGTACAAAGGAGGCAACCATAAATGGTAACCTTATATTATAATCATAATCATAATTATGGTCCTAGGGAGGTGAGAGGCAAATAGATAACCTCCATAACCACCATATTATTACTAACATTCTTAGCATAGACTCATGCATATTCCAGTTGCATATTGTCATCTCCAGAGGTCAAAAACATTGACCAGACAGGCTAGTAATAGGATGTACTCATCAAGACTCAGAAAACCAGGTAAATAATTTTCCCTTTGTAACTGCTATAGGTGAGCCACAGTTTATAGTTTCTCAATAGGTGTCAATTTTGCTCCCCAAAGGGACACGTGGCAATGTGTCCCAACTGAACTGTCAAAACTGAAGTGCGGCCAGAACCGGTTTGGCTCAGTGGATAGAGCGTCGGCCTGCGGACTGGAAGGTCCTAGGTTCGATTCTGGTCAAGGGCATGTACCTTGGTTGTGGGCACAAGCCTGGTGGGGGCTGTGCAAGAGGCAGCTGGTCGATGTTTCTCTCTCATCGATGTTTCTAGCTTTCTATCCCCCTCCCTTCCTCTCTGCAAAAAAATCTACAAAATATATTTTTAAAACAAAAAAACAAAAAAAAAACCTGAAGTATGCAACTGGCAACTAGTAAGCGGAGAACAGGTATGCTACTCAGCATCCTACAGTGCACAGAACAGTCCCTACCACAAAGAACTATCCAGCCCAAAATGCCAATAGTGTCAAGAATGAAAGACCCTCGTTTCTAGTTCTGACTTTATTATTCAAAAAATAATGGATGAGAATCACTACAACCAATTCGATCCACATAAAACCATGAGATAGCTTCATCAAAACACACAAAGCTATCTGCTTTAAACTCCCATCTCTTTATTTTTAAAAATCTAAACAAACAAAAAAAGGCTTAAATGAAAAGAGGGTAAAACTGATCATGAAGAAGAGGGATGTGCAGAAACTCTGGGACACCAGTCAACCTGCCTCGGAGGGGAGCGCCGGGAGAGCCTTCCAGAACCCACAGTCAGTACCTCGCAGCACGAACTACGGGAATTATTCCTTCAATGCACCCCTCACAGACCCTTTGATTCTCATTTTCCCTGCACGGGAATTAAACCTCATAAAAGTTATCTGGTTGGGCCACACAAGCATTAAATAAGAGAACTAGGATTCAAATCTAGGTCTTCAGACACCAGAGCAACATGCTCTTAACCACGCCACCAAATTAAAAACTTTATTTTATGTACAGAGCCTCTATCTTTGGAAGGATACTCAGAAATGTAGAGTATGGTTACTATGGATAATAGATGCTAGGTGATCTTTATTCTTTGAACTTTTCAGAATAGTACAGAAAGCAGCTTTGGAAAGATAAAACTTTAAGGACTTTAATGCACAAGGCTCTACTTACTAACTTTATAAGCCCAAAGTAAACTTTTATTACTTTGGAATTGCATCTGTGTTCTTGTGTCCAGAAATAAGTACATAACACTTTCCTCTCTTCATAGCAATGATAGCACTGGTATTGTTTTAGTCCACATTTACTGAACACTTAACTACATGATGAAGACAGACACATCGCATGCATTTCCTCATTTAAAACTCACTACACACTGTGAAGAAGGCACTATTTATTGCCCCCATTTTGCCGATGAGAAAACAAGGTTGAGGGGGTAAGGAATGGGTGCTGGGACACACAGAAGTAAATGGCAGGATCCAGGCACTGTGGCTCCAGGATCCCTGTAGCGATGCAAGCCAAAGACCAGTAACGGAACACCTTCTCCTCCAGCCCCTAAAGGACCTGTGTCAGAAAAGACTGTTCCACAACACTGTAACCAATCCATAAAAGCCATGTGCATATGTTCCAGACTAGTAGGTAAAAGAGTGAACCCACCTCCTGCTCTCTCAGCAAGCAAAAACCAGGTTTAATGGTGGGAGGTACAAGAACAACCGGGTCCAGGAGTTTGGACTTGACCTAGAAATAGAGCAGAACCACTGGCGGTGCCTAAGTAAGACCACGGCCCAGGGAAAGAGGTACATTAGCTGGACTAGTCTGATGACTGGGATTAAATAGTAGGAAGACAGAAGGCTGGAAAAATCAGTTGTTAAACTTGTAGATGTGAGATATCGGAGAAAGTGATGGTGATCTGAACTAGGGTGGTGACAGAAGACCCAAGTTTATCCCAAGAAACTAGAATGAAAGACTCGAGAGGGTTTGGTCTTGAAAATAGGTGGAGGGAAGAAGAGAGATTCAAAAATTACACCAATTTTCGAGCTAAACTACAGAAACGATCACATAAACATATACAAAATTAGGGAAATCAACAGGAAACTGAGGACCGTTCATTCAGTAAAGACATGGGGCGGAGTGGGACATCTTCCCCTCGGAAGCAGCTTAGGAGTCCTCCCCCTCCCTTTTATTTATTTATTTTTTAACAATTACATTAAAGAAAAACTATATAGTTGAAGAGGGGAGAATAAAAGTTCTTAAAGCTTAACTCTATAAGAATGTTGCAAGTCCTACTTTTAAAGGAAGAGTAGTGGGATATAAGTGCTGTTGCTTTCCAAAGTAAGTTGAAATAACAAAACACAAAAGTGGACATGGCTAATGAAAAGTCAGAGATAAAGGAGTGGAACTACGCACTATTGAAGTGAAAGCTCTTCGAGGACAAAATGGATCACTTCTTACAAGAGTTTTAAAAGCCTGGATCTTAATAGCTGGTTAAGTGCCGCCTGGCCCACCACTGCTTGCTAAGCCTGGAGAATAGAGAAGAGAGCTGCCTGCACGATGCGAGGACTGATGCCCAAGTGTTTCGAGTGGCTGCCGGGGCCTGGGCTATTCCCTCCAGGTTCCCCCAATAATTCAGATCGTTTCACAAAGCCCAAATATATCCAATTTGACTGAACAGAAGACAACGAGGCTGCTTTTCAAAAATGAACTGGCTTTTATACAAGTGCTTTTAAGATCATCTCTTTCCTAGCCAGTTTGGCTCAGTGGATAGAGCGAGGGCCTGTGGACCGAGGGTTTGATTCCTATCAAGGGCACATGTCTGGGTTGCGGGCTTCCCCAATAGGGGGCAGGAGGCAGCCTATCCATGATTCTCTCATGGTTGATGTTTCTATCTCTCTCTTCCTCTCTGAAATCAATAAAAAATATTTTTTAAAAGACTATTATGTATAAAAAAATATATATCAGATCTTTCTCAAGCAGTAACAGGAAATGAATGCCGGAACAGAACTCAGGCTCTGGGACCAAACAGACGTGAGTTAAACTCCAGCTCTTGCAATGAACAGCTGTGGAACCGTCCCTGTGAGTACATTCTTTCCACTGGGGAGGGCTGATTACTACCTTCCTTAAAGTGCGAATATGTGGTAGCTTCAGATGTTAGTGCTTTCCTTCTTAAAACTACACCCAGCCGAAACTGGTTTGGCTCAGTGGATAGAACATCGGCCTGCGGACTGAAAGGTCCCGGGTTCGATTCCGGTCAAGGGCATGTACCTTGGTTGCGGGCCGTCCCCAATAGGGGGTGTGCAGGAGGCAGCTGATCGATGTTTCTCTCTCATCGATGTTTCTAACTCTCTGTCCCTCTCTCTTCCTCCCTGTGCAATATCAATAAATATATATTTTTTTAAAAACTACACCCAGATCCTTTTGGTTGGACCTGTATTTTTCTTAATTTTTAGCGTGGAGCATTCGAGATGGTTCATCTCATTCGTGATGCTTTCAAGCTCCTGAATCTCCCTCTTTGAAAACAATTGTCAAGAGCTTCACGATACCCATGCTCTGGAAGCGAAGAGCCGTGGGAGAAAGACCACAGAGAAAAATCGAATTGTAGGTGCGCCCACACAAACCTTTCAGTTGTATAAAACTTAAAACCAATGCTTTCTTCGAAGTCACGAATTCTGCGCACTGGAGGCAATAGGAAGCTCAACACAGCCTCTGAGCAACAAGGAAAGAGCAAAAATCGCTCTGACTTGAGGGAGGCCCGGGGATGTGCCCGTCTGTGCTGATCACCCCAATTCTCTGAGCTCGGGGGTCTTTCAGCATGGGGTAGCGGACACTGCGGGGAAATAGAGGAGGAAAAGCAAGTTCCACGGATCCTTTATTCACATGGAGCCTCCTCAGTACCACTAACCGCCGTCCCAGATGGGGCGGTCAAGGCCGAGTCCCACCCGGTTCCTCTGCCCAGAGCTCTCCGCTCCCTGAGGTC
Source organism: Vespertilio murinus (assembly GCA_963924515.1). NCBI lineage: Eukaryota > Metazoa > Chordata > Mammalia > Chiroptera > Vespertilionidae > Vespertilio > Vespertilio murinus. Next base: position 21,972,282 of record OZ004714.1, on the reverse strand, counting down.
CGGCGCACGGCCTCCAGACTCATTTCCTGAACCCCGGCTTCGTCACCTCACTCCCCACCTCAGAAAACACTTACTGGCTCCCTACCTCCTGACTCACCTGGGAGAAAGCCCGGCCAAGACTCAAAGCCCAGGCTAGCATTATCCTAATTTTTATAACACAGGACTTGTTTCCCTCCTAATTCCCCCCACGGATATTCTCTAAGCCTGCAACTGGACCAATCTGCTCACGGTCTCCCCTTACCCCCATCCCCATCCCAAACCCCAAAAAACAGACTAGTCTGCACACCTGGGCTGGATTGCAACCACCCTCTCCTGCCTTTCCCCCCAAAGGTCGGCGCAGGCCCCCTCCTCCCTCCCTCCCTCTCTCTCTCTCTCTCTCTCTGCCCCTAACGGTGCTCCTAAAGCGCACACGGCCCATCCTGTACATCCTCTCACTCTCTTCCAACGTCCTTTCTAGCTGGCGATTCTCTCGTGGGAAGCACAACCCGCTCCAAGACCAAGACCAAGTTCCTGGGAGGCGGACCCACAGGCACTGAGCACAGAGGGTCCTGGAATCTCCAACCAGAGGAGGGGCTCGGAGGAGGCGGGTCCAGACGACGAAGGGCCAGACGAGAACACTGCCCACCCCTCCCAGCGGCTCTTAATTCACAGTAAAGGGTCTTCAGCGTCCGCTACACGGCGGACAACATCCAGCACACACACACAGAGCACCGGGGTGCAGCGGACAACATCCAGCACACACACAGAGAGCACCGGGGTGCAGCGAGCACGCCACCGGAGGGCAAAGGGGGGGGGAGAGAAACACACAAAAAAAACCACCTGCGTCCCAATCTTGGCGCTGGCCACAATCTCTGCAACTGTGGGGACCATGGCACAATCCGTCTGGGGGTTTCGGTTGGCCCCGGGAGCAAACCGAGGGAGCTAGCTGCTGGGATGGATCCCAAATTCCCCGGGAAACCACGTCTCCCCGCTCAGAGCGGAGGCACGCGAACTTCCCCGGGTCCCAGGCAGGCAATGCCGGCGGAGCGGGGAGCGCCCAGTCCCCCCAGCAGGCGGCGGGGTCAGAGGAAAGCCGTCTCCCGGCCCCCCCGGCAAAGGGCAGTCCGCTCGGTCCCCGGCCCCCCATCCCAGGCGGGCGCCCCGGAGCGGGGCCGGCGCGGGCCCAGGAGCGGGCCCGGGGGGAGCCCCGCGCCCCCACGCTCCGTGACACTGGCCGCCGCGTGTCCCGGGCCGCCGCGGCCCCCGCAGCCGCCCCCCACACACACCGGCCCGAGGGGGGCGCCGTCCTCCCCCAGCAAGGCCCCGCGCCCCCGCCGCCCGTCCCGCCCTCCCTCCCGGGCCCCGGAGCGGCCTCCCCGCGGCGGGAGGCCGGGGCCCAGGCCGGCGGGGCGGGCGGCGTGCGGGGCGAAGGCGGCGGCGGCGGCGGCGGCAAGTGCTGAATCACCACTTTGCAAGCCGAGCTCCAAAACCACGGCGGCCCGCGGGCCCCGAGGCCCCGAGCGCTGCGCCCCACTCACCCACGGAGGCGCTCGGGGGCCGACGGGCGGGCGCCGGGGCGCGGGCGGAAGGCGCGGGGCGCGGCGGGGTGCAGCAGCAGCCACGCGAGCAGGTACCGCATAGCCCGGCGCGGCCGCCGGGATCGCCGCGAACGACCGCTTCCTCCTCCCAGCGCGCTGCGCCGGCCCGCCCCGCCGCGCATGCCCAGTGCGCGCGCCGCGCCGCCGCCGCCGCCGCCGCCTCCCGGGGGCCCCCGAGCGGCCGCCGCGCCGGGTTTTGCCGGGCGCCCGACGGGGCGGGGCGGCGGGCGGCCCGGGTCCGGGTGTGCGGCCGGGCGGGCGGGCGGGATGGAGCCCGGCGTACGGGCTTTACCTAGCGGGGAGGGTCCCGGCTGGGTCCCAGCAGCACGTGTGAGGGCGGCGATGGGTGCGGGGGAGGCACGGGGACCGGGGCTCGCAGGTACCGTGCGAGCGCCGGGGGCCGGGTCCGGGGAGGCCGTCCCATTGGCCGTCCCCCCGCCGCGCAGGTGCTGGAACCGGGTCAGCCAGCCGGGCCGCCTCCCGGAAAACACAAACCCTCGGCTCTGGAAGGCCCGCGGGCTCCCCCTAGAGTCAAGCCTTGTAAGGGATGTGGATCACGGACTGGATGGAAAGGGAGGGGGGTTGGGAGGAGGAGTTCGTGTATTGGGGGTCCACCAGTGGGGGGGGGCCGGGACCCTGGGGAAGCTAGCTAGCTGCCCTTTCAAGGAGCAAGGTGGCTGTGGGAGAGGCCACGGCAAAACAAGGCTTTTGTGGGCTTTTGTATCCAGAGGAGAAATGACTCCCTTTTCAAAAAACAACCATGGGTCAGGGTGCTTGAGTCATTATTTGGAAGACGAGACTTTTTGCCCCGGTGGCTTTATGGCATGTTGCATTCAAGAGCAACCGAATTAATCATCGTTATGGCCCAGATCGGTGTGTCTCAGGGGTGGAACCTCGACCCAAGAACCAAGAGGTCCCTAGTTCGATTCCCCTTCAGGACATATGCCTGGGTTTTGAGCTGAGTCCCCATTGGGAAGACGGCATCTGATCCGTGATGTTTCTCTATATATCCCTATCCCTTCCTCTCTCTCTAAAAATCAATGAAAACAGCCGAAACCGGTTTGGCTCAGTGGATAGAGCCTCGGCCTGTGGACTGAAAGGTCCCGGGTTCGATTCCGGTCAAGGGCATGTACCTTGGTTGCGGGCACATCCCCAGTGGGGAGTGTGCAAGAGGTCGATGTTTCTCTCTCATCGACGTTTCTATCTATCCCTCTCAATTCCTGTGTAAAATCAATAAAATATATTTTTTTTTAAAAATAAAAATCAATAAAGACATTATTTTAAAAATAATAACTTATGAATCTGGCTTTGTGTTGCATTATTTTATGGAGTCTTTAGGGAAGAATGTGATTAGGGATGGTGACTCCCTTGCTTATGTGCTTTAGGTTTCTGATGTGGTAGACAGAAGACTACAGCCAAAAGCTGCTCCAAATCCTATTATTGCTATAAATGGGAGTTAGGAGAAGGGTTCTTTGGTCAAGTGGATGCCTCATTAAAGAGGGAGAGGTGATCTTTTTTACAATAGGGTTTCAGCTAAAGGCAAACCTCGGGTGGATGAAAACGGAGGTAGTGGGGATAAGGAAGGGCTCCTGGTGACGTGCAAGGTAAAACTGCACCACATTACATCCTAGCCCCAGCCTGCCTGTGTTAGCTCCTTGTGGCTGCCATAACAAATTACCGCAAACGTGGTGGCTTAACAGAAATGTATTGTCTCAGTCTAGAGGCCAGAAGCCCCAAAGCAAGATGTGAGGGCCACAGTCCCCACAGGGCTTTTCAGCTTCTGGTAGATGCCAGCTTCCTTGACCTGTGACCACATCAATCTCTGCCTCCATCTTGACGTTGCCTTCTCTTCTGCATGTCTTTTTTTTTTTTCTTTTGTCTTTTACAAGGACATTTGTCATTGGATTTACGGCACATCCAGGTAATCCAGAAGGATCTCATCTCACCCTAAACTCAATTACATCTGCAAAGACCTGTTTTCCAAATAATGTAACACAAGCTCCTGGGATTAGGAGGTGAACGTATCTTTTAGTGGCCACCACTCAATCCGCTAATTACTCCACCTTTACCATCTCTGCCCCCATCCCCTGCTCACTCCAATTTACGCAGCTATCACAGCTAATTGATTGTTACAACAATCCTAACTTGTCAGTGCTCTAGCAATTTTTAAGACCTATTGAAATGGCATTGCTTTGCCCCACCAGCATGGTTCAGTGGTGGAGCCTCGACCTATGAACCGGAGGTCACAGAGGTCACAGTTTGATTCCCAGGCAGGTATATGTCCAGGTTGTGGGCTGTGTGGGAAGTAGCCAACCCATGATTCTCTCTCATCATTGATGTTTCTATTTCTCTCTCCCGCTCCTTTCCTCTCTCTGAAATCAATAAAAATAAAATTAAGTAAATGGGCTTGCCTTAGCTGGTTTGCTCAGAGGATAGAGCGTTGGCCTGCATACTGAAAGGTGCCAGGTTCAATTCCTGTCAAGGGCACATGCCTGGGTTGTGGACTTGATCCCCAGTAGGGGGCGTGCAGGAGAAGCAATTAATGATTCTCATTGATGTTTCTATCTCTCACTCTCCCTTCCTCTCTGAAATCAATCCTATTAAATAAAAGAGTAAAATTGCTCTGGCTGGTTTGGCTCAGTGGATAGAGCGTCGGCCTCGGACTGAAGGGTCCCAGGTTCGATTCTGGTCAAGGGCATGTGCCTTGGTTGCGGGCACATCCCCAGTAGGAGGTATGCAGGAGGCAGCTGATCAATGTTTCTCTCTCATCGATGTTTCTAGCTCTCTATCCCTCTCCCCTCCTCTCTGTAAAAAATCAATAAAATAGGTTTTTAATAAATAAATAAATAGTAAAATTGAACATACCTCCGCTACACCCACAAGCCATGCTCACCAACCAGTCAGAAGCAAGTATGCAAATTAACCCAACCAAGATGACTGCGACCATGGAGAGAGCAAGAGGCTTGGATTTTCCCAACAATGGAGGAAGCCAAGCTTTCCACCTGCCCTGGCCAGCCCTGGACTCCACTCAAGGATAAAAGGTTTAAATTATAGAAGATAAATAAATCCCAACAAAAATGGCAGCAGCCACAGAGCTGGAGAGAGCAGGAGGTTGAGTTGCCCCCAGCAATGGAAAAAGTCAAGCTTGGGTAACTATGGCCCATCTTGGCCTCCACTAAAGGCTACAAAATTTTAATTATAGAATATAAATAGATACCAGGGCCTCCTCTTGGGTTGCTGGGGCCATGGCCAGCCTGCAAACCACTACAGGCCCCTCACCAGGCCTCCCCATGCCCCAAGGGAACCCCCACCCTGATCCAGGACACCCTTCAGGGCAAACCAGCTGGCCCCCACTCGTGCATCAGGCCTCTATCCTAAAATAAAATGAAAGAGTAATATGCAGATTGACCATCACTCCAACACACAAGATGGCTGCCCCCATGTAGTCAAATATGACCACCACAAGATGGCCAGCAGGGGAGGGCAGTTGGAAAGAACCAGGCCTGCAAGGGAGGGCAGTTAGAGGTGACATGGTTGGCAGAGGAGGGAAGTTGGAGGCGACTGGGCCTGCAGGGAAGGGCAGTAGGGAGGAACCCCCTGTAGGGGAGGGCAGTTAGGGGCAAACAGGCTAGCAGGGGAGCAGTTAGGCATCAATCAGTCTGGCAGGGGAGTGGTTATGGGGTGATCAGGCTGGCAGGCAGAAGGGTTAGGGGCAATCAGGAAGGCAGGCAGGCGAGCAGTTGGGAGCCAGCAGTCCTGGATTGTGAGAGGGATGTTTGACGACCAATTTAGGCCCGATCCTATCTGGCCTGATCCTATTACAAACATTCCCAGCTTTCCAGTCAGCTCCTATTAATTTCCCTTTAATTACTTCTTGAAGTGCCTGTTAAACGGGCTGTCAGACATCCCTTGAGGGGGTCCCAGATTAGAGAGGGTGAAGGCTAGGCTGAGGGACACACACACACACACACACACACACACATTTCATGCACTGGGCCTCTAGTAAAAATATGTATTTTAAAAAATAAAATAAAAGTTTTCTACAAAACTTTACGTTATTTCCATTTCTCACATACCCCAGTGTAAGTAACCACTCTCTGATCTACCAGAGTAGTTTGCCACTCAAAATGCACTTATTTGGATTTTAGCCTCTCATACTTGTAAGAAGCAGTAGATTAGGTATGAAGTCTTAATCATTTTTTAAAATATGTTTTTTGTTTGTTTTTGTTAATCCTCAACCTGGGATATTTTCCATATATATATATATATATATATATATATATATATATATATTAGAGACAGTGGAAGAGAGAGGGAAAGACAGAGAAAAACTTCAATCAGTTGGCTCCTGCACATCCCTGACCAGAGCCCAGGCCCTGGAGGATCCTGCAACCAAGGTATGTGCCCTTAACCAGAACTGAACCGGGACCCTTTGGTCCGCTGGCCAGACACTCTATCCACTGAGCCAAACTGGCTATGGCTTAAATAGTTTTATTTTTATTTTTTTTTATTGATTTTTAGAGAGAAAGGAAGGAAGAGGGAGAGAGAAACATCAATCCGGCTGTCTCCTGCACACCTCCTGCTGGGGATCAAACCTGAAACCCTGGCCTGTGCTAGGATCGGGAGTCAAACTGGAGACCTCTCTAATCAAACTTCTGGGTGCGTGGGACAATGCTCAACCAAACCACACTGGCCAGGGTGTTAGTCATTTTTGTATATCACCTGGCAGCAAGCACAGTGCTTAGCTAAATTAATGCTTATCAAATATATGTTTGCTAAATCTGATTATTCCTGAAAATGTAACTACTATTTATAGAAAATACCGAGGACAATAATTAAATCACATTTTAAGGACACAAGCAGCAAAATTAGAATGTTTGAGAAACTATAGGACAAATGACCCTATTTACTTAACAAATAAATTGCAAAATAAAAAAGGAAGGACTGCTGAAACTTGTTTGGCTCAGTGGATAGAATATCGGTCTGCAGACTGAAGGGTCCCAGGTTCGATTCCTGTCAAGGGCATGTACATTGGTTACGGGCACATCCCCAGTAGGGGCTGTGCAGGAGATGGTGATTGATATATCTCTCTCATTAATGTTTCTGGCTCTCTATCCCTCTTCCTCTCTGAAAAAAAAATCAATAAAATATATATTTTTTAAAGGAAAAAAAAAAAGAAAAGAAAAGAAAAGAAAGGACTGCCAGGCTGGTGTGGCTCAATTGGTTGAATCTGTTCCATGCACCAAGAGGTCACTGGTTCCATTTCAGGGCACATGCCGGCATTCCAGGCTCAATCCCCAGTACAGGGTGTCCAGGAGGCAATCAATGTCCCATCATCAATGTTTCTCTCTCTCCCTCTCCCTCTCCCTTCCTCTCTCTCTAAAAAGAAGGAAAAAAAAGCATATTCTTATATATATATATATATATATATATATATATATATATATGTGTGTGTGTGTGTGTGTGTGTGTGTGTGTGTGTGTGTGTGTATACATATATACCTTAAATATATATATTTAAAAAAAAGAAGAAGAAAGAAAGGAGAAGTCTACAGATTAAAGGGGACTTATAATTCACAAGCTATGACAAGATGTTTATAGAATTTTATATGAAAAAGCTCAGGAAAACCCAAGCCAATCTGGAAGAAAAATATAGAACACTTACACTACCAAATATTATTATTATTAAGCTATAGTAACTGAGATAATATTATCATGGCCTGAGAGCAGACAAACAGGCTGTGTTAAACTGGTAGTATCTATTAAAGCTGCATAAAAGCATACACTATGACCCAGCAATTCCATTTCTACCTATGTACCCACCAGAACTAGAATGCAAAACAACACAAGATACCTATTAGCCAAATGAAATGTTTGGTTCTTGTTTGAATACTGATTTGAACAGATGCATTGTGGAAAAGAAACATGAGACCATCAGAAAAGTAAAAGCACTGACTAGGTATTTATGATATTTTATGTTAATTTTGGGGGTATGTTTGTGGCCTCTTAAAAAGAGTCCTTTGAGATATATGCTGAAATAATATAATGCCTAGGATTCGGTTCAGAATAATTCAGTGGACGGTCAGGGAAGAAGGGGAAGTATAGATAAAACAGTATTGGCCATGAGCTGGGAATTACTGAAACTGGGTAATAGATGCCTGGGGGATTTATTATTCTAGTCTCTTTGCTTTAGTAAATGTTTGAAAATTTCCATGATAAAAAGTTTCATGGTGTTTGTTTTAAGTACAGCACTATGGTAATGAAATACCTAAAAGCAACATGAATTTTTAAGAATGTGTATAGATAAGTGATTTATTAATTATAAATGATTTAAAGTTTTCCTAAATGATTCATACTTGCTAGTCCTTAAAAGTCAGTTTGAGGTGCTTTGTGAACAGTACTTAAAATATTGATGTAAACATTGATAATATTTTCCACTTTTAAGACTATTCTTGATTTGTCCATTTAACAAATACGGACCCAAGCCTTGCTTTAGTCAGGAGTGGGGAAACTTTTTTCCTGCCAAGTGCCATTTGGATTATTTGAGGGCCACACAAAATTATCAACTTAAAAATTAGCCTGCTATATTTGATCAAATATTTAATTAACTCATCCCTAATGCCTTGGCCAGACCAAATGATTTTGCGGGCCTTACACAGCCCGTGGGCTGGACATTCCCCAACCCCTGCTTTACGAGTAGATGTTGAGGCTACATCAGAGAAAGGAGCAATCCACTTTGTATTGTATTAAAATAATATTAAGTTAACCAGAGTGGGTTTTCTCGCTGTCCAACTTTATCAAGGGACTTTCCCTCCATCATCACTGCTGCTCCTCTGGGTAGGGGGAGGTGGCAAAAGTCTCACCATTTGTATTAAGAGGGCTTATGTATGTGCCGGGCTGTTGACAACAGGAGTATATGCATTGGACAGTTTAGGTGGAAAGAGCATAGGGTTGAATATTTGAAGTATATGGACAGTTTAAAAAATATATAAACACACATATATATGTATACATACATATATATAGATTCCAAAGAGAAAGAGAGAGGGAGAGAATGGTAGAAACATCAATGATAAAAGAGAATTATTGATCAGCTGCCTCCTGCATGCCCCACTCTGGGGATAAAACCCACAACCTGGAATGTGTACTGATCAGGAATCAAAGGTTAGACCTCCTGGTCCATAGGTTGATGCTAAACCACTGAGCCATCTGGCCAGGCTACATAAGCAGTTATTAATGGAGCAGTTATTAATGGGCCATTTCTTTGGCCCTTCTCCCTGGGCTAACTCTCCACCAGATCCTCTATTGGAATTCCTCTCCCTCAAATTTTTTTCCCCCCAAATGGCCTCTGATCTTCATCAGCTTCTTCCTCCTACATCACTTTCTCTTCATCCAATGCCCCACCCAGGAGTTTCTCAACTAGAGTCCAAAACTGTAGAGGGCGCCCTAGCTGGTTTGGCTCAGTGGGTAGAGTGTTGGCCTATAGACTGAAGGGTCTTGGGCTAGATTCCAGCCAAGGGCACATGGCTGTGGGCTCAATCCCCAGTTGGGGGGGTGCAGGAGGCAGCCGATCAAATCATTGATGTTTCCATCTCTCTTTCCCTGCCTCTCTCTCTAAAAAAAAAATCAATAAAAACATTTTTTTAAAAAATTGTGGAGGGCCAGTCATCTGCTTCTCCTCCTGTTGATACCTTGCTTTAGGCCGTTGGTCGGCAAACTGCCTCGAGCCTCAGTTTGCCGCTCTGTTTGACTAATGAGTTTGCCGAACACTGCCTTAGGGAAAAACATTTGAAAAAACATTTTAATAATGTACTAATGTCTTTAACCTGAAGTCAAAACTTCTGGGTAAGTTTGCCTAACACAGTGATTGGCAAAGTCAACAGAGCGGCAAACCGAGGTTCGAGAGCCGCATATGTCTCTCGAGCTGCAGTTTGCCAACCACTGCTTTAGGCTCTTCTCAGAGCCTTCCCTTAAGGTTTTGGCTTGAAAGGTACAGATGCTGAATATTTTTTCTCTTTGCATTCCTGCTATAAGAACCCCAATTCTTGCCCGGTCAGCATAGCTCAGTGATTGAGCATTGACATAGGCCAGTGATCGGCAAACCTCGGCTCTCGAGCCACATGTGGCTCTTTGGCCCCTTGAGTGTGGCTCTTTCACAAAATACCACCACGTGTGGGCGCACACGTACAGTGCGATTGGAACTTTGTGGTCCAATGCACAGAAATCGGTTTTCGGCTCTCAAAAGAAATTTCAATCATTGTGCTATTGATATTAGGCTCTGTTGACTAACGAGTCTGCCAACCACTGACCTAGGTGGTCACAGTTCAATTCCCAGGCAGGGAATATGTCCAAGTTGCAGGCTCCATCCCCAATGTGGGGCATACAGGAAGCAGCCAGTCAATGATTGCCTCTCATCATTAATGTTTCTATCTCTCCCACTTCCTTCCTCTCTGAAATCAATAATATATATACACACACACTGAGTGGCCAGATTATTATGATCTCTGAATGCATAATAATATGGCCTATCAGTGTATAACCTATATAATAAAAGGCTAATATGTACATTGACCCATCAACCAGGGGGTTTGACCAGGAGTTTGACCAGCAGGGAGGATGGCCAACCGCCCATGTCCCCTCCTCTTGGCCAGGCTGGTCGGACCCCACCCATGCATGAATTTATGCACCGGGCTTCTACCATGTTTTCCTGAAAATAAGACATCCTCCGAAAATAAGACCTACTTACAGGTTTCCTTCTGAGTGAAATATAAGGCATCCCCCTGAAAATAAGGCCCCCAGGCTCTGTCTCAGAATGAAAATTAATTTACCGTAAATTGGTCGCTTGGGCCACCCCGACTGGCATCTAGCAACCAGTGATGTCACTGCTGTGTGAATGGAGAGAAATCAGCGTGGAAACTTTGTGAAACCTAAACTGCAACAAGTTGTGACTTGGGTGAAGAATTCATGGGAGAAAATCACTGACAGTTGCATTGCAAATGCACTGCGAGCAGGATACCTTGACAAGAAGTACTCATTTAAAGACAGTGCTATTGCTAAACAGGAGAGATTTGGTCCACTGATTCTGAAAGAAATGGAGTCACAAGAAATTCACCAGGAAATTCAGGAATTGGATTGTGATGATGATGTTCCAGAAGATGATGACATGATTGTCATTGAGTAAATGAGTAAATTCTTGATACTGTAGGATTCACAGTTTGTCTGGTTTGTGTTGACAACTACCGTACTACCATACCGTATACAGGTAAAAAATCTCCTTTTTTTCATTTAACAATAAATGTGTACCATATTCTTCTTCATGGAAAAATAAGACATCCTCTGAAAATAAGACCTAGTGCATCTTTGGGAGCAAAAATTAATATAAGACACTGTCTTATTTTCGGGGAAACAGGGTAATATGTATACACACACACACACACACACACACACACACACACAGAGACACACACACTGAGTGGCCAGATTATTATGCGTTCAGAGATCATAGTAATCTGGCCACTCAGTGTATAATATATTTAAAAAGAACCCCAATTCTCCTGGACACCTTTGGTCCCTAGGAAATGTCCTGAAATGTGGCAGAGAAAGAAAAACATGGGGAGCAAAATTTCAAATCTCCTCTTGCTACGTGGAGAAATAAACAAGTGGGGTTTCGTGAGAGGCTTTGAGGAGCCGCTTCAGAGAGAGCAGCTGGGGAAAGTCTCCCTGAGGAAGTGACATTTGAATTGTGGCTTGAAAGACAAGAATGAGTCAGTCAGAGCGTCCATCACAAAGGCCGAGGACAGGCGAGATTCTGGCATGTTCGGGGATCTGACAAAAGGCCAGAGAACAACTTCTTTGCTTTTCTCTCCCAACTAGTATTTGCTACTATTAACACAGTAAAAACAATAACCAAAATTTGGATTTGAGAAAACTATATTTAAGCATTTGGGTGAGGCTTTTTTTAAAAGGTTTATAAATAGTTCATGAACTGTATTTTTTCCTCAGTTTATAAGCACAGGCAGACATACTTAATGTTTGTTGTCTTTGGCATTCATATGCACAGACAGAAACAGAAGCCAACATGATTTTGGCAACTAAGAAAATAAATAGCTAAAGTTGAGTGCCCCTCAACTGTCCACTGAAGAACTGCATAGGTATTGTTTAAGAGGCTTAAAAGATCACATAAACAAAACTTTATGAAGAAACATGCTTAAATTATGTTAAATAAAAATTCAGGATCTAAAACTACAAATTTAATCATTTCAATTATTACAAAAATAACATAACTCTGGTGAGGTAGCTCAGTTGATTAGAGCATCATCCTGATAGGCCAAGGTTTCGGGTTCTACCCCGTCAGGGCACATACAAGAATAAACCAGCCCTGGCCAGTTTGGCTTAGTGGATAGAGCATCTGACTTCGGACTGAAAGGTCATGGGTTCAATTCCCATCAAGGGCACATGCCCAGGTTTCAGGCTCCATCCCCAGTACGGGGCTTGCAGGAGACAGCTGATCTATATGATTCTCTCTCATCATTGATGTTCTGTCTCTCTCTCCCCCCTCTCTGAATGAATAAGAAAATATATTAAAAAGAGAAAGATCCTTCCCTTTGCTGAGTGAATGCAGTGTGGAGAAAAGAGCATAAGAGTAGTTAGTTGTTCAGGAAAGAGATAAAAGAGATTTGAACTAGGGTGGTGGGCAGATGTAATAAAACTAACAGAACTGTGCTGGATGTGGAGAACAAAGGTTTGGCTAGTGCCATTTGCCTAGGTTAGAAAGATGAGAGTGGAGATAGGAAGGTAATGAATTCCCTCTATTTGAATAGTAGTTCCGTTTTTGAGATGCGCGTGGGCCTTCAGAGTGGAGGTATCAGTAGACATCCGACTCTGCAGAATATCCAATGACCAGAGATCGGGGCTTTAGATGTAGACGAATCTTCTTGGGGGAATATGGGGCCTGAGAGCTTTCCACTCCATCTGGCCGTTAACTTAAGAAACTAAAATAATATCTAGGTTCCTGTGTACGAAGGGTAGCCAAGAAGCGCAGCTTCCAGGGCCGGCTGTGGCAGAGGCCCATAACTCACTATTTCCATGACCGGGACGCACCCCTAGAGGGGCTGAATCACAGCCTGCGGGTGCCCAGGCGCCCCTAGTACGCATGCGGAAAGCCAGAGGTCACGGAGCGGGGGCCGCCCCGCCGCGCGCTGCCTGCTGGGATTTGTAGGCTGGCTGCGACCGGCGTTTGCGCAACCCCCTTCAGGCGCCCAGAGTACGCATCAGTCCCTGCCAAATCCATGTCAGAAAGCACAAATCCGACCATCCTTTTGTGCTTGTAGTCATTTAGCAATGACAATGACTTCTCCTCAGTTAACTTATTCAGGGTCCTAAAAATGACATTAATAAGTGACTTTCACCAGGGAGTTGGTACCCGTAGTAGCCTTATCTCTTAATTATTCTTCAAGACTATACCGGACGCTGCTTCCGACAAGGGGCTCGCTTTGGATTTCTCTTCTGTGCTTCTGAAGCACCCTCTTGCAATTCTTTTTTTAAAAATATATATTTTCCCCATTGGTTTCAGAGAGGAAGGAAAAGGGATAGATAGATAGATAGATAGATAAAATATCAATAATGAGATTCACTGATCAGCTGTCTCCTTGCACGCGCCCCCCCACCCCCCCTACCCCCCCCCCAGCCCCCACCCCCCACCCCCCCGGGGATCAAGGCTGAAACCGGGCATGTGCCCTCACGGGGAATCGAACCATGACCTCCGGGTTCACAGGTTGACGCTCAACCACTGGACCACGGCTGACAGGTCAATTCCTTGATCATAATTATACTCATGGCCAGCCTTCCTGAATACTTACTCCCTGTTCTAATCCTATGCTACGTTACCCGAGTTGGCTCCTTCATCCTCCCACGGCTCTCTGGAACGGCCGCTATTATTTTTTATTTTTTATTTTGCAGATTTAAGACCTTTTGGCTTAGAGATGTTACGTAATCCGAACAAGGTCGCGTTGCAGTATCTTGTTTACTCCCCGTTGAGTCTCTCTCCCATTGGACTGCGGGCTCCGGCCCCGCACGGGACGTACCAGCTTTTCGCTTTCCCGGGGGGCCACGCCCCGGGGGGCGGGGCTCCGGCGATGACGTCGCCTCCCATGGTGCACGGCGCGCGCGCCCTGCGATTGGCCGGGCGGCCGGGCTCTGTTTTTCAAATTGAGGCGCCTAGTCGTTGCTCGGCTTCCTGGGCCTCTGGCCGGGGCTCGGTCGCCGGTGTGACGGTCCCGCCTGGTGCTCGGGGCCGGTCCGAGCCCGGAGAGGAGCGCGGGGACGCCGCCTGCTCCCGCCGATCCCCTCCCGCGGCGCCAGGCCCGCACCCGGCCGGGGAGGCGGGCCGCCCAGCCCGGCGCCAGGACCAGGCCTTGCTTTCTCGGAGGGTCCCGTCATGGCGACCCAGCCGAATTCCTCCACGAAGAAGAAGGATGACAAGGGGAAGAACATCCAGGTGGTGGTCAGATGCAGGTAGGGCGAGCCCGCTGGGAATCGGGGCGCCGGGCGTTGCTGCGGGGCTCCCTCCTGCGCGGTCGGAGGAGGAGAGGGATTTTTACTTATTATTATTTTTTAAAATTCCTGATGGGACCTAACCTTTCTGCTTCGTTGCCCCCCCCGCATTCTGTGGGATAAAGTGACACTTGTCCCTGTGAGGCGTCAAATTGGTGTCTTTTTCGGAAGAACGGATACGTGGGGGAGCACCGAGAAATGCCCCTTGCACCCCCGAAGTCCTCCCAGCGAGGCTCGTACGTGAGCAGGAGACCGGTTCGCAGGAGGGAATGTTCAGAGTTTGCTGTGGAAGTTTGTTATGGAAGTTTGTTATGGATGCCATAAGGGTACGGGACCCCAAGGTGCACCGGGCATTGACGGTTTAATGTGCCGCTGGGGACAAAGGGGAAGCGGGCAGGGGCGCGGGGGTGGAAAGGGGGAGAGGCGATAGACTGACTGGTAGGGGAAAAAGCAAAGTCTTGCCGGACCCCCCAGAAACGGGGACCCAGAAGGAAGATGAACAAACGGGCGTCGCTCCCTTTCTGTCTGCCGCATCTGATTGTGTATCATGGTACTGAAGGCGGATGCTCCGTTCCTTGAAGCCGGTGTTGGTATCTGAACCGAGAGTCCTTAGTAACCAGCCGCAAATCAAAACCCCCAAAAGGCGTATTTTGTTTGGGATTGCACATCTTTGGTCCCCTCCAGATACTTGTGTCGGAAGTTATAGTTTAACTGCTGTATTCAGAAGGAGAGTTTGATCGCCGTTTTTAGTGCAAGGTGCGTTCTTTTTTTTAAAAAAAAAGCGGTGTGGACAAAGATTGAAGTGTCACTTTTACATGCCACTCCTGCAAAGCCAGTTTGCAGATGTTTCAGTGCTTAGATTGGGAATACCATCCTCCTTATCACCTCAAAAAATGCAATCAATCCCCTGTTTATTCTAGATGCAATATTTTCCTAATCCCTACGAGACACCACTGCGTTTAAATGTTAAAAATTAAGTTACAGAGTGAGTTTATGTTTTTAAAAGGGCACAGAGACTACTTAAGCCAGGATAGGCATCCGCTTGCGCTGCGAGTCGGTCTCCCCTAGAACAAAGGAGACATTCTTCTCAGGATGGTGGATGGAGGTGGTCAGCTCTCCCCTGATTTATTTCCTTAAGATTAGATGGTACAGGAAAACTTACTGTACAAACTGTCACTGAATTAGAGATTGGCTTATTCAGCTTTTTAGGAGCTCTCCACAGTTTACCGGTGAATGTGTGTTTTGCATATTTCTTTGTTTGCTGCTGTTTTAACAACTTCAGCAAATTTTTCTGTAAATCCAAAAGTATTCTAAAATTAAATGTTGCTTTTAAAATGTGTCAACGGACTTTCCCGGGTTATTGTGTAGTCTGTTTTGGTGACTTAATTGTAGATATCAAAGGCTTACAGTTAGCTTCTAATCTAGATGCCGGAGAGGAAATTTAGTGGTAACCTTATGTGGGATTTCCAGTTGCATTCTAGGGCTTCTGTTAATAGTTGCTTATGTTTTGATGGTTTTTTCAAAAAACAGCAGCCTGTTTTACAAACGAAAAATTTTAGATTATTTTGATCCGTTAATAAAGCCAGGCAATATTACATTGCTGTGTGGTTTTATTTTCTTTATTTTTTGTTACAAAATATGTCAAGCCTATAAAAAGTTGTAAAGAATACTGTAATAGACACCTGTGTATCCATCACCCAGATTAGAAACAAAAATAGTCATTACAGCTAGAGCATCAGTGCATTCATCCTTCTCCAACCTTCTTCCTCTACTCCAAGAGTTAAACACAGTTCCCTCAACTTCATGCTTATTATCCCCATACATTTATTTTACTTTATCACTAATGAAAAGTGCTTAGGTTGTATAGTATAAACGATGTTTTGCCGAAACCGGTTTGGCTCAGTGAATAGAGCCTCCGCTTGTGGACTGAAAGGTCCCAGGTTCGATTCCGGTCAAGGGCATGTGCCTTGGTTTCGGGCACATCCCCGGGGGGTGGGAGGGGTGTAGGAGGCAGCTGATTGTTTCTCTCTCATCGAGGTTTCTAACTCTATCTCTCTCCCTTCCTCTCTGTAAAAAACCAATTAAAAATATATATATTGATGAGAGAGAAACACCAATCAGCTGCCTCCTGCACACCTACTGGGGATGTGCCCAAAAACAAGGTACATGCCCTTGACCGGAATCGAACCTGGGACCTTTCAGTCTGCAAATGCTCTATCTACTGAGTGAAACTGGTTAGGTCAGGAAATAGCTTTGATACAAAGACACACACATACACAAAACACCCTCTCCTTGTATAATCTACAGGTTGGCAGAAACCCTGTTGAGAACATAGTATAAAGATTTTGGGATTTAAGTTATTTTTGGCATTTTAATCTAAAGTGCTTAGGCAATTTAGGTCTTAACATATCTGAATTATTCGCATATTTTAAAGTATATCATTGTATTTTTTAATAGGCTCAGACCATCTTTCCTTAAACAGTAACCCGATATGACCCCAGTTACCAAATGGAAAACAAAATTGTGATTCTGTTTTAAATCCATAAAGAATTTTTGAGAGGAAGGACGACTTGGAAAATAAAGACTTCAGAGTTCATTATTCCAAGTTAAGAACATTTTAGTTATTAGCAGTGGTTACAGATAAGCTGAAGGTAAATCTCTTCGAGTTGCTTTTTATAATTTGCTTTGTTGAGAGAAGACCGTTCCACTAGTCCACTATACTATGGTGCAGGGATTTTTATTTTTATTATTATTATTATTATTATTATTTAATTCTTAAAAAGGTTTTCTGTGGTTGGTATTTTGTCAGCCAGGCCTCGCTCCTGCCATACTCCTCGCAAGGTCCACTGTGCTGCGGAAACCTTGATTCGTTCACTGGAGGCATCTAAACATAACTGCTGCACAGTTCTTGCCGGGACTGTGTTGTGGGTGTTTGCTGTTGTTTTGCTGGATTGACTGACTTCCTTTCTTCCTTTCTTTTTTCCTTCCTTCCTTCCTTCCTTCCTTCCTTCCTTCCTTCCTTTCTTTCTTTCTTTCTTTCTTTCTAAATATATTTTATTGATTTTTTACAGGAAGGGAGAGGGATAGAGAGAAACATCAATCAGCTGCCTCTTGCACACCCCCTCCTGGGGATGTGCCCGCAACCAAGGTACATGCCCTTGACCAGAATCGAACCCAGGACCTTTCAGTCTGCAGGCCGACGCTCTATCCACTGAGCCAAACCGGTTTCGGCTGCTGGACATCTTTTCCCTGAAGTCAGGCAGACTGTGTGGCCCATTGTTGAGGTTTTAAGTAGAGGAATGAATCTGCCAGCGTACTGCTGCTGCCGCCACTACTGTTGAACACCCAGTATCTGATTTAATAAGAAATAGGTTTTTATTGATTTCAGAGAAAACAAAGAGGGAGAGAGAGATGGACACATCAGTGATGAGAGAGAGATTCATTGATTGGCTGCCTCCTGCACACCACACATTGGGGATCAAGTCCGAAACCTGGGCGTGTGCCCCAACCTGGAATGGAACCATGACCTCCTGGTTCATAGGTGCACACACACTTGGGTAAAAGCTCCCGAGAATAGGAACTTTGGGATATTTTGTCCATCCTCCCCCCCCCCCCCAAACTTGGTTATGATCACTGCTATATCCCAAGTACCTAGAAAAGTATCTATCACATAATAAATATTTGCTGGCCCTAACGGTTTGGCTCATTGGATAGAGCATCGGGCTGTGGACTCAAGGTATGTGTACCTTGGTAGTGGGCACATACTCAGTGAGGAGTGTGCAGGAGGCAGCTGATCAATGTTTCTAACTCTATCCCTCTCCCTTCCTCTCTGTCAAATATATTTAAAAAATAAATAAATACTTGCTGAATGTTTATGGGATGAATAAATTTAACACTTTTCTACAAGATGACTTTTTCTCCCCTCTTAAAAAATTTTTTTCAATTACAATTGACATTTAATATTATACTAGTTTTAGGTATACAGCTTAGTAGTTAGACATTTATATGATTTATGAAGTATCCTCCCCCCATAAATCTAGTACCCATACATACTTATAACAACATTATTGACTAGAGGTCCGGTGCGTGAAATTCATGCCCGGGTGGGGTCCCAAGCCTGGCTGATCAGGGCCTTCCAGCTGCCAGCTGGGGCCTTCCTTCCAGTCTGGCAGGGGCCTCTCTTGTTTTGTGCCACCCCCTGGTGGTCAATGCACGTCATAGTGAGTGACTGAACTCCCTGTTGAACTCTCAAAGGGACACGGCATATTAACCTTATATGAGAGAAAGAGAGAGAGAGAGAGAGAGAGAGAGAGAGAGAGAGAAATATTACCTAGGCTGAACTCTCCATCTGGTGACTATTTTATAACTGCCAATTTGTACTTGTTTATTTTGTTTGTTTGAATTCTTACTGAGGGGTATTTTCATTGATTTTTAGAGAGAAGAAGGGAGAGTGAGAGAAACATCTATCAGTTGCCTCTTGTTTTTGCTCCAACTAGTCATTGAATCCACGTCTTAGTTATGTGCCTGACTGGGAATCAAACCGGAAACCTTTTGGTGTACAGGACAACAGTCCAACCATTGGCCAGAGCGACTGTTTGAATTTTAATAGAACACTAGTGAGGCCAAGGAATTGGCGGGTTTATTAATGTCATCAGCGGAAACCCTGCAGTTTCTAATCAGAATAGGAAAATAGTGGCTTGGTAGTACTCTTTTTTGTAATACAACGAGTCCCTAAAGCTCCTCTGGGAGTTTGATAACTTTTAGGAATGTGTGATCTCTGAATTTTTACTACTCATTCATTTGGTATTCATTTGGTAACTTAATCACATGCAAGAGATTTGTTCAAGGTTGCTAAGAATAGTAGAGTAATTGGAAAAGCTTTAAGCACATGAGAATTCACTCTACTTTATACTCTTTGGCCTCTCAGTGTAAGTTGGTTTTGACTTAGTTTAGTTGAACTCCTAATAATGCATGCTGTGGATTACGTGTGCATCGTTTAGGCTTCAGTACTTGTGGCAAATGGCAGCATTGCCAGATATTACCTGGGAGTTGCTAAGTTAAATTTCTAGGATCAGACATTTGATCTTTTGATCAGTCAAAAATATGCTAGGGAGCCCTAGCCAGTTTTGGCTTAATGGTGGATAGAGCGTCGGCGCACAGACTGAAGGATCCCGGGTTCGATTCAGGTCAAGGGCACTTACCTCAGTTTCAGGCTGGATCAGGGTGTGTGTAGGAGGCAACCAATCGATGTGTTTCTCTCTGTCTCTTCCTTCCACTTTCTCTAAAAATCAACAGAAGAATATCCTAAGTTGAGGATTAACAACAACAAAATATATGCTAGCGGGTGCAGCATGCCAGAGTACGTTGTGGTATCCTTCTTAAAATAAAGCAACTTGGCTTGTCTAGTGTTGAGGGGAAAGATAATTTCTTATTTGGCATGTCTTTCCATAATATGTGATACGCATTGGGGAAAATGAACTTAGGTCAAGAGTATATTTCTCCCTTTGGCCCAGATGTGTGTTAAATACTAATATATAAATATCTTATGGATGCTACTGAGGGTGTTTTTAAAAAAATATATATTTTATTGATATTTTACAGAGAGGAAGGGAGAGAGATAGAGAGCTAGAAACGTCGATGAGAAACATCAACCAGCTGCCTCTTGCACACTCCCTACCGGGGATGTGCCCACAACCAAGGTACATGCCCTTGACCAGAATCGAACCCTGGACCTTTCAGTCGCAGACCGACGCTCTACCACTGAGCCAAACCGGTTTCGGCCTGAGGGTGTTTTTTGTTTGTTTTAGCTTTCCCATCATTCCTCTTGGGGTGACATTTATTAAGCAATGTAATTTTACAGATATTTGAGTGCCTACTGGTTGCTAAGCATAGTAGCAGACTCTGGGGAGACAGTAAACTAAGACTTTCTTTCCCTACCCTGCTGGCTGGTTGGTACTGTAATGGTTGGCGGTATTACTAGGCCCACTTTTCAAATGAGCAAACAGGCAAAGTGCTGCATTGCCCAGGCGGACTGGCTCTGAGGCCCCACCGTACTGACATGCCTACGGGGAACTGAGCTTAGGAGATGACTTCCTCAGGAAGCCTTTGCATCGCCCATGCCCCCTCCTGCCCTGTCCCAATCAGGACCACATTAAGTCTTTGCTCTATGTTTCTAACAGTGTCTTTTGCATACATAATCTTTCTAAATATCACCTCTTTTATAATCCTTTGTGTTATGTCACTGTTCTCCACTGGACCTCACTGTGAGGACACACTGAGCTTTACCACGTATAAAGCACTTGGAACAGTGAGTGCCCGGCACATACGAAGGACTCTAGGCATTAGTCTTTTTTATTTATTTATTTTTGTATCTATTTTTTATTTTGTTCAGTTACCCACTCGGCAGGTTCGTATTTTGAACACACATTTGCATGTTCTTTCTACTACATCATAACCTAACTTGATCAGATGCTAAGAATAGTGGAAATAGAATTCTGAAAAATAAGTGAGACATTTTTCACAAGTTGATTCTTTTAGCCTCTACTCTAAGAAACTGTCAGAATTGTAATGTTTTACATAACTTTGAAAAATTTTAAATTAATGTTATTTCTGGGAATTGAAACCCTTAAAATTCTGTTTGCTGTAGCAGTTTCACTTAGCCCCGATTTAGTCTCTATCACCAGTAGTGCAGTCAAAAAGTCACATTATTCCAGTCTAAGGTATTAATGAAAATCTCATCAGTAACATGATACCGTATTTGCCGGCGTATAAGACGATTTTTTGGCCCTGAAAAATACGTATTTGCCGGCGTATAAGACGACTGGGCGTATAAGACGACCCCCTAACATTTCCACTAAAAATACAGAGTTTGTTATATACTCGCCGTATAAGACTACCCCCCACTTGGAGGCATATTTTTCAGGGCCAAAAAGTCGTCTTATACGCCGGCAAATACGGTAACTAAAAGCTCTTAAATAACATTATGTATTTCTTTTTATAGACCATTTAATTTGGCAGAGCGGAAAGCTAGCGCCCATTCTGTGGTAGAATGTGATCACGCACGAAAAGAAGTCAGTGTCCGAACTGGAGGATTGGCTGACAAGAGCTCAAGGAAAACATACACTTTTGATATGGTACATCTTTCTTTCTTTCTTTTTATATGGTACTTTTTAAGATGCAGCTACTTCTCTATTATTCACTAATGTGAAGTTATCCTAATATACATATTTCCTCTAGGTTCTAGTGTACAAGGACAAATTTCAGTTGACTTAAATTTGTCACCAGTTTCTAGTGAGCTGAATGAATTTATGTATTAAAAATAAAATTAGTAAAGTGGGTAATTACTAAAATTTTTTATTGAAGAAATGCTTTAATTTTTTTTAACTTTATTTTTTATTGTTGACACTATTATAGATGTTCCCCTCTACCCCCCTTGCCTACCTTCAGCTTGATTTTTTTTTTCCTTTATAGGTTTTTGGTGCATCTACTAAACAAATAGATGTTTATCGAAGTATTGTTTGTCCAATTCTGGATGAAGTTATTATGGGCTATAATTGCACTATTTTTGCGTGAGTGAAACATTATTTTTCAAATTGATGAAAAGGTTTATTTGTATACATATGGTTTTTACTTAACATTTTTGTTAATCTTGACAGATATGGCCAAACCGGCACTGGAAAAACCTTTACAATGGAAGGGGAAAGGTCACCTAATGAAGAGTATACTTGGGAGGAGGTATTTGTTGCTTATATAACAGACTCTGTCTCTAAAGTAGCTGAAATATAACTGAATAAAACTGTGTTGAAGGACTTTGTCTTCAAATAGAGAAAGAGTACTCATGTTAAGTGGGAATTTAGGATTAACTACTTCTCTAATAAAATTAAAGTATATTGGGAGAGACTAGGCCAATACATATGGTACAGTTAAGTGCTAAGAGAGGGGACAGAATAGTTGGAAAAGTGAATATTGTGGGAAAGTGAAATCTGAGTGTGGCTTGAAGGGGAAGACCTTGCAATGAGGAAATGAATCTCATAAAGTTAACATAGCCGGGGCAGTATGGTACTTTATTAATGATCACCTTGTGTGTTCAAGAAATTAAGATTACTGCATTGTTGAATATAGTAGAGAACAAATAGTACATTTCACAATGATTTTCACTAAATGTTTCAATTGATTTAATGACTAAGACAGTTTTCAAATTATTAACATTTAGGTAGGTCCTTTTTTCCTAGAGGTTACATAGTTGAGGCATTAACTTTATTTATACATGGGATTGTAAAGGTAGGAGATATGGAATAGGCTTAAGGCGCAGCTTCAAAATTTAGGGATTCTTGCCAAAACCGGTTTGGCTCAGTGGTAGAGCGTCGGTCTGCGGACTGAAAGGTCCCGGGTTCGATTCTGGTCAAGGGCATGTACATTGGTTGCGGGCACATCCCCGGTAGGGGGTGTGCAAGAGGCAGCTGGTCGATGTTTCTTTCTCATTGACGTTTCTAGCTCTCTATCTCTCTCCTTTTCTCTCTGTAAAATATCAATAAATATGTATTTTTAAAAAAATTTAGGGATTCTTAACAATTGTATTAAGGATACTTACACATTTGAGAAACAATCCTGTTTATGTCAGAATTAGGGAATATACTTTTTAAAAAATATATATTTTATTGATTTTTTTACAGAAAGGAAGGGAGAGGGATAGATAGTTAGAAACATCACTGAGAGAGAAACATCCATCAGCCGCCTCCTGCACACCCACTACTGGGGACGTGCCCGCAACCAAGGTACATGCCCTTGACCGAATCAAACCCGGGACCCTTCAGTCCACAGGCTGACGCTCTATCCGCTGAGTCAAACTGTTTTCAGTTAGGGAATATACTTTTTTTTTTTTTTGCATTTTCTTTTTTTCTTTTTTTTTTTTTAATATATTTTTTATTGATATTTTACAGAGAGGAAGGTAGAGAGATAGAGAGCTAGAAACTTCGACGAGAGAGATACATCGACCAGCTGCCTCTTGCACACCCCCTACCGGGGATGTGCCCGCAACCAATGTACATGCCCCTGACCGGAATCGAACCCCGGACCTTTCAGTCCGCAGACCGACGCTCTACCACTGAGCCAAACCGGTTTCGGCTAGGGAATATACTTTTAATGGGCCCTTTTTTTCTGATTAGAATGTGGTGTAATATATTCATGAGAAAAGTTGGAAAAGATTATTGAACTTGGCTTTATAAGCAGCTCAAGTTCAGTTGGTTTTTGTGTAATGCTAACATTAGGTTAGCTTTTTTTTTTTTTAACAGTTTTAATTCCACAGTAAATTCCATTCTTTATTTTATTCCTTATTAATTTTATAATTTCAGGATCCTTTGGCTGGTATAATTCCACGTACTCTTCATCAGATTTTTGAGAAACTTACTGCTAATGGTACTGAATTTTCAGTCAAAGTGTCTCTGTTGGAAATCTATAATGAAGAACTTTTTGATCTCCTTAATCCATCTTCTGATGTTTCTGAGAGACTACAGATGTTTGATGATCCACGTAACAAGGTGACTCAGTCTTTGAGAATGAGTTATCTGCAAATTTTAATGTGTGATGCTTTGAGAAGTGTGTGTGTTAACTAATCTAATGGGTGCTTTTTAAAAATATTCTGTCAGAGAGGGGTGATAATCAAAGGTTTAGAAGAAATTACAGTACACAACAAGGATGAAGTTTATCAAATTTTGGAGAAGGGAGCAGCAAAAAGGACAACGGCAGCAACATTAATGAATGCATACTCTAGGTAAGAAAGCCACTGTCTTCCTCATGCTCCATTTTCTTTTTAGGAAAAATTACAAGCTTGGGGGAAGTCAGATTGGGGTGGGTCAAAGTGTTTGAATCACATACCTAGATTTTATGCTAGATTGCATGCCTTAGTAATTGATTTGAGATTTATAGGGAACCACCAATATTGGAAGAATGCTGAAAAGACAAGTTGAACTAGAGCGGAAGCATTAAACTATCTTAAAGTAGATTTTTTAAAAATATATTTATTTCAGAGAGGAAAGGAGAGGGAGAGAGAGAAAGAAACATTAATGATGAGAACAAATCATTGATCAGCTGCCTCCTGCACGCCCCCCACTGGGGATTGAGCCTGCAACAAAGGCATATGCCTCTGACCCGAATCAAACCCGAGACCCTTCAGTCTGCAGGCCAACGCTCTATCCACTGAGCCAAGCCGAATAGGGCTTAAGTAGATTTTTTAATCTGCTAAATGAAATTGTATATGGGAACCCTGAAATATGGCTACTATAATTGAATTTGGGATGGAATTCTCAGAGGCTTATATCTTCAGCCTTAAGAAAGTTTACTCTGAGCACATTTCTGAAGCCACTATGTATATTTAGAACACATTTGAAAAACCTTGGTTTGAGGAAGGATTAGAAGAAAGTCAAATTACTATTTTTTCAACTTTATTTAGGCATGACTAACAAATTTGTATGTATTTAGGTTATACAGCATGATTCCCCCCCCCCCAAATGACTTCTTGTTAATGTAGGAAGATGGATGATCACTAACTGACTTTCAAGGGGACAAAAGACCATATTTGATAGCGCCCTCTATAGGATAAATCCCAAATTCTACAAATGCAGTTTACCAAGTTAGAAGTGAGTTTTTTCCTGTTGATCTTTGAAGGAAACATCAGACTATAATTGAAAGAGTTGTGGTTTGGGAATTAGGTATTTGTGTTTAGTTCCCATTCTGTAGTTAAATATGTGACTTTGGATAAATAAGTGAACTTATCTGAATATCTGTTTCCTTGAGCTACAGAATGACTATATCTCTTATTTCTTTGCTCCCTTATTGAAAATTTCTACAGTTATAACTGCAATTTTATAAGCAATTATAATTGCAACTTTATAAAAATATACATGCATTTAAAGAAAAAAATGAAAGTAATTAAAATCCTAATTTTAAATTTTCCTATAATAGCTTTCCATTTTTAAAACTTAAGCTATAAATCAATTATAAAATGAAATTTCCATTCTGATTGGCTTGTAACTTAATTTTATATAGAACTTGGAGGAATGAATTTAAGACTAGTAAGTAAAATTTCCTTTCTCAGAAAACTTTTGTCTAAACATAAAATTCTTATTATTTTGTTCCTGGCTGGTGTGGTTCAGTTGGTTGAACATCGTCCCATATACTGAAAGGTGTTTGATTTCCTGGTCAGGGCACATATCTGGGTTGCAGGTTTGACCCTTGGACGGGGTGTGTGCAGGAGGCTCTGATCCATGTTTCTTTCCTTCTTTCCTCTCTCTCTAAAAACAAAAACAAAAAATCAAACCATATTTTAAAGTTCGTATTATTTTATAAATTTGTATAATTTGGGTCTCCTTTTTAAAAAACATGTAGATTGGAGTAAAGATCTCTTTTTTTATGAATGTATCTGATAAAAAGAAGACAATTAAAATTTCCAAAACAGTTGATATATGTGCTTAATTACACAATGTTAGATATGATTTAGATTTACAATTTATGTTTATACTAGAGGCCCCGTGTATGAATTTGTGCATGGGTGCGTGTGTGTGTGTGTGTGTATGTGTGTGTGTGTGTATGTATGTGTATGTGTCCCTCAGCCCAGCCTGCACCCTCTTGCAATCCGAGATCACTGGCTCCTAACCACATGCCTGCCTGATTACCCCTAACCACTCTGCCTGCCTGCCTGATCACCCCTTACTGCCTCTGCCTCGGTCCCCACTGTGGCAGCTTCATCCAGAGTGATGTCCAGAAGGTTGATCAGTTGTCTGGTCTAAATAGCATATTACGTTTTTATTATTATCTCCTTTTCGGTAATTTTAAATAATTTAAGTTTTGTAAAATTGGTATTTATTATTAAAAAATTTCAAGTAACATGAAAAGTCCAAATAAGAAAATTACCACATTTTCCACCATGATGTTTCCAAATGTCATTGATACATAAAGGAAAGATGTTTTTGGGTGTCTTATATAGTCATGAGTCACTTAATAGCATTTGGTTATTGATATACTGCGTATGTGGTTCTATAGTGATCTGAAAAATTCCTGTCATGTAGTGACATCATAATTGTCAACAGTGTAGAATTAAAGATTTACTTACACGTTTCTGGTAATGCTGGTATAAACAAACCTGTGCTTCTAGTTGTATGAAAGTATAGCACATTCAATTATGGTAGAGACTATATCATTTAGATTTGTGTAAGTACACTCTGTTATGTTTGCATAACAATGAATTGCCTAATGATGCATTTCTTAGAACATGTTCCTGTTATTAAGCTGTGCATGGCTGTATAATTTTTGTATCTCTCAGATAAAAGCCACATGTCAATATATAGCATAAGATATACTTTGGAACACTTTGTAATCTATCAGTGATTATCTTGTAGTGTTTTGGTAGTCACTGCTACTTACTATTTCTGCTGTTCAGGGAAAGGAATTACCTTTCTGATAACATTCTCAAAGCAGAGCAATGAACTTTTATAGTATTGACACTGGGGGAGTAATCTGATGGCTTGCCTGGGGCTGTTTGAATTTATGGTAATGACATATTTAAGATGGTTCTTATGAATAGGAAGATTTATTGCAAGCCTTCCCCTCTGACACAGCAGGCAACTGTCCCCAACCCTACCCAACATCCAGCTTTCAGAGGTGTCTGGGGATTCTCCTTCCTGAGTCTTTTAGGGTCTTTTCAAGTAGCTTCTTATTGTATTCTACAGGCAGTAGGTAAAGAAAGCAAAAACCTCCTGTGAGGTACTATCTATCTATCTATAAAATATATTTTATTGATTTTTTGCAGAGAGGAAGGGAGAGGGATAGAGAGTTAGAAACATCGATGAGAGAGAAACATCAATCAGCTGCCTCCTGCACACTCCCTACTGGGTATGTGCCTGTAACCAAGGTACATAACCCTTGACTGGAATCGAACCTGGGTCCCTTGAGTCCACAGGCTGATGTTCTATCTACTGAACCAAAACGGTTAGGGCAATTTCTTTTTTTTTATTTATTGGTTTTGAGACAGAGAGAGAAAGAAGGAAGGAGAGAGAGTGAGAGAGAAGTATGGATTTGTTCCACTTATTTATATACTCATTGGGTGATTTTTGTATGTGCCGTGATAGGGATTGAACCTGCCACATCCAGATGATGTTTTAACCAACTGAGCTACTCGGCCAGGGCAGATACTATCTTTCTTTACTTTTATGGACTTAGATCTTTCTTGGCTGTTTTTAATGTTTTATAGAAATTAAATAATATATTGTATTATAATGACTGGGTAACTTGTTCTTTTCTAGTCGTTCCCACTCAGTTTTCTCTGTTACAATACATATGAAAGAAACTACAATTGATGGAGAGGAGCTTGTTAAAATTGGGAAGTTGAACTTGGTAAGCATCTACCTTAATACCACTGTTTCATTTTTGTGTTTTTACTCCAGTTTTATTGACAAATAAAATTATATATTTAAAGTGGACAGTGTGATGATTCAATATACATATTCTTTATAAAATGATTACCACAATCAAATTAACACATTCATTACCTCACATTATTATTATCATCATCATCATCATCATCTTTATTTTGGTGACAAAACTTAGGATCTACTCCCAGCAAATTTCAGTATAGTGTTATTAACTGTACTGGTGTATATCAGAACTTACTCCACACTGAAGGTCTTAACCCTTTGACCAGCATTTTGTCCCTATCTTCCTGACCTCTCTGCTCCTGGTAAGCATTATTCTACTCTCCGTTTTTATGAGTTGGACTTTCTCCCCCTCCTCACTGATTCCACTTATAAGTGAGGTCATACAGTATTTGTCTTTTTGTCTTTCTCTCTGTGTGTGTTTTTTCTTCTTCATTTAGAATAATGTCCTCTAAATTCCTCCATGTTGTTGTAATTGGTAAATTTTCTTTTTTGTGGCTGAATAATATTTCATTGTGTGTATATACCACATCTTTATCCATCTATTGACAGACACTTAGATTGTTTCCATATCTAGTCTATTCTGAATAATACAGTGGACATGGGAGTGCAGATATCTCTTTGAATACTGATTTCATTCCCTTAAGATATTTACCCAGAAGTGGGATTGGTAGTTCTTTTCTATTTATTCTTTAAAAAAAAAAAAAAAAAAAAAAAAAAAAATATATATATATATATATATATATATAATTGATTTTTTATAGAGAGGAAGGGAAAGAGATAGAGTGTTAGAAACATTGATGAGAGAGAGACATCGATCAGCTGCCTCCTGCACATCCCCTATTGGGGATGTGCCCGCAACCAAGGTACATGCCCTTGACCGGAATCGAACCTGGGACCCTTTAGTCCGCAAGTTGATGCTCTATCCACTGAGCAAAACCGGTTTTGGCATGTTACTTTATTCCTGATCCCTTTAGAGAACAGCCTGAAATTTTGTACTTCTAGACAATATTTTAAAAATATATATATTTTATTGATTTTCTACAGAGAGGAAGAGAGAGGGATAGAGAATCAGAAACATCGATGAGAGAGAATCATCGATCAGCTGCCTCTTGCACACCCCCTACTGGGGATGTATCCTCAACCAAGGTACATGCCCTTTACCGGAATTGAACCCGGGGGGACCTTTCAGTCCACAGGCCGAAGCTCTGTTCACAGAGTCAAACTAGTTTCTGCTAGACAATATTTTTATAGTCACTGGGTTATTAGCTTTGTAGTAGGTTGTTATTATAGAAAAATTACTTTGCTGGTTATTTAATATATTATGTATAATGTAAGAATGAACATCTTTGAGTCCAAATCCAATAGAATGACAACCTTTTTTTTTTTTTTTTTTTTTTTTTAATTTAAGGTTGACCTTGCAGGAAGTGAAAACATTGGCCGTTCTGGAGCAGTGGATAAGAGAGCTCGGGAAGCTGGAAATATCAACCAATCTTTGTTGACTTTGGGAAGAGTTATTACTGCTCTTGTAGAAAGAACACCGCATGTTCCTTACCGAGAATCTAAACTAACCAGAATCCTCCAGGATTCTCTTGGGGGACGTACAAGAACATCTATAATTGCTACAATTTCTCCTGCATCTCTTAATATTGAGGTAAGCCCTTTGATTAGTATCTGCCAGTGTAGTAGCTGTAATTCTTATTTAGCTATCACATTTTATTTTATTCCTTTTTTAAAATTTTTATTGATTTTTTTTTTAAGAGAGTGAGGTAGGAAGAGAGAGAGAGAGAAAAAGAGAGAGAGAGAGAGAGAGAGAGACATGTATGAGAGAGATATCAACTGGCTGCCTTCTGCATGCCCAGTATTGGGAATTGAACCTGCAACCCAGGCATGTGCCCTGGTCAGGGATCAAAACAGTGACTGCTTGGTGCATGGGTCAGTGCTCAACCAGTGAGCCACATCAGCCAGGCTCTTTATTTGTTAGTTTGTTTATTTATAAATTTATTGATATTTTACAGAGAGGAAGGGAGAGAGATAGAGAGCGAGAAATGTCGGTGAGAGAGAAACACCGACCAGCTGCCTCTTGCACAGCCTCTGCCGGGGATGTGCCCGCAACCAATGTACATGCCCTTGACCGGAATCGAACCTGGGACCTTTCAGTCCGCAGACCGACGCTCTACCACTGAGCCAAACCGGTTTCGGCGATTTATTTATTTTTAATTTTCTTAGAAACATCAATCGGCTGTCTCCCATACACACCCTTATTGGATATTGAACCTGTAGCCTACATATGTGCCCTGACCAAGAATTGAAACTGCAACCTTTTTGGCGCACGGGACGATGCTCCAATTAAATGAGCCACCTGGCCAGGGTGCTGTCTTAAAAGTTCATCCATTGGCTGAATTAAGTCTGTACTATAATAAAAAGAATCTGGACATTGCATATAGACACTTTTAGGAGGACATCACTGAAAAAAATGTTTTTCTCCTTCCTGGCAGAGTTTTTAATCTTAAAAAGCCAGTTGCTTACTGGCTTTTTCAACACAGTCTTCAAAGAAAATTGCTGTGGTCATTAGCAGTATATGGTTACATGGGATATAGAGATTTAATTGAGGACTTAGAAGTTAAGTGAATGTTAGTGTTTAGACTGCTTAGAGAGCAGTGAAGGTGGGGTTGGTGTATTGGAATAGGTGGGAAAACAAAAAGAAGCAACAAAGATGGCGGAATTGACTCTTACTTTATTGTAATAATTATCTATTTTGAATGTAATTAGAAAAAATATATATATATATATATTTTTTAATATATTTTATTGACATTTTACAGAGTGGAAGGGAGAGAATAGAGAGTTAGAAACGTCAATGAGAGAATCATCGACCAGCTGCCTCTTGCACACCCCCTACCGGGGATGTGCCTGCAACCAAGGTACATGCCCTTGACCGGAATCGAACCCGGGACCTTTCAGTCCGCAGACCGACGCTCTACCACTGAGCCAAACCGGTTTCGGCTAGAAAAAATATTTTTATTGAGATATGATTCACATACCATAAAATTCACCCATTATTACTATGTTCACAGAGCTGTGCAATCATTACCAAAATCTAAGTTTAAAATATTTCATCACTCCAGTCTGCCCCAACTCCCAGCCTTTGGTTACTACTAATCTACTTTTCTTAATCTATAGATTTGCCTACTCTGAATAGTTCATATACATGGAATCATACAATAAGTGTTCTTTTGTGACGGGCTTCTTTCACTTACCATAATGTTTTCATTGTTCATATTGTAGCATGTATCAGTACTTCATTTCTTTCTGTGGATGAGTAATATTCCATTGTATTGTTATAGGACATTTTGTTTATTTATCAGTTGATTGAATTAAAAAAATTATTAGATCAAGTTATTATAAAGTTAAATACCCTAAACATTGAGGAGAAAGAAAAAAGATAGGGATGTTTTGAAAAATCTCTTTTTTAAAAATTGGGTATAATAGTCTTAGTGGTAGATTTTCAAATTAGCTATAACCATAAATTATCACTTACGAGTTATTTTATAGTACATATTAGGTAACAGAACTACCTTCTCATAGTATCTTCAGTGATTGGTCTTTTCATCACAGGAAACTCTGAGTACATTGGAATATGCTCACAGAGCAAAGAACATACTGAATAAGCCTGAAGTTAACCAGAAGCTAACCAAAAAAGCCCTTATTAAGGTAATTATGCATTTTTGTGGAGTAATGTAATCTTGTTTGGCAAATGTGAAAATAAGAAATTGCAATAATTATTTAAAAATTTGTTAAATTGCCTGTGGTCGGGCTTTTCATTTATTAATATAAACTAAATACCTTGTATATTAAAATATTTTTTTTAATGCTAACATGTTGACTTTCCCAGCTCTATTAAATCAGCAAAATTTAAAAATGTTTACACCTAAAAAGGTTATTTATTTATTTACATCTTAAGGGTAACATGTATAGTTACTATAAAGGTATAATTACATTTATGGCCGAGAGTAGTATTTTGTTGTATAAATGTACCGCAGCTTTTCTTTATCCACTCATATACTGATGGGCACTTGGGCTGCTTCCAAATCTTGATTATTGTAAGTAACACTGCAAAGAACATAAGGTTGCAAATATTCTTTCAATTTAGTGTTTTGGGTTTCTTCAGATAAATTTCCAGAAGTGGAATCACTGGGTCATAAGGCAGTTTCATTTTTAATTTTTTGAGGGAACCCCATATGGCTTTCCACAGTGGCTGCACCAACCTGCATTTCCACCAAGAGTCCCTTTTCTCCACATCTCACCATTATTTGTTTATTGATATTGATGATAGCCATTCTGACACATGTGAGGTAATATCTCATATTGACCATCTGTATATCCTCTTTGGAGATGTGTGTATTTGGGTCCTTTTTATTTTATTTTTTTACCTTACTTTTTTTTTTAATATCGCAGGAAGAGAGAGGGAGAGACGAAATATCAATGATGAGAGAGAATCATTGATCTGCTGCCTCCTGTACACCCCCTACTGTGGGGATTGAGCCTACACCTGGGCTGGTGCCCTGACCAGGAATCTAAGTGTGATCTTTTGGTTCATAGGTTGACACTAACCCACTGAGCCACACCAGCTCGACTAGGCCCATTTTCTAATTGGATTATTTGAGTTTTTCATGGTTGTTGTTTGAAAGTTCTTCATATATTCTAGATAGTCCATATCACAAACATGGTTTGTAATTATTTTCTAGTTTGTAGTTGTCTTCTCATCTTCATAAGGACTTCGTAGAGCAAATGTTTTTGAAGTCATTGTGATTATTTTTTTCCTTTTATGGATTGTGCTTTTGGTGTCAGTTGTAAGAACTCTATACCTATCTCTAGATCCTAAAGTTTTTATCTTTTGAAATTTTTGTATCTCTACATTTCACATTTAAGTCCATAATTCACTTAAAAATATTTTATTGATTTTTTAAAAATAAATCAGGAGGGAAGGAGGTGGGAAGAGAGAGAGAAAGAGAGAGATTAGTTGCCTCTTTGACAGAGAATTGAACCCAAAACCTTTTGGTGTATGGACAATGCTCCAACCAACTGAGCCACCTGGCCAGGGTGGTTTTTTAGCTTTCTTAATGTCATTACAAACTATGGACTTAAAATTTTTGTGTTAATCCATTGTAGCTATTATCCTCAGTGATGATCAGATTGTTTCTCCTTTGACCTATGGTAACTTCTCCAAGTGATTTCTTGAGCCCTTTTCATTATCTTAAGATTTTTTAGCTTCATTTTTATTTTGTTTGACAAAATGTTCTGGGTTCATTTTGAATGTTTCTTGCCCCAACTCTAGAGACAGATAGTTCTCTAAAAAATCCCAGTGTGTTTTTTTAGTGTGAAATGCCACTTGAAGACCAATCTGGGTACTGGAGGTTGTGTGGTTTCCCCCCCCCAGAATTCCATATTGTTATAATGGGTAAATTTAAAGGCTCCTTGAAAGCTGTTGAAAGACTATTCTGTACAGGTTAATAAGAGTATGGCTATTATTTTTTACCATACATTTTTATGATTTAAAAAAGATAGAAGGACTAACTTTTTATATTTTTCATATCGTCCCCAAACCAAATTTTAAAAAAGATTGTTCAATATTGACACCTTCAATATTCTTCTTGTGCAGGAATATACAGAAGAGATAGAGCGTCTGAAACGAGATCTTACTGCAGCCCGTGAAAAAAATGGGGTGTACATTTCGGAAGAGAATTTTAGGTAAGCCATTAGCTATGGAAATTAATTTCCAAGAATAAGTATTTTCTGATAACAGGCTGTGGGAAGTAAAATTTACTTATTTGACAGTAATTAAAATCTTTATTTGTTGTTCTTTTTACAATGCTTGTTTTTCTTTTGATATTAACAAATACTGATAAAACAGTTTAAAAAGATTTTATATTAACTCCCCCCCCACCCCCTCATTTATTTAGAGAGAGTAGAAGGGAGGAGAGAGAGACACCTGGGGAAGGGCACGAACCTGAAACCCAGGCACATGTCCTTAACTGGGAATCCAACCTGTGTGAGGGCCTGCGCTCTACCACTGAGCCACACCGGCCAGGGCTATTTTTATTTTTTAAATAATTACAGATTCACAAGAAGAGTACAAAGAGGTTCCATGTATTTTCCATCCAGTTTCCCCCAATTGAGTACCTCTTAAGTAACTTTACTACATTATCAAAACTAGGAAGTTGATATTGGTACAGTGTATATGTATGAATCTATCATTTTTTCAAGTTTGTATATTTGTGTGGTTCAGAACTATCATCTCGAAAATCTCCCTTTTGCTGACCCTTTATATTCATAACCATTTTCTTCTCCAGTGATCCATAACCTCCGGCAACCACTCATCTGTTCACTTTTTTTAAGCCCTGGAGTAGCTCGTTCAAAGTAAAGTTAATCAAAAGACTGTTAGCACATACCTTGTTTGTAGGTTTGATCCTAAACCTAAAGTAGGTTTGACCTTGGTGTTTGGGGCACATGTGGGAGCCAACCAATCTCTCTCTTTCTCTTTCTCTCTTCCACCTCCCCGATTCTCTTTAAAAAAAATAAAAAATAAATGGAAAAATATCTTTGAGTGAGGATGAACAACAATAAAAAAGAATGTTAGAACTAATTCTCCTTTTGTACCTCAGTTCTAACTTTTCCTTTAATAAACAATATCTCCAGGTAATAAATTGAGGAAATTTGTACTCACAAAAGAATCTGTGTCATTTAGCACAGTGTGGAATAGAAAATTGTTGGTAGTTATGAAGGAACTGGAAGATAAAGAATACAAAAGACAGCATTCACTTCTAAAACTTGCTAATGCTCAAGAAATTAGAGACACATTAAAGTGGACAAGAATTATCTGGTCCAAAATGATATCAGTAGTGCAGAGACTGAGGATCTGCTCTGGGGAATAATCCTTTGCTCTCCTGGGGATTTCTGTGGTGGTTTGATAGTGGCATGTATGTTGTGGTATATTTGGGTATAGTAGGCAGTGAGAGGTGTAATTGCTCTGCCATACTTTAATTCTATTCTCCAGTTTTGTGTCTTGTTTATGCTCCATATTCCTGATTACAGACACTTAGGTTGTATTCCCCACCCTCCCTCTCTTTAAAAAAAAATAAAATTGATTGATATTTTACAGAGAGGAAAGGAGAGGGATAGAGAGCTAGAAATGTCGATGAGAGAGAAACATCGACCAGCTGCCTCTTGCACACCCCCCACTGGGGATGTGCCCGCAACCAAGGTACATGCCCTTGACTGGAATTGAACCCGGGACCCTTCAGTCCGCAGACCGACGCTCTACCACTGAGCCAAACCGGGTTCAGCCCCCTCACTCTTTTTTATGTGAGTTGTATTACTCTCTTAGCTTTATTGCTTCTCAAATTTTATATACACACATATCTTCCCCTATGGGTAGGGATTCTCAGTTTCAAAATGGAAATAACGGAAAACGATTATTAAACAAGGACAAAGAATACATTCATTTTTTGCGATTTGTGTGTATTGCTTATTGGCACCTAGGCATCATTTTCATGATAGTGACAAATGGCAAAGCTGATGTGTAACTGCCACAACTGTGTCAGAATAAATTGTTTAGGAATTAGGACAAAAATGTTAATTGTTAAATTCATATTAAACTTTATTTCAGAGCCATGAATGGAAAACTAACTGTTCAAGAAGACCAGATTGTAGAATTGATTGAAAAAATCGGTGCCCTTGAGGAGGAGCTAAATAGGGTAAGCATTCCAAACAATATTGAATATTATGTAAAAAGCAAATATTTAAAGACAATTTCAGAATGTGAGGGATCTATACTTCGAAGATTTTCTTTTTTAGTATATGGGGATGACCCATATACTGAAAATAAGTTGTATCATAATTTTGTCACAATTGTAATGAACTAACTATTAAAAATTTTTAAAACTAGTGATTGATTTTAGAGAGAGGAACTTGGGGAGAGAGACAGAGAGATATCGATTTGTTGTTCCACTTACTTAGGCATTGATTGATTGAATCTTTTTTTTAACTATGTTTTTATTGATTTTAGAGAGAACGGGAGATGGAAAGAGAGATAAAAATATAGGTGAGAGAGAAACATTGCTTGGCTGCCTCCTTAATGCCCTTCACCTGGTAATAAGGCCACAACCCAGGCATGTGCCCTGAATGGGATCAAACTGATGGCCTCTTAGTGCATGAGTCAGTGCTCAACCACTGAACCACACCAACCAGGCATTGGTTGATTCTTATATGTTCCCTGACCCGGGATAGAACCTTCAATCTTGGCATATCAGGATGACATTTAACCAACTGAGCTAGGTCAGAGCAGGAACTACTTTGACACATCAATG
The DNA here is from genome assembly GCA_963924515.1 of Vespertilio murinus. Lineage (NCBI taxonomy): Eukaryota > Metazoa > Chordata > Mammalia > Chiroptera > Vespertilionidae > Vespertilio > Vespertilio murinus. The sequence continues at coordinate 21,936,361 of OZ004714.1, read as the reverse complement.
CAACATTACAAGAAATTAAATGAAATGTGTGATTTTATTGGTCAAGCTAAATAGTGAATGCTGAGCCCCAACTGGTTTGGCTCAGTGGATAGTGTCGGCTTATGGACTGAAGGGTCCCAGGTTTGATTCCAGTCAAGGACACATGCCTGGGTTGTGGGCTCGATCCCCAGCAGGGGGCATGCAGAAGGCAGCTGATCAATGATTCTCTCATCATTTATGTTTCTCCCTCTCCCTCTCCCTTTCTCTCTGAAATTAGTAAAAATATATATTTAAAAAAATAGTGAATGTTGAGACTTTTTCATTAATGTGTTTATCAGATGAAGGCATAGGATGTTGGGAGAAAACAGAAGTTAAATAACTTAGATGGAAAGACCTGATCCTTTTGTGCTAGCCTCACATTGGCAATGGATAAATCCCGAAGAATTAATACCACCACACTAGACCTGTTTTATTTGTTTTTAATTAATTTACAGGAAGAAACCAGATGCCATTTAAACGTACTAACCTACCTGGTAACTTACAACTTGTCACAGTTTTGCATGGAAATAATTTGGTTCTTCTAATATTATAGTGTGAACTAGCTAGGTGTCTCACCAATCAGTTCAGCACTTTAATTCTTTAAAAAATGTTTAATGTATTATATTTAGGTTACAGAATTATTCGTGGATAATAAAAATGAACTTGATCAGTGTAAATCTGACCTGCAAAGTAAGACACAGGAACTTAAAACCACTCAAAAACATTTACAAGAAACTAAATTACAGCTTGTTAAAGAAGAGTATGTGTCATCAGTTTTGGAAAGCACTGAGAAGAAACTTCATGATACTGCCAGCAAGGTTTGTCCTTTGTTTAGATCGTATTTGCATTGAAGGAATTAGTGAATGGGTAGAAGTAAATTACTTTGTTGTCTGTAGCATTAATTGTGAAATTCTATTATTCACCCGAAATTCACATTTCTGTCAATTTTAAAAAATGTTATTTTATTTCATCTAAATTTTCCTCATGGAGATGCTAGATTAAGGAAAAATCTTCTAGAACTTTTGAAAATAGAACATGATTTTAATATTCTTTATGGACATTTATAATAATGATGTAATACTTTTTCCTATGGTCATGATTGGAGTTAATCAGAAATCAAGATTTTAAGATCTTCTAATGATGGAAGTTGTTGAAAGTTTTTAATATTTTATTAGGTATATTTTTGAGGAAATGAGAACACATAATATGCAAAAAAACTTGTAGGACAGTATAATTACTATAATTGGCAAAATCAGTTTTCCTTGTCTAGATGGCCAGGAAGGGGAAATAAACATTCTCAGGTAAATTAGCATGAGTTTTAACATTTCTTCTGATGCAATATATAAAACTTTCAAGTTCTCAATGCGAGCAATCCTTATGTAGCACAGATACTTTCGTAAACAGCTTTTGTCATATCCATCTTATCAACATTTATTTTTTTTAAATAATATATAGTTGCTTGACACAGTTGAAGAAACTACAAAAGATGTATCCGGTCTCCATTCCAAACTGGATCGTAAGAAGGCAGTTGATGAACACAATGCAGAAGCTCAGGATATTTTTGGCAAAAATCTGAATATCCTGTTTAATAATATGAAAGAATTAATAAGGGATGGCAGCTCAAAACAAAAGACCATGCTGGAAGTTCACAAGACCTTGTTTGGTAAGTTCAAGCATTTCTGATGATTCTAATCATTGTGTGTTTAGTGGGAGACTAATTTAAAAGCATAGTTTAAAATAAAAAAATTCAGGTGATAGTGTCACTAGTTCTTCCAGTGCACACACTATGTTCAGACTAGAAATTAATACTTTCACTGCCTTCAAATGAAAACAAATCTTACTTGGGTTGTTTTTTTCCTGTTTTCTATAAAAAGCATGTTTATTAAACAATAATTAAGTATATAAACTTTTAGAAGTAAAAGTTCTTTTAACGTTGACCATTTCTCATTCTCTATAGACACTGCTGTTAAATTTCTTGAGTTTTTCAAAATTTTCTGTACATAAACATTTTGCATATTTTTTGTTTTGAGAATATACATCTTGAATGTTTGCTGTATTGTCAGAATATGTATATGTATCATTTTAAACCAAACCGTTGTTATCTTCATGGGGGCCGGGAGGGGAGAGGGCACAAATCTCCTTACTATTAGTTTATTTATTATGGAAGTATTGTCCTCATTATAGAAAATTTGGGAGATCTAGAAATGTAAAAACTGTTTAAATCACCTCCTAGAGTCTAGTCATTTTAAGCCAAGTGCTATAAAATTTGTTTATTGATTTCTAGTTTCTCTTTTCTTCTATAATCTCTTTTACCTACCGTATATTACTTTCATTTAGAGATTTATTTTAGAGTGTTCTAGTTCTTTGTTTACTGTGAGTTATAGTTATGGGTCTGATATTCTACAGATTTGTCAACTGTTTACAGAATACTGTAGAACAAATATAATTTATATTTAAAATGTTTCCTTGCTTATGTAGTGAGACAATTATGTTAAGCTTATTTGTTATGATGAGTTTCCACAACAGAGATATAATTTTGCCAATCACTTCAGGGTAGTTCAAACTGTATTTAAATATGTTAATGCTAAAGTCCATATATTTTGTTTGTTTTGTTACAGGTAACCTGCTTTCTTCCAGTGTTTTTGCATTAGACACCATTACTACAACAGCACTTGGATCTCTCTCATCTGTTCCAGAAAATGTGTCTAAACATGTTTCTCAGATTTCTAATATGATATTAGAAGAACAGTCATTAGCGGAAGAAAGTAAAACTGTACTTCAGACATTGCTTGTTAGTAAATATTTTAAAGTATTTTTGAAAGGTTATGTTTGCTAAGTCCTCAAAAACTATGTTAAGTATTCTTTCATCTTTGCTTTACTTGACACAGTAATAAACATCACTTTAAGAGAATAGGTTTATATTTTAAAGACAAATCTCTCCACTGTTTTTCTTTCCTAGAAAGAATACTTTCCAAATGCATATAATTGACTTTGAGACTGCTGCTCACACAGAATAAGTTGAAATTAGAATGATAGTTCTTTTCCGAGGGATACCAGTAGCTTTTTAAGTATCTATATAATAAGGCCTAAGTGACTGTTATGGTGGAATGACCAGAACGTCCCATTGTTATGATGCGCACTGACCACCAGGGGGCAGACGCTGAACACAGGAGCTGCCCCCTGGTAGTCAGTACACTCCCACAGGGGGAGTGCTGCTTAGCCAGAAGCCGGGCTCATGGCTGGTGAGCGCAGTCGTGGTGGTGGGAGTCGCTCCTGCCTCCATGGCAGTGCTAAGGAGCAGCAACAGGCATGTGGTAAGAAGCGAGGGGTCCCAGACTGTGAGAGGTGGACATCCCCCAAGGGGTCCTGGACAGTGAGAAGGCATAGGCCATGCTGAGGGAATGCCTCTCCTCCCTGGGGCACAAATTTTGTACACTGGGCCTCTAGTTTACTATTTTTACTAATTTCTTTTATTTATTTATTTATTTATTTATTTATTTACTTACTTACTTACTTATTTATTTTTATTGATTTCAGAGAGGAAGGAAGAGTGAAAGAGAGATGGAAATATCAATGAGAGAGAATCTTTGATCGGCTGCCTCCTGCATGCTCTCCACTGGGGATCTAGCCCATAACCTGGGCATATGCTCTGATAGAAGCGAACCATTAACTCCTGGTTCATAGGTTGATCCTCAATCACTGAGCCATGCTGGCTGGGCCCAATAATTTCTGTTACAGTTTCTCACCCATGACCTAGTGAAAGGAGCTTAGGTCAGAATATTTTTTTCCTTTTTATAAAACTCTCAATGTACACTACATTTTCAACTTCCCAAATGCCTTGACAAGAACAAGAATCTGATAGGTTCTTCTGATATAGTAGGATATAAATTACGAGGTCTTCAAAGTTAAATACCTCCAGCCCAAAGCCTACTTTTTTTTTTTGCCCTTTTAGTTTTTAATTTTTTTTCTTATTGATTTGAAAGCTATTTGATTTCAGCCTTCATGACTAAGAACCTAAATTACTTGAAATTTATTTTGTTAAACTGTACTTGTAATACTGAAATTTTATCAAATGACTATCATTTCTCCCTCTTCTGAGCTCTGAGTTTTGTTGCATTAGATTGTTAGGAATCTGTTGTGTGGTAAGTTGTCATTTTCTTAATTACTATAGGCAGGATTAATGCTTTATGCGGAATATCAGCTCTGGGAACAAATAGGCTCTAAGGAATAGAAAATGGACACGTATGATTTTAATATGTGTTGTTTAGTTAACAGTATTTAGACATTTAACCACATTTATGGAAGTGAAAATATTGTTTTTCTTTTTAAGACTTGTTTGTTTTTATTTTTAAAACCAGAATGTACTTAAGACTGACCTTCTAAGTTCACTGGAAACAATTTTATCTCCCACTGTGTTGGCTGTACTGAAAATCAATAGTCAACTAAAGCATATTTTCAAAACTTCACTGACAGTGGCTAATAAGGTAATAAATGTTATCTCCAAATCAAATTGTTGTTTAAAAGAAAAAAAAAAAAACCTATCTGAAATCATACCTGGAGATTTACATGTAAAATCCATGGGTTCTGAGAAGAAATCTAGAGGAAGGAGGTACTCCTGCCATTGATATAGTCAGCAGTATGATGGCTAAGAAAAATTAGAGAGAATGATAAAGAAAAATGTTTAAGTTGGCCAAGTAACATATAGCATGCTATCATATGGTGGGTAAGGAAGCTAATGCATCTCTACATGTATGCTTATGTGCCTAGTTGTACATAACATGTCTGGAAGTATTTAAAAATGGTAGTCATTTCATGTGGGGATGGAACTGGGGTTCTAGAAGCTGGAGAGAAAAGGGGACTTTGCTTACTTTGTCTACCTTTTCTATTTTGTATGTTTTTTTTAAATAACTTTTTTTAAATAAGAAAGTAATTAATTATCTTTCTTCAAAGATAGAAGATCAGAAAAAGGAAATGGATGGCTTTCTCAGTACACTGTGTGACAATCTACATGACCTACAAGAAAATACAATTTCTTCCTTGGCTGAATCCCAGAAGCAATGTGAAAATTTAACGAAAGAACTAAAGACAATAAAGAAAACACATTCACAGGTATTTTATTTAGATGATCTGGAGAGTGTAAAAAAGAAAATTTTATGATCTTTAACTTGATAATCCCTGTTACACAGTCTGAATGTTTAACTATTTTAGAAACCTGAAAATACCACAGACGCTATTGCTTATAACAGTAATTAATATAAAATAATTGAGAATACTTTTATTGATCAGTTATTATTTGAGGATTTGCTACATGTAAGCATTTTGAGTGAGCCTGCATGTCTTCATTCTAATTTGACAAATTATTTTGTATGAGTGGTAACATGTATAGTTACTTTCACAAACTATGCCCTACTTTCCTCTTACAATTTCTGTCCCCTCCATGTCAGAGATTTAAATTGTAATAAATTAATACAGTTCTTAATTTTTATTAATTGATTACAAATGTAATTCATGATTTATTTTCCTCCATGTAAACTACTCCTTAGTGTAATGAATGTCTAAACTTTTATTAAGCGAAGTTATTACTACATGGCAGAACTCTTGGGTCAGTAACACTGTTGACATAATGTAGTGGGTAGTGAAGGATTCCATTTAAAGGGGAAAATGAGGGAGAGGGAATGCATATCCATATCACCAAAAATGAGAAGAATAACATATCCAAGATTTTTAGGTAAGAAATAAAGCAACTTTAAAATGAAACTTATCAGAGAAAGGATTATTATCAGAAATTAGTAAAAATCATAATTAACATTTATTGAACAACTTATGTGTTTAATTTCTCCCACTAATATAAATACAGGATTTATTACTAGTACAGTTTTCTAATGAGGAAACAAAGAACCCTCACAGTATTTTAAAAATATATATATTTTCTTGCCGAAACCAGTTTGGCTTAGTGGATAGAGCATCGGCCTGCGGACTGAAGGGTCCCAGGTTCGATTCTGGTCAAGGGCATGTATCTTGGTTGCGGGCACATCCCCGGTGGGGGGTGTGCAGGAGGCAGCTGATGGATGTTTCTCTCTCATCGATGTTTCTGGCTCTCTGTCCATCTCCCTTCCTCTCGGTAAACAGTCAATAAAAAAAATATATATATTTTAAATATATATATATATTTTCTTCACAGTATTTTTAAAAAATATATAGACCACTGGACTAGACTAAATGTTACCGTGTAGTTGGAAGATGTGAGGATTAGGCAATTGTGGCATATTGTGTGCAAAGAGGTAAAGGGTAGTATATGATAGTGGTCGGCAAACTCATGAGTCAACAGAGTGGCAAATCGTGACTCAAGAGCCGCAGTTTGCCAACCACTTATTAGGGCATTAAGCAGTATTTAGGTCATCCTGCAGTGGTGCCTGGAAAGCATTTATTTTTGAGGGGATCTTCTATATATTTCTTGAATATATTCCTGCAATTTGAAATTGCAGCAATTTCTTATACCCTCTGCATTGGAAATTTATCTTAAACCTGCCTAGAATTTTTTAGGTATGTATTCTAAGGTAGATCAACTCTTTATAAATTAGCTGTTTTGAAATGTTAAAATTAGTAATCAAATGTTTAAAAACAAAACACCTATGATCAGAAAAGTATTTTAGCATGGATGGTTGATTTCCCTGTTTAAGGAAGCAAGTTTACTAAGTGAACACTAACAAAACAGTTATGTAAAACTCTGAACACCTATTTACATACAGGTAAATCTAATGATACCTGCATTTCCCTCTACTCTGAGACTAGTAAAAATACTGACAGACTTTGTTCATAATCAAAGTGATAGCTATGTTTTATCAGCTGATGTCTTATTCAAAGGTGGACTGAGCAGGGAATAAGGCGGGGTGCCTTTTCAGCTCTTCCTTGGTTTTTACTAGAAGTCATTAGCATATTGCAAGCTTATAAGAGCTTGTTTTGAAAGATGCCAAGTATGAGCAAAGGTAATACTCTATATTGACATTTTATTAATGTCATCTGTAAAATGTTTCTGTAAAATGTTCAACTATAGTAATTGATAACAAAATCTAAAAATTTTGGATTGCCTGACTGATGAGATTGTCAGCATTACTTTTTCCTTCCAATATTGTCATCAACTGTATGTATCTGTCAAAGTGGTTCTAAAAACATAATGCATTTGGTTGTTAAGAGATATATAGTTGCTAATTTTTTTTAATCCCTATGAAATCCTTTAATATCAACCTCCACTGCTTCCCTCTGTGGGAAACAGGTAAAGATCTCTTGTAAGGAATTTATATAAAGCTCACTTATGAAAAAAATACTTCATGTCAGGGTAGAAAAAAAGTTCAAGTGTCATAATTTCAATCTTTTCCACACCTTTCTTACAGGAACTTTGCCAGTTAATCAATCTTTGGGGAGAGAGATTCTGTGCTTTGGAGGAAAAGTGTGAAAACATCCAGAAACCACTTCATAATGTCCAAAAAAATACAGAGCAGTAAGTTGTTTTAAAAATCTATTTAACTTTTCTCTGCTTGAAATTATTTTCAGAATAAAAAGCTTCAAATAGTACAAACACAATCAACCCAGTTTCTCATTTAACATTTTATTATGTTTGCTTTATAATTCTCATTCCTCTCATTATTTCCCCCTCTAAAATATACATGTGTGTGTGTATTTTTTTTCTGAACTAGCTGAGAATGTATTATAGATGTAATTGCATACTTTCCAATAAATACTTCAATGTCTATTTCCTAAAAACAAGGATACTCTCTTATATAACCCTAGTGTAATTATTTTTTTTATTTTTTTTTTGTTATGCCTCAAGAATGTTTTTTTTTTTTAATTTTATTTTATTAAGGTATTTTCTGTGTACATAGTTTACCATTGCCCCCCCACTAGTGTAATTATTTTAAATCAGAAAATTAATATTGGTAACTGTTATTACCTATTATGCACACCTAATTCAAATTTTGCCAATTGTCTCAGTAATGTTGTTTATAGGGAAAGGAAAATATTTCCTCCTGGTCCAGGGTTTAATCCAGGATCATGCATTGCATTTGTCATGTCTCAAGTGCCCTTTAATCTGGAGCAGTTGTTTAGTTTGTCTTTCATGGCCTTCCTTTTTTCCAGGACTAGAATATTTATGTATCTCAGTTGAGGGACTCTTTACTCTCTTTAACCTCTCCCTCCCTGTTCCTCCTCCTTTCTGTTAACCACCATACTGTTGTCTGTGTCTGTGAGGTTGTTGGTTTTCATTTGTTGCTTTCTACAAGATTTTAATTGTATATGTGACTCAACATTATATTTCTATTCAACAGAGCTGCTGTAGAATTCTGGCTGGCACCTATCTTACTCCCGAACTCCTACCATCTGTTTTCCAGTCCTGTTGGCACATGTTCCATTCTGAACTCTTCTTTCTTGAATCTGTGTCTAGAAAGTGTTTCCCAACTTTGTTTTCCTAGACTGAGGACTTCTGGCTTATTCCATAGCTTTGAAGGAAATACTAGGAGTAGGATGGAAATAGGAAGGGAAAGGAACCATGGTATGCTTTAAGGCCTAAGCAAGTCATTTTTCCTATCTTCCTGGCATTGTGAGCATGTAAGACTTACTCAGGCATAGGCCCAAGAATCTAGGTGGGATTTATATATACTGAAGTTTGAGACCTCCTGTTTTCAGCATTTACTGTCATAGTATGCAGTCACTTCTGAGTAAGTTTCATCTTCCTACTAGGTTGTGATTCCTTGAGGGGATAGATTTGTGTTGACAGTCTCCAAGTTTACCACTTAACCACTTTTTTTTCCCGATCATTTCCACTTAATCTGTGGTTGAACTTTGGTTTTTAACACACATGCTTTCTCACTTGGTTTACTCACATGGTGTACCATCTAGTGGTAAGAGATGGTAACTTTCATTCCTCAGTTTAATTCTGTGGTGCTATAGCTATGGGTGGGGAACATCTAACCAGAGGGCCATATTAGGTCCTCAAAATCATTTGGTCTGGCCCTGCCAAGGTATTAAGGATGAGTTAATTAAACATTTGATCAAATATAGCAGGCTAATTTTTAAGTCAATAATTTTGTATGGCTTTCGAATGATGTTATAAATACCCAAATGGCCCGTGGCAGAAAAAATCCCCACCCCTGTGCTATACTACGGTGACTTTGAAGGCTATTCAAGGGAACCTGACTTAGAGGAGGAAGCCACATGAAATTTAAATGTATATTTTTATATACATTAAAAATGTATATTTAAATGTATTTTTTATATACATTTAAAATGTATATTTTAACTGACGTTAGTTTTATGTCAGGGTTATGTTTGTGCTATGTGTATAGTTTGTCACCAATATTATTTTTTAACTTAAAAATTTTTTTTTCATTGATTTCAGAGAGGAAGGGAGAGGAAGAGAGAGATAGAAACATCAATGATAAGAGAGAATCATTGATCAGCTGCCTCTTGTACACCCACCGCTGGAGACTGAGCCAGAAACCTGGGCATGTGACCTGACCGGGAATCGAACCGTGACCCCCTGGTTCATAGGTCGACACTCAGCCACTTAGCCATATTGGATGGGCTTAATTTTTTTTTATTCTTTATCTTTTAATATTTATTAATTAAATTGACATTGGCCAATATGAACATATAGGTTTTAGGTGAGGTTTTCTAAGACCTGTATATTGCACCGTGTTCCCACTACCTCAAATCTAATCGTGTCACCCTGTATTAGCACCCCCTTTCTATCATTTCTTTTAATTATTAGAAAGCTTATACTTAATTTTTATTTTACAAAGTTTATAATTACAAACAAGGCAAAACTGTAAAAGAACACAATGACTGTGAACCATTTAGGGATTAGACTAGAGGCTGTAGATGCCCTCAAATAACATAATCCAGTAGGAGAAATAAAACACGTGGACAGATTTCATTTTGATAATTTGTTTAGTTAGTACTCTCAGAGGTAGCAGGAAGGCATCGTATCTGGAGGAGGCCTTATGAGAAAAGCTATCTTCAGAGGTCATCTAATGGCAGATGTGCTGTCAGCCTGCTGCGGAAAGACACCGGCCAACGCATTCCTTCTCCCCGGGTGGGAGACTTGGAGGAACAAGGGCTCTGGGGCCAGACTGCCGGGTTAAACATGCCCTTTGTGAGCTGTGTGATCCTGGGCAAGCTCTGTATCCTTTGAGTCTTAAGTTTTCCATTTTGACAATGTTGGTCTCTTTTCCTATAGGAAATCTAAGGATATAATCAGCCAAACAACTTCTCACAGTACCAAGTTTTGTGCTGATTTTGATGGCTTATCACAGGAACTCAGACATTTTAACCAAGAAGGTACAAAATTGGTTGAAGAGTGTGAAAAACACTGTGATAAACTCAACAGCAACCTTGAAATAACATCTCAAGACATTGAACAGAGATGTGAGGCTCTGAACACCAGCGCATGTGGTTTTTCTGAACAGTGGCTGTCTGGTTTAAATAAACGGGAAGAGGAAATTCAGAACTTATTGGAGGTAATAACTTTGTGACTGGAACCTACTTGGGGAAAATATAGATAAATTAAATATTCTTGGCTAAGGATTGGTTTAAAAACAAAAGACATTTTAAAATATAATAAATGACAACATTTTAAAGTATATTATAGTTAGTATAACTTATACATGGTCTTGTTTCATGTTTTTGTCTCCTAGATCTCAAAATTATTTAATGTTTGAAATGTATCCTTGTTTTTTGACTTGTTAATCCCTTCAGAGAAGGGCACTTTATCTTTTGATGTAAAATACCTTCCACTTTTATATGCCTTTTACTTTTCTTCAGTACATTCAAATCTGTTACTGCTTAAAGTATTTAGGATGTTCTGGTTGCTCAGAGGATGCTGGACAAGATTTGTAGGTCTATTTGAACTTAACACTTGCACGAACCCTTTGTTGGCTTGGTTTTTCATTCTGTGCAATAACAGGATTTCACTAGTAATCTTAGGAATTAGTAAAAGAATTTAAGTATTTTCAGCTACATAAGTTATTTTCACTAAAAGGAACCAGGGCTAAAGAAGAAATAGCTGTTTTTAGGTTTGAAGCAGGAAAGGAATCAGATGAGATGAATTTATTTTTATTTTATTTTTTAAAATATATTTTATTGATTTTTTACAGAGAGAGGAATAGAGAGGGATAGAGAGTCAGAAACATCAATGAGAGAGAACATCATCTGCCTCTTGCACACCTCTCACTGGGGATGTGCCCGGGACCCCTCAGTCCGAAGGCCGACGCTCTATCCACTGAGCCAAACCGGCTTTGGCAGATGAGATGAATTTAGATCAAGCCTTTGGATCTAACTGGTTTGTAGAAAATACAGAGAACAGCTCTAACTGGTTTGGCTCAGTGGACAGAGCATCGGCCTGCATACTTAAGGGTCCCAGGACAGTCAAACATGAAAATATTGCATAGAGATGCAGTTGACCAAATTCAGAATTTGAGGTATTCAGTAGAGCAAAGACCTGGTTTCTTCAACAACAAGTTATTTTACAAGGAGAAAAGTATGAGGAAGGATAAACCTGTATCAAAAGATTATGAAGAATAGAGGGCTTAAGTCCTAGTTTGTCTGGATTGGTCCTTTTTTGTACATATTTTGTACTAGGAAATTATTAAGAATGGCCCTTTCACTCTGCAAAATTTGGATGATAAATTATATTGGACCTCCTTAAGACCTCCACCAAGGACAATTCTGATTCAAACAAACAAGTTGTGAAAAACACTTGAGACAACTGGTGAATATGAACAGTGATTAGACATTTGACGTAAAGAAACGAGTGTTAAGTTTTTTGATGTGAGAACGGCCTTGAAAAGCTCTTCCCTGTACAGATACGTGCTGAAGGAGATGGATGAGATGATACAGGATCTGCTTCAAAAGCAATCCTGAGGGGAGAAGGAGTAAATGGCCAATCTGGTTTGATTAAAACCCCATTGGTTGATAAATGTTGTGGCTGGGCAGTGAATACAGAGGTGTTAATTCTCTATTTTTGCATGTGTTTTTAAAACATTTTATAGAAAATGTCAAGGTAAGGGGAAAGATGTATTGAGTAAAACACTGACATCTTTGATTTTAATAATAAAAGCTCATTTGCATTATTTACAGGTTGTAAACCAAAATTGTGAGGTTTCAAGTTCGGAGATTACTGAAAAGTTAAGTGGACATAAAGAAGTTAATGAGAACCACCGTAACAGTTTTCTTGGTCAGATAAATATTGATGAAGAAAAATTAACGGCACAAAGTCTAGAACTTAATGAAACCATAAAAATTGGTTTGACTAAGCTCAATTGCTTTCTGCAACAGGATCTGAAGCTGGATATCCCAACAGGTACTTTAAGAGGGAAATAGAATTGGTAAAATTTTTGAAGTTGAATTCAACCTTAAATAGTGCCAGATGTTCCGGAAAACTAGATCCTGCCACAGCCTGAGAGGAATTTACCATCACATGTAATCCACTCAAATGTGGAAATATTAGAACCCTAAAATAGCTTTAACTAAGCATTATATATATTGATAGAGGTAACATATATACTCCTAAAAATTTGGGCATCATAATTCAGCAAAATTTTACTAAAATTTGGGGAACTGGCCTTGTCTTGAGAGGACATTTTAAAAATAAACAAAATGTTGGCTCAGTGGCTAGAGCCTTGGCCTGTCGACTGAAGGGTCCTGGGTTCAATTCCAGGTTTCGGGCACATCCCCAGTAGTGGGTGCGCAGAAGGCAACTGGTTGACGTTTCTCTCTCATCGATGTTTCTGGCTCTCTATGCCTCTCCCTTCCTCTCTGTGAAAAATCAATAAAATATATTTTAAAAATAAAATTAAAAACAAAATGAACCATCTATCTAGAATTATAATTTATTGAATTATATTCCTCTATTTTTTTGTTCATATAAAAATTAGAGCCTGGCCGGTGTTGCTTAGTGGTTTGAGTATTGACCCATGCACCAAGAGGCACCAGTTCACTTCCAGTCAGGGTGCATGGGTTGCTGGCTGGGTCCCCAGTGAGAGGGGTGCAGTCAATAAAAGCTTTTTAAAAAACAACAGAGGAATGTAATTAAATAAGTCTATTTTAATGCAAAGCATTTCCTTTTTCTTTTTATTTCATTATTTTTTAAATTTTATTTCAGAGAATGAGAGAGGAAGAGAGAAACATTTATTTGTTGTTCCACTTATTTATGCATTTATTGGTTGAACTTCTGTGTGCCCAGACCAAGGATTGAACCTGCAACCTTGGCATACTGAGATGATGCCCTAACCACCCGAACTATTGGGCCAGGGCTGCATTTTGTTATGTATACCTCTCATTTTGTCATGGACTGTTAGATTGGCATTTGTGGATCACCATTTTGGGAGGCCAGAGGTTACAAATGTCAGTGTAGGCTATACTGATTCAGGGAAGCCAGTATGGAAGAAAGTTTTACAAGCTATTAGCACAGGATGAGTAATTGAGTTATTCATTGGATTGTGGTAATGGTTACCCACCCTGGAAATTTACTAGAAATTCAGTAAATTTTATGTTAAATCATTCTTAAAAGATTTTTTTAAAGCAGTTATAAAATGATTTGATGTTAAGTATATATTCCCCAAGAGTCCTGTAATATTTTTTCAAAAAATTAGGACTATAAATGTTAAGCCAAGTAAATGCTCATGTAAATTATGACAGTATGAGTTCACTGTAAAGAAATTTAACTGGTTAATATTTAGCTCCCTCCAAATTTACAGTGAAATGATTATCCCTATCAAAGTAATCATGTTGGGAAAACTACTCTTATTCCAAAAATGCTGCCATTTCTCAGAACATTCTGGCTCATTTATTTTTAATTTTTAAAAAATATATTTTGTATTGATTTTTTACAGAGAGGAAGGGAGAAGGATAGAGTTAGGAACATCTAGAAACATTGATGAGAGAGAATCATCCATCAGCTGCCTCTTGCACACCCCCTACTGAGGATGTGCCCGCAACCAAGGTACATGCCCTTGACCGGAATCGAACCCGGGACCTTTCAGTCCACAGACCAATGCTCAATCCACTGAACCAAACTGGTTAGGGTCTAACTCCTTTTAAAGCCTATAACACATAGTTTGTATAGCCTCAGAGATGTAAAAACTTTATGTCTTGGAAACAAATTGTGTCTATTTAAGATCGGTTGTCAAGTTAGGAAATATTGTTAGTTGTAAGCAATATATCCTAACAGGTGACAAGACTAGTATAATTTCTAATAAAAAAATCTATTTATAACCCACACTTCATTTCCCCCCCACTTAAATGTTGTCTACTAAAGGTACAACACCACAGAGGAAAAATTACTTATATCCATCAACACTGGTGAGAACTGAACCACGTGAACTGCTCCTTGATCAGTTGGAAAGGAAACAGCCTGAGCTGTTAATGAAGCTAAACTGTTCAGAAAACAATCCAGAAGACACCAGTCAGGTAAAATTTAAAGAATCACAGTTTTAGAACTCCTATAGACTCTTGATGTCATTGATTTCACATGGAGAATTTTATTCTTTTCTTTTCAATTCTACCCTATATCTCATTCATAATAGTTGTCTGACCATTAAACATGTTTCTTTTAATCTGGACATTTTTTATAATTAGACTAACGAATAATAATAATAATATCTACTTTTTAAAAATATCTATATTTTATTGAGTCTTTACAGAGAGGAAGGGAGAGGGATAGAGAGTTAGAAACATCGGTGAGAGAGAAACATCGATCAGCTGCCTCCTGTAAACCTCCTACTAGGGATGTGCCCGCAACCAAGGTACATGCCCTTGACCAGAATTGAACCTGGGATCTTTCACTCCACAGGCCGACGCTCTATCCACCCAGCCAAACCGGTTAGGGCAATAATATCTACTTTTTATGTTGTGCTTATGTTCCAGATATGGTCTAAGTACTGTACATATATATTTACTGAGTTAGTGATTCTCTCGATGATCCTGAGTGATGGGTGCTAGTACTGTTCCCATTGTAGGTGAGGAAACTAAGTATTATGTAGTCCTGAGTCACAAGGATGGAGTCGCAATTAGAACCTAAACAAGCACCACAATCTGTACTCTGAAATATACTAATTATAGGATACTTGGGAAATCAAAAAGGGACAAAGAAGAAAATAAAAAAGAAACTATAATCCCATTATTCTGAGAATACTACTTTTCACCTTTTTAGGTACTTCTCTATATGTAAGCATTAGGGATTATTTCATCATTTTGTGGACTTTCTACTAATTTTGTTGAGGATTAACTTATACAATGGATATTGTTTTGTTTTTATATATTTTATTGATTTTTCACAGAGAGGAAGGTAGAGGGACAGAGAGTTAGAAACATTGATGAGAGAGAAACATTGACCAGCTGCCTCTTGCACACCCCCTACTGGGGATGTGCCTGCAACCACTGTACATGCCCTTGACCGGAATCGAACCTGGGACCTTTCAGTCCGCAGACCGACGCTTCATCCACTGAGCCAAACCGGTTTCAGCTTGTTTTGTTTTTTAATCCTTACCCAAGGAGTGAGGATATTTTTTCCACTGATTGTTTTTTTTAAGAGTAGAAGGGAATAGGGAGGAAACATTGACTGGTTGCCTTCCGCTAGAGCCTCGACTGGGACCGGGAATTGAACTTGCAACCAAGGTGTGTGCGCTTGACAGGGATCGAATCCGTGACCTTTCAGTCTGTGGGCCGACGCTCTAACCACTGAGCAAGCCAGAGCTATTGTGTTATTTTCAAAGAAGAAAACGCGCTTTACTTTTGGGAAGATTTTTAAGCCTTGGACTTAATCACTTCCCCTCCTCCTATTGTAGGACTCGGATGAAGAAAAGGCAGTTCTGGAGCGCACTATGGAAGAACCTGTAAACCAGGAGCCATCGGTAGATGCTAGTGTGAATTGTTCCTCAAGTACCGGGGTTCCCTTTTTCCAGGTACCTGATCATGTCCTGTCACACAACCCTTCCACAGCTGGTATAGTCAGCCATTTGCTAGTCAACATAAGGATATTACTTTTGGTGGGTCCAACAGCAAAATATTTTCAGCCATTTAAAATGGCTTGTTAATTTCTCTGATTTAAATTATTTACACAAATTTGTACCAGGGGTTTTCGGTAGGATAAATAAAGGCCAAATTGGACTTGCTCTCCATCTTCAGTTGGTAATCTTCAACTGTCCCGTTCTACTCAGAATGGATACTGAGAGCGGTCATTTCCCTCCCCTCACCCCTGACCTGGAAGTCGTAGAGCCTTTCTCTGCCCATATCAGACTGAGAGCTGTGGGGGTTAGCAGACTGAGAGACTCAGTTACATCAGTGATTTCTTCTGCTGAGGCTTTGGCCTGTTAACAATTCCCCCTGTTTCCTGAGCTCCTTGTGGGCCTTGATCTCGTGCAGTTAAATCCTGGAATGTCTCTTACCCCCTTTTATTTATTTTTATTATTTTTTTAAATCCTCACCTGAGGATATTTTTCCATTGATTTTTAGAGAAAGTGGGAGAGAGAGCGGGAAACACAGAGAGAATTTGATTGGTTGGTTGCCTCCTGCACATGCCCTGACCAGGGCCGGGCTGGGGAGGAATCTGTAAACTGACCGAAGTACGTGTCCTTGACCGGAATCGAACTCTGCAGAATCCTGGTCTGCAGGCCAACGCTCTGTCCACTGAGCCAAACCGGCTGGGTCTTTTAAGCCCTTTTGGGAATATGGCACTATAAACTGCCTCGCACCTTTCACCTATTTGAAGACATGAGACAGTTTGTGAAGTAAGGCCTCCCTTACATAGGACATGGATGGCTCTGTTTTACAGCTGAAGTGCTGCTTCTGACATGTATATACTTATACCTGTTTCTGACAGACTTGCAGGTCCTTCCACCAACGTCTGAAGATTCCATTTCTAATTTAAAAAAATATATATTTTTATTGACTTCAGAGAGGAAAGGAGAGAAAGAGAGAGAGAGAAACATAAATGATAAGAGAGAATCATTGATTGGCTGCCTTCTGCATGTCCCCACAAGGGATCGAGCCCACAACCTGGCATGTTCCCTGACCGGGAATCAGATCCTGACCTCCTGGTTCAGGGGTCAGCGCTCGACCACAGCCATGCCGGCCGGGCTCCATCCCTAAGTTAAGCTGTTAAAACTTCTAGCTTAGATTCCATTAAATTCCTCTCTTAAGGCAATTTCATCCCCAAATTCTTTCTTTTGCTCTATTTTTTACTATATCTTTTTCCCTTTTTCAACCCTCTCTTCTATCTTACAAGTTAAGAAAAGGGGGAGAGTTAAAAAGAAGTTAATTACTGTTTGGAAATCGGTTCATTATTATTGTTTAACCAGGCTTAGTGGTTCAGCTATGGCAAGGAAGTCCCTGCAGTACTGGGAGATTTGGAATTGGATTTTAGCCTTTAGCTAAAGGCCGGAAATTATTTTCCCCCTGATAGCATGCTTTTGGGGTAGGGGTGAGTTTTCTGGGTTTAAAACTCTAAAATAGATCTACGACAATTATCAGCTATCTCTTAAGGCAAGTATGAAGATTTCAATGAAATATACATCTCCAATTGAAATAGGTTTAAATAAAAGATAAAGTTTAAAAAAAAATGTCTTAAGGTAACCCATATATCAGATTCTCTGCTTAAAATAGTATTGCCCCCCCCCCTTTTTTTTTGCATGATAACAAATCTTTGTTTCCCCAGAATTTCTTCACAGCAGCACTGTTGACATGCTGAGCTGGATAGTCCTTAGTTGTGGCTGGTCCTCTGTGCTGTGTATTTTATAATGTTTCGCAGTATTTCTAGCTTCTACCCTTTAGGAGCCAGTGGCATCCCCCAGTGTAACAACCAAAAATGCCTTCGGGCATCATGAACTGCCCCCTAGGCTGGGGAGAGGGAGCAAAATGGCTCCTTCTTGAGAATCACTGTCCACCGTAAAATCTGTGATTATGCTTTGGAATATCACGTGGAAAATTAATATTTCTTTCCACTCCTTCCAATGGTGATAAAATGAAGCAGGCATTCATTTCTATTTGTCAGATTGATTGTTAGTTCATATTTGTGCTGAGTCTTTTTGGAAGTTCTGTCCACACTTAATTTCTTTGCTATAATCCATAGAACTTTGAAAATAAGAGTATGGCTAATATATATCAAATGTTACTTTATATTGACTTAATTTATCCCCTTAAATCTACAGCATAAAAAATCGTATGGAAGAGACAAAGAAAACAGAGGCATTAATCCAGTGGAGAGGTCTAAAGTAGAAGAAACTACTGAACAATCTGTTACAAAAAGCAGATTACCTCTACGAGCCCAGATAAATCTTTAGTTAACTCGAGAGTTTTAAAATTTATTTTTAATAAAAATGAAAAATAAAACTCGTAACTCCAGAACCTGGGCCTTGTGTATAGATTAAAAACAAACAAAATATCAAGGCAATATTGTAAATTTAGTTGAATTTAATGTGTTCCCATTTTTTCTGTCATTCCTCTGTAGTTCACTGTATATTAAGTTGGGTTTTATTTGGGATTTGCATTGAGTAAACATGTATTTCTAGCTCTGAATATAAAATTGTCCTTTTATAACAAATGAAAAATATTTTTGTCTATTACTAAATAGCAAGTACATCGGAGCTGCACTATTCTTCTAGGCTTGAATGGTCACATCACCAGTGCTTGGTCTTGGGAAGGACCATCTCCTTTCTTTTATTTTGTTTTTTTACTGTGATTGAATTATGTCTGTATTTGCTTGCCTCCTTCCTTAGACTTTGCCACTCTGCCTTCTTAAGTTCACTTTCTCCCATTTTATTAGTCAATAAACCATTTGTAGAGCTCCGGATTGGTATCCATTTATTATGAGATAGCCAGAATTTTACCTTGCTATCTTTAATACTTTTTTTATGGTTATCTCTAAAATCACTGTCAACAATAAACATAACCCAAGAAGGTCCTTTCAATATTTTTAATTTGTTACCCCCTAGATATGCAAGCATTTAATTCCTTTATGAGGCCTAACACATGAGCCTCCACAGAGTTCATAAAAATCCAGCTTCTTTAGAATATAGATTGCAGTTATGGGAGAACTACCTAAATCTCTGATTAATGGCTGTGTCTTACACAGAAAGTCACAGTGGTTTAAGGGCTTTTTGAAGCTAGTAATTATGACTATAATTTGTATTCTTTTGTTTACCTGATAAAACTGTTGTTCTTTGTATATAATAAAATATGCATATGTGTATTTTTTTTCTATTGAAATCTTAATCTTTAGAAGAGCTTTGATAATTTTTATCTGGCAACCAAATTTCTGGAAGTTGAGATATTTCAACATGAAGAACCAGAACACTTAGAAGGAATTAGTCCTTCCTTATCCACAGTTTTGCTTCTGTGGTTTCATTCACAGTTGCCCACGGTCTGAAAATATTAAATGGAAAGTTTAAGAAATAAACAATTCATAACTTTTTAAATTGCGCGCCTTTCTGAGTAGCATGGTGAAGTCTTGCGCCGCCCTGTTCCATCCCACCCGGGGTGCGAATCGTCTGTCCAGCACACCCAGTGGTGTCCACCATCAGATTGTGCCACGTAGCAGTGCTTGTTTTCGAGTAACTCCCTTATTTTACTTACTGTCCTCAAGGTGTAAGGGTACTGATCCTGGCGATTTGGATATGCTAAAGAGAAGCTGTAAAGTGCATCCTTTAAATGAAAACTTTTCAACATAATACGAAAAAACATATTCTGAGGTTGCTAAGATCCATGGTTACAAATTTTCTATCTGTGAAATTGTAAAGAAGGAAAGAGAAATTTGTGCTAGCTTTGCTGTACCTCAAAAACTGCAAAAGTTATGGCCACAGACGGTGCTTGCTAAGTGCTTAGCTAAGATGGAGAAGGCATTGAGTGTGTGAGTTGAAGACATGAATAGCAAATGTGTCAGAAAACAGGGAGCCTGTGTGAACTCTGTAAGAGATCTTCTGAAACGAGTAACACCACGCTATTTACTGCAAACCAGGGGTGGTTACGTATTGAGGAATAGGATTTGGACTGAAAGATAAAAAATGACTTGATAGTCTGTCTGCTGAAGAAGCTGCCGCCCAATTCCTGGCAGAGTTGAAGGTGATTGGATTCCGTTTCGGGGCACCCACTGGGGTTGGGGGGGTGGAATGCTTCCCCACAGGTAAGGGGGGACTGCCTTATGCACAGTGAGTTTGTGCCCAGGTTCAGTATCAACTTAGAGAGGTTTGACTCTGATAGCTAAATAGAGCCAAATCCTATTGGAGAATTAGGAAATGGGCTCTTTCAAGGAATAAACTTATCTTGCAGAGGTGTTATCTTTATAAAAATGACATTTCTCTACAGAAGCAGATGTCAACGTAAGCTGTGGACAATATCTAGTAAAATAAATTGCTCTCAGTAAATCCACAATTAAGAAATTTGTTTTTTCCATGAACTTGCCCCATTATTTCTTATTTGGCAATAGGTATATTTTCAGAGTTGTGCAAATTGTATTAAAATTTCTGAGATAAACTCCTGTACAGAAACTACCAAGGAAGAGGGCCTTGGTAAAACCCCGGGCTTCAGTTCCACTCCAAAGGGCTACACTGTGGTGTGGGAGGAATGAGACACAGATGGGTTCTCACAGCGCCTGAGTCCAGCTAGGTCTCCTCATTCCCTATTTTAAAGTCATCCAGGAAAGCTGATGCAACTAGTTTAATTACCTGACGGAAGCAAAAATAAATATCTGAAGGATTTAAACATTCAGAGTCAAATTAGCTCGACAAAGTTACATGTGCCATGTCAAAAAATGACCATTGGCAAAAATAGGTAGCTTCAAGGACCCCTTCCACCTTAGAAATAAAAAAATAATTCAGAAACAACTTTGTCAGAATTCTGGGAACATTCACAGCAACCAAAAAATGTTGAGTCAAGAAAAAGGCAAGCTACAAACTAGGCGAGCTCTTTAGTGTTTTACATGCCCTTGTTCCATCCCTTCCCCAGCCCGTGTTTTCGGAGTGACACCTTGGTTCCTGGTCCCAAGGAAGCAGATACGGCCATCTAAAATGGTTCTAACGGATCTGGCACCTCCTGTAGGAGTGAAGCCAGGCACTTCCTTTGTTTCATCGAACTCAGAACTTGGGCGTGGGAGTGGCAAGGCATTTCTTTAAAATACTGTAAGGCAAATGGATAATCTGCTGCCTCCTGGGGCAAAGGATTACAGCTGATGTAAATAAAGGAGTGCCAACATCTTGAGGAAAAAATGGGAGAGAATTTATTAAAGGAAAGCAGGCCATTCAAAAATCATTGTATATGGGGGGATTGGAAAGTCTTTTGTGTTCGGGCCAAGCTGTGTGCATGAGAAAGACCCTAAGCTTTTACCGCTGCCTGATGCTTAGGATCAGGACAAGCAGTAAGTGATGACTGAGGCAGATGGAAATGGCCTGCCCGGGCATTTGAAGGTGTGCTCCGACACAGCCAATAGGCCAAGACTGGGAGGACTTTTCATTTTTTTAAGATTTTTGTTTTAGTAATTTTCAAAAAAAATTTTTTTTTTTTTTTAAATTTCAGAGAGGAAGAGAGATAGAAACATCAACGATGAGAATCATTGATTGGTTGCCTCCTGCATGCTTCCTACTGGGGATGGAGCCCGAAACCCAGGCAAATACCCTTGACCAGAATTGAACCCAGGACCCTTCAGTCCACAGGCTGATGCTCTAGCCACTGAGCCAAACCAACCAGGGCTTGTTTTAGTAGTTTTTTAGGCTACTGGCATTTAAGAAAATGTCAACACACTAGCCGAACACAAGCAAAAGGAAGAGACTTCAGAGACTGCATAAGTCAAAGAATTGAGAATTTATATATGCACACACAAAAAAAGTTTGCAAAAGTCACTAAACAAATTGTTACAGTTCACAGTAAGCAACAAAAACCCTAGGCATGAAAAACAAAACAAAACACGATTTCCAGCGTTACCACATTATAATATTCAAAATGTTTTATTTTCAACCAAAAACTAGGAAGCATGCAAAGAAACAAAGTTATGGCCCATTCAAAGAAGAAATTACATAAACCATCCCTATGGAAGCACAAACACTGGACTTTAAGTTCACTGGCTCAAATATGCTCACAGAGTTAAAAGAATCCAGGAGAACAAATAGAGGATATCAATAAATAAAAATTTAAAAAACGTACAAGCTTTGACCAGTGTGGCACAGTTGGACGGGCATCATTGTGTGCACAGAAAGTTTGCTGGTTCAATTTCCGGTCTGGCCACATACCCAGGTTGACGGCCTCATCCCCGGAAGGGGGCGTGTAGGAGGCAGCCCATTGATGACCTCACATCATCGTTTCTCTCCCTCTTCCTTCTCTCTCTAGAAAATCATTAAGAAATCTTTTTTTAAAAAAACAACCATGCAAATTGATGGGGAGCTGAAAGGTCTGACTGCAATAAAAGAAGTCACTAGAGGGTTCCAATAGATGTGAGCCAATAAACTTGAAGCTAGGTAAATCGAAAATGTCCAGTTGGAGTAGCAGAAAGAGAAGAAAGTCTGAAGGAAAACCAAATAGAGCCCAAGAGACCTGTGGGGCACAATGAAGCATGCCGACATGTGCAAACAGGGGAATACCAAAGGAGAGAGGAGAAAGGGGCAAAAAGAATGCTTCAAGAAATAATGGCTGCAAACTACTCAGATTTCTTAAACCACTTGAATCTACACATCCAAGCAGCTCAACAAGCCAAACTGAATAGAATAAACTCAGAGACCCACAACAAGACATGAGAATCAGACTGTCAGAAGCTGAGGACAGAATCTTGTAAACAGCAACAGGGTAATTTTCAGGATAATGCAAATCGAAACCACGATGCGATACCATTTTACCCCCACAAGGATAGCTATGGGGAAAGAACAAAGTGTTGAAGTTTACAACAGGAATAATTGTACAATGTTGGGAATGTAAAACGGATCGGCCACTGTGGAAAAGCTTGGCGGTTCCTAAAAAAGTGAAACAATCACCACATGACCCAACAATTCCACTCCTATGTGTCTACCCAAGAGAAAGGGAAAAATTCCTCCACACAAATATTTGTACACGAATGTTCATAGCAGCACTATCATTGTAGTCCAGCGGTATTAACAGCCTTCGCGTTCATCAACGTATGAACGGATAAACAAAAGGTGGTAAATACAATGGGTTATTACTCAGCCATAAAAATGAAGTATAGATACATGCTACTATGTGGATGAACATTGAAAATAAAATGCTAGCCCTAACCGGTTTGGCTCGGGGGATAGAGCATTAGCTTGTGGAGTGAGGAGTCCCAGGTTCGATTCCGGTCAAGGGCATGTATCTTGGTTGCGGGCACATCCCCAGTAGCGGGTATGAAGGAGGCAGCTGATTAATGTTTCTCTCTCATCGATGTTACTAACTTAACTCTGTCCCTCTACCTTCCTCTCTCTCTAAAATAAATAAATAAATAAATAAAAAATATATTTTAAAAAGAAAAGAAAATGCTAAGATTAAAGACGTGAGAGCCAAAAGTTTATATATTGTTTAAATGGAATATCCAGAATAGGCAAAAAACAGGTGGTATTTGCCAAAGCTGGTTGAAGCGGGAAAGGGGTTGACTGCTTAAAGAGAATGGTGTTTTCTTTG
Source organism: Vespertilio murinus (assembly GCA_963924515.1). Lineage (NCBI taxonomy): Eukaryota > Metazoa > Chordata > Mammalia > Chiroptera > Vespertilionidae > Vespertilio > Vespertilio murinus. The sequence goes on along the minus strand of OZ004714.1, from coordinate 21,912,703 downwards.
GGGATGTCGGAAGTGTGTTGGCACTAGATAGATGGGGCGGTTGTACAACACTGTGAATATACGAAATGCCACTGAATTGTGTACTTTAAAAGGATTCATTAAGATTTTTTAAATTGGCCGAGGTCGGTTTGGCTCAGTGGTAGAGCGTCGGTCTGCGGACTGAAGGGTCCCGGGTTCGATTCCGGCCAAGGGCATGTACATTGGTTGCAGGCACATCCCCGGTAGGGGGTGTGCAAGAGGCAGCTGGTCGATGTTTCTCTCTCATCGATGTTTCTGGCTCTCTATCTCTCTCCCTTCCTCTCTGTAAAATATCAATAAAATATATTTTTAAAAAAAGATTTTTTAAATTGAGGTCTAGTGGACATATGCCATGTAAGTTTCAAGTTTATAGCATATGATTCAATATTTCTATACATGGCATCATGACCACCAAATTAGCCTTAAAATTATTCATTTTTCTTTTATGTGATTTGACCTAAAAATAGAAGGTATTCACAATAAAAAGGGATTCCTATAATCTATTGGAGAAGAAGTAATTGAATCACAGAGGCACCAATATTGTAGGTAGAATTAGTAAAAGAGAAAATAATTCTTAAATGCTATAATTTAAAAATACCCTAAAGATAAAACAAAGTAAAAAATATCAAAAAGAGGAAAAAATAAAAACGTATACATCATGTGCCCATAAAACACACCTGTTTACACTCCTTTAAAAAATAACCTAGTCGCTCTTCTCCTCGGCAGCCTGAGGCGATCTCTGAAAATGGTGTGCTATTCACTCGATCCAAAAAAATCCCGCAACATCATGCAAATCAAGAGGTTCAAATCATTTGCGTTTGCTTTAAGGAGACTTGTGAAACTGCACAAGCCATCAGGGATATGCTCATCCAAAAAGCCACCAAGTATGTGAGAGATGTGAGTTGACAGAAGCATTGGGTGCCATCCTGTTGTTACAGTGGTGGCGTTGGTAGGTGTGCCCGGGCCAAACAGTGGGGCTGAACTCAGGGTCGGTGGCCCAAAAAGAGTTGAATTTTTGCTGCACTTGCTTAAAAATGCAAAGAGTGCCGAAACTGGTTTGGCTCAGTGAATAGAGCGTCAGCCTGCGGACCAAAAGGTCCTGGGTTCGATTCCGGTCAAGGGCATGTATGTTGGTGCAGGCACATCCCCGGGTGGGGAGTGTGCAAGAGGCAGCTGGTCAATGTTTCTCTCTCATCGATATTTCTAGCTCTCTATCCCTCTCCCTTCCCCTCTGTAAAAAAATCAATAAAAAATATATATTTAAAAATGCAAAGAGTGATGGTGAACTTTTGGATGTAGATTCTCTGGTCACTGAGCACATCCAGGTGAATAATGTTAAATGAAAGCCCCCAAGACGTGGCACCGCAGTTACGGAGCTCATGGGCAGATGAACCCACACATGCGCTCTCCCTGCCACACTGAGATGATTCCTACTGAAAGCAGGAGACTTCCCTAAACCGGACGAGGAGGCTATGTGGAAGGAAAAGATATCCCAGAAGAACCTGAAGAAACGAAACCTTATGGCCCAGGAGTAAACTCAGCATAAAATAAATGATAATACATGTGAAGAGAGAGAACCCTGACGGGGTAGCTCCATTGGTTGGAGCATTGTCCTGTTCCACCAAGGTTGCAGGTTCACTCCCTGGTCAGGGTCCATACAAGAAACAAGCAATGAATGCATATTTAAGTGAAACAACAGATCGAAGATGATCTGATAAGGGGAAAAAAAGGCACAAAAGGGGAAAAAAATGGGCATACGTTTCTTCATTCACATCAGACGGCTATTGTTGTATTGGCTGCTGCCATTGTTTTTACTGGACAATCTTAGGGCAAAGAGGTCAGGTGTTGCATGTCTTAAAAATTCTTGTGACACAGCAGTGGCCAGCGGCACACTGGCTGAAAATCGCTGTGCTAGGCCATAAAACCAGCCTCAATCAATTGAAAAGGTCTGAAGTTATACAAAGTTTGTTTCCCAGCTACAATGGAATAAAATTCGAAATAAAAAACAGAAGGACATTTGAGAAATTCACAAGCATGAGCAAAATAGACAACACACTACTAAATAACCAATGATCAAAGAAGTCACAAGAGAAGTTAGAAAATATTTTGAGGTGAATGAAAACAAACACACAACATATCAACACATATGGGATGTTGATAAACAGTACTTAGAAGGAAATTTACAGTGGTCTATGCCTCCATTTATTCCCAACTTCCTTAGCTCCAGGCAACCACTAATCTGCTTTCTGTCTCTATAAATTTGCCTATTCTGGACATTTCATGTCAATGCAATCATCAAACATGTGGTCTATTGTGTCTGTCTTCTTTCACTCAGCGTAATATTTTCTTTTAAAAAATATAATTTTTTTTTTTTTTTTTTTTTTACAGAGAGGAAGAGAGAGGGATAGAGAGTTAGAAACATCAATGAGAGAGAATCATCGATCAGCTGCCTCTTGCACGCCCCCTACTGGGGATGTGCCTGCAACCAAAGTTACATGCCCTTGTCCGGAATCGAACCTGGGACCTTTCAAGTCTGCAGGCCGGTGCTCTATCCACTGAGCAAAACCAGTTTCGGCTCAGAGTAATATTTTCGAAGTTCATCCATACTGTAGCATGTCTTAATACTTTATTCCTTGTTTTCTTTAAAAAAAACACTTTAAAATTATTTTTAGAGAGAGAGGGAAAGAGAGAGAGAAACAGCAATGTGAGAACAAAATAATGATTGGCTGCCTCCTGCACACCCCTTTCCTGGACATGTGCCCTGATTGGGAATCAAACCAGCAGCCTCTGTGTGCATCGGACAACGCCCAATCTATGGAGTCACACTGGCCAGGGTGTGTTCTTATCTATATATATTAAAGGTGAATATGCTAAGTGTCAGCTAATGACGTTAGGTAGTAATGCCCGGCTTCCTCTCCCTAGCGACTACCCTCCTTGCAGTGCCTTCAGCCCAGGAACAGGACTTGCTTTATAGCCAGGTGGAAACATTTCACACTGTAACCAAATGTCTGTGAAGCGTTTTCCCATGTCTCCTCTCATTTGATTCTCTCCCGGAGTAGGTAGATAAGAGACTGGGTGGAATCCTATTTTCTTTTCATTAGTTGAAAAATGGAGATTTAGAAAGTTTAGAAACTTGACCTGACTGAAAAGAAGAAACGGTGGAACTTGAAAATAACTTCAGGTTTTCTCACTGGGCAGAATATAGTCAAACACTGCTGCAGTTAAATATTTTACCCTTTATTCTCCCTGCATGATCTACAATAAAAATCTGCTTTGTGTTGATATTTACTATGTTGCTGACAATTACTTAAAGAAGAAGTTGAGGTGCTTCACTGGGCTGGAAAAAGTTTAGCTAAGTCAGAAAGCAGATCCAATTAAGCAAGTTCATTCTATGTCTATAAAAGGCTTAGTTGACTCACATGCACAATACACACAACGCTCTTGCTGGCACCGATTGCACCCGTGTGTTTCGATCTGTCATTGTCGATCATAAATTTAGCTGACACTTCTATTACAGAGAAAGGGCGAATAGCAATATTAAAATATTTCTTCTAAGTACTTTTCTTCAAATGTGCATGAATTCGTGCACCAGGTCACTAGTTATCAAATAATATTCCACTGCTTGCATATAGCACATTTTACCTACCCATTCATCAGTTGGTGGACATTTGGGTTGTTTCCACTTTTTGGTTTTTATGAATAATTCTGCTATGAACATCTGTGTGCAAGTTTTTGTGTGGACATATATTTTCATTTCCTGGGTATATACCCAGGAGAGGAATTGCTGGGTCGTGTGGAAATTTGATGTTTAACCTCTTCAGGAACTGCCAGATTGTTTTCCAAAGTAGCTCCTTCATTTTACATTGCCATCGCAACGTCTGAGGGTTCTAAATTTCCATATCCTTACCAACATTTGTCAGTTTCTGCTTTAAAAAAAAAGATTATAGATATCTTCGTGGGTATGAAGTGGTACCTTGTTGTGGTTTTGATTTGCATTTCTCTGATGACTAATGATGGTGAACATCTTTTTCATATGCTTATTAGTCCCTTGTGTATCTTCTTTGGAGAAACTTCTATTCAGATCTTTTGCCAGTTTAAAAAAAAAAATTAGGTTCTCTGTCTTTGTATTACTGAGTTCAACACTTTTTAACTTGAGCAAATAACCATCATAAGCCCCACCTAAAGTTCCACGGCCAGTCAAATTCACCCGTATTTTGATACGATGCAAGGCACACTGTAGTATGTAAGATGTGGACGTCATCGAGGTGACATCATGGTAACTATTGTCCAGAGCTCTGGTCTCATTCATGACATGAACGAGGCATTATCCTTTGGTCATATTAGCATTTTGTTAAGATAGCAGAGCCCTAACCCCCCCCCCCCACTAATAACTTACATTTTGTCAAATTTTAAATAAAATGTTAACACAATTGTTTGATAGGTGATTAAATAAATGATTTAGTCATTTCAACAGCTGAAGATAATAAACATTTTAGTGTAAGTAAAAACAGAACCAATTGTTGTAGTTCAATCCATTGATGCATTTTCCTCTGTGTATATTTCAGTTGTTGAAAATAAGTTGCAAAAAATTTACCTAAGTTCCTAGCAGATAAATTAGAGGTGAGAACCACCTTCTCTTCTTACAAAGTTTCATCTCCTGCAGAATAGCAGTGGCTAAAATAAATGGTGCCAATTTTTTTGGAGCGAGTCTTGTTTAATTCAGAATATAATTAAAATCTCATGTAGCTTTATTGGTTTTAGTATCCAGCAGAGAAAAAATATTGAAACTCCAAGAGATTTTGAATTAAATAGCTACAACAGTTTTGTTTTATTAGTTCTGACTGTGTGAAAAAAATTATAAGGACAACTTTGGAAAAATCTTGTTCTTTTAGAGCCCCAAATGACTTTTAAAACAATAAAACAAACTATAAAACCTACACAAGTGATATTAAAAATTATGTAGTTCAATAAATGTGACATTCACAAATGTGGTTGTAATTTTTTTTTTTTAACTATAGCAACATGAACATGGATCTGACGATTGGATTTAGAAGAGGTAGTGTTATATAGCTTAAGAGAATTAAGTGCTTCAATTTGCTCGTGAGGATTATGTAGCTGGGATGGAATGTTATACCAATGCCTTTTAAGCTCTCCATTCGCATCACAGGGTCTGTGGCTAAATAAAAGAAAGGGATGACACTTCCTTTTCCTAATTGCTGATTATTTCCCTGGCGTTCCCTGTTTATTTTTATTTTTATTTTTTTAAATATATTTTATTGATATTTCACAGAGAGGAAGAGAGAGAGATAGAGAGCTAGAAACGTCAATGAGAGAGAAACATCGACCAGCTGCCTCTTGCACACCCCCTACCAGGGATGTGCCCGCAACCAATGTACATGCCCTTGACCGGAATCGAACCCGGGACCTTTCAGTCCGCAGACCGACGCTCTACCACTGAGCTAAACCGGTTTCGGCCCCTGTTTATTTTTTTAAGCTTTGTAGAGTTATATCTTTTTGGTGGCTGTGTCATACACAGAACAAATTGTAAATCCATGTTTCTGAAGATGGAGAATGAAGGCTGACTAGGTCAGGCATTAAATGAATTGTTACGATAATCGCAATCACGCGATAGGTGGAAGGGGCAGAAAAACGAAGACGAGGGAGAAACATTTTGTGAGAGAATAATAATCACAGTTATCTGAGTTCAAATCATTGAAAGCCCAATCTTAATTAAAAAAAAAAAAACTTTTTAAACTGATCTCAGAAAGGAAGGGAGAGGAAGACAGAGACAGAAGCATCAATGATGAGCGAGGATGTCGAGAAAAGGGAATCCTAGTACACTGCTGGTGGAAATGCAGAGTGGGGCAGCCACTGTGGAAAACAGTATGGAGTTTCCTCAAAAAATTAAAAATGGAACTCCCATTTGACCCAGTGATCCCCCTTTTAGAGAACTATATCTTAAGAAACCAGAAACACCAATCAGAAGGAATACATGCAACCTCTATGTTCATAGTAGTGCAATTTACAATGGCTAAGATTTGGAAACAGTCCAAGTGCATACCAGCAGATGAGTGGGTAAAAATATGTGATATATCTATACAATGGAATACTATGCAGCTGTAAAAAAAAGAAAGACCTCTTATCATTTGCAACATCATGGATGGACCTAGAGAGCACTATGCTAAGCGAAATAAGCCAGTCAGAGAAAGACAAGTATCACATGATCTCACTCATATGTGGAATCTAACGAACAAAATAAACTGATGAACAAGGTAGATCCAGAGACATAGAAGCATGGGACAGAGGGAAGGCAGGGGTTGAGGGGTGAGTGGGGACTGATTAACCAGGGAACTTATATGCATACTAGAGGCCTGGTGCACAAATTTATGCATGGGTGTGGTCTGTCTGGCCTGCTCCAAATTGGGGCCAAAGATGCAGGAGGTTGGCTGGCCCCACCCTTAACCAAGGGTGGGGTTGCCTGGGGGGAGGGGCCATAGGCACTTGGTGGTCCCCACCCCGTGATCAAACAGGCAATTTGCATCTTAGCCTTTAATTATATGGGATGGGCATAGCCCTTGGGCACAGACAATAGAGTAGTGAAAGCCTGGGGGTGGGGTGGGTGTGGGTGGGGTGGGTGTGGAGTGGAGGGGGTCAATGGGAAAAACAAACAATAAACAAACTATTGGGGCATCTGTAATACTTTCAACAGTTAAAAAAAAAAGAAGAAAAAGAAATATAAATTATGAGAAGGAATCATTGATCAATTGCCTCCTTTGCAGGGAGCCCACAACCAGGCATTTGCCCTGGCCTGGAATTGAACGGAGAGCTCCTGGCTCATAGGTCCAAGCCCAACCACTGAGGCACACCGGCCAGGCCTAACCCTATCTTTTTTTTTTTTTTTTTTTTAAATATATATTTTGCCGAAACTGGTTTGGTTCAGTGGTAGAGCTTCAGCCTGCGGACTGAAAGGTCCCGGGTTCGATTCCAGTCAAGGGCATGTACATTGGTTGCGGGCACATCCCCAGTAGGGGATGTGCAGGAGGCAGCTGGTCGATGTTTCTCTCATCGACGTTTCTAGCTCTCTATCTCTCTCCCTTCCTCTCTGTAAAATATCAATAAAATATATATTTCAGCCTAACCCTATCTTTTGAAGGCACCTTTGAGCTTCAGATAAGAACTGTCTTTTCTTTGTCTGAGTCTGCCCTTGGTCCACAGAAGCGCACATGCTACTTTTATAATCTCCCAGCACCTGCCAGAATTCTCTATCGGGCCACGTGATGGGAGTTACGGCTGGAGGAGGGGGCACAGTATCAGGCCGGGCCCGGAGGCACCAGGGACCCACAAACAGCCTTCCACAAATGGTGCCCACCTGAACTTGTAAGCAGGCTCAATAAATAATTCACCACCTCCACTTGTATGCAGACTCAATAAATAATTCAAATAATTTTGACCTTAAGAAAGTGAAAGTTTTCGTTTTTTTTAAAAACATTATTTCCCTCTTTATATCCACATACCTGAGTGCATATATGTGTGTATACTGAACTATTTGGAAGTTGCAGATATTATAACACTTCACCCCTAAATAGTATGCTTGCACCTCCCAAGAATAAAAACATTTACCCACGCCGAAACCGGTTTGGCTCAGTCAGTGGATAGAGCATCGGCCTGTGGACTGAAGGGTCCCGGGTTCGATTCCGGTCAAGGGCATGTACATTGGTTGCGGGCACATCCCAGTGGGGGGTGTGCAGGAGGCAGCTGGTCAATGATTCTCTCTCATCGACGTTTCTAGCTCTCTCTCTCTCTCCCTTCCTCTCTGTGAAATATCAATAAAATATATATTTTTAAAAACAAAATAAAAATAAAAATAAAAACATTTACCCACAATACTAATAGCACTACTAATACAGTGAATATTAATTTTTGTTGTTGTTAATCCTCACCAAGTATATTTTTCCATATATACATATATATATATATATATATATATATATATATATATATATTTTTTTTTTTTTTTTAGAAAGAGTGGGAGGGGGAAAGACAGAGAGAGACATCAATGTGAGAGAGACACATGGACTGGTTGCCTCCTAAACATGACCGGGGGGGAAGGATTGAGCCTGCCACCGAGGTATGTGCCCTTGGCCGGAATTGAACCCGCGACCCTTCAGTCCAAGGGCTGAGCCAGATAGTTGCCAATGCAACTAGTCAAGACACCCTAACCACGGAGCCAAACCAGCTAGGGTGTGAATATTAATAATGTCATCTAACATAGAATTCATATTCAGTGTTTGCCTATTTTCTCCTAAAAATGCCTCTTGTGGAGGTTTTCCTTTTTAATCAGGAAGCCAATCAATTGGGGTGAAACGATGAGACCTTGTGAAAATCCTCATCCTCAACAATGTTTCACTCAGTGGTTTTGGTGATTAATGATGACTCTTTCTTGAATAAATGATTACATTTTCTGATTTTTTCCCCCAATCCTCCTGCGTTTGTCAGCTGGCATTCTTTCAGCGTTACCATCCACCATCTCTTACTCTGAGTATCACTATGATACTCAGGCACCATGAGCTGTTACAGTCAATGTGTTACACTCCAGAATGTGTTTTGAGGCTTCAATCACCCCAAATGTGGCCAATGACGACCCTTCAAGGTGGTTCCTGGTTTCTCTCCAGTTTCCGGTGGGAGATGCTCCCGTGCACCGTGCACTTTCCTGCCCCAGACTTAGAATCAGCCACTTCTTCCGGGACCTGATTTGCTATGAATAGGTCACACATCCACATCCCTCAATTCTCCAAATGTCCATGAAGCATACATCACAGTCTCCCTCCAGCTCCACCTCTCTCTTCATAGACAATAATATTAGTTTTTTTGTATGTCCTCCCAGAGAGTTTATATAATAAAGCAGAGGCACAGATAACATTCATACTCTCTCCCCATGTTTTAACTCTAGTGATAGCATACTACACTCACTGTATTTGTCTATACTTATAGCTCTTGTCTGTCCTCAGATTCTGAAAGATGTCTATGATCTCAACCCAAAAGGATTATGAACCTGTAGGCTAAGTCTTAAAAAAATTATATACATAATTTTATTGCTTTCAGAGAGAAAGAGAAAGAGAAAGAGAGTAGGAGAGAGAGAATCATCAACGATGAGGGAAAATCATCAATCGGCTGCCTCCCGAATGCCCCTCACTGGGGACTGAGCCAGCAACTCTGGGGATGGTTAGCTGGCATTCTGGTTCACAGATCATCGACACTCAATTCCTGAGCCACACTGGCCGGGCTAGGCCACGTCTTACATTTTCACACGAGAAAAGCTCAGGAAGGGTGACCGGACTAGTTGCATTGGCAACTGTGGTCCCTCTCTAGACTCCTGGATAACTCCTCCTTCTTCACACCATCAGTTCAAGCCTCCTTTCCCCAACTAGCGGCTGATGTCCCCTGATTACAAGGCTTCAGCTCAGGAGGCACTTGTCTACTTCATGGCACACGCATAAGTCCCTGTATCAAAACTCGTCTCCTGCCTCGGAGAGGACGAGGGCCACGTCTGTCTTTGCTCCCGGCTGGCACACGGGAGTGAACCTCCAGCTCGGTGCGCCTGGCTTCCAGTCCGCGCTTCTTCCTCCTGCAGTCGCGCCCGCGGCTGGAGAAATAATTCCAAGAAGTAAATAATAATAATAATAATAATAATAATAATAAATCTCAATAGGAAAAGCTGGGAAGTCTTTTCACTTCTGCGATGAAGGGAGGGCCTCGGCTGGAGCTGCTCACCGCGAGGTGTGACGGCCGCAGGGGGGCGTCAATCACGAAAATGCCCCCGTGCCCCGCAGGCGGCGAGCGGAGGCCGCGCCGAGGCCACCCGGGGAGGCCGCCGCGCGGCTTCAAATGGGAAACACGTGCGAAACGGAAAAGCGGGGCTGCGCGCAGCTGCGCTCCCCCAGGACCCGGGGAGAGGGGACCCCGAGCCCTCCCCACCGGGCCGGAGAAGACGGCACAGGCTTTGCCCGGAGCCCGCTCGCTCACCCAGGCTTTCCCCCCATTCCTGCCGGAAGAGGCTTCTGCCTGCGTCCCCGGGGGAGTGGCCGAGCCCGGGGACCCCCCAAATGAACCGGGCTGCGGCGGCCTGGGGCCCGGGGCGTCCGGGGACCCCCCAAATGAACCGGGCTGCGGTGGCCTGGAGCCAGGGGCGCCCGGGGCACCCGCAGTCTAGTCGTCCTTTCTCCGCTGGGACGCACCCAAGGGCCGTGGGTCCCTCTCCTCGGAGCCGCCCCAGCCCCACCCCAGGTCTCTCTCCCCCAAGAGCCAGAGGCGCCCCGGGGCACCAGCGAGTGGCACCGTTACTCCCGGGAGGGCGCCGCCGACCGGGAAGGCGCGGCCCTGGCAGCCAAAATCGAGTCCGGTTACCCCTCGCCTGGGGCCGGGCGCCGCCACCCCGGGCTCCGGCCTGGATCGGTGCCCCCCACCCCCGAACCCCACCCCCCGGTAACCCGAATTTCAGCAGAAAACGCTCCCCGGCTGTGCTAGGGCTGCTCGAGAGCCCGCGTTCCCTGCGGCCGGTTCCCTCCCGTCCCCCCGACGACGAGCGCGGCGCCGGCCTCTTCCTTCGAGGGCGTCCGGGCGCCGGGCGCGCAGGGCGGCGGCACCGGGGCGCGGGGTCCCGGGAGCCCCGGCGCTCGCGCGCCCCGGGGGCGGGGAGCTCGGCCGGCGGGGGCGGGCCGAGGGCGGGGGCGGGAGGCGGCTCCCGGGGCTCCGTGCCATTGGCCGCGGGGCCCGGCGGCAGGAAGGGGCCAGAGAGCGCGGCCCCACCCCGCGGCCGGCCGAGCCTATCGCCGGGGGCGCGGGCCGCGGGGGGGATAAAGGCGGCGGCGCCGCGGCGCGGGGCCGGCAGCTCGGCGAGGCCCCGGAGCGCGGCGGCGGCGGCGGCGGCGGCGGCGGCGGCGGAGCCATGCAGTTCCCGCACCCCGGGCCGGCGGCGGCCGCGGCGGCGGCGGCGGGCCCCGCCGTGGGGGTGCCGCTGTACGCGCCCACGCCGCTGCTGCAGCCCGCGCACCCCACGCCCTTCTACATCGAGGACATCCTGGGCCGCGGCGCCGGGCCCGCCGCCCCCGCCCCCACGCTGCCGTCCCCCAACTCCTCCTTCACCAGCCTCGTGTCCTCCTACCGGACCCCGGTGTACGAGCCCACGCCGATCCACCCCGCCTTCTCGCACCCCTCGGCCGCCGCGCTGGCCGCCGCCGCCGCCTACGGGCCCGGCAGCGGCGGCGGCGGCGGCGGCTTCGGGGGCCCCCTGTACCCCTTCCCGCGGACGGTGAGCGACTACACGCACGCCCTGCTCCGCCACGACCCCCTGGGTAAGGCGGCGGCCGGGGTCACGGCGGGGCCGGGCCGCGGCGGCGGCGGCGGGGAAGGCGCCACCCGGCAGGTGGCAGCGCCCGGGCGGCGGGGGCGGCGGGGGCGGCGGCGGGGGCGGCGGGGGCGGCGATAGAAAGTTGCGGCGAGCGGCCCGGGAGAGCGGCCCGCGGGCGCGCGCGGGGCCGGGGAGACGCGGGCGCGCGGCGGGAGTGACCGCGCCGTGACTCAGATTGGCTTTCCTGCTCCCCGCGGGCGTCGGGGCGCGCCGGCCGGCCGGCCCGGGTGCGACCTCGGGGGCTGGAAGCCGGAGGCCGTGGAGGGGCTCGCGCGCCGCCTCGGGCGGGGGTCCCCTCCGCTGGGGGGCCGGGGGAGGGAGCGCCAAGGCGGGGGATGGGGATGGTGGGTTTGGGGGGGCCCTGGCCGGACCCCGCGGGGCCGGGAGAGCGGCCGGGCCCCGGTGGCGGCCGGGGCTGGCTGGCCCCGGTTCAACAAGCTTGTGCAGTGAAAGAGAGCCTGACCCTTTCCGTTCATACAGGAAACCTTGAGCTCTCGATAGGAGTAAATCTGGTTTCAGAAGCTGTTAAGTGCTTTCCTGGCTGCGTGAAGCAGACCCTTCCCCCGGAGCCGTGCGCGCTGCTGATTATTTTATCGACATCCTCAATACAGACAAATTCAGGAAACACTCGGCTTCTGATAGCCGGGATCCGTTTTTCTGATATTGTTCATTTCCTCCGTGTGGGATGTGACTGTATGGCAGCTAAAATAACCAGTTGCTTCCTTTTTTTTTTTTTTTTTTTGAGGCTGTTTTTGCACCGGTCTGAAGCCTGACGTAAGCAAAATCTCGAAAAACACACAAGACACGCATAAAAAAAAAAAAAAAAAAACAATACCAGCTTTCAAAGCGCTTAGGCGCAGGCCTCCGGACCCACGGGCTGACGGACGGACGGACGGACGGACGGTCGGACAGGCCTTCGGAGTACGAAGGGCAGCGCGGACACGTTGGCCAGAGAGAGTTTTCGGGGCGCAGAAGGCACCCGGGGGCCCGTGGTGCCCGGCGGCCCGGGGCGCCTCTGGCATCGGAGGCCCCCGAGTTGAGTGAGGAGCCGAGGCCGCTTGCCCGGGGCCACCAGGGTTTTAAATCCCTTTGTTTTTGGCCGCTTCTGCAGAGACCCCTGGAGACAACTAACGTTTTCATCAATTCACAACATTATAATAACATTAGGATGGCACGGCCTCCAGTTCTCCGCCTTCTCATTGTTAGAGAGATGGGGTGGAGGATTATATTTTAGTTCTCTCTATTTTTTTATTATTATTATATAATATTTTTTTTATTTTTTATTCCAGCCTCGAGGGTTTGGTGCCGCGGCCCCAGCGTGGCTCTGTTGGCCTGCGGAGGCGGGAGAGGCGGGGCGGGGCGGGGGGCTCACAGCCGGGCCCGGGTTGGGGGCGAACGTTTCGCCGCCGAGCGCGCCCTGGGTTTCCTTGGGTGACTGCTGGGACCGCGCAGGAGGAAGCGAAGGGTTTTCGAGTTAGACCAACAGGAAACACATTGACGGAAATGTTGCCATAGCCCACGGGGTGGCTGGAGCTGGCCGCCCCCGCGCGCCGGGTGTGAAATCAAAGGAGGCCGCGGCGCCCTGGCTCCCGGATCGGAGCCCCCCGCGCGCCCAGGGCCCCGGGGCTTCCCGCGCGGCTCCGCGGTCAGTCCGCCGTGGCCGCCCATGTGAGTGCGACGGCCCCGCGCCTCCCCAACAGACAGAGTATTTGGAAAGGGCAGTTCACCAAAGGGAGAGGACCTAGGGGTGCCAACAGTCGTAAGATAAATTTGGAGAGCCACTGCGTCCAGAGGGTCTTTGGTGCTTCCAGCTCAGCCTATCATGGGCGTCCTTTTGGTGATCAAAAGACTTGGCTGTTGGTATCGAGCTTCGGGTGTGAAGGTTGTGTGTGCGCGTCTGTGATTGTTCAAGGTGGTCTCTGTGTATTGCAGGGCGGGGGTGTGACTGGCTGTTTCTGGGTCTCTGGGTAGGCATGCATGTGGATTGGGGGCCCTGCCCGGTGAGCGTCTATGGACGCGTCTGGTCGGCCACCCCCGGGGCCAGGTAGTACTAGGGTCACCAGGCTGCTCTCACCAGCGCGCTTTCCGCCCACAGGCAAACCTCTGCTCTGGAGCCCTTTCTTGCAGAGGCCTCTGCATAAAAGGAAAGGCGGCCAGGTGAGGTTCTCCAACGACCAGACTATCGAGCTGGAGAAGAAGTTTGAGACCCAGAAATACCTCTCCCCGCCCGAGAGGAAGCGGCTGGCCAAGATGTTGCAGCTCAGCGAGAGGCAGGTGAGCGCTGCCGGCTGCCCCGGGGCTGGCTCTCCTGGGGCGGGCGACGCGGGGCACCGGAGAGCCGCGGAGCCACCGTGCGCTCCTGCCCCCGGGGCCTTGCTGTCCCATGTCTGGGGCCGTGGTCTGCCGTGGAGCCCGGAGTCTGCCTCCTCCCCACCACGTCCCTTGGGATTCTGGGCTGGTGGCAAGTGTTTTCTCTTTTTTCCTGTAGGTCAAAACCTGGTTTCAGAATCGACGCGCTAAATGGCGAAGGCTAAAGCAGGTATGGACATGGTTCCGTTTCTATGGAAATAAATATTTTTTTATCAGGTTATCTCAACGCGAGGCCTGTTATTGGTTGTATGCAAAAGTCATTTGAGAGACTATTTAACCTCTTCACCTTGATTAAAAAGGCAAATAGCCTTGCTGAAATTCAGGATGAGTTGCTCAGGTGGCAGTAATGCTAAAAGCACCTAATGCAGTTCCTATGTCAATTATGCCTGGGTTTTCACACACTGGCTAGTAAAACTCCTGGCTAATTGTTTTATAAACCCCATATGTTGTTTATCTAATTAACGCAGGAAAGATAAAGTAATTGACAGTAAATGACTTAAGCAGTTATCTTTGGGAGAAAATTGTTTCTTTTATTTACCCAGCCGTAATAAAACCAGTCAGAGCTCCAGGGTAAATATAAGGAAATAAACACCTTTAAGTCTTGTTTACACTGTTTTTAAAGAAGAATTAAATATCAAAGACTTTTAAAATCATTTCCCATCTGATGCCAGCTCTTAAAAGTGAATATAAAAACGGGTAAGAGAATATCCAAGCCTGTTTGGGAAGTAGCTTAAACTTTCTAACAGTCTTTCTTCCTATGACCTTGTTACTCAATATGTGATAAAAAAAGTAAAGGCTAATTCAGTTTTCAAAGGCTTTTAACTTAAGGCTAAAGATTTGTTTATGAAGTCCTAATCAGGATGATTTCTCCAAAGTAATCTGCAGTCGATGAATTGTTCATTTGCCAATGTATGTGTAGTTTACAGTAAATAAAACATTTTTGAAACAATGGCACAAGTTGGGAAATCGAAAGCAGTGTGCATTTTTAAATATAGGAACCATCAAACTTTTTCATTAAAAACAAGATAGTGTTACAAAGAACATTTGGAAGCAGGAAATAAAATTCATTTCACTATTCTAATGTGATTTAAAGATTTTCAGGTTTTCCCTCAATTTCTGACTTTGTGCATATATTTGTTACATAGATCCAAGCCTGGTGAATCTATTATTCTATAGACTTGCTTTAAAAAAAACAAAACACCACACTTTATATAATATTTCTATATAGTGTTTATGTCCACTTTAGACAAACACAGGATTAAAAATCTACTAGCTCATTTAGTTCTTGGTCAAAAGTGGGACTGCAGTTTATTAGGGACTTTTAAACTAGAGATACCTATGTAATACGGGAATATTTTCAAGAAATTTCCCTCAGATTTTAAGTTATAATTGTTTCTCTTCTCAGTTGGCAACATTCTTCCAACCCTATATTTATTTATTTGCCACGATGTTGTAACCTGTTACACATATTTATGTATGTTTACAAACATACTCCAGAAAATGGATGAAAAGGATTCCATCTAATAATTTGAAACTTTTTCCTTAAGCACTATTTAGCGTTTATTAAAAAAAAAAGAAAAGTCTAGCCCTAGCCAGTTTGCCTCAGTGTTTAAAAAGCATTGATCCACTGATGGGTCAGACCCACTGACTGATGGGTCTCAGGTTTGATTCCCAGTCAAGGGCATGTACCTCAGTTGCAGGTTCGATCCCCATTCTTGTTGGGGTGTGTACGGGAGGCAACTGGTGTTGATCTGTATCACTCACATCGATATTTCTCTCTCTCTCCCCTTCCTCCCTTATACTTTCTCTCCAAAGAGTAATGGAAAAAATATTCTTAGGTGAGGATTAAAAAAAATGTCTAGAAGGCCCTGTTAATTGGCAAAGTTTAACTGTTTGAAGAATGATGATACTGTGTATCTACAGTGCTCTGATTTCTCCCTCCCACCCCGCTAACCTTTTAAGGATCTTCAGGTCATTAAGATCTGGGCTGGAATTAGTGTTCACTTTTGACATAATACCTTCACAGTTATATTTGTGATTGGTTGTTCTTATTTGGCAAGAGTATATAATCTTTCTCTGGTATGAAGTTTTTCCAAAGTGAGAAAAAGAGTATGCAATTATATATGCAGAGACTAGCTAAGAGCAACTGGTAAACTAAAAATTAAAAGGACGGTAGAGGGTGAAAAGCATTTTGACGTATGTCTCACCTCTTCCATATCTCACGATGCACCAATCTCCATTTCCATCCCCTTCATTCAGGAGAACCCTCAAAGCAATAAAAAAGAGGAACTGGAAAGCTTGGACGATCCCTGCAGTCAGAGGCAAGACCTGCCGCCCAGTGAGCAGAATAAAGGTGCTTTGGAAAGCTCTCAGTGCTCCCCCTCCCCCGCCTCCCAGGAGGACCCGGAGTCCGAGGTTTCGGAGGAGGACTCTGATCAGGAAGTGGACATTGAGGGCGATAAAGGCTATTTCAATGCTGGATGATGACCACTGACACGGGCACATGCGGAAAACTGGACTTGGGAATGATATTTGCAACAGGAAATCTCTGCAGACAGCCGGCAAACTGTAGGGGAGAGGAAATCAGTTTGCTGGTATTCTGGAAACCGAACATACTTGGTGCACTGGCTGAATAACAAACTCACGTTGTGAAACCTTAATTTTGACTTAAAGCAATTTACGTATTGATTTTAGATTGTACGATAAGGGGACTTTTCACTGGTTAAATTTGCCCCCTTTTAAAAAAGTAATTTCCCCCCCCTATTTATACAAAGTAATTTTGAACATTTGGGTTGAATTTTTTTTAAGTTATAACTTTAAAGGTTTTAATGGGATCTTCTGGAATAACTTTTCTATAACCTGTCTCTTCATCCCAGGTAATGCAAAGCCAAAGGGTACCCCAAATTCAGAGGTATGCCTTGGAAAGGGGGGCCCACATTTCAGACAGCCCTAGGATATTTCAAAAAGAAACATTCTTTACGTTTATATTACGTTCTTATACCGCTGCCTTAAATCCAAAAGCAGCCCAGAGCTCGTCTCCGGGATGTGTGTGCCTTTTGCTCGAGAGAGAGAGAGAGAGAGAGAGAGAGAGAGAGAGAGAGAGATTGTTGATGATCTCAAAATGCTTGTCTTGCACTATCACTTAGTACCTGCGTGCCTAAGGTGTTAAGGATGGCAGAAAAACTGACTCATCGGTGACTGAAATGACTAGTCAGCCCGGGAACTAGAAATAGCGGGTTAATGGAATGTAAGTAGATTGTAGATATTGTGTTTTACATCAAACAGTGTTTATAATGTGCATATGTATATATATATAATTGTTCACTGTAAAGAAAAAAAAACATGGCCAAAATATTTTTGTGCGTTTTTTTTTAATGAGTAACCTTGCCTCTAAAATAAATCTGTCGGTGAGACGACTGTCAGACCTCTCATTCTTGGGTTAGAACAAATCCGCACTCTTGCACCTGCTCCGGTGCTGTGCGCCCGGGTGCGGGGCGCCGGGCTCCAACCCCGCCCGCCCGCGCCGGAGCCTCAGGTGGTGACGGGGCGCGGGGCCGGGCTGTGGCGGGGCGCGGGCCCGGGAAGGCAGGTTTGGGCCTTTCCCCAGGTGTGTGCAATCCATGTGCAATCCTTTCCCCAGGTGTGTGCAATCCACGGGGGTGTGTACGCGCGGCCGGGGCTGCAGGGGAGGCTCCCGCAGGCGGGTCAGAGCCGGGCGCCCCGGGCGGCGGCGGCGACTCCGCAGACGCGCAGGGCCGCCGAGTCCCATTGATCCGCCCGCCGCCTGGCCCGGCCGCCGTCCTTGACCGGCGCGAGTCCGCACCGCGTCCTCCCCGGGCCGCCGGGCGGATGGGGGTCCGCCTAGCCGGGGAGCGGGGGCCTGGCCGGGAGGCGCGGGAGGCTGTGCCCCGGGGCAGCGGCCCCCAGGCCTCCGGGAACTGCAGAGTCGCCGGCGGCGCTGGCTGGGACTCCGCGGGGCCGCGGTCCCGATTTGCTGGGAGTGACAGGGAAGGCGCATTTCTAACAACAGGTGCTCCGGTGAGGTCAACGCTGAGCTTTGAGGACCCCGGTTCTTTTAAAAAATATTTTTTATTGATTTTTTTACAGAGAGGAAGAGAGAGGGATAGAGAGCTAGAAACATCAATGAGAGAGAGAATCATCGATCAGCGATCAGCTGCCTCTTGCACACCCCCCACTGGGAATGTGCGCCCGCAACCAAGGCACATGCCCTTGCCCGGAATCGAACCCAGGACCTTTCAGTCCGCAGACCGACGCTCTACCACTGAGCCAAACCGGTTTTGGCAAGGACCCCTGTTCTTAGTGGGCCGGCATTCCCTCCTTTACTCCCCACCCCTCACCCCTCCTTCACCTGCTTAGAGAGGGGAAGAGGAAGGCAGGGCCTATCCAAGGTCTGGGGGAGCCCGGATTTGCCGGTTGAGGGGAAGGAGCAGGGTCAAGGAAGGGGTGCTGCTGACAGTGGGGGTGAGGACGAGAGAAAAGGTGGGCTGGGGGTGTTGCTGTTGTGCATCTAGCTGCGTGCCTGGATGGCCCAGGAAAATGAGGAGAGGGAGCTGTAGGAGGAGAAGCCCCGAAATCTCTTCTGACCTCTGCCTCCATGGGGGCCCCCAGATGCTGCGCGGCAGGGGGCCTCCTGGCAGAGGTTCTGTGCCGGTGGCTGACCAGCGCTGTGGCTCCCCAGATGGGGGCCCTCAGGTGAAGACAGTGAAAAAAAAAAGTCACTGTGCTTAGGGGGTTGTTGCATCCTTGGAATGGGCTGGAATTGCCTGGGCATTTAGACGAGCATTGCCACCTTCGGCGGGGCGGTGTGCGTAGGCCTGGGAGCTGTGCGGGTCTGAGGTGAAGTGTTAGCTCCTGGCCTCATTCTCTATCTGTAGGATGAGCATGGCCCGGTTGATCTACACATCCCCTTCCAGCTCCCAAATTCCCAACTCAGTCCAAGGTCTACATCTGTATTGCTTCTCCTGTTCTCAGTGCCTCCTCCGCGCTGGGACCCAAAGGAGACATCCAGTGGGAAGGTCTCCTTTCCCATCAGCTGCGGCTCCACGCTCCCCGACCCTGCCTGACAGCTTACGTCAGGGTTCCAAAGGTCGTGATCAATCTCCTTTGAAAAAAAAAAAAACAAAAAACGGGGACTGTCTGTGTCAGAGCCTGAGAGAATGGGAGGCTTGTGGGCCTAATATTGAATTAAAGCAATCCCTGAAATCAGCGTGGTGTGTGTGTGTGTGTGTGTGTCGCTCCGGAGATAACCTCTGGTTAATGTTTATTCTTGAGAATAACTGTATCGAGAAGTACAGGCTTCTGTGTCGAAGGACACACCGGGAACGTTGAGGGGGTGAAATCTTGCTTTAAAGCAGAGGACTCCTGAAACCCCGGGCAGTATTCCAACCACAGCCATTCCCATCTCTCCTCAGGTTGCTCATATTCTGGGTCTAAACATGTCCTTTTAGAATCAAGAGCGCGTGAGCTGGAGTTGTATGGCGTTCTTAGGACACAGGTTGGCATTAGCTGCTCTCTGAAGCGCCCTGTTGCAGGCTGCTGCCGGTGAATATTTACAAATTCTTCCTACAATCCAGGCATTTTTCATTTGTTTGCCTTTTGGCTATTTCATGTTGAAGCGGCGTGTATGACCTTTACAGCACAACTCCTGTCTTGTTTTTTTGACTCTTTTTATCAGGAGATTCAACTCGAAAAACGGTTATCATTTAGCAGGAAGACAAACAGAAAAGCACATTTTTGTAAGCAGAATGTTAATGATTGGAAGAATTGCCCTAATTTCGCCGTGGCAGTGTGTGATTAATCCCCTGGGTCATGTGCTTATATTTTAAGTGATTCGGTCCGTCGGTCTTTGATAGTCAGAACCCTTTCTGACTTAATAGGGTATTGATTTTGTTGGATGATGTACTTTGACTCCTTAAACAACACCATTTTGAGGGATGGCTAGCCGGCTGTGTAGTATTTTGTTTAGAGAACTGTTGCATAAGGTTTCTTTTTCTCTTAGTTTTTATGGTTTTCTCAGGGCGAAAGCTGATAAGACATCTTGTGGGAAAAAGAGGAAACCATCCCTGATAGTGAAAGTACCTGTTCTCTTTCAACATTTCTGACCACCCTGTGTGTGTGTGTGTGTGTGTGTGTGTGTGTGGTTTCATTGCTGTGAATATTCAAATTAGTCAATGGGGGCAGGGCAGGGATTCAAGAAAATGTATATTTGGACTTGGGGGTGGGGGGGAAATGCATGTTATTGGGGGACAGACTGCATTTACCCAAATTCCCATTCCAGTTTTACTGCCTTGTGGAAGGTGACACAAACGCAAAAGCTCACCTTTTTTTAAATTTTACTTTAAGACCTCATTAATGATCCTTGAAATCTGTGGTTGGAGGTGACATATATGTGACTACTGACAACATGGTACAGAGTGGAGAAAACCAAGCGATCACGCAGGATGGATGCGTCTAAATGGCTAGGAGTTCGGTACCTTGCAGTGAAAATAATGTGGGCATTCACCTTTCATCCCTTTGACGTTTGTACCATTCCAGACGGACTCTGCACTTTTCTAATCCAATTTTGTCCCATGATACTTTTTTTTTTTTGTATTGCTGTTGAGTTCAGATGAGAAGCACTTTGGAAACACCCCTTCCCCCCCCCCCCCCCCTTCACCAAACTATCTAGACCCAGGGAACCCTGTCTCAGGAATTGCACCTTTGTGGATAAGAGCAGGGCTAGAAGTGAGGCAAACCAGTCCCCCGCACCCCTCTTGCTGGTTGGGGGCTTTGGGAAACATAGTTCTCACTCTCAGTTCTTCAGCCCCTTAGCGAGGTGGGTGGCTCACCTGAGAGGAGGTATCAATATCTGGCATCCAGTAGGTTCCAAGTGTTAGCCAGAAAAGCTAGAAAGCCCCCCCCCCACCCCCATTCCCTTCTTCTGAGGCAGTCTTTGATTCCCAGTTTCAGGCTGGAAACCTCAGTCAGATGTACACAAACCTCCGAGGACAATAGAGAGGGCTTGGGGAGGAGACCTTGGAGCTGGCAAAGGCATTTCCTGTCTGCAGACGATCTTGACTTTGGAGCATCCGGCAGTCACCATGAAGTGAACCCTATCCTGTGCAGCTACTTAAAAAGAGAGAGAGAGAGAAAAACCAACTGCCAATTTCAAGTGATTTTCCAGATGAAAGCCAATAAGACAACTTCTCACTTAAAAACATTTTTTTTTTAAAGCCTGTTTTCTAACCAGTAGAGTCTATTCTATTTTGGAAGGGAAGTTTGGTAGCATTCAAAATCTGAAGTATTAAAAAAAATCTCATCACTTCCTAAAGACTACTACAAGATAACCCCACTCCCACATTGATAACTTGCTGGAGGAAAAATGCCAATCCAGTTAGCCTCCATGATTCTTTTTATTTTTGTTTTTTATGATTGAGGTATTGCATATGTGTCCTTATTCCGTGATTCTTGTTTATATTTTTGTCTTATAGTTGAATTATGCCCTTCATCCTTCCTCACTTTTCCACTTCAGTATATTCATTCCCCTCTCCCCATCTCAGGATTCCTCTTCCTCATTCAGTTTTTTCCCCCATTAAGAATAGAAAATGGCCTTGGCTGGTGTTGCTCAGTTCTCTGGGCATCATACTGGGCATTAAAAGGTCATCAGTTCAATTCCTGGTCATCAGCTCCTACCCAGGTTGTGGGTTCAATCCCCAGAAGGGAACATGCAGGAGGCAGCCAGTTGATGTTTCACTCTCTCTCCCTCTCCTTTCCTCGCTCTCTAAAAATCAATAAAAATAAAATAATACAAAATGACTAGTTTTAGCTTTTCAGACAGCACAATTAAGGCTAAGATTTTCTTCCAGTACACAGAAATGTCTAGCTTTCAGGTGGGAATTCTAAGTGTGAGGGAGATGTTGGAATCCTGATAATCTTCAGTATCTCTCCCCCTTCCCCCACCCCACCCCCACCCGGTTTTTGTCCTAGGCCAGTGGTCGGCAAACTTATTAGCTAACAGAGCCAAATATCAACAGTGCAACGATTGAAATTTCTTTTGAGAGCCACATTTTAAAAATAAACATCTTCTAGCGCCACTTCTTCAAAATAGACTCGCCCAGGCCGTGTGGTATTTTGTGGAAGAGCCACACTCAAGGGGCCGAAGAGCCACATGTGGCTCGAGAGCCGCAGTTTGCCGACCACGGGACTAGGATAAGCAATAATAGTGACAATAACAGTAGAAAAGTAACAACATTTGTCTGCCTATTGGTCAAGCCCTCGCAGCTCTGGACTGTAAGGAGCTCACGGAGAGGCTGCAGTCAGGCCGGGGTGCAGAATGCGTCGGCAGAGCTTCCCAGAGGCTCTTCAGGAAGAGAAAGGAAGTGGAATCTGTTCCTGGGAGAGGCCTGCTCTGGAGAGAGGACGGGGAATAAATATAATTAGAATCTTCAGAGGTTTTGCGGTCCAAAATTTGGAGAAAGGATTATGGCCTGCTCTTCTCCCCCTTTATCCGCACAAATCTCTTTGCGGGTGGGATTACGGTTCCTTCTATCTGAGATTTTACTTCCTCAACTGGCCTCCTATCCGGCTCCCTCACTTCCCCCAGGGGCAGCCTTCCCTAGCCAGCGGATTTAAAGTCACAGCCCTCTCTCTCCCCTGTTCCCCTCCCACAGTGCACTTCTCTCTAGTGCCCTTACTACGGCTGGATACAGTATTTTTCCTTACTTATCTCTCCTCACTGAAACATTAATGCCGTGAGGGTAGGGATTTGTGTCTGTTTTGTCTACTACTCTATGTCCCCAGCCTGACAGGTAATAGGTACTCCCTAAGTATGTGTTAAATAAATGAATGAACATATGTCGAGCGCTTACTATGTATTACATGTTCACATACATTAAAATCATTTAATTCTCATGAAAAATCCTACGAGGTCGATACGGTCATTGGTCCCGTTTTCCAGAGAAGGAACCTGTCACTGAGAAGTTAAGCCCAACACCTCAGTGACTCTACTAGTCAATGCTGTAAAGTGAACTTCCGGATTTGGTCTGTTGTACCCTGGAGAAGGTAGCAAGCCAGGTCTAGTTCCAGCTATAAGAAGAGAGCTGAGCCCTAACTGGTTTAGCTCAGTGGATAGAGCATCGGCCTGCGGACACAGGGTCCCAGGTTCGATTCCGGTCAAGGGCATGTACCTTGGTTGTGGGCACATCCCCAGTAGGGGTTGTGCAGGAGGGGCTGACAGATGTTTCTCTTTCATCCATGTTTCTAACTCTCTCTCCCTTTCTCTTCCTCTCTGTAAAAAAATCAATAAAATATTACAACAACAAAAAAACAAAAAAAAGAAAAGAAAGAAAGAAAAAGAAGAGAGTTGAGGGCTTTTGTTAATTTTTTAGTCCTTTTTATTTTTATTTTTTGGCCTAAATTCAAGTCTAGCCTTAAATCTGGAAGGGATTATAGTACAGTATCAGGGGTATGCAATTTCTGTGTCTGTAGCCCTTAATTCTCCTACCCTAGGAAACTAATAAACTGACTGGGGTACCATTTCCAGTTTTCTGTGGGGTGCAGGGGGCAGGGGGAAGGACTGAGCATTATAAAATATGCTGTATGCCTTTCAAAGTGTTAAAAAAAAAAAAAAAAGCCTGCCTCTGGCCCCTGTTATTTGGTGTTTCTATTATATAAACTGTTTAGTGTATTTCTTCTTCGACTGACCCACCGGTGCATGTTCCACGGGGCCTGTGAACGCACCACTGAGCCTCGGCTCCCTCTGCTGCTCCTGGCACCGAGCTCTGTGCTTGGCGCGCCGTGAACCTTTAATGAATACTGTGCCACAGAAGGAAAGTGAATGCTGTGTTAGATAGACATTCCCCTCTCTCCCCGAGCCCTGCCCTGTCATCCATCTCCTGGTCTGTGGCCACCAGAAACAGAGCTGCCCTGGGTGGCTCTAGGAGGACCGCAGGAAGCACAGCAGGGGTGGCCAGTGCAGGGCGGGGACTCTCGGCTGAGTTTGGGCCTAGGTGCGGGGAGGTCATCTTAAGCCTACCCGCCCTCAAAGAGATCCCTCCCCCTCTTTGCACCGACGTGAATTTTAAGAGGAAGTGCTTCTGTGGCTTTATATTGGCCGTCTTTCCCTTCAGATTTGGCAATTTCATTCCATTTCCAATTCACACTTCTCAATTTCGGTCAAGAGCTTTATTTAAAATGCACCTAGTTTACTGAGAAACGACACCATTCAGGGGAGCCTGTTATTAATACTTTAAAAAAAATTTTTTATCAGCATCATCCGTCTGGCAAATAGAAGCAGGAAGCCCAATTATTTTTTAAATGGTTTCTGGACGAATTTCATGAATTGCAAAGAAGCAAATGTGGATGGCGCATGAAATGTGTTCGCTTCACACCCTGGTTCACAATTTTAGCTTTCCTCCGTGGCTCGTGGAATCGGCATTACGGCAGACTTTCCATTCATTGTAAGTTAGGCCAGACTAATCCGATGAGTGTTTGAACAATGGCTCCTGAGTGCAGGTCCAGACGTCCAGAAGAAGTGGTTTCTTAGACACCCGCCTCCCTTATATTGACTTGGTGGTATGTAGGTGGATGGGAGTGAGAGGGCCATGATGGTGTATGGAGCTGTTGAGTAGTTAATTGAAGGGAATATTTTTAGCTTCACCAAGCAATTGCATGATCTTATTAAGGTTTTTAAAAATCCCTCCAATACCATTCTGCCTGAAGCAGATACCCCTTGTTTAGATGGTATCTCAGGCATTAAGAAAAGCACAATGCTGAATGTAACGAGGGAATTTAAGCCTGCAATTTCTGGGATATATCGTTCTGAATCTTAGCCATTATTCGGTATTCATCTTGTCTGAAAATGGGACACTACAACAGATTTACATTTGTATAGTGTTTTACTTTTCAATATTTTCAAAGTATGGTGGTTACAAAATACGTATTTTTTTTAAACAAGTGGAATCGTGTTTAAATGCCAATTTAATTTTTAAGGAAATTTGCCAGGCCATATTTCAGTTTTTTAAAAAAATGTGCTTATAGCTTTGATGAGAAAAATTTTGTGTAGTCAAATGAAACAAATCCTCTTGATGATTTACTTCTCTTAAGCTTAAAAAGTCTTTCCTCATTCAGAGACCAAATGGGCATCCACCTGCATTAAAAACAACAACAAAAACCAACTCTCCCTAAGACTCTCTCTTCTTCCTTCCATGCTTTTATCTTCTGCCCTTTATCTCTACATTTAACTCTTAAAGTACCTGGAATTTATTTTGCCCCGCAGTGAGAGATGAAGAGCAAGAGAAAAAATTTCCCTCAAATATCTAAGCAAGTGTCCCATTCATTCAACTTCTTCCTTTTTGGATCTTTTTCTATATTACATGTCTAAAATGTGGGTGTGTGGACAAATTTCGATGTTTTTATAATTTGGATTCTGTGTTTCATATATCTGTGAGTTTAAGGACTAGAATTGCTTTCTGCAGCAGAAGGATGAGCGCTACTGCCCAACCTTTACATGTGATTTCAGCTTTCTCCTTCTCCCAAAGTGTGGGCTAGCTTATGAATAGGCGACAGTCTGAGTCTTCTTGTTCATTACTTTTGCACCATAGAGGATGGGACTGTCAGAACATATAAAACACTGAACTTAATCACCATACTGCCTCTGTCAAAGACTAGAGACCACTGGAGCTTATTAGCAATTGCCTTCTTTAGGTAAAAGGTTAGAAATCTGTTTGTACTGGTGAACATTTCTCAATTGGTAACCCATGATTAGGTTGACCTCACAATAGATATACTGAAACCCACTTTTTCCTTTCACACTTAGTGCTGAGTTTTTCTAAGGTTTGTGACTGCTCAGGCAGTTTTGCATCTTCCTCTGCCTTCCTCTTTTTGTGATCTTATTTTTTTCAGATAGATGTCTTGAGGTTATTTTTCTATTTTGAGAAAATCACACCAATCGGATTTATTATCACAACAGGTCCACAGTGGTTCCTGTTGAAGCCCTCTACACGGCTGAGACTGTAATCTCCTGTCGGTCTCCTTTGCTGGACAGGAAATGACTTGAGTATGGCTGATGCTCAATAATGTGTTTTGAACTAAGTTGTTGTAGAAAGAATTCCTAACCTTCTGAAGGGTATCAGTGCACATATAACAAATGAAGATTTTGCTGTCATAAGTGTGCGTGATATTGAGAGCAAACACACAATACGTATTATATTGGCAAGCTGTTTCTCCGTCTTCGATGTAGTTTCTATCAATCTATCATCTACCTAGTTATTTATAATTCACATTCAGTAACAGGCACTCATGCATAGAGTTCTGTAGCTACTACCGCACTCAGGATGGAGAACAATTCCATCAGCCCCCAAATTCCCTCCTCCTTCTGCTGTCCCTTTGTAGCCCATCCCTTTCTTTACCCCAGTCCCTGGCAACCACTAATTTGTTCTCTGTCCCTGTAGTTTTGCCTTTACTAGAATGTCATATAAATAGAATCATATAGTACACAACCTTTTAAAAAATATATATTTTATTGATTTTTTACAGAGAGGAAGAGAGAGGGATAGAGAGTCAGAAACATCAATGAGAGAGAGACATCGATCAGCTGCCTCTTGCACACCCCCTACTGGGGATGTGCCTACAACCAAGGTACATGCCCTTGATCGAAATCAAACCTGGGACCCCACCCCAGTCCAAAGGCCGATGCTCTATCCACTGAGCCAAATCAGTTTCAGCTGTACAGCCTTTTAAGAGTGGCTTTTTTCACTTAGCAGAGTGCATTTGCGATTCACCCACGTTCTTACAGTTAGTAATAGTTAGTTCTTCCTATTGATGAGTCATATACCACAGTATAAATGTGCCCCCGTTTGTTTTTCCCTTCACCACTCCACACACATTTGAATTGTTTCCAGTTTCTGGTGGTTACGTATAGAGCTGCTGTAAGCAGTTCATCTAAAGGATTTGTGTGTATGTAAGTTTTCATTTCTCTTGGGAAGACGTCTAGGAATGGGATTCCCGAGTTACATGATAAATGCAGGCTTAACTTAATGAGAAACTGCCAACTATTCTTCAGCTTCTTAGAACTGCCTAACAAATTACCCCAAACTTGATGGCTTGACGCAGAGGAAGTCTGTGCTCTCAGAGTTCTGGAGGCTAGAAGTCCGAAATCAAGGCGCTGGCAGGGCCCACGCCCCCTCTGAGGGCTCCGGGGGCGGGTCCTCTGCCTCTTCCTGGCTTTGCTGGCTCCTGGGAGTCCTTGGCTCGCCTCTGCCCGCAGCTGCAACGCTTCCATCCCTATCTCAGTCTTCAATGGCCTTCTTCTCCCATGTGCCCCTCTGTGTCCTCCGGTCTTCTTTTAACAGTATTAGTCATTGGATTGAGGACCCACCCTAATCAGTTATGACCTCATCTAGTTAAATAGATCTGCAGAGACCTCGGTTCCAAATAAGGCCACATCCTGAGGGTCGGAGTGAGATGCATTCGGGGAGGAGCCTTTTTCAATCCACCCCAGTGGCTGTACCAAGTTGCGTTCCCACCTGCAGTATCGGAGAAGGTGGCGATCTGGAAAAATCAGGAAGAGAGCTGTCACCAGGACCTGACTGTGCTAGAACCAGGACCCCAGAGTTCTCCAGAACTGTGACAAAATACGTCTCTGTTGCTAGAGCCACCCAGTCTATAAGACTGTTACGCCGATCCTGGCAGGTTAATACTCAACTGCTCTTTGTCGTTTTCCAACAACTGCTGCAATCAAAGCAACAGCTACTCTCTATTGTGTCCCGTGTGCCAGGCACGGTGCCAAGGGTTGTACAGGAACCTAATCTTCCCAGCAATCCTCTGGGGAAGACACAGTTCCTCTCACCCCTATTTTATATAGGGAAACCAAAGCCCGGTTACTTTGGGTAACATGCCCACGGTCGCCTGGCTGTCACTTGCACTCGTGGATGATGCGCTCTGGATCCCGAGCCAGGTCTGCCTGCCTTCATCGCTCAGCCTTATCATCACGATGGTACCCTGCTATTTCTCCCCAGCCTGTCAACAGGCCAGCCTGCCCTTATCTGACCCTGTTATTGGCATGGGAAAGTGCATGGGGGTGGTGATTTTTCAGCATCTCAGCCCTTTCCCCACTGGCGGACAACCTCTGCCACCCTCCTGCTTTTCATCCCTAAGCAACTGGTGGGAGATCTGGGGCCCAACAGTGTTTTCTGTCCCTCACTCAGCATCAGTAGACCTCTCTCTTTACTTATTTATTTTTTTTGTT
Organism: Vespertilio murinus; assembly: GCA_963924515.1. Classification (NCBI taxonomy): domain Eukaryota; kingdom Metazoa; phylum Chordata; class Mammalia; order Chiroptera; family Vespertilionidae; genus Vespertilio; species Vespertilio murinus. Next base: position 21,884,663 of record OZ004714.1, on the reverse strand, counting down.
AATCCTCACCCGAGGATATTTTTTTCCATTGATATATATTTTTAGAGAGAGTGGAAGGGAGAAGGAGAGACAGAGAAAGGAAACATCGATATGAGAGAGATGCATCCATTGGTTGCCTCCCGCACATACCCTGACGAGGCAGAGGATTGATCCCGAAACAGAGGTACATGCCCTTGGCTGGAATCAAACCTGTAACCCTTCAGTCTGGATCAGCCGTGGGCAAACTACGGCCCCGCGGGCCGGATCCGGCCCGTTCGTCTGTTCTATCCGGCCCGCGGAGCCGAAAGAGCGGGAGGGTTCTCTTGCTCTCCCCTCCGCTCCTTCACCAGCAGCCCAAGATGAGAGTGCCAGCATGGTCAGGTTGCTTTTGTTCCGGCCCTCCGGTCCAGTCTAAGAACCCATTGTGGCCCTCGAGTCAAAAAGTTTGCCCACCCCTGGTCTGGACTGAGGCTCTAACCACTGAGTCAAATCTACTAGGACTAGTAGGCCTCTGTTGTGTATGAGAGTTGAATCCTTGGCACAAATGTGTCTCCTGCCCCTACTCCAGGGGCAGACAACCACTCTCTTGTCCTCACACAGGACTTGGCGTAGGGATGGGTACCCCTGTTCCACCCTCAGACCTTGGCAGGTGCTGCAGGACTAGACCACAAAGAGAAGGATCTCTCAGGTCTCCTGTCCTGCTTCCGGTCTTTCTCGTGTCACCAAGTGGAGGCCAAGAGGAAGAGATGACAAGCAGGTAGGGATTCCTCTTGTGTCTCGAGCAGGTAGGGATCCTAAACTGTCATGCTAGCTCACACTCACCCTGTAAGAATTTTTCTTCTTACCCACTTCTGTGGTGGTGACCTGTTCTTCTCATTCTTTGCCACAAGAGAAGCAGTTGCTGTGTCTTGTCTTTCTCAGAAGGGCTTGCCGTTCTTTGCGATTTAGTTCCCTTGGTTGTTTTGTTGCTCAATTCTCTGATGGGCTCAAAAATCAATAAAATATATTTTTTAAAAAAGAACATCTGTTATATAAAAAAAAAAAGAGACCCAAACACTTCTAATATTAAACACTGAAGTAAATGTGAGCTATACAACATTTAAGAAAGATGAAGCCGAAACCGGTTTGGCTCAGTGGTAGAGCGTCGGTCTGTGGCCTGAAAGGTCCCAGGTTCGAATCTGGTCAAGGGCATGTACATTGGTTGTGGGCACATCCCCAGTGGGGGGTGTGCAAGAGGCAGCTGATGGGTGTTTCTCTCTCAATGATGTTTCTAACTCTCTGTCTCTTTCCCTTCCTCTCTGTAAAAAATCAATAAAAAACATTAAAAAAAATCTGCTTACATGAAGGAGCCGATATCAGTCATTTCTACCAATGCTTAAAAAAAAAGAAAAAAAGAAAGATGAATAAAAACAAGTCACCGTTATTTTCCAACCCCCTTAGTCCAGTTGAGGGTCACACTGACAGAGCCTGTCCCAGCAGCTCAGCGTGCAAGGTGGGAACCAAACCAGGACAGGACTCGGGGCACACGCACACCCACACCCACACTCACTCAGATTGGGACACTGTGGACACACCCATCCCCTCACAGGCTCGTCTTTGGGATGGGGGAGGAACCCGGAGACCCCGGAGAAAACCCAGCCGGATGTGGGGAAAACGTGCACGCACCACACAGGCCGTGGCTCCCGTCGGAAACTGATTTTTTCGCTCATTAATTTTATAATGAAACGATGTTGAACCAGATGATGTTATTTGAGGACCTGCCGTATCTTTTTTTAAAATATATTTTATTGATATTTTACAGAGAGGAAGGGAGAGATAGAAATGTCGATGAGAGAGAAACATCGACCAGCTGCCTCTTGCACACCCCCCACCGGGGATGCGCCCGCAGCCAATGCACATGCCCTTGACCAGAATCGAACCCGGGACCTTCCAGTCCGCAGACCGACGCTCTACCACTGAGCCAAACCGGTTTCGGCAGACCTGCCATATCTTATTAGTGGATGACAGCGTATCTCCCCAGCCATTTGGATAACCACGTAGCTGAGTCAAGATTAAGATTACAAAAACAGATAAATACAAGTTCTCATCTCATACTGAGGAAGATGTTCACCTTGTGAGTTTTGGTGGTGGCACAGATTAGGTTCTGTTTGGAAAATATTATTTTTTTTGCTCCAAGGCATTTAGTCCATTTTATTTCTCATCTGCTTCAGCTACACCGAGGCCACAAAGGACGATGGAGGAAGTTAGAAGCTTTATTCCCCAGAGAGGCTCTAGCTTCATTACCCTAGACATATGAACCAGGGAGTGGCATGATTTAATTGTTCGTTGCCCAAAATTATATGATTCCCCATACTTCGTCCACATCTTCTCTTTCTCTCAGCCCCCCCCCCCCAAAAGGTATTTAACTAAGCAATTAGGGATATTAACTGTTGACAGCCTCGGCGAGCGTGGGCAAATAGCCCCGCAATAACTGGCCGGCAGCCTCGGAAATGGCTGGCTATGAATAAGCCCGCGGCACTTAATCTGGCCCTTCTTATGTGTTTGCCGATACATTTGCGGATTTCATGCCCAGTTTTAAACGTTAAGCATTAATCTGGAATGGGCACTGAAGCATCCATAACGTCTACATTTGGCCCCCGGTAATGAAAATGCTAGATATAGATTTAATGCAAAACTAAACATTTGGCTCAATGTGTTCTACTCCAGCAAATGAGCCAGTGTTTGTCATCGTTTCAAAAAACCGGGGTTTTTTAATGCCTCATTTCACCTGGGTTTGGCAGGGGCAGATAGAGAGCTGATAAACAGTCCATTTGCTCTCTCGCAGTAGCTCCCAGCCGCACCGCTGAAGCCAGGCCTCGCCGCTCGCTGCCTTTCCAAACTCTGCTGGGCGTCCGAGGGGCCTGCTCTTGACTCCTTGACTCAAGTCAAGCCTTGACAAGAGCGTTTTTTCTCAGAGCCGCTCTTGTCAACACAGACGGGGCTTTGTGGGACGGTGGCCCCGGCACAATGGGTTCTGAAGTGACTCAGTGAACCCACATCAGTGGACCCTTCCTGTGCCTTGTTCCAGGTTTTTGTTTTTGGTTTTTTAAAAATATATTTTATTGATATTTTACAGAGAGGAAGGGAGAGAGATAGAGAGCTAGAAACGTCGATGAGAGAGGAACATCAACCAGCTGCCTCTTGCACATCCCCCACGGGGGATGTGCCCGCAACCAAGGTACATGCCCTAGACCGGAATCAAACCCGGGACCTTTCAGTCCGCAGACCGATGCTCTACCACTGAGCCAAACCGGTTTCGGCTGTTTTTTTTTTTTTTTTTTTTTTTTAAATAAATATATTTTTATTGATTTTTTTACAGACAGGAAGAGAGAGGGATAGAGAGTTAGAAACATCGATGAGAGAGAATCATCGATCAGCTGCCTCTTGCACCCCCCCACTGGGGATGTGCCCGCAACCAAGGTGCATGCCCTTGACCGGAATCGAACCTGGGACCTTTCAGTCCGCAGGCCGACGCTCTATCCACTGAGCCACACCGGTTTTGGCTTGTTCCAGGTTTTCACCTGCATCGTTCAAGCAACAGCAAACACGGCCCTGAGAGGTCCATGCAAGGACCTCCCCGCGATCAGATGAGGAGACCGGGGCTCACAGACGAAGCGGCAGAGCTAGCCAGTGCTGGTACCTGCGGGTGAGGCCACTCATTACGCCACACTCACTGCCATCCTGCTGGGAGGCACACACACCTCCTCTCCACCGGGGCCGAAGGGCTGGTCATTCAGGGAGATTGCATCTGCCACCTCCTCCAGGAAGTCATGCTGGCTGTCTGCTTGTGGACTATCCTCAGGTGTTATCACTCTTTATCTGTGCCTCCAGTGCAGCCCCTAGGACATTCTGCTTTTTATTCTATTCATTAAATGCCTGCCTGGCCAGAGAACCCGGTTTGGCTCTATGGTGGAGCATAGGTCTGCGGACTGAAAGGTCCTGGGTTCGATTCCGGTTAAGGGCATGTACCTTGGTTGCGGGCATATCACCGGTAGGGGGTGTGCAAGAGGCAGCTGGTCGATGTTTCTCTCTCATCGACGTTTCTAGCTTTCTATCTCTCTCCCTTCCTCTCTGTAAAAAAAAAAAAAATCAATAAAATATAAAAAAAGAAAAAGAAACAGCCCTTCCTTTCACAGGGAGTCAGGAAGGCATTTTTTTTTTCACATGTTGAGACATCAGCCCTCTAATGTGATTGCATTTAGAGACAGAGCCTTTATTTTATTTTATTTTATTTTATTTTATTTTATTTTATTTTATTTTATTTTAATATATTTTATTGATATTTTACAGAGAGGAAGGGAGAGAGATAGAGAGCTAGAAACGTCGATGAGAGAGAAACATCCACCAGCTGCCTCTTGCACACCCCCTACCGGTGATGTGCCGGCAACCAATGTACACGCCCTTGGCCGGAATCGAACCTGGGACCTTTCAGTCCACAGACCGACGCTCTACCACTGAGCCAAACCGGTTTCTGCAAGAAGGGCTCTTTCTTAAATCACTTTTGTAAACACTGTAGGACTTTCCCCGGTCAAAGGCACAAAAGTATTTGTTGATATCTTTATAAAATAGATGGGTCTCAGTACCTCAAATCCTACTTCCAGAATTCTGAGGAACACTGCAGTGAAGGGGCATCCTCCCTGGATTTGAATCCCAGCTGCCTGACCTCAGGCAAGCTTCTCTGAGATTCGGATTCCTTACTGTATAAAGTGGGGGTGATAATAGTACCTGGTACCTCAAAAGGTGTTGCAGAAGTTCAATAAGAAGGTATGTACAGTGTTTGGAATAGTGCCTGTCCATACAGAAAATGCTCAATGAACATTGACTATTATGTCCCTGAAAACTGGAGATTTTATGGCTTCAGCAAGAAACTATGTAGCACTTGATTTTTCTACAATTTTAAAATCTAAAAGAAAGGGGGGGGTTGCTCTGCCTGGTGTTGTTGCTAAATGGTTAGAACGTTGGCCTGCTCACCTAAGGGTCGCAGGTTTGATTCCTGGTCAAGGGCATATACCGTATTTGGTTGTGGGTTTGATCCCCAACCTTGATTGAGGGTGTGTGCAGGAGATGACCAATCGATGATCTTTCACATCAATGTCTACCTCCTTCCCTCCCTCCCTCCCTCCTTCCCTCTCTCCACCCTCTCCCCCTCCCTTCCTCTCTCCCTTTCCCCTCCCTTGCATTCTTTCTAAAATCAATGGGAAAAAATATCCAGGAGTGAGGATTAACAAAAAAGTAAATAAATAAATGAAAGAAAGGGGTGTGGGGTTGAGTAATAGCTGACCGGACCAAGCTGAAGAGCCACTTAAGGATAACCAATCAGATAAGACCCTGGGAAGACAAAGGAGTGAGAAGGCTCAGATTTTGATGAGGCCTGGGGTCATCACGTGCCTGGACTCACAGCGTCCTCTTCAATTCCCTTCCTGGGTGTGGGCACGAGATTTGTGTAAGGAAAAAGCGCTGGCAGTATGTGTAATGCTTCCTAAGAATAGATTTCCAAAAAATGATTGTGTACTCGCTGACACAGGTGTCGTATTTTCCAAACTTACCTACTCAGTATGTAGGAGGGACAGACACAGAGAGAGAGAGAGAGAGAGAGAGAGAGAGAGAGAGAGAGAGAGAGATGTTCACAGAGTACTGAGAGCTGATTTGGTAAACCCAGGGGGCCCTTGTTCTGGATCGCTAACTCATCTACTTACCGTTCAACACTTTTTTTTTTTTAAATTGACTTTTAGTGAGAGAGAGAGAGAGAGAGGAAGAGAGAAACATTGATTAGCTGCCTCCTGCTTGCCCCCTGCTGGGGATGGAGCCAGCACCTGGGGCATGGGATCTGACTGGGAATTGAACCAACCGAGCCATGTTGGCCAGGACATGTTCAGCACTATCTGGTTCACAGTAAGCCTCTCAACATCTCTTTGAGTTTAAGACTTCTCATATACAGCTACTAGAGGCCCAGTGCACAAATTTGTGCACTGGGGCAGGGGTGGGGGTGCTCAGCCTGGCCTGCACCCTCTTGCGCTCTGGGACCCCCCAGGGGAGGTCCACCTGCTGGCATGGGCCTAAGCCAGCAGGTGGACATCCCCCGAGGGTCCTCAGTGCTGCCGTGGAGGCGGGAGAGGCTTCTGCCACTGAAGCTGTGCTTGCCAGCCACGAGCCCGGCTTCTGGCCGAGCAGCGCAGGGAGCGCGCTGACTGCCAGGGGGCAGCGTCTGTGTTGAGCCTCTGCCCCCTGTTGGTCCGTGCGAGTCACAGCGACCGGTCGTTCTGCTGTTTGGTCAATTTGCATATTAGCCTTTTATTATATAGGATGGCTCAAAACACAAACCCCATTCCTCTGTTTCCCTCCCTGAACCTCAGTTTCCCACCCAGGATCAGGCCGGCCAGCCTTCTGTGGCTCTGCCTTCCCTGGGATGCTGTGAAGTCCAATTTATCGACCAAGCTGTCGGGAGCTTCCTGACCCCAGGTTCTGCAGGATTCCACACTGACTAGGAGAGTTAATGGACACACGGGGAAGGGCCCTCTCTCCCCCTGAAGGGGGGCAGCTGCTTGCAGGGGTTTCTCCTGAGGAAGGAGAGGCAGGGCCACTGACGATGAGGATGCCTTCCTCCCCCCCCCCCCCCTTTCCTGGCCTCCTGGCTCAGCTTGCACGTAACAGCTCCCCCTCTGCAGCAGGCACCTGGCAGAAGGACCCAGCTGACTGGTCTTTGTTCAGCCTCCAGGCACCTGCCCGGACCCCTGCCCCGGCACAGCACCCTTGCTCTTCCTTACATACAGCAGTCCAGTGTGAAGGGAAGCGGAGGGCAGGAGGTCTTGCAGCCTGGACTCTTTGGCTCCAGAAAAGTCAACAGCCTTCAGCAGAGGTCCCCAGCCCACTGCACGCCGGGAGCACTCGGAGAGCTTGTTTTAAGACGGGTTTGTGGGCTGTCGCCTACCACACTCCGACTCAGCAGGTGAGCCGTGGGCCTGAGCATGTTGCTTTTTGTTTTTAAATACATTTTTTTTTTTTTCGGAGAGGAAGGGAGAGAGAGAGAGAGATAGAAACATCCATGATGAGAGAGAACCTCTGATTGGCTGCCCCCACATGGCGAAATGCATGTGCCCCAACTGGGAATTGAGCCACGACCTCCTGGTTCATAGGTCGATGCCCAACCACTGAGCCACACTGGCCGGGCATGAGCATCTTGTTTTCTTATTTATTTATTTAAAAAATATTTTATTGATTTTTCACAGAGAGGAAGGGAGAGGGATAGAGAGCTAGAAGCATCGATGAGAGAGAAACATCGACCAGCTGCCTCCTGCACACTCCCCACTGGGGATGTGCCCGCAACCAAGGTACATGCCCTTGACTGGAATCGAACCCTGGACCCTTCAGTCCACAGACTGATGCTCTACCACTGAGCCAAACCGGTTTTGGCGAGCATCTTGTTTTCAATGCACGCCCCAGGGGGCTCTGTGCGCGGCAGGGTTTGGGGATCCCGTCGGTTTAGGTCGTGGGGAATTGGAAGAGATCAGAGGAGCCTCATGGGCGAAGCACATCGGGGTCACCCGCGTCCCCCTGGAGGTTGCAGGGTGCGGCGCCCCGGCTCTCTCTAGCTGTGCCCCCGGGTGAGTCTTAGCATCTCAGAGCCCCAGTCACCTCATCCCTGCGATGGGACTAACGGCGGCGACCTTGGAGTCCTCGTGTGAAGGTTAGCTAGGCGGTGCCCACGGAGCACTGGGCAGAGGGCTTGGCACAGGGTGAGCACTTAGTGAATGTCGTCGTCATTACTGCCGCGTGAAGACTTGTAAAGAGGCGCGAAGCCTCCCTCCCTGACAGGTGTGTCGGGCACCAGCCCTCTTCCACAGAGTCTTTCTCAGAGGAGGCCAGCAGATCTTATTCTGACCCCCCCAAGAAAAAAAATTTAAAAAGAGAAAGAGGCCCTAACCGGTTTGGCTCAGTGGATAGAGCGTCGGCCTGTGGACTGGAAGGTCCCAGGTTCGATTCCGGTCAAGGGCACGTTCCTTGGTTGCAGGCACATCCCCAGTGGGGGGTGTGCAAGAGGCAGCTGGTCGATGACTCTCATGGATGTTCTAACTCTATCCCTCTCTCTTCCTCTCTGTAAAAAAATCAATAAAATATATTTAAAAAATAAAAAAGAAAGAAAGAAAAGAGAAAGAGGCCCTAATCGGTTTGGCTCAGTGGATGGAGCGTTGGCCTGCGGACTGAAGGGTCCCAGGTTCGATTCCGGTCAAGGGCACGTTCCTTGGTTGGGGGCACATCCCCGGTGGGGGGTGTGCAGGAGGCAGCTGATCGATGTTTCTCTCTCATGGATGTTTCTAACTCTCTATCCCTCTCCCTTCCTCGCTGTAAAAAAAAAAAAAAAAAATCAATAAAATAAATTTTTCAAAAAATAAGAACAAAAAGAGAAAGAGGAGCTAGATTTTGGGTTGGGCCTGGGAGTTCTAAAAAGGCAGGAGGAGGTGCAGGCAGCAGCTGGCGGAGCGGAAGGGCCACTGCGAGGCGGTCAGGAGACATGGGCCTGGGTGGCTCTATCTGTGCCAGGCTGTGGGCAGGCCCCTTGCCCAGCCCCGGCTTCCCTTCTCCCCCATTTGTAGGGAGGGGTTGCCCTGGGTGACATCATAGGAGCTCTGCTCCCCGGACGATTTTCCCTGAGGCAATCCCATTCCCAACACATTTGACATGGAATTCAGCTCAAAAATGTTAATATGTATTCAGTCTGGGCGATGAATACATACATGGCTGTTAGAATATTTCTTCAATTTCCTGTACTTTTGAAATCTTTCACAGCGACAGCAAGCTGGTGCCAGCTGATGGGTTCACGCTCATCCCCGCCGGCATGACCCCGTCAGCATGGGGAAGCAGGCAAAATAGCCTCTAGTAGCCTTCCCGCGGGGTGCCTGCACCCCCTCTTCCCCTTGCGACCCCCCTTCAGCCGCCCACGGCCTCCCTTCGAGGGCTGCCCGTCCCACCGGGAGGCGGGTGGGACCTGAGGTGTGAAGAGCCGCTGATGGGGCTTAATTTCAATTCCTGCTTCTGCCCGTAACCCAAAAGGCGTGCGTGTCAGACTCGGGCCTGTGAGGGGAGAGGCCGGTGAGGACATTTTACTGGAAGATGAAGGTGGCTCGCCGCCCCTGAGACTGCCCCAGGGACAGGCTGCTCCCTCGTCGCAGGGAGAAGGACAGTCCTGTCTCCCTGTCCTGACATTGTGTCCTGCACAGAGCAGCTCGGAGTGATGCCAAAACAACCGCTCCCTTCAGGCATCTGTGTGTGTGTGTGTGTGTGTGTGTGTGTGTGTGTGTGTGTTGCCTGTCAATCAGTTCGATGAAAAAAGAAAGATGAGCCAAAACCGGTTTGGCTCAGCGGTAGAGCGTTGGTCTTCGGACTGAAAGGTCCGGGGTTCGATTCCGGTCAAGGGCATGTACCTTGGTTGCGGGCACATCCCAGGTAGGGGTGTGCAAGAGGCAGCTGGTCGATGTTTCTCTCTAATCGACATTTCTAGCTCTCTATCTCTCTCCCTTCCTCTCGGTAAAATATCAATAAAAAATATTAAAAAAAAAAAGAAAAAAGAAAGATGAGACGCCTTTCTGAGAACAAAATAGTTTATTGAGAGATTTTTTCTATCACTTAACCAGTTTTCTTTCTATCAACTCACAAGATAAAAATCATCTTTAAAGGGACCTTGAAATTATGATCATAAGTGGGAAACTAGTATTACTTGCTGCCAATGGAAAGCAACTATAAAAATAAACACATGTGGAAAATGGAACGATGTTTCCAAGTCCTAGCTGAATTCCCTAGTAAGAATCTCAGTCTGGAACTTGTTTCTCTTTGTTTAAAAAAAGGAAGTAGCAACTTTAAAGCACATTAGCACCAAATCCAGGTCTCTCCCTCCCTCTCCCCTCCAGATTTAAATTCTAACGACCAATCTTGAACTGAAAAACTAATAGTAACCTGCTCTTTTCAACGAACACTTATGAATGCCTACAATGATCCTTGGTACCACAGGTAGATACGTCCCGCACTTGGGAGCTCTGGACGCTTGCGGATGGTCTCTGCACAGTCTCCCTGATTCTCTCCTGGCCCTACCTCCGACGCCCCAGCCACCGCCTCCCTTGTTAGCTGTGAGTGTCTCCTCTCTCCCAGGGCTGTTCTACAAGTCTCCTGGGCCTTTGTGTCTCGCCTCACCCATTACTTCTTCAAGTCTGCACGGAGGTAAATTTTGCCCAGGGAGCAGTTTTCCTAACCCCTACCTCCAAATAATTCCAAGTGTAGACTCTCGCAGCGTCCCCTTCCTCATCTGGGAATGGGGGAAGTACAGTCACACTGGTCTCACAGACTGTGGCAAGGGTTCAGTGATCCAGTGAAGACAGCGCGCCTCGCACACTGGCTGTACCAATGGCCACAGAAGCACTGGCAATCATGTTAGCCATGAAGACATGAAGTCTGACCCCAGTGCCACCTACTCTCAAACACTCAGCTCTCAAGCCACCCCCCCCCACCCTTTAACCCTCGTGACATGCATTTACTGGCTCTTACACATGCCAACAAGCGATGGGCCCACTTAACTTCTCGGTCAGCGATGGCTGATTGTCTGGAATGCCGTTTGTGTTTGCATGGCACGTCTCAGACCCAAGTTGGCCCCCGAAGTCAAGTAGCTCGGAAAAGGAGTGCGATGGGAGGGCACGACCTCGTGTTCCCACTGGAGTGGCTCATAGCTTCCTGGGGAGACCTTTGTGTTCCCCCCAAAGTGGGTGCCAGTAGAGGGGCAGCTTCTAAGAAGGGAAAGGGCCGTTAGCCCTCAAGGGGCTTTGGGGTGACCCTGCCATCCTGAGCAGTGGGCAGTGCATTCACGGCGAGTTCAGAGTCTCTGTGTCTTTCCTTGCCTTCCACACGAGGTTCCTGGGAGCCAGGCTCATCCTCTCGTAAAAGGAAGCCAGGCAGAGTCATACAGTAAAGGGAGGGAAACATTCTTTTCTACTAATTTATCAATTTAACACGGCACGGTGGTGTTGGGTTGCAAGGTCAACAGCCAGCAGCCACATTCCTCAGTTGTTTGATTGGCGAAATGCATGAACAAACAGCCAGTGAAACTCTTTCTGATTAATCGTGTTGATAAGTTTTTTTTTTTGTAGGGCACTACCAGCTCTTTTAATGGAACCTGCTTGGACAGCAGCCCATTCTGGCAAAGTGTCTTGACTTATCTAGAGAGGCATTGATGAGCAGGCTACTGGGTCTGGGACTTCATTGTGAGAGCGCGTAATCATTAACGCATGTGGCTACTGCTTGCCTGCGTGCTGGTCCCTGTCTTGAAATGAGGGAAGTGTTTGTAGGGTGAGGGTATAAAGTAAGTGGGGACGATCCCCAGAAACATGAAAGGAAAGGAAGATGCTGTTATGAGCTGTATCTGTGAACACTGTCCTTTTTTAAAAAACTTTTTTTAAAAAAATATTTTTTACAGAGAGGAAGAGAGAGGGATAGAAAGTTAGAAACATCGATGAGAGAGAATCATCAATCAGCTGCCTCTTGCACAACCCCCACCGGGGATGTGCCCGCAACCAAGGTACATGCCCTTGACTGGAATCGAACCTGGGACCTTTCAGTCCGCAAGCGGACGCTCTATCCACTGAGCCAAACTGGTTTAGGCGGAAAATACTGTCTTATTGTCAGAAATAAAAGTATTTGAAAACACTGTTAATAACCTCAGGGGACACTCATCTCTTTCAGGCAAAGGAAGACAAGTATGCATTTCTCTAAAAAAATGTGAACATTCGGAACAGGGCTCTTAGTCTTGCCACTCCTGGCATTTGGGTTGGACAGTTATCTGCTGTGGGGAGCTGTCCTGGGCATTGCAGGATGCTCAGCCTCTACCTGGGAGATGCTAACAGTCCTTTTCCTTCCCCCCCTCCCCCCCCCCCCCGCCCCAATCCTTTTGTGGCAACCAAAAAGGTCCTCAGTTGAGACCATTCTTCTAGAAGTAAAGTTCTAAAATCTCAAATAACCTATTATGATGCTCTGCTGATCCCATTCCATCACATTATCGAAGACAAATCTAAGCATTTAATTCTTCCAGGGGGCTCTTCTCTCTGGGACTGCTCTTCGTCTGGTCGCTCTACCCTGAGACCTTCAGTCTGTGTGTCTCCTCCTCCTGCTCCTTCTTCGATGCTGCCTCCTCCTCCTCTTCCACTTCTTCCTCCTCCCCCCTCCTCCTCTTCCTCCTCTGTACACAGAACCCTGTTCTAAGCTGATATTCAATTGCAGCTGGCTAATTAACCAGGGAAGAAAATATCTATCTATCTACCCGTGTTTCCCGAGAATAAGACCTACTTCATGGAAACATAATACATCCCCTGAAAATAAGACCTAGCGCATCTTTAGGAGAAAAAAATTAATATAAGACACTGCCTTATTTTTGGGGAAACACGGTATCTATCTATCTATCTATCTATCTATCTATCTATCCATCTATCTATCTATCTATCTATCTATCTATCTATCTATCTATCTGAGCAGGGAATTCTTTCTCCCTTAGGTTTGTGGCCCTGCAGAGGCAGCCCATACAAAAATCCCCCCCCAATTATCCAGAGATAAAATGAAGATTCTTTCATTCAAAATAGACATCCAGTAACAGCCATTTAACTGGGGGGGGGAGGGGGACAGCAGGAAGAGTAGCAGAATTACCGAAATTAAAAAAATAGCTCCCATCTATTCACCGCTTGCTAGGTGCCCCCCACACAGCGTCTGGTTTAATCCAGGCGATGTCCCCGTTTCACAGATGAGGAAAGAGACTCGGTGAGGTGCTTTGCTTTCAGTCCCCGGAGCTGAAGTGGCGGCGGCATGTGGGTCTGAAGGCGGGCAGCAGGGCCCCTGGCTGGCACCGGCCCCCCGTTACACAGCTGCGGGCTGAGGGGGTGGAGGGCCGCTGCTGGGGACCAGGCGGAGGGGGGGCGGCTTTTCAGGAGCCGTGGGGCGGCGGGCTGAGTTGCAGAGGTCCTGGTGTTCAGTGCCTGGGCCTATGCAAATCTGCCAGTGAATGTGGTCCCCTGCTCTGTCTCCATCTGTCTGAGTGAAACTGCCCCTGCTTAGCGGGGTGGAGTATTGCTTTCCCAGTTTAGAAAGTTACTTTGTAAAGGCAGCTGAAGTGGAGAACACGGTTCGGGAGGGTGCCCCCGCCGGCAGGTGTTGGGGGAACGGGCTGGGGGCAGTGATCGCAGGGTGGAGAATTGAGAAATATATTGAAACTTTGACCTTTGAAGAATGTGGGAGGGGGAAAAAAGTATGAACACAGGGCAAAGCCTGGGCAACACCTATCCCTAAAAAAAACACACACGCCCCTTTCTACTCATTTTGTATTTCTTTTTCTTTTTTATTTTTTTTAAAATTTAATTTAATTTTATTTTTTATTTTGTATTTCTGACACAAAAGCACCAAGAGGTAGTTTCCAGGATCTTGGTGGCAAAGTTGTATGCAAACGTTGAAAGACATCTCCCTATGCCCTTCTATACCATAAAAAGTAAACATGTTTACGGGGGGGGGGGGGACTTTTGAAACAAGAAAGAATCAGAATATAACTGACAATCCTGTCACAGAACAGAGTCCACCGTTTACGTATTATGAACCCTACTCTTGAGAGGCCCAAAGAAAGACGTCAAGTGAATTGTAGTCCAATGACTGGTGATGGTGGGGGGCAGGTGAGGGGCGGGGAGAAGAGGCCCCGTGAAGGCAACATTAACCAAAGGGACCCGCTTTTATCAGCTGCACCTGGCAGCGGTAAGGAGCCTCACACACTTTGCAGAAGGTCACTTCCCAAAGAGGGGGCATCGATGAGGCCCCCACTTCTCTACTGACCCGAGGCATCCGCTCTGCTTCGCTGTAAACGCCCTCCCAGCCTGGACCCAGGCTTCTGGAGAGGGTGGCACAGCCCCTGCACCCCCGGAGAGCCCTTTGGGAGCCAGTCACCTGTGCGCCCGGCACCCTCCTCGCGGTGCTCCAGGAGCCACTGCCCCAAAAGTCTCTCACACCCCAGCGTCCTCTCTGGAAACCTCCCTTCAGGAGGCTGTGCCCCGACAGCACGGGCAGAGGAAGTCCAGCGGTCCCTGGGGGGCTTTGCTTTGGGCCGAGACCTGGGATTCTGCTCTATTGGTGCATAACCCAAGGCTGTGCGTGTGTGTGTATGTACCCGGACACACATCCGTGGTGTGCTCATGACGTGTGATCTAGATATTTTTTAAATTTGAGGATGTGTTTTTAATAGACATTATTATTATTATTAAAATTTATTATTGTTATTATTTTTTGTTAATCCTTACCAGAGGATATATTTTTTTCCCCTCCATTGCTTTTCAAAGAGTGGAAGAGAGGGAGTGAGGGGGAGCGAGAGAGAAGCATCTATGTGAGAGAGACACATCGACTGGTTGCCTCCCGCACTCGTCCCAACTGGAGCAGGGAGCAAACTTGCAACCTAGGCTTGTGCCTTGACTGGGAATCGAGCCTGCAACGATCCAGTGCAAGGGTGGATGATCTAACCACTGACCCACACCAGCCAGGGGTAGATATTATTATTTTAAGAAACAAATTATTTATTGATTTTTAGAAAGAGAGAGGAAGTGGGGATAAAGAGGGAGAGAGGGATGAGGAAGGGAGGGAAAGAAGGAGGAAGGGAGAAACATGATTTGTTGTCCCACTTGTTTATGCATTCATTGGCTGTTTCTTGTATGAGGCCTGACGAGGGATTGAACCCACAACCTTGGCATATTGGGACGACACTCTTTAAAAAAAAAAATATTTTATTGATTTTTTTACAGAGAGGAAGGGAGAGGGATAGAGAGATAGAAACATCGATGAGAGCTGAAACCGGTTTGGCTCAGTGGTAGAGCGTCGGTCTGCGGACTGAAAGGTCCTGGGTTCGATTCCGGCCAAGGGCATGTACATTGGTTGCGGGCACATCCCCGGTGGGGGGGTGTGCAAGAGGCAGCTGGTCGATGTTTCTCTCTCATCGACGTTTCTAGCTCTCTATCTCTCTCCCTTCCTCTCTGTAAAATATCAATAAAATATATTTAAAAATAAGAAACGTCGATGAGAGAGAAACATTGATCAGCTGCCTCTTGCACACCCCCTACTAGGGATGTGCCCGCAACCAAGGTACATCCCCTTGACCGGAATCGAACCTGGGACCTTTCGGTCCGCAGGCCGACGCTCTATCCACTGAGCCAAACCGGTTTTGACAGGGACAACACTCTTATCGACTGAGCTACCCAGCCAGGATAATAGGCATAATTTTTAAAAGCAATTTTAGGTTCACAGAAGACCTGAATAGAAGGTACAAAGATTTTCCATATACCCACTCCCCCCCCCCCCCCCACGCACCCATGACCTCCCCCATTATCAACATCCCAGGAGAGTGGTACATTCATTACACCTGGTGAACCTACATTCGCACATCATTATCACCCCGAGCCCCGAGGTTGTGATGGCAGTAGGAATGGAAGTATTGGTTCCACGCGGGGAAATGCGTGGGGGTGAAAAGCACCAGCTTTACAGTCTGCGTGAAGAAACGGCCTGCCAGCCCGCGCCTGGAAACAGCAGGAAGAACTGGTGCTCCTCCTGAGCGGTTCAATTCTTGGACTTAGTTCAATTCTTGGACTTAATTCTTGGAGTGAAGTTGACATTTCATCACAACGATGAAGTAAATAACAACAGCTACATCGCTCTCTGTGAACAAGCCCAGGATTTTCCCATTGGGAACACCTCAGCCCCGATGGACACTTAGGTTGTGTCCCCGTCTTGGCTGTCTCGGATAATGCTGCAGTAGGCGTGGGAGTGCCCGTGTCTCCTCCACACCCGGTTCTCATTTCCTTTGGACACATACCTGGAAGTGGGATCGCTGGATCCCATGATAGCTCTTTTAGGTTTCTGAGGAGCCCACCTACTGCTTTCCATAGCGGCCCAACCAATTTTCATTCCCAGGAACAGGGCACAAACTCCTCTTTTCTCCACATCCACGACAACACGTAGTAGCTCTGTCTTCTTGATTATAACCATTCTAACAGGTGTGAGGTGCTATCTCATTGTGGTTTTAATTTGCATTTTCCTGATGATTAGTGAGGTTGAGCTTTTTTTTTTTTTAATGTACTTGTTGGCCATTTGGGGTTTTTTGGGCAAAAATATCTATTTAGTTTGTTTGCTCATTTTTTAAAAAAATATATTTTTTACAGGCCGACGCTCTACCACTGAGCCAAACCGGTTTCGGCAGGATTTCTTTTCTAACAAGATAAATGATGGCCGGTTTCAGCTGTTTGCTCATTTTTTTAATGAGGTTGCTATTGTTTTGTTATTGAGTTGCATGGGTTCTATATGTATTTTGGATAATAACCCTTCATCTGAGTTTATCATATATACTAGTATTAATAAATTTAATTTAGTGAGCGCACCTGTGTGCAGGACATTGTACTGAGAATTTCTCCCATGTTGTTTTATTTAATTCTCTTCCTAGTCCTATAAAGTAGGTATTATTATATCAGATTTTTACGTAGGGACATTGACATTTATTTGACTTACTCAAGATTATATAACAAAGAAGTGGTAAAAGTGGGGCTTGAACCCTGCTCTATTTGTTTCTAGAACCTACCCATATAACCACTATCTTATGTTTTGGGGGGAGGAGTCTGTTTAGTTTTGAGGTCTCCATCCTGACGTGGGCATCTATTGTACACATTGCAGACTTCCATAAAATACTTCCAGCCTAAAAAAACAAAACAAAACAAAACAAACTTCCAATCTCCTCCAAGTTGGAATGTTTCTCAGCTTTCCCTTTGTTAGTACTGGTTGCCCTCATGTATAACCGACAATCAGGAATCCTTCTTGGGTAGTGTGGCCAACTGACCATTCTTTCTTAGTATAACCGCAATTCACACTTCTGTCACAAGCCCCAAACCAACCACGGTCTTTTATCTCTGCCAACCTCATTGCTCAGATGAACAGCTGGTATAAGAATATACAAAAGCTGACAGATGTAATACTTTCAACAATAAAGAATTATTAAAAACAATAACATACAAAAACTCATAAGAGTGTTTGCTTGACAACCTTCTCATAAGAGAGAACTAAGACAAGAAAATTGTATATGATGGAATTTAGGGGGATCAAAGATACTTCAGTTTAACAGGACGAAGAATGTAATTCTGTAGGAAGATGGAGCAAGAGGTGGCATAGTGAGAGATGGTGTTCTTGGTCCTAAGATTACAAGTATGATCAGGAGTTGATTTTAATTATTATTATTATTATTATTTTTTGCTTTGGATTCAAGTGAGATCATTGGTTTGGAATTCTTGGTCAGCATGGTATATATATATATATAATCCGGTCAAGGGTATAATATAATACCATGCTGACCAAGAATTCCAAACCAATGATCTCACTTGAATCCAAAGCAAAAAATAATAATAATAAGTATATATATATATATATATATATATATATATATATATATATATATTTTTAAATATTTTTATTGATTTTTCACAGAGAGGAAGGGAGAGAAAATAGAGAGCTAGAAACATCGATGAGAGAGATACATCGACCAGCTGCCTCCTGCACACCCCCAACCGGGGATGTGGCGCAACCAATGTACATGCCCTTGACCGGAATCGAACCTGGGACCTTTCGGTCCGCAGGCCAACGCTCTATCCATTGAGCCAAACCGGTTTGGGCATGGTATTATATTTCACCTTTGAATCTAAGGATCCATAGTTTATTAAAAGACAAAATCACCAGTAATAATAACTCATATTTGCTTTGCCTTTACCCTTGACTGTCTTGGGCACTTTTTAGATTTTCTTTCAATAAATCTTCACAGTCACCCTGCGAGGGAGGCACTATCGTTACTGCATTTTACAGATGACAAGGAGGAGGCCCGGGAAGGATGAATAGCTTGCTCAAGGTTACAGAGCCAGAAAGCTGCAGAGCCTGGATTCAAAACCGAACAGCCCTCCGGCAGGCAGGGCTCTCAACCACTGTTTGATGTTCCCTCTAAATTCTTGCGGGGAAATGAAGAATGCTTATGCAGCCCATCTTGTGTATAGAGTTTGTTAGGCACCAAATGTTTAGAATGGTTATTGCTTACTTTTTATTTCTAACTAGAGGCCCAACACACGAAATTCGTGCAAGAGTAGGCCTTCCTTCTCCTGGCTGCTGGCACCAGCTTCCCTCCAGCACCGGGGACCCAGGCTTCCTTCACAGCCCAGGCTTTGTCCTGAAGGTTGTCTGAGAGGATGTCTGGTCTAATTAGCATATTATGCCTTTAAAAAAATATATATTATTGATTTTTTACAGAGAGGAAGGGAGAGTTAGAGAGATAGAGAGTTAGAAACATTGATCAGTTGCTTCCTGCACGCCCCCCACCAGGGATGTTCCGGCAACCAAGGTACATGCCCTTGACTGGAATTGAACCTGGGACCTTTCAGTCCGCAGGCTGACACTCTTATCCACTGAGCCAAACCGGTTTTGGCTAGCATATTATGCTTTTATTTTATTTTATTTTATTTTATTTTTAAATATGTTATTGATTTTTTACAGAGAGGAAGGGAGAGAGATAGAGAGCTAGAAACGTCGATGAGAGAGATACATTGACCAGCTGTCTCTTGCACACCCCCTACCGGGGATGTGCCCACAACCAATGTACATGCCCTTGACCGGAATCGAACCTGGGACTTTTCAGTCCACAGGCCGACGCTCTACCACTGAGCCAAACCGGTTTCGGCATATTATTCTTTTATTATTATAGACTAGAGGCCTGGTGCACAACATTTGTGCATTGGGGTGTGTGTGGGGGTCATTCCCTCAGCCCAGCCTGTGCCCTCTCACAGTCCAGCACTCCTTGGGGGGATGTCTGCCTGTGGGCTTAGCAATGTTGCGGAGGTGGGACAGGCTCCTGCCTCCACCACTCCTCTCACCAGCCATGAGCCTGGTTTCTGGCTGAGCACAGCTCCTGTGTTGCGTGTCTGCTCCTAGTGGTCAGTGCATGTCATAGTGATCAGTTATTCAGCTGTTCAGTTGATTTGCATATGAGGGTTTTATTATATAGTATAATAGGTTTCTCCCAGAATTCTCTTGGCTTCTGTCCCACCTCTTCACTCCTCTTCTAGGAAGATTGAATACATTACCTGAGTGAAAGAGGAAAGAGACCTGCATGGCCTTTCTTTTTTCTCTCATGCCCTCTTACAGAGATGGCACATTTTAATCTGTTCCTCCAGGGGTAGGGCTGCCATGTGGGTGGGGGTGGGCAGGCCTTTGGTGGTCCAGTGATCTAGAGTACGTAAGTCTGCTTATATAGGGGGTTTGGTGTGGGACTCCTTCCTCCATCTAAGCCACAGTCTCCAAGTCAGCTTCATAAAGGGGATACTTTGGCCCCCTGTTTGATGACTGGTCTTCTTTCTCAGTTGATCTAGAGCTGAGATGGAGACTAGGGTGTTATACATCCTCACTGCCCCCTCTTCCAAGGGCTATTGAGGGAAATAAAGATAGACACTAATATCACATGAATTAAAGATTCTTGGTCTAACATCCAATAAATCCATCCCCTTCCAAGAGAACCAGTTCACCAATTAAGCTAAGGAATGGAAACCTAGCAGGTACCTTGCTTCCATGCTTTCATTCAATGTTCTCGTAACATTCAGGTGCGGTGGGATTTATTATCCTGGTGTTATTCATAAGGAAACAGTATTTACTCACTCAATAGATACTGGGTGTGGCCCACAGTCCGGGCTTTGCTCCAGGAGGCTCAGCAAGATAATGCGAATTGCTCAAGGTTGCATAGCTGGTCAGCGGAAGAACTAGAAAGTGAATGCAGGTCTGGCCAATGCCACAGATTAGTCATTCTTGGAGAGGAGGAAGAATGGGAACAAACACAAAAGCGGTCATAAACACGTACCGATCCCTGATTTTATACCAGTGTGTCACTTTACACCATTCAGTGCTTTGTGCATTATCTCATTAAATCCTTGCATCACCCTTATAAAGCAGGTATCATTTCTTCATCCCACCACACAAAGAGCCCGGGGTTCAATAATGCTAAATTATTTTCCAAGGCCACAGAGTAAGTGGCAGAGTTCCAGTGGTAATCCAGGTTCTTCTCATGCCAAACCTTTAGCTCCCAAGAAGCACTGCCTTTGTTTTTCTGGAGTTTACAAAGGTAATTGAGAGCTATAGCCTCTGATATGACATCAGAGTACCTTGAAACCATTAATTAACAGGTGTAGATAAAACCTGGTGGGTGTGCATGGTTGTGGCAGGGGAGGCCAGAGGAAGAGGTGTAGGTGAGAAAGGCGTGGCAGAGTATAGGTGAGAAAGGGATCGGCATTGGGTAGGTTCCCCCAAGCTTTGTGGAGAAAAATTTTCAGCGAGGTTTTGGCTGATACATTCTTGACGATGGTGAAGAAAAATAAGATGGCAAGTTTGAGAATCGGAGATAATTTTTGAAGGGCATGTTTTTTGCACGTAGTAGGTCAGTTGTGAAAAAATAAACAAAAGCCCGCCCCTATGAAAGTGAGAACTGCAGAGGCAAGGTGATGGGCTCCCTCCAGGTCTTGAGGATTTTGTTTGGGTGACCAATGCATTCAAGACTCTGAAGACCCTGCATCTCCTCAGAGCTTTCTGGTAACCAACCAACGACAGTGAGGAGTCATTTAATTTTTCTGGATCTTAATATTCTTGTCTCTAAAATGAGGAAGTAGAATATGTGCCCTCCAGAGTTCCATCTAGCAATAATATTTTTTCTCCTCCCCTGCAGGGCAAGGGAGACTACCCGTCTTTCCTAGCATGTCTGGCACGTAGATGATGGTCAATACATTTCTGTTGAGCTGAACTAATTAAAGACAATTATACTAATTGTAAAACATATCCCTGCACATGGTAGGCATGTCCCGTTTGCTATAGATTGGTTACTTATGTTTTATACTTCATCTGTCCTTGCCTCTGAACTATCAGACTTGTCATTTCCTTGTTGAGGAAACTTCTCCTCCACAAACCACTCTGCTACCCTCATTCTAAACTGCGTCTAGAATGGGATCAATTACTGTGTGAATCCCTTGCATTCTTAATTACTCTTACAATAGGCCTTCCTTCCCTTGGCTTCCAGCACTGGTTTTCCTCTGGCACCCGGGACCCAGGCCTTCGCTCCGGCCAGAGTCTGCTGCCTTTGTCTTCACTGCAGACTCAGGATCCTGCAGTTTTCATCTTCACTGTGGCAGGAGAGCCACTTCTGTAGATCCCTTTGCAGCCTTTCACCCCCCACCCCCCCTCTCATAGCAGATGTCCTGTGGCCATTCCATGCCTGGAGCAGCTGGGTGGCTGCCACCTTTGTCCTTCTAATTTGCATAATTCCTCCTGATTGGCTGGTGGGTGTAGTGGAGTGATGGTCAATTTGCATTGTTTCTCTTTTATTAGTGTAGACTGTCACATGATTATCTAGTTCTTAGCGTGTGTGGAATTGGCTACATGCTTATTCTACATTTTTCATTCAGTGGATGTGTGGAGAATATCATTTGCTTCTTTGGTAGCTGAACAAATATGTGTATAAGAATGTGAATAAAACCACTTGGTTGAAAGAGCGTCACTGAATGGCAGCATGCTTTAATTGCAGGCTCAAATTTTGAGGTTGATATTTAAAATTAAGTAAATAAGAATACCATTTCAAGGAGGAAAGATTCTCCCAATATCTGTTTTAAGCAGATATATTTAATATTATGTAGATAAAACAGCCATGTATTTGATGGAATTTTTCACTTTTCATCCACATGGCTTCGCACTGTGTAAGCAAAGCCTGAATCTGTCTGCTCAAAATTCCAGCTTGAAATGGATCACTTCCACCCAGGCTTCTGAGATTGAGTCAGAACCCTGGCATCCAGCTGATCTGGTTGTTTGGGCAGAATTGTGGCAGACACTCCTGGTTGGCCTCCTGACCTCCAGTCTCCTGTTATTTCTCACTAACTGAGCTCCAGTTGTGTGGAGGGCAGCCGTGTGCCCAGTTCAGAGCACGCACCTTTCTAGCTTCCCTGGAAGCGAAAGTGGCCACAACCCAGATCTGACCAAAGAGATATAGATGTTTCCCGTGTGGGGCTTCCAGGAAAACCATTGTTTTCTTGATTTTTTTTTTTTTAAAAAGATGAGTCCAATTGGCACATGCATTCTGCCCTTTACTCTTTTCCTCATCTCTGCCTGGAGTATGGATACCATGTCAGAGGGGCGGCAGCCCAGCTTTTCAATTCTGAGGAAGCAAGTTAGGCACCAAGCGTGGCAGAGAAAGAAGTTAGAAGGAGCCTGGGATCTTTTTTTTTTTTTTTAATATTTTTATTGATTTTTCACAGAGAGGAATAGAGAGCTAGAAACATCGATGAGAGAGATACACCGACCAGCTGCCTCCTGCACACCCCTCATCGGGGATGTGCCCACAACCAATGTACATGCCCTTGACTGGAATTGAACCTGGGACCTTTCAGTCTGCAGACCGACGCTCTATCCACTGAACCAGACCAGTTTCGGTGGAGCCTGGGATCTAGTTGACTACCTTAAACAGCTGCCTCAGCCCTCCCTCAAAATTCTGTCTTGAGAGAAAAAGCACACCTCCGTTTGGTTAAGCTCTATGGTCAGTTACTTTCAGCCACGTAAAACCCTAACTGATACAACTGTAAAATAAAGAAAAATATGAAAATATTAGTCTTCAAGAAAAAACTTTACATATCTTGAAGAAATTGGCGATCATATGCACCCAGGCCATAAATATATTTTGCTGAACTTTGGTCTATCCATATCTTGTCAGTGATTGCTTGAATCTTTTTAACTCCCCTTTTTCTCTCCTTTCTACCCTCTCTCCCTCCCTCTGTCTCTCCCTCCTTTCATTTTTCCTTCCTTCCCATCTTCCTCCCTTTTTCCTTATTTGTTTTGCTTCTTCCTTCCCTTTCACCAGTAAAACAGATTTTGTTGAGCAGCTCCTGTGCTATCTATATGCTGGAGATAACATGGTGAGCAAAACAGGCATGATTTCTGCCTTCAAATAACCATGCAAGTATATAATTATAAAGCAATACAGATACAAGGAAAAGAAATACAGAGCAGAATGTGAACATAAAAATGAAAAAAGCAAGCAAACGGATCTGGTCTAGGGAGGTTTGTCTGAAGAGCTGAGTTCTAAGCTGAGACTAGAAGGATGAACAGGAATTTTAAAAAATATATATTTTTATTGATTTCAGAGAGGAAGTGAGAGGGAGAGAGAGATAGAAACATCAATGAAAAGAGAGAATCATTGATCGGCTATCTCCTGCACACCCCACACTGGAGATTGAGCTGGCAACCCGGGCATGTGCCCTGACTGGGAATCGAACCATGACCTCCTGGTTCATAGATTGACACTCTACCACTGAACCAAGCCAGCTGGCCAAGATGAACAGGAATCTATTAGGCAAAGGGGACAGAGGGAGTGAGAAGAAGAAGCAGCATGTGTAAAGGCCCCAGAGCGGTAGAGAGCATGGCACTTTTGAGGAAATGAAAGTAGTCACCTATGACTAAAATACTGAGAATAAAAACTAGCACAAAATTAGGCTGGAGAGATAAATGGGCCAGATGCTGTAGAGACCTATAGTCAGTTTATAGTAATGGTTTGGGTCATCATCCTACAAGTCCTTGAAGATCCTACATCTTAATTAATGACCTAGCCATATTTGAGTTTAAAAACCCAAATGCTATTCTATCCTGGGGTCTCCCTGCCTCCAGCATCTGTCCTCTAGGGAACCCTAACTGGGAAACTGGAGAAATCTTCAATCACTGCTGTATCATGTCACCCTCTCCTCCACATGCATACAGACTTCAGCTCGTTCTAAAAATGTAAAATAATGCATGTGGCCAACTCAGCTGTAGCTAAGAACTAGGAACTCAGAAGACGATGTAAGAATAATTAAGAATGAAAGGGATTCATAGACTGCATAGGAGATATGAGGCTTGAGTTGGTGTGGGGAGCCTCTTTGGAATACCAGATAGAATGCATGGTGAGAGATGATGATAGTCTGGATTCGGGGATGGGGGTGGGGTGGGGGGTGGGGGGGGTGGGAGGGGAGGTGACAGCAGTGGAGATGGAAGCAAGTTGTGGAGTTTGAATAAGATTCAGAAGGTAAACTCAGCAAATCCTGGTGATGGATCCGACACAGAGGTTGATGGGTGAGAGAGTGCAAGCAGGACGACTAGAATTGGATGGCTGGTTGGGAGAGGTGGGGTCCGAAGGGTTGTGATGGTAGCATTTACCGAAAAAGGAAACTTAGAGGAGGCCTAAGTTGGGTGGGGGTCATTAACGGTGAGTTTCCACTGAACATGTTGAATGTGAGGAAACTTGAGACATCCATAGGGTATGTCACGAAGGCAAGTGTGAGTAGAGGTCTGACACTCAAAGGAAAGGCCTGGACTGCAAGCATCAGCCTTTGGATGGTGAGATTATATGAGGAGAGAGGACAGAGGGGGAAAGAGAAGGGGCACTGGGACCAAGTTGATATAAAGTTGAATAACCTAGTTCCCAATCTCAGGAAGCTCATGACTCGGTAGAGGTGATGAGCTACACACATATGTAACTACAGTGTAGACAGAAAAGGACTTATATGCTACCAGTGCCATAAATGAGGCCTTCAGAGAAAGGAATACTCACCAGTTGAAGGGAACAGAAACTGTTTCACGGAGAAACATTCAAGAACATCTTTGTTAGGGAGCTAGAATAAAGTGAGGCAGATGAGGCTGGAGTTACTTTCAGGTGAAGAGAATGGAGAATGACTTCACAAAAGGTTTGAATGAATCAAAATAGTACCTATTTTTTTGTCAGATCAACAGAAAATATAATATATACTTTTTTTTTTTTGGTGTGGCACAGAATTTTAGTAATTAGTTTATATGTGCTATGAGATAAAAAAGGTTGAAAATCACTGCTCTAAGCCAATCCTTTCCCACTGAATTCTGTAGGGATGGATCCAATTACCCAGTAGACGTATTTGGAGATTCACAGGTCTTGTTAAATTTATAGTGTCTCAAATTAAATTCATCTTTTCCTCAAAGTTGCTCCTTCTCCCTGAGTTTCCTATCTCAGAGACAGGCTCCGACATCCATCTGGCTCCTCTAATCCACCCTGGAAATTACCCTGGGGCTTTCTCTAGCTTACCATCTTCTACCCTCTTTCATTCACCAAGGCCTGTCAATTCTACTTCTCCCATAGCTATTGCATTGCTTGTTCCTCTCCTTCCCCAACCCCTCACCCCATACCATTTCCTTGGCTTAGTTTACATCTCTTTTAACTTGCATTACTATGATTAATAATGACAATAACCTTTCTGCTGTCAAAATGGGCAAGTTTATGAAACCTGGGAAGGTGGTCCTGGTCCAGGCCGGCCACTACCCTAGACACAAAACGGTCATCATGAAGAGCATGGATGATGGCACCTCAACCCCCACTACAGCTATGCTCTGGTGGCCGGAATTGACAGCTGCCACGGGCAAGAGGAAAATTGCCAAGAGGTCAAAGGTCAAGTCTTTTGTGAAAGTCTACAACTACAGTCACCTCGTGCCCACAAGGTGCTCTGTGGATATCTCCTTGGACAAAACTATAATCAACAAAGACATCTTCAAAGACCCTGCTCTGAAAGGGAAGGCCTGAAGTGAGGCCACAAGAACAAATGGTTTCTCCAGAAGCTATGTTTAAAAAAAAATTGATTTTTTACAGAGAGGAAGGGAGAGAGATAGAGAATTAGAAACATCGATGAGAGAGGAACATCGATTAGCTGCCTCCTGCACACCCCTACAGGGGATGTGCCCGCAACCAATGGACATGCCTCTGACCGGAATCGAGCCCGGGACCCCTCAGTCCGCAGGCCGACGCTCTATCCACTGAGCCAAACCAGTTTCGGCCAGAAGCTATGTTTTTAGATCTTTTTGTTGTTGTTGTTGTTGTTGTTGTTGTTGTTGTTCGGTCATTAAAAATCCAAAAGAAATAAATAATAATGACAATAACAAGCATTTATTGTGCTTTCTGTGTGCCAGGCCCTTCCATAAGATCCTTTCTAGTCTTATTGCTTTAATCCATCCTGATTCCAGAATAACCTCGATAAATACAAATGTAGCAGGTATAAGTATTTAGTCCCTAAAATTCATATGATCAAGAATAATATATTTTTTCCTCTATAATTCAACATAATGATTATTTTAAGCTTTCATTTCATTTAATGGCAGAAAACATAATCTCAGGTAATTCTGAGTAAATAATTCCTACACTGTGCTTTTTCATTTATATTTTCTTTTTTTTAAAATGTACTTTATTGATTTTTTACAGAGAGGAAGGGAGAAGGATAGAGAGGTAGAAATATCGATGAGAGAGAAACATCGATCAGCTGCCTCCTGCACACTCCCTACTGGGGATGTGCCCGCAACCAATGTACATGCCCTTGATCAAAATCAAACCTGGGACCTTTCAGTCCGCAGACCAATGCTTTATCCACTGGTCTGAGCCAAACCAGTTTCGGCTATTTATAATTTCTTAATATAATTCTTAGTATTACTATTGCTGCTGCTGCTACTATGGCTGCCGCTATTGAGACCATCATCATTATTTTTCTTGGCAGCATAGTATTTCAGTATATGAATGTATCACATATTTTAGTCACTAGTTCCCTATTTATGAAACTTTAGATCATTCACAGTCTTTTGCTATTATAAAATCTTTGTGATATGTCTTTGCATAACTGTTCCAGTGTAACTGTTGGGTAAATCCCTGAAATGGAAATCCCAGATCAAAGGGTAGGTACATTTTAAATTTTGATAGCTATTGCTAAGTTGCCCTCCAAAGAGCCTGTACTCCCACAGATATAAAAATGCCTGTTTCCCCTAATCAGCACCAACAGTGGGTATTATAAAATTTGTTAGAATTTGCGATATTTTATCTTAAATGTATTTTTACGCCCCCCCTTCCCCACTGAGTTTAACATGAACATCTTTTCATTTAAATAAATATTCATTATTCCAGATGCACCTTTGGGAGGTTTATTTCTAGTTACAAGCCTATAATACCACACTATGATCAGACAGAGTATTTTAAAAAAAATAAAATTAAGGTGTTTCTGACAGAATTCTTAGGTGGATTCTCAGCCCTAGAACAAACAAGAAGCCAAGTGTCAAAGCCACAAAAAAATAGAATGTGAACCATACATGCAAGATATATATGTAATTTTAGATTTCCTAACAGCCACATTAAAAAAGTGAAAAGAAACAGATAAATTTAATTCAGTAATATATTTTAACCCAATAGTGTTGAAATAGTATTTTTCAATATATAATCAATATAAAATTATTAATGAGACATTGTACATTCTCTTTTTGTTCTAAGTCTTCTAAATCCAGTCTGTATGTTACACTCACAGAACATCTGAGTTTGACTAGCCACATTTCAAGTGCTCAATTGCCACATGTGGTTAATAGCTACTGTATTGAACAGCACAGATTAGTGGGTGTAAAGAAACTTCCCAGTGTGTAGAAGCTACAACTAACACCCCAATAGCTTAAAATTGCACTTGACAGCCTGCCTAGTGTTTTGGAGGCCAAGTTCAATGCCTCTTAGAGAGAAGGTACTCAAAGTTTATTTTTCCAATTGAATTGTTTCTATTTTTTCAATTGAATGTACTTGCTTTATGTAGATATGGTCAAAATACCTCATTGTAGCCACGAATTATTTTGTTATTCATGAGACAAAAAAACAATTCATGCATTTTACTTTGTTTCTCAGAAATGAGAGATGTTTTAAGAATGTGTTTTCATAAGATTTGCCAAAATTTTTCATCGCACAATAGCTTGCCTGCCCCCTCTTCCTTTTGGACAATTGTTGAGTGGATCAAACTTTTCACATAGGTTAAGAACACATGTGTTGACTCAGTTTGCGAAGGTAAAAACAATTCTACTTGAAGAGAAGACTTCAGACAAATGATAGTCTCCCAGGGGTGATTAAGATCCAGTTTTAGGAAAACATGAGTCTTCAGTGACTTTGGGATTGGATCAGGAGTCAGCAAAGCCTGGCAAACTCTGACAGTCCTCCACGCATCACAATGCAGTATTAGGAAGAAACTCCCTAACTGGGCATTTTAAAGAGGATTTACATTTAATTATTTGCTCAAAATTTGCCCCCACAATGGGCCCTTAAGTAATTGTTAATCCTGTTTACTTCTCTTTAATTTTAATGCTCCAAAATCTACTGAACTATGGAAGGAAAGAGAAGGGTTCTGTGAAGTTATGTAAGTGCTTTATATTATGATGAGAAATTCCTTCCATTATAATGATATTTGTGTTCAACTCAAACCTGCAGGCACTAACACATTAGAAACCCACTTGGAGAATGCTAACTGGAACAGCCATATGCCACCTAATTCCACCCAATTCATTTCCCTTACAAATTAAAAAAATAGACTCAGAGAGGCAGAGACACTTGCTTAAATCATAGCTATTTTATTTTTATTTATTTTATTTTAAAAAAATATATTTTATTGATTTTTAAAAATATATTTTATTGATTTTTTACAGAGAGGTAGGGAGAGGGATAGAGAGTTAGAAACATCAATGAGAGAGAAACATCGATCAGCTGCCTCCTACTGGGGATGTGCCTGCAACCAAGGTATATGCCCTTGACCGGAATCGAACTTGGGACCCTTCAGTCCCTAGGCCAATGCTCTATCCACTGAGCCAAACTAAACCATAGCTAGAGGTCTAGATTTCAGGCTTTCTGACACCTGGACCCATAGTATGAATTACAGCATTATAATTTACTGAGCACTTGCTAAGTGCTAGGCTTCTGGGTACGTGTCAACAGTTCACAAAACCCTTGCAATATAAAGTATTTCAAATTTAAGACAAAAAAAAATCATCACTCTGACAATTTTTTTTTTTCTTGAAGCTTCTCTTTATTTTCTTAAACAGGCCATTCTCCATCTCTAGAGTCAAGTCTGCAAAGGATGCCTACGTATACACCACTGGCTGTGTTTGGATAGTTAAATAAGCAATGACTTATTCATAAATGAAGCCCAGTATATTTCTATGAAGGCTGCAGAGAAGTTGGAAAAGCATAGCTCCCCCCCCCCCTTATCCTTCCTTAGTTTGTTCACTAATGATTTCTTCCCTCCCTTCTTTCCTTCCCTCCTCCCATCCTTCCTATTCTAGAAAGTCAGGTGTTAAAGCCATTTTCTGCTGAGATTCCATACTCTTTTTTATTTGTCATGGACATGGAGGGTGTTGGGAATGCAAGGGCCCTAGGCATCATCTGAAGAGACATGGAGGCCGAGAGAGGCTGAGGATTTTATCTGCGGTCAGCTAAATGAAATCACACCCAGGTCAGAAGGCGACCACATAGCAGGAGCGCAATCAGCCCCAAGTGCAAAGCCATCAGAATAGCAAAGGCACTGGCTGACTGGCTCTGGAGGTGCCAACCCTCTTTGTAATAACTTAACTCAATCTCAAACCAGCAAGTTCTCCAGCTTCACTTGAAGGAGGTCAGGATCCATTATCAGGAGCCTCAGGATGAAAAGCAAATTTATAGTCATTTTCTGCACTTCACAATCCCCGGAGTTGGGGGTCAGATGGCCAGCGGGTTGTACAGAATAGGTTGTCAGAGACACAGCAGGTCAGGACTTGGAAATACGTACAAGAGGAGGAACCAAACCTTGTTAACCTGGCCCTTAAAGCTCTCTGAAGCCACTTGATTGTGGAATAGGACCAAGACTAATAAGACCTAAAGAGGGGAAACTTGAAACTGGTTTTGTCCTTTGGAAGCCAAGGTTTCCAGACCCCCCATCCTCAGTGACAGGCTGGTGAGGTTCTGAACATCTGGGCATCGATTTTTCCACTGGAGTGACTGTGGCAAAGGAACCTCCAATGTCCATTTCTGGGCCTTAGTTTCTTCTCTCGTAAAACAAAAGAATTGGTCCATATCTATATGTAAGAACCATGTGATTATAATCATACTAGAGGCCTGGTGCATGAAATTTGTGCATGGGGCGCGGGGGGGTGGGGGCTGTCCCTCAGCCCAGTCTGTACCCTCTCCAATCTGGGACTCCAATGCCCCCCCCTCCCAGCCAGCCTGATCAATTCCAACTGCTCCCTGTGCCAGTGTGCTTGCCCCCAACTGCCTCCCCTGCTGATCTGCTCACCCATAACTGCCCCCCCCCTGCAAACCTGCTCACTCCAAACTCCCCCCCAACTGTCCTGATCATCTCTAACTGACCCCCACTGATGGCCTGCTCGCCCCCTCTAGCCCCCATGCTGATCTACTTAGCCCCAATGGCCCCGCCCCCCACCAGCCTGATCACCCACAACTGCCCTCCCATGCTGGCCTGATCACCCACAACTGCCCTTCCCTCTTGGCCTCTAACCACCTCTACTTAGGCCCTGCCACCATGGCTTTGTCCAGAAGAACACCCGGAAGGTCTCCTGGAAGGTCTCCTAATCTAATTAGCATATTACCCTTTTATTAGTATAGATTAAAATAATAAAATGACATGTGATTCAATTACTTGTTAATTTGTCATCACCCTGTACCTTCTTAAAGCATGCTAGTTTGTGGCTTGGCTGACCTGACTGAACTTAGGGGAATACCTTATGCTCCAAATTACTTGTAAGAATTTTATCTCAGATTAAAATTTTTAAAAAAATCTTTATTGTTGAAAGTTATACAGATATACCCCCGGCCCCCATTGATTTCTTCTAGTCTGCTCCCTTCCCCCCTACCCTGGGCCTTCACCACACTATTATCGATGTCCATGGGTTATGCATATATTATCTCACAATTTCTCCCAAAGAACGTTAGGGCTGCTGCATTCTCTTTGAGATCTTTGACCAGCAAACCCTTTGGAAGCAGAGCACTATTAGAAACCAGCAATGTTTGTGGAATGTTCCCCAGTGTGCTCAGAATAAACCCAAACTCAAGGCCTCGCCTGATCTGGCTCCTCTGTAACTTTCCAGGCTTGTATCATACCCTCTCTCTTCTTCTTCTTCTTCTTTTTAAAATCTATTTCAGAGAGGGAGAGAGAGAAAAACACCAATGATGAGAGAGAATCATTGATCGGCTGTCTCCTGTACGCCCCACACTGGGGGTTGAGCCCATTATTTGGGCATATGGCCTGATAGGGAATCAAACCATGACCTCCTGGTTCATAGGTTGATGCTCAACCAACTGAGCCACGCCGGCTGGGCTTTCTCTCTTCTGATTTAATTTATTCTGGCCACACAGGCCTTGGGTTAGTTCCTTGAAGGCACTGAGCTCTTCCCCAGCTGGGACCTTGAACTAGGCTGTTTCCTCTGCTGGAGCTCCCTGCCCTCACTCTTGGTCTGCTCGGATGATCCTGGCCTAACTATCACCTCATCAGGGAAGTCTTCCCTGACCACTCCTTCTAAGCTGAAATCAGCCGCCCTGTGCTTTTCTCCTCCCAGCACCCAATATAACTTGTGATTTGCATATATTTGAATGCGTACTTCAATGTTTGCCCTCTTGAACTAGACTGGAAAGAGAAAGTATATCTCTTTCTCTGTTCACTATTGTACTTCCTGGCACACAGTAGGCACTCAATACATAGGTGCTAGATTAGTGAAGGAATGAATGCATTCACAGGAAATTCCCAGCACAGTCGGCTCGAATTGGTTGTTTAATTATGGCACAACTTACGAGAACACTTAGTGAAATTGTCACTCTGACCCTGTTTTGATTGTGGAAACCTCTATTGGTCCTTCTGTCAATAGGCAGCTATCCTGATGTGTGATCCTTTAGAATTCACGGACCTCTTTAATGACTCAGTGGGAACACCATGGAGCTAGTTAAAGGCAACCTCCGTTCTCTCAAGCTGAGTTCTTGGTAAAAGGCAGGGAAGTTCCCCTGGCCAAGAAGATACCTGAGATTTTGGGTTTGAGCTAAACTATCCTTAAGAGAGAAAAGTCAAGTGAATCTCAGGCGACTGATTTTGTCCACGGATAAAAGTCAGGATGAAGTCCTGCGTTAGAATTACTACACTGCACACAGCTGACGGCTGACTGCAGATTTGCTTAGCTGTTGTTGGGACCACATGAAAACGGGGTTATTTATTAAGAACCGAATAGTTCCTTTTAATTCTGTAGCAGTCATGTCTCTCTCTCTCTCTCTCTCTCTCTCTCTCTCTCTCTCTCTCTCTCTCTCTCTCTCCTCTCTCTCTCTCTTTTCTTCTTCCAGTCCATGGAAAGTGTTATCTCAGGCAGCTTTGTGCAGGAAGTTGGGTTTATCACTTCCTCACAGTCGCAGTTTGTCTAGGACTTAACTGCATGCTATCAGATTACATCAAAATGCAGGCCTTTGTGTGTTTAACTCATCAAAGGAGTGGACCCTCAGGACTTCATATCACTCCCCTGCACACGCAGCCGTGTAGCAAAACAAAGCCTATCTAAACAGGACAGAACTATTTCTGTTGTGCGGCAGCTCCGTTAGCTCGAGCTTGCAGAAATGGCCCCGGTTTCAGGTGCCTGCAGTGTTTCACTTCTTGTTTTTTATATTTATCTCCTTTTAGAATTGCAGTCATTTGCCTAGCTGTGTGCAAGGAAGGAAGACCCCCAAATACCACCCACAAGGGAGTAGACAAGAACTGCTCCAATCCACAATGTCCCTGGGAGGCGACCCTTCTCTTCCCCTCATCCTCTTGGTTTTCCACTTGGGAATCCCGGTTGCTGCTGTCACCATCTGGCCCCTTGGCGCTGGCCACGCAGCGGGGTTGACTCTGGGCTCCTTCCTCCCTCGGTTCCCTGGGTTGCGTGTCCTGGGGGCAGGTGACTTCACCTCTTGGAGCTGCGCTTTCCCCATCTGATCTTGGAGAAAACAACGACACCTGCCCCCATAGCCTTCTGCTAGGGAGTCAGTGGTATGGATGACATAATACGTGAAAGGAGCTGGTGGAACACACTGTGCTCTCACCAGAGGGGGGGATAGCAGAACTGCAAGCCACACTCTGCAGAGTGGCATGGCCAGCTGGCAGGGCCCCAGCCTGGCTGAAGTTTCTCAGGCCGCACTTCCACCTCTGGGGCCTCGTGGCTGTTTTCTTCCCCCTGGAGTTCCCTCTTCTCCGTGGCGTGGCGGGCTGGCAGCCAGATGGTGCCTCTCTCCATTGGCAGCCACAGGAAGCCAATGCAACTGTGAAGTAATACTTCTGCCCTGGGGCTGGCTCCGCCCTGTTGACCAAGGTTTTTTTCTTTTCTTTCTTCTTTCAATCAGCTCAGCCAACTCCTTGTAATGCCTTGCCTAAAAAGGACTTACCTCCCAGCTCTACTGCCCAGAGAAATGGCTGACTACCCCAGAGGCTGCAGAACAGCAACAGCTTTGGGGGTGGGGATAGAAGTGGCGAAGGAACTTCCGCCCAGCTCCATGCTTCAGGAGTTTGGGGGTACCATGCTCATTTCCCAAAATCAGATGTCAGAGGACGAGGGATAGGCCTTGATTCTATCAAGTCCCTTTAAGCCAATGGTATATAAGGAGGCACTCTTTTTAAAAATTATTTGCATTAAGGCAGCAGGCAAATTTTCACAGGACTACGACCGGAAAGAAATGAAGTTACACCTAAAAAAAACCTGTAAGCTTTAAGAAGGCACATGTGGTTTCTTTTTCTTTAAAACAACAACAACAACAACAACAACAACAACAAAACTGAAACAATTTTAAATAGGAAATGGAAACAAGACTAGTGCTTTATTGCTTCTTTCTACTCGGGTTATTCACCGATGCTTCCCTATCTCCATCGCTTCCTCCTTTCTGGCCTCGGAGGTGGCTGGCGCCCTGGCAGCCACGTGGCCTCCGCTGTCCAGAGAGTCCCTTCCGAGCCGCCAGCCACCCTCCCGTTGGTGCCGCCCGGCTTTGAGTCGGTGTCGGAGTTTCCTATCCGGGGAGGTCTGCCTCTCTGCCTGGCCCCTGGGGTGGAGCTCTCTGGCCATCTCTTTAGCTGGGTCTCGGAACTCCCCTCAGTGGCCAGAGGGTCGGTCTCACCTCACCTTCAAGCCCTACCTACACAGGAGACATGCTCCCAAGCTAGAGCAGCCTCTTGGGCTCCCTGTTACCTGGGAAGAGTTGGGGCATTTGGCTACACCGAAACCGGTTTGGCTCAGTGGATAGAGCGTAGGTCTGCGGACCAAAAGGCCCCGGGTTCGATTCCGGTCAAGGGCATGTACCTTGGCTGCGGGCGCATCCCCAGTAGGGGGTGTACCAGAAGCAGCTGATCGATGTTTCTCTCTCATTGATGTTTCTAACTCTCTATCCCTCACTCTTCCTCTCTGTAAAAAAATCAATAAAGTATATTTTTTAAAAAAAGACATTTGGCTACAATCCTCTTAGGAGAGTTGTGAATACTAAGGGAAGGCCAGCTCTTTTCTGTAGGTTGATAAGATTAAAAATCAATTCATTTTTTTCTAATAGTGCACACACATACTCCTAAACATTGAAGGCCCTCCTATCAACCTCCTTAGATTATTCTTTGTTATAGAGTATTCTAGAGTTGTTTCAGTGCATATAAAAGTATTTTACATAAAAAGGGAATATAATGTATATTCTTTTTAAAAATACATTTTTATTGATCTCAGAGAAGAAGGAAGAGGGAGAGATTGAAACATCAATGATGAGAATCATTTATTGGATGCTTCCTACACACACACACACACACACACACACACACACCCCGCCCCTGGGGATCGAGTCTGCAACCGGGGCGTGGGCCCTTGACTAGAATTGGGCTTGGGACCTTTCAGTGTCAGGCTGACACTATCCAGTGAGCCAAACCAGCTAGGACAATGTATCTTCTTCTGACACTCACATGTTATCCTTAACACTATATCTTAGATAGATCCAAAGGCCAGTAGGCACAAGTTTACCCCATTATTTTGTATGACTGTAGCTATTCCACAGTAGAGCGGACTATAATTTATTTACTCAATTCCTTACTGGTGGACCTTGGACTATTTTAGATTTTTTTTTGTTTGTTTTTTGGCTTAACAAACAGTGTAGTACTGAACATCCTTCTGTAAATAGCTTTGTGATCATGTGATTATTTGTTTAGAATTTTTGGGTTAAAGGGTATGCACATTTAAAATTTTAATAAACATTACTAAATTGCATACCAGTGTATCAGTCTACAATCTACTCAAACACCGAGAAGTCTTGTTTCCTTAAATATTTACCAACTGTAGTCTTTTTTTTTAAAAAATATATTTTATTGATATTTTATAGAGAGAAAGGGAGAGAGAGAGAGAGAGCTAGAAATGTCAATGAGAGAGAAACATCGACCAGCTGCCTCCTGCACACCCCCTACCGGGGATGTGCCCGCAACCAATGTACATGCCCTTGACCGGAATCGAACCCGGGACCTTTCAGTCCGCAGACCGACGCTCTACCACTGAGCCAAACCGGTTTCGGCCCAACTGTAGTCTTACCAAATTTTATACATCTAATGGGCAATAGGAATCTTATTCATTTATGTTTCTCTTATTACCAGTGAAGTTGAATTATCTTTTAAGATGGTTTTTGGGGCTCTCTGCATTTCCTCCTATGTGAGCTTTCTGTTTGTATCCTTTATTCAGTTTTCTGTCCAGTCATATTTTTTAAAAAAAATATTTTTATTGATTTTTCACAGAGAGGAAGGGAGAGGGATAGAGAGTTAGAAACATCGATGAGAGAGAAACATCAACCAGCTGCCTCCTGCACAACCCCCACTGGGGATGTGCCCGCAACCAAGGTACATGCCCTTGACCGGAATCGAACCTGGGACCTTTCAGTTCGAAAGCCGATGCTCTATCCACTGAGCCAAACCGGTTTCGGCCATCTTTTTTTTTTTTTTTTTTTAATTGACCTGTGCATCAGTTGGAATGTTTGGGGCTATAATTACAGATTGCTTAGTAATATGTGGCTTACATCTATTATTTACTGTATTCTATGATACAACCTGGAGGCAGGGCATTCCAGCGTTGGGCAGTGGCTTAGGAATCTTGGCACAGACTTTTTTTTTCCTGCTGTGTTGTTCTCAACTTGTCCTCTTGGGGCTTCGTGATGGCTGCCATAGCTCCCAGTCAGCACATTCTAGGCCACTGTCTTCGAAGCTCCCACTCTCCCTAAAGCTCCCCCAGCCCAAATCTTCAAGCTTCCCTTCTGATCATAGAGAAAAACTCCTCCTGGCAGCTCAGCTACAGGCCTCTCCCCACAACCCGGGTCCCATTGGCTGGGATTGGGTCACGTGTCCCTTTCCAGGCTGAGCCGCCCACATCGCTGCCATTGGTTTTCTTTATCGGACGATGAGAGAGAGTCACTGATTGGCTGCCTCCCGCATACCCTCTACTGGGGTTGGAGCCTGGAACCTGGGCATGCGCCTTGACCGGAATCCAACCTGGGACCTTTTAGCCCAGAGGCCAATGTTCTTTTTTTTTTTTTAATTAAAATATATTTTATTGATATTTCACAGAGAGGAAGGGAGAGAGATAGAGAGCTAGAAACATCGACCAGCTGCCTCCTGCACACCCCGCACCGGGGATGTGCCCGCAACCAATGTACATGCCCTTGACCGGAATCGAACCCGGGACCTTTAAATCCGCAGACCGACCCTCTACCACTGAGCCAAACCGGTTTCCGCTGAGAGGCCAATGTTCTATCCACTGAGCCAAACCACTTAAGGGAGGGCTGCCATTTTTTAATGAGATTTTCCCCTATCAGCCTCCATGTTGTCTTCTGAATTCACTGAAGCAGGGAAATGCACCTTGAATAGAATGCCACAGTTTGAATTTAGGGTCCAATGCTGTACCTGAAATATAAGACTGTCCTTGGCTCCCAATAACATATCTTTAAAGGCTCCACGAGGGCCTGCCTGTTTACAAAAATTTCAAATAAACTTTTGAAATAGCCAAGGGGGGTGGGGGGGATAAAGGCTCAATGTGTGACTTGAGCATGGGCCGTCCAGCCCCTTAACCCCTTGACTACATTCATTAAGTCATAATATTCAGTCAATAGTATCCAATGCAATAAATACTTTTTAGATTTCCTTCATGGGAGTGTAGGTATAAGATACCTTAAAATCAGTGGAACTTTGTTTTTTTTAGCAGATTATGATAAAAAAACAACAACAACATAATCTGTCCTAGAGGCACAGAAGGCTTACTAGAAGATCTGGATAGAGATTGACCCAGGGAGGGTCCACGCTCAAGCACAGCAATAAACCTGGATTTTTATTGGTTGTTCCCTTTTCACTTTTTTTCATTTCCCTTTGCATTCATTTCCTGTCTCTAGCACCACGTCAGTTTCCTTGAATCCTTTTTTTTTTTTTTTCAAATTGGAAAACAGCATGAGTAAGTGGAAGGAATGTGGACTTTAGAGTATAAATAGACCTGAGTTTCAACATCACTTCTGCCTCTTCCTAGTTGTGAGTCCTTGGGCAAGTTACTTACCCTTTCTGAGCTTCTTTTTTTTTTTTTTTCATCTAGAGATTGCCTTTAAAAACATAAATAACATTCATTAGGCATCTAGCATAGTATATGGCAGATACTCAGTACATATTACCTATGATTATTACCCTTTTGCCTTTGACTTTCTTATACCCATACTGTTTCTGTAATCACTTGTCATTCATTATTGGGCATGAATGAATCTATACATTTATGATCTTTGAAAGTAGTAGCTTACCTCTTATTTCCCCTTGTTATTAGGTCAACAGTGTGATGAATCTGCCCCAAAATATAGGCTGTGCCGTCTTAGCCTGAATTACAAGGGGATGAACATAAGTTGAGAGTGTCCTGAACCATAGTATTAGAACCTGAATGGGTGTTAGAGGCCCACTGCTTTAACTCTTTTAAAAAAATATATATTTTATTGATATTTTACAGAGAGAAAGGGAGAGAGATAGAGAGCTAGAAACGTCGATGAGAGAGAAACATCAACCAGTTGCCTCTTGCACACCCCCCACCGGTGATGTGCCCGCAACCAAGGTACATGCCCTTGACCGGAATCGAACCCGGGATCTTTTAGTCCGCAGACCGACGCTCTACCACTGAGCCAAACCGGTTTCGGCGCTTTAACTCTTTATTTACAGATGAACTGACTGATGTAGCAAAGATAAATAATTTGCCTCAAACCCATAAGAAAGTATATGTAGGTATTGAGATTTCCTTATTTCAGGAAAATAATTTTTGAGGCAAAATTCATATAACATAAATGAACCATTTAAAAAATGCACAATTCAGTGGCAGTTATGTGCAGCCATGACCTCTATGCAGTCCCAAAACATCTTTACCATCTTGTATTCATTAAGTAGTCACTCCCCACGCTCCCTCACACCTGGTGATCACTAACCTGCTTTCCGTCTTTATGGGGTTGTCGATTATAGATATTTCAATACAAATGGGATCACACACTATGTGATCTCATTTCACTATCAGAATGTTTTCAGTTCCTGCTCATTGGTTAAAAATTCAAACATTATAGACAGTATAATGAAGAAAAGAGAAAATGTTCTGTGATCCCATCTGCCATTGAAGACGACTATTTTTTTTTAATAAAAAAATATTTTATTGATTTTACACAGAGAGGAATTGTGAGGGATAGAGTTAGAAACGCGATGAGAGAGAAACATTGACTAGCTGCCTCTTGCACTTCCCCACTGGGGATGTGCCTGCAACCAAGATACGTGCCCTTGACCGGAATCGAACCTGGGACCTTTCAGTCCAAAGGCCAACGCTCTATCCACTGAGCCAAGCCGGTTTCAGCTAAAGACAACTATTAACGGTGTGGTGATAGTTGCGGGTCCCCCTGTCTTCCACAGAAAAGCGTTTACACTATTCACATCTTTTACTCGAATTTGTTTTTTCACTTAACACTGTGGTTGAAACAGCTTCCTGGATTGACACAGGCAGATCTCTTCACTCTCTTTTATTGATTCTCTGGTGCTTCATCACATGACTTAAGTCTAGGTTGCTTAACAAATCTGCTGATGAACCTCCTTCTTCCCCTCACCCCACTCCGCCCAATTCCTTGCTAAGTAAAATAGTTTCTATCCTAACCAGCTGAATGTGAATTATTTTGAAATCCCAGGATTGGTAACAGACAGACTGGAATGGCTTCTGTTTCCCTGCCTGGGATCAGCTTGGATGCACTGGGGAACTCATGCGTAAGTAAGAAGTAGATAAGCTTTGAGATTGTTTCTAATTTCAGATTCTTTGATTCTTGGGATTAACGCCAAAATCATGGTAGTGATAGGGACATAGAGGCAAATGGCGAGGTCTGAGAGTTAGAAGGCCGGGGTTTCTCCTTCATTTCCCTAAGGACTAGCTCTGAGCCTTTGAAAAGTTACTTATCGCTTCAGACTTCAGTTTCCTCATCTGTGAAATGAGGTGAATGGGCTAAGTTAATCACTAATATGATTACTTCAATTAGTTAGTCATTAATATAGTGACTTCAACTGAGGTCACTGCCCAAGTTACAATGATTTCCCTTCTACGGGAATAGCTCTGCTTCATTAGGGTAGGTCCCCAGTAACCATATGTGATGTGACCCTCCTATCTCAGCTATATCTGAATTATTGTCACAAGCCAATCCAATTAAAACAATTCTTTAAGATTTTTGAATACGAACCACAGAAAGTATGGGCAGTTCCTCTCTTGTGGTTAGGAGATGTGAGAAGTGAAACTTGGTAGCCCTTGGTAACCATATTATCAGCGTATATTGAGATTCTAATATAGACAGGGCGAGGGCAGGACTCCTGTGCTATGGGTTAATGGTGGAGTAATCACCTAAAA
Organism: Vespertilio murinus; assembly: GCA_963924515.1. Lineage (NCBI taxonomy): Eukaryota > Metazoa > Chordata > Mammalia > Chiroptera > Vespertilionidae > Vespertilio > Vespertilio murinus. The sequence goes on along the minus strand of OZ004714.1, from coordinate 21,844,829 downwards.
AAAGGAGCGACCTCTAAGTGTCATGTGGTATCCTAGATTGTATTCCAGAACAGAAAAAAGGACAGTGGAAAAACTGGTGATCCATGTACTAGTAAAGTCTGTAGTTAGGTAATAATATATGACAATGTTCATTTTTTATTGTTAACAAAGATGTCATGATTATGTACATGATATGAACCCTGAGGACTAAGAAGGGCTCCTGGTGGCTAGCTGGGTTAAGAAACACACACACACACACACACACACACACACACACACACCCCACAGAGCCGAGAGGCCATTTCTGCACAGGGGCCTCTCACCAAACAGCACTTCCCCAGAAGTCTCTGTGCTGACCTGCCTGTTTCTGTGCTGAACCACCTACCTCTGCACTGTGTTTCTGCCATCTGAGCTAGCTTTTATAGAGGTTTCCCCAGCCAATCAGAGCTCTGCAGCTCTGACCAATAGAGCAGCTCTATTCTGACCAAAATCAAGACAGTGACTTTTGGGCCAGTCAAACTTTAAGGATTTGGCCCCCTCATTTGCATGAGGAGGAACCAATCAGGGTCCATGGGCAGGGACTTCTGTTCATGTAAGCCAGCTTCCATCCGGCTTGGGGAGTGCCCTCTCCACCAAGGCCAAAGAACACCCCTCCCTGTTCCAGAGCCATGCTGTTTTCACAGCTGCATTGCAGCACTATTGAGCTGTTCCACAGCAGTGATGTTTTCACAGCCATGCTGTCTCACTGTTTGCACTGAATAAAGTTTCCTTCTCTCCCACCCCAAATTGGGGATTCCTATTGGTGTTGAATAAGCACCACTGAAACATCAGTTGACAATGATAACATTAAGGGAAGCTGGGTGAGAATTCCCTAAACTATCTTTGCAATATCAACATTGTATGCTTCCAGATATGTTTCAATGAGATGGGCACAACATTAAACCATGTCTTTAACCATGAGGAATTTCATCATGAGGAAATATTGAGAGACATTCTATTAATGACTAGATGATGTCCTTCAAAAGTGTCAAAGTTGTAATGGACAAAGAAAGACAGGACCTCTCTCAGATTTGGGAAACTTGGGAGACATGAAAAGTAAATTCAATGTGTAATCCTGGATTCCATCCTAGACCCTCAAAAAAGACCATTAGTGAGGTAACTGGAACCATTTGCATAAGAACTATAGATTTGCTAGTAGTATTGTGTCAATATCAATTTCCTGGTTTTAATAATTGCTCTGTGGTCATAAAGTATGTTAATATTTGGAGAAGCTCTAGGAAAGTATACAGGAATTCTTTCTCCTATTTTTTTGTAACTTTTAAAAAAGTCTGAAGTGATTTCAAAATACAAAATTAAAACACATACTAAAAGGTGACATCATCAAAATGGTGTAGGCAGCTCCGAACACTTACCCCTCCATAGAAACAATAATCGTCAAAACGAACTTTGTCAGAGATCTGATAAATAGTCAAATACTCAGAACAACCAAGGAAATGCTGAGTCAAGAAAAGGGCAACTCAGAAAAGGCAGGACCTTTTTGTGCTATTTTTACTTGCCCTTGACTCGCCCCCTCGTTGGCAGAGTAGCAGTCTCGAAGACAGCGTCCTGCGTTCCCAGTGTGGGACCCTGGCCCTCATTCCAGAGGGAGTAGAGCAGACTTTATTCATAAATCACTGTGTTTGTTCTAACCTGTCTGGAGGTTACCTGAAGGACTAACACAAGGTATGTCTGTTTCACCTACTCTAAACTTATTCTGGGCAGAAAAGTGGTGAATTCTGCTTGAAATATTATAAGGTGAACAAAACAGCAGCAACAGCAACAACCCTGCAGCTGCCTGGGCAAAAGATTATAGTTGAGACATATACCAGACTACCCAAACCCTGGATGGAAAAGCTGGGAGAGACTTTCTTTGAGAAATTAGGCCATTCAAAAAAGCCCATGTATACGGACGATTTTAAATTCTTTAAAAAACACGCACATATTTTATTGATTTTTTACAGAGAGGAAGGGAGAGGGATAGAGAGTTAGAAACATCGACGAGAGAGAAACATCGATCAGCTGCCTCCTGCACACCCCTTACTGGGGATGTGCCCGCAACCAAGGTATATGCCCTTGACTGGAATCGAACCTGGGACCCTTCAGTCTGCAGGCTTACGCTCCATCCACTTAGCCAAACTGGTTTCAGCCCATAGTCTATTTTTATTTATTTATTTATTTATTTTTATTAAGGTATTATATGTGTACATAGCTTACCATTGCCGCCCTCCCTCTCATGCATGCCCTCCCCCCACCCCACCCCCCCCCCCCCCCAGAGTTCTGTGTTCGTTCGTTGTACTTATATTCATGCATACCAGTCCTTCGGTTGTTCTCTTATCTCCCCCCAGGTCTCCTTCCCCTCCCCGCTGTCATTTGACAATCTGCTTGTTTTATGGTGACTATCTCAGGATCACATGAATAGAGTCCGCTCCTCCTCTGGTTCACACCACCCCTACCCCCGGGTCCCACTGCGTCCCCTGGGACACACGGCTCGCCCGGGGCACCATAGCCTATTTTTAAGTGCAGGTTGAGTGTAAGATAATTTCAAGAAGTGCATTACTCCTATCTTTCTTCCTCTTTGGGTAAGTATACTAAGCTCTCATGACCTTACATGTTATATGTGAATGGCATTTATTTACATTGCAGTTGTCTATTACTTACTGTTATAGGCTGAATTCTGAGTTGTGTCCCCTCAAACTCAATGTTGCATCCAAACCCTCAGTACCTTGGAAGTGATTGCATTTGGAGAGAGGACTTGTAAGGGGTAACTAAGTTAAAATTAGGTCATTAGGAAGGCCCCTAATTCAGTAAGACTGGTGCCATTAGAAGAAGAAGAAATTTGGACATAGACCAGTAAAGTTGGATGCCTATAAATGATCATCTAAAGCTTCAGGCCTTGGGCATCTCTGACACATGAATCAAGATTACTCTACAATTAGAAGATTTGGTTGGTCCTGCATCTCATGACCCATCTGTACAGGCCTATTTCCTATTCAGGGTCTTTGGCTTGCAGATAAAACAATGAAACAGAGTGGTTCAGAGCATGTTCTAGGAGTTAGACAGACCTGAGTTTGAATCCTGGCTCCACTGCATGTTATGTGAGTGACTGATCTTCAATAAATCATCTTTTCTACGTCCCAGTTTCTTCATCTGTACAATGAGGTAACGACACCTGTCTTTTACCGTTGTTAGAGGGAGTCAAGTGAGATCATACGTGTAATGCATGTAGCACAGTGCTTGACCATTATTACTTTGCTCTCTTGAAAAGATGTGGCAATTCAGAATGACTAAATCTTTGGTCTGCGCCCATCTGATATATAACCTAGGCTGAACTGTCATTTGTGTCATCTCTTCTGTGTGTTACCACTTCTCCTAAGGTGACTGAAGTCTGCAGGCATCCTTCCCTTTTTTGCAATTTCAAGCCTCATGTGAATGAACCTCAGGAAATGAACAGATTTCAACACACTTAGGGAAGTAGGAAAGTTCAAATCAGAAGAAAGTCTACCTCTCATAGAAATTCAACAGGGGTGAAGGTTCTTTCATTTATTCAACAAATCAAAAAGTATTTGTTGAGTGCCCAATATATGCCAAGTACTATTCTATATGTTGGGGATATAGTGGTGGACAACACTGACCAAATGCTAGCCTTGGAATGAAAGTTACATTTATGTGGGGCATTGACACTACGCATGTAGTAGGTGACATTTACTGAGTATACAAGTGGTTAGAAAATATATGGTAAGTTTCCTTTGAGTAAACCAGTGATCAAATTGCTCATGAGGATATAAAATATCATAGGAGAGGTACAATTAATGAGGCATGAGTAAATAAATATGAGTGATTGAAAGGATAGTGGAACTCAGGAAAAGTGTGGTTTCTAGGTAAAAAGGTTCAGGTTACGCTGGCTCATGGGTACACATTTTACATCATCTTTTTATTCGGTGTTCTAATTCCCATTGTGGTTCATTTTATGTTTATATGACAGCCAGGTAACACCCTTTCCCTTTCCTTTCAAGCATATTTAATATTCTCATTATGAAAGATATTATTCAAACTTTAGGCCTTCTTATTATTTATTGGAATAATACATGAGAAAGCATGAATCAGTAAGGGAATGGTGTAACTTACTACTTTTCACACACAAAAAAGGAGGAAATAAAAAGTATGTAGGAATAAAAATGTACAGAAAATATGTAATCTTCTCAAAATATATCAAAGTAGACCTAAATAAATAATAGATATGTCATAAATAAGAGATATGTCATACTCATAAATGGGAGGGATGAGTATAATAAAGATATTAATTCTTTCTAATTTAATCTATAAATTTAATGTAATTCTAATAAAAATTGCCACCTGGCTTTTCATAGGTCTTGAGGATCTCAAAAATTTATATGAAAGAACAAATATCCAAGATTCACCAAGATAGTATTGAAGAATAACAGAGGGACTTATCTTATTAGATGTGAAGACTTGTTATAAAGCTATAGGAATTAAGATGATATTATGTTTGCCCAGAGACTGACAAGTGGAATAGGATTGAGAACCCAGAAATAGACCTATGCACATAAAAAATGTGATATAGGATAAAAGAGACAGTATAATCAGGGGGGAAAGAATAGACCAGTCAATAGATGTAGCCAGAACCGGTTTGGCTCAGTGGTAGAGCGTCGGTCTGCGGACTGAAAGGTCCCAGGTTCGATTCCGGTCAGGGGCATGTACATTGGTTGCGGGCACATCCCCGGAAGGGGGTGTGCAAGAGGCAGCTGGTCGATGTTTCTCTCTCATTGATGTTTCTGGCTCGCTATCTCTCTCCCTTCCTCTCTGTAAAATATCAATAAAATATTAAAAAAAATAGATGTAGCTGAACCAACTATTTATTCATACGGAAAAATTTCTTTTACTTCAGCCACATGTCATAAACAAAAATAAATTCCATGAGTATTAAAGGCCTGGAAGTGAAAATAAAAGCACCAAAAATAAAGAAAATTTCTTTTTCTTTTTTAAAAAAGGTTTTGTTTATTTCAGAGAAAGGAAGGGAGGAGAGAGAGATAGAAACATCAATGATGAGAGAGAATCATCTGTCAACTGTCTCCTGCATGACCCCCACTGGGGGTTGAGCCTGCAACTCAGGCATGTGCCTTGCCTGGGAATTGAACCTGTGGCCTCTTGGTTCCTGGGTCAGTGCTCAACTGCTGAGCCACACCAGCTGGGCAATAAAGAAAAAAGTGGACAAATATGACTATATTAAAATGTAATGCCAAAAGAATACTAAAAAGTGAAAAAAGGTGCACATTGGACAAAGATATTTGCAGCGCAATAAATGCTCAGTGATTGGTAGTGAAAATATTTGTAGAACTCCTATAAATGAATAAGAAAAATACAAATGACTCAATAGAAAATTGACAAAGAATCTATACAGGCAGAAGAGGAAATTCAAATAGCTATTAAACAAATCCGAAGATGCTAAATCGCACCTGTAATCAGGAAATCAAATGAAACCAACAAGTAGTTTTTCACACATATGAAACTGGCAAAACTTTAAAGATTCTACAAATCCAAGATGTTGATTAAAGTATGCTGTGGTCTGAATGTTTGCATCTCCGTAAAATCCATCACAGGTGATGGTATTAGGAGGTGAGACCTTTGGGACGTGCTTAAGCCATGAGAGTGAAGCCCTCATGAGTGGAATTGCAGTTGACCCTGGAACCACACAGAGGTTAGGGGTGCCAGTCCCCCACATAGCCAAACACCTACATATAACTTTTGACTCTACAGTTGGCCCTTGCCATCTGCAGATTCAACAACTGTGATGGAAAATAGTATTTCCCATCCACGACTGGGAATCCACTGTTGGGAATGCAGAGATACTGTTTTCCATGCGTGTTTGGTTGAATCCCTGAATGTGAAACCTGTGGATTCAAAGGGCCAACTGTATTAATTAGAACAACAACAACAAAAAGTCTGAGTTAAGTGGACCAGAGCAGTCCAAACCTGTGTTCAAGGTTCTTTTGTAGTGTCTTACAAAAGAGGCTCTGAGGAGATCCCTCACCCGGTCCACCTTGTGAGGACGCAGTGAGAAGTCGGCAACCTAGAAGAGGCCTCTTACCAGAACCCAACCATGCTGGTGCCCTGATCTTGGACTTCAGCCTCCAACACTGTGAGAAATAAATTTCTGTTTTTGTATGCCACCTAGTCTTTAGTATTTTGTTTAGCAGCCCAAACAGGTGTATAGCAACGAACTTTTTATTTTTTTTATTTTTATTTTTTTAGTACTTTGATGAAAGGGAAACTCAATGAAATCACTATGGAGAGAAATATTAGTGTTGCTTTTTCCTTGCGCCTCACACCTGCCAGCAGTTTTTAGGAAAATGGAAAATGCCCATGGTAAGTTTTGTTCTTCAAAACTTTCCCTGAATTTTCTCTCCTTCCAGGAAGGAGCACAGGAAGACTTCTCCCCAATTCCTCGAGGATGGGTTGGCCATGCCATTTGCTTTCACCAGCGAAATGTGAGTGTATGTAATGTGCGTCACTCCTGGGCAGCTCTAGCAGCTGGTGTGCTTGGTCTGTGCTGTCATTTTCCTACTGCTATCACCTTGGGAATGCGTGTATGGAGATGCCACAGACCGAAGCGGTCTGGAAACAGGAGCTAGCAGGTGGAGGCCAGCTGCCCCGGAGAGTCCCTACACCCACAACGCACCGAAAGAAGCCTTTTAAACTTCCGACATTCTACGGTTGTTTGTACTGCAGCGAAAACTAGTTTTCCTGCCTGACAAATGCCTGCCCGATGACCTAATGCTACTTCCGAGTATGTTATTTTAGAGAAGTTCTAGCAAATGTGCACAAAGAAATGTTAGATATTAATAGTAAACAATTAGAAAGGACCTAAATGTCCATCTAACAAAAAAATAATAAATGAATTGTATATTCTTTTTTTAAAAATATATTTTATTGATATTTTACAGAGAGGAAGGGAGAGAGAGAGCTAGAAACATCGATGAGAGAGAATCATCGACCAGCTGCCTCCTGCACACCCCCCACCGGGGATGTGCCCGCAACCAATGTACATGCCCTTGACCGGAATTGAACCCGGGACCTTTCAGTCCGCAGACCGACGCTCTACCACTGAGTCAAACCGGTTTCGGCGAATTGTATATTCTTAACATTTTTTTTGGGGGGGGGGGGGGATTGCACCTTATTTCCTAAGGGTTGGAATAGCAACTTGCTTCTAACCGGTGGTATACAGCACATGAAAAACCCAAAACAAAACTGAAGGGAATGGAAAACAACAAGGAACTGACGGAAGTAACTGTAGGAAACAGTGTTTTGACTGAAATACTGCAAGGCTAACAACAAATGATCTATATACACACACTGGGCTGTAGTTGGCAAGTTTGTTTCTCAGGGATATGGGTTAGGAACTCTGAGACTACTTTGTGGTCATACTACGGCTGACAAATACATTTGTCCTTAAGAAGTGAAAAAAATTGGTAAAATCTGAGTAAGTTCTGTTTTTTTAGTTAATAGAATTATATCAAGATGAATTTCTTAGTTTTCATAAATGTTCTCTAGTTATTTAAAATATGTTCAGAAATTTGAATGCCGTATTACAGTTAAAACTATTCATTTACATAGATCAATCTCAAAGAAAAGATGAGCCAAACAAAACAAAAGAACCCTAAGATGCGCAAGTATTCTTATAGCTTAATTCCATTTATATAAAGTTTAAAAATATGCAAGAAAGTTTGGTTATGAATGTTTAATGTGCGTAGTGAAAGTAGGAAAGCATACAGGCAATGGTAGACGTTAACTGCAGGTTGGTGCTTCCTCCGTAGAAAGAGATGCATTAAAGGATGAATGGTTGATGTATATTCATCTTTGATAAGTTTGTAAATTTCATAGTAGTATCTTGTTCATTCTAAATCTTGTTCAGTTGCATAGGCTCAGATTGCATAGCCTTTTCATTTCTTTTTAAAGGCGTGAATCACTCATACAGCTTGGGTTTCAGTTGAATCTACTTTAAAAAAAATCCCTTCAGTTAGATCTCTGCTCAAACTCTGCCCCCTCAGAGAAGCCCTCCTTCGTTTAAAATAGTACCCCAACACTCCATTCCTATGTGTTCTCTTACCTGACATATTTTTCCTCATAGCAACTCTCATATCTGACAGGTTACTACAGATCTCTTTACTATATTGTCTGCAAGGACTTTGTGTACTGCTATATCCCTGATACCCAGCACACAGCTGAGCATATGAAAGACACTCTATAAGTACATATATGGCTGAAACCGGTTTGGCTCAGTGGATAGAGCGTCGGTCTGCAGACTGAAAGGTCCCAGGTTCGATTCCGGTCAAGGGCATGTACCTTGGTTGCGGGCACATCCCCAGTAGGGGGTGTGCAAGAGGCAGCTGATCGATGATTCTCTCTCATCGATGTTTCTATCTCTCTGTCCCTCTACCTTCCTCTCTGTAAAAAAAAATCAATAAATATATTTTTAAAAATACATATATTGATGAGGGGGGGCTCAATGGGAAAAACTGGGGAACATGTGTAATACTTCCAACAATAAAGATAAATGTATATGTGTATTCAATTATTAAAATTTTATTATTAATTGATATATACTGTATATATTGACGAGGGAAAGACTGACTGAATGAATATTCAGGGAGGCAAGAGGAAAAGTACCTACCTGGTCTTTGTTTCTGCCTCACATGGCTCTTAGCTCAACAAGGTGGGAACATTCCAGACCGATGTTCCCCCAGCTGGGAGAGGGCCTTCCAAGGGAAGTGCTGAGGGAGCCGGGATTAGACCCGCCAAGGTGGGTGCCTTTTAGTTCAACTTCTTCCCTAATGACCTCTCCACAACCTTGGCAGCGCCCTCCTTTTCCCCTTGTTGAGGACTCTTCCTCAGCGGGCTTAACTACCGCTGGACCTAGGACTGACCTCTTAAAGTTTTCCTCAGCCCCTTAATTAATGAGGATCTTTGCCTTTCCAACCAAGAACAATGTCACCGAACTCCTGTTTCCTGACCTTTCAGAAAACTCAAGGATGTGGGACAAAAGTCACACTATAATTAGCCAGATCGATTCTGCTCTGCTGCTGTTGCGCTGTACAACCTGTCTTCTTAGCCTGGCCAGCGTTCTCTTAATAAAATCAATATCATGTACTCTGTTCTCTTGTGAGGTTTGAACATGGGTTATATTAATCTCCCCCCCCCCCTCCAGTGTTTCCTTGGCACTAAGGTTAAGATTACTGGTATTTTTTTAAATTTCTCTTTTATAACATAGTCACCACGTGAATCTTTTAAAATCTTCAGTATGAATTTGAAAACCAAGTGTGGTACAATACGCATGACATTTTATTTATCTAATGCCATTCTTTTTTTTTTTTTAAATAAACTTTAGTTTTTAGAGCATTTTAGTTTCACCACAAAATTTAAAGTGCAGAGATTTCTCTTGTACCTCCTGCTCCCACAGTCATAGTCTCCTCAATTGCTCATTTCTTTTCAGTGTGGAATACTTTTTCACGGTCTGCATTGCTGTGATGAAGTTATTCATTCAATTAGGAAGGACATTTTGGTTGCTTCCAAGTTTTGGGCTGTTATGAAGAAAGTTGCTACAAACATTTGTGCACGGGTTTTTGTGTAGGCATATGTTTTCAACTTGGACAAACATCCAAGAACACAATTGCTGGATTATATGGTAAAAATGTGTTGGAATATATATATATATATATATATATATATATATATATTTTATTTTATTTTTTGTTTTATTGATTTTTTAACAGAGTGGAAGAGAGAAAGATAGAGAGTTAGAAACATCAATGATGAGAGTCATCGACCAGGTGCCTCCTGCACCCCCCCCCCCCACTGGGGATATGCCCGCAACCAAGGTACATGCCCTTGACCGGAATCAAACCCAGGACCCTTCAGTCCACAGGCCGACGTTCTATCCACTGAGCCAAACCAGTTTTGGCAAAGTGTTGGATTTTTTAAGAAGCTGTCAAATGTCCTCCCACGTAGCTATACTGTTTTGTATTCCCAGAGGCAATGAATGAGAGTCCCTGCTGCTCTCCCTCCTCACTGGCATTTGGTGTTGTTTGGAGTTTGAGCATTTGGATAGGTGTGTAGTGGTATCACATTGTTCATTTAATTTGCAAAGGAGTAGAGGAGCACTATTAACGATGATCCCAGACTCCTGATAAAAAAAAAAATGAAGATGTGCCCAGCCTTTATGGATCAGTGAATGAGGAGATCACGGTTTGATTCCTGGTCAGGGCACATGCCGGGGTGTCAGGCTTGATCCCCAGTAGGGAGTATGCAGGAGGCAGCGGATCAGTGATTCTCTCTCATCATTGATGTTTCTGTCTTTCTCTCCCTCTCCCTTCCTCTCTCAGAAATCATTAAAATAAATGAACACGTATACTAACGCTTAACGTTGATAGTTTCATCACTTCTGCACCTCTAAATCTCTAACCTCCAAAACTTTTCAAAACCATCTTTCTTATGAGTTGGGGTGTATATATATCTTCCCACCTCTTCCCAAAGTCACTAGATTCAGTTTCACATTGGAAAGTTTTGAGACCAGATTAGAAGATGCTGCCATTTTTTTATGTTTTCCCAGAAAAAAAACCCCACATCATTCCTAAACTTGGAAGTCATTTACTCTGGGGAAAAACATAAAAAAGTCAGCCCCCCACCTCAAAAACCCTACTCCCATCCGGCATCTGATAAAATCTTCTCTGCATCTATGAGTCTGCTTTCATTCTACCCGTTCATCCATTTTGTTTTTGTGATTCAATTGTTGATTTTATTATTCATATTTTATTATTCATATTTTTAATCTTTCTTGTTTTCTTCTTTTTCATAAAGAGGACTCTAACATCTCAAGCAATGCGGGTTTGGTGGTGATAATCTTCTTTAGCCTTTTCTTGTCTGAGAAACTCTTTATATGTCCTTTGATTCTAAATGATAGCTTTGCTGCATAGAGTAATCTTGGTTGTAGGGCCTTGCTACTCATCACCTTGAATATTTCTTGCCATTCCCATCTGGCCTGCATGGTTTCTGTTGAGAAATCAGCTGAAAATCATATGGGTACTCCTTTATAGGTAACTACTTGCTTTTCTCTTGCTGCTTTTAATATTCTCTCTTTGTCTTTTGCTCTTGGCATTTTAATTATGATGTGTCTTGGTTGGTCCTCTTTGGATTCCTTTTGTTTGGGGTTCTGTGCGCTTCCTGGACTTGTAAGTCTAATTCTTTCATCAGGTGGGGGAAGTTTTCTGTCACTGTTTCTTCCAGTATGTTTTCAGTACCTTGCTCTCTCTTTTCTTCTGGGAACCCCATAATTCTGATGTTGATTCACTTGAAGTTGTCCCAGAGGTTTCTTACACTTTCTCCAACTTTCTGGATTTTCTTGTCTTCTTGCTTCTGCGGAGGAGTGTCCTCTGGTTCTTTCTTGCAATCTGCCATTCTGTTTTTAGGACTCTATATAATATTTTTTATTTCAGACAATGTATTCTTTATTTCTAGTTGATCCCTTTTTATTTCTAGTTGATCCCTTTTCATATCCTCATAGGTCTCCTTTATTTTATTGGCCTTTTCTAGGAAATTTTTGAAAAACCTTATAAGCTTGGTTTTGAACTCTATATCCAGTCGCTTTTTGTCCTCCATTTCTTTCGTTTGTAATCTGTTTCCTTTTCTCAGCATTTTCGCTGCTTCCCTGAGTTGTAGGGTGGCTTTGTGTGTTAAGGTGTTCTATATGGTTCAGTGGGTCAGCCTCCCAGTTATCTGAGGTGGACACTCTTGGTGCACCCCTTTGTGGACTGTGTGTACAGCCTTATTGTAGTTAAGTCTTGATTGTTGTTGGTATCTCTGGGAGGAACTGACCTCCAGGCAAATTGGCTGTGAGGATCAGCTGTGTCTATGTCTGGAGACAGCCTTATTTGACTAGACTTGGAAAACTGCAAAAGCCTCTGTGCTCAGCTTGGATGGGGCGGAGTTTCAGGGTGGAGCCTACAGCCTTGGCTTCCTGTTAGCCCCACCCTCTGAGGTTCCTGGGTCTCAGTGTTCTCCAGTGTCTTTTGGTACTCGCTGCAAGCACCTCTGAGAGAAAGGTGCCCTAGAGTTTTGCCCGCTACCAGACAGTCTAGTCTCTTCCCCAATGAGCCCACAACTGGGGTTCAGTGCAGTTGGAAGTGGGGTTAAGAGCAGTCTGGAGTTTATGTCTCCTTCCATTTAGGGCAATCCAGCGGCCCAATCAACAGTCTGTCCTCTGCACGCAACGTGCGCGACTTGGGGGCTCTGCCTTTCGCCGCTCCCCTGAGCTTCCGTCTTACAGCCCAGGTTCCCTCTGTATGAGCCTGGGGCCTGAGGGTCTCTCCCAGAACTGGGGTTCAGTGAAGCCGGAACTGGGGCTCAGCACAGTCCGGAGTTTTTATCTCCTTCCCGTTAGGGAACGCCAGCCAAGCACTCAGCTGCCCCTCCTCTCCTGCTCCGTCCTCTCCCCACATGCGTATCATGTCTCCGTACTTTAGGCTTTTACAGCTCCTCTGATTTTATTTCTGGTTTTCTCTTTCCTTCTAGTTGTAGAATTTCCAGTCAGTCAACTTTCTTGTAGTTCTGGATAATGTCCACTTTATATTTTAGTTGCATTTTTTAAAAATTGTTGTGTGAGGCTGCAGTTAGGCGGTTACCTATGCCGCCATCTTGGTTTCTCCTCTAGACCCTTTGCATCTTAAGGTGGACCTCCCAAGTCAAGGTATTCCTCCCAATTTCCCCCCACCACATGTGGGTGTGGGACAGGTCCATGCCATGTCTCTACCCCTCCTACCAGTCTCGATGAAGAAGCTCCTTCGTAAATCCTTAGTTGTAGGACTTTTCATTCAGCTGGATTTTCAGATTTAAGGTTAGATCCCTGACCATAAAATTATTTTCGTTGCTACTTCATAACTATAAATTTGCTACTGTTAATGAATCACGACCCACAGGTTGAGAACCGCTAGCAGGGTCGCCTAAGACCACCGGAAAACACAGATATTTACATTATGATTCATTAACAGTAGAAAATTTACAATTATGAAGTAGCAACGAAACTAATTTTATGGTTGGGGGTCACCACAACATGAGGAACTGTATTAAAGGGTCACAGCATTAGAAAGGTTGAGAAACACCGAAACTGGTTTGACTCAGTGGTAGAGCGTCGGTCTGCAGACTGAAAGGTCCCAGGTTCGATTCTGGTCAAGGGCATGTACATTGGTTGTGGGCACATCCCCGGTAGGGGGTGTGCAAGAGGCAGCTGGTCGATGTTTCTCTGTCATCGACGTTTCTAGCTCTCTATCTCTCTTCCTTCCTCTCTGTGAAATATCAATAATATATATATATAAAGAAAAAGAAAAAAAGAAAGTTTGAGAAACACTGCTTTTGTGCCTAAGGCTAAGCCCTGTCACCGCTTGCTTGTCTCAATAAATGATAAAACATGTATATCCCTTCTTTAAATTTGCTTGTTCTTTTCTAGACTCTGAAAGCTTCTTTTGCTCCTATTGAAATAAAAAAATGTTTTATGTTTCTATGTAAATAGCAGTTAGCATAAAAGCTGAGGTGTAGTGTATAAAAAGTCTTCCTGGCATGGCTTTCTCTCCACGTCCCCTCCCCACGATAGCAGGATGCTATTGGTTAGCCTGCAGCCTGGCTTTGGAAGTAGATCCCCATGAAACCAACCCCTCCCTTTGACCTCACCACGCCTGCACCTCTGCAGTGCTGGAGCCCTCTGTGGGAAAGGTCAGGACATCAACTCCTCTCCCCGTGCTTTCACACTTCTTATAATAACTCTCTTTTCCTGTTTGAGCTCACGGAAAGGCTCTCTCGTACTCATCTGCTCTCATTCAATGCAAGAGCCAGCCACATTGTCTGTGCTGCAGGAAGCCACAGACACCTGCAGATGTGCCCCTGTACTCTGGCCCTTGCTCTCCAAGTGTGGCCAGAATCCATGGGTAGCTTGTTTAACTGAGCATTCCCTGTTATCACTTTCATGGATTTTTGATTCATAGGAATAGGTGAAATAAGGAATCTGTGTTTTAATATCCCCTTTCCCTCAGAGATCTTACTTTAAATATGTTCTTATTGGTTTTTAGAGAAAGGGAAAGGGAAAGAGATAGAAACATTGATCGGCTGCCTCCTGCACACCACCTATTGGGGATCAAGCCTGCAACCTGGGCTTGTGCCCTGATCAGAATAGAACCAGCAACCTTCTGGTTCCTAGGTCGACACTCAACCGCTGAGCCACACTGGCTGCACCAGAGATCTTACTTTAAATTCCAAGAACCAGATAAACCCCAGCTACGGCATGATGTTCATCTGCAATGATTACAAGGTGTTCAGGTTCTGTAAATCCAAGTGTCATTAAAAACTTTAAAAAGAAGCGCAATCCTCACAAGGTCAGGTGGACTACCGCATTCCATAAAACAGCTGGCAAAGAGTTTACAGTGGATAATTCACCCGAACTTGAGGAATGTAAAAATGAACCTGTCAAAGACCAGCGAGAGCTGTGGAATAAAATGATTGATGTAATGAAGGGAGTCAAAGAGATCAAACAAACGTCAAGCTAAATTTATAATGAACAGGTTGAAGAAAAATAAAAGAACTACACCCGAAACCGATTTGGCTCAGTGGATAGAGCATCAGCCTACGGGCTGAAAGGTCCCAGGTTCGATTCCGGTCAAGGGCATGTACATTGGTTGTGGGCACATCCCCTGTAGGAGGTGTGCAGGAGGCGGCTGACTGATGTTTCTCTCTCATCAATGTTTCTATCTCTCTATCCCTCTCCCTTCCTCTCTGTGTAAAAAATCAATAAAATATATATTTTTTAAAAAGAACTACATAAAGCTCAGGACATCAAAGAAGTCAAGCAAAAACATTTATCTTATCCGGGTCCCTTTTGCATGCAAAAGCAAGCAGCTGGAAGACAAATGGTACAAAACTACAAGAGGATGTGGACATGGAAGTTGTTTCTGACAACATCACTGTTTCACCATTTCTGTGAGTGCACTGGGAAATCTCCTTTAGAGACTTAGAACATCTATCGATTGATTTTTTACATATGGTAACTCAAATGAAAAGGTGATTAAAAATACATCTCTCCCACATTGCTATCTGCAAACCATCAGATATTAGGGATGCTAGATTGCATGTTAATATTAAACCTTCATTGCTAGATGCACTTACGTAGATCCTGAGAACTCTATAAATACAAAGTGAATTGTGGACATAAAATAATCAAGTCACTTGGATAATGGCATCAGGCAGCACTTCGTATGTAGTAACTAATGACAAACACACATGGCTAGTGATATATAAAATAAGATTTTTTTTTTTTTTTGCAGAAAAAAAAAATCCCCATCTCTCTCTCTCAAAAAATCCCAAGAACCATTCACTGGTGCAGGCCCATTGGTCCAGGAAAGTGTGAGGATAAAGCGTAATGAAAGCACACCCTCACTCCTGGTTGCCCTTGACTCCTCCTTTGGAATTCTCATTTCCCGCTCTACCCCAGTTCCATGGGTCTTTGCATAACTGGCTGCTACCATGAGGCCTGGCTCTAGGGCTCTCGCAGCCCCTTGGCCTGCGTATTCACTATCCCAGGGTAGCTGTGATGTTTATCATTTTTTCTAGCCCTTGCGTCACTGCTAATAATTAGCTCACGCCAAGTTCTGACCCCACTGGCCGGGAGGAACGCAATAGCACATGATGCTTTTGCTCCTGGCCATGCACATTGTGGGGGGGACCTGACTTTAAATCTCAACCCCACTCAGTAACATGGTTTATGGGACTTAGTCAGATACCAGATATCTTGGGGTCCTCCACTTTCTTATTTGTAAAACAGAATGAGGATATCTGCCACACTTGTGTCAAAGAGTTAATGGGTGGAAAGAATGGTCTAATGGTGCGTCCAAAGGAGAAGGTTGTGACATTACTGTTGTGCTATAAAAGAAATTATTCAAATTAGTTGAAATGATCTTTTAGAACATTCTTTTATGTTGAGAGAACCTAACCCCCACAGGGGGTAGATAAGTAAAGAGGAGCATGGAGAAGTTTGCCTTTTTACAAAACTTCCCAAAGGGCTCCTAGGAAAGCTGACAACCTACCACGAAGCCGAGATCAAAGCTGTTCTCTTTCAAATGAAAAAAGAAAAGATAACCTGTTATGTTTGCCTTTCTTCACGCGGGGTGCCTTCTCAGGACTTGCTACTTGGAGGGTGGAAGCCAATGTTCCTTTAAGGTAAAAGCCAACCTTCTTGCTTGTGAAATAGAAAGGATCCTCCAAGTTAGTTGCTAGTGTCTCGGAGAAAACTGTTCTTGGGGAACTGGGGGCCCTCACAGCTGCCAGGTGAGGCCCCGAGGCTGCCCGGGCCGCTTCTGAGAAGGCCCCGTTCCTTGCACTGAGCTCTTAGCATCTGGGCCGCTGGGAACCGGAGAGTGGTGCAAGGCTCTGTCAGGCCTGGGATTCTCTCCTCCCAGACCCAGCTGCCGAGGGTGCCCTCTGGAGGTTTACTCACTTTCTGAAATACCTGGCCCTTGCTTTGAACAGAATTGGTATCTGGTACACAGTTGGGAGTCTAGCGTGTGGTGGGTGCAAACCGGAGCCTGCAACTCCACGCTTTAATCCACAGGACTTGGAAGCGGGCCTTTCCCAGGCTGGTGGCGCGCATGGGAAATGCCTTGTAGATACGGCTCACAATAGGGAAGCCCTCTCCCGTGGGCTGTGATTGGGGCAGAAAACCCTCAATAAAGGGCTGAGCCGGTGAGCTATTTTAAAAAGAGAGATTAACACGTATTGTAAAAGTGCTAATCACTGATTGAATTAATCAAGGGCCCAGCTACAAGGTGTTAACAAGAAAGATTAGTGACTTTGGGTGTGAATATTCAAAACCAGGGATTGTGAAATCTGGGACCAGAGGTTTCCCTGGGTACACAACGGAAGAAGAACAAACAGAAGGCAAGGTAATGAACTGCTGCTTTTACCTAGCAGTCTTCTCCTGAGCAGGCTGAGGGGTCATTGCGGAAAACATTAAGTGTCAGATGCATGGAACAGTGCTTGGCTTAGAAGAAGGACTTTAACTATTGTTACTCTCTTTTTTTTTTGTCTATTAAGGTCTTCTGTTAGGACTATCAACGGGAGGACCAGTGGGAAACTTTTGTTTTCTCTAGAGAAAGGAAAATGTCTGGCTCCATTACTCAAAAACAAAAACAAAAACAAAACTGAAGCCTCATTTGCCTGCAGGAAATGGAACAGATCTTAAATGTATAGTTTAAAGCTCAACTACTTTAATGTTGTCATACAAGTAGTTGAGCTTAAAGGACTGGGGGGGAAATGCTTCAGTGCTACGATATATGCTTAAAATTATGTTCACCCACGTTCTGGAAAAAAAGCGATTTGTACTCCAAGAATCAAATAGCCAAGAAAATGGAACTTGAAAGTGAAATGAGAACATATAAGGAAATGGTTGATTCAGCTGCACAGCTGTGTCCGAATCGCTAAACCTAGACGAAATGGTTTCCTGGGAAGTGTGTGTGTTTGCCGGGAACACAATGGGAGGGCAGAGGGGAGGCGGTGGGCACCTGAGGGAGGTTGCTTGGGGAATGAGAGGCGCTGGGAAAGAATATGATGAAAAAGCTTGAACAAATCCAGAAGGGGAAAGAAAAGGAAACTGAAATAGATAATATATTAAGTGGAGTTAACTTGAAAAAAATCATTAAAAAAAAATCCGTGCGGAGCAATCGATAGTTGAATGAGTGCCTTTTTAGTACTGGATTGAGGAAGGAGGAGGAAGGCACTAACGTTTATTGGGACTAGCTAGGGTCATTGAGTGGCTGGGAGGAGTAAAAGGAGAGCTTGGTTTAGGCCTCCAGCCCAAAGACGACTTCGCATGTAAAGGGTTCCAGACTAAGGAGCTTAATTAAATAGGCGATCCATCCCCTTAAAAAAATTATCTTTATTATTGAAAGTATTATAGATATCCCCCCCCATTGATCTCCTCCATTCCCCCAACCCCCACCTCAGGCTTCACCACAGTCGTCTGTGTCCATGGGTTATGCATATACGCATATTAGTTCTTTGATTAATCCCTCCCCACCCTCAGCCCCCCACCCCAACCTCCCTCTGAGATTCGTCAGTCTGTTGCATGCTTCTATGCCGCTGGATTTGTTTTGTTCACCAGTTTATTTTGTTCATTAGATTCCACATGTAATAGGTGATCCCTTTTAATCCTCACTAGAATCCTACAAGGTGGTGATATTACAGATAGGGAAACTGAAGCTCAGTATGAAGTCCTGGAAGTACCTACTCAGAATAATTTTTAAAAGTATAATTTTTTATTGATATTTTACAGAGAGGAAAGGAGAGAGATAGAGAGCTAGAAACGTCAATGAGAGAGAAACATCGACCAGCTGCCTCTTGCACACTCCCTACTGGGGATGTGCCCGCAACCAAGGTACATGCCCTTGACCAGAATTGAACCCGGGACCCTTCAGTCTGCAGACTGACCCTATACCACTGAGCCAAACCGATTTCGGCTACTCAGAATAATTTTTTACTATAAATCAAATGGATCCAAAGTTGTTCAAGCAATTATCTAAATTTCCTTATATAGAAAAAAATGTGTTTACTGTTTAAATTAAGTAGAGTATTCAGGTAATTGGCATGTTTAAAATTTTCATCACCTAGACACCGGCACTGTCCAATAGAAATGCAATGTGAGACACATAATATAATTTAAAATCTTCTAGCAGAAATCAGTTTAGCTCAGTGGATAGAGCGTTTTGGCCTGTGGAGTGAAGGGTCCCAGGTTCAATTCAGGTGGAGGGGGAGGGCATGTGCCTTGGTTGCAGGCACATCCCCAGTAGGGGGCGTGCAGGAGGCAGCTGATCCATGTTTCTCTCTCATCGATGTTTCTGATTCTGTGTCCCTCTCCCTTCTTCTCTGTAAAAAAAGTCAATAAAATATATCTTTTAAAATAAAAAAATAAAATCTTCTAGTAGTCACATTTTTAAAAGCAAAAGAAAAATTTTAATAATATATTTTATTTAATATATAATTTCAACATGAAAGTAGTAGACAAAATTATTAATGAGCTATTTTACTTTTTTATATTAAGTCTTTGAATTCTGCTGTTAGATTTACAGACTATTTCAGTTTGGATTAGCCACCTTTCAAGTGTTCAGTAGCCACATGGAGCAACCTTATCGGACAACAGACACATCAGACCATGGGAAGTACAAGAACACTGGTTCTAGCTTTTGGAGACACATGACCCAGGAGGCCACAAGTATGAGAGCCCACCAGAATGTGAATGGGTGAATGGTGAACACCTCCTTTTTTGCTTTTTTGCAGAAGAAAGGCCATAATTTGATTATTTATTTATTTATTTATTTATTAGCTTATTTAGTCCCCAGCACTGATACATATAAAGCAAAAATCGTGTTTGATCCAATGGCCTCTGATTGGTCCCAATCCCCCTGTGGAACAGCTTTTGTTAGCAGCGTCATGCTTCTAGGTACATTTGCATGCGTTTACATACATGCATACATTCAGAGATGTATATATATATATATATATATATATATATATATATTTTTTTTTTTTTTTCTCACAGAGAGGGAGAGGGATAGAGAATTAGAATCATTGATGAGAGAGAAACATCGGTCAGCTGCTTCCTGCACACTCCCTGCTGGGTATGTGCCTGCAACCAAGGTACTGAACCTGGGACCCTTGAGTTCCCAGGCCGATGCTCTAGCCACTGAGTCAAACCGGTTGGGGCAATTCAGAAGTATTTTATTGACATGCATGTGTTAAAAAAAATTGGTGAAATAGCACGTGTGTTGTTTCCCAGTTTGCTTTTCTCATTTAGCAAAATGGCTTTGGGAACGCTTCATGTTGGTAGGTTTATCAACCTCCTCCTTTTAGACTGTTGCAGAGCAGTCTGTAATTTGTTTAACCATTTCCCCAGCAATGGCTAGGCTCTTCCTAATTTACTCTTGTTGTTACTAGAACAACAATGGACACAGTGGCCTCTCTTTGATGGTGAAAATGGCATCATTTTCAGAGAAGAGGACGACAAGTCCGTAGAGATTGAGAAATTAAACAAAGTGTTCAAACTGCATGACTGAGGGCCACTGCCAAAGCCTCTCTGGCTTCCCAAAGCCCTCTCTTAAAGCTGCACCATTTCCCTCGGATGTTCAAAATAAGTTACTGCAAGTATTTCTTTGCTAGAGGATACCTCCATTTTTTTTTTCTTCAGGGTTTTGGAAACTGGAATAGAGAATGAATGGAAACAAAATAATTAAAGCCCAGAATAGGTAAAGTCTCCGGCCAGAACAACAGTGTGATTCCAGCCGAAACCAGTTTGGCTCAGTGGTTAGAGCGTCAGCCTGAGAGTCCCGGGTTCGATTCCAGTCAAGGGCATGTACCTTGGTTGCGGGCACATCCCCAGTAGGGGGTGTGCAAGAGGCAGCTGGTCGATGACTCTCTCTCATCGATGTTTCCACCTCTCTATCCCTCTCTCTTCCTCTCTGTAAAAAATCAATAAAATATATTAAAAAAACCCCACAACAACAACAGTGTGATTCCAGTTTAGAAAATACACTGGGATTCTTCACATCCTTGACCTCTGTCCTCCAGGTCCTCGAAGCCCTCACATTGCTTCTGGCTGCTCTCCGATGTCCTGACCCAGGCCTGCCTTCTCCTCTCGTCCCCGCTAGTGCCCCATGCGCCAACAGTCTTCATCACTGTAATCCTCCCGAGGGATTAAATTCACTAATTTAACATTTAATCCATACACATTAATGACAATTACCACATGTCCTCTAACCTTCATAAGGAGACCCAGACTTTAAAAGATGAGTTAAACTGATGATTTTTCTATCTCTTTACCCACCTATCCATTCCTTCAACAAACACTTAATGACTATCCACCGAGTACAAAGCACTGGTTTAGGCCCCAGAGATGCAAAGATGAAGTCAGGACTTCCGTATACTGTCGGGGGGGGGGGGGGGGGGGGCAGTAATCCTTGGGGCGGCCTGGGAGGAGAGTGTTAGAAAAGGGAGCCATTTCAAGGTTATACTCAACACAGCATTTAAAGATAGTAGAGAGACAAAAGTCCTTGAAAAGGTGTTCTAAAATGGACCATACACTATTCCACCCCACCCCATCCGTGGGGTTTTCCCCTCTCCCACCCCCACTCTCTCTCCTTTTGGTCCCCAGGTCCTGGTTGTGGAAGTTTCTTTGCTTCTCTCTCCACAGCACAGCTGCCTCTCCTTTTAGGTAAGGAACAAACCTGGCACCTCTGAGCAGTCCAAGAGCCCATGGTACAAAGGCATCCTGGGATGAACTATTAAATCCCATTTGTGAGGCAGATTTCCATGCCAAGCATATATATACTGCTTAAGTACGCGATTAGTAACTTCTTCCCCACTGCAGTTCTTAATAAAATCATGAACCTACTATGTTTAATAGTAAATTATGCCGCATTGTAGAATTATACGAACCTAACATATGTTTAAAATAGGTTTTGGCTTCCTCCCCTCCCCCTATGTTGACCAGATAGGCCTGGCATCAACCCAAAAAGGATTTTAAATTAGCGAGGCCGTGTAATAAAGAGCTTACCTTGTGCAAAAGGTACCCCCCTCCTCCATGAGACAAAGAGGCCTGCATGACCACAGCTCATTTAAAAGGGAAGATTAAACATTTTAACAAGGACAGTGCCCTAATTCAGCAGATTTTATTTAGGTCCAAATGCAGTGCTATTGGCAATGAAGAGCAATTCGAGAAGCCATAACCCGGGACAATGATTGTGAGGGCCTTTAGAGTTTCCTATAAATTTCCCCTGGTGACCTCAGAGCCAGCGCTCGACCACATCGTCAAATATTTGTATTAGGTGTTCCTGTGTTTAACACACTAATTAAAAAAGATGGAATTCTTTGATTCTATCTCAAATCATTGACTTCTAATCTCGTTCTGGAAAAGCCTGCTGGACAAATGGAACTAAGAGTGCCCTCGCTGAAGAGAGGCTTGAGCAGGCTGCCATAAATCCAGGGGCCACGGACATTAATGTACCTGGAGTGCTCTTACTGACCTGTGGCAGCGAGCCTCCTTCCAGCCCTGCTTCAGGGACCTTCATTCTGAAGGTTATAAATCCTCTGAGAAATGACTATAATGGGGAAAAGCTTTACCACAGGAAACTTGAGTTCAAACGTAGCTAAATGCACTGGCCAGAAGGGCAGGTTTAAGGACAGGTGAGGAAGCCATGACACTTTGAGGCATTAACTCAAAAAAACAAAAACAAAACCAAAACACTTGTCTTTGGTGAGGTTTCAAGCCTGGCACTGAAATGTACCCAGAAAAACCAAAATACCGTTGGGAAATCTCTCCATGGACCCTATAATAATGTTCTTCCCTTCCCTTCTTTCCCATGTCCAGTTGGGGATGGGAAGGACTTATAAAGAGACACCATCCAAAGGATGGGAGGACCACATGCATCAGAATCACCTTGAGGGAATTACCAGGAATGAGCACTCCTGGGCCCAACCACATTCCTACTGAGCCAGAAGCCTTTGTGATGGTGGTGGTGGTGGTAGTGGTGGCAGGAGTGTGTGTGTATGTGTGTGTGTGTGTGTGTGTGTGTGTGTGTGTGTGTGAAGGGGGGTGGGAGGTGAAGGGTGGGAAGGCTTGGATTCTGATTTTTTTGTTTAAAAATTTAAAATATTTATCAATGTATTTTAAAATAATAAGAATAAAAGCATTGCCGAAACCGGTTTGGCTCAGTGGTAGAGCGTCAGTCTGCAGACTGGAAGGTCCGGGGTTCGTTCCGGTTGAGGGCATGTACACTGGTTGCCTGTCGGGGGTGTGCAAGAGGCAGCTGGCTGATGTTTCTCTCTCATCGACGTTTCTAGCTCTCTATCTCTCCCCCTTCCTCTCTGTAAAATATCAATAGAATATTTTTTTAAAAAGACTTTCAGGATAAAGAGGTTCCTGGCCAAGAAACAAAAGCAGTATAGGCTCCCTCCCCTGTGGTTTCAGATGAACACTGGTAATGAAACCAGGAACAACTTGAAGGGGAGACATTGGAGAAGAACCAAGCCTGGTCTATGAGGAATCACACCTGAGAGCTGGCTTGCATATTTATGCTGTACCCAGGTTTCCGGCGTCTTTCAGTGATTGAAAAGATCACTACTGTGTGGACAGTTGGGCATTTTAATCGGGAAATTATTGGACTCATGCTTTTGCTCTGTCGATTTTCTGTCTGCAGTAGTAGGCTGGCTCTGTAGTAAATGTGTAAGACCTTTAAGAAAAATAACACTGAACTTTCCTTCTGCAATATGTCCTTCTCAGTAGGGCAAGGAATTGTGTTTTTCCCATCTGTTTCTCAGCCACAGCACAGTACTGATGCAGTATAGGTGTTCAGCGAGTGTTAAATGAACCATAGAACGAATGAATGGGTGCATGGATGAATGCATGCATTCAAGGATAGATGGCCGGCACTTAAGATCACCCTTGACTTCTTGACTGCCAAATGTAATGACCTATTCTCAGTTCTCATTTTTGCAAACTTTCTGCAACACAACCTTCTCAACTTTCTCCTCTGCCTCTTATCTATTTCTTAAATATATTTTCTCATTTGGCTTTCAAAATAAAATGTTACTCTGGCCCAATCACAACACCACCAAATACTTAATTCTACATCCTTTACTGGTTCTTATTTCTTCTCCTGGCTTTCACTGTGGACATCCTGAGGCTCAGACACTGGGTTTATTCTTTATTTTCTGCCTGGTTCTACCTGAATAGTTGTCACAGCTTCAACCCTCACCACCATGCTGATAACCCCTAAATCTATATCTCTAGCCCTGACCTATCACCTGAGCTCTGGCCTGTTATCTCTGTCTGCTTACTGTTGGAGACTTCTGCTTGGATTTCCCACTACCACGTATCCCAAACCAACCTTTCAGATTACATTTTCCCTATGGGGAAATGCTTTGGCACCACTGCAAGCAGTAATAATAAAATAATAATAATAACAGTGGCCATATTCTTATTACCTATTATCCATAAGGTTATTTAATCCTCATAACAACCCTGTAAAGTCAGACTTATCTGCCTTTGCATAGGTAAAGAACAGGCTCAGAGAAGTTGTCCCAAATCACAAAGCTAGTTATGTGAGACTCAAATTCGAGATCGAATCCCAAAGCTCAAGTTCCTTCTGCTATGTCAAACTGTAACATTTGAAAATTAATAGCTAAATTCCTTGAAAGGCGGGAACATCAATGATTTCCACGAGTCCTTGGATTTTGGCATGATCTACACATCCCTCCATTCACAATGTTTGCCAAATAACAGACGGTGATTAAACATAGAGGGCAGATCTGGGTTCAATCTCAGTGCCTTTGTACTCAGACAGACCTGGGTTCAACTCAGTGCCGTTATTTAGATGAGAGGGCAGTGTAGTTAACCTTTCTAAGACTCAGTTTACTCATCTGTGAAATGAGGACATTAACACCTATCTTCCAGGAATATTGGGAAGAATAAGTAAAAGAATATACATTTAGAATTAACTGGAATGTCCATCAAGTGATGAGTGGATAAATAAAATGTTATATCCTATGTCATAAAAGCCTAATATGCTAAGTGTTCGGTTGTCTGCTTGTCCGTTCAACCAATCAAAGTGTAATCTGCTAATGGTATGCTAAGACTACTCAACTGCTCGCTATGACATGCACTAACCACCAGGGGACAGACACTCCTACCAGTAGATTTGATTGCTGGGGTCTTGCTGATCCAGACTGAGCAAGGCGGGCCGGACATGCCCTGGAGCCATCCTGCTGTCCCTCCCCAGCTGGCCAACCTCCCGTGTCCCTCCCCAGCTCTGATCATGCACTGGTAGGGTCCCTCCGCCTGACCCACACCCTCTCGCAATCTGGGTCCCCTCAGGGGAATGTTGGAGAGCCAGTTTCGGCCTGATCCCGCAGGCCAGGCTGAGTCTGGGACTCAGTATTCACATAACGGAATACAGTTGACCCTTGCTAGGGGGCTAGAAGTGTGGAGACTCAGAAGGTTGAACATTTTCATATATCTCCTAGCCAGCTCTCTGCGTATTCAAGATCCCCAAACACTGACTGAAAATACCATCTGGCAACTAAAAGCAATGGTGTTCTGATGCACTCTACAACACGGATGAAACTTGAAATCGTTAATGCTAAGTGAAAGATAAAACACCACATGTTGTATGATTCCATGTACATGAAATATCCAGACTAGACAAATCTGCAGACACAGAAAGTTGAATAGTGGTTGCTGGGGCTGGAGGTGAGGTGGGAGAGGTAATGGTGTGAGGGGAATTGCAGTGACAGCTAATAGGCACAGCATTTCTTTGTGGAGGAGTGAGAATATTCTAAAACTGATTGTGCACAACTCTGTGGATGCATTAAAAAAAACATTGAATCAAATATTTTAAATGTGTAAATTATTTGGTATGTGTATGATAGTTCATCAAATAATTTTTTTTTCCTGTAAAAAGCTTTATTGTTTCATTTGGTCCAATGCATGGGAGAGGGCTTCAGGATAGTAAAAAAAAAATGGCTAGTAGTTTTGGGGTAAGGTTCAAATAAAAGCCAGACACCAGGGGATGCAGAGGGCCCCTCAAAGGCCTCTGGCTCCAAAGGCTCCGGGTCGTGCTGGAGGGTGAGCCTTTCCAAGAGACCCTCGCCCACCATCGAAGAGGTCCGGGCAGCTGCGGGGTCAGCCAGGTGTTGCCCATCCTCTTGATGAGTTCACCTCCTCAACCCGGAAGTGGTTCTACCGGAAGTAAGTCACAGAGCTGAGGGGCTGAGCTGGTAAGACCTGGGCCTGCAGCTCCCAAAGGGCCTGGTCAGGTTCCTCTCCAAGGCCTGGGCGGCCTCCATGGCATCCTGAGTGTTACCCCCTCGTCTTGGGGGGGCTCAGCTCATCCTGGAGAGAATGCGGCCGCAGCGCTGGCTTTGCAGCTTGAAGAGCCTCTTCTCCGCCAACCCGGGGAGCAGGGGCCACGCCCGGAGAAAGAGCAGCGGGAGAGAGGTAGGGGGGCGCCTGCAGGTGCAGCCGGGCGGCTGGCGGCAGCCTCCCCCTCGGTGGGGTAATTCTGACGGCTTTGGGAGCTCATGGTTGTTCGGCAATAAGGAGTTACGGATGGAAAAAACCCCGGTGTTGGCTGGTCCTGGGGGTGGTTCTGAAGGTGGTGACTGGATAAGACACTGGAAGGCGGTCGGAGGCTGGAAGAAGGGGCGTCCGGGGTCTGTTCCATGCAAACACTGTTAAAGCAAGAGACAGATCCAGGACCGCCAAGGGCACTGCCCAAAGATTTTTTTTTTTTTAATGTATGTCAAAGGTTTAGCACATAATGGGTACTCAATAACTTCTCACCGTTCTGACTTTCTCCTCTTTGCCTGGTTTGACTCCAGCAATTGATTGTGAACATTTGCTCCGACCTGTAAAGCCCTGGCTTTTCATTAACTCAGGCACAGGCTCTCCTTTCGCCCTGGCGGAACCGCTGGAGGACTGACTCTGTCTCCCTCGCAGGCACTTCGGGATCCGGGGGCAACTAGTCCGCCTGCTGTTCCTTATTGCTTGGCTTCTGTGGTGGCCCGGGCTCCCCTGAATGTGCCCTCCTTCACAGCCACCTTCCCGGTCTGCCTCTCAGACCTGCCCCCTCTCCTCCTTCATCAGCAAACACTTGATAGGTAACAACCGTATGCGGAGCACCACTAGGCATTGTGGGTGGTGCCAAGGGCTCTTTGACGGTGGCTGGGGAAAATAGCACACAGATATAAAAACACAACTGAGATGACAACACATGTCTGTTAAGTATCAACTGTGTAATTCTCACCTAGGTGCTACGGAAGTTTAAAGAAGTGGGAGATCATTGGTCAGGGAAGTCTTAAAAAGGCAGTTGGATTTTTAACTGGGTAGGCTTCATATCGGAAGAGAGAATGGGGTATCTCTCCCTTTACTCAAAGGTACAGAGAAGTGTCTTTCTTCTTCCCTTTCTCTTCCTGCCCAATACATTTACCAGGCACACATTATATGCCAGACCCTGGGGTCATAAAAAGAGTAGGATTGAGTCCTGCCCTCTGGGAGCTTAGTGGTGTGGGGAAGCTGGACTCACAAAGGAAATGACAAGAAATCCATGACTATAGAAGAGCAAATAAGATACCTTTCTGGGTATGGAAAGACATCACAGAAAAACTGACCTTTGGACAGTTTTTAGAAAGAAAGAGGCGATGAAGCATGTGATGTTTCAAGCCAGGAAGAGGTGAGGAAGCCAGGGTCCCGCAAAGGCAAAGGCCAGGGTCGGGAAGGCTGGGATCAAAGGCTGGGCCCGGGGGCTGTTAAGGTGTGTTGGGGCTTCATTGTGAAGGCTTTTTGTGTTTTGCATGAAGGCAATCCAAGGGTGGGCCACCCTTTCCACTTGTCTTAGGCAAAACCATCTACTCTCGGGTCTGTCTTTCTGCTGTCTCTTGAACATGAGCCTCGTTCCAATACTTTCTGATGCACGGGCTCTATCTTACTTGCATTAAACTCCAAATGCTGTCAAGCCATCATCTCTTGAAGCCGTGCCATAACGGTCCTCAGGAAAGGCCCCTTGATTGTTCACACGTCTTAATGGAGGGCAGGGAGGGAAGCTTTGGGGCTCTCTCCCCTGGCAGAGAGCTCCGAATTCAAAAATTCTGTTGATCCCGCAGATTTTTACCTGTGGGCAAATGCAACATGTCTGTTGCATGCCTTTCCAGGTTTTATTTTGATTAAAGCATTTTCAAATGTAGGCTCAAACCTCCCAACAGATAAATCTTTATAATGTTCCCCAATGAAATTAGTGCACTCTTTATGAAACATTTCTTTCTATATCCTAAAAGATTTAAGACAGCTTTCTAAAAAAGTAAATCTCTTTGTAGATAACTGAGGATTAGTAGAAATGTATATAACACATTCAAATGTAGTTGAGAAGAATTTTTAAACAGAGCACTCTACAGATATCATTTGTACTACCGACAAAGCAAAAATGAGATTGTAGTTTCCAAACTAAATAAAAGGGTGTTTGTTGACTGAATTCATACCCATTTATCATGTTTTTCCTCTACATATTAATATCTTTAACTGGCCAGTCGATCATACAAAAATTAAATCCTCGGTAAATCTTATCAGTACCACAAAAATAATGGCATTTCTGTTTACAAGGTGTTCAGAGCCTTTGATAATGACTGCAGACAGTCAATAAACACTGAGACATTTACATGGTCAGTAGGAGCCTAACTAAACTATCTAATCTTTCAAAAGACAGTCAACACAATGAACTCTAAACCTAATCCTCTCAAATACTGGAGAGACAGTTTAGTGCTTTAAATACTACTCAACCCCAAACCCCACACTAAAAAGAACCATTAAGGCTTTCTCTTAAACTCACAGAAGAGGGACATTCTGATTCCAGTTCCATTTTCTGATGGCAGATCTTTAGTTTATAATCTAAGTTCAACACCTGTGATTTGTGAATGGTGACATGTATTTTAAGTATTGTAGGACTCGACTAAAATGGGAAAGAGGAGTCGTATTTGACAACTTATTTTAAACTTTTAAAATGCCCTCGTCTTTTTCTTTTTTAGATTTCAAGAAAGTAGAACACATTACTTGCTGGTTTTGTTTGCTGTCACCAAGTAAACTCACATTAACTCAGAACTCCTGGATAGTTAGTGTTATATTTACTGCTGCTGTCTTTTTTAAAAAGATGCTGAAAGGAAAAAAAAAAGTTCTATTAATTACCCATTTTCTCTCTTCTAGGCTTATGTTACCCAATGAAGAGAAAGGTTTGAAAATGCTACGTAAAATCCTGACAAGAGGTTTGCATAAGGAAGTCGAGAATTCTTGACTATGCAGTCATCAATTTGGATACTAAAAGAAACTGGGTTTTCAGTGCCAGAGAGAAAAGGAGAAAGAAGAATTTCAGCATGACTTGTATAAATACCCTTCCAAATAGATTTAGAATATTTTTATTGATTTTAGAGAGAGAGAAAGGGAGAGTCGAGAGAGAAAGAAATGTTGACGAGAGAGGAACAGCAACATCAATTGGTTGCCTCCCACACACCCCTACTGGGGATGGAGCCCACAGCCCGGGTATGTGTCCTGACCAAGAATTAAACTGGTGACCTCTTGGTCGATGCTCAACCACTGAGCAACACCAGCTGGGGTTGATGATGTTTTTGTGTTGTTAGTCAATCATATGATGACTAGAGGCCCAGTGTATGAAATTTGTGCACGGGGGAGGGGGTGAGAGGTGTCCTTCAGCACAGCCTGCACCCTCTCCAATCTGGGACCCCTCGAGGGATGTCTGACTGCCCATTTACGCCCGATCCTGACATCCCTCTCACAATCCAGGACTGCTGGCTCCCAATTGCTCACCTGCCTGATTTGCCCCTAACTGCTTCTGCCAACCAGCCTGATCACCCCTAACCAATCCCCTGACAGCCTGATAGCCCCTAAATGCCCTCCTTTGCAGGCCTGGTCACCCCAAACTGTCCTCCCCTGTAGGCCTGGGTTCCCCTGCCCAACTGTTCTTCCCTGAAGACCGGTTATCCCAACTTCCTTCCTCTACTGGCCTGGTCACTCCTAACTGTGGCCCCCCCCTGCAGGCTTAATCACCCCCAACTTCCCTCCCTTGCAGGCCTGGTAACTCCAATTGCCCTCCCCTGCTGGCCACCTTGTGGTGGCCATCTTGTGTCCACATGGGGGCAGCCATCTTGTGTGTTGGATGATGGTCAATTTGCATATTACTCTTTTATTAGATAGGTTACTTGGGAGTGCAATTGTTAGTTATTGGCTGGGAAAAGTGAGCGCTGGCATTCCACTCAGAAAGAGTGGTTTTCCTAAGTTGTTTAATTGTGCACTATATTCTTTTCTTGTACATCATTCTGCATGTTCCTGTTTAAAGAGTCTGATCAGAGAGGTTCTGATTTATTGCTCTGTTCCACCCCTGGGACAAGAGTGGGACTGAGAAAGAGTACTATTGCTGCTGGTGAAACAGCTTTGACGAGCCACTTTCAAAACAGGTGTGGCTTTGCCTTGGAAATTGTCTGACACAATAGCGTGCCTGAGGTCTGATGTTCAGTTCTCTTCAGGCTGTAGAAACGAGGGATTGTTTGGCTGGCCTGGCATCCTGCCATGTCCGAGAGCCCCCTGGAATCTCGACTTTGTTATTTGCAGGAAATGGCTGGAAGTCTATGAAAAATCTGGAATCCAGGAACAGGATTGAATCATGCCACATTATGAGGTCACCCTCTCTGTATCAGGTCAGTGATTGAGAGGGAGGAGGCTGGTTTGTTTACTTTGGGGTGGGGAAGAAGGGGAACTCATATGGGTAAGCCCCTAATTCTAGCATCTTTGGTCACCATCAAGGTTTAGATTTAAGAATTTCAGGCTTTTTTGTTAGTGGACATACGAATGCTCTATGAACTTGTGGATGAAAACAAGGGGAAAGATTTCTATGAAAAGTAACCTCAAGGGGGTGGGGGTGTCTATCTGATCATAAATTCCTAACTGGGCAGGTCATGGTAGGTAGTCATGTCCCAGGAATATAACTGCTTTACTAAAAGGCTTATTTTTGCCTTAAGCAAGCCCTGTCCATTGTTTTTGTAATACACCTTCGAACTGCTCTGTTTTCAAATCCCTGATTCTAAAGCATGCAAGAGAGTACACAATCTTAATTAGCCTATAAACACGTGGTTGGCAAACTGTGGCTTCCGAGCCACACGCGGCTTTTTGGCCCTTTGAGCGTGGCTCTTTCACAAAATACCACAGCCTGGGCGAGGCTATTTTGAAGAACTGGCGTTAGAAGAAGTTTAAGTTTAAAAAATTCGGCTTTCAAAAGAAATTTCAGTCATCGTACTATTGATATTTGGCTCTGTTGCCTAATGAGTTTGCCGACCACTGCGATCAACCAATCATTGTATTGTTTCTCCCACCTTCATGTAGTCTTTCTTAGGTTCCCTTCTGAATTTCAAATACATAAAAGAAACTGCAAACTGTTGTTTTTGGGAGTATTTATCTCAGTTTGTTGAGGTCATGCTTCCAGGTGTATCCTCTGTTTGGCTCAAATACATTTTTGTAAAAATTCTCTACAGTTTAGACATTCTTTTAAATAATTAAAAAAAAAAATTCATTGATTTTTTTACAGAGAGGAAGAGAGAGGGATAGAGAGTTAGAAACATGGATGAGAATCATTGATCAGCTGTCTCCTGCACAGCCCCCACTGGGGATGTGCCCGCAACCAAGGTACATGCCCTTGACCGGAATCGAACCTGGGACCCTTCAGTCTGCAGCTCTATGCTCTATCCATTGAGCCAAACCAGTTTTGGCAGTTTGGATATTCTTATGTCAACAAGCTCCAACAATCATTTAACTCCATTGGAACCTAAAACCCATTGATTTCAAGTCTATTTTCATTGCCCCTCACTCCTTTCATGTCCTCACTTCCTTCCTTACTCAGTTTAAGTCTGTGGTCAAATGTTTTAATAACACTATTGAATATACTCATACCTCCCTTGTGCCTCTCTCATTTTGTTGACTGACTTGGCTACACTATAACCTTTGTTAAACTCAACTTTCCCCTACTTCATTTACATGGTTGAACTAAGCTGAAAAAAAAAAAAAGCATACTACCAAGCTGACTGGTCTTGTTTGACATTTCTGATTACTCATCTCTAGTGGAACCTTCAAGCTGCCCAACAATCAAACTATATCTCCCTAGTCCATGCATTCGTTTACGCTACTGGAAGGTTTTGCTTCCTATATACTTAAAAAAACGGAAGCCATCAGAAGAAAACTTCGACAAGCTCACAGAACCACAGCTACCCCCCTGCCAGCATATGGGTTTATAGACTCTACCTTCCCTCTTGTTCTTCTAGGTCAGTGTTTCCCAAACTTTTGACATATGGGTACCCCTTCTATAATTTTCGTAACGCTGAGTACCCCTCGTCAAAAAAAAAAGAAGATGTATTTTAATAACAATCAAATATATTTATTTTTTCTTTTTTTGGTACATACACAAAATAATAATAAATGAAAAATAAAATTATTCATAATAAAATATAAATAAAAGTTATATTAATAACATGTATTTGGATCAATGAGAAGGATGAAATTGACTTGACTCATGAGAACGTAGAATTAGGCGCAGCTAAGCACGGTGCAGTGCATATCCCCACCAAACTCCGGTGCAATGCGTACTCCCACCCTCCCGTACCCCTGGGGGTACGTGTACCGCACTTTGGGAAACACTGCTATATCTTCAGTCTGTGCTCCAGACCATACATCCAACTTCCAAGGTAATGTCTCCACTTGTATCTCTAAACAAATGTCTGAGAATCTGATTGCCCACCTCCATCCAGAGAAATTCCCATAATGTTGCCCTTCTCAGTTGGTGGCAACTTCATTCTTTCAATTGCTCAAACAAACAAACAAATGTTGGCATCACCTTAACTCTTTAACACCTCACATTCTAACTCATTAATAAATCTTTCAAAATATATTAAAAATATGACCACTTCTCATCATCTCCATTATTACCACGCTGATCCAAACTACCTTGTAGCTGATCCCACTTCTGCTATATCTGGCAAATATCAAAGCTGAGATTCAAACCCAGTTACTCCATTTTGAAGACCTTGGTCTTTTGTCTGGGCTCTGCTCTCTCTGCCTCTTTACCTTGGTGGCTGCAAATGTAGGAACCTCCCCTAAATCCTTTCCCATTCTTTCCATTCCTCCTTAGTAATGGAATCTTACTACATTCAAAATGACACTGTGGCCAAATAAAGACTATCCTTCTCAGCTTCATGTACAGATAGATTGGCCATGTGACTCAGTCCCGACCAATGAGATAAAAGCAGATGTTGCTTGGTGGAACTTCCAGAATGATTACTAAAGGAAACACACAGCTGGTCCACACCCTTTTTGCTGCCTGAATTGAGGACTTGGTGGCTGGAGCTCTAGCAGTGTTTTTGTTCCCGGAGATGACCTTAAGTATGTATGGAAGCCACTCGCTAAAAAGCAGACATATAGAAGCAGTCTTGGTGTCTCGTGACTTTATGGAGTTGCCACATCAGCCCTAGATTGTGCTGGTCCATATAGGGACTCTTTCACGTGGACAAACAAAGGCCACTGTAGTCTCTTCTCTGCGACTTAAAGCTTAACATAATTCCTGTTAATTTACCTTGTTACATATTTCTTCTGGATCTTTTACAGAACCTACAACAATTTTGACATTACAAAATCTATGACAAGAAGAAGATAATAACAAGATTGTCCATTGTGTCAGAATTTTACTTATGTGATGTTTATGACTTAAAAAATAAAATAATTTATAGTCTTGATCTTTCCTGTTATTGAGATATCTTAAATCTCCAAATCACAAGTCTGCCTCAAGGCTATGAACTGTAGGCCTATTTAAGCAGAGAAGCAATTGAATCTTACAAATGTGGAAAGTTGTTTGGGAGGTGGTTCTGTGTGAAATCCCTCTTGAAATTCAGGCCTTAGGATCCAGATGACATTTATCTCTAAGATGAATTTTGATGGAGAGAGCATGTCCTTCAAGCGCTATCTTTCACTGGTGTCTGGACAAGTTATTATTATTTTTATCTGTAGAACATATATTAAAAATAGCTATTCCCTAGGGCTATTTGAGATAATAAAATGTATGCGACAGGGCCTAGTTCATAGTAATCAATAAATGTTTGTTCATTCGTCTTGATAAAATATTACATTTTATAAATGCTTTAGAATTTTTAAAATGTGTTCACATTCTATACAGTTACTGTCAAAATACCAAGCACCAATTAACACTTCACCTAAGAGCTGTTGGATGGTTGTATTTTAATTACTTTAGGATGTGACCAACTTTTGTGGAGTTGAGTTAGTTGGCTTCACTATTCCCCTGCAACATTTCCTTTGCACTTGTTGATTTCCATGGCTACATGATAATTGCTTCCTGAGAAACAAAGGAACACATGTGTTTAGAAGTAAAAAGGAAGCATACAGATCACCTATTGAACCATAACCCTGTAAAACCTGATATAAATGGAAACTTTTCTTTTTATCATAGTGTGTTTGAAGTGAAGGAATTCACATTAGTCATTCGCTCAGTTTTCAGTCTACGATAGATGTCCTTGTAAGGGGACAGATTGTGTCAGGCCTTGTGAACCTAATATACCCCCAAATGTTTTGTGAGATAGAGTGTTTTTACAACATCCAAATTTCTGAGTCGTGGCCAATCTAGAAAAGTGATTCTAGGTAATGGGAAATTTGAAGGTAAAGAATGAGTGGAAGGAAGAAATAAGTGACCACTCTAAAACGCACTGGCTCCTTTTTACTACACTGATGAATTGATTATTTTAGCAAACATTTATTGAGGAGGTCTATTTTTGACATCTCGGGTACTAAGTGCTCTGAAAACTCTGACGGTGAATCAGGGCCAGAGGTGGTCTTCAAAGAATTCATAGCTTAGTACTGGAAATAAAATATATATGTCCTCTACCTAAATTATGTCCTATGTGAAGTAAAATTCAGGACCTAATGTGGCTTTGAGAAGGGAGATGTCTGTGTTGAGACATTAAAAAAACAACAACATAGAAATTAGTTTACCAGGTAGACAAAAGGAACAGCATCTACAAAGGCCCAGAGGTAACCAGGCTCAGAGTTAATGGATCAGAGATAGGCAGAGGTTGATCTGGAGACTAAGAGCAGATTAAGAATATCTATGTTGGGGATAGCATTATTAGTAAGTGGGTGTTTGGTATAGAGACAGGCTTAACGTGGGGAGGGAATGCTACAGATTGAAGGTTGGAGTACCCTCAAACCTAACTCCCAGTGTCATTGTATTTGGAGGTGGGGCCTTTGAGAGGTGATTAGGTCCTGAGGGTGGAGCCCTCATGAATGAAATTAGTGTCCTTATAAAAAAGAGACTCCAGAAAGCTCCATGGCCCCTTCTACCATGTGATGACACAGTGAGAAGATGGCCATTACTAGACCAGGATGCAGACTCTCACCGGACAGTGAATCTGCTGTTGCTTTGATCTTGGACTTCCCATCCTGGGAGAAATAAATGTTCGCTGTTAAGCACCCAGTGTAAGGCAATCTGTAAGAGCAGCCCAAATGGACTAAGACAGAGAAGAAAGTCAATGAATTCAGGTTTGGATATGTTGAATGCCAGTGGGACAGGATATTCTGGTGGAGATGTTATTGTAGATTGTTAGAAGTAAAGTTTGGAGCTTAGGAGAGAAACGCAATTAAAGATTAGATTTGGGACCCACCAACACACAAGTGGAGGATGAACTCATAAGAGTCTAGCACAAGAAGAAAATATTGAGGGCAGTCTTCCGGGAAACAACCACATTAAAGGGACATATTAGAAAAGAAACCTGGGAAGGAGGCTGAGAAGGAGAAGTCAGGGAGATCTGATGAAAAACCACCAGAAAACGTCAGCTTCCATCTTCCCCCACAGTAGAGTCCTTTTTTTAATGATGGTTAGAGGATGTCAAAGCAGGAAAAAAACATACCCACTAAAGGTGCATTTAATCAGGTCCTTTTTATTCTCTTTTGAGGTTCTTTCCTAGGGATTTGCAATTCTTTTTCTAATATTCTTTTCTTCTCACTCAAAAATGAACTCCAGGAATGTACAGCCTGGAGAATGGAAGGTTCTAGGACTCGTGTAAAAAGCAATCGTCCTGGGTTATGAAGCTCCATTCACTGAGCCAGGAAGACAGTATCACACAGTGGTTATGAATCTAGCATTAGGCTGATCTGCATTCAAAGCCTGGCCCTCAAGTCTAGAGGTGAATTCTCCCAGCAGGCGTGTGCCATCCTGGGTGTGGACTGCAGGCACCTCCTTCCCAGATCCACCCACTCTCAGTCTAATTGGGATAAAAGAGAAATGTCTCCTCTGGCCTGTGGACTTTTCAAGGCCTTGGTACATATGAAGCTCTTACATATATTTATTTCTTTAAAAATGAATGAGTAAGCTGAAACTGGTTTGGCTCAGTGGATAGAGCATAAGCCCGTGGACTGAAGGGTCCCAGGTTCGATTCCGGTCAAGGGCATGTACCTTGGTTGCAGGCACATCCCCAGTGGGGAGTGTGCAGGAGGCAACTGATCGATGTTTCTCTCTTATTGATGTTTCTAACTCGCTATCCCTCTCCCTTCCTCTCTGTAAAAAACCAATAAAATATATTTTAAAAAATGGATGAGTAAATTAACAAAACAAAAATCAGCACATAGGAAATAACCATAATAAGTATATGAGCACTATAGTCTCAACATTTTTATGGGTCACTGACATTTTCACTACTCTGACCATTGAGCATGAGAGACACATCTATATGTGTCCATTTGAAAAGAAACAGAAGAACAATCATACCATAATAAAATTATAAAGCAGTTGATTTTTAAAAATATTATCCTTAGTGGATCATAACCTTGTTCCTTATTAAACAAGGACATAAATGAATCTATAGTACCTTTTATTTCTTGGCACTGTTCTGAAAACCTTATTTGCATTAATTAGTTTAATATCCCCAACAAGTCTATGATATAGAAGCTTGTCTATTATGTAGATTAGAAAACTCCAGGCAAAGAAAAGTGCCCAGGGACACATCCTATCTAATAAAAGAGTAATATGTAAATTGACTGTCACTCCAAGACACAAGATGACCATCCCCATGTGGTCAAAGATGGCTGCCTCCATGTGGACACAAGATGGCTGCCACAAGATAGCCTTCAGAGGGAGGGGAGGGGCAGTTGTGAACAGTTAGGGGTGACCAGGCCAGCAGAGGAGGGCAGTTGGGGGAGACCAGAAAGGGAGGGCAGTTATGGGGGGGATCCAGGCCTGCAGGGGAGGACAGTTGGCGGGACCAGATAAGCAGGGGAGGGCAGTTGGAGGAGACCAGGTCAGCAAGGGAGGGCAGTTGGGGGTGACCAGGTCAGCAGAGGAGGGCAGTTAGGGGAGACCTGGTCAGCAAGGGAGGGCAGTTGGGGGGACCAGGCCTGCAGGGGAGGAAAGTTAGGGATGACCAGACTGGCAGGGGAGGGCAGTTAGGGGCAATTGGGTCAGCCAGGGAGCAGTTAGGCATCGATCAGGCTGGCAGGGGAGTGGTTAGGGGGTGATCAGGCTGGCAGGCAGAAGCGGTTAGGGGCAATCAGGCAGAGGCAGGTGAGCAGTTGGGAGCCAACAGTCCTGGATTGTGAAAGGAATGTCCCAAATTGGAGAAGGTGCAGGCTAGGCTGAGGGACACCCCCCTTCCCCCGTGCACGAATTTCACGCACCAGGCCTCTAGTAGCTAATAAGTAGCAGAGGTAGGATTTGAACCTAGGCAGTCCAAATCCAGGGTCTGCATGCAACTGGTACATTACTCAGAAGGACACTTTAGCTTCAGTACCTGACTTTATCTGGGACCGCTATTGCTTATCACTAGTACAGAAGGAAAGCTACACTGGGCATGCAAAGTGAGGCTTTCTCACCAGGGCGTCAGTTGGCTCAGGGACGATGGGGGTATAAGGGGTAGGGTGGGGTGCCGGTAGGTGATGAGAGATATATCTGTGTTAAATCAAGACAACAAGCATGATAATTATTTATACTAACTGCAGTCATCATCACACAATGATCTCCTGTCACAATTTACCTCCTTCAGTACCATTGGCAGGTGACTTCAGCCCCTTGTGACAAACCCCGATTCCTAAGCTGAGAGAGAGAGAGAGGCTCAGTGCTCGTGGACAGGACAGGGCCCAAAGTGTGTGTGGCAGGGCGTCCCTAGGGAACACGCTGACCCTGGTTTTCCTCTGAGATCCTGAAGAAGCGTTTTCTCAGGGGCCTTTGTGTGAAGGGCCTAATCTTTTAGTTGGTCTCCGGGAGCTCACACTTGATGGTCCCTTCCTTAACTGAGGGGTAACTGAGAGAAATCTTGGAAGGAGTTGGGTAGAAGAGGCTCCAAACCATCAAGTAGAAACATTTCTGCTGCCTCGTTGGGAATCGACTACAAAATGAACATTTGGAATCGCTCTAGTGAATGTATCCAACATACACGACAGCACATATCTTTTTTAAGAAAACAATTAGGAACAAAATATTTTTTAATATTTTGCTCAATGAGGACGTTTTACAACTTCTTAAATACAGTTAATATCACTTACAGAAGAAAAGTACATAAAAATAAATCAGATTAGGCTTTGTCTTTTGATTAATGTCTTTTTTAACCGAACAGGAAAATACTCATTAACAAAAGTTCTGAGAACAATAAACTAACTGGAGGCTATTAATATGAAAATATTGTCAATTGTTCCTCCTGGGGAAATCTCCCTGGACAGCCCACTTCCTGAAAAATGACTCAGCAAATCTCCCCAGAAGAGTTCTATGTGTTCAATACAATTGTTCGGGCCAGTGCTTGCTTCTTATCTATAAAGTCCTCTTTGATTGATGATTCATGTTTCTTTTCAATTATGGGCTTTGAATGCAAACTATTTCTTAATGTAAACAAATGGCTTGGGTATTTAAAGCAAAACATTTCCGTTTGTTTAGTACTATTTCCTATTTGATGCCTGAAACTATATTTTGGAGAGAATTGTTTGGTTTTAAAAGAGGCAAAAGAGAATGATTGTTTAGAGCAGTGTTTCCCAAACTTTTGACATATGTGTACCCCTTCTATAATTTTCATAACGCTGAGTACCCCTCGTCAAAAAAAA
This sequence comes from Vespertilio murinus, assembly GCA_963924515.1. Lineage (NCBI taxonomy): Eukaryota > Metazoa > Chordata > Mammalia > Chiroptera > Vespertilionidae > Vespertilio > Vespertilio murinus. Next base: position 21,806,026 of record OZ004714.1, on the reverse strand, counting down.
AAGGGTGTATTTTAATAACAATCAAAATATATTTATTTGTTCTTTTTTTGGTACATACACAACATAATTATAAACAAAAAATTACTCATAATAAAATATAAATAAAAGCTATATTATAAATAACATTTATTTGCACACTGGACCATCTCACACCTCCCAAGACTGTCTTGACTTGACTCATGAGAACGTAGAATTAGGCGCAGCTAAGCACGGTGCAGTGCATATCCCCACCAAACTCCGGTGCAACGCGTACCCCCCCCCCCCAAACTCTTCCCGTACCCCTGGGGGTACACGTACCACACTTTGGGAAACACTGGTTTAGAGGAATGTGTGCCTACGAGGGGTGCACTTGCTGCGGGCAGCCTGCCAGACATGTGTGGACTCAAATGGGGCACCGGGTAGCCTATCTTTTCATAGCATGGCCCCCAAAAGTTAGAGTCCTGCATCCTGATGGTAAAGATGCTGGCTTTCCTGTGAGAGTAAAGGGTATCTTTGGCTTCTTGATAATAGGCCTTGAAGCCTATCTTGAAATTCTCACTTCTGCTGAAGAGATCTGAACTAGGTGAACACAGGATAAATTACACACAGAACAGTTGCCAAACATTCTAGAGAAAAAAAAAGAGCAAGATACTTGGTGATTTCTAATGACATTTTACAATTGCCAATATAAAAGATAAAATGAAAACCTGGAAGGGCGTGAGCCACTTTCAATAAAACATGTGGCAAAAGCTGACCACTAGGTGGTAGCACCATAATCCAGCTCTCTGACAATAGGGTTGACTTGATTCTGTGTCAGCCAGGATGAAAATGTTTTTTGTTTTGTTTTTTTTAAATTTTTATTGCTCAGATTATTACAATTGTTTCTCCTTTTTCTCCCCCATAGCTCCCCTCCACCCGATTCCTACCCCACCCTCTGGAGGATCCTTACCCCCTCCCCCCACCATTTGAAAATGTTTTCTTACACCTGGGAAAAGATCAACAAAGGCACCCTAAATTTTTTTCAGTCAAAGGACCCTAATATAACAAACAAAAGAGGTATAAGATTCAAGTATTTACTTGGTGAAGGTATTTCTGCTATAGCAACTATGTTTGAGAACTCAGAAAAACAGACAGTGTAGGTGGTTGGAGAGATTTTACCCTATCTTCTCTTAGTGAAACCACAGGTTTGCACAAAGATAAAATAAATGATCACAAAACAACTGGTCCAGAATTTTCTTGTCGAATTGGAAAAATGCCAATTTAATTAAGCGCCAACAGCACTGGTATTTGTTTCGGAGGGTCATTATTGTTCCCATCATTCCTAGGTAAGTCTTTCATTCATTCTGCAATCATTCCCATACACCCGCCGTGCGCCTAGCATTATGCTGGCTGCTTTGAGTCTAGAGAGGCATAAGGCAGATTTGTTGCTCATTGTCCAGGGAGGTAGATAAATGTATAACAGACACAATAATATCAAGGGATAGATCTTTGCTAAAGATGTGTTCAAAAAGAATTATGGGAGCTAGAAGCAAATCACTCCCCACAAGGAGGTGGCATTTGAACATGGCCTTGAAAGAGGAGTCTTTATAACAGCTACCGGTAACTCCTACTTATGCTCTTCATGTGCTGAACACTGTCCAGAGTGCTGAGCCTAATAAGTGCTTAAAAGTCATGTAATCTGCTGAAACTGGTTTGGCTCAGTGGATAGAGCATCAGCCTGTGGACTGAAAGGTCCCAGGTTCGATTCCAGTCAAGGACATGTACCTTGGTTGCGGGCACATCCCCAGTGGGGGGTGTGCAAGAGGCAGCTGATCGATGATTCTCTCTCATCAATGTTTCTAACTCTCTATCCTTCTCTCTTCCTCTCTGTAAAAAAATCAATAAAAAATATTTAAAAATAAAAAAAATCCATAATAAAAGAAAGTCATGTAATCTTCACAACGATCACATGAGGTAGGTGATGCTATTATCATCATCCCCATGTTACACATAAGAAAACAAGTTTGGGGAAGGCATGTGTAGGGTTCAGAGATGTATATAGCCTGTTCGGGGGAATAGAGCTTGGGTAACAGTAATGATGTTATGATATTCACAAAAACACCATATCCTCTCTGACTTTATAAACAGAAAAATGTGATGAGTTATATCAGAAATTTAGAACAGATTTTTATAAACCATTTTCTTAATCACTTAAAACTTTTCTTAATGACGCAAAGAATAGTAGGAATATAGTTTATTGAGGAAACACAGATCCATTGAAAGACCAAAATGCTTTCTACAATAAAATATTACACCCTAAATTTTGAAGATGGTAAGAAAAAAAAAAATAGAATGGCCCTGTTGGATCACAATTTTGAATAACATAGATATTTTTAAAAAAAAATGAACTTTCAACTAACAAACCGTATCGTCGTGCGTCTCCTGAAAATAATAATGCTATAATTTAAAAATTTAACTGCATATCCATGCCTCATGTCGAAATACTACTACTAATATAACTAAAACCACTTTTAACTATTTTATTTTAGATAGCCTTTGCAAGTCAAACTCTGTGATATCATGATTAAATATTTATTGGTTGTCCGTTTCTTACAAAGCACTGCACGGCTGTGTCAAGATTATTTATTGAACAAATATTTAGCGAGCACTTAACTTGTGCCAGCCATTATGCTCGTAGCTGTGGGTATAGTAACAGTAGCAGCAAAACAACAGTAAGGGCCAATCTCTGCTACCCCTGCATCTCCATACTTGTTGCCAGCGGCAACCCTTGTTCACCACCCCGGGCACACTCACTTCCCTGGTTATGGCCTCTTTCTACATTAGGGGTCCCTGTTCCCCGCTTCTGTGCATATGAATTAGCCATGGGTGCCCTCCCCGTCCTAGAGTTTCCAAATATCCATTCTTCAGTTCTCAGTCCCAGCGCTCTTCCTGCACTGGTGTTTTGTTCTCTTCTGAGTCTCTCTTGAATTGTTTTTTTTTTTTTAAATTGTGTTAACCATTTTTAAGTGTGCCATTCAGTGGTGTTAAGTATATATTTACATGGTTGTGAAATAAATCTCCACAACTTGTTCATCTTGCAAATTAAAACTCCGTACTCTGGGCAGGTAGGAGAGGTATGTATAGGGGGATAAACAGTGATGGAAGGAGGCTTGACTTGGGGTGGTGAACACAAATGGTGTACTATAGAATTGTACACCTGAAACCTGTATCATTTTATTAATCAAGGTCCCAATAAATTCAAGAATAAAGGAAAGAAACCCCTATAAAACTCTATACCCATTAAGCAACTCCCTGTTCCGCTCCACCCTCAACTCCTGACAACCAGCATTCTACTTTTTGTTTCCATGAATTTGACTATGTTAGAAACTTCATATAAGTGGAATCATACTGTGTGTATGAGTGTGTGTGTGTGTGTGTGTGTGTGTGTGTGTGTGTGTGTGTGTGATTGACTGATTTCCCTTAATATATTGTCCTCAAGCTTCATCCATGTTGGAACGTGAGACAGGATGTCCTTTCTTTTAAAGGCTGAATAATATTCCACTGCATGTCTGTGCCACATGTTGATTACCCATTCATCATTCAATACATAGTTGGGATGCCCTTCCTGGAATTTTTACTCCTTCTTTTCTAGTACTGTTTTTACTCTCTCTTATATTAAAATTAGTCAGGCACTTTTTTCCTGCTTTCTCATTTTTATGTTTCTTTTTTATTCATCCATCCATCCACCCAACAAATATTTATTGTGTGTTCCCTATATGCCAGGCACAGTGAGCAAACCAGAAAAAATTTCCTGTCCCCATTAACCTTGCATCCTAAGAGGAGAGACCAATACTATGCAAGGTAAATAAGGAAACAGTATTCTGAAGGTGTATGTATTAAGGGATAAAAATAAAGGAGTGGGATACAAAATTCCAGATCATATTTACAATATTGGATTTTGTTTTCAGTGAAGGCATCGCTGAGGTGATGACTTTTATTTTTGAGTTGCTATTGCAGTAATATATTTTGAAAGTTTTTATTATAATTCATTAGCATTTGCATCTTTAAATATAATGTTTAGGTTTTACTTTGTTGGAGGTGGTAGCTTTTGATTAAAGTCCTGAAGAAAGTGATGGAGTGAGCCAAGTGGATATTAGGACCAGAGTATTTCCAAAAGAGGGGGAGCACGAGGTGCAGCATGCCCGGCATGCTTTTCAGAGAATTCCCAGATGTTTGATGTATTTTGATGCTATGATAGACGGCAGTGTTTCCCAAACTTTTGACATATGTGTACCCCTTCTATAATTTTCGTAACGCTGAGTACCCCTCGTCAAAAAAAAAATGGATGTATTTTAAGAACAATCAAAATATATTTATTTTTTCTTTTTTTGGTACATACACAAAATAATAATAAACAAAAAATAAAATTATTCATAATAAAATATAAATAAAAGTTATATTATAAATAACATTTATTTGCACACTGGACCATCTCACGCCTCACAAGACTGTCTTGACTCATAAGAACGTAGAATTAGGCGCAGCTAAGCACGGTGCAGTGCATATCCCCACCAAACTCCGGTGCAACTCGTACCCCCACCAAACTCTTCCTGTATCCCTGGGGGTACGTTTACCACACTTTGGGAAACACTGATATATGGTATGATTTTGGATTTCATTTCCTAATTGTTACTAATATATAGACTTATATTAAAAATTTTTTTTCATCTATAGACCTTGCTAAATTCACTCATTAATTCTGTTTGTTAATCAAAAAATACTTTTCTCTTACTGATCTTCATATGTTTTATTTCTTTTTTTAAATATTTTATTGATATTTCACAGAGAGGAAGGGAGAGAGATAGAGAGCTAGAAACGTCAATGAGAGAGAAACATCAACCAGCTGCCTCTTGCACACCCCCTACCGGGGATGTGCCCACAACCAATGTACATGCCCTTGACCGGAATCGAACCTGGGACCTTTCAGTCTGCAGACCGACGCTCTACCACTGAGCCAAACCGGTTTTGGCTGTTTTATTTCTTTATCTTGCCTTATTGCCTTGGTTAGGCCTTCTAGATCAAATTCAAATAGAGTTAGTGATGTTTTCCTGAGCTGAGGAGGGCAATGACATTTTTTTTCAACTAGTGAGATGTTAGCATGGTTGTTGCTGTGTGTTTTTTTGTTTTTTTTGGGGGAGAGGGGCAGATTTCCTTTATTATATTAGGAAATTCTATTCCTAGGTTACTTTTTTTTTTTAGTGACACGTCGAAACGTATAGAAATATGAGAACTACCTATAAACGTGAGAGAATTACTCCCACAGGAACCTATGAGGTAGGGGTAGGCGGGTGAAACTCAGACTGTACCAGGGCTCTGACCATAAGTGAACACCAGGTTATAGTCGTCAGGTTGGGCCTCCTCCTCTTGGTACCTTCCTCCTACCTCCTGGCCACCCTGGCCTTGCCCCCCAAGCTCTATGCCTCCCAGAGACCTCACACAGCAGAGGGGGCACCTGTGCCAGGGAAACGCATGCCCATAATATGGTTCCCGTACAGAGTGAGGAGGCTGGGAGTCCAGTCTTGGTGAGGGAGGAAGGTAAAAGACGGACTGAGTTTTATTCGATTAATAGACTTAAAAAGGAAGCTGGGGAGTATTTGAAATCTTGCAAATTGTTTGGCTCAAAGACACTATCACACTTAAAAACGCAGACGCTGGTTTCTAATTCCAGAGGGACTAAGATTCCTATCGGAGTAACAAGACACAGACTCAGCGATGCAGGAGGGGAAAAGGGGGCCCCAGGAGCAGGGCCTTGTCAACACCACACATAGCCTGAGTCTGTGTCCCAAAGATCAGCTTGGGGCAGGAATTCCCAACCTTGGCACCATTTGCCCTTGGGGCTGGATTGTGCTGTGCATTGTAGTAGGTCATTCAGCAGCAACTCCCTCCTCTGCCCACTAGGTGTCAGCACCACTTACCTCCAGCTTTAGCAATAAAAAAAATGTCCCTGGACATTGCCCTGGGGCTGGGGAGGGACAAGAACCCCTGGCCTAGGGCCACTTAGCCACCGGACAGCGGCCTGGTTTGCTCTAGGAAGCCATCAGTCATTTTGAGCTGCAGCTGGGAGGAACAGCGGGGACATTCTAATCACACACCCCATTCACTTTTATGGGCATCTTGGAATAATGGCTGTTTAAAAAAATTTTCCATTTCCTCCTTTTCTCTTCCTTATTTGGGCGAGCTTGTTGTCAGCCTTACGGGACAGGGAAGGTTGTTTTTCTTAAATGTTGGGACGAGACCATCTCCTGTGCGCTCAATCTGCTGTGGACTTCCGGCAGGAAATGGCACTCCAGGAAAGTTTTGAATAAAAGGAAGATGCTGGCGAGGCCGTGGAAACGGGAAGTTGTTGCCGGTGTCTTCTGCGGCTGAGAAGAAAGTGGGAGGCCGAGAGAAAATTCACTTACCAGAAGGGGGAGGAGCAGCGAGGGAGGCATAGGAGTAGAGGAGGGGTGGGGAGAGCCGAGGGGCAGATGAGGCTGTGGGGCCGCCAGCTTGGAGAGCCTTGAATCTCCTGGTGGGGCCGCTGTCCTGGAAAAGGATGAGGGGCTGAGTCATAAGAACAGGTTCCTGTAGGTGATTTGCTTAGTATACTACTTTGTAGTATAGTGTTTTGCTTAGTATACTACTATGGTGATTTGCTTAGTATACTACTTTGTAGTGTATAGTGTTATGTTATTCTAAACATACTCTGTTTGAATTAATGCAAATGTCTCACTGTATATTACAGGCATATGCCTACTCTGCACAATCCCCCTTGAATAAGCAGAGAGAAAAAGAGAAAGTAAACGTGGCAACATTTTTTTTTTTAGCAACTGGGGAATCAGATTTTTAACAACTGGTCTATGGCCGTGCATTGTGTTCATCTTGTAACTCTTCTGTACGTTTGAAAATTAAAAAAATAAAAATAGCCGAAACCAGTTTGGCTCAGTGGATAGAGCATCGGCCTGCAGACTGAAAGGTCCCGGGTTCGATTCTGGTCAAGGGCATGAACCTTGGTTGCGGGCACATCCCCAGTAGGGGGTGTGCAAGAGGCAGCTGAAAGATGTTTCTAACTCTCTATCCCTCTCTCTTCCTCTCTGTAAAAAAATCAATAAAATATATTTTAAAAAATAAAAAATAAAAATCTGGGGTATGTATGTTGTTTCTTTTTAACTATGTGATATGTAAGGTTGGGTCATCACTATTACATGTTCTATCACTATTACATCACTATTACATGTATGTGGCATTACCTATGAATTTGCCCTCTATGATGTGGCGTATGGGACCAAAGCTCTCTTCTGAGCAGAGCAATTTGTCATCTTGCATTTATGTGTTCTCAGGTTTTGATAAAGTCAACCTGGAATTGCCAGATTTTTGCCTAATTTGGACCAACGTTTTCTCACAAGTCAGAGGCAGCTCTCAACGTGTAGCGTTCACTCATTCCTTGAATAAGCATTTATTGAGCACCCACTGTATATAGGGCAATGTGTTAATTGTTATGAAGAACACAAGTAGAATTCCAATAGACATTCTGTTCTTAAATAATCTGATGACTTGACGCAAATTAAAAGCTTTGCGCATACACGACTTTAACACAAGATAGAAGAAAGTCACTGTTTTGTGTCAAGCCTTAAAGGAGGGGAGCATTTGCATTTGGACAGGGGACAAAGAAGGGAAGGTTCTATAATGGAGAAACATTAAGGGTGGAGAAGCGAAGGAGATGGGTAACCAAGGAAGTAGCCCAGTGATCTCAAAATCCTGTCCTATTGGATGCTACATTTTTCCTACACAAGCCTCATGCTTGGGTTTGTGGGCAATGGTATAGTTGTAGGAATAACTGGGAGGATGGCTTTAATTATATAAGTAGCATAAGTGATCCTGTATAATAGAAGGCTAATATGCAAATTGACCAAATGGCAGAAAGACCGGTCGGTATGATGTACCCTGACCACCAGGGGGCAGAGCCTCAGTGCAGGAGCTGCCTCCCGGAGGTCAGTGTGCTCCCACAAGGGGAACATTGCTTAGCCAGAAGCCGGCCTCATGGTTGGCAAGTGCAGCAGCGGTGGTGGGAGCCTCTTCCACCTCTGCAGCAGCAGCAGCGCTAAGAATGTCCAACTGATGGCTTAGGCTCCCCAAAGGCTCCCGGACTCTGAGAAGGTGTGGGCCAGGATGAATAACACCTCCCGTCCACCCCGAGTGCACAAATTTCATGCACTGGGCCTCTAGTATTAAAACATGTTCCCTAACAAGTCCACTGCATTTAATAACTTTATAGTGTAATGGTTTTAATTCCTACCAAGTGTGTAGTTACTATCTTTGAAAAACAAGTGAGTAATTATAGCAAGCATCAGGCAGGAACTCTCTGAACCGTGTCAAGGTTAATAATAAGTAAAATGTTATAAGTGGAGACAGGACAGCAACAGCTGTGCAACATTCTTGGAAGCAGGGATTTTGATAGCATGAAGTCAGACAGTGAGCTCAGTTTTGCAGCTACTCTGGCTGAACAGAGAACTCTTATGATAATTGTAAGGAAAACCACCTTTCTTTTATAAATTACAACTGAATCTCACTTGAAATCTGATGTCTGAGACTGGAAAACCAGGGGCATGTGGAGCAATGTTGGAAGAAGACTCAGATCAAACCTACGAGAATGTCCTGGCTGAGATTCAGTCCTTTGAGTTACCCATTGAAGCTACGTTAAGGTAGGGCTCCTATATAATTTATTGTTTCTTCCTTAGTGGCCATGAGAGGGTTTAATTCACTTCTTTTTACACTTTTCTGTATAACAGAATAAAAAAATAGTCTTAAGAAATAGTTACAATTCTGTGTACACCTAATCTCAAAGTTTCCTTAACCTTAGATAAATTATAATAAATAAGTAATCTACTTTTTTGGGCATTATATTGTTTCCTGATTCATCACAAGTTTAAAAAAATATAAGCAACTTTCAAGTGATCAAAAAAGGCCTTATGCCATCTCCAAATAGATGTTCCATCTCATTTATATGAAGTTGCCATTGTTTTCTTTCTAAAATATTTCTTGGTGAAAAGGATGGGAAAAAATTAGACCTAGCAATGAAACCAATTTATGTTTGGTGGATGTGAGTTGTAGAAAAAAAAAAAAGAAGACTATTTATTTGTATCGTTTGCAATCAAGTATCTGGTGGCCTCTCAGATATGTATTTTTTAATTTACACTTAAGATTTAAAAATAGCTTCTTTGGTGATATGGGGATTAATTTGCAGAGGTCAAGAACAGGATTGAAATAATAGACAATGTTTCTTTGTGCTAGAAGGGCACCTTTTAACATTTAATTCTTTCCAACTGTCTGCCTATATCTGACAATCACTGTGGGAATGGAAAGGCAATCACTGAATGTGATAGTGACAGTCAATAAATATTTGTTGACTAATATTTGTAGATTAAGTGAAAAGTTTGTTTTTTTTTTTCCTGGAAGTGTTCTCTCTTCATTCTCAGAAAGGTCCCAAGGCCAGGTGCTTTGAAATTCACTACAGTTTAAATCTGAATGTATTTCTACCAAGTATTCAAATTTGATTTTGCACTAAATATATTTTGAATCTCTTCCAAAGGCCTAGGGTAGTGTAGGCATGTGAAGCTTTGATATATATTGGTTGTTTCTTAGATTATCAATATGTAGGTCAGTTGCAAAATCGTTACAACTTCATTGTAACTATTCTTTATACCTTCATTTTTTTTTTTTTAGCATGATGTCGAGAAGGGCAAGTAATTTTAATATCCTGATTCAACAGTAAAAGAAACCAGAGCTTTTTACTAATGGGAAACTCATTTTTTTATATGGAACATACTTTATACTATACATGCACCTTCTAAAATGTGTGCATTTGCCTGACGGCTGGGTCAGAGGTCTAAAGGGAAACAAGAGCAGGGGGTGGAGGGAGCCTGGACATGTGTCAGTTACTTTGGTCTCTGCTGCCATGGCTGCTTCAGAGCTTTGGCCTCACCCTCACCCTCTTCATCTGCCCCCTGGTCTCACACTCTGGCCAGTGTCTACAGACTTCATTCATCCAGTCTTTCTCTGACATTGGACCGGACTTCCTAGAAGGTTCTTGGATCTGCTCCACCCTCTGTTCTTAGGGCAAAATATCCCCAATCGTTACCTGGTTTTCCCAGAGAGAAAATCCATGTAGATCTACAGTCCCAGCACTGTCCCAGCATCAGCCACAAGGGTGGGGACAGCTCACATATTTTTCCCAGGGGCTGTCCTGTCACCACCACCGGTGAACCTGGGGGTCCAGTTAGCTGCGTGTTTAGGTTATAAAATAAATGGAGCATGCTTTTCCAAGGCCTGCTGTGAAAACATCTCAGTGCTCTTTTGGAGGATAGTGGAGGACAGACACAGAGCTCCTAACAAGCTTTATCAGGGACGCTGTTTTGCCAAAATTGGTTTTCTGAAGCTGTTGCTAAAATTATTAATTAGATGAAGACTTCTTAGGTTGGAATTCAGTGCCTTTCTACACACACCTATGCACGGCATAGTACTCCAATGTCAACGATTCTGTTCCCCCTGGAACACGTGAGCTCATGTGGCCAAATAGAAGACAGGCATTCCACTTTGGCCAAATTGGAGTGATATCTGGTTGACATAAGCTCTGAGATTTTCTTCCTCCAGGTGCTCACTGGTTCCCTTCCTTGATTACCCTTCGTTCTTCCTCCTGCCTGCCCAAATCCAGCCCATCTTGCGAGGCACAGCTCAAATGTCTTTCTTCTATGAAGCCTCTCCTGATTCCCTCCCCCAACTGATGTCAACATTCCATCCTTGGAAGCCCCAAAGAATCCAGGGCATTTTGACTCACACGGCGGCGTGTGTGTGTGTGTGTGTGTGTGTGTGATTTTGTATTATAACCATTATCAGAGGAGAGATTCTATTTTCGGAGGATGTCTTATTTTCGGGGAAACACGGTAGTAGCTAGGCAGGGAGGCTGGATAAAGGCTTTGGCTGGAGGGGGGTTGGCTGGTCCTGTCACGAGGCCCTGGAATGGATGGGGAGGGAGGGGCTGGGATGGGTCTGGGGATACGGGAGAGAAACTGCCTCAGGGAAAGCCCTGCACCTTGGAATTGAGGTCGAGAGGACACCCAATAGTTGTATGTGTGTTTCCGTGTCACAGAAGAAAGGCACTGCTTCACCAAACATTTCCTACTGTGCAACCCTGACGTCCATTGGTTTCCTCTCCCTGCACCCCTTGTCTTTCAGGAAGGAAATCTGAGGTGCCCTGCTCAAGATCAGTGTCCAGATGAGGGTCAGGTGGGGGCTGCTCTTCTGACAAGGGGAGCTCAGAGAGCTCAGTGACTCAGGGTTCCTACCAATGTCACATCAGGATGGCCCAGCGGCCCTTTTCCCCAGAGTGTGCACGCCCTCCTGGCACGCTCACCCGGGAGAATAGGTCTCCTCCACCTGAGGAGGTGTGAGGGGGTTGCCGAGACCAGGGGCCATGCTGTCGGGGATAGTCAGTGGCCCACGTTCTCTTTCACCTGCCAGGCTGTGTTCCCCGAACCCTTCACTCTTGGCTACTCCCGAGTAAGCTTCTGCCAGCCGGTCTCCTGCGACTCCCCCAGTGGGTCCCTGAAGGCAGACAGTCTCAGGGAAAGCCCCTTTGGCCTTCTTTTTGTTTTGTTTTGGTGGAAAAGTGAAGACCCAGATGATGCTGAAGTCCTGTGTTTGTTTTCATTCTATGGTTGAAACGGGACCACCGCCCATAATATGAATGTTTCAAGGATGGTTTTAGGGGTGATCTGAGGCACCAGGATTTTTTCCCGTGGTTTATTTGGGTTGCCGATACAATACCCATTAAAGACATTGCAGGCAGCTATAAGCAATTGAATTGAGGAAACACTTATCTCAACTGGTTAATGTATATGAAATGCTTAGCACAACGCCCACCTAGTATAGTGCAAATGCGTAATAAGTATTAGCCCTGTATCCCAGGGTGGACAGTGGAATTGGGTATTCGCCATGCAGATGGTCAATGACTTTGAAAGGGAGAGATATAAAGAAAGGCCGACTACTGGTGCTTGCACTGCACTAGCATGTCTTTGCTTTGGTCATTCAACGTCTTCTGGCTGTCAGACTGTTGGCAGGCTGAAACTCGCTAGCAAGGTGAGGTCTGGAGTTAGTGTTGCTGCCCTCGTCCTTTTGCCCTGGGCACCACTGTTTCCATAGCGAGACCACGGGATGCTAATGTCCGTCGGATTGTCTCATTTTCTTTAGGCTTTCTAATTTTTCACTCCAGTTCCTCTGTTTGGCCTAGTTTCTTCCAGCTCCTTATCAGGCCCTCGCTTTCCGGGGCTGTCCCCCGGGAGCTTCCTGGCCTTTTGGAACCACCCGAAAGAAAACCGTTAGTACCAGTGTAACATTACCACCTTCTTTGAGTAAGGATAGTGGATAGGCTTCACCTAGCACATCCGTTCCAATGCACTGGTAGTGGTTGTCTGAATCCCATGCGGAGAGAGCCATTCTGGTAAATCAGTCACGGCAGCTATAGTATTAGGATAGGGCAGCGGCAGTGTTCATAATATTTATCCAATTTATCCCAGAGCTTCCTGCTGCCAGGCCTCACCCATTTGGCCCGCTCTCTGGTGAATCCACACTCCAGCCTGGATGTGGCCATGATGCCTCTTGGGGCCCTGCAGGGGAATTGTTAGCTTCTTAGTTACAGCACGTTCCAAAAACGACAGCCTATCTTAACCAATTTGGGCCCCAACGTTGCAGTGTGTGTCTTGTGGCCCTCGCTGGGCCCAAGATAAGCAAATCATGGACATTGAAGGGCGTGTGAAGTCAGTAGGAGGCGGAGAAAGGGGACGCATCCAGAGAAAGCCCTGCAGATGGTGGGGAAAATTGGAGGAAAAGGGAATTGTACAGATGACGTACCAGAAGAAATTTTTGCGATTGTTTTATGATAACATGATTGTTTTACACTTGTATTCACAGACTCTCTCGGGCACTTTTCCAAAAGCTGACCATGAAGTTTTACCAGTTTAAGGGCAAACAGGATATTGTCATTCCTTTGACTTGAATGTTTTCAGGAGTGAAGAAAACATGCCTTTAGGAAATCCCAGAAAACATTTATTTAAAAAAAGCACAAAAAAAGCAACTCACAGCCTAAACACAATAAAATTTTAGGATGACATACTAAAAAATATGACTGGTCAAATTCAACTGTAGATGTCCTAAAATGCTCTTGCTCTTTATATCTCCAAACATGTAAGATTTCTATGAAATCATATTTCATTAAGCATATTGGTGAAGATCAAAGGCCTAGGTTTTTGTTAAGTTGTTTGATTTGGGCCTTCGTTTCTGGAACTCTGAAATGGGGGTTATAATAAAACGTATCTCAAATGATTAATGTATAGGAAATGCTCAGTACAGTGCCTGCCTAGTAAATGCTTAATAAATATTAGTTCTCATTATTACGCCTAATTTACATCTGGGAAATATATTCCAGTTATACTTTAATGAATATGCGCTTTAGAATATTGACCTAAACAAGCACTCACGGCATTAAGCCAAGTGCAACCGCGCAGGTCCCACCGAGATGAGCCAGCCCAGAGCCTAGCACAGAGCTTAGCACAGAGCCTGCCACAAAGCAATGATTCGAGGAGATAGTTGTTGAATAAACAGATCCAGGGCTAGTCATATGTGAACTTCTCTGCGGCTGGCTCACATAAGAAAAACCGAATTTATTTGGCTTCGCTTTCACATTTCCTTTTATTGTTCTCCACCGTGGGATCCAGATCTTTATGGGACAACAGGTTCCTGGACGCGGTTTTACAGCACTTGTCCTCCCGGGCCTGCGCCCTGGGCTCTGCGGATGCTCTCCTGCACTTGCAGAGTGTGGCCACTTGGTGTCACTGCACCAACAAGGCAGAAGCTGAGGAGGGCTGCTGTCAGGACATCCTCAAAGAGTAGCTAAACAGGCCATTACCTCCTAGAATCACGACACAGCTTGGTGAACTATTATTGTCCCTATTTCATATTTGAAGAAATCGAGGCTTCCAAGAGTTAAGTATCTCTCCAAAGGCCCAACATCTAGTAAAAGATGAGTTGGAATTCCATCCCAAGCAGCTAAATGCCAGACCAGGGCAGCTGCCTGCTCCAGCCTCCCAAGGTCCGTTATTAGTGTTAGCTTATTAGCGTCCTTATACAAAGACTGCCTGTGCTTTACATTTTGGCTCAGTTTTACAATTATACAATGAGGACCCTGAAACCATGGAGGAAACACCTGAATGATATTAGCAGTAGGCACACAAGTCCCTTGGTTGAGAAACTGAAGATCAGGAAGTCAGCTACAGGGTTTCCAGGACTGGGGAAGGGAACCTTCCTGTCGAGTTGCACCCTACCTCGTGAAACATGCGTTTGCAACATTAAGCTTAGCAACATTAAGGTTAACTTAAGAAGTATCTGCTTGTAGGTCATTCATTTAGCAGCTATTAGCTGGGCTGGGCAGTAAACAATGCAGACACTGTTTCTATGTCTGGATGTGGAGACAGACCCCGGATTTATTTACCACCACATGTGCCTCAGGACAAGCACTACCTCCAAGGACAACAAAGAGGTGCTTGACTCAAGAGCAAGATCTGGGAGGTTCACTAAAGTGGATCAGGAACCAAGAGCCTCTAACTCAAAGACATGGACCCACTTCCTCCTCCACATTAGAGGAAATTGTGGAAATCAATTAGCAAAGACTAAATTAGATAATATAAAATTTCAGGCAGTTTCTACCAGTTGAGCATACAGGGGAAAAAAATGAGGTTCGAATTCAGAAAACCCTGACACAAAGTTAGGATATTTTGTTAACGGTTTTTAAAAAAGAACATTTATGTGTTGGTTTTATTTTTATTTTATCAAGAGGAAGCTAAGTTCTGGGCTTCCTGGTTTAATAATAAATGCCCGATAATCCTAGTCTTCAATGATTGAGCTCTGGGCTAAACATTACACACACATATATTACCTCTTTTAATCACTACACAGCTTGGTGAGCTAAGAACTATTATTGTCCCTACCTCATATTTGAAGAAACTGAGGCTTCCACGAGTTAAGTATCTCTCCAAAGGCCCAACAGCTAGTAAAAAGTGAATGGGAATTCCAGCCCAAGCAGCTAAATGCCAGACCGGGGCAGCTGCCTGCTCCTGCTCCTCCCAGGGAAGGCTTCCCCAAGGCCGGTGATTACTCTGAAGACAAGCGGCGTCGTGACTAAGAGTTAATTGACAGGTGAAAGCTTTAATTCACTGGCTGGGTTCACACTGGACGCAGAATGCAGCTCCTGCCCTGCCAGTCGTCCCGGTGTGCCTTTCGCCTGCCAGAGGCCCGAGGAGAGATTCGGGGTGGCTCTCTGGAAGTCAGCGTCCACTGTCTGAAAGAGAACTCAGCGTGCAGGTGCAATCTGCCCGTGTGTGCCCCACGCCTGTCCGACCTCCTCAGACCAGGCTGACTAAGTCATCTATCCCTCGGGAAAACAACTTTGGAACATTCTTCTTGACTGACTTTTTATTTATTTAATTTTATTTATTTATTTGATGTGCTGCAGAATTTTATTTTATATTATTTTTTTGGTTTTTATTTTTTTGAAATTCTTTTTTGAAATTTCTTTTTTTAAATATATTTTATTGATATTTTACAGAGAGGAAGGGAGAGAGAGAGATTGAGAGAGAGAGAGAGAGCTAGAAATGTCAATGAGAGAGAAACATTGACCAGCTGCCTCTTGCACACCCCCCACTGGGGATGTGCATGCAACCAATGCACATGCCCTTGACCGGAATCGAACCCAGGACCTTTCAGTCCGCAGACCGACGCTCTACCACTGAGCCAAACCGGTTTCGGCTTTTGAAATTTCTTAATTAAGGTATCACATATTTGTCCTCATTCCCCCATTCTCATCCCCCACCCCTCCCCATGTATGCCCCCTGCCCCCTGTTATCCTTGACCACTGGTTAGGCTCATATGTCTGCACACAAGTCTTTTGGTTGATCTCTTCCCTTTATCCCCACCCTCCTTCACCCTCCCTCTGAGGTCCGACAGTCTGCTCCACGCCTCCTTGTCTCTGGGTCTGTTCTTGTTCATCAGTCTCTGTTGTTCACCATTTCCTCTAGATGAGTGAGGTCGCGTCCTACTAGAAATACACTTATAAGAATAGAAAATGAGACAAGCAATAATGGTTATGCTGAAAGGCAAATGCATCAGTCTGTAGCGAGTTTCTTTCTGTAGCGAGATCCACTTTCAATGTCAAAGAGTTCCTTATGTGTGCATTGGGTCAGCAATGATATTTCAGTTCTGGATGGTAGACAGATGGTGGTGATGCAGGTCCGACCCTCTCTGGTTTGGTCCTGGGCACTGGCTGACTTTTTAACTAGAGAGAAAAACAGGAACTGGCTAATAGGTCCATCTTCTCCAACCTGCTGCTGTGTGGCTTTGGACAAGCGACTTAATTTCTGTAAGTCTCAGTTACTTCAGGTGGAATTGGAGATGGTAAAAGTACCAACACCACGGGATTGAATTTAGATCTTAGTAAAACTAGTACTAACTTAATTACCAATGAAAGTACTAATCCAATTAGCAAAGACTAAATTAGATAATATAGAGGTCTGAAGGCTTAGCAGATAGTACTCAAATAAATAGCTAGTATGGCTTTTATTTTGGCCTATAGCTGAAATTCTTAATTTTAGAGCCTTTAGAAATGTATCACTTTATTTATTTTTATTTTTTAAAAAAATATATTTTATTGATATTTTACAGAGAGGAAGGAGAGAGATAGCTAGAAACGTCGATGAGAGAGAAACATCAATCAGCTGCCTCCTGCACACCCCCAACTGGGGATGTGCCCTCAACCAAGGTACATGCCCTTGACCGGAATCGAACCCCGGACCCTTCAGTCCGCAGGCCGACACTCTACCACTGAGCCAAACTGGCTTCGGCCTACAAATGTATCACTTTAGAACAGGATTTTTTTTTTTTGGGGGGGGGTGTCACATTTGTATATCTATGTCCATGGTTAAAATGTGCATAGTTATTTAGGATATTCAGCCTTAATCTTAGCAAAAATCTTCAGGTACTAAGGAAACTGTCAGAAGTCACAAAGGGAAACCAGCAAAAGCTGCTTCAGAAGGAGAAGTGGCATATGGACTTCCTCCCTTCTTGAATTGCAGGGAAAATGCTGCTGCTTGTGGTGGGGCAATCTCTGAGGGTAGGTGTTGAAACAGGCCAGGCGTGAGGAGTGCGTGAGCAAGGCTGGCTTCCCTGGAGCTGGATAGGGGGCGGCGGGACTGGCGAAGAGCGGGGGGAGTGGTCTGGGCAATGAATGCTCAGGAGAGTGCCCCCGCCAGGAGACAGGTGCCAAGTAAGAAGCTGCCCGTGCCACAGGCCCGTTCTTCGCACCTTGCTTTCCTCTCCAGAGCAGTGAACGTTGGCCATGCACATCGACTTAGCTAGGATAGCCCGCCATTTCCTGCAGAGGCAACTGGCTTCCTTTCTATTCCCTGGATAGCAAGGCACAGAATTTGTCTTCATTTCTTGGGTTTCAGTTTCAATTTTCACAAAGTTCATTTTGCTCTCTCAAGAGCTGAACCTGCAGTTCAGACGTGCCAACACCAGGCGACGGTGCCCCAGGAATTGGAAAGGCAACCGGCTAAGAAAAAAATGTGGTGTTTACTACATAAAAAAATCAGTGGCAGGAAGGGTCAAAACACCGGGAGAGAGGGGTATGGCTTGACCCAAGGGTAAAATTTTAAATAAGCCGAGGAATGGATAAAGTTGATATCTTCTGACAAAAGTCTTTAGATGTTGTTTAAGGATTTTCGCATGAAAATCAAGCATTACCCCCCTGGGCCTCTCGTGCATCTTTGCTACCTGGGGTCACAGTTCTTCGTCACTGAATTTTTCCGGCGCTTCTGGTTTACTTCCAAGTTGAGTGCGGCCTCTGAGAACCTCCTGTGGGCAGGGACGTCCATCCACCCGGAGCGGTCCCCGGCTCATTCCTAAAAATAAATAAATATGCCCGAACACAATTTTGCACTTTCCAACGAGTGCATGTGTTTCCTTGTTTCTGACTCTCCACCACCCAGGGTCCACCAGGTCGAACTTTTCCGTAGCCTTTGCTCCAGGTGGAGGAGGGCGGTCATTTGCCGCAGCAGAGGGTCAGGCACCCAGAGAACTGGGACTTACGGTCAATAACGGTAAAGGGCCGAAACCCGTTTGGCTCAGTGGATAGAGCGAAGGCCTGCGGACTGAAGGTCCCGGGTTCGATTCCGGTCAAGGGCATGTACCTTGCTTGCGGGCACATCCCCGGTGGGGGGGTGTGCAGGAGGCAGCTGGTCGATGTTTCTCTCTCATCTGTATCTCTCTCCCTTCCTCTGTAAAATATCATAAAAAAAATAATAATGGAAAAGGCACAGACCGCACTTGGAGCACGTGGCGGGGCTGGGCGGGAGGGGACCCGCCTCCCGTCCTCGCCGTCCACGCAGCACCTCGGCTGTGGGAACGGCTGGGCGGCGGCGCATGCGCGCTCCCGAGCCCGCCCGACGCCCCGCCCCTCGCGCTCGGGGCCGCGCCGCGCGCTCCCGCCGCCGCTGCCGCCGCCCGCCCGGGGGCGCGCCTCGCCGGCTCCCCAGCTGCCGGCCAAGATGGCGGAAGGCGGCGAGGCCATAGGCAACGTCCCCGAGCATGAGCGGATCTTGCAGGAGATCGAGAGCACCGACACCGCCTGCGTGGGGCCCACTCTCCGGTAAAAGCTCTCATCCCCGCGGGCCCCCGAACGGCCACCCCCCGCCCCCGACCCCCGCCGGCCTTCCCCTCGGGAGCGGGGCGGAGAGCCCGACAGGTGGTGCGGCGGAGGGGGCGGAGGCCGGGACCCCGGCCCGGCGGGGCGGGGCGGGGCCGCGCTGGCGGCGGCGGCGGCACCTGTGCGCGCGGCGGGCCCGGGCCTGGAGCGGAGCGGCCGGCGGGCGGTGGGTGTGGCCGCCGCGGTGCCGCCTGCGTTCGCCTCCCGCCCGGGCGCCGGCGGCCTGCGGGCGGCGGGGGCGAAGGTGAAGCTCGGCCGGCGGGCGGGACTGCTGCGCGGAGGAGGCGGTCACCCTGGCGGGCGCCCTGCCGCGGGCGTGGGAGAACGCGAGTGGGGCCGGAGCCGCCCGCACCCCCTCCCGGGCGCGGGGGCCCGAACGCGGGGGCTGGTGCTCAGGGACGCGCCGCCGTGACCGCGGGTTCACCCGGCCCATCAGCCTTTTACTTATTTACGGAAGTCCCATGAATGTTGCATCGCAAAAGGATACCTTTCAGACACAGTCCCGGGCAGGGAGTGTCCCAGGCTGACTACCTGCTGCCCTAATAATAGCATGCCAGCCGGACCCTGGACTGGTCTCCCTTCCACTCTCTTCAGGAATAAGTAACGATCGTGTTAAATATAAGCCCTTTAAATAGAGGGCTTCATCCTTTGCGGCGAGGACGGCGGCATCAGGGTCCCCGGAGGGAACTTAGGGCCGGCGGACGGTGCTTCCACATGATGGTTCTCTCCGGGATGCACTCACCGCCCAGAAACCGAGTAGCGGACCTGTGATCTGTGGACCCGAGGATGTTCCTACAAAGCGAGTCACAGTGCCAGTCCACCTTGCAGAGAGAGAGAGAGAGAGAGAGAGAGAGAGAGAGAGAGAGAGAGATCAGAGACTTGGGTTTTGCCCTAATCCCATCACAAAGTGTGCAGTCAGGGGCAGGAAGCCTGTCACCTTTCCGGACCCCGGTTCCTTACCCGGAGCCCGGGTGGGGGTGGAGGGTTAGGTGTCCAGAAAGGCCAGGACACCGGGGACTTGTTTATCCCCTGCTGCGTCCCCAGCTCCAGGCGTGTATGGCACAAGGCACCCGGTACATTTTGTCCTCAACGATGTTTTTTCCTATGAGAGGGTAAGCATGCGTAGTGCGCTTCCTTAATTTTCCAACTTGTAATTCTTTTCATCCAGCTACATTGGCAATGAAAGGAGAAACGGTAAATTAAAGGGAAGCTTTGTTTTTATCTTTATTGCCCGGTGAAACTGAAAGAATACATTCTGTGGCGTGGTTATCAGAGCGGTCCGTTTTTGAAGACAGTTCTGGTTATTTATGAAGGAGATACTTCATCGTGGGGGAAATGTGCCAGGCAGTATCCATGGGGGGAAAAATGAAATGAGGAGAAACATTTGAAATATACTGAGAAACTTTTGTGTCACAAATAGAATATTTATATGTATATGTTATTCTGTTCTGTTTTGCTGGACAATTGTGTCACCTGCTCACTCTGTTGAAGCCTGTGCTCTTTCTTTGACTAACTCCAGTGACTCATACGTATTCTATTTATACACTTGTCATCTCTCATTTATAAGCTCTCTCCACACACACAGAAGCCACGGCTACTAGTCCTTTTTCTTGAACAGCATTTAAGCTGCTACTGTTTTCTCGCAGGTTTTTTTTTTCTGAGTGACGTACTGATATTAAATTATAGCAAACCTTTTATTATAGTAAAATTGAAATGTTTTAAAAGTAAATTAGTGTAGTGAAGCACCATGAACTTGCTTCAATCCAAGTGTCCAGTCTCTTGTTTTTAAAATATATTTTTATTGATTTTTAGAGCGAGATAAAGGGGTAAGGGTAAGGAGATAGAAACGTCAATGAGAGGAGATCATCGATTGGCTGCCTCCTGCATGGCTCCCCCTGGGACCAAGCCTGCACCCGGGCATGTACCATGACTGGGGATCCAACCAGCGACCTCTCGGTTCCTGGGTTGATGCTCAATCGCTGAGCCACACCAGCCAGGTTTGTAGCCAGTCTCCTTTGAACTTTTCCCCTCTCCATTCTCCCTTACTCTGGCTCATTTTGAAGCAACTCCTAGACATCAATTAATTCATAAATATTCAGCATTAAGATTAATTTTTGTTGTTATTCCCCAGCTATCTTCTATCTGGCCTGTAGGCTTATGCTGTTCTTGTTTTTCTCTGTGGCAGACTTTTTTTAGCCTGACCTTTTCTTTATTCTTTTTTTTTTTTTTTTTTTGTATATCAGCTCTGACTTTGTGGGGGAAGCCAGATGATTAAATGCGAAGCATGTATACACTCTTCACAGGGCCTTGCATATAATATGATTATTTGACCACAATGGAATTAAATTAGAAGTCAATGATAGAAAACTCTGGAAAATCCTCAAATATTTGGACACTGAATAACAGTCTAAATAACCCATGGGTGAAAGAAGAAATCAGTAGAGAAATTAGAAAGAATTTTGAATTGAAAAATATGAAAATGCAACATATTGGAATTTGTGTTATACTATTTAAGCAATAGAGAGAAATTTAAGCACTAAACAGCTGTCCTAGAAAAAGAAGAGCAAATGAAATAAAAAAAAAAAAGAAAACCAAAGGAAGGAGATGATAAACATTTGAGTGGAAATCAATGAAACAGGAAATAGAAAAAACATTTGAGAAAATCATTGCAACCAAAACCTGGATAATTGAGATCAGTAGAACTGATGAAATTTTGGGGAAGAGAATGTGAAGATACCAGTGACCAAGAATTACAAATCCTCAATAGGAATGTCAGGAATGAGAGAGGTTACATCACTACAGATTCTACAGATATTAAAAAAGATAATAAAGGAATATTATGAACAACGACATTTGATAACTTGGAAGAAATTCCTTGATGGATGCAAACCATCAAGGTTCGCTTAAGCCCTGGCTGGTGTGGTTCAGTTGGTTGAGCATGTCCCACGCGTTGGAAGGTTGCCAGTTTGATCCCCACTCAGGGCACATGTCCATGTTGTGGGTTCACTCCCCGGTCAGGGTGTGTATGAGAGGCAGCCAGCCGATATTCTATCACATCCATGTTTCTGATTCTTTCTCCCTCTCGCTTCCTCTTTCTCTACAAGTCAATAAAAACATTAAAAAAACAACACAACATTTAAAAATATATATATATTTTATTGATATTTTACAGAGAGGAAGGGAGAGAGATAGAGAGCCAGAAACGTCGATGAGAGAGAAACATCGACCAGCTACCTCCTGCACAACCCCCACAGGGGATGTGCCCGCAACCAACGTACATGCCCTTGGCCGGAATCGAACCCGGGACCCTTTAGTCCGCAGACCGATGCTCTACCACTGAGCCAAACCAACCTTGGCACAACACAACATTTAAAAAACAAAGCTCACTCAAGAATAAATAACCAAATAGACCTATATCAATGAAATAAGTTGAATTTGCTGTATAAAACTCTCCCCAAAAGCCATCTGGGCCCAAATGGCTTTACTGGTGAATTTTATAACATTTAAGGAAAAATTGATACCAATTCTATTAAAATACTCCCAAAAAAAAATTGAAGAGGAGGGACTATTTCTCAATTCATTTTGAGGTCAACATTTAACCTGATACCAAAACTAAAGAGAGACAATTCTAGAAAAGGAAACTATAGACCAATATAAACACAGATGAAAATACTCCAAACAAAATTTTAGCACGTTAAATCCAGCAGTATATAGAAAGAATAATACATTGTGGTCAAATGGGATTTATTTCAAGAAAGCATGTTGGCTTAACATTTGAAAAACCAATCAATGTAATTCACCATATCAAAGCTAAAAAAGAAAATTTGTAGAAGCAGAGAAAGCATCTTGAAATCTAACATTCATTTCTGATAAAACCTATTAGAAACTAGGGTTGGAAATTCTCAGCCTGAAAAAGGGCATCTGTGAAAAACTTATAACTAACATTGTTCTTAATGGTGGAGGATGGACTAAAGCAAGGATGTCCATTCGCACCACTTCCATTCAGCACTGTGCTGAAGGTTGTTGCCAGTATAATAAGACAAAAAGTGGATTAGACAATGTGATCATTTATAGAGAAAATCACATACAATCCAGAAAAGCATGAAATCGATAAGTTAATTTAGCAAGGATGTAGGATACAATATTAATGTGCAAAAACCAGGTGTGTTTCTGTATGCTAGCAAGGAACAATGAAATTGAAATTCAAAATTGATACAATAAAAATATGAAATACTTATAAGGTAAATATGACAAAAGGTGTGAAAGACTTGTACATGAAAACTATAAAATGTTTCTGGTAGACACTACAGAGGACCTAAATACATAAATGCACACATATGCTGTATTCATGGATCAGAAGACTCAATATTGTTAAGATGTCACTTTTCTCCAAATTGGTCTTTAGATTCAAGGAAATTGCAATAAAAACCTCAGGGGAATTTTTTTGTATTTGTGTATACAAATTGACAAGCTGATTCAAAAGATTACAGGGAAATGCGAAGGATCTAGAATAGCCTAAGTAAAATGGAAAAACAAAACAAAACCCTAACAGAATTGGAAGACATGTACTTCCTGGTTTAAAGTCTTATTATAAAGCTAGAGTAATCAAGGCAGTATATAGTACTAACATCAAGGCAGACAAGTAGAAACTGAGTAGAGACTCCATAAATAGATTCATACAATTGATCAGCTAATTTTTAAAAAAAATCCTCATCTGAGGATATTTTTTCTATTGATTTTTATTTTTATTAAATATATTTTATTGATTTTTTTACAGAGAGGAAGGGAGAGGGACAGAGAGCTAGAAACATCAATGAGAGAGAAACATTGATTAGCTGCTTCCTGCACGCTTCCCACCGGGGATGTGCCAGCAACCAAGCACATGCCCTTGACCAGAATCGAACCTGGGATGTTTCAGTCTGCAGGCTGACGCTCTATCCACTGAGCCAAACCAGTTAGGGCTTTTTTTCTATTGATTTTTAGGAAGAGTGGAAGAGAGAGGGAAAGACAGAGAGAAATCAAGGCGAGAGAAACACATTAATTTGTTGCCTCCTTCATGTGCCCTGACCAGAGGAAGTTCCCTTCTCTTCTAGTTTGTTGAGTATTTTTATTATGAAAGAGTGTTGAATTTTGTTAGATCCTTTTTCTGGAGCTATCGAAATGACTCTAGTAGTGTAAACCAAGGCAAATACAATTCATTTTCCATATTTTGTCCTTTATTGTGTTCTTTCATATTCTGAAATAAACAGTTTGCTTTAGATCACTGGCTCTTTCTTAGGGATCTGTGAGATGTGAGTATTTTCAAATAATGCTTTCAAATGAATGAATCATTAATTTTTAAAAAAATTTCAGTTTTAGTTTTTAATGTAAATATTGATAGTTATAATCCACATGAACAAAAAGCTTTTAGGAATTCTTAATAAGTTTTGAGAGTGTAAAAGAGATTTAAAAAATTGAGAGTGACCATTTTAGGACAGAACTACTCTTTTTCCTTGAAAAACAAAAGCACACAATTGTCTGTGTCATTATTTTTCCTAGTATAATTTTAACCACTGGTAATGATTTAAACTTTTAACCAAAGTAACTAATTTGTATTCACATTGAAACACTGAGAAATGTCTGTTGTACACAAACATTTTATCAGACTAGCAAAAATCATAATAAGATGTATAATACAACTTTCTATAAACACAAACATCCCATTTACAAGTTCTTAAAGTGATAAATATGAACTCTCTTATTAACATATCCCAAGCTATAGCTTCTCTATAGTATCTGTAGTAATAAAAGTGTACTATGCTGATTAGACTGATGTCCTTCTGGCCATCCTTCTGGATGACGTTCCGGACAAAGCTGCAGCGGCAGGGGCTGAGGCAGAGGCAGCCGCTGTGGTGGGGGGGCCGAGCCCTTTGAACGAATTTTGTGCATCAGGCCTCTAGTATAAAAATATGAAGCAAAAGTATATAAACTTAATTATGCTTAGTAATCAGCCTTCCAAGATTATCTATTAATTTAATGTCGCCGAAACCGATTTGGCTCAGTGGATAGAGCATCGGCCTGTGGACTGAAAGGTCCCAGGTTCGATTCCGGTCAAGGGCATGTACCTTGGTTGCGGGCACATCTCCAGTGGGGGTGTGTGCAGGAGGCAGCTGATCGATGTTTCTAACTATCCCTCTCTCTTCCTCTCTGTAAAAACTCAATGAAATATATTTTTAAAAATTTAATGTCAAGGTTTTAAGTTATCTAAAATCTTGGAAATTATCTTCAATACCTGTTCAAATAAAAAGTTTGTCAGAATAATGACAAAATTAGTTGAACACAAATTTACATTTTTAATCATCATTAGTTATGTGAAGTTGGTTTTAAAATATATTTCTGAATTAATTCCTGTAAGAATATATATTTTTTAAAGTCTAGCTTATTTAAGGTATTAGAAGATCAATTTTCTTGGAATTCCATTTATATGCATACTTAAAAATCCTATGTAATAAAAGCCTAGGTGGCATCCCTTGTGTGGTGCCCTCGCATGGTGACATCGCCACAAGATGGCTGCCCACACAGCAAAGGTGGGCCCCAGTGGCTGCTTCCCTCCCCCTCCCCCCCCCAGGCCTGGGGGTCCTGAGGCTCTGTTGCGGTGGGGAGGAGGCTGGTCCCCGAATCTCCACCTTACAAGGAGGAGGTGGGTCCTGGCGGAGGAGGTGTGTCCCCGCAGGGGAAAACAGTTTTGGGCAGTCATGTCAGCAGGGGAGCAATTAGGCGTCAATCAGTCCTGCAGGGGAGTGGATAGGGGGTGATCAGGCTGGCAAGCAGAAGCGGTTAGGGGTAATCAGGCAGGCAGGCAGGCAAGTGGTTAGGAGCCACCAGGATTGCAGGATTGGGCCTAAACTGGCAGTTGGACATTCCCCAAGGGGTCCCAGATTATAGAGCATGCAGGCCAGGTTGAGGGTCACCCGCCCCTTTCCCGTGCACGAATTTTGTGCACTGGGCATAGATAGATAGATAGATAGATAGATGATAGATATAGGTAGATAGGTTTTGGAGAGGAAAGTAGAGGGAGAGAGAGAGAGAAACATTAGTGATGAAAGAAAATCATTGACTGGCTGCCTCCTGTATGCCCCATACTGGGGATGGAGTCGGTAACCCGGACAAGTTCCCTGACCAGGAATTGACCTCCGGCCAATCATATGTGTACTTTTTTTAACCAATAAGCCAGTCAGAACAATTCTTTTAACTAAGAGACTTTAAAATCTAAATTACTAATACCCTCTGGAGACGTTATTTGATTTGTCACACACAATAAGAGGTAAAAGCCTTTCTGAGTTACTGATACAGAACATTATCGCTTTGTTCCTTTCATCTCACCCTCAGGTCCAGAGACATGAGTTGTAAAGATTAAAAAAAAAAAAAAAAAGTAACAACCTCATTTGTTCAGATATCAAAGACCTGTTCTTGGTGGTTATGAAATTCTTAACTGATTTGATCTCAAGATAGACAGAAAGACAAGCAAAAAAGATTAACAGACCAAAGTGTCTTTAATCTTTTATCCAAGAGATCTCTGTCATCCACATGGAGCAGGGGTAGGGAGCATCTGGCCCGCAGGCCATGTAAGGCCCAAGAAACCATTTGGTCTGGCCCTGCCAAGGCATTAGGGGTGAGTCAATTAAATGTTTGGCCAAATATAGCAGGCTAGTTTTTAGGTTGATAATTTTGTATGGCCCATGAATGATGTTATAAATATCCAAAATGGCCCTTGGCAGAAAAAGGTTCCCCACCCCTGATGTAGAGGGATCACTAAATAAATGGTCAAACCATAGAACTTCATTCTTAGAAACCAAGCCAAAACATACAGTCTGTAGAGAGGGGGGAAAACCCCTCAGAGAAATAGTCAGTGAAGTTAAATGTATATTGCCACTTGGGTGTTACTTCTGGGAGCCAAGTTCCTAAGCTTAAGTAGTCCGTGAGGTGCAGTTCTCCTAACAACGCAGTTTCCTGTCAGGTGAATCTGCTGGGCATCTTAGTGAAACCTACAAAACTATTAGAAGATAATTTTCAAAAAAAGATAAAATCATGACCCTTATACTAATATAAAATTATTGCGTGCCAAAGATTTTATTTAACTTATTAATTAATGAGGTAACCTGTAAGGTAATGGCAAAAAACAATGTAAACATTTGGGAATGCTGAAATAGATTTGTAATAGGCACATAATTGGTCAGTATCCCCAGGGTAACAATCACTTTCATTCCACAAGCCAAAATGTTTGTATTTTTTATAGAAAAGAACACAACAGTTTTCTATAATTTATAGAGTTGTAAACTAGCCCAAAGATAATGAAAGGCACAGATAACATAGAAAGACTTTCACAATTTTTCTTGTTGCAAACTTTTTTTTTTTTACTTTATCTTTTATGATGCTTACACCCCTCCCCCCTTTTTTTGGCCATGCAAAAGGTTTTCATTTTTATCAAAATAAAATTCATCAGTCTTCTCCCTTTTTGCTTCTGGATTTCGAGTCTTAGGAAAGTCTTCCATATTACCATTTTGGTACTTGTATGTCTTTTATTTTTATTTTTTTTACTTTTATATTTTTGTACCTCTTTGAATTTTCCTGGAGTATGGTGGTGATAAATGGCTCCAGTTTTATTTTTATTAATTTTTTAAATATGGCAAGCCAGCTATCCTAACACATTAAAAAGTAGATTATTTTCATATTGATTTGAAATGCTGTCATTATTGTTTATTAAATTTTCATATGCAGTGGGTCTATCTCTGGATTTCCTATTCTGTTCATTGTCTATCTGTTTGCATGCCGTACCATGCTTTTGATTATAGAGGTTTTATTGTATTATACCCTATGTCTAGCAGGCTCACCCTCACGCCATTGCTCATCTTTTTGTCAGTGGCTTCTTGATGACCTTCTTTGTTCTTCCAAATGAACTTAATAAATTTGTCTTGCTCTAGACAAATTCTCATAATATTTTATTGTATTGAATTTAATTTATAAATAATTTGGGGGAATAGACCTCTTGATGATGCCGAGTCTTCATATCTAAGAACATGTTTTGTCTTTCAGGAGAGTTAATTTTCCACAAATAAGTTTTAGAATTTCATAAGATTTGTGTATTTTTTGTTGTTATTTTTAATTGGATCTTTTCTCACATTATGTCTTCTAATTGTTTTGTTTGTTTGTTTGTTTTGCTTATATGTATGCATGTTGATTATCTTTGTTTATTTTTTTAGCCTTTTACTTTATTAAATTTTCTTATCTGTAGTAATTTTCTTCTCATTGATTCCTATGGGTCTTCAGAAATGTAATTGTATAATCTGTATTTAGAAATAACTTTATTTCTTCCTTTCCACTCCTTAAACTGTAGATTGCTTTGTCTAATTTAGCTTCATAGCTTAATTGCAACACAATAGTTGAGACGGCAGCAACTTTATCTTTTTCCTGACTTTAGCAGGAAAGCCGTTAGTGCTTCCTCATTAAAGAGAACGTTGGCATTTGGGCTGAGGTTTATATTTTGTTTTGCTGAGGAAATAGCTATTAATACCCATTTTATTTAGTGTTTTTAACATGAAAGTCTACTGAATTCTTTTCAGATGTATTTTCTGCATCTGTGGAGATCGTCATACTTTTTTCGTTTTTACCTTTTGTGATTGAGTTTATTAATGCATTTCCTATTATTGAATTGTTTCTGTATTCATAGGATAAATTCCACTGGGTTATGATGAATTGCTTTTTTAGTGTGCTGTTGGACTCTGATAGGGAATTTGCTTAAAAAATTTTTTTTTTGCGTTGATGTAAGTGAGATTGGTTTGTAGTTTTCTTTTTTGGTGCAGTCTTTTACAGACTTTTTCAAATAAATGTTACAATATTCGGTCAATTTTACATTTATTTTTCAAATAAATGTTATGTTCCTTTCTTGAAAGGAAACGGAAGTTCTCTTCTACTACCCTGGGAATACTGTAATTAGCACTGTATTATTGATTTGTATTTTTATTTCTTTTGTTAATCCTCACCAGAGTCTATTTTTTCCATTGCTTTTCAGAGATAGTGAAAGGGAGGAAGGAGGGGGAGAGTGAGAGAAACATCCATGTGAAACAGACACAGGGATTGTTTGCCTCCCTCACTTGCCCCAACCAGGGGGCAGGAAACAATTTCAAAACCCAGGTATGTGCTCTTGACTGGGAATCAAAGCTAAGGCCCTTCGGTGTGTGGGCTGACACGCTAATCACTGAGCAACACCTGCCAGGCTTATCTGATATTTAGAGGTTTGTTAGAATTACCCCATGAAATCAGTTGGGCCTATGCTTTTTCTTTGTGTGGGAGTGTCTTATAACTTTTCTCTAGTTCTTCTGTGATAATGTTCTCTTTTAGACTTTCATATTAAAGTACAGTTATGCAAATATAGTCTTATGTTATAATCGCCTCATTTCCCTTGTCAGTTTTGATGTTGGGTATTTGTGATTTCACTCATTTTCCTTCCTTTGATTTAGATTAACTGGTGGTTTGTCTGTTTTGTTGATTTTTAAAATTCACTTATTCCATTAATTTTCTGTTTTCTAAGACATCCATTACTGCATTTATCTTTAATGATTTATTTTATCCTTTTCTAGCTTTTTTGTATTTGATTATTTTATTGATGTAATTATTTAATGCTATAAGTTTTCTTCTGATGATTACCCTAGCTTTATTTCACATATTCTGATATGTTTTTTAAATTTAATTTGTTCTTTTAAAGAAATTCTGCTATTTCATTTTTGTATTTTCCTTTTGACCCAACAATTTAAAAAAAAGAGATCCTCACCTGAGGACATGCTTAGAGAGAGGATAGAGGAGAGAGGTAGAGAGGAAAGAAGGAAAGGAGGGAAGAAAGAGAGACAGAGAAACATCAATAAGTTGCCTTCTCTACCCACCTCTATTGGAAATCCAACCTGTAACCCAGGTATGTGCCTTAACTTGGAGTTAAACTGGCAACCTTTCGGTGCATGGGATGATGTTCAAACCTATTGAGTGACTCTGGCCAGGGATCCAGCATAGGCTTTTTAAATAGGCTTTAAAAAAATTTGCAGATGTGAAGAGTATTTTTATTTTTAAAATTTTATTAATAATTTTTAGTCTTATTACACTATAGCTAGATTAATCTGTATTATTTCTATTATTTGAAATTCATTGAGGTTTTATTTGTGGCTTTATATGACTAGAGGCCCAATGCATGAAAATTCATACACTGGAAGGAGGCCCCTCAGCCCGGCCTGCCCCCTCTCACAGTCTGGGAGCCCTCAGGGGTGGAAGGCGACCTGGCGATAAGGGGAAGGCGATGCCCCCATCACACCTCTGCTGCTGCCACTGCTGGCAGCACAACCCTTGGCTGGCCCTGGTTACCTGAACATCAGGCAGCCCTGGGCTGCTGGGCACGAATTCATCCACTGTTGGGGTCCCTAGGCCTGGCTGTCGATCAGGACCAATCAGAGCCGGGCCAATTGGGGCCTGCTGGCTGGGAGGAGGAACAGGCAGAGGGACCATAGGCCAATCGGGGCCTGCCAGCTGCGGGGAGGGACGGGGTACAGGAGGTTGGCTGCCAGCCCCAAGGAGGGAGCTGACCCTCAGCCCTGCTGGGAAAGGTGCTGCACCTGCTGTCACCCACCCCCAAGTCCCCGTCCTAGCCCGGGGCCTGAAGGCCCTGGCAGGGTTGGGAGAGGAGGGGATGGCCGCCAGGCCGGGTGCGGAAGGAACGGATGCTGATGCCCCTAGCCAGCCATGGGAGGTTGGCTGTGGGCGTGCACTGACCATGAGGAGGCACCTCCTGTGTTGAGCATCTGGTTGATCAGAGCAACTGGTTGATCATTCATTCCAGTCATTCTGGTTGTCCAGTCATAACGGTCATTTAGGGTTTTATATATATAGACTAAAGGTCTGGTACACGAAATTTGTGCACTCATGGTGGGGGGCTCCCATCAGCCTGGCCTGTGTCCTCTTGCAGTCCGGGAGCCCTTGGGGGATGTCTGACTGACGGCTTAGGCCCACTCCCCATGGAATGTCGGTCCACCATTCGGTCAATTTGCAATATTAGTCTTTTACTATGTAGGATTTTTCTAGAGGCCTGTTTGACATACTGTTTTACTGAAAACTCTATTCACTTAAACTATACCTTTAGACCCTATTTCTCGATTATTTTGTAGTAGTGCTTCCTAGCATGTTTTATGTCATGGCACAAACATAGTTAGAGTGAAGGCTGAGATCATTATGGCGGTATGCCTGTAACCTATTCAGGTGGGAAGAGGTGCTGTAATGCATTGGTCAGATAAGGTGATTTGTAAACTCTGTATTATTGTAACAAAGGTGTTTGTGGGTTTGTGTATGCATGTCTGTTTTAGTCAAGGATTTTTTAATTATATTTTTATTTTTTGGTTTTAATTGTAGGTACCACTTCAACTCAAGTTAAGGAAAAATGAAAAAAAGTAGTGGAAGGTTATTGGGGAATCTCACAAAATTCTTAGGGTAGTCATACTTCTGGAATAAAGAAAGATTTTTGAATCATGTGACTTTATGGGAAAAGATGCTCTTCTCCTAAATAATAATAACTTAGTCACTATCTTTGAATAATATTTTAGCTCACTGGATGGATATTAATGAAATTTTGGGCTCTTTAAGTATATCTAAAGAAGAGAGTCCTACTTCTGACTCTAGTTGCAAGATTTCAAGTGAGTTAAAAATTGGTATTGAAGAGACTGGTCCACTGAAAAATTAGATTAAAATTTCAATTTACATAGCCAACAGTACAAATGCCAAGCGGTAACTCTGATAGAACAGATAGAGCATCTCAGTGTAGCTTCCCTTAGCTTCCAGGTCTTTTATGGGGGATATAGAGAATTGCTAATGACTTTACCTGGGCAAAATGGGGTCCTACTGAATCTCAGAAGCTTAATTTTTTCCTGTGTACTGCCCTTTTATATTTGGGGCTTATGTATGCCCCATTCTGAAAGAAAATAAACCTACAGTTCATGTGTTTTTATGTAATGGCATGTTTAAAATCTTGGCTTTAGTTTAATTGCCAAAATGATTAATTTGTTTGCACGACCAACTTGGTGAATTTACCAAATTTACTAATAAACCAAAAATATTTTAAAAACTATTTTTGAGGTTAATAGCAAACAATTTGTATTGGGTAGGATTAAAAAATAGTTTTGAAAATTTCTGACCAGTTTTTGTGTGTGATTACTTTTAACATTGTCTTCATAGTTTTGTTTTTAGAAAATGTTTAATTTTTCAAAAGCTGATAATCATAGGATAGTTAATTGTCTTCAGATATATTTAATATTCAGCAAAATATATTTCATAGTTAGTAACCAAAATATCAGTATTAATCAATAAGATTTTAGTGCCTGGAATCTGAAAAGCATTCAGTGTAAAAATGAAATTGCTGAAGAATATAAGCAGTCTCTTTAATATGAAATACCAAATCTTAATTATTAATTATAAGAAATACAAAATTAAGCTTTATATGTCTTTTGAAACATTAGTGAAAGAATAAGTAAAAGTTAAAAAAATCTTTCTTAGGAAACATACATGTTATTTTCTCCATAGTTATTGTGATGGATTTTTTTTAATAATGAAGTAGTGAAAAATACTGAACTGTGCTATAGGGATATAATATGCTTTTTGACCAAAAAAATAATAATCCTAATATGTTACCAGTAATTTAAAAAAGGGTCCTTTCTTACATACTTACATGTGAATGTTGTTTGCTTTCCATCAGAAAAATATGTTTTCCTTAAAAAACAACAGTGGAATATGACTAATAAATCACTTACCTTAGCAAAATATAGCATGTGTTCAAAAGTTGAAGTAGCCTGAATTCCTAAGGCATTTGAGTTGGTGATTAAAGTATTAATTTTCAATGAACCAATTTTAACAAAATCTTAGTTTTCTTATATTTGTATCCACTAGGTGGCGACCTATACATAGATTTCAAGAAGGCTTTTCTGAAAGATCATTTTAAATTCTATAAGCCTGATATATCAAATAATCAAATACTGTGTGGTAACTTACATTTCAACACTTTGCTTTTATGTGGAAGATTTTATATAATAAAGATAGAAAATTTGGTTGTACTTAAAAATTTTTAACTATAAAGACATATACTTCGTTTTTAATGTGTTCCTAGTTGCCAAAATTAAAATATGTAAATAAGATTGTTAGTGTAGCAGAATATGTCTTTGTTTTCTATTCAGATGAAATTTTAAAGTTAGCTATTCTTTTAAAATTTATTTTGCATCTGCATTTTTGTCTGATTAGCAATACCTTTTGTCAGAAGAAGTACGATTTTATTGTGCTAAACTTTTAGAGGGGAGGACTAAACTCTTACATTGAAGTCATCATCTGTATATGGATCATTAAGGAACAATCTGAGGGTATGTGAAATAGTGGAAAGTTTTTTTATTTTTTAATTTTTTTTAGAATATTAGTTTCTAATGTTTACTTTCTGGTTTTGTCATTTCTCTGCATGTATTTATTTATAGGAATGTGATTAATTTGCCAGTAAACATTATAAAATGCTGGGGGGCATTTTGAAAGAAGAAAAAATTATTTTATTAAAATTGTATATTTGTTGAAAATTTATATATTAATTAGATGGATACAACTGTTAACCAACCTAGGGTTCAAAGAACGAATGTTGCTGAATGCTATTTTCTTTCTTGTCTTGCAAATTAAATATTTAAAGAATAATGATTATTATTTAAAGACTAAGGAAAGGAAAAGAGAAAATATATTTTTCAGAGTTTCTTTAGCTGAGGTCAGATGAATACAGGGACCTCAGTTTTCTCTGCTACACATTTTGGTCTTTCTTATTTTGTTGCATTTGTAATTTACAGCTGCCTAACAATTAGCTATGCCTCAGTTCTCATCCTTTTTTCTGTCCATTGGATGATTTCACCTGATGGATGCAGCCGTGCACATCAGGGATTCCCTATTGAGTCATTCTCAATTGTTGCTTTTCAAAGGTGATCTGGTTAGTTGCTGTGCTGGTAACTTCTTTGCATTCCTTGCTGCTTCTCACCATTTCTGATTGGCGAGTCTGTATAACATAATGATTAGGAGCAGTGGCTTTGGAGTCAGGCCGGCCTGGGGTTAAATCTTGGCCTTACTATTGTGTGACTTTGGATTTAAAACCTTAATCTTTCAATACCACATCTGTAAATTGGGATGCTAACAGAATATACATCATAAAGCTGCAGTGCATATTAATGAGATAATGAATGTAATGAACTTAAGTACTTACTTTGTGTTACTGCTTAAAAAAAAACAAACACTTCACCACATTAAGCCAGAAGTAGCAAATATGACTCCTCTTTTATTGGCATTTATTTATTTATTTGTTTATGTATTTATTTAATTCTTTTTACTTCATCCCTTTACCTTTTTCTCCCAGCCCTGCAACCCCCCAATGTGACTCTTCCTTAGTCAGTTAAGTCACTGTGGAGAATTGTTGACAGGGAGTGTCCATCTTCTCAGCTGTTCTCCGTATCCTCTTCCTTCACTGCCTCTCCAAATTGTCTCTATATTTAAACCTGGGGCCCTTCAGAGAAAAGAGTGCTATGCTTATGGTGTCAAGAAATTTTTGGGATAAGAATTGCTTTTGCTTTCTTTCCTTTCCTAGTGTTCGTATGCATATCCACCCTTTCTCCTTTTTTGCCGCTCTCTATTTAGTCAGATATTTATTATTGCCTTTTAAAGCACATTCTTAGAATAAATAGTTATTTTTAATATTACTTTTCATCAGAGTAGGTAGAGGATTAACTCAATCACATGCAGTGATTAGTTTTATTTTGAGTGCTTGCGTGCTAGATTTTATTTTATTTAAAAAAATTTTTTAATTGATTTTAGGGAGGAAGGAGGAGGAAGTGATAGAAACATCAATGATCAGAGAGAATCATTGATCGGCTATCTCCTGCACTCCCCACACAGGGGATTGAACCTGAAACCAGGGCATGTGCCCTGACTGGGAATCGAACTTTTACCTCCTGGTTCATAGGTCAACGCTCAACCACTAGGCCACTAGTTTGATTCCCAGTCAAGGCACATGCCTGTGTTGTGGGCCTGATTCCCAGTAGGGAGTGGGCAGGAGACAGCCAATCAATGATTCTCTCTCATTGATGTTTCTGTCTCTTTCTCCCTCTCCCTTCCTCTCTGAAATCGATAAAAATATATATTTTAAAAAAAGAAGGGGTAACAGACTGAAGGAGGAGAGGGAGGCAGCCACACATGAGAAATGTGATCCAGGTAGAGGAAACTACGGGCAAAGCATAGGATAGGAATGGGCCTGGTGTGTTTCAGGAACCACAAGGAGGCCAGTGTTGCTAACATGGAATAAGTAAAGTGAAGAACAAATAGTTGGAAATGAGGTCAATGAGATAACATGGGGGAAAATTATGTAGAGCTTTATGGACTATTATAAGAAAAATTGGGTTTTGAGCAGAAGAGAGAAATGGGGTCCAAATTATGTTTTAACTAGAATAGGTCTTCCTTCCCTGGCTGCCAGCACCGCCTTTGCTCCTGCCCCGAGCTACCTTTCCACCTTCGCTCCTCCAGAGCTGCCTTCTGCCTCTCACCTTGTCATGCCAATTTGCATATTCCCTCTTTATTGGTTGTGGGTGTTGCCATCATTGTCATGGAGTTATGGTCAATTTGCATATTCTGTCTTTATTAGATAGGATGGGATCATTCTGTCTACTGTGTTGAGAACAAACTGAAGGCACGTTGATGACTTAGTCCCAGAGAAGTAGCAGTGGAGGTAGTGAAGGTGGATTTGCTGGACTGTTTTGGTGGGGGTAAGAGAAAGAGGACAGTCAGTGATGATTTCAAAGTTTTTTGCCTGAGCAACTAGGAGAACTAGCAATTGCTGAGATGGGAGAAAACTGTGAGAGGAGCAAGTTTCAGAAAATAGGAAAGTAATTTATTTTAGACATATTTGAGATGCTTATCAGATATCCACTTGGAGAGATATGCATTTCAGAAGAGAGGTCAGGGCTGGTAATATACATCTGGAAGGTGTCACTGTGTTTATGAATTTAAAGTTCCAAGTCCAGATTAGAGAAAGTAGTATAGGTACAAAATAGATACCCAAGATCAGAACCTAGTTCTAGCTTAGCTCTTTAACAGCCCAAGTACTTGTAATTGCTTTTTTATATTGTCTTCTCTAGTATTATAATAGGTACTTATTGAAAACCTAAGCTATGGAGGCTGCCCTCAAGAAGCTTATGTTCTATATGGAAAAACAAAATGTATGACATATAAATTGAAACATTTAAATTACAATGCAAAGTCATATATGATTACATGTCAGAATGAATGGAAAGGACTATATGTTTAGCTGTCCTGCCCGTGAAAAGATTACTTGGCATTGGAATGATTGACAAAAGCCTGCTGGAGGAAGTGGGACTTGAACTAAACCTCAAACAATGGGCAACAGATTGGGGGCTGGGGGTGCATTTTGGGGAGGGTGCCAAGACTACTCTTGGGCTCAGTAATTCACTAGGAGGACTCACAGAATTTAGCAAAGCTGTTATACTCACAGTTACTCTTCGTTAACAAAGGATATAGATTTAAAGCCACCACAAGAAAAGCCTTCGAAGTAAGGCAGGGTCTAGGCGGTTCCAGGCAGAGCTTCCAGTTTGCTCAGTGGAATAGTCTGGACAGCGTTTACATCTCGCAGCAATGATGTATGTTAACTCTTATGGAGTGTTGCCAACTAGGGAAGCTTACCCCAGCCGTGGTGTCCAGGATTCTTCCTGGGGTTGGTTACATAGACGTAGCTCACTACCTGTGTTGCTGACCTCAGTCTCCAGCCCCTCCAGAGCAGATACCCTGGGCCTCACTCACTGTAAATCACATTGTTAACATAGACTGTTTGGCATTGCTCAAGGCCCCCGAGGATAAAAGGGCATCTGTCAGGCAGGAGAGTCCAAAGGCTTACCTCCCAGGATCTGGGGGCAAGGGCCAAACCTTTCTTTGGACAAGGTTAATCCTTTCTTGCATGAGGGCAGGCTGCCCTAGATGGGAGACAGCATGAGCTTAGATACAGTAGGAATGTGTCTGTCAGATTGTGGTGACTGCAATATGGCCTTGTACTTGAGAATATGAACTCTTGGAGCCAGACCACCAGGATTCATAGCCCAGCTGTCACTTGCTGGTTGTAGAATATGTGGCAGTTATATAATCTGTCACTTATATATACACAGCAAGGGTAATAATACCTATATTATAAGCTTGTTGTGAGGATTAGAGGGTTACCATATAAAGCATTTAGAATATGTCATGACACCCGGGTGAGCTGAGTGTCCCAGGGGGCCATGTGCCCCGGGTGAGCCGTACCCCCCAAAGGGGAAGGGGATCCCAGGTGAGCCGTGTATCCCAGGGGGCCAAGTGCCCCGGGTGAGCCGAGTGTCCCAGGGGGCCGAGTGCCCCGGGTGAGCCGAGTGTCCCAGGGGGCCGAGTGCCCCGGGTGAGCCGAGTGTCCCATGGGGCCGAGTGCCCCGGGTGAGCCGAGTGTCCCAGGGGGCCGAGTGCCCCGGGTGAGCCGAGTGTCCCAGGGGGCCATGTTCCCTGGGTAAGCCGTACCCCCCAAAGGGGAAGGGTGTCCCGGGTGAGCCATGTGTCCCAGGGGGCCGAGTGCCCCGGGTGAGCCGAGTGTCCCAGGGGGCCGAGTGCCCCGGGTGAGCCGAGTGTCCCAGGGGGCCGAGTGCCCCGGGTGAGCCGAGTGTCCCAGGGGGCCGAGTGCCCCGGGTGAGCCGAGTGTCCCAGCGGAAGCAGTGGGACCCAGGGGAAGGGGTGGTGAAAACCAGAGGAGGAGCGGACTCTATTCATATGGTCCTGAGATAGTCATCATAAAAGAAGCAGACTGCCAAATGAGGACCAGATTTTATTCATGGGGTCCTGAGATGGTCACCATAAAACAAGCAGATTGTCAAATGACAGTGGGGAGGGGAAGGAGACCTGGAGGGAGATAGGAGAACAACCGAGGGACTGGTATGCATGAACATAAGTACAACCAATGAACACAGAACTCTGGGGAGGGAGGGCATAAATGGGAGGTGGGGGGGGGGCAATGGTAAACTATGTACACAGAAAATACCTTAATAAAATAAAAAAAAATAAAAAAAATAGAATATGTCATGACACATAGCAAAGGATGTAGAAATAAGGAGTTTGTTCATTCATTCCTTAATCATTCACTCTTTTATGAACATTAGTAAGTGAAGACTCCTCTCCTGAGCCTCATATTTTTATTTCCAGATGCCTAGTGATATATCTAGAGGGCTGTGGCTTTTTTACTATTAACATGTTCAAAGAGAAATTAAATATTTTTCACTCAAATTATTTCTACTAGTGGCAGTACTATCAACCTAGTTTATCTGTTAAGAGATTTAGATAAATGTTAAAATACCAGCTGTTTCAAAGAACGGGCTTAAAGAATAAATTTTGGTGAATTGGGAAATTAATGTTAGCTTTGTTTTTATATACATACAGGTCTGTGTATGATGACCAACCAAATGCACACAAGAAGTTTATGGAAAAGTTAGATACTTGTATCCGTAATCATGACAAGGAAATTGAAAAGATGTGTAATTTTCATCATCAGGGTTTTGTAGATGCTATTACAGAACTCCTTAAAGTAAGGACTGATGCAGAAAAATTGAAGGTAAGAAATATGTTAAAATTCAGTTTATCTTTGCTGTCATTAAATTACTCAAGTGTTGCCCTGCCAGCATGACACAGTGGATGAGCATCGCCCTGTGAACCAGGTAGTCAATGTTTGATTCCTGATTAGGGCACATGCCCTGGTTGCCAGCTCAATCCCCGGGGGGGGGGGGGGGGGGGGGGAGGGGTAGTCCTGCGGGAGCAGCCAGTTGGTAATTCTCTCCATCATTGATGTTTCTGTCTCTGTCTCCCTCTCCCTTCCTCTCTGAAATCAATTCCGGTCAAGGGCACGTACATTGGTTGTGGGCACATCCCCAGTGGAAGGTGTGCAGGGGGGCTGATCGATGTTTCTCTCTCATCGATATTTCTAGCTTTCTTTCCCTCTCCCTTCCTCTCTGTAAAAAAAAAATTAATAAAAATATATTAAAATATATATATATATTTTTAATGACTCAATTATTAGCTTACAATACATGGTATAAACCTTTATTAAATGTACTACTTTCAGGAAGTGCATCAGTGTATATAATTGGGAATGCTCTTCATGCTTTGTTAACACAGTTGTCATGCTAATGACAGGAGTAATCCCTTTTTTAGTAAAGCAAGTAATGCATTGACTTAACAGGATTTCTTTCCATGCAGGGAAATAAACTAAAAAACTTCATACAATGAAAGGCCCCATTGACAGTTTTAGAATTTTTTATATGACAATTAGTACAAATATACAAACCTTTAAAAACTACTATATGTAATTATATTCTCAAAGTTATTTAATGATATTGAAACTCTTTTTTAGTTTAATAGCAATGTGTAATTTTCTTAAAGAAAGTTAGTCTATATTTTTGGCCACACAAGAAAAACATTATTTATTAAATGAGACCTGAATTTCTTGTCAGAATACAAATATATAGTTGTAAGCATTGTCCTACTTATCTTTCTTTACATTTGGAGAACTTAGCAGACAGAATGACCCTGGTTTACCAAAGGTTATGATTAGAAAACCATTATATAAAGGATGTTCAGACAACGAATGACCAAATACAGCATCAATGAGGTCACTGAGCATCTTTGTTAAAAAATTAATGAGATTTTTAATAAACCAGAATGTGCTTCCTCACTATGATGACCTAATGAGTCACTTAATATGTGGGAAAATTTGAGGGTGAGCTTTGCCTGCACCTGCAGCATTAAAATGTTGCTGTGGATTGAGATTTCTGTGTTTGATGTTAATCAACCACCCAGTGTTTGCATTCAGCAAAGTATGAATGTTTAATTACCGTAAAATGCAATGACCATTTCCTGCGGACAGTGAGTGGCACATAGACCTCATTGAAGTTATCAAAAAGGGACCAGTGGTCAATTGGGTCAGTGATTTGAATTGTTTGACAGACTTAGAGAAGCAAGTAAAGTTCAAAAATCTTGAGTAAATTTGAGAAGTTTGCCACAGAATCTGTTAAAAAGAACTGTCATAAGTAATTGAAGTTAAAAGCCCCTTTCAATCAAAAGTTCAAGTTCAAGCTGTAGAGTTAATTTGAATTTGCATTTCTTTGTTCTAAGTTTCTCAGGAAGCATGATCTGATTACAAGGGTGAGCAGTTACGTCAGGGCAGTTTTATGTATGTTTGTCTAACTAAGGTGAAATTATTTTTAAGGTACAAGTCACTGATACCAACCGAAGATTTCAAGAGGCTGGGAAGGAGGTGAGAACATGATACCTTTGTTGTGTGCCAATATGCGGAGATGATTTAACTGTTCGTTTAAACATACGAACATTTCTTTTCTTTTCCTAAGGTGGTAGTCCAAACAGAAGATATTATTCGATGTAGAATCCAGCAGAGG
This sequence comes from Vespertilio murinus, assembly GCA_963924515.1. NCBI lineage: Eukaryota > Metazoa > Chordata > Mammalia > Chiroptera > Vespertilionidae > Vespertilio > Vespertilio murinus. The sequence goes on along the minus strand of OZ004714.1, from coordinate 21,765,682 downwards.
AATATTACAACTGTAGTAGAAAAATTGCAGCTGTGCCTTCCAGGTGAGTTAAATTTGTCTATAATGTAATGTTGGCTTGGTAAAATTATAATTTAATGATAACATATAGTCGTTATTCATTGTGGGAATTACAGGTATTTCATGGTTGTTCCCCCCAAAAGCCTATGGTTATCTTTCTTATCCACTTTGTTTCCTGGATTTTCCTATGATGTAAATCCACGCGTGGTTGTCTGTCACAACAGTTTCCTAGAACCTTTCCATTTCCTTTCTGCCCTACTTGCCTCTCCTCAACTTTGTGTTTCTTCAGAATACTTTCCCATGGGGAGAATGTTTTTAAATTACATTTTCTTGTCCTAATTTGCCTATAATTTTATTGCCTATAGTTTTCTGTTTGATACTTAAGCAGCTTGGTTTTGGTTTTCTCACAATCTCATTTTGCTGATAAGGTAAGAAAATATTCCAAAACGCTAGGTCTTCTCCCTTCTTCATTCTTGCCTTTCCACTTATATTTTGGAAAGACTGACTTTTTAGGTTTCTGAGGTTCTGAACTCTCTGTAAAGACTCAGATATTACCGAGACATCAATAATTTTTAAAGAAACTAACCAGTACTTTTTTTTTTTTAACCTGGATATATCCTGTTTAAACAAAAGGAAGCAGGTGTATGTCATTTTTTTCCTTCTTAATATAGTAAAATCCAACACAGTGTCCCATTTTTTATTTTGTTTTTTCAGGAAGGAACTAGAACCTTCATATCCTGGGAATAGAATGAGATACTTTGTATATAATAATTGTACTAGGTAGGGCAAAACATAGGTTTATAGTAGTGAGTATGCAAAATACTGAATTTATTCTTATCTATTAATTACTAGAAGCCTGATGCACAAATTCATGCACCAGTGTGGTCCCTCAGACTGGCCTGCAGGATAGGGCCCAAACCAGCTCTCCAACATCCCCCAAGGGGATTTCGAGAAGGCGAAAGCCAGGCTGAAGAACCCCACCACTGCAAAGGGACATGGGAGGTTGGCCAGCTGGGGAGGGACCATGGGAGGGCTCCAGGGTGTGTCCAGCCCATCTTGCTCAGTCCTGATCCGCCAGACCTCAGCATCAAGCTAACCTACCAGTCGGAGCATCCGCCCCCTAATGGTCAGTGCCAGAACAAAAGCAACCTGACCATGCTGGCATTCTCATCTTGGGCTGTTGGTGAAGGAGCGGAGGGGAGAGCAAGAGAACCCTCCGCTCTTTCGGCTCTGCGGGCCCGGATACTGGCCCGAGGGCCGTAGTTTGCCCACGCCTGGAATAGGATATTTGTTAGTAGGTTGATGTCTCAATTATAGGTGTCAGCATATGCAAATGTTCCAAGTTTAATAAAATGTAGTAGTACATGTAATGTTTAACATATATAGAAATTAGAATTTCTTATTTACTCTAAGTATATAAAATTTTATTTGAAAATATAAGCCTAAATCAAACTATAGAAAAAATTAATGAACTTATAATATGCTGATGCCATCCTTTATTATTTTCATCTCTCAAAAATTATTTTTAATTTGAAAGCTAAAATGAGTTATATTTTTAACTGCAGTGCTGGAAATGTACACTAAGCTAAAAGAACAGATGAGTGCAAAAAGGTGAGTTGATTTCTTTCCTAATAGCTTTTAATAAGAATACCTTTTTAAAAAATTACTTGAAAGTATGTTTAAACTTACTGTAAATTATAGTGAATCATGTGAAGTTTGCTTTTATGCTTTGTTCATCAGATTTGCTCATCAGAATCATTCAATAAAGCAGTTCTTAGCCATTTATTTGTGGATCTTTACCATATGTAAATGATATGGAAGATTGATCATATTGATGAGGGATAAATAGACAACTGAACAGGAATGAAAAAATATTAATTTATGCAACATTGACATTGCATAAGATCAAAGGCTAAGTATGTATTGTAAATCCACAGATGAAAGTGAAGTATGGGTAGTTATATTTTGACAGTTTGGGCTAGTGTAGTTCATGTTCTGTTTATAACACAAATGCATAAATGACAAATGAAAAGTAAAAATAATTTGAAGTAGTTTACTAATTGTCATAGAAACATTAGCTGTACTGTTTAACCTGTTTTAAAGATGAAAATTTTATTTTTAAATATTTTTTTAAAAAATTACAGTTGGCATGCAGTATTATATTAGTTTCAGGTGTACAGCATAGTGATTAGATATTTATCTAACTAATGGAGTGATCACCCTAATAAATCACCATCTGACACCATACATAGTTATTACAATATTATTGACTATATTCTCTGGTATATTTTACATCCCCGTACCAATTTGTACTTGTTAATATTTTCACCTAAATGTGTTAATCTCTGACCAAATATATCTATATATCTATATACATAAAGCCTAAGCGACTGTTTCAATTGGATGACTAGTTGGTAACTATGATGTGCACTGACCACCAGGGGGCAGATGCTCAACGCAGGAGCTGCCCCCTGGTGGTCAATGTGCTCCCACAGCCAGCCTCCTGCTGTCCCTCCCTGCCGCTGGCCCCAACTGGGAAGGGGTGAGATGGCCCCAGTGAGGGACCCCACCCATGCACAAATTTGTGCACCATGCCTCTACTATATATATATATGTTTGTTTGGTTTCTTTATTGTTGTTGTTAATCCTCAATTAAGGATATATTTCCATTGATTTTTAGGGTGAGTAGAAGAGAGAGAGAAAGACAGAGAGAAACATTGATGTGAGAGAAACACATTGTTTGGTTGCCTCCTGCACATGGTTGCCTCCTGTGCAAACCTTGACCAGGGCCCAGGCTGGGGAGGAGCTTGCAACCAAGGTACATGCCCTTGACTGGAATTGAACCCAGGATCCTTTGGTCCACAGGCCAACACCCTGTCCACTGAGCCAAACTGGCTAGGGTCAAATATATATATTTTATATTTTTATATGTAATATTATTTATATTATAACAATTCTAGCGATTTTAAATTACAATAACTTTTAGGTGTAATGTTTAAATTAGTGGTATAATTTTGTGACAATTTGCAAAATATACTCTACCTTTGAGAATATATAGGCTAGAAAACCAATAAATATCTTTAAGTAGGTTTTCAACCTTCTGTTTTTTTTAGTTTGCATATATATTACTTTCTGGTTTGTTTTTCGTTAGTGTCTTTTCTCATTTTAATATCTAAATCACTGGAAAGGCATATAATATTAATTAATTAATTTAAAAATCCTCTACCTACTCTTAAATGAATTTTGGTGGTGAATGTTATTGCAGGATATTGACAATTTTGGAAAGTTCGAGTCCTACTATTAAATTTAGTATCTTGACCAAATTATATAACCTTTTTCTGTGTTTTAGTTTTCTCATTTATAGATTAATAGTAATGACCTGCCATAGTATCTGCCTTATAGAAGTCTAGAGAAAATGGCAGTACGTATATGAAATTATATGTTAGTTCTTCTAGGGAGTAAGCTGTACTTTACTAACTGCTGCCTGTCCAGCACATCACCAGTGCCTGCTGAGTAACGGGCGTTCGTATTTGTTGAAATGGAAAAAATCTCTCTGCCAGTGGATTTTTATTTTTTGTTACTCAGTTTTATTTCTAATTGTCTTAGACAGTTGCATTTTTAAAAACTTCTTAAAATATATTTTACTTTAAATTAAATCTGTGCTTTGTATTTTTGGATGGTGATGATGTGTTGATGGAAGAGATATTAATGAAGTCACCTATCAACTAAATATTCTAATTAAAAATTTTATACTTATTATACATTTAGGTATAGTGGTGACTATAATGCTTATGATATATAATTTGGATGAAGTGAAATGAAGTTGTATGTTAGTGAATTTTCAGCTTGTTGCTTATTCTTATGGTTTATAGTTTGTGCTTATTAGTAAATAAAAATAAATGTTTGTTTTACTTATACCTAGCTTTTTTATGTTTGTGTTAGACTTATTATTTGTAAAATTAGTGTAATAAGAACTTTATAGAGTTTTCTTTTTAACTTCTCACAGGTATTACTCTGCTCTAAAAACTATGGAACAATTAGAGAATGTATATTTTCCCCGCGTTAGTCAATACCGGTTTTGTCAGCTAATGATAGAAAATCTTCCTAAACTCCGTGAGGATATTAAAGAAATCTCTATGTCTGATCTCAAAGACTTTTTGGAAAGCATTCGAAAACATTCTAATAAAATAGGTGAAGCAGCAATGAAACAGGTGAAGTTAAATTTTTAAAAATTTAATGTTATTTAATAATCTAGGTTATAGAATATATCCAAAGTTTACTTTCTTTATGTCCATAAAATGCTTATTTTTGTTTAGTTTTACCCTTTTGTCATCTTTCCTGGTTCCTGTTTAGAATGGACTTTACTAGAGTCTTCTTTTGAATTGTGGGTATTCCTTATTTAACTTGACGTACTATCTGATTCCTTGGCAGTGTTCCCCAACTATGTGGTATTACATTAACTTTTGCCACCAGTCAAATTTGGTATAAAATTAGCTGAAAAGTGGCAACCTTTTTATGCTAAGGTTCTTAATTGCTCTCTCTTTAAAACAAATTGAAAGTATTATCTGGAATTAACTCCCATAGCTCAATAATAAAAAGACAAGCAAAGGGAAGAGATTTGGCAGTTATAAAGTTAATGTAACTACCTTTGAGTCAGCATTTCCTCTTCTAGTTATTTACCAATGATAAATAAAAACATGTTCTCATGATGTTCATAGTAGCTTTGTTCACAGTTGGCTAAAAACTGGCAACAGCCTAAGGAGAATGAATAAACAAATTGTGCTATACTCATAAAATGGGATATTACTTAGCAATAAAAAGGAATGCATTTCTGATATGTGTGACAGCATATATCTCCCAGCCATTATACTTCTGTACAGCAAAGGAAACAATTATCAGAATGAAAAGGCCATCTACAGAATGGAAAAAAATGTTTGCAACCTATATATTTCATTAGGGATTAATCTCCAAAATATGTAAAGAACTCTTACAATTCAATAGTAAAAAATCTAATCATCTGATTTTAAAATGGTCTAAGGACCTGAATAGACTTAAAAAAAAAACTTCATTCTGAGGATATGTTTCCTTTGATTTTATACAGAGTAGAAGAGAAGGAGGAGAAAAAGGGAGAGAGAGAGGGTGAGGGAGAGAGAGAGGTAAACATCAACATGAGAGAGACACATCGATTGTTTGCCTCTTGCTTGCACCTCAACCGGGGCCAGGGATCGAATCTGCAGCTGAGGTGTATACCCTTGACAGGGAATAAAAAACTGTGACACTTTGGTCCTTGAGCTGATGCTCTTAACTACTGAGCCAAACTGACCAGGGTAATTGATGTGTGTGTGTGTGTGTGTGTGTGTGTGTGTGTGTGTGTGTTTAAGTAGACATACAAATGACCAACAGGTATATGAGAACATGTCAGCATCACTAACCTCAGGGAAATGCAAAACAAAATCACAATGGGATATCACCTCACACCTGTTAGGATGACTATTATAAAAGAGAGAGAGAGAGAGAGAGAGAGAGAGAGAGAGAGAGAGAGAGAGAGAGAGAGAACAAGTGTTGGCAAGAATGTGGAGAAATTGGCAAGAGATACAAGGTGGCAGTGGAGTAAGTGGAAGCTGCACTCACCTCTTCCCAAGTCCAAACTGAAATTACAGCCAAAAATATAGAATAATCAACTTAATAACCAATAGAAGAATAGCTGAACAGAAATCTTATAGTCAAGGATTCACAGAAGAAGCCACAGCAGACTGGTGGGAAGGGTGGGGACATGAAAAGGGCTAGCTCCCCAGGGCAGTAGGTGAGATCTCTGTGGGATATCTCAGCTGCAGAGGTTCTCCCTGAGGAGCTGGGGTCTCAACCCCAGGCTGGGCTCTCCAGCCCAGAGCACCAGAGCCATGAAGAGGTGACCACATAACACCTGGCTGTGAAAATCAGCAATTACGTATGCCAGGGAGAGATGGGAGGCTACTCGCTAGAGACAGGCACCCTCTTAAAGGGTCACTGCACAAAAACTTTTGCAGCCATTCCCCCTGAGCTCTGGCTGAGGGGAAGCTGGGGAAGACTAGAGTCACAGGAGAAGAGATTGGTTTATGGCTCTGGGGAGATAGCAGAAGCAACAGCTGTCAGGATCCTTGTGCTGAGTCACTCTCCCACACCCCAGACATCATCTTTCTTGGGTGGAATACATCTTCATAGCAATAAATTAACTTCTGAGCAGCAGCCATGTGCAGCCTGCCCCCATCCGAGGAGCAGAGAGCAGCCCGTCCCCTTCCAAGGAGCAGAAGCTGTGTGAGCAGCCTGTCCCCATCAGCCAGAGGAGCCACCACTGCCGCAAGCAGCACCCATCAGAGGAGCCGCCGCCAACTGAGGACAGCTGCTGCTATGACCACCTGAGGAGCAGCCGCTGCCCACGGAGCAGCCCCTCTACCACTCTCCACCTAGATCTCTCAGCGAGAGCAAAAATGGGAAGACAGAGAAATCCCCAAAGGAAAGAAAAAAGGAATTGCCAAAAAAGGAGCTAAGTGAAATCGAGGCATGCAGTATGTCAGCAAAAGAATTCAGAATAAGAGTCATACAGTTCATAAACCAGATGGATGAAAAAAAAAATCAACAACTTATGTAAGAATCAAGAAGAAATAAAGAGTGATATAGCTGCAATAAAAAACACTGTGGAAAGTTTCAACAGTAGACTAGGAGAAGTAGAGGACCGAATTAGCAAGTTAGAAGACAGGGAAGCAAAACACTCCCAAACTGAACTGCAATTGGAGAAAAAAAGTAAAAGACAGGAGGAGAGCCTAAGAGAGCTTTGGGATAACATGAAATGAATCAACATATGAATAATAAGGGTGCCAGAATGACAGGAAGAGGAATATGGGTTAAAAAACCCATTTGAAGAAATAACGTTGGAAAACTTCCCTGATTTGGGGGGAAAAAAGGTCACACAAGCACAAGAGTCCCAAACAAGATGAGCCTGAAAAGACCCACACCAAGACACATCATAATTACAATGGCAAATGTTCAGGACAAAGAGAGAATCTTAAAGGCTGCAAGAGAGAGACAGAAAGCTACGTACAAAGGATCTCTCATTATATTATCAAATGATTTCTCAACAGAAACACATCAGGCTAGAAAGGAATGGAAGGGAGTTTACAAAGTGATGCAAAGGAAGGGACAAAATCCAAGAATAAGGAGCTTCACAGATAAAAAGGCTAAGGGAGTTTATCACCACCAAGCTAGCAATGCAAGAAATGCTAAAGGGACTGGTGTAAAAAGAAGAAATAAAATGGGAAGAAGGAACACAAGCACAATAATAAAATGGCTACAAACAAGTACATATCAATAATGACTTTAAGCGTAAACAGATTAAATGCTCCAATCAAAAAACATCCAGTGGCTGAATGGATAATAAAACATGACACATATATGTCCTATCTACAAGAGACCCATCTCAGAACAGGGGACTCATATAGACTGAAAGTGAAGGGATGGAAAAATAGCATTTCATTTCCAGGCAAATGGGGAAAAAAAAAGTTGGGATGGTAATACTCATATCTGACAAAATAGACCTCATAAGAGATAAGGAAGGCCACATCATAATACTAAAGGGATTGACACAACAAGAGGATATAACCCTTGTAAACATATATGCACCCAATGCAAGAGCACCCAAATACATTTTAAAAATCCTGGAAGATATCAAGGGAGATACCAACAACAATACAATCATAGAAGGGTACTTTAATATCCCACTGTCATCACCTAATAAATCCTCTAGACAGAAAAATCAGCAAAGAAACAGCAATCCTAAATTACTCACCGTATCAAATGGACTTAAATTGACATCTTCAGAACATTTCATCCCAAACCCACGGAATATACGTTCTTCCCAATGTACAGGGGACATTTTTAAAGATAGACCACATATTGGGTCACAGGCAAAGTCCAAAATTCAAGAAGATTGAAATCATATCAAGCATCTTCTCAGACCACAATGGCATAATATTAGAAATAAACTACAATAAAAACAATTAAAAAAATTCAAACACTTGGGAGCTGAAAAGCATGCTCTTAAACAATGATTGGGTTACCAGAGAGCAAAAGAGAACTCTATGCCGTAGTACCGCCAGAGGCTCCGCTGAAGGGAGTGAGCCTAACAGGCGGCCGGTGGGCGGAGGCAGAGCCGGGCGCTCTAGGAATGACCGACTCCTGTGTGGGTTACGTGGGCCCTCCTGTTGTAGTTGAGTGTTGATTGCTATTGACCCGTTTGTTCAGGCTGGCTAACTATAAGGATCAACCCTAACCCATGGTCGTTGACAGATGAATGGTTTAAGAAATTGTGGTACACACAAGGGAATACTACACCCAGTCCGTAAAAAGGAAAGTAATCTAAAATAGTCACATTCATAGAATCAAAGAGTGGGAAGGTGGTTACCAGGGGCTGGAAGGAGCGGGGAAAGAGGTGTTACTAATCAATAGGTGTAATGTTCCAGTTAAGCAAGATGGATAAGCTTTAGAAGTATGCCGTACAACATTGTACTTATAGTTAAAAATAATGTATTATTAATATGTTGACATAATGTTAATATTAATATATAATGATATAATCTATGTACACTTAAAATTTATGGTGGATCTCATCTTAAGTATGCTTACCACAATAAAATACGATTCTTTAAAAAGTAAGTAGAAGGAAATAATAAAGGTAAAAATAGAAATCAATATAATAGAAAATAAAACACTAGGGAAAATCAACAGAGTTAAAAGTTGGGTCTTAATCTTTTTAAATAAAATTATAAACCCTTGCAGGACTGTTCAAAAAAGAAGAGAAAGGGCATAGGCTATAAATTAAAAATTGGGTATTACTCCACATCCTATACCTGCAGATAAAAATATAAGAAAATATGAATGAATTATTGAACCAGTTTTGACCATAATACATTTTGGAGTAATCTGAATTTTTTCCCCTCAAATAGGCACAACAGCAGAAAACCTTCAGTGTTGCTCTGCAGAAGCAAAATAATGTAAAATTTGGGAGGAACATGTGTATAAATGATAGAATTACAGAAGAAAGGAACGAAATTGTGTTGAAAGATACATTTGAGGAAGAGGATGAGAATGAAGAGGAGGTGACTAGAGTTACTTTATCTCTGTCTTTCCTTTTTTCTTTTTTTTCTTTATTGATTAAGGTATTATATATGTTTCCTTATTCCCCCATTGTCCTCTCACCCCCCAACACATGCCCTCAACCCCTGGTGTCTGTGTCCATTGGTTAGGTTTTTATGTTTGAAAAGAAGTCCTTTGGTTGATTTCTTCCCCTTAACCTCCCCCTTCCCTACCTTCCCTCTGAGGTTTGACGATCTGATCGATGCTTCTCTGTCTCTGGATCTCTTTTTGTTCATCAGCTTATATTTCACAAATGAGTGAGATCATATGATGTTTATTTTTCTCTGATAGGTAAAATTGTATACCTAACTAGTGCTCTAAGCACCTATATGTTCCCAAAAATTCTAGTTTAGCACTTCTTAGTTGGGATTCAGGAATCTGTATTTTAACAACTCCACCAAGTGATTCTCATCATGAGAGAAGTTTGGGAATCGCTACTCTAAACAATGCACAACACCGGTCAGGGATGTTTTGTATGTTTAACTGTTGAGAGTGTTACCATCTTGCCCTACCCTACTGCTAAATCCATTCTGTAAGAAAAACTTGGTTGTTTTCCTGTTTTTACAGATCTATTTTATTATTACTTGTATTTGTTTCTATCATTTTCCCTAGTAAGTAATATTATAATAAAAATAAGTCTACTCTGGGGACTCATGAGCATAGAAATACATTCCTTTAAAAATAATTTATTTCTCAAGTTGGAGAAACTTTATGCTACTCTATTTCTTCTATTCTGAGGTGCAATTCCTCAGAGTTGGGATATATCTTAAATTGATATCATAGTTTCAAGTGCTAGTATTTTTTCTTTCCTAGTGTTTTATAAAATAATAATGATTATATCTTCAATTTGATTAAATAATGGTAAATCATATGACTTAGCTGCATAAGAGTAGGAACTTTGTCTATAGCTATACCATAAATCCATCTTCACCAAAAGTAATAATAAAGTAGCCTCTTATCTGTAACAGTTTTTCTGGCACCCTACCAAGTATGTTGAAGACATAGTTTCTCTCCTTTATTACCTTACTAGAGGCCTGGTGCATGGATTCATGCACTGGTGGGGTCCCTCAACCCAGCCTGCGGGCATCGGGCTGAAACCAGCTTTCCAACATCCCCCAAGGGGTCCCGAATTGTGAGAGGGTGCAGGCCAAGCCAAGGGACCCCACCAGTGCACGATCTGGGTTGGGGAGGGACCGTGGGAGGGCTCCAGGGCATGTCTCCCCCTCCCCCCCTCTGTCTTGCCCAGTCTCGATCAGCCAGACCCCAGCAGCAAGCTAACCTATAGTTGGGGCATCTGCCCCTTGGTGGTCAGTGCATATCATAGTGACTATTCAAATGGTTGGACACTTAGTATGTTAAGCTATTATTGTCTATCTATCTATCTATCTATCTATCTATCATCTATAAAATAAGGTGACAGACATCCCGCTTTTGGCAGGACAGTCCTGATTTTTAACAATTTGTCTCGCTTCCTGAGGCGTTTTAAAAAAGTCCCGATTTTTGGACACAGGATGCGGGGCAAATTGTTAAAAATCGGACTGTCCCGCCAAAAGCGGGATGTCTGGTCACCTCACTATAAAAGCCTAAGTGACCATTATGACTGAACAACCGGATAAGTAGAACGACTGGTTGCTATGATGTGTACTGATGACCAGGGGGCAGGCGCTCAACACAGGAGCTGCCCCCTGGTGGTCAGTGCGCTCCCACAGCCAACTTCCCATGGCAGGCAGCTGGCCTACCTCCCGCAGCCCCTCCCCCTTCCCCACCCAGAGCACGAATTCATGCATCGGGCCACTAGTATAGAATAATCTAAAATAACCAGTGATGATAAATATACACAGAATGAACTACTGAACAAACGCCAAAAGAATGTGAAAAGGGCATTATATTGATAGTCTTTTTTTTTTTTAAATAAGTGATAAATGTTATAACATGAAGTTAATGCATCTTTAAGTTTACATTATCAAAGAGTGGACTAGTAGTTTGACCTCTAAAATTTTAAAAATGGTATTATTTTTCAGGTCTTAACTGTTCAAGAACTTGTTGATTTTTCTCCAGTTTACAGATGTTTGCACATTTATTCTGTTTTGGTAAGTATTTGTGTGTGTGTGTGTGTGTGTGTGTGTGTGTGTGTGTGTGTGTACGTGTTTTCATTACTATATTGGTTTGATTTTAGGGTGATGAGGAAACATTTGAAAATTATTATCGAAAACAAAGAAAGAAACAAGCAAGACTGGTATTGCAGCCCCAGTCAAATATGGTGAGTATATAAAATTTTTGAATCGGTCATGTTGTCACTTTTTATCTCCTTATCTGCTTTAATTTCTTCAGAGCTTGCATCGCTATTCATTTAACTATAAATATTTATTGAACACCTACTACTTTCAATAATTGGTTCAGGTGCTAATGGTACAACAGTGAGCAAAACAGATAAGTCCCTTCTCTCATGAACTTGCATTCTATTGGCGAAGGTAGACAGTAAACAAATAAAATAGACAGTGAATAAATAAAAGGATAAACAAGTAAATATGTGAGGTGTTGGGTGTGATCATTAGTTTAAAAAAATTTTATTGATATTTTACAGAGAGGAAGGGAGAGAGATAGAGAGCTAGAAACGTCGATGAGAGAGAAACACCGACCAGCTGCCTCCTGCACACCCCCCACTGGAAACGTGCCCACAACCAATGTACATGCCCGTGGCCAGAATTGAACCCGGGACCTTTCAGTCCTCAGACAGACGCTCTACCACTGAGCCAAACCAGTTTTGGCGAACATTAGTTTCTTACAACATGGTGGACTCTGTATCTTGATTAATTTTTAAAAGTATTTTAATTTTATTTTTATTTTTTTTTTTTTTTTAGAGAGAGAGAGAGAGAATAGTCAGAACCAAAGTATAGTCAGGAAAAAAATGTAGTGAATATGAAACTGTCCCATATGTTGGTTTTGGTGATAGTTACATGACCAGATATATTTGTGAAAGCTTGTAGTGCATGAAAAAGAGTGAGTTTTATTGTAAATAACTTACTATACCTCATTAGATCTGACTATAAGACAAAGAAAACAGGAAAACCTAAATGAAGGCAGAAATTGAGATAGATTTAAGCATTTATTATAAGCTTGCTGATATAATTAGGGAATAAGAAAATATAGAGAATGCTGAAACCGGTTTGGCTCAGTGGATAGAGCATCGGTCTACGAACTGAAGGGTCCCGGGTTCGATTCTGGTCAAGGGCATGCACCTTGGTTGTGAGCATATCCCCAGTGGGGGGTGTGCAGGAGGCAGCTGATTGATGTTTCTCTCTCATCTATGTTTCTAACTCTCTATCTCTCTCCCTTCCTCTCTGTAAAAAATCAATAAAATATATTAAAAAAAGAGAAAATATAGAGAATGGCCAAAAATGTAAAGAAAAATCAGGTAGATTACCTAGATATTAAAGATATATTAACTAAAATTTAAAATTCTATGATGGGTTTAACAGTTGATGAATTCTCTTTAGTTGATCTGAAGAAATTATCTAGAAAGCATCACAGAGAGACAAAATGATAAAAATAAATAAGAGCCAGGGTATACAGAGAGAAGGTCTAACATATTTCTAGTTGGAGTTTTAGAAATAGAAGATAAAACAAATGGGACAAAGGAGTATTTAAAGATATAATGGCTGAGAATTTGCCAGGAGAGATGAAAAATAGAAAGCTAGAGTTAAACCTAAGGAATAAGGTAGGTTTAAACAAAAAGGATTTATTCTTAAAGACCTTACAATGAAACTTCAGAACACCAAAGATAAAATAAAAGTGAAAAACATTATCAGCTGACTTGATTAATTGATGTTGACTGAATACTTCACCCAAAACAGCAGACTACACATGGTTTTCAATTAGAATTGGAATGTTCACCAAGATAGGTCATATTCTGAACCATTAAATACATCTCAACAAATATACAAGACTTGAAATCATACAGAGTATGTCTTCTGACCACAAGATCATTATCTATATTAAACATATAGATAATTATAAACAATATGCAATTGTAGACCGTTTGTAAAGAGTTTGACATTTATTGTGAGTCAGGTGAAAAGTCATTGGAAGGTTTTTAGCAGCAGATACGTGATCTCATTACTATTTGGACGTATCATTTTAGCAGGTCTCTGGAGAATAGACTAAAGATCAAGCCTGAAAGCTAGGGAGACTAGGTAGGAGAATGGTGTAATATCCCAAGTGAGGGATGATGGTGGCTTACCGTATTTGCTGGCATATAAGACGATTTTTTGGCCCTGAAAAATACTGTATTTGCCGGCATATAAGAGACTGGGAGTATAAGACGACCCCCTAACATTTCCACCCAAAATACAGAGTTTGTTATATACTCGCCGTATAAGACTATCCCCCACTTGGAGGCATATTTTTCAGGGCCAAAAAATCGTCTTATACGCCGGCAAATACGGTAAATTAAATGCTGAGGGGATGGGCAGTTCTGAAGTTGTATTTGCTTTTAACTTGTTTATTGTCTGTCTTATTTTTAATGTAAGTTTCATGAGGGTAGAGGCTTTTTGTTATTTGTCAGTGTATCTCCTGGTGCTTTAAAAATGTATGCAGCATATAGTAGGTTCTCAATAAATATTTATTAATAAATGTAGTGACTTTTTTGTTCTGGTATGTATTGGTTTAAATTGATTTTTATTTTTCATTTAAAGCATGAAACAGTTGATGGCTATAGAAGATATTTCACTCAAATTGTAGGGTATGTATCTAATATGGAAATAAGTATTATTTTTATATTATGTTAAATGTCAGAACTAATAATTTTGTATTTGGTTTTGAATTTTTTTAACACGTTATATCGGTAATTACTGTTTTTAGGTTCTTTGTGGTTGAAGATCATATTTTGCATGTGACCCAAGGACTGGTGACCAGGGCGTACGCCGATGAACTTTGGAACATGGCCCTCTCCAAGACCATCGCTGTCCTGAGAGCTCACTCAGTGAGTCAGACACTTATGCCACTAGATTTTTAATTCACTTTCAGAACTTCTGAGACAGATGTTGTCAGAAGAAAACTGTAATTCCATCATTCTGCATATATGTAGTAATTGCTCAGATATGGAAATAGTACCGTCAGACTTTCATTTGCTGATATTGGGCTGTGATTTTGCAACTGACTAAGGCTTCCTAAGATTATAGAATTACAGAAAATGAAGAATTAAGCTGGTCTTATTAATCTCAACTGACCTCTTCATTACATCTCTGAAAAACACCATGAATGAAGGATTTTTAATTATCATTCCAAATCTTTGCTTCCAAAATAAATTCCACCATTAAAACTAAAATTAAAAAAAACATCACCCAAAACAAATAGAACTTGTTCTTCAATGTTCATAATTTGTTTCCAATAATGCAATTATAATTTTTTTAAAAATATGCAGTCAAATTTTGAACTCATTTGAATAATGGAACTTTATATAATGAGATATTTTTAATGAATAAAAGTAAAATGATTCAGTATTTTTATAATATGCTTCTTGTGGAAATAATAAATATGTTAGTATTATAAATACTACTGAAATTAATGATTGCTCAGTGTAGACTTTTTCTTAAGATAATTTCATTAGTTTACCTTCAGTAAAATCTCTTCATACTTAAAATTTTATAACCTTATTTATAATTTTATTATTGAGAATATTGAAAATATTTTAAGAGGATTATTAGCTTATATGATATTTATATTATAAACACACTGCATTTTTATTTATTAGTAATATAGATTCTTAATATACTATTTTCCAGTGAACTCATTTTCTTAACATATTAATAAAAAACAATGTTTTATGGTTTATATACATACCTGCTCTGAATATGTAAAATTATAAGTATGCTTCCTATTAATTCCATAACATCAAATAAAAGGTCATAATATGTTGAATGCAATATATCACACTCAAATTTTTATTAAATACTGTTAAGGGGACAGCAAATTTCACTATTCCTTTGAAATTAATTATTTTCTTTTGGTAAATTATTAATAAAATACTTAAATTGTCATTCTTATGTTAGAAAAAAATAATATATTTGTGTCTCTTATAAGGCAAATATTTGAGAACTAAAAATATGAGTGATACATATTTATATACACATAAATATCTATAGTTATATATATTTATATACACATATAAATATATTTATGTAAAATCATTTTTTTCATTTTAATATAACTAGTAGAAATATGAGTGTCATTGCTTTAACCAAAGTTTACTATGTGCACATTTTAGGAAAATTTTTAAATATAATACAGATATTTAGATACATTATTTCAATGATCTTTCCCTAAAAAATTTTACTAATTAGAGAAAGCCAGTTGTGGATCGAACTAATAACCATGATTCAAAATTTATTGTAAGTCTGCCAGAGTAAAAGGAAAAAAATCAGGTTTTAATTCGTAGTTTTTAACCTAATAATAACTAATAACTCTGTTTTTTTTAATTTGTTTGTTTCCACTCCTACATTTACCCTACCTCCCACCCCTGCCACAGTCTTATTGCACTGATCCCGATCTTGTTCTGGAGCTGAAGAATCTCATTGTAATATTTGCTGATACTTTGCAGGTGGGTGATACTCTAATATTCAATTAATGGCTATTTTAAGCAATTAAAGATTTACAAAATAATAAGCCATGCTCATTTAATTTATTGTGGGTTAATGGTAGCAAGATAGTAGTAACCAAATGTTTACTTATATATTAGTATTTACCCAGGACTTTTCATACCGCTTCCTTTCTTATTATGAACCTTGGACAGAGCTCATGGAATATTACCATCTTTTCAAATATTGGTCAGTTAGAATAGAAAAACTATTTTTGTAGTTAAAAAAATACATGGTGCTGCCCTGGCCAGTGTATCTCAGATGGTTGGGTGCCATCGCATGCACCCAAATTTTACCTGTTCGATTCCCAGTCAGGGCGCATGCCTGGGTCGCAGGCTTGATCCGCAGTAGGGGACATACTGGAGGCAGCCCATCAATGTTTTGCTCTCACAGTAATGTTTCTCTCTCTCCCTCCCTCTCCTTCCCTCTGTCTCTCAAAAATCACTCTTAAAAAATTTTTAAAAATAAAACATCCTAGCAACTTTATTTTTAAACAAAGAAAAAAACAAACAAACAAATAAAAAAACATGGTGCAGTAGAAAGAACTCTGTACTAGAAATTAGGAGATACAAGTTCTGCCTTAGGACAGTGATCACGGGCCCTGAAAGTCACACAAACACTGAGTTAATTTTCCACTTCTGATATTGAGTAATTGTATATCTACAAGTTTTCTAAACTTTATATCCTTATTTGTGAAAATATATTTATTACTAGTTTTCAGAATTGTTTTGAGTTTTAAATGTGATAGTTATGAAAACACATAGTTGGACAGTTGTATTCACTCATTTCCTTCCTAAATTCAGATGTGCTATGACTGTGAGCAAATCACTTTACTTCTTTGTCTTTTTTTAAAACTAAGATTAAAATAGAACTATCTGAAAAATCAGTGTCTTTGTGATTTTTCAGTATCAAAGTTTTAAGCTCATCCCTCCTCCTTTGTCACTGATCATAAAGAATTGATTGCATGTTGTTATCAGTCTTAACCTAATGTGATTTTTTAATGGTTGAAATAATGTTTTTTAATGAAATATAGACTAGCATTTTCCAAAATGTGATAATAGATGTTACCTAGATAAGATTTATCTGGTCAAAAATGTTTGGGAAATGTTAAGTAAAATAAAACAGACTTTTACATTAAAAGCTTTTCTCAGCAAAAATTTATACCATGCATTTCCAAAAGGAATGTGATTTTGCAGCATTTTCTTAATATATTTGACCATTGAATCTTTCCCCCCCTTATAACATCTATTAGGTTTAGAGCTTTATAAAATACTAGAGGCCCTGTGCATGAATTCATGCGCTGGTGGGGTCCGGCTGGCCCGCCTGCACCCATCAGGGTGGGGGTGGGCGCTGATTGGGAGCAAGGCTGGCCAGGCGGAGGAGCTGCAGGTAGTTGGCTGCTCAGCTCTGCCCCCTGGTCAAACTCCCGGTTGAACTCCCTGTCCAGGGGACAATTTGCATATTAGGCTTTTATTATATAGGATAATTTGGGAAATGCTAATTTAAATTGTTAGCTTTATCACAAGAGTCTTTCCATTCTAGAATAATAATGGTCTCATTTATTCTGAAACCTAAGAAGAAGATTCTATAAGCTTCTTTAATAAATTATTTTATTTGCTTTATATCTTTATTATTTGTATGGCTTATAAATAATAAAGGCCAAAATAATGTGGGGGTTTTGTTTTCATAAATTTTGTGACAAATGTATCTGTAATACTGATCTCTGGGAGGAAAACCAAAAAACTTTTGGTAAGTTTTATTGGAGACTGCCTTAATTTTTTAGGCCTATCTCTAAATAACTTCAGGGAGTTTTGCTATCCTAATGCTTAAAGCTCTGCAATTCAAAGTCTAGTCAGGGGATCACACCCTGCAAATCATTACTAGACTGTAAATTGTTATGGATCCATAAAAAAAGGAACATTTAGTCTGAATATAAATACAACCACATCACTAAGTACAAAGTTCAGCTCAATTGGCATTTTTTTGTAGCAGGACTTTCTTGATGTAGGTAGTAGCTGCATTGATTTACATTTTCCCCCCCCAGTTTTATTGAGAAATTATTGACATACATCATTACATAATTTTAAGGAATAGAGCCATGATGATAGGATTTATATATATGTTGTGAAATGATTACAACAGTTGGTCCAGCTAACATCATCTTCTCATGTAGAAATAATAAAAAGGAAAGTAAAAAGATAAAAGGAAAATATTTTCTTTTTGCGTGAGAACTCCTAGGATTTACTCTCTTGTCTGGGAATCATGCAGAACTGTTAGGTATAGTCATTATCTTGTACTTATAACCGGAAGTTTGTAACTTTTGACTACCTTCCTCCAGTTTCTCCTCATCCTACCCTCCATTTCTGGTAACCACAAGTCTGATCTCTTTTTCTATGAGTTTTATTTTGTGGTGTGTGGTTTTTTTAGATTCACATATAAGTTAGATCATATAGCATTTGTCTTTGTCTATCTTATTTCACTTAGCATAATACTTTCAGGTCTATCCATCTTGCTGCAAATGGTATGATTTCCTCATTATTTTATGGCTCAATAATATTCTATTGTATATATGTATACCACAACTTCCTTATCCATTCATCCATCGATGAACATTTAGGTTGTTTCCATTTTTTGGCTGTTGTAAATGCTGCTGCTATGAACATAGGAGTGCAGATATCTTTTCAAGTGAGTGTTCATTTCCTGGCAGGGGAATTGCTGGATCAATTGGTTTTGGAATTGTGGAATTGTGGTTCTATTTTTAGGTGTTTTTTTTTGTGTGTTTTTTTTAGGAACCTCCATGCTATTTTCCATAGTGGCTGTACCAAATTACAATCCCATCAACAGTGTGCAGAGGTTCCCTTTTCTTCACATCCACTCCAGCATTTATTATATCTTGTGTTTTTTATAATGGCTATTCTAACAGACATGAGGTGATAGCTCATTGCATTCCCCTATTGATTTATGTGCTGGTGCAAGCTCCTTATCTCTTTGTAAACCATAACAAACTGATCTTACACTGCCACTTTGAGTACAGCTGAATCTAGAGAGTATTTATGTGG
Organism: Vespertilio murinus; assembly: GCA_963924515.1. Taxonomy (NCBI): domain Eukaryota; kingdom Metazoa; phylum Chordata; class Mammalia; order Chiroptera; family Vespertilionidae; genus Vespertilio; species Vespertilio murinus. The sequence goes on along the minus strand of OZ004714.1, from coordinate 21,746,802 downwards.
TTGCAAGGAACTCTTCAGAGAATCAAAGAAGAGTGATTGATAACATTCAAGTCATAGAGGCACTAAAAGGTCACAGTGCTGGGTGTATAAACCCTCATAAGTATACCTTTCTAATCTTACAGCTTTGAAATAAGATTGAGGAAGACATACCAGTCCTTACTTATTCAGAAATCCTGCAGTATTTTAATTTCATTGAAAACTGACAAGCTGAGCATTAGTTGGGTCTTTTACTGAATTAGTAAACTCTGGGTTTTCAAGTTATAACCATTAGTTGAAGAATTGGGTCTTCTCATAAAGAACATTGCATATTATTTGGTTTATTATGCAATTTTTAAATGTCATTATTTTATCACTTAAAGCAAAGATGACTAAACAATAAAGTAAAAATGTAATACCAGCATATTAATAGTTCTGCCTATTAAGCAGATCAAAAGTAAATATTTACTGATTTATTTGCTAACATTTTGAGCACTCACTAAATGCTGGCAGCTAGATGGAGCATATAATGATAGAGACATAAAAATTAGTAAGATAGTATGGACTTAAAAATCCCTGGATTCAAGAAATTTAGTTGTAAAAAAAGATGTATAATATAATATACTATTATAGCAATATATTACAGATTCACAGAAGATGGATTAACTAACTTTGATTTCATGAATTGGGAAAGGCTATATACAGAATGTTGACATGTGGGCTGGATTTTGAAGGATGAATTCAACAAGTAGATTTGAAGGAAGGAGTATTAGTGGCAGAGAAAATAGCACGTGTAAGCTATAGATAAAGGTATGATATAGTAAGCATGAGGTGGGTTGAACAGATTGATGGTGTCAGAAACTATATATAGCATATAGGTATGAGCAAAGAAGGGCAAAATAGTGGTCCTGAAACTGATAAAGTAGTTTGGCCCAGTCTGGCACATCTTGTGGGACTTCAGTAAGCCTTCTGTAGTTTTTAACCAGAGGAATGACATGATCAGACTTACACTTTTAAATGATAACTTTGAGATTTTGGGCAGTAGGTTGAGTTGAGACACATGGTTGGAATTTCAGTTTAGGAAGCTCTTACAATGGTCTAGGCAAGATATGTTAAAAAAATGAAATAAAGCAGTGGCACTGGGAATATTTCTGGATGAAAGAAAGGTAGTAAATGATGGAGAAGGATGATAGATTTGAAAGAGATTCATAAAGGAGGTGAAATCAAAAGAATTTGGTGACTGATGAAATGTTTCTTTTCAAGTTATTTTCCCCCCTGATAAACTGGACTGATGATAGAAGTAACAGAGATAGGAAATAAGAAAAACACTTGGTTTAGTTGGAATGGGAGGAATACGCTAACTTTAATGTACTTTCTGGCAGACTGACTGGAGATGTCTGATAGGTGTTAGAATTAAATAATAAGCATTTATAGAGAGGTAGAGCTAGAGATACAGGTTTAGAATAATAAACTGGTGTTTGAAGTCAGTAGACTTGAGATTGCTCTAGAAAGTTAGAAGAAAAGATTGAGGGATGGAGATAGGAGAAAAAAAGGAAACTAGTTACATTATTTATAGCTAAGAAAATAAGGAGAGAGAGTATTGTACAATTCAAAACAGTGTTTCAAGAAAAAAAGATAAGGTAGAGTGAAATAATTTAATTTTATATTTGGGAGGTAATCTGTGTCATTTTGAGAGCAGCTTTAATACAGAAATGGGAATGGAAATAGATTGTTGTAGGGTTTGGCTATGAAAGGAGTAACAGGGAGGCAGCTGGCTGGGCACAGAAAATTGAGGGAGGGCTTTTTTCTTCTGTTCTTGATTTAAAAGTGAGAGGTGATTTAGCATATTTATTTAGCCAAGAGAAAGGAGCACTGCTCGCTTGTGGAAGTTAAAGACAATAGAGTGAACAGCTAATCCGTGGTTCTAACAGGATGAGATAGGATCAAGAACTAAGATGAAGAGGTAAACATTGACAGCTCTGTGAGATGAATGAGAATGTTTGATCCTGATATAGGTAAGATTTCAATGAATTTGAAGTTGAAAAGAAATAGTTTTAGAGAGTATGTTTGAGGAAAAGATGTAAAATTCCTCTATGTAACAGAGTCACTCTAACATTGAAGGTGCAAAAGGAAGCTAGCATCTATTAGACAGCATACATGCTAGCTAATACATTTTTTGTTTCCTATTTAGGGACCACTTCTCAAGACACAGTTATTTAGATAATCTTGAACTTTTTCACCAGTCTGACTTCTGATACTTTTTTTTAAAAATATATTTTTTATTGATATTTTACAGAGAGGAAGGGAAAGAGATAGAAAGCTAGAAACGTCAATGAGAGAGAAACATCGACCAGCTGCCTCTTGCACACCCCCCACCGGGGACGTGCACGCAGCCAGGGTACATGCCCTTGACCGGAATCGAACCTGGGACCTTTCAGTCCGCAGACCAACGCTCTACCACTGAGCCAAACCGGTTTCGGCTGACTTCTGATACTTTTTAAGGCTAACTAAGAAACCCAGAGTAAAGAGAGAGAGAGAGAGAGAGAGAGAGAGAGAGAGAGAAAGAGAGAGAGAGAAGAAATGGCAAAATTATTCCAGCTTCATAAAACTGTCTAGACTCTTTCTTAATGCAACCTAATAGAGAGTCAAAAGAATATCTTTTCCCCCCCCATACTGTTGGAATGACATATAATGTGATATAGTAAATGGTTACTTTTTAAAAAATTCTCGTTTTCCAACATTAAAAAAAATTAATAGTTGCATTTAAAAATGAACATTTTAAAAATGAATGTTTATCTGTTTTTTTATGTGTGTGTTTTAGGGTTATGGTTTTCCAGTGAACCGACTTTTTGACCTTTTATTTGAAATAAGAGATCAATACAATGAAACACTACTTAAGAAATGGGCTACAGTTTTCAGGTTAGTCTGAGCCACTGTGCCTTAAGTGGTAAAAGAAAAAAAAGATTGTCAAATGCTAAAGTAATTGATTTTGTGTTTAGCAATAAAAATGCTTATAATAACTTTTTATTGTAGTAAAATATACATAACATAAATTTACCATTTTAACCTTTTAGAAATGTACAGCTTAGTGGCATAAAGATATTTACATTGTAACCGTCACCACTATCTTTCTCCAGAACTTTCTCATCTTCCCAAACTTAAACTCTATTATATCAATCACACAAGAACTCCCATTCCCTTCTTTTAGCCCCTGGCCATCACCATTCTAATTTGTCTCTATGAATTTGACTACTCTTAGTACTTCATAAATGTGATATCATACATATTTAAATACATATTTGTACTTTTTTGTGTCTGGATTATTTCACTAGGAATAATGTCTTTAAGGCTCATCTATGTTGCAGTGTCTTTCAAATTTTCATTTTTTAAAAGACTGAATAATATTCTATTGTATGTATATACCACATTTTATTTACAATTGATCCATCTCTGGGTATTTCAAATGTTTCCACCTTTTGGCTATTGTGGATAATGATGCTATGAACATTGGTGTACAAATACCTGTTTGAATCCCGGTTTTCACTTCTTTTGAGTATATACCCATAAATGGAATTGCTAAATTATATATAAATGTATGTTTAATATTTTGAGGAATTGCCATATTATTTTTATAGTAGCTGAAACACTTATAATTAATTTTTAAATGTACTACTTTTAGTTTTAATCTCTATAGTTTGTTTTCCCAGTAAATGATTAGGTAAAAGGCCATAGGTATTCAAAGGTATTTAGTATTAGAAATTATGCTTTTAAATTTTGTTTGGGAGAAAAGTGCCATTTTTACAAATAACATAATTAGATTAAAATCTTAAAGCATCAAATAAGAAAAATTATTTTGCTTTAACCATTTGCCTATAGGGTATAGATAAATTATTTTAATCCTATATAATAAAAGGCAAATATGCAAATCGACCAAACAGCAGAATGACCTGTCGCTATGACACGCACTGACCACGAGGGGGCAGAGGCTCAATGCAGGAGCTGTTCCCTGGTGGTCAGTGTGCTCCCACATGGGAGCACCACTCAGCCAGAAGCCAGACTCATGGCTGGCTAGTGCAGCAGTGGTGGTGGGAACCTCTCGTGCCTCTGCAGCAGGGCTAAGGATGTCTGACTGATGCCTCAGACATCAGTCGGACATCCCCTGAGGGCTCCTGGACTGCAAGAAGGTGAAGTCCGGGCTGAAGGTAACCCTGCTTCCAAGTGCATGAATTTCATGCACTGGGCCTCTAGTATCTATATAATTTTCTATTGCCATGAAAAAAAGAAATTTCCCTTCTTTTTAAATTCTAAAAACTTCCTTTCCTTCCACCCTTTCTCCCTTTCTCCTTCCTTCCTTTTCTTTCTTCCTTCATTTGGGAAAAAAAAAGTCAATCATGACATCTTAGATCTATGTCATCAATAATATGATAGAAGTTATGTGTCAATAATATTTGATGAAATTAAACTAGAAAATATGTTAAGCTATTTATCCCAGCTTGGCATTTACCCCATCAATTTTTAAAACTAGACGACAGATCTTATGAATACTATGACACAGTCTTACTTCCTATAATATCTAAGTGAACAAGGTAATGCACTTCTATTATCACTCACTAAAAAATCCTCATTTAAACGTTTAGTAATAACATTTCTTAGGAGCGATGTTGGAATAATGTTGTCCCAAGTGGTTATGACAGGCTTGATGAATCATGTATAAGTATCAACAATTTTTTATATTTAGTATTTTAGAAATAGAGGTCATGCAGGAGGCAGCCAATTGATTAGTCTTTCTCATCATTGATGTTTCTCTCTCTCTCTCCCCTTCTCCTTTCCTCTCTCTGAAATCAATTTTAAAAATGCTTTGGTAATAGCTGTGAATTTAAAAAAATATTGTCCTTCAATAGCTCAATTCCCTCTTCTTTCTCAACAGGGACATTTTTGAAGAAGATAACTATAGCCCCATCCCTATTACGAATGAAGAAGAATATAAAATAGTCATCAGTAAATTTCCCTTTCAAGATCCAGACCTTGAAAAGGTACAAGCTAGTTTTTAATTCAAGAATTTTCTTAAAAATAAACTTAGGGTATTTATTGCTACAGAATATTAATCTGACACTGTGAGTGAGCATCTCTTTTATTGAGGCATTTTTTGTTGTTGTGTTATTTAAGAAAAATAACTGTGTTTTGTTAAAGATTATGTTACTGCTATGACTGTTACTGTTTTGGTGAAGTTAAGAGGGGACTTTCCTGGGGATACTAGCAACAGTTGTCCCAAATGTTAGGTGGTTTCTCTGGGCAGGTGTTGCTGATGTTGGGTGGATTCCAAATTAGATATACTAAATGTTAAATAAATTATGGGAATAAGTATATTCCAGGGGAAAAGAGGATTATTTTTTTTTTGAAATGTCAATCACTGTTGAAGATCTTTTGTGGCTTTTTTTTTTTTCTCTAGAAATGTACTTCTACAAAAAATTCATCTTGGTTAAGTAAGAGTGAAGGCAATAGCCACATGTTTATTTCTTTCCCTAAGTAGGAATATGTATTTTTGAAATCAAATGTGTGAGTAAAAGATACGATACAGAAAGGAAATACACCAGCATGTAGAGTATTCTGGGACTACTGTACATATTATTGCACATGTGTGTGTACACACACGAACACACATACTTGTACCTATCTAGTGTTTCTAGGAAGAATCAGAACCCATGGGAAAAGGGTATCATATTTTCTATAATTGTCACCTTTTTATTCCCTTTATTCTTGTCTTTTTTCTTCTTACCATTCGTTATTATTTTTTCAACTCTTTATAATTTAGTCATTTTCTACGTTCTTATCCCTTTACAATGAACAGAAGTGAATTCTGAGTAAAATGTGCAAGTGGTGATTGTAAATTTTATGTCATATTTTTATATATATAAACTAAGTATATTATGTGTAATAGTCACTAAATATAGGACCAAGTAATTAAATGCATAGCTTTTAAATTACAGCTAACACTGACATTGCATAAGCCTAATAGCTAGATTCTAAAGCACACTAAAGACCAGAATAATTATTCTCAGTCGATATATTTTTTAGATTTGATTTTTATTTTATTATTATTTTTTAAACATTTTTATTGATTTCAGAGAGGAAAGGAGAGGGAGAGAGAGATAGAAACCTCAATGATGAAAGAGAATCACTGGTCAGCTGCTTCCTACAATCTGGGCATGTGCCCTGACCAGAATCAAACTGTGACCTCTTGGTTCATAGCTCAATGTTCATGCCAGCCAGGCTCAATCGATATTTTTAAAGTCCCAATCAAAGTTGTTCCTTTACAATGTTATCCCTTTACAATGAACAAAATATTCTCCATCTCATGGCTTGGTTTCATTTATTTTTGGTTATTGGTAATAAAGTTTATTCAGGCTGTAGTATCTCCATGGTCTGGGTTCATATACCAGCTCTGCCTGTGTCTTATTATGGGCAAGAGACTTACTCTATTTGTGGCTCATCTGTGAAGTCAGGAGGTTAAACTAAATAAACTCTAATATTCCTCCTAATTACACTAACGTATTTTAAATAGGTTTATAGTTAAAAGGATGTCTGATTTAGCTTGTACAATAGGATTAAATTTGTTAGGAGTTGTATTTATTGGCCCATATATTATCATTAAAAAGAAGTTGTACTGTTAAGGTAAAGGCAATGTGGAAAATTTAAATTTGACAGCTTATAAAGAAATCCCATAAATTATTTAGTAATAATCTCTTGGTTGTGTGTGTATATATATATTTAATTCTTTTCCTAATTTAAGTATTTTTTAATTAAAACTATTAGGAAAGATGTGAACTTTCTCAAATGACTTGAGTTATTTTCAGTGTAAATTATGAGTGAGAAAAGAGTAAGACTGAACATATGTGCAAAAAATCAGTCTTTTGATAATTTGATTAGAACCCTTTGACTAAAATAAGGACATATTTATATTCTGTATTTAATGTCATTAAAATAAATTCTTAAAGCGGAAATATCTTCCAAATAGATCTCTGGCTAATGCGTGGAGAATGGATTGGAGAAGGCCTTAGACTGATGTCAGGGAGGTCAGTAGGGTTTTTACAGGGGATATTGATAAGAAATCGGTGATTTGAGTTAGAGTTATGGCCATGGAATTTAGAGATGTTTAGGTGGTAGAAACAATAGGAGTTGGTGATTGTTTGCATATGAGAGATGATGAAGATAGAGGGGTCAAGTATGATAACCAAGTTTCTGCTTTGGATGATAGTAACATTGACCAAGATAGGAAACACAAGAGTAGTAGATTCAGAAGGAGGGGACGATAATTACATTTTTTTTTTTTTTAAATAAATCTTTATTGCTCAGATTATTACAATTGTTTCTCCTTTTTCTCCCCCATAGCTCCCTTCCACCTGATTCCCACCCCACCCTCTGCCCTTACCCCCTCCCCCCACTATTGTCCTCATCCATAGGTTATACAATTTTAATCCAGTCTCTGCACCCCACACCCTTTTCACCCTGATAATTATCTATCCACTCCCTTTCTTTGCCCCTAATTCTATTATATTCACCAATTTATTCTATTCCTGAGATTTTTAATTCACTTGACCTTCTTCCTCTTCTTAAGTAATACCTTTCAGCATTTCATATAATACTGGTTTGGTGGTGATGAACTCCTTTAGCTTTTTCTTATCTGTGAAGCTCTTTATCTGCCCTTCAATTCTGAATGATAACTTTGCTGGATACAGTAATCTTGGTTGTAGGTTCTCCCTATTCATCACTTTGAATATTTCTTGCCACTCCCTTCTGGCCTGCATGGTTTCTGTTGAGAAATCAGCTGATAGTCGTATGGGTGCTCCCTTATAGGTAACCAACTGCTTTTCTCTTGCTGCTTGTAAGATCCTCTTTTTGTCTTTTACCCTTGGCATATTGATGATGATGTGTCGAGAAGAATTTTTCTTTGGATTCCTCTTGTTTGGGGTTCTGTAGGCGTCCTGTACTTGTAAGTCTATTTCTTTCACCAGGTGAGGGAAGTTTTCTGATATTATTTCTTCAAATATGTTTTCAGTATTTTGCACTCCCTCTTCTGGCACCCCCATAATTCTGATGTTGGTGCGCTTGCAGTTGTCCCAGAGGCTCCTTACACTATCTTCAACTTTCTGGATCCTCTTTTCTTCTTCCTTCTCCAGCGGAGTGTCTTTTGGCTCTTTGACCTGATTCTTGTGTTCTTCCATTCTGCTGTTGGATCTCTGCATAATATTTTCCAATTTAGTCAGTTTATCTATACTTTTTAGTTGGGTCTCATGAAGTTTATCGAGCTTTTCTAGGATATTGTTGCATAACCTTAGAACCGTAGTTCTGAACTCTATATCCTCCATCTCTTTTGTTTGAGATCTATTTCCTTGTCTCGGCATTTTCGCTGTTTTTCAGAGTTGGTAGGATGGCTTTGTGTGTTTGGTGTCCTATATAGCACAGTGGGTCAGCCTTCCTCAGTTACCTGAGGTAGACACTCTTGGTGATCCCCTTTGTGGACTGCGTGCACAGCCTTGTTGTAGCTAAGTCTCTATTGTTGTGAATTGTCCTTCAGGCCAATTGGATATGGGTATCAGCTGTGTCTACTCTGGGATAACTTCTGTATTGGAGACAGTCTTATAGGATCAGACTTGAAAAACTGCAGAAGCCTCTGCTCAGCTTGGATGGGGCGGAGTCTCAGGGCTGAAGGCTTCTGCCCTGCCCTTGTGCACTCGCCTGAGTTTCCGCCTGACCGGCCCAATTTCCCCAAGCAAGAGCGTGGGTGCCCCAGGGGCTCACCCGGACTTGGGCTGGTCTCTGTAGTCTGGAGCTTCCGACTCCTTCCGCTACGGAGAGGCCGCCACCTTGTACAGAGAGGCAGCGGCAGTCTCGGCGGTCAGACCTGGAGCTTCTGGCTCCTTCCGCTCCGGAGAGGCGGCGGTCAGACCTCAGCGCGCACTTGCTCGCGCGCGCGCGCGTCTGTAGACCCTGCCGGCTGCGACTGCGGCTCCCGGTCCCCGGTCTCTGGGTCTCCCAGTCTCTGAGTCTCTGAGTCTCTGGGTGCCTTTCTCTGCAGTCCAGACGCCACCCGTATGAGACTGGGACCACGGAATTTCAGCCGGGGTTGGGTTCAGTACAGTCCGAAAGGGTTCCGTGCAATCGGGGATTCCTCCCCTCCCGCCAGGCAGGTATTCGGTGGCCGCGTGCGCGAGCGTCTCCTACCTCAGTGCTTTTCGGCTCCCAGTCCGATTCGTGAGCCTCTCTCTTTCTTTCTAGTTGTAGCTATTCCACTCCGCCAGCTTTCCTGACATTTTGGTGAAGTCCTTTTTGATTTTAGTTGTTTTTTTAATTAAATTGTTGATGAGGCGGCAGCTTAGGAGACTGCCTAGGCCGCCATCTTGGATGTTCTCCGATAATTACATTTTTGGATCTATGAGTATGTCTCAAATAACATCAAACACAGCTGTTAAATTTTAAGTGTTGCAGCCAAATGTAAGTGTCCAAGTGGTGGTTCAATATATGGATTTGGACTTCAGGAGAATTTGGCCTGAATTTATAGACTTGGGAGATATTGGCACTTGCATGGTGATTGAAGTCATGAGAGTAGACAAAATCATCTAAGGACATATGTATGGAAAAAGGAGAAGATGTAGGATAGACCCTAAGGCATAGCAATAATTAAAGAATGGCTAGAGGAAGAAATATAGAGAAGATAGAGAAATAAGAGGAAGTGGTTACCAAGGAAATGGATACTAAGGAAGGAGAGATCATTTAAGAAGCTGAAGGGAGCCAACTGTATCAGATAGATACTTCAGATAAGTAACCAGAGAGTGGAAAAGTCCATTGGATCTAACAGTCACAAAGTCATTAGGTACCATGGTAAAGCCACTTTCACTGACATAACTAGGCTGCAATGAACGTAGAGACAGAAGTGTAGATTAGACTTCTTGAAGATAGATAAGTGGCTTTTGTTAAAAATCTTGTAGAGGGTCTACCTTTTGGAAACTAAGAATTTGCTAATGGATGTTGGCTGATAAAGCAGTGTAGCCAAGAAGCACATTGCAAACCATTGGCTGCATACCAGTGTTGGACGGGATAATAGTTAGAAAGCTGTTGTAAGGTATTCTAGGAGTTAGGGAATGAAATGGATTTCTTCTTGGGTTGGTGTGTGAAGGGAGCCTTAGAACTGTTGGATGACTCTGAGCCAGGAAGCTGGCCCTTAACTTTTAAGACCAACTTGACTATTTGTACTTTATTGTGGACGTCGAGAAGCAGACAGCTGACAGCCAGGCATCTTCTGCAGGGTATTTATCAGAACAGAGCGGGATTGATAGAAGTCTGATAATATGGTTTGAGAAACAGGTAAATTGCTACATTGTTTTCTTCAGAAATATTTTGATTTTCTTTAAAATCTCAAAAGTAATATAAAAATATACCAGTAGACTTTAAGATGCAGGTATGTACTGTTAATTCAAATATGCAGTCAATTTAATTTTTACATTTTTAGGTGATTAAGATGCCTTTTTCTAAATTTTTGAAAACAGCATTAATTTTTTCTTTCTACAGCAATCTTTCCCAAAGAAATTCCCCATGTCTCAGTCAGTGCCTCATATTTACATTCAAGTTAAAGAATTTATTTATGCCAGTCTTAAATTTTCAGAGTCGCTGCACCGGAGGTAAGTTTACTCGTAAGAAATGTATCATTATCATAGCTACTTATGTGAAACGTTCACACTGATTTCCAGGCCATGACTCTTCAGTGGATTATCACTTCATTGACACATGGGATTAAGTTGTTATAAATCTATCAGTGAAAATTTCTGACCTAAAAGGAATGAACATATATTCCTAACGTGAATACTCTCTGGAGGAGAGCGTGGTGATGCTGGCTTGGCCTCTCTGAAACCCATTCTTTGTACACTGAATAGCAGGAAATACCCTTCTGTGTTAAATATTTTTGAATTTTAAGTCAGAAAACACCATAAAGGCAGTTCAGATATGAGTTATTTCTTTTTCAAGTTGAAGCAGTAAGAATAATAACAGTTTTAAAATTATAATTTGTTGTTCCTGTGTCTCATATTGTAATTATTATTGTTTTGGATTTAAACAATGTTTAAATAAATGAAAAAAAGAAATGTGTATTCCTCCAGGGTAAAAGGGTTTCTGGTCTTAGGTCTTACACTGCGTTTTCCGGTAAATACAGATTCTTTAAAGGATTTCTTTTCTTTCTTTTTTTTTTTTTTTAAATATTTTTTTATTTCAGAGAGGAAGGGAGAGGGAGAGAGAGAGATGGAAACATCAATGATGAGAATCATTGATCGGCTGCCTCCTGCACGCCCCCTACTGGATATCGAGACTGCAGCCCAGGCATATGCCCTTGACCGGAATCTAACTTGGGATCATTTAGTCTGCAAGCTGAGCAAAACTGGCCAGGGCTTTAAAAAAAGGATTTCTTAATTTTTGTTCTTAAATAATATGAGTTGGAGGGGAAAGAAGAAGAAAGGAAGACAAATGCCTAATGCATAGTATATGCTATTCTGTGTGTTTCTTACAAGCCAGTGAAACTCAAAGCGGGATCCCCAGACCAGTAGCATTCGTGTCACATGGGAAACTGTTAGAAATTCAGCCTCAGACATACTGAATTAGAGACCCTGAGGTGGGGCCCCTGGTTGTGCCAAGTTCTCTGGGCGATTCTGATGCACCTGAAGTTTGAAGAACCACTGCTTTAAGCTTTATCACATACCTACCCGCCTATTCCAAAGCCTTTAAAGATGTGTTTTAAAGACATTAGTTTTTATTTTCAGTCATAAAACTCACTAGAGGTAATATATTCTCTATACTGCACAACACGCAGAATCACACAGTAGAATCTGGCATTTGAAAAATAGTGGACACAAATGAGTCTTAACTGAAAAGGAATAACAAACTATTCCAGTGGTAGTTTTCAATAGAGGAGTTTGCACTGTGAGAGCCACCAGTTGGTTATGCCTATCTTGTTTTTCCTTTAACAATATGAAGTTCTGATCTGAGACAGAGACAGTGTAATGCAATGGTTAAGAACATAACCTTCAGAGTTGGACCTTAGTTTAAGTCTTTATTATTATTTTTTAAAATTAAATTCTTTATTATTTAAGGTATCACATATGTCCCCTTTTTATCCCATTGACCTCTCCCTGGCTGCCCCCCCACCCCCAGCACATGTCCTCACCCCCTATTGTCTGTGTCCATTGGTTATGCTTATACGCATGCATACAAGTCCTTTGGTTGATCTCTTAGTTGTAGTCTTGGTACTGATACCCATTAGTTGTAGTAGGACCTTGGGCAAGTGACTTGATCTGTTTAAATTGCAGTTTTCTCCTCTGTAAAATGAGGGAAGTAATTCAGAGGGTGGTTGTAAATATTAAATAAGGTAATATAGTGTATGTGTATAAAGCACTCAGCGTAGTGCCTGGTACATGCTAGAAACACTGGACTTAGGAGAGGATGGGATTCTACAATATTAGATATAAAACTGGTGCTTGGGGTGTTTTACTTTACTTTGTTTTAATTTTAAAAAATGTATTTCTTTATTGATTTCATAGAGGAAGGGAGAGGGAGAGATAGAAACATCAATGATGATAGAGAATCACTGATTGGTCTCCTGCATGCCCCCTAGAGCTGCAACCCGGGCATGTGCCCTTGGCCAGAATTGAACCTGGGACCCCTCAGTCCGCAGGCCGATGCTCTATCCACTGAGCCAAACCGGCTAGGGCGAGTGTTTTATTTTATAAGCATGGGGAAAGTGTTGAAGACTTTTTGACTAAGGAATGACATGATTAGCATTCTATTGTAGAAAGTTTATTCTGGCCTCAATATGGATGATAGATTGGAAGGGATTAAAACAACAATCAGTCACATTGAAAAAGTGGAGGCAGTGGTTCAAGAAAAGGATCCTGAAATAATTAGGATCAGTGATGATGAAGAGGAAGCAACATATTCAAGAAGTTCTAAGAGCTTGAAATTAGAGTACTTGGAAGAATTAGATGAGGAAATTAAGGGATAGGGAACAACTAGACTTACACACGGGTAGGCTTGAATTTGTTTATATATTCTCAAATAGATTCTGGTTATAGTTACCGTATTTGCCGGCGTATAAGACGACTTTTTGGCCCTGAAAAATATGCCTCCAAGTGGGGGGTAGTCTTATACGGCGAGTATATAACAAACTCTGTATTTTTTAGTGGAAATGTTAGGGGGTCGTCTTATACGCCCAGTCTCTTATATGCCGGCAAATACGTATTTTTCAGGGCCAAAAAATCGTCTTATACGCCGGCAAATACGGTAGTCATCTTTGAAAACAGTGATTCATGCATTCATCTGTTATCAACTCCTAACATTCTAAATGGTGAATGTTGTGTACTAATGCTATAACAGAAAAGATTGTCAATTTTTCCTTCTATCTTTGATGAAAATATTAATCACTTTTGTTAATTCACTATTCAGTTGTCTAGTTAACTCTATAACAATGCTATTCATTCAACAAAGCTTAGAGATGTTTTGTGTTTGTTTTTATTATTAAAGAGTTATGGAAAAATCACTTTCTGTGATTAAAGCTTTCTTACTATATTTAAACATATTTTGGAGTTAGATTTTTAGAACTAGAAGGTACTTCAGAGCTTTTATAGTACAAATCTACTATATATGTTCTATATATGAATAAAAGCAGGCCAGAGAATGAAGTGACTTAATGAATAGACATACAATGAATAGTTGTGGAGGAAACATCTGGAACTAATATGATCTTTAAGAAATGTCCCGTTTTCATAAGAGGTTAAACTGTAAAATATTTTAGGAGTTTTACTACATATTAAGATTTTATTATTGTGAAGTATTCTTTAAAAAAGGAGGAGTACAATTTCTAGGCTCAAAGGACAAGGGGTTAAGGGAAAAAATAGTCAATTAGGATAAAAACCTCATGGGGGAAATACTGGTTATTGTCAGGTCAATCTTGCTGGCACAAATAGTACCATAGATGCTGACAGGTTTTCTTTCTCTGCTTTCACTTAGGGAAGAAAAAGCATGCACTGACTTAGCATTCAAGGAAGTTCAGGGAAATTAAAGGAAAGACATGATCTATCATGATAGATTAACTATTTCTTCCTTTCATTTACAAATATTTTATCTGAGAAGAATGTTATACAGGATTTCTTTAAGTATAATTTGAGTATGAGGAATCTGCAGCCGCCTCATTTTTATCAGGGTGAACACATTGCTTGTTTAGGGACACTATTGACATATTAGAATTTTCTGAGAGTCTAATGCCAAATCACCGTGAAGCTCTTCTGGTGGCACATTCACTTTGATCTAAGATATGAAGAATTAGAGGTAAATACTCAGATCTGCCAGAATTTGGGTTGGCAGAAATTAAAAAGAGTGCTTGCATTAGAATGGAGGACATTATAGTAGTAGTGAGAGGTACCTATGCTTTATCGAATCTTGCTCTATTTGCATTTTTAAATAAATATAAACTAGTGTAAATATTTGTGCTTTATAGATTTGTAAGAGTAATATTTTCATAAAATAAAAAGTAAAGTAGTGCTAAAATGTTAGCCTATGTCTAAGGCAGTGGTTCTCAAATGGGGTAACATTGCTCCCTAGGAGGCATCTAGCAATGTGTAGAGGCATTTTGGGTTGGTGAGTAAAGGCCAGGGATGCTGCTAAATATTCTGCAATGCACAGGACAGCCCGCCACAAATAATTATCTGGCCTAAAATGTATGTGCCCTGTCAGAAAGCTTAATAATACCAAACTTTGTGTTTCAGCTCAACAGAAATAGATGATATGCTTCGAAAATCTACAAATCTGCTGCTGACCAGAACTTTGAATAGCTGTTTACTGAACCTCATTAGGAAACCTCATATAGGTTTGACAGAGGTAGGTTCATATACAAACGTTTCACTACTTGGAACATCCCGTAAAACTAGCTTTCTGTTTTAAATTTATCAATAAAGTGGATTTGTTTAAAAATAAACGTCAATGTGATTTATGCAATGTGAAGAAAATGAATTTTTACACAGGGAATAGAAACAGTAGTCTTTTCGTACTCACGGCTTCAGTTACCTATGATCAACAGCAGTTCAAAAATACTAAATAGATAATTTCCAAAATAATTCCATAAACAATTCCTAAGTTTTGCACACTGTTTTGAGTAAAGATGCTGGCAATTCAGATACGCCAAAGAAAAGCCATAAAGTGCTTCCTGTAAATGAAAAGGAGAGAGTGCTTGAATTAATGAGGAAAGAAAAAACAATTGTATGCTGAGGCTGCTAAGCTCTAGGGTAAGAACCAATCTTCTGTCTGTGAAATTGTGAAGAAGGAGAAAGAAATATGTACTAGTTTTGCTGTTGCACCTTAAACTGGAAAGTTGAAGCCACAGTGCTTGATACGTTAAGCGGACAAGGCATTAAATTTGTGGAAGCATGAACAGAAAATACATTCCCATTAACAGCAATGTTTGTGCCAAAAAATATTGAAACTATAGGAAGACTTCAGCACGGGATCCCCTGAAATGAGTAACCGCATTCACATAACTTTTATTACAGTATACTGTTATAATTTTTCTATTTTTATTTTGTTAATCCTCACCTGAGGACATTTTTCCATTGATTTTTAGAGAGTGGAAGGAAGAGAGAAAAACATTGATGTGACAGAGACACATCGATTGGTTACCTCTACACAACCGGGGCCAGGGATCGAGCCTACAAGGCGGTACATGCCCTTGACCGCATTCGAACCCAGGACCCTTCAGTCTGCAGGCCGATGCACTTTCCACTGAGCCAAATTGGCTAGGGCATAATTGTTCTATTTTATTATTACTGATGTTAATATCTTATTGTGCCTAATTTATAAATTAAACTTTATCACATATATTTGTATAGGAAAAAACATAGTGTATATAGGGTTCAGTACTATTAATGGTTTCAGGAATCCACTAACGTATTGGAACATATGCCCTGCAAATAAGGGGTGGCTACTGTAGTTGAAGACGTTGGAATGTACTAGTTGATGCAGATACTATTGCCAGACCTTACATGAAAAATGAAAATACCTTTTTACATGGTAAACGCATAAAGTTTGAAAAAGTACTTTGAAACATTATTTTGGATTAATTCACAATTAGACTTTTATTTTTTTTATTTTAAAAAATATATATTTTATTGATTTTTTTTACAGAGAGGAAGGGAGAGAGATATAGAGCTAGAAACGTTAATGAGAGAGAAACATCGACCAGCTGCCTCCTGCACACCCCCTACCGGGGATGTGCCCGCAACCAAGGTACATGCCCTTGCCTGGAATCGAACCTGGGATCCTTCAGTCCGCAGACCGACACTCTACCACTGAGCCAAACCGGTTTCGGCTAGACTTTTATTTTTAATGATAGTATTCATAAGCAGTATTTGTAGTAGACTTGAACTCACATAATCAGTTGTATCCTGTAATGCTATAATTATGCATAAATGGTACAGTTACTGGAAGCAATAATCCTGGTTTAAAAAATCAAATGGCTTTGTGTACATGTAACATGATTTTACCGGATGTATTTTGTATTTTCTAGCTAGTGCAAATCATCATAAACACAACACACCTGGAACAAGCTTGCAAATACCTTGAGGACTTTATAACTAACATTACAAATATTTCTCAAGAAACTGTTCATACGACAAGACTTTATGGACTTTCTACTTTTAAGGTATGTGAAAATCTGACCAGAGTTTTTATTTCAATCACTGTAAGCAGACTTTTACAAATTAAAGACAATTTTTATTATATATATGGTTTTATTATATTCCTAACACTTGAAAATTAGAGATAATCATTGTCAGCAGTAAGCAGATAGATGTCAGTTCCCTTTTGGCATTTTAAACATCTAATAATAAAGAGCGAATATGCAAATGGTCGTGATGCCCTCATTTGTAATGACCAATCAGCAGAGGCTGCGTACACAGCAGGCGTGGTTGGGCGGGGACTTGCAGTGTCGGGGATTTGTGTGAGGTTCTTGTCCCTGCCCCCAGAGCCAGGCCCAGGGATGTGAGGCTTGCAGAGGCCTACCTCTCTGGGGTGATGGATCACAGGGCTCCTGCACTGTGACAGGGCACAGGCCAGGCTGGGCCACCCCCCACCTGCCCACAAGTGACAAATTTTGTGCACTGGGCCACTAGTCTTATTAATATGGAGAAAAGTATATTGATTTTGTTTATGTGTTGAAGACTTTTAGTAGTGCTATAGTAGTCTCACTGGATTTCCATTAATGTCTCACAGTCCAATAAATAATTTGTTAGCATAATGTGTATATGTATTTGTTTAGAAATTTTAAATGTGAGATGAATTAGTTAGGTGTAAGATTTGTTTTATATCCTTAATTGGCTTTGATGTGAAGAAAAAGAAGTATATTACATATTATTGAAGTCCTGCTTTTATATGAATGAAAAGATTTCTGTTTGTGTAATACCATGGGATATACTGAAAGATAAATTAATGGTTGTTTTAAACAGAATAGAAGATTAAATATTTTCATAAATTGGGTTTATAAACTGTTTTAGATTGTATTGGTTTGGGGTCGTATAGATAAGACACTGGAGTAGTCTTAAAATATAAATCTCTTTGCACTGAGTGTTATACTAAACTAATATAAACCTCTTACTGACCCCTTATCTGTAAAATGTGCTTGCTAGTTTAACCTCACAGCCCTTTCTAAGTTTTCTATTAAAAAGAACTCTTATCTTTCTAATCTTGCTATATTATAAATTACCCACTTTATCTCCTAAAATTATAGTATAATCACTTATACTTTGAAAATTCAGTCTACTTGTATTTAGAAATACCTAATTAACAGTAACCAGACTTTGAGAGTTCAGAAATGATGCTTGGTTCTTCAGTTATCTGCATGGCCCAAAATCCTATCCTCCTTTGGTGATTCTTGAGCTCATGTAGTCATCCTGATCCAGAAAGCACCAATGCAGATAATACCCGAGTGAGCACTTTTGTAGAATTAGTTATTAAAACTGAAACAGAAGTTGGATAAAACAGATGTTCATTTATCTAGATAGGATAAGTACAGTGATTAAGGGCATTTACTCTGGAGTTAGACAGCTATATGACTTGGGCACATTTTTTAATTTTAATGATTCCTAGTTTTGTTATCTATAAAATTAGAGTAGCATTATATAGGGTGTCTCAAAAATGTATATATACTTTAACAGCTGACAGCTCAATTTTGAAAATGAAATGTTTTTTGATAAACACTGCCTTTGTAACTATTGAAAGTATGTGTATACATTTTTTGGGACATCCTATATTATTGACCTCATCCAATTGTTATGAGGATTAAAGGGGATACTTAGCACAGTTCCACTTGTTGTACATCGTCTATGTTCTGAGCATACTATTAGGTAGTAAGAATGTAAAAATGTATCCCTGCCCTTCAAGGAGCTCATAGGAGAAGCCTATATAAGAAAGCCTATATAACAAAAGCAAAATGCTAAGTCTTGCTGACTGGTTGGCCATCCAACCAATCAAAGTTTAATACACTAATGATATGTGCTAAGGCTACCCAACTGCTTGCTTTGATGTGCACTGACCACCAGAGGGCAGACGCTCCAACCAGTAGGTGAACTTGCTGCTGTGGTCTGGCTGATCGGGATTGAGCGAGATGGGCGAGATGGGCCGGACACTCCTTAGAGCCCTCGCGTGGCCCCTTCCCAGCTGGCCAACCTTCTGTATCCCTCTCTGCCCCGATTGTGCACCTGTGGGGTCCTTTGGCCTGGCCTGCACCCTCTCACAATCCAGGACCTCTTGGGGGATATGGGAAAGCTGGTTTCAGCCTAATTGCCGAGGGATCCCACTGGTGCATGAATTCGTGCATCGGGCCTCTAGTAAACTATAAAAAGATACTTGACGATATTGTGTGATAAGTACCATAAATAGGAGAACACTCCACAAGGTTTTGAACACTTATTTATCCAAGAACAAATTGATTCTTTGCTTTTATATCAAATTTTTTACTATCTTTCTTTTTCTTAATTGATCGCCGTCCTTATGTCCACGTGTTAGTTATAAGCATATTTAACTGTTAACAATAAATTTAATAGGCTTACTCTGTACTCTGATTAAAACATGAATTGTCTTGACATCTAGTGCATCTAGGATTCTTCAAGCAATTTTCTTATCAGATATGACTCAAAGAACCAAAGATACTGCAACATGATATCTTAGACTGAGGGATCTTGGAACAACACTTCTCAGAATATTTCTGTTAGGAGGGAATGTTTAGAAATGTTAGCGTTGGTCCATCATCCCAGTGTTCTTTTAAGTTGTAGATATTTGGTTGAAACCACAATTGCCATAGAATATTTCTTGGTTTTTTTGGAAATCCAGAAATCAAGTAGAGCCTTTATAAATAGAAGAGCATCCTAGTTATTTTTGTTGTTTGTTTTATTTTTACATAGAACTCAGGAAACCTTTCTGTTCTGTGAGAACAAGAACTGTTTCAAGCTCAGTATATGAAGGGAAAGTATTCTTCAGTTCTTCCTTTGGTCTATTTCAAGAGGAATTTGTCTTAACCTATGATATGAGGAAGCAATTCAACATCAAGAATTGTTAAATCAATATTAAAGTGAATTGCAGAGGGAGATGGGGGAATTTTCATTCATAGTGAATTGTCAGTCTTGTGCCTCTTTCACAGAGATTAAAGTACAGTCTTGATTGCAGACATTAGCATGGATTACTTAGTTAACCTCTTAGCCAAATGCTTTTCAGTCTAGGGACTCTACCAAACATATTCTTATTTAGTTGCTTAATGATTATGGGAATAAGCACTTACAGGATCCTTTGACCTCTGCCTCCTTTTTGCTTCCCCTCCAAAAAGCACACATACACACACAAAGTCCTTGATTATGTCATATTTATCTTATGAAATATATAGATTATCTTGTAAATTTGCCTTTTCATGTTGCTAAATCTATGAGTGATACAAAAGAGGTAAAGTAAGTCGTTTCTGCCCTTAAGCAGTACCGCAGCTTTTTAAAATTAATCTGGACCCACACTGAGAGCTATTGGAGACTAATATAAGACTTTAACTGAAAAGATTTGCATCAGAATAGAGGGGGGGGGGGAAACAAAAATACCATTCCCTTTTTAATCTGCTAGTAGAGAAATGAACCCTTCTTTTTCTTTGGCATCAGAGCTCCTTAACTTTGCTCCAGGGAGCTCTTCCAACCTGCCACTCTGAAGAGTCCTTTCCCTGTGAGTACTGGCAGTGATTACAGCTGTGGGAGCTAAGAAGGCACATGCTTCTGATTCTTTTTCTGGTTTGTCTTTTTCACATCTATTGATTACTATTAACAAAGCTTTTTTTAGGACTATGACTAAGGTGACTGTGGTAAATTATCTTTAAGAACTTGAAATTCTCTTCCTATGAAGGTAGGGATATAATACCTGTACTTTAAAAAATGTTTTTCATTGACCTGTAATATATGCATATGAACATGTATAATTTATACAAGCACAGATTCAATGCATCCTCGTCAGAATCTCAGCAAGTTATTTTGTGGATATCAACAAAGTGATTCTAAAGTTTATACGGAGAGGCAAAAGCCCCAGAATAACCAACACGGTATTGAAGAAGAAGAGCCAAGTTGGAAGTCTGATACTACCTGACTTTAAGATTATTATACAGACAGTGTGGTACTGTCTAAAAAATAGACACATAGGTCAATGGGATTGGATAGAGAGCCCAGAAATAGACCCAAATAAATATATTTAACTGATCTTTGACAAAGCAACAAAGGCAGTACAATGGACCAAAGATAGTCTTTTCAACAAATGGTGCTGGAGCAACTGGGTATTCACATGCAAAGAAATGAATCTAGATACAGACCTTATAGCATTCACAAAAATTAAGTCAAAGTAGATCATAAAACTAGATGTAAAGTGCAAAATTATAAAATTCCAAGAAATTAACATTAAAGAATATCTGGATGACCTTGAGTGGCAGTGACTTTTTAGCTACCACATCAAAGGCATGATCCGTGAGGGACATAATTATCAGTTGGATTTTGTTAAAATTACAAACTTGTTCTGCAAAAAGACATCATCAGAGAATAAGAGAACAAACTACAGACTGGGGGGAAAATATTTGCAAGAGAATTATTTGTTGCCCTAAATGGCTCAGTGGATAGAGTGTCGACCTGTGGACTGAAGGGTCCCAGGTTTGGACCCTTCAAGGGCACATGCCTGGAATCAATAAAAATATGTTAACACAAGAGAGTACTGCCAGTCAACAAGCAGTACTTTAAATAAATGACTAAGATATTAGACTAGTAAATAGTCTAATCCTATATAATAAAAGCCTAACATGCTAAGTGTCCAGTCAACCAAAGTATAATATGCTAATAATATGCTAAGGACACTCAACTGCTCATTTTGATGTGCACTGACTACTAGGTGGCAGACAGTTGACCACTTGCTATAACATGAGCTTACCACTAGGAGACAGATGCTCTGACTGGTAGGTTAGCTTGCTGCTGAGGTCTGGTGGATCAGGACTAAGCAAGATGCCCTGGAGCCCTCCCATGGTCCCTCCTTGGCTGGCTAACTTCCCACATTCCTTTGCACTGGTAGGGTCCTTTAGCCTGGCCTGCACCTCCTCACAATCGGGGACCCCTTGGGGGATATTGGAGAGCTGGTTTCAGCCCAATCCTGCAGGCCAGTCCGAGGGACCTCACTGGTGCATGAATTCATGCACCGGGTCTCTAGTGTCTGAATAAATGACTAAATTATTAGACCAAAGAAAAATAAAAAACAAAATTTAGAATTTAAGAAAATTTATTATCTGCTTCTATAAATATTTCTTGTTTGTTGTTATTTTGTCCCCTGTCAGGATGCCCGACATGCAGCAGAAGGAGAAATATATACCAAACTTAATCAAAAAATTGATGAATTTGTTCAGCTTGCTGATTATGACTGGACAATGTCTGAGCCAGATGGAAGAGCTAGTGGCTATTTAATGGATCTTATTAATTTTTTGAGAAGCATCTTTCAAGTGTTTACTCATTTGCCTGTAAGTATAAAATTCTTTAAAAAATTTATATATAATTTTGCTTACTGAAATATATTTTAGAATTAAATTTTAGTTTGATGTTTACTTGTTTAAATCAACTCCCCAGCTAGAATATATTTTCTCTTCCATTATTAAATATTAATTCATGAAGAATCCTAATTATACAGTTGTTTGAAGTTTTAATTTGTTTTGCTTTTTAACCAAAATATCTATAACTCTCTTCCCAGCAAAACCAAAATAAAACTGTGAAATTGACAATGTAGACTTAAATATAAATAAACTCTAATAGAGGTAGTTTTCATAAAAGTCGATGTAATCAAAGGCTTTTCCAGTTAGAAAAGGCCAAGAAATTATTGGATATTTTTAGGCCAGAGATTAAAAGTAACATAGGAGCATTGCTCTATCTTGATATATAGTCATAGTTTATCTAAATCTTGAACAATCCGTTGATGAAACATTAACTCCCCCAAAAAACATATAACAGGGATATATTAAAAAAATAATTAAAAATAAATAAATAAATCAATTTAAAAAAAACATATAACAGGGACATTTGAATGTGAATAAGCTGAAACATTGGGTTCTTCAGATGAGGAATACAAAGACCAGAGATTATTGTGGAATGAGCATGCTCTCTTTAGTTATATTCAAAAGTAATAGAACTGTTAAAATGTGAATGGAGTAGCTTTTGTACAAATAAAAGAATAAAAGTAAAATAATAAAAAATAGAGAAAATTATATTGATCTTTTAAAAAATATATTTTATTAATTTTTTACAGAGAGGAAGGGAGAGGGATAGAGAGCTAGAAACATCGATGAGAGAGAAACATCGACCAGCTGCCTCCTGCACACCCCCCAGCGGGGATATGCCCGAAACCAAGGTACATGCCCTTGAACGGAATCAAACCCGGGACCTTCCAGTCCGCAGGCTGATGCTCTATCCACTGAGCCAAACCTGTTTCAGCAATGATCTTTTTATCTCATGATAAGATATTGTAGAATGCAAAAATCAAGTATTTAATTTTAAACCTATTTAACTGATTCCCTTGTTTAAAATGGGGGTGATGGGTGGGAGATGTTATTCTCCTCATCTTTTACTGTTTCCCTATTAGGAATTGCTCCAAAGGCCAGTTAGATTAGTTTAAGAAAGGTGTTACTAAAAAATATTTTAAAAGGATATTTTTTTAAAAAAAGTACACACACACACACACACACACACACACACACACACACACACATTAGAGACCCAGTGCACGAATTTGTGCACCAGTGAGGTCCCTCAGGCTGGCTTGCAGGATCGGGCTGATACTGGCTCTTTGATACCCCTGGAGAGACCCCACCAGTGCACGATTGTGGTTGGGGAGGGATGCAGGAGGTTGGCCCGCAGAGGAGGGACCACGGGAGGGTGCCAGGGCGGATCCTGTCCATCTCTCTCAGGTCAGATCAGCCGGACGCCAGCTGCAAGCTAACCTACTGGTAGAAGCATCTGCTCTCTGGTGGTCAGTGCACCTCATAGAGACTGCTTGACCAGTCGACTGTCCGGCCCTAGGTGGTCAGTACACATCATAGCAAGAGGTTGATTGTCCTTAGCATATCATTAACAAAGTATGCTTTGATTGTTTGAACGGATGACTGGACACTTAGCATATTAAGCTTTTATTATATAGGATATGTTTATTGATTTCAGAGAGGAAGGGAAAAAGAGAGAGATTGAAATATCAATAATGAAAGAGAATCATTGATTGGCTGCCTCCTGCAAGACCCTACTGGGGGCCAAGCCTGCAAAAGGTGCATGTACGCTGACCGGGAGTCAAACCATGATCTCCTGGTTCATAAGTTGATGCTCAACCAATGAGCCATGCCGGCTGGGCTAAAAGAATATCTTCAAGGAGATTATAATGGTGGGTCTGTGCTAAAGAACTTAGAGAAGCTTACTCAGGGATGACGCATTTTTAACTGCTGTCCTTGAGTTAAAAATGGGAACCTTTATATATATTTAATTTTTATATCAACTCATTTCTAAAAAGTGTTCCTCATGAAATATGCATTAAATAATTGTTGAATTAATTTGAATTCATTTTGTCAGTGTAAATCTCCATGCTTCTGGCCAAAAGCAATCCTTAGGAATAAACAGACACTCTCTCGGTTGTTCGTTTACTGTCTTCTGACAGCTTCAGAGGCCTTTGTCTTTAATCTGTACCAGTTGCTCTCTGGATGTTTTAACTCATGTATAGCTGTTACCCTGGAACTTGCCTTCTCTATTGTCTGGGCTGAGAACTGTTTCCTAGATTCTTTGTGTTTTTATTATCTCACTGTTTGGTTTTGTTGAACTGCCTCAGTAACTTCCTCCAAAGAGGGAAGTTCACAATTTAAATCCTTGCATATCCTAAAATACCTTCTTACACCCTCATGTTTGATTAATATTTTAGCTGGTTAGTATGTTGCAGATAGCAGGTGCTAGGCTCACATGTGTCTCATGATGTCTTGTCTGGTTTAAAGATATTGTAAGTATGAATCAAATCTCAATGCACATTTATCTTGGATTTTATATTCTGTATAAGATTTCACAAATGTCACTTTATTTCTAATAGTTTGACTTAACTCAGGTATGAATAAATAAGTACGTGGACAGGGAAAAAAGAGTTTAGTTGGTTATATAATTCTAGGTTGAAGAGCTTTTACTCTGGTAATTTCCTTTATATTCCTCTGTTGTCTTTGGCCTCCACATTTTAGGATCTGGTTTTGAATCCTTAACATTCTGAAGTGTCATAGGAACATGTGGGAGATAGCTTTTATTTCATTCACTTAGCTCTTCACTCAGTGGCCCCTTTCTTTAAAAATTTTTATATCCTTTATACAGTACAGAGAATCCCCTTCTATTATTTTTAAGATAATTTTGTTTCTTCAATTTTTCTGTTCTCTCTTTTTTGAACTCTCATTAGTTAGATGTTAAAGTTCCCAGATCAGTCCTCTGACTTTTATCCTTCCCTTCATTTATTATTTATATTTTTTTCTTCTTTGTTTTGGGAGATTTTCTTAATTTTATTTTTCAGTTTTTCTGTAAACTATTTATTAATTATACTTTTAATTTCCAAGGAATTACTTCTGTTTTTAAGGATATTTTTCAAAGAATACTGTTTCTTTTTAAAAATAGATATATTATCTTTCAGATATCCTTGAGTATTAGAGGTTTCTTAAAGACATTTTCTGTTTCTTGAATTATTTCTGTTATGCTTAAATAGGTTTTAAAAATTGTATTTTGCTTATTCTCTTTTACTTTTTATTATTATTTAAAATACATTTTATTGATTTATTTACAGAGAGGAAGGGAGAAGGATAGAGAGCTAGAAACATCAATGAGAGAGAAACATCAACCAGTTGCCTCCTGAACACCTCCTTCTGGGGATGTGCCTGCAACCAAGGTACATGCCCTTTACCAGAATCAAACCTGGGACCTTTCAGTCAACAAGCCGAAGCTCCATCCACTGAGCCAAACCAGTTAGGTTTTTTTGTTTGTTTGTTTGTTTGTTTGTTTGTTTTTAAATACTGCTCATTCTCTTTTAGTAAGGAAGTCCTTGAAAGCTTATATAGGTTTACTCTACTTCTATATAAATACCCTATTTTTAAAAAATACATAGATTTTTATTGATTTTAGAGAGGAAGGCAGTGAGAGAGGGAGGGAGAGATAGAAACATCAATGATGAGAGAGAATCATTAATCAGCTGCCTCCTGCATACTCCACACTGGGGATCGAGCCCACAACCCAGGCATGTGCCGGATCGGGAATCAAACCGTGATCTCCTGGTTCATGGGTTGACACTCAGCCATTGAGCCACACCAGCTGGGCAATACTCAATTTTATATTTGTTCATAATTTTTATATTTACCTCCTCCTTCTTCTTCTTCTTCTTCTTCTTCTTCTTCTTCTTCTTCTTCTTCTTCTTCCTCTTCCTCTTCCTCCTCCTCCTCCTCCTCCTCCTCCTCCTCCTCCTCTTCCTTATCTTCCTCCTGCTCTTCTTCTCCTCCTCCTCCTCTTAAAGAATACCTTCCAGCATTTCATATAATACTGGTTTGGTGGTGATGAACTCCTTAAGCTTTTTCTTATCTGTGAAGCTCTTTATTTGACCTTCAATTCTGAATGATAGCTTTGCTGGGTAGAGTAATCTTTGTTGTAGGCTCTTGATATTCATCACTTTGAATATTTCTTACTACTCCTTTCTGCCCTGCATAGTTTCTGTTGAGAAATCAGCTGACATACGTATGGTAATTAACGGTTTTTCTCCTGATGCTTTTAATATCCTCTTTGTCTTTTGCTCTTGGCATTTTGATTATGATGTGTCTTGGTGTAGTCCTCTTTGGATTTCTTTTGTTTGGGGTTCTGTGTGCTTCCTGGACTTCTAAGTCTATTTCTTTCACCAGGGAGGGGAAGTTTTCTATCATTAATTTTTAAATAGGTTTTCAGTATCTTGCTCTCTCTCTTCTTCTGGCACCCCCATAATTCTGATGTTGGTATGCTTGAAGTTGTCCCAGAGCCTTCTTATACTACTTCAAATTTTTGGATTCTTTTTTCTTTATTCTTTTCCGGTTGGGTGTCTTTTGCTTCTTTGTATTTCAAATCTTTGACTTGATTCTTATGATTCTCTAGTCTGCTGTTGGATCTCTGTATATTATTCTTTATTTCAGTCAATGTATGCTTAATTTCTAGTTGGTCCTTTTTCATATCCTCCAGGGATTCACTAAATTTATCGTCGGTTTCTAGAAAAATCTTGAAAAACTCTATATTCAGTCATTTGTTTTCCTCCATTTCTTTCATTTGTGACCTGTTTCTTTGTCTCCTCATTTTGGCTGCTTCCCTGTGTTGATAGAGTGGCTAGGTGTCCTATAGGGCCCAGTGGGTCCACCTCCCCAGTTACCTAAGGTGGACACTCTTGGTGCACCCCTTTGTGGGCTGTGTGCACAGTCTTATAGTTAAGCCTTTATTGTTGTTGGTATCACTGGGAGGAATTGACCTCCAGGCCAATTTGCTGTGAGGGTCAGCTGTGTCTACAATGGGAAAACTTCTGTGCTGGAGTCACCCTTATGGGGTAGGACTTGCTTCAGTGGGGCTTAGTTCTCACTGAGTCTGCTCCCTGAGTGTGTCCCTTATGGATCTGAGGAGTTGTAATCTGGATGGTCCCACTCTGACCACTGGTACACTGGCTCTTTGCTTTGATCTCCAAGGAGGTGCAAATTTAGCTCTGCCTGAGGCCACCCAGCAGGAGCTATGGAGAGATCTGCAGATGCCTCTTCTTTGTTTGGGGTTTGGAGGTGCCCAGATGAGGTCCAGCTGTGAAGCAATGCAAGCTGCTATGGAGCCTTGGGCCTTCTTTTGGAAGTTCTGGGGCTCTCTGACCCAGCTGCAGTTTGTTAGGTAATTTTGGATTGCAAAGGGCCAGGTCATTCATATGCAAAAGCCTCTGAGTACAGCTGGGGTGGTGTTGTAAATTGGGTGGGGCGGGGTCTCAGGGAATCAAGAGGGCAGAGCAAACAGCAATGGCTGACCTTCACCCCTGACCTAAGAGACCCCGGGGTCTCAGTATCCCGTGGTAATTGCTGCAAGCACTGCTGAGAAAAAGCTGCCTTTGTGTTCTGGCCCGATGCCAGACAGTCCAGTTTCCCCCCCATATGAGTCTGGGTCCCCAGAGTCTCACCCAGTACTGCAGTTCAGAGCAGTTGGGATCTTGTGTCTCCCTCCCGATTGAGAAAGATATCCGTGTCCTCAGTTGCCTGCACACGAGCCTGCGAACCTCCACACTTGATTTCCACACCTCCTCTGAGTCTCAGTGTGCTTTTCTCTTCCCTTCTAGTTGTAGAATTTCCACTCAGCCAGCCTTCCTGTGGTCCTGGATGTCCGTTTTGTCTTTTAGTTATAGTTTTGAAGTGGTTGTGCAAGGCAGGAACTTCAGATATGCCATCTTGGTTTCTTTTCTAATTGGGATAAGGAAGTTTTAAGTGAAATAAAAATATGCCATAAATTACAGGTGTCCTGAGATTTTTTCCCAGTTTGTGGAATTTTCTAACTTTAGGTAGTTGAATTCTGTGTAAGTTGTGTGTGTGTGTGTGTCCTTGTCCCCATGTCCTTATGATTAGAAATTGTTAGGAGAAGAAAAGCTTAATAAAAGAGAATTCATAATTGTGGGGATTGTGGTTAACCTGTTCTTTTGGGGCTATAGCTATTTAGATAGGAACAAAATTGAGAGCATGAGAGGAAAATAGAAGTGCAAAAAATAATTTGGAGAATTTTGGGGTTGTTAGAGTGAGTATATTTTGATAAGCCTATGAATGTTTTTTGGCATAATTTCAAAAACCTGTCTTCAAGATGGTGTTAAGGTTATTATTTAAAACTCACTAAAGAAATTCATCTTGATATTTAAACCTTATAACTCATCCGTTCTCTATTATTGGGAATCTGAGACATTTCAGTGTTATACATTTCAGTGTTATACAGAGTGATCAGCCAGAAATGGATTAAAACCTATCTTACTATATAGTGGAATTTTTTGTGCATTTTAAAAATCATCATGGGGAAATTTTCATGTTTTATACTAATGTCATAGGTATGTTTTCCCCTTGATTTAATAACATTCTTTCCATTAGAGCAAAATGTAGATTAATACAGTAAAACTTTAGATTAGTGGTTCTTATATAAAATAGAAGGAAGAATAATAGATTTTTAAAATTAATGTCTACTTTTTAAGTGGGCATTTTTTTCATATTACATTTGAGAATTTGTTTCTAATTTTAGTGTTTACTCCACATTTGATAGAAGTCCTCACTCTTTCAGTCTGTGTGTTTTCAAAGAACATGAATTGTGGCTCTTAAGGAGACTAATTCATTAAAATACTTTCCTTCTTCTTTTGCCTTTCCTCTGAAAGACTATTTCACAATCTCATAACTAAATTTAGATAGCAAACTGAGAGGCAGTGAGTTTGAATACTGTATTATTTTATTGCTTTAAGTTAAATAACTTTAGACAGCCATACAAAATCAGAATTAATAAATTCACTTACCATTGTTAGATTTAATTTTCAAATTGATCACAATTTAATTTTGTTTTCCCACTATTTTCTGGCAAGAATTACATAACCTTTTAAAGCAAAATCTGCTATCAATTTAAAGAATAATAAATACAGCAGAATATTTCCAAGTCTATATATTCCTTTTTACTTAAATAAAAAAGTAGTTTATTGTGCGAAGTTGACCTTTTATAGGGATATAAAGGAAAATGGGCTCTCTTGGGATCATTAAGGAAAGTAGAACAATACAGAATGGTTTGTGATTTCAAGAGCATGTTTTTATCTTAAATGTACTTGAGAGAATGAAAGCAGTATTGAAAAATGCTTTCAAATAATTACTGTTGAAATCAAACCTTTTTTATTAGATCTTTGAAATAAGAGAATGGTGAGACAGAAATGAAAGCTTCAATGAAAATTTAAGTGTGTCAAATTAGTTTTTAAGCATTCTACATTTCTCCTATTATATTCGAGTAGATCTATCAAAACATTACTTTGAAACTAAAACAGTTGAGTCATAATTAATAAAATGTGTTGTATTTTTGTTATCATGTCATTTTATGATATTTCAAAGGAAACAGTATCTTTAGCCTAATCTATAATAGTAAATTATTTTGGAAATTTGGCTTGACATACAAGCAGATGTGTTTTCTTGATTCCTTTTAAACTGAAGGTTGGTGGTTTGTGGTTTATTGTTCCTGTGATTGGCATTAAAAGCCTTATTTCACAGCTTGCGGCAAGGGACTATTGGGTAAAGAGTGGCTGTGTTCCACAAACTAAATTCAAAAAGTGTCAATCAAGGTCTCACATAGGTTACTTAGAGAATGAGTTTTCTTACTGGTTTCACCAAATGTCGCCTCATGCTGTCTTTGATTGGCACAGCCTGGCAGGGAGGATGGATGAATCTGTCACCGACTGGTTAATTGTGTTGCTGGTCTCAGTCTGACATCAGGTCTTTGACTCTTAAGTGGCTCAATACAAAACAAATTAGCAGATTGTAGTCATATTTCTCATTCTATATGCTTTGACTTTGTTGAATGCAGTCCATAAATCATATTGACTGACACACAAGTAAATGATGAAAGCTGCTTTTGAGACATGGATCTAGAAAGCAGCACTGTGAAGGTGCCATGGAAGGATGCATATGGTTGACCCTCTGGGAATTTCCTAGGAGCCAAATGTCTCTTTACCACAATTGTTCTGAAAAGAAAAGCTTTTGGGTAATGCAAAAGGGCTCTAATATGTCAGCAGATTCTCTTTTACAAGCTCCTTTGAAATATAAGAAGTTTGTCTAAGGGTGTTCTCTCTTTGCAAGTTGTTTTTCAGCAAAATGTTAGAGCTGGGTACAAGAGTAGTTACCTTCAAAAGTTGGCAGGTGTTTTTACTTATTTATTGAACTTTGTGTTGTTAAAGGGAAAGAGAATGTCAGTAATAGTTGCAATTAATTTTTCAGATGAGGGCAGCAGAAATTTCTAGGTACTTGAAATTTGTTAAATGTGCTCTATTTTCTCAGTCACTTCTTTTAACTATTTTGGCTTTGTTTGTTATAATGTTAAAAACCAAAAACAGAACATCTCTATTTCTAAAGGTAATTGTAAGGCTATTTACATTATTTTTGTCCTAGAATGATGTATTAGTAAGAACATCAACAATAATAGCAATAATAGTGTTTAGAAAGGGGTGTTTTGATTATATCAAAGTATGCAAAAGGCTACAGGCATCAGAAATGAATTACCAAATATATTTTTGGGTGTGCAAAATATTTGGGAAATTAAAAATTTCTTATCTATATCTGAAAATAAGTATTAGGTGAAATGTAAGAAGTTTGTTTACCTTTTATAGTTAGGAAGTAGCCATTTTAGAAAAAAACACAACATAATCTGTTAAAAAATTAAGAATCTGAGCCCTTGGTATTAACTTCCATTTTGAGCTATGCAAAGGATGAATTTATTTCATTTGAGAACAATAAGTCTCTACTTAATATGCATAATTAAAGAAATTTAATATAGAATTTTATTAATGCATATGTGATTTAAACAAAGGCTAAATTCGTGTGTGGGCATGTGTGTGTTTGTGTTTTCATTACCTCTTTCCACTAGATTTATAGAGTAGCCTGTATTTCTATACTTTTACCATCATTTTTGGCTCCAGTACTATTGCTTTATAGTCATTGGTAGCATCTGAACTCGTGTTAAAATTTAAAGATCACCTTAAAATAATACCACTTACATTGTGCAGTGTGTTTGCTTATGAGATGAATATAATAGTTAATTTTATTTTGGCAATCTATTAATCTGCTTTTGTAGTTAGTATATTATAATAGCATCATAAGTAGGACAAGGAGCTGATTTAACAGAGAAGTACATTAAACTAAAATGCACTAGTTGTCCCATTATGTCAGAATGACATTTCCATTAAGTATTCTTGAGCCTATTACATTGTAATTAAATTACATGGCATTGATTTCTCCTTTTCTACGCCCCCCACCCCCCACCCCATTCATATTGATATTATTCTGCTTTGGGAATGGAGCTGCATGTCTCCCAGACTAATTCTTCTTGGTTTGAGGGATCTGGAAGCATGCTGGGTTTTGCATTGTTTGTTACATTCCTTTTTGACAGTTCATCAGTATCTGTCAAATATATTGTTTGCATCGGCTTTAATCCCTAAAGTTTCTGATTGAGAAATTGACATTCCATTTCAGATATGCAGTTTTTCACTGTGCATAATGTCTAAATGCTAAATATTCATTCATAAAAGTTGCTTGTTTCTCATCTGACTTTAAATGTGTAACTTGCACAAATGTAGTTCTAGTAAATATCACAAAGACATACTTATGTTATTTCTTTTCTAACACATCACCTCTATGTACATTAAACTAAAATGTACACATTTTTATACAAATATACTGTAGCATGTATGTTTGGGAGATATTTTGTAGCTAAAGAGTTTTTGTGATAAGTAGGAAAAATAATTATTAAATATCACTGAGTAAATATTAGTTAATACAAATGAAGCAAAACTTGGTACATCTTCCAGAAGTCATTATTTCCAACCATATTTATAGTCTTTGAATCTTATTTTGGGAATTGGTCCACCACCAAATCACATAAATGTAGGTTGAAGATAGTCATTTTAGGAGCAGTATTACACTAGAAAACTTTGAGTCTTTACATTATTTTAAGCTTCTAGTTGAAATATAAAGCCTGTTCAAAGAAACAATTTATACTAAAAGTGACATTGTATTGTGATTCAGCTATGTAATCTAAAGGCAAAATATTTAAAATTATCATTTTAAAAATCATTTTGAGAAAATAGAGCCTTAATTAAAGCTATTAATGAAAGTTCATGTAGTGTTTTAGCAACTTATTTTAGTAGAAACTTTCCTAATGCTTTGTATATTTAATGAAAGAAAACCACAAGTACTTGTAGTTTTACTTAGCTACATACTTCTAAATTATCAGATGATTTAGGAACTTACTTTTTAAGCCTAAATGTGGATCTGTAGATGATTTTGAAGTCTTTTATTTCCCGATAATTGAAACTATAGTCCAAACTAATGCTGTGATTAGAACTTATGACAAAGTATATTTTTAACTTAGTTAACATGATAATAACTTAAATTACACTGTTTATTAATTTCCTTTATTCTGGTGTGGTTAATTAGGTAAAGAAGAGCTTAAAGAGTGTGATATAAATAAAATGTCCATATTAGTTAATTTTATGTTATAAGTATCATATTTTAATGTGTTTTAAAATACTTGAGACATTTCAAGAGATTTGAAATAATTTTTTTACTTGTATTTTAATTTTCCTATGTAGAGTAAGAGTTTTAATGATATTTAACTCCTGAGAAGGACAGGTGAACAAGAATATTAATTTTAATTCCAATGCTAAAAAGCATAACCACTCCGAATGCAGAAACAGAAAGACCAGTAGTTGCTCTTATACCCCCAAAGAAGGAACAAAAGAATGCCAGGTGCATAATATTTCTGATACTTTATGTGATATTTCTGTTTGTTTCTTTGTTTGCTTATTTTTGGTTTGGATATTTGTTTTAAACAGGGGAAAGTTGCCCAGACCGCTTGTATGTCAGCCTGCCAGCATCTGTCAACATCCTTAATGCAGATGCTACTGGACAATGAGTTAAAACAGATAAGCATGGGAGCCATTCAGCAATTTAACTTAGATGTCATACAATGTGAATGTAAGTACCCTGTCGGTTAAATCTCATGCATCTAGGAATCTACGTTTAAGTTATCTGAAACCAAGGGCCTGGAGTAGGATAGTTCAGAAAGGAGGCCAAGGCCTGATTGAGCTAAACCTTCAGGAGTCTTAGATGCAGCTTCCTTTCAGGAAGAGAAAACTCTTCCAGCTTCACTTTCAGGGCCGAGAGAGAGAGAGAGAGAGAGAGAGAGAGAGAGAGAGAGAGAGAGAGAGAGATCTGTTTCCCTCTATTCTTTCCTCTGGTCATTCTTGCTCAGCCAGAAGCTGGGCTCACGCTGTTTGTCATAAATGAATAAAATTATTCTAAGTTTGCCATTCTTACTTCCCCGGTAAGTAACTTTTTAGATAGTTGCTAGAAGTATGGTCTTAGGACTCTGTGTTCCAAATGAAGCCTCTTTTATATTCTGAATGTTTTCTCTTCCCCAAAGAATTTCTCAAGCCTTTACCATTGCCATTATTTTCCACTTTGTTTTCTTTGGGTAACGAGGTTGGCATATTCCATAAGCTAATGTTGACATTAGCCAGTTGGCTTCATAACCAGCTATGATATTTGGTTGTTAGCCTTGCCATATATGCTTCTGGATGTGATAAAACCTACATTAAATTAAATGCAGGGAATGAGCATACAGAGCAGTGTATAAGCAGACTTTCAAATGAATGGTACACTGATTAAATGATGGAAATCTCTGGTTGATGGTTCAGTCAGGCACCATTGTTAATAAGTTGAAAATCAGTGGAGCACAGGAAGGGTTAAAAACTATTTCTCTGAGGCTAGCTTTGCAATAATATATTCTGTGTAAAAGACATTAAAAAAGTAAATGTCAGCAGATTGCAGCTGAAGTAAAAGTAACAGATTTTTTTCAAACAAATATAAAATATTTGCGCATTCTTCTAGAAAAAGCCATAATTAATATTAAAAAGAAAAAGTATGTAAGCTCTTTGATCAAGATCAGTTGTTTATCTGTCACATATACACAGAAATTCAAAGATTTAAAAAAACCTATTTTCTTAAGAGAGAGAGAGATCTTTATCAAAAGGCAAAAGAAAGATAGTCTTTCCCTAGGGAATAAGGAGGCTTCATTTCCTTTCCTAAAAAGCATTCATAATTTTTTATAATTAGAAAACCTTTATGATATTTATTTTTAAAAATAAAACTATTATTTACAAAATATTTATTTTGCATTTACAAAAAAAGACATTTTTGACAAGTTTCCAAGCTCCAAGTCATTTTTATTATTCTATTCTACAAATGGTTTAACACTAATTCCCTAAAGTTCATTAAAAGTTGTCCATGAGATCATTCCTGTATGACATTGCTCATATAAACATCTTATAGAAATACTGCTTTTTATATTATTACATCTTTAATGTGGATTTGAATAATTAGGTGGTTGAACCACTTATTGGCATTTGGTTGTGTCTTCTCAGTTATAGTAGGTCCTAGGTTATGTCTGAGATCCATTCCTGTGGTGCGATATATCTCGATTTTCGACGTAAGTCGGAACCCACCTACATAAGCACCTACATCACTCACATGGAGCACATACACAGCAGCAGTGAAGTGAAACAGTAAAAAAAAAAATTTAAAAGATAACAATTCCTGACCTTTACTTGTGGTAAATAAATAGTAACAAAGCGCATATGTACATATGTCCATTTTGTCCAAAAATGGAAATTACTGTTTGGCTAGGCAACTTTAGCTATCTAGAACTTCTTTCTGTCCTCTTATCTCCCTCTGTGAAGGGCTAGTGTAACTATGTTTAGAGAAAGGCACATAAGAAAATCAATCTTTGCCTCTCTGTCCTGCCATAGAATAGCTTCTACCTTTTGTTTCTTTGGGTGGAGTTACTGAGGGCTCCTTTTATGAATTAGAAAAAGTTTACCCTTTGCCCAACCAAGACACATGGCTTACCAAATGAACTGTGAGCTGGATTTCAGTCTTCCCTCTCCCTCTCTTCGTAGCTGGGTAACCATGTGTAGTAATCAGTCTGACAACTATCTCTGCAGTTCTGTTTAGTCATACAGGAAAACACAAATCTTCATCACAAGCCCGTTATATGAAAACTTCTCCTATAGCCTTTTGAATTTTCTAAGAGGAAATCAGGAATTCCTCTTACTGTTCTCATGTGATATGATTTTAGATACAAAGCTCTTTGAACAAATTGGTTTGACTACCTTCTGTTTAAAGTCTGATACCCAAAGTTGAATACATGAATACTCAGGTGTTGGGGGACCAGTATAATATGAAATTGGACCATCAAATACATTGTTCTATATTCTGGACTTTATTAGTAGAGCCCAAACTGTTATCTTTTTTGGTTGCCAAAGCATACTCTCAAATCATTCTAAAATCTCTGTATATTTTGTTCCCTTTGTTATTGTTAAACTCTGTTTTTCTTAACCTATACTTGTATATTGCTTTTCGTTTTAGGATTTTAAGATTATCCTTATTAAATTTTATTTTAAGATTTGTCCCATAACTGGCCAATTGAGGTCTTTTTACAACACAATGTAATCCGCAGGTTTGTGCTCATGCTTTTTACATCTTTAAGGTCATTATCAAAGTGTTGAACGAACCTGAGTGGCCCTCAAAACATGGCCCCAGGTCAGCATGAGCATCATCTGTGAACTTGTTAGAAAAGCAAATTCTCACCTGGCCGGTGTGGTTCAGTGGCTGAGCATCAACCCAGGAGCCAACGCCTGTTTGATTTCCAGTCAGGGCACTGCCTAGGTTGCAGGCTGGATGCCCACTAGGGGCCATGTAGGAGGCAGCCAATCAGTGTCTCTCATTGTTGATGTTTCTATCTCACTATCCCTTTCCTTTCCTCTCTCTCTAAAAATCAATAAAAACATATTTTTTTTAAAAAGAAATGCAAATTCTGGGCCCACCTGCTGAATTGGGAATTTTGGGCTCAGGACCCAAGCAATTTGTCTTTGACGAGGCCCACCTTCATATGTGATTCAGATGCACAACGACGTGAGAGAACCACATTACATTCATATTGACTTAGATCCATTCGGAATTTTACGGGTATCTTAAGATTTTGTGAGCCAGGTATTAATTCCCTAATTGAATATAACCAATAGTTTTGCTTAGTTATGAGCAACTTTGTCAGATACCTTCCTGGCAGATAGGGATAATGACCATTGAGTTTTCCTCATGTACCAGTATAATTAGTCTTTCAAAGAAGAAAATTATACTACTCTATTTCATAAATCCATATTGACTCATAGTAATTACTTTCTTTTCAGGAGGCTTAGAAACTATTACTTAAAAGTCTGTGATTGGTTTTTGGGATTAACATAAAATCCTACTAGTCTGTTTTATGCTAGCAAGAGATCCAGAGTTCAAGGAAGTCAGGTAGCATAGGGATCAGGAGCTGGAGCCCATGAACCACCAAGATCTTGGGCAACTTCAGAAAGGTTTAAATAAGAGAATTTAAGCAATAGGGGGTGAGTATGAAATATAAGCATCAAAAATGACCTTGCTCTACCTAGCCGATATGGCTCAGTGGATAGAGTGCCAGCTTGCAGACTGAAGGATCTTGGGTTCAATTCCAATCAAGGGCACATGCCTGGGTTGCAGGCTCAATCCCCAGTAGGAGGCATGCAAGAGGCAGCTGATCAATAATTCTCTCTAATCTATTAATGTTTCTATATCTCCCTTTCTGATATCAATAAAAATATATTTTAAAAAAAGAATGACCTTTATTGAATTATATTTTCTTGTATTTTGTTTGATCAGAAAGCAGAATATTTATCTTTCCATCCTCTTACTTTGTAAAAACATTGTACATATATTTTTGAGGCCTCAGAATGTCAGTCCACAGGTAGAAACAAATAGCACATCTAGGCTAACATCGTCATTTTCCTTTGTATCTTTTTTAACTGCTATTTTTTAACCCATACTAAGTCAAACTTGATAAAATGTCTGAGTTTGGGAATGTACAATTTTATGAAATTACATAGAACTTTTCTTTAAAGTGCTTTCAAATCAGCCTTAACATAGTCTGAGCACATGTCAGGAAGTTGAGACCATGGTTTTAGTCCTGGCTCTGCCTGTATTTGGGGCAAGTGGCTTTGGATGAACTATTCAACAATCTAGGTGTCTCAATTTTTCCTTGAAATATTGTAGTTGGAATTGGTAATTTTCAAGATATTTCCTTGTTCTAAGATTCGGGTGCAGCAAAATTTAAGGCAAAGGAGAGTGTGGAGTCATACATTAATGAATTCCTTCATATATACTATGTGCTTGGTGCTTAGGACCTTTGCTGTTCAGGGTCCTAATCCTCTTGGGGCTTAAGCCCAGTGGGGAGGCAGTCATTATATAATTGCAGTAATACATATAATGGTAAATTGTTAAGTTTATAAAAGAAAAGTATATGGTACTGTGAGAAAGTATATGTAACAGATCTAATTTAGATAAAAAGTTGTATAGTTTGAAAATATTAGGTAGAGCCTATGAATGAATGAATACTTGTGGTTAACTTGACCATAAACATGATACTATTATAATTATGTGGTTGGAGAAGTCAGGAAGTCATCAAGGAACATATACTTTGGAATTACAAGTATGTGTTCTAAATACTCTGAAAGTTTAATCCTATTACAGATTTTGTGTAAGAAATCACTTCCTAGATGGAGGAACATTTGCAAAGGTTGGCATGAAGATAATGCTCTAAATCTGTGTAGGTGTGTTTTTTTTTAATCTTTATTTAACACCTGTTATGCATTGGGCCACAATATAGGTACCTTCCTTACAAATGCACTGGGGGGGGGGGGTGTTCCTCAGTTCAGCCTGCCCCCTCTCATAGTCTAGGACCCCTTGGGGGATGTCTGACCGATGGCTTAGGCCTGCTCCTTATGTGACAGCCTAAGCCCTCGGTTAGACAGCTTTAGTGCTGCCGTGGAGGCAGGAGAGGCTTCCTGCCTCAGCTGCTGTGCTCGTCAGCGTGAGCCCAGTTTCTGGCTGAGCGGTGCTCCCCCTGTTGGAGTGCACTGACCACCAGGGGGCAGCTCACGTCACAGTGACCAGTTACACCACCATTTGGTTAACTTGCATATTAGCCTTTTATTATAAAGTAAGTTGGCTGCTGACTTTTAGTATTAGACTTTTTGGCTATCTGAATTTAATGGCATTTAAAGTATCAGATTGAGGCTACTTTGCCCCTGTTTATCTCCAAGAAAGGAGAGGACTAGATATGACTTTATATGAAAGTAGGGTGATGAATACAGAGGGGCAGTTGATCCAAGAGGCTTGCATCCCACTGCTGCCAGCATGTAACAGAATGTAAGTCTAAGAGCTAAGAATTCTAACTCAAAGGCCCTTGCTTAATTCCCAGCTTAAGTTCTTTATCACCAGAAAGACCACTAGATGGTGCTCTTAGTCACCCATTGTGCTGACACAGCCCGTAAACATAAGATACTTTTCTTGCCTAGCCAAAATCTGAGTTCTAACTAGCTGCTTTAAGTCTTAAGATGTAGCAAGAAAGAATGATCAGAAATCTGTTAAGTATTTAGACTATTTGCATTTATATTCAGTCATTTATTTAGTTACAAAATTATTCCACTTTATATGCTCCTGCCTTGTTATCCCCAAGAAGTCTTAAGACTTTAGCCTAGCCATCTCACCCTCCCTTTCAATCCTTTGTCAATCTTTTTTTTACTTCATGGACATTCTTTCTTTCCCTTCCCAGACCCCTGACAATTCTTCCCACCCTATGTAGATATTTTCCAAATAATACACATTCTTTCGCTAACAGTAAAGATAACTATCTGCCCAGGATAAATTGTCCAAGGACTTATTCCCTTTGCATTTAATTTTTGAGAAAGTTTTATGTTTTCATGCCAGGATAAGTACTTACACAGTCTGAGGAATGGCAGAATGGGTGGTGTGGTTAGACACTGCACAGTGGAAGTTGCAGTGAAGGCACAGTGGAGGGATCTAACCCAGCCTGCAGGGTCCTGGAAGTCTTCCTTGAATGTGATGCTTGAATAGAAGGATAAATAAAAGTTGTTCCATGGAAAAGAAACAGAAGTATTGAAGGTAATGTGGAAAGAGACTGTGGCATGTGTGGGGAAATGCAGGTAGTTTGGTAGGAGTTTAAGGGGCCCCTAGGGCAGTGGTAAAAGATGAGGCTGGGGGATGGGTGAAGGCCAGAGTATAAAGGATCCTCATTGTCTTGTTTTATTGTTAAGATGATGGGGAGACACTGAAAGATGTTAAGCTCTGAAGTGGCACAACTCACATGTTTACACCTTACCTAAGTCACACTAGGAAAAGTGGATGGAGAGATGGCACACAGGAAAAGACAAGATCAAAGTATGTTTTAGTAATCCAAGCAAGACATGAGGATAGTTTGAATAAGGTAGACACAGATTCAGACTCAAGACATTTTTAAGGGTAGAAGCAACAAGACTGATTGAAGCCATTGGTAAATTGAATAGCATATGTCCTCTGTGCCACATGATTATCAGACTGCTTAGTAGCCTCCCGTTCTAAAAAGAGAGAGAGAAAGCCTGAAAGCTATCATCTAGCGAGGATACCTGAGGGAGGTATTTCAAAGGGGATGTCTCTTCTAGCTGCAAGAGCTTATGCCTTGTTCACTAAAATAAGTAATCGTGATGATCAAAGCAGATTGTGAGTGAGCACGTGCTTTGTAAACTTAAAGCGCTATATAAATTTATGGTACTTATAATTTGGATACTAAGCTCTTTGGTTTAATGCCAAGCAAAGGGGCTTAAACTATAGTATCTTAAACAGGAACTAAGGGAGGAGAAAAATGACAGATTATTTTCAGCGTAGAAAAATTTGGGGAGAATAAGTACATAATAATTGCAAATATAATTGAAATTAAGCTGGTTTTTATGCCTGCTAGATAAAATAAGTCTCCCTGCATTATAGGAAGTCCTTATTTTTGTGTGAATGTGTAAGTCTGTGTGGTGACGGTAGAGGCTGAGATAACATTTACAGTCTTGATTGGAAATCACTAGGGATTCATAGTTAAACTAGAGGCCTGGTGCATGAATTCGTGCATGGGTAGGGTCCCTAGAGGTGAGGGTGGGAGGGCCAGGATGTGATCAGACCTCTCGGTGGGTGGTGGGACGCCCTTGCCGGCCCAGGATCCGGATCCATCCTGCTGATGTCTGTGCCAGTTGTCGAGAGCCACTTGGCAGCCACTTTTATATCTTTTCTTCTGCGGTGTGTGAGGCTGACTTCCAGGAGGCCGTCAACGCTGTCAGGATTGTGCTGGTGGCGCTGGTCCATCGGTGCCTAGCCCGTTCTCTGGCGATTGGACCTGCAGGACTATTGAGGAAGTGGCTGCCACGGGGCTGGAGGGCAGTCCGTCAGGACAGGTCTGTCAGCTGAGTGGTGCTCCCACTGTGGGAGCACACTGACCACCAGGGGTCAGCTCCTGCATTGAGCGTCTGACCCCTGGTGGTCAGCCCATGTCATAGCGACCAGTTGTTCCTGCCGTTCCAGTCATTCTGGCTGTTCCAGTCATTCTGGCTGTTCCAGTCCTTCTGGTCATTCTGGTCATTCAGTTGCTTAGGCTTTTATATATATAGATATTATTTGGAAATAGTAGCCTATGTGTGTGGCCAGAAAAGGCAACCATATGCTGAATGGTACTTAGAAAGGGTTTTTTAAATTTAAAAAAAACCTTTACTTTTAATAGGCTGTTATAACTTTGCTTATTTTTTTGTTTTGTTTTTCATTAAAATTTGATGGTACTAGAGAAAGTCAACTCAGTTATCTGGGACATGGTATGGGGTAATAGGATTGCCACAGTATGAAATTATGCCACTTTTCATTTTATGAAAAAAACGGTGGTATGAGTAAATTATACTAAATAATTAAAAGTGAGGCTAGATTTTCTCAATAAATCTTAATTTTCTAGAAATGGGGGGCCTGAGAAAGGTGAGTGCAGTCACTTATCTAATGAGCATAACTACTTAGAACCTAGCAGAGAACCAAGAAGTAATGGCGGGGGTGGGGGCAGGGGATGGGGGAAATGGTGTACCTCTGAGTAATCAAAAGGTTACTTATACTCAGTAGGTACATATTGTATCCTGAAAGGCATATATAAAACCCATTCACCTTACTTGTGGGAGGGGTCCTTGCCCAGACTGTATTTGCTCTTTAGACAATAGCTCAAGAAAATTAAAGGCAGCATATTAATAAGAGATGAATAAGAGAACAAGGAGTAAGAATTTATGTTAAAACTGCAAGAGAAAAGGAAGAAAAATTATAAAATCTAGACACAACTCAACACAACATTCTGAATTGCTTTAATGTAATAGAAAATAGTTCTTAATACCATAGCAATACTGGGAATATATTCTATAGAATAAAAACTGTCCTTTTTCTTTTCTTTTGAACTTTCTATATGTGTGTTGTTTTTTAATTTTCGCCAGAGGATATAATTCCTTTAATGAGAGAGAGACATTGATTGAGAGAGAAACATCAATCAGTTGTACTCTGGCTGGGGATCAAACCCGAAACCTTCTGGTATACAGGACTAGGCTCCAATTAACTGAGCCACTTGGCCAGGTCCCTATAGGCATTTTTTAAATTGAGGTATACTTCACATACATAACATTAGTCTCAGGATGATTTGATATTTGAATATATAAAAATATTTTTAATTTTTTTATTGATTAAAGTATTACATGTATCTATATCCCCCATCCCTCTCCCATACATGCCTTCACCCCCCAGTGTCTTGTATCCATTGGTGTTGCTTATATGCATACATACAAGTCCTTTGGTTGATCTCTTACCTCTTCTCCCCTCCCCAGCCTTCCTGTTGAATTTGACAGTCTGTTTGATGCTTCTCTGCCTCTGTATCAATCTTTTTGTTCATCTATATAAAAATATTTTAATGGTGATCCAGATAATTAAGAAAAGTTCAAATAATCTGTAGTATATTTCAAAAAAGGGAAGTATTGTGTTATAGATTAAAATTGTATAAAATATGCTTAAGATTAAAAAAAGAGTTTTGATGCTTAAATAAAAAATTATCATTATCTTAAAAACAACAGCAACAAAAACATTTTGAATTCTTCATGCCTAAAAATGCCAAACAAATGAAGCTGTGCTGGGCTTTCTATATTTACTAGAAGCCTGGTGCACAGATTTGTGCACCGGTGGGGTCCCTTGGCCTGGCCTGCACCTTCTTGCAATACCGGACCCCTTGGGGGATGTCAGACTGCCGGTTTCAGCCCGATCCCTGCAGGTCAGGCTGAGAGACCCCACTGGTGCATGGGGCCTCTAATATGCATATAAGATCTTTGGTTAAACTCTCCCCACCTTCCTCCCTCCCCCCTTCTCTCTGAGATTCATCAGTCTGTTCCATGTTTCCATGCCTGTGCATTGAGTCTCTGCCCCCTGGTGGTCAGTGCTCATCATAGCTAACGGTCAAACAGGCTTTTATATATAGCAATTATTTTTAATTGTTGATTTATTTTTGTTATTCCAAAAATGAAAGAGGTTGAAATTTAAAATAATTTCTAAAACACTGGCTGAGATAAATTCACAAATGGAAAATCTATAATGTTCTCTTGCAACCAGATATTAATTAGTAGGGAGAATGGTTGCAAGCAGTCTTATTCTTATCAGAGAAGCTTGAGTATGAAACTATAGGGTCTTTCTTATGAGCTAAGTCTTTTGTCTTCAAAATTACTAGCATTGGGCTTGTCTTCAACTTAACTAAGCAAGCTACTGTATTTACAGTTTTCTCAGTACCAAAAAAAGGTCAAAAAATATTTTGAAATATGGTTGCAATCTTTTGTTAATATAACTTTTAATTCTTAAAAAGGTATGATGCCTTTATGGAAAAAACATTAAAAGATCAGAACAAACATTCCTGCATCATCCCCATTTTGCTCCTTAGAACATTTTACCTGTTGTCTGTCTACATGTAAATCTGACTTCTTGCATGTCTGCCTGTATTGCTGTTAGTTAGAGGTAGGATTTTTATGGAGCATATTCTGTAACAAAGCAGATATTTGAAATATGCTGACAGCCGTGGAATTGGTATAGTTTCAAAATGCTTCTATAATCGTTCACCTAAGGCTAAAAAGAGTCAGAAAACTTCTCTTGATTGAAGTATATTACTACCTTGAACTTCATGTAGAATAACCCTTTTAAATTTATTGTAATTAAGGATTATAGTGATTAAATGGCAGATTAGAAGTTTAAAATTATTAAAATATTTGTGGTAATGGGTGTGGCGAGTGCTCTCAGTAGTGGAAATTGAAGGTTATAAATAGTCTTCATTTGAAATGGCTATGTGTAAATATTTTAATACATTTATAATGAGTAGAAATTAATTTAGCGATTAAAAACCCTTGTATATTTTGCAATCTTGTTTTTCTTCTTCTTCTTCTTCTTTTCTTTTTTAAACAGTGTTTGCCAACTCTGAGCCGGTGCCAGGATTCCAGGGGGATACCCTGCAGCTAGCATTCATTGATCTCAGACAAGTAAGATGTAATAATGTCCTTCTCATTTATTGCCTTTTTTCCCTTTTTTGATGCTATAGGAATGCTTGTTTGCCTTGAAACAACCTGTCTTTAGAAAACTGCTTCTTAGAAAACTTGATAACTATGTATTTGGCCCAGTTTTTATTCAGTGTCTC
Source organism: Vespertilio murinus (assembly GCA_963924515.1). NCBI lineage: Eukaryota > Metazoa > Chordata > Mammalia > Chiroptera > Vespertilionidae > Vespertilio > Vespertilio murinus. The sequence continues at coordinate 21,702,811 of OZ004714.1, read as the reverse complement.
AACTCCATGGAGAATTCTCTTCAGGTAACATAATCATTACCTGCTAAGCACATGACTAAAGAACAATTTTATACTTTGATTTAGTGACACTTGGACTTTAAGTTATTTCTTAATTATGTCATGATCACATGTGAAAATTGGTATGTAGAACATTAGTGTCGGGACCCAAGTTAAAGGTTAATTATTACATTCTATGTAGGAGCCTCTTGCTTAAAATCTTGTCAGTGGTAACGAATGCTATTTTAATAAATTTTCTGTATGCCTCCAGAAAGAAGGTTAAAATCAAAGAGATAATCATATATTTATATAATTCTTTTCTAGTGTGGTAACAAATGTGATAATTTTTAGATCTAGTCATTTCACTACTCTTGAACACCTCTACTCTATTGTCATTTTCTTTATTTTCTCCCTGTTACTCTTTTTTTCCTTTCCCATCCCCCCCCTTTTTTTCTTATTCCTTTATTCTTCTTTCCTCCTTCTCCCTTTTCTTTTTCTTTCTTAATCCTAGGATTAAGGAGCTTAATAAAGCTGGGAGACACAAGAGTGAGGAGGAGGGTGGATCCAAGTGAGAGGGCTCAGGAGACTTGACAGCAGGCGTGACTGCTGCCCTTGGCGAGAAGAACCAAGTGGAGGTGCAGTTAAAATAGACGCTGTGCTCTCGGTCTGTTCATGGGGCTCCACACTGGTATGAACAGATGCTGCCCCAGTGATGTGTAGAGCAGGGCCAGTTTGAGCAGTTAAGGAGCCCTGATTTAAGGAAGTGTTTAAGAGTAGAGCTGTTTTTGCTCTAATTCCAAACCAGTGTTCAATAAGTACTTATGAACTATTATGTACTGGTTATTTGGAGAGGTGAGATGTGGTTGAAATAGATACAGAGGTAATATAAGACACAGTTTCATTCTTATGGGACTTTAAAATCCTTTGGAGAAGCAAAACACCCACGAACTATTAGGAATACATATAAGAGAGTGAATGAGTCATATAGAAATAAATGGTATAGCTTCAGTTAGGGTTTAAAAGGAAAGTGAAAAAGCAATTCCTATCTCTCTATTGTGTTTGTAAAGCCTGAACATATAAATATATATTTTGTATTTCTGTTTGCAATCAATGCTTATATATTATGCCAAACAAAGAGTACTGTGGAAGACCTAGCTCTGTATGTGATTAGCCTTACTAATAGGGGAAGATAGTAGAAAATGAAGAAGGTGAATTCTGAATTTCCACACCAGTTACCAGAGTATGTTCTTTCTATTGACGCTAGATCCATTTTCTGTAGAAGGAGTTCTCTCGGTTATAGTGCTATTGCTCTGAACAAGCTGATGGTCTAATATAGGAAACTGAGTCCTTCTGCAAGTTGGAAATAGGTTTGGGTGTATATTCATTTCCCGGTTAGGTTATGGACACTTACTGGGGTATTAACATGAAATGTTCCCCCAGTGCAGAGTATGTGATTTGGAGATAGCTCCCATTGCATACAAATAAATCTGTTTACAGAAACTTGACATTTATTTTGTGACATTTTTCAGTTTTATATGAATTTGTATGGAGTTAACTAGTTTATAATCTCATTGTAAGATTGTGGATAGGAACACAAATTTATCGAAGTAGTTGATAAAGCTTCTGTTCCTTGACTTGTCCAGATAAGTGGTTGGTTTAATGCAGATTAAAACTCTGATCCCAGGTACTTTTTTCCTTCAAAGACAGTCATCACTTGACAGCAAAGCCTCCTTACAAGCAGATAGCTCCCTCGGGAATTATTATTAAGGCATACTTATAAATATTAATAAACATCTCAAGTCTTTTTGGCTGGTTTTATTCTTCAAGTGTGTGCACTTAGAGGCATTAAATCCTGGTTGACATTTCCTCATCAATGTAATTTCTCTAAGAGACTTTAAAGTGAATTAAAAAATCTATTATGAAACATTTAGAATTCTGAAGTCTATTGTGAAACATGTAGAACTTTTAAAAGGTTTATATAGAAATAACTAATATAAAACACAATTTTATATTAGTAATTATAATTGGTAGTTAATATGCAGTGGAAGTGACTAGTGATAAAAAAAATTTGATGAGCTAATTTTTTATGTGTTGATTTTTCTATTTTTAAAAGGGGCTTAAATTATTTCCCCTGACTATTAATGTTAAAATGTAATCATACTCTTTTCTTATTCTTTTGTATTCTAAAAGAAGAAGATGCAGTTAAGTCTTGTCTTTAGGTGCTAGACCACTGTGACACAACTTGAATTTCGTGATTTCAGAGGTCTGGATTTAATAACTTGATAAGGAAAGTTATGTTTCACCTATATTTGTTTTTCAAATTAATTTATAAACAGTTAAAGTGGTGAAATGTTAAGTATGGGAATTGGCCAAAAATAAAATTAGTCTTGAAAACTAAAGTCTAATTAATATAAGGGGATACAAGCTTTTGTATCAGATGTCAGTGATTATTTAAACTAAGGATGTCTTCAAGTTTCAATAGTGTTACATTCCTGACTTCATAAAGATATTTTATAGCATATTATTTTAACACTTTTATATGAAGTAGCTTATCACCAAACATAAAGAGGGTGTTAACACTTTTATTTACATTTCAGTTGAGTTTCTACACTTTTCTTTTTTTTTTTTTTCCTAGTCTGTGATCCATTTCTGTCTTAATAGGGTGGCTGACAGTTCTTTTCAAGTATACTTAGAAAGGCAAAAGAGCCCTTTTCATAGTACTTATAAGGGGTCATGCTTCTGTTTTTTGGTTTGAATTTGATACTGCTTCGTGAATTGCTGGGTATGAAAGATTAGGAAGTAGGTCCAGTGGTCAAATTTTACCTGCCCACCCGGACTTTGCCCTGGGGTCAAACTCCTGATATTTGCTGTTCTGAATAGAGGAGTTGATGACAAGTATGAGCTGATACAAGAGGAAAGTTAGAACCATATCAAAGCTGAAGGCAAGAGAATTGGGACTCAATGAGAGACTGTAGCTAAAAGATGGATCATCAGAATTGCCCTCTTCTCAAGAAAAGGAAATAGCTGACCTGTGAGTGAAAAGACTTTATCGTCCTGCCAATCACATGCTTGCTAATGGAAGCCAGTTATCTCAACAATATCTTAAGGCCCGCTGCCCCAAAAGACAATGGGGAGGATTCACAGCACTGATGCTGCTTTATGTGAATATACTGCCTCAGTCAATTTTCAGCGTGCTGCTTGGACATGATTAGATTGTGTAAACTTTTTCTAAGTAAAACCTATCATCCTCCTACACCCAGTTCTGAAATTAAGTCACTAAATGACAAAGGACTTTGATATACTTATGTGCGTCTGATTTTAACAAAGAGCATCTATTTTGTTAACTACAATCTTCCAAATAAATTGCAGATGAATATGTAAACTTCTTTTGACGGTGTATGAGAACCTTAACATTTTTAAATTATTTTTATTATAAGACTCTATATAATATATAGTACTTAGTGATAATTTTAATAACTCATTTTTACACATAGAAAGATTTCACTAAATATGACTAGAAAATGAGGTGTCCCATATAACTGAGATTAATTTTCCACCAAAACTTTTAAGATGTAGCCAGTTTAATAGGAAATTTTAAAATATATCTCTTGCCTTCATAGCTTCTTATTGAGCATAATTCTCACAGTAAATTGAGCACCCATGGCTCACTAATCTTAATACTAAATCCTCTTTACCTGGTCCTATTTCACTTTGTGATAAGTTAGACTGGTAATATATCATTGCTGCATTTGATAATATCTTGATTATCATTTAGGCAGTATGAAAAAGCTTAGGTAGGTTTGTTGATAATGCAGGTGGGATTGAAGCTAATAAAACAACATCTTACCCAGAGAATGTTGGTTAACGTACTGTTATCACCCTTGAGCAGTGTTTCATAAAGTGTTTTTTCTAGGAATACTGATTGCTCAAGATGAGAAAATATTTCTTTTTTCAAAAAGGTTTCAATTCAGGTATGTTTAAGAAACTGATTCTTTCTTAGAGACTTACCATGTACATTCGAATTATAAGGTCTGAGAAATTTTGCAGTAACCCAGCATTTCCCATACTCAACACTTCCCTCACTCATTTTGGGTTGTTTTACATGAAACTTACTTTGTGAAATGTTGCTTCAAGTAAAGACTCTGGCAGCCTTCTCAGATGTCTATCTTTGACAGTTTGGGATCAACAAATTGTTAAAATAGTGACTTGGATAAATATATAGAAGAAATATGAATTATATGCATAGATTACATAAAGCTAGGAGAGTTACCTAAGATGATAGAAGAATCAAAATGCCCTCAGTACGCTTGAGTAATAAGCCAAAGCCAACAAAGTAAAATTTAGCAAGAGAAATATTAAGTGCTGTATTTAATTTTTTAAAATGTCCTCCCTGCAAGCCTTGTCTCCTCCCCCTCCCCCAACTGCCCTCCTCTGCTGGCCTGGTCACCCATAATTTTCCACAACTGTCTTCCCCTGCAGGCCATCTTGTGGTGGCCATCTTGTGTCCACATGGGAGTAGCCATCTTTGACCACATGGGGGCGGCCATCTTGTGTTTTGGTGTGATAGTCAATTTGCATATTACTCTTTTATTAGATAGGATAACTTACATTCAGGCAAATCATAGGTCTACTATTGCTGATTTTCCACAAATTGAATATATCTCTTTAACACCCAGATCAAGAAAGGAAACTTGACCGATAGATACTTCAAAAGAGACCCCACAATCATTAATTAAGGGTAATCATTAATTACCCTTCTCCCCTTTAAAGCATAACCACTATCATGACTTATAATACAATTGATAAATTTAGCTGATTTTGAACTTTGTATACATGAAATCATGCAGTATCAACTTTTTGGTTCTGCCTTTATTTACTCAATATTTTGCCTGTGAGATTTATCCATGTTGTTAATGTAGATGTGGTTCATTCATTCCCTTTGCTGGGTAGTCTGCGTTACACAAATAAACCATAACGTATACATTCTACTATTGATGGACATATAAGTTGATTCTAGTTTTACTGTTACAAATTATGCTAACATGACATCCTTTTGCATGTCTTTTGGTGAACATATGCTCACATTTCTGTTGAGGTATTTACCTAGGAGTGGGATTGCTGAGTCAGGGAGTGATATGTATGTAATCAGTTTGGATAGATACTGTGAAGGAGTTTTCCAAAGCAAGGGTGCTAGTTCATACTTCAGCCAGCAATGTAGGAGAATTTTTTTGCTCTCTATTCTTGTTACCACTTGATACTATCCGTCTCTTCCATTTTAGCCATTCCATCGGGTAGATAATAGTTTGACATTGTGGTTGGTTTTTTTTTTAAAACCCCTTTTCTTTATTGATTACATATGTGTTCTTATCGCCTTGTTACCTCCCTCCCCCTGCTCATGTCTTCACCCCCCTGGTGTCTGTGTGCATTGGTTATGCTTATATGCATGCATACATTGTGGGTTTAATCAACATTTCCTTTATGACTTATAAAATTAAAATCTGTTTCATATATTTATTGTCCATTTGAATATTTTCTTTTGTGAATAACCTGTTCAGGGTTGTTGTTTTTTTTATGTGTGTTTGGGTTGGGATTTTTTTTTTCCTATTGGATTTCTACTTTTATTGACTTGTAAGTTCTTTGTATATTCTAAATATGAGTCCTTTGTCAATTATTTATATATAAATTATATATATATATATATATATATATATATATATATACATATATATATTCTGCTTTGTGGCTTGTCTGTTCATTCTTAGTGATGTCTTTTAATGAGCAGAAGTTCATAATTTTAATGAAATCCAGGTTATCATATTTTCCCTTTATGGTTCTTTTTAATGTTCTGTTTAAGAAGTCTTTGCTTACCCGTAAAATTATAAAGATATTTTCCAATGTTTTCTTCTAAAGTTTTATTGTTTTACCAGTCACATTCAAGCTTATAATTTCTCTGAAATTGATTTTTATACATAGTATGAAGAGTAAGGTTCAAGATTCATATTGTTTTATGTGGTTATCTTGTTGACCCAGCATTATTTATTGAAAATAATTTAATCTCATGGTATTTTAAAATAAAATAATCATAAAACACAAAACTGTGAAACATAAATGATATATGCCTCCAATGTAAAAGTAAAATTATTTCCATGTCTTTCAATTAATTGTATGCTTATATTTTATGTTTTATGTCATCCCTCATTCACAAATTAGTTGTAGGGGTGAGTTTTTCTAAATTCTAGCTTCACTAAACTCTTACTACAACAAAGGTACATTTGCAAATAAAGCACTTCTAGAATTAGTATTTATGACAATATCAGCAATATAAAAGCTAAACCACAAGCCCAGGAGGACAGGACTCACCTGTATTTGTTCCCTGCTGTGCATCCACTGCTTACTGTTCCTGGCACAGAATAAACAATCAAATGTTGAATAAGTAAATGCAGATTTTTTAGCTGTACTAAAAAGTGTTTTGTTGTGGGTTTATTTTTCTGTTGTTTGTGTTTTTGTTTGTTTTGTTTTGTACTACCTGATTAAATATTGACATATTCTACTTAAGTTCCATATAAACAAACATTATTTAAAGGCAGTAATTTTTTCTCTCTATTTCAATTATTTTTCATGAAAGTATTTCTAAAAATACATGACACATTTCTCTGCCTTCTCAAGTAAGAAGTGTAACAAATGTAAATTTTTTAAAAAATTTATCCTCTTCACCATTGGGGATACTAAAATAGTGCTGTAAGTTATTTCTAAGAAATGTTGTCATTGCTCCAAAATCAATTCATATTCTATCAATAAATAAATATTTTGGGGGGATTTTAGGAATTTAGACAGAAGCAATATACACTTTAAGTGATCAACAATGATTGAATATAAAGCAGAACTTCAAGCAGCGTTTCCTATTGTTTAAAACAGCAAGCCATGAAGAAAGTAAACTGTGGTCAAATAAGTTTAGGAAATCCTGCATATTGTGTCCCTCTCTTATAAGTTTACAATTTCATCAGCATATTAAAGGCACTGAGAAATCCTACAGTGAAGGTGTATCTCTTTCTCCAAAAACCTGTTTGATTACTGAGTACTTTTCACAAATGGAAAGCCAGACTATCCTGCAAAGCAGTTACATAGTACATAGTGTGAAAGCACGGAGGTACCTGGACCACTGTTGCATACATTGGTGTGTAGATTCCTAGGGCTGGACCGGATAAATCAGAGCACTATGGCAGCAAATAGATAAGCCTTTCAGTAGATCTGTGTAATTTAAATATTAAAATGCAAATAATACAAAAATGATGAAAAGTAGTAGTTAGGTTTTTAAAAAAATTGTGGAACTTCCTTTTTTAGATGATTGTGTGAAAGATGATAATTACCAGAAGATTAGTGCTGCTTAGATGCAAGGAGCCGGGCAGTCAGTCATACAGAATAACTTGTTTTTCAGAAGCACGAAACAGTAACACGGGATTGCTTGTGAAGAATGAAAAGACTTAAGTGGGGAAATTAAAATACCAGCTTATGTGGAGTTCAGATCCTAACAGTTGTCAGATTCCTTAGTGAATCATCAAGGCTATTGTTATTGAGCCCCAGTGTGCATACTTTGAGAGAAAGAAAGGATATATTCGCTACTCCCCCTCCTCCCCCTGCCCCTTACTAATACACTGTAAATGAGATGGAAAGTTTGAAGGAGAGATATTTTGGTAAAACAATCAAGGTAAGTTCTGTTTTCTCTGTGTTGTAAAGAGGTCTCCTGATATTAAAAAGGCAATACAGTTGAAGTGACTTTTTTTCAAGATAATTACACCTTAAGACAAAAAAAAAATCTAATACCAAAAATAAGAACCCTAAAACAAAGCCAAACTTCCACAAAGAAAATAGTGGCTCTTACTATTTAGTGGTGCTAAAAATGTGATGAGAAAGTTCTAAATCCTTCAGAACCTGCAGACTTTCTTTCTTTCTTTTTTTCTTTTTCTTTTTTTTTTTTTTACCCAGGTGGTTTATTTTGTACTTTAACTTAGCCTATGCGCCTGCAGATACTGAAAGAGAAGGGAAGGTGAACAAAAGCGACTTTGTTCAGTTGGTGTCTTAGCTGACCAGGTCCACCCTAGCAGGCAAGGGAGGACTTTCACACCTGAATCTATTCTTTTTTTTTCTGCCATCATTTCTTTGATCTGACATAACTTAAAATATATATTTTGAAAGTCATCTTGTGACCCTACACGTGCATCTTGTTATTTATGGAACTCAGGGAAGTTTCTCTGCCTCTAGAGAGTGCATGGACTGTGAGGGATATTAAGCCGGTCCTTTTTAGTGTGTGTTTGTGTGTGTGTGTGTGAGTGTGAGTGTGTGTGTGTGTGTGTGTGTGTGTGTGTGTGAATGTGTGTGTGTTTAACTTTATCCACTTCTGGAACATGACTTGCTCTCTTCATCTCCTGGTCCCGTACAATCTCATTCAGTTAGAACAAGAGTACAGTAGAGTCTATGCCATTTTTAAAGATGCGACTTCTCAGATCTGTTTTCCTACCATGCATGCCATCAACACATTTGCCATTTTCTTTCATGAAAAATTCCAAGTTGGGGCTTCTCAATACAGTGTGCTATGTGAAGAGACTAAGCAGCCATTAGCCATGGCTATTACTCATTTGGCCACTTTTATATTCTACATTTTGTAGAGAAATCTGTTAGGGGTGATTTTGCAGCTTTTTATTTATTCTCCCCTTATCCCCCCCCCCCCCCCCCTCAGCCTTCAACTCTCTGTGGACTGGAATTGGTTATAACATAGATTGCATTGCATTGCATAAATGTTCTTCCATGCCTTTATACCTGGGGGGGGGGGGCTTTGGGTTGGTTTAAAGAGATTTATGCAAAATTTTGCTTGTGCGTGTTTTTCTGAGAAGAGGCTCCAGCATTTTAAAAAGATTTCAGAGGCATCATATTTGACGTAACCGTGGTTCTCTAACCACCACTGTTCTAGGGAAACTGAAGGCTGTCAGGCAAGAGGGGTCACCAAGACCTGCCCCGTTTTCAGGCATTTCTTCCTTTACTCGACCAATATTTGAGCACCTGCTCTGAGCACTGCTTTGGGTGCTGGGGATGCAATGGTGAGCTGAGACAGCCAAGATCCTGCTGTCATATCGCATTTTGTTAGAGGGAGAGCCACAACTAACAGTGATCATTTCCAATAGCTTTAGGTCCTATGAGAAAAATAAAGCAGGTCAGTGTGATAGTGACTGGGGGTGAGGCGGACCACATCAGGTTGGGTTGTCAAGGAAAACCTCTTTGAGGAGGCAACATGTGAGCAGACATCTGAATGACATGGGGAGATGTGGGGAGATCGCACACCTTCTGAGGGAAGAGCAAGTCAGAGTCCTGTGGTGCTGTCAAGGAAGAGAATGGATAACAGTGTGGCTGCAGTGCAGAGAGCAAGGGGCGGAGAGGGGCAGAGGAAATTGGAGAGTATCAGAGCCAAAGCATGTAGGGCCTTGTTAAGGACTTTAGCATTCCAGGATTTTAAGCAGGTTAGTATCATGCTCTGATTTTCATTTTTAAACCGTTCTGGCCACTCTAAGGGGAATAGATTGAAAAGGGACAAAATTATAATCAGGAAGAACAGTTAGGTGATTATTTTGGTAGTCTAAGCTACAGATGATTGATTATTGTTAATTACTGATCATGTGGTTCACCACATTTCACAGTGGCTTCTTTGTATGGACTTGGAAGTTTCTGGTTTATTTTTTAATATCAGAAATAGTTAACTTTTAGCCCAGCCAGCGTGGCTCGGTGATTGAGCGTCAACCTATGACCCAGGAGGTCATGGTTCAATTCCCAATAAGGGCACATGCCCGGGTTGTGGGCTTGATCTCCAGTGTGGGACACGCAGGGGGTAGCTGATCAATGATACTCTCTCCCTTTCTCTTCCTCTCTGAAATCAATAAAAATATATTTTAAAAAAGAAATAGTTGAATTTATCCTGAGCAATTACTAGTTGTTGTTTTTTTATCTCAAGAATACTGTGAGTTATCTAACTAATTATATTGACTTTATTTGGGAGCTACAAAGCTCTGATGTATAGGATAGCGTCACATGCATTTTTTTGTACACAGATCTTCTCTGCTACCTTTCCTTTATCTTATCCTTAACTTTTCTCAGTTATTAAGTTGTAATTTGTCTTGCACATATTTTTGTAAGTTGCTATAAAATCCCTTTGGAACTAGCAATGTGTAAATAAAATAAACATTTGTTAGTGGAATCCTAAAGCTGCTTGCAATAAAAAGAATTATGTGTGAATGGATTTTCATATGTCGCTTCACTTATTCATTCATTTGACAAATGTTTATTGAGTGCCTCTCATAGTCAGCCACTGGGGACACAGAATAGAACAATAGACAATAAAATAAGAGGTAGACAGTTTGAGACATGAGTGAGTTGGAATCACTGACGATAAAGATAAAGACTATTAGAGTCAGAAACATATCTTGGCTAAAGGATAGAAATTAAGGTGTTTAAAAAGAAAGCCACTGAAGTATCCAAATGGTCTGTTGGGAAGATACTATGTAGGAAATCAGGAAACAAAGTGGAGTAGTCCTGCCTTTCAATAACTTTTATACGACCTTGCAAAACTGTTTCCTGAACTATTTTAATTATATATTAATGGTTTAGTGAAATGTGTGCGGGAAAATTCCTACAGAGTATTTCTGGAAGAAGTCTTTTCCATGGCATGTCTAATCTTCTCACTGAAATTAGTGAATTGTGCCCTAGCTGGTTTGTCTCAGTGGGTAGAGTGTCAGTCTGCAGACTGAAGGGTCCCGGGTTCGATTCCTGTCAAGGGTACAGGCCTGGGTTATAGGCTCAATCGCCAGGAGGGGGCATGCAAGAGGCAGTCAATCCATGGTTCTCATCATTGATGCTTCTATCTTTCTCTCCCTCTCCTTTCCTCTCTGAAATCAATAAAAATATATTTTAAGAAATAAAAATAAAATTAGTGAATTATGTGAAGCTTGGCATTGAAGAGGCCATTAATCGATTAAGTCAGCTGCCACCTGCCTGTACCTACCATACGTCATCAGGGTGGCAAGGCTGGTGTGCCTGGTCTACATCATGGCGAGCTATGAGAAGCATAGTTCCTTCCAGAAGCATTGCTTCAGGAGGGGAGTGCTCTGGGCACCCATCTCCTTGCTCTCATTATACCCTTCACCTACGTCTTCCGCCCTTTGTACAGTCTGATAATCCTTCTCTACCATACTTCCCATGGTGAGAAAGTTTAGGAAAGAAGTTCAGATGTGCTTCACCATCCAAAGATAGGAGAGCCTGATTGTATTTAACTCAAAATGAACAACTTTGGATCCTACCTAAAGGGACATGACCAAGCCTTGGGTATTGTGAAGGAATTGTTTGGCCATAATTCTTGCCATGGAGACTGGGCGTCTGCCAAGACTTGACTTTGAAATTTCTGCCTTCTGTTTCTAATCTTAAGGCATCATAACCTACAATTCTTTTGCCACTAGTCCAGTGTATTCTTTTATGATGAGGAAGAAGACACTTTTAAATAACAATTATTTCCACTATAATTAAACAAATCTTCCTTTGTTTGCATTATATTTGTTACTATATTGTATACACACTCTGCTTGCTTAAACTTGCCCCAGTGACTATTTCACAGGAACTTTCTTTAGAAGTCTTAAAGTCTTTGACTTCTTAAAGTATTAATGGGATTTGCCAAAGTTGTAGTATCTGAATGCTTGACTAGATACAGTAGCAGGACAACAAGCTTGTTCACACAGCTCCTCCAGCGAGCATTTTCCCCTCAGACAATCCTCAATTCATTTGAAGTGCCAAAGAATTAAAGGAAGGTGTATGTGGGTTTTCTCCTGAACACAGCAAGACCAGACATCTCACAGAGTTTACCTTAAGGTCCAGATATTAGAAAAGTATGCTGCCCTTTGGGAGAGCTTGGATTATACAGGATTAGTCTGAACCGAAATGACTTTAGCCTTTTTGTCCTCTTTTGTTCCAGTGTCATAACTCTGGTACTTTACACTTTATGTGCTTAACTACGTATGTAACTTATGCTCATAACCTTCAGTTGTTTATATAAATTTGGAATTCATAGATTCTTGTGATTCATTTAAGAGTACAGGTCAGAGAGGCCCTATCTCCAATACAGATACATTGGATGTTAGGGCTTCAAAATATGAATTGAAGGGGGAGGGGACCCAATTTAACCCATAACGCTCAGACTAACAAAACTGAAAGGATTTATCAGCAGTAAGTGTTAAAAGAAGCTCTTCAGAGAGAAAGAACATTATATTGGCCAGAAAAATTAATTTACAAAAAGACAGGAAAATGAGAGAAAGAATAAATGAAGGTTTTTTTTTTAAAGGTTAGGTTAGAGCTCGTTTGAAGTTTAGAAAATTACTTCTAAAAGGATTTTTTGAAAACCAGATAAACAGACACCATAATAATCATAAAATAACACATGCTCACTGGTTTTTAAGTTTTTTATTCTTAAATAATAAAAATTAGAGACTCTCAGGATGTTGCAAATATGGTTGAGAGGTCCTGTGTGCACTCTGCTCAGCTCCCCCGTGGCACTTTTCACATAACGATATAATTAAATGGGACAGTGACATCGCATGTTCACTGTTTAAAACCAGCCAACAAACATGTAGAAATGTATAAAGACAAAGCAGTTTTGTGTGTTTCCCTGCAGACCTTTCATGAGGTGCATTGAAACACAGACATGCACCCGCTTGTGTGAACACACGTAGAGGTCTTGACTTTTGGGGAGGAAATGGGTCATTTATGCTGTAATTTACATTTTTCATGCAACATTGCATGAATTTCATATTCATAAATATGAATCTGCTTTATTTTTCATTTCTTCCTATGGAAAATAAATATACCATAATTTATTAAACAATCTTTTTTTTTTTTACATTATGGGGTCTCCATCTAAATAATGCTTCAGTTAATATCCTTAGACTTTTATATTGAGCAATTATATTTCTCTCTGCTTTTTGTGAATTAGGATTTACTTGGTATTGCCAAAATAACGCTCGAAGAAATAAACCAACCAGAATTATTTTTAAGAGAAGTGCTTTAAGTTAGCTATATGACAAAAATATCAGCAGATTTATGGGGAAAATTATTCATGTAAGTGTACATGTAGTAAAATAGGAAATATTCTTTATTTATAATACAAGGATTTTTTTAATTGTCATTAATTTTGGTGAATTTTCAAATGTGCTCCACAAAGAGTAAGTCTTTGTCTCCAGACTGGCAATTATAAACCAATGCATGATGTAAAGAGAGGCAGTCTCAAACTTAAATGTTTTTAATTATCAATATCCTTGCTATTTCTTTCACTGAGAGTGGTAGGGTAAAATTTTTAGAATAGCCTGTCAGCAATAAAGGCTAATGATAATATGGCCTTTGATAAATATTATACATCCATGAAATTAATTATTGGATATAATCTCAATATTGGCACTATCCAACAGGTAACTTTATCCTTCCTCTCAACATTAATTTGCATTTTTGCCAAACTTTCTATTACTTGCTTACAAGAAATACTTTTTTAAAATAATTTTTTATTGATTACAAATGTTCCTCCCCCCCATTAGAGATTTTGGATTGGGAGAATAGTTTATGAGAAGTTTAAATATTTGAGTACTTTGGCTGAAAAATAGCAATAATTCACTGTTTGCTTTATATACTAATATTATAACTAAAAGCATCATATTCACTGTTATGATCTTTTTGCTATATAAAACAAAATTCCTGAGACTGTCTATGTCATATTTATCATATCCAGTGTGAATCTTACCACAGTGTTTTAAAAAATCTTACATGCCCTAGCCAGTTTGGCTCAGTGAGTATAGCATTGACCCTCTTACTGAAGGATCCCGGGTTCGGTTCCGGTCAAGGGCATGTATTTTGGTTACAGGTTCTCCAGCCCTGGCCGGGCATGTGCAAGAAGGCAACCAATCGATGTGTCTCACTCACATACATGTTTCTCTCTGTCTCTTTCTTTCCCTACCACTCTCTCTAAAAATCAGTGGAAAAATGTCCTCGGGTGAGGATTAACAAAAAAAACCTTACCATGCATTCTTTTGAAAGCAGATTGGTTAATAAAAGGAAATCTTGTGTAAATTAGCCATCCTAATATAGTTGCTCAAGCATTTAATTTATACATTGAGGAAGTTGGATTCTCACCCAACTGTATATATAAATTTGAACAAGACACTTAATCTTTCTGAAACTCAGCTTCTCCTTGTATAAAGTATAGAAAAGCCTGTACTTCAGTAGAATGAGTTTTGCATGTTAAGTTACACACAAATACAACTAATGATCTGAAATGGAGATAAAGAAAAATTAACAGCGGGTTAATCAGGATCCGCCGTAGGTAATCTATCTGAGAAAGACTCAGCCTCAAACCGTATTTATACAAAGCTTTTCCAGTGGCATAAATGTAAAGCTTTCTTTTGTGCATTAATCTCTCTGATTTTCCTTTGTGGCTATGTTTTGTCACAGAAAAGACACAATCAAACTTTTGCTTCTCAAAGTGTTGTGTGTAATATAATTCAATTCAGTTCAGCAAGCTTCTATTGAGTGCCCAAAGGGAGAAGGAAGAGCTAGTACCCTGCCCTTAAAGGACCCGTAACTTGGTTGGAAACGTGAAAACAAACATATCCCATAAACTAGGTATGTGTACATAATCCAAACTTTTGGAAGTTCTCAGTGGCCCACAGAGCCACCCTTCCTCAAACTTGGGTGCCTCAGAGAACCAAACACTGCGAATATTCAGCTAGCACTTAGAAGGCATGCATTCTGCCATATTTACCATACATTAAAAGAAATTTAGATTAGTGTCTTTTAGGTCAATAATGACCTCTTAAGATCCAAATGGATATATAGTTATGAAAATGTTTACTAACGTATCAAGAGGGAAATTGCTGAGGGGGTTATTTTATTTGAAAATTAAACATTCATAGAATTTTTTGCCTGAACTTCCTTCTTAGATATACATTACAGTGCTTACTTAGTACTTAATGTTAAGTGACAGGTTAGTTCTTGGGAGTGTTTTACTATTCATAGTAGTTGTTTTTTTCCTTTGTCTCTTTTGTGTTTTCTTGAATGTCAAATCATCGTTCAGTTACCTTCATCTGTGACTCCATGATTTTTAGTCCTGAAACCCTAAGACTTGAGAATTGGAAGGGACTTCAGAAAATCTAACCAAACCTCCTAGAAGCTCTCCCTTCAACCAGGGCTCTTGCTGCTGCTCTAGATGACTTGAGATCACCTACATTCAAAGAGAGGCTTCTCTGCCCTTTTGAAAACCTCATGACAGCCTTCTGAAACTCATGCACTGTCCCTCATTTTAGAAGATTAAAACATTTGATTACTCAATATAGTACAATACTTTCTCCCTACTCAGTACTTCCTTTTCTTTTTTTCTCACTGCCTTTAAAATATATATATATTCTCCCCCCCGTCCCATTGATTTCAGAGAGGAAGGGAGAGGGAGAGATAGAAACATCAAAGATGAGAAAGAACCACTGATCTGCCTCCTGCACACCCTCTACTGGAGATCGAGCCCGAAACACAGCCTGGTTATATGCCCTTGACCCGAATCGAACCTGGGACTCTCCAGTCCACAGACCAACGCTCTGTCCACTGAGCTAAACTGGATAGGGCACTCAGTATTTTCCTACTGCATTCCTTCCCACCTCCCAGCCTTTTTCCTGTCTAGTCGCTCCTTGGTTTGTTTACACTATCTGTTCACTTCTAACCCTTTTACACCTTCATTCCAATGGAAATGGCCCTACAGCTTTAACCATTGGGCAGAATGTTTTTCTTCACCTCCTTGTCACAGGATTCTGAGGAACCTGCTAACTGTATAGCCCTCTCTAGTGGCAGCCATGCGTTCTTTCATATGCTCCACCGAGTGACTGAGACTTTGGCTGTCTTCTAGTTTCTCATTTCTATCATTTGACCATTGTTCTTTCACCTGAGTGAAAGCTCCAGCCCCTTTGAGCCTCCTCATTCATCTCAATCACCATTGATCTCTCGTTGTTGCTTTTGTAATCAGTGTATCTATATTTACATGCATCCTCATTTCCTTTCCTTCACACTCAGATAACAGGTATCCATTTTAGTCAAGGCTCTCTCCTCTTCCTATGCCCTTGACTGCGTCTTTTCATAGGACTTTGTTTAGTTGTTCATCTGTCTTTCCTCTGCTTTATCATTTCCTAACTACCTTAGCCTAAAAACATGTACAAATCTTTCCTATCTGAGAGAGGGGAGGGGGACAGGCGGGTGGGAGCGGAAATACCTTTTCTAGTCTCCTTCTTGCCATTTTCAATCTCTTTTCTTCTTTGTACCCCGATACCTTAAAAGAATGATTTATAATTGATTATAACTTTACTTCCTCATCCCTCACCCATCCCTCCATCCACTATTCTCCACTTTGCCACACTGCTGAAACACTGTTTGCTTAGCTCATTAGGGAAAGCTGGTAGCTGTTTTAGCCTTAATCTGACTGCTTCTTTCCACTGCATTTGATCATGTTAATCATGTCCTCTTTAAAATTCTCTTTTGTTCAAAGGCTGTACTCTAATGTTTGTTTCCTCTTTTCTACCCCCTAACTCATATCTCTCTCTCTCTCTCTCTCTCTCTCTCTCTCTCTCTCTCTCTCTCTCTCGCATATGTATCCCTAGATACATACCAGTTGCTTGGTAAACATTTCTACTGGGATGTATGTCTCACATCCTATGTGGCCAAAGCCATCAAGACATATCTTTCCTCATTCTCAAACCATATCGCCTTTCTG
Organism: Vespertilio murinus; assembly: GCA_963924515.1. Taxonomy (NCBI): domain Eukaryota; kingdom Metazoa; phylum Chordata; class Mammalia; order Chiroptera; family Vespertilionidae; genus Vespertilio; species Vespertilio murinus. Next base: position 21,685,992 of record OZ004714.1, on the reverse strand, counting down.
TGTTCTCTGTTTTGGTTGATGGCATTGCTCTGTGATGTCCCCATCCAGTCAATCATCATGTCCCAGCAAGTTTTTTCCTCCTAAATCTTTTCAAACCCATTCTCTTCTATCCACCCTAAATAGTTGTCTACTACCTCTCCATCCATTCTCTTCTCTATCCCAACTACCTGCCTGTCCTGTCCTAGAGTATTTCAAGATCATCACAGTGGTCTCCTAATTCTTTTTCCTGCCTTTAATGTGTTCTCTGCACAGAGCTGTTGGAATCATAGGTGATGAATCTGACCGTGGGAGCTCCCTTATTTAAAAGCTTCCCCAAGTTCCTAAACCCGACATACATGTCCTTCAATGACCCAGCTCCCCCCGCCCTCCTCCAGCCTGACCTGTACTACTCCTTACCTTACCGTTCAGTTTAGCGATGCTAAAGTACATAGCACTCCCCATGAACACAGCTATTCCTCCTCTTTGTACCTTTTCCTATGCTGTCCCATCAGTTCAGAATACTACCCTTCCCTCGATTAACTCCTTTATGAGGCTCAGCTTGGGCTCTACCTAAGTTGCTGTCTTGCGTTTACTTCTCACCCCCAAATAACATTGAACGCTCTGGCAATAACAACCTATACATAATTCTATCAGTGTAACTAGCATGTTAGTTCATTATTGTATGAATATCTCTTTCATTATACTTATGAACTCCTTATATCCAAAGACTGGGTTAGCATCATCATTCCATTGCTAATGTCAAGTACAAGAGGGCTTTGAGACCCAAACTTTACAATATGAATACAAAATGAAAGTAGTTTGATGCTTTTCAAAACTGAATTGGAAGGGAATTTAATAGGGCCTGTGAATAAATATAGTATTGGTGTCATGAAATAGCATTTTTTGTCCAACTGAACTATATTTAGAAAACAAATAGTATCCATTGGATATTGATTAGGTGAGACATTGGAGGAGCTTGATTGTCCCCAATCAGATGGTGTCAGTCTCTAACATTCTGAAGCACCGTAACCAAATATCAGATATTTTTAATTATTCTGAAAAAAATGACTTATTTTTAAGTTGTAGTTTTTGTTGAGTTCAAAACCATTGAATACTCTTAATTACTCAATTATTGATAAGAATTAAATTCCTTTTTAAAAAATCTTTTTTTAATTGACTAGTGGCCTGGCGCATGAAATTCGTGCACGAGTACAGGCGCTAGGCCTGGCCTGTGATCAGGGCCATCTTCCCTGGCCGCCCACAGCCGGCCCCGGTTCCCCGTTCGCCATCAGGTGATTGGAGCCTGCGGCCGAGGGGAGGAACTGAGAGGTCAGCCTTTCTGCCCACTCGCCAGCCCCGCCCCACTTCGGGTTGTCCTCTGTGTGTGGGATGACTGGTTGGGATGGGGGTCTTGGCCTGGCACCACCCATGTCCCCCACCACCTATACTCCCAGTTCCCCATTTGCCATCAGGCAGTTGGAGCCTGCCAACCAGGGAAAAGGACAGAGAGGTGGTCAGTGCACCTCATAGTGACTGGTCGAGCGGTCATTCTGGTCGTTCTGCCATTAGAGTCAACGTGCATATTACCCTTTTATTATATAGGATAGAGGCCTGGTGCATGGGTGGGAACCAGCCAGCCTGCCCTGATGGGGCCCCTGGATCAGGGTGGGGAGTCCCTACTGGGGAGAGAGGCCAGCCGGGATAAGGGCCGCAGGGGGTTTGCAGGCTGGCCATGCCCCCGATCAGGGTGAGGATCCCTGCTGGGGGGTGGGGCCGAGCCAGGGATAGGGGCCATGGTCATTCTGGTCTCTGGTCGTTCCACCATTTCAGTTGTTGGGCTTTTATTATATAAGATTTTCAGCTAATCTGTATCTTAAAGAATGCTTCCAACTTTCTTACCTGTTATCCTCTCTCCCTTCTTCATCCTCCTAATTATCAACAAGCTTTATCTTAGTTGTGTTGAAGGTCCTGGGCCAGGCTCTGGTTTATGTGTTACAAAGAGGAGATGCTGCCCTAACCAGTTTGGCTCAGTGGATAGAGTATCAGCCTATGGACTGAAGGGTCCCGGGTTCAATTCCAATCAAGGACATGTACCTTGTTGATTGCTGGTTCAATCCCCGGCCCAGCTCACATGTAGGAGGAAACCAATCAATGTGTCTCTGATGTTTCTCTCTGTCTCTCCCCCTCCCTTCCACTCTCTAAATATCAATGGAAAAATATCCTCAGGTGAGGATTAACCAAAAAACAAAAACAAAGAAGAGATGCTATGGCTTGAGTTTTTTTCTGGTGGCCTCATGTAAGATGTTTATGCACAGTGTCAATGCAAACAATTATTTTAGCAGGATGACACAGCCTATTTTGCTTAGAAATGTCCTCATTTCCTGTTCAGGTTACCCAGAGGTCAGGTGGGGATTTCTCTTTGCCCTAACACTCCTGTGGTGCAGACTCACATCACGCAAGCATTGTAGAGCTTCGGTCACAAGCACTTGATTCTGCAGGCTGCATTTGTCTTCCTAAGAAAATAAGCCCTTCCCCTGTTGTTTTTACTTGGTTTCTCTTTTTGTGTTTTGCTGTTATAACCTGTAGTGAAAGTGTGTAGCCATAGCTGAAGCTCTTTACCAATAGCTGCTTCTTAACTAAGCTGCACCTTCAAGTTTTTTGCCCATTTTGAAGTTCATATGGATACCTGCGTAGCCAGAATGTCACAGTGTTGTCACTAGTGGCCTGTCCCAGAAATCTGTTACTAAGCACTCAGGAAAACATCAGCCCCAAAGTAAGCCATGGCTTCGTGCTCGGTACTCCTGCCTTAGTGAATCAGCTCGGTATAGTCTGGTTACCGCCCTTTTTCCATATTTAATTATGCTGTGAGGTTGTAAGAAAACTAAATTTGCCATTGAAACAAACTAAGCAGCAAGTGTTCTGACAAGTTTATTAAGCAAATTATTATACCTGACAAAATGTAATTACATATACAATCAGGTCCGCAAGTAACTGGATGACTAGGGGTTAATAAATTGTCTAGCATAGGAGAAGTGCCTTTTAGATTCTAGAAAAGTAAATGAAGTATATTTCTTTTTTAAAATATATTTTTATTGATTTCAGAGAGGAAGGACAAGGGTGAGAAAGAGAGAAACATTAATGATGGGAGAGAATCATGGATTGGCTGCCTCCTGCATGCCCCCCACTGGAGACCAAACCCAAAACTTGGGCACATGCCCTTGACTGGAATCGAATCTGGGAGTCTGCAGGCCAACGCTCTATCCACTGGGCCAAACCGGCTAGGGCCAAAATATATTTCTTGAAAAATTGTTCAAATAAAGATTATAAAATCTATTATAAAATTAGAAAGAAATAAAATGAGTGAGGATACAAAACCCCTTAAATTCCTTTTTGAGTTTTGTTGTTGTTAATCCTCACCTGAGGATATTTTTCTCATTGATTTTTAGAGAGAGTGAAAGGGAGGGAGGGAAGAAGAGAGAGGGAAACAGAGACAGAAACATCAATTATAGAGAAAACCATTGATTGGCTGCCTCCTGCATGACCCTTGCTGGGGATAGAGCCTGCATCCTGGGCATGTGCCCTTGATTGGAATTGAACCTGGGACTCCAGTCCACAGGCCAACACTCTATCCATTGAGCCAAACTGGCTAGAGCCCCCCCCTTTTCTTCTTCTTCTTCTTCTTTTTAATATATTTTATTGATTTTAGAGAGGAAGGGAGAGAGAGAGAGAGAATGAGAGAGATAGAAACTTCATTGATTGGCTGCCTCCTGCATGCCCCCACTGGGGATTGAGCCCGAAACCCAGGCATCTGCCCTTGGCTGGAATCGAACCTGGGACCCCTCAGTCCGCAGGCCGACGCTCTATCCACTGAGCCAAACCAGCAAGGGCCCCCTTTTTCTTCTTAACAAGTGTGTTATGAAGGAATACACAAAGAAACCCCAGGTAGTCTTTCTTCATTGAAGCAGCTACTTTCTCTAGTATATATCCTTGAGTATAGATACATTGGCATCCATTTTTTCTTCATTGGCTAATCCATATTGTCTTCCTTCATTGTTCAAATTCTTCCAAAGTCAGGTCATACAAGCAGATCTTATTTCTTCATTGCTTCAGTGAGGCAAAATTACTCATCAGGGAGAACTGAAAGTCTAGGAAACATCTCTAATCATGAGTTTCAGGGTTTGATTTCCTTAATATTGGAAGTCTGAGCTCCAGTGGTGAAGTCATTACAGAACTACCTGCTATACCTGTTCCCAGCCAAATGGCGGCAGATATTGTAATGGATCTGGACAGAAAATTAAATGTATGACCCCAAAATGTTTGTTTAACATGTTTGATGGTGTCACCACTGGTTGACAAAAGGTAATCTCAAGAGCAGAACTTTGGTTATAAAATATTTTAGTATATTCTATAGCACAAAATAAATCAGCCAATAAAATGGACTAGTGTGGCTTTCATAATAATTATAAGATATTACTAAAAATTCAGAGGTGTCTTAATTATTGATAATTTACATGTAACGTAAGATAACATAGCCATCTTATTAGTATGTAAGATGTGGGCTCAGTGTAGACTTAAAATTCTGTGTCAAAAGGTAACCTGTGAGTTCATCTCAACATACATTTATTTAATTTATACCAGGAACTGGGCCAAATGTGAAGATACAGATATTAAGCAAAATAAGTCACCAGCTTTGAGGCACTTACAAAGGTCATGTTTAGGAGGAAGACAGGGCATTACAACTATTGGGATATTGGAAAGAGACAGAGCTGGGGTAGCCACGAGTCACCCAACTACAAAAGGAATTAATTGATACTTGATTCGTTAGTGAATCGACAGAAATTAACCCATGATGTCAATATGTTGTGAAAACTCAACATATATACTCAAGATATATGGAGGGTGCTGTACAGAGGAACAGCCAACCCAAACAAGACCACCTGGTCTGGGAAGGCGTCCCTCATGAGAGAAGTGAGTCCCAACTTAAACTTTATGGAATAAGTAAGTTACCTGGATGAAGAGGAGAAGGAAACTCCACATAGAGAAGAAAGTGATAACCGTACAGGTTTATCATTTCATGGTTTATAAGAGTTCCAAGTATTTATCGTTTAGGAGTTTAAGTTACAAGTCAGGAGAAGAAGCTGTAAGGTTGACCTGGATCAGGTGCAAAATAACTTTTCATGTCATTTTAAAGAACTTAAACTTTATCATGTAAGACTTGGGAAGCCATTGAAGGTTTCAAGCAAATGAATGGTGTGTTTCAAATTTGTATTTTAGCTGGGTCTCTGGCATCGGTGTGTAAAGGTTGATGGGTCTGGCATATTGGAAGGGAGAGGCAAAGGGGACGGGCAAGCCCAGAGGCCTCAGGGTGATTCTTATATTGGAACTAGGACCGTAGTAGGAATGTAGGGATGGGAAGCAGTTCTCTAGGACTACGACATAGCCTACCATCAAGAGTACTTGGGGAACAGGCGACCTCTGCTGTGTGCAGTCCACCTGGGTGAGGTGACTTGAAGAGACCGGTGCCTTTTAAACTACTCAAAGCTCCTCCTGGTCCTCACTCGAGGGGAGTGGAGGGGCCGGCTGAGAAAGGCAGGTGCATCAGGGAGCCAAAAGGTGAGGGGGGGGGAGGCATAATACTGCTTCTTCCTCGTGTTCCCTAGCCCTTTCTGTCTGCTACTTAAGATTCTCTTCCGTGCTGTATGTGGATTTTTCCAAATGTGCTGTTTTCAGAGAGCTGGAAAGTGGGTAAAGCCCACTTTAAAAATCATATAGCTTATTATTGATTTCAACCTCTGTTTAGAAAAAGGGCTTGTATTTTCCCCAAAGTGGCTAATTTAATAAGACCCATTTTTCTCGAATCCCCGTGCCCAATTACTCACATTTCTTCCGAAAAGCTGTATTATGGGTTAGGATTTTTGTGTTGTTTAAATCTCAGAAGCCCTCTAGGAACCCTTGCTTTGGTTTTGTTTTTTGGAGGCAAAGGAAAAACGTCCTCCTGGTTTACTTTTGGAATCTGCAAAGCAACTCTGAGGTCCCAGGTGGATTTGGTGTTTGGGAAAAGGGACTTTGGGGGACGAGGGTTGACCCTGAGCCCCCAGGTCACTGTTCACATTTACAAAAGCAAACCTGGTATCCCCAATTGCTTTTCTCTTGAGGTTGGCTTAACTTTATTTATCTTCTGTCTTGGGTCACTGCCCCTGAGGTGCTTCAAAAGCAAAACCCAAAAGACCCAAAACAAAGAAAGCTAAACCAGAGTCAAGGAAAAAATGACCTGCACTCTGGGTTCACTTTTACAAAGGCTAAAAGTCGCTTCGAGTTCCACAGAATGGTTTTAAATCGGCCTAGACTCATTGTGTCATTTGCACAAAGTGATCCCAACAGGTCTGAGACCCCAAGTTTCTTGGGTGTAGTTATAGGGTGAGACTTAGGATGGGAAACTGTCAGCAAGCTAAATGTGATGACACAGACGAATTCTTCAGTGATTCAACTATGTGAGCCTATAAATGGGACCACCCATGCAACCATTTCTTTCCGTAAGCTGAATCTTTTTGTTTGGTGGACACACACAGGGAACGCTGAGGAAGTGAAACTTACAACTCACTTACAAATATTGGCATAAACCCACTTTATGTTATCAGATTAGTTATGAAGGGTATTTTTGAATCCTCGGTGAAAAAAAAGTTAGGATACTAATTTTAGGTAATCTTATAAATCATGAGATAGAACTGAGGCACATTATTTTGCTGTTCATTTTTATATGATCCATACTTTGCTTACTTCCCAAAAGGATTTAAGGTGGAATTACTTTACTTGACTATTGGAACAAACCCATTTACAGAACTTAATACCGATTTTCATTATAATATGCCTGACTTTATCCCTTAATAAGTAATTGTAAAATTGCTCTTGGATAATCTAGGGGAGATTTTTGTTTTTGTTCATATTTGATCTACATCTTTGAATTTAAGGTATATATGTTAAATAACAAATTCACCTGTTGAGACTATGTCTTACTGTTTATTTAAAAGACTGAGAGAGATTTGGTGTGATTAATAGTAAATGTGTTGTTTATGTATTGCCATCTTAAGGAAGCAAAACTCGAGACAGAGAAATGAGGGTTTCCATAGTAAGGTTTTACTATTAAGGACATAGTGTGTCTCATGAAACCTGACCGAATGTGAGAGGCAGGTCCCAGACACTGGCTGTGTGTGTGGAGTGGAAGTGAGTGCCAGTGGTTGTACCTGTCATCACTCCAGTATCCTCATCCCCCCCCCCCGCCCCTGTCACACTCTGGCTCCAAGGCAGTCATGTTCTGTTAAACCATCCCAAAGATCAGGTCATGCATCTTAGTCAAAGCAGGCATGGGTAGCAGCCTGCAGAAATGGGTTCAGTCCACCAATCGGCCTGGTATAGCATTTGTTCCATAACATTCTCGTTTTGTGTTACATCTTTCACTTCAGTTTAAAATTTTTAAAAATGAAAAAGGACCTTATAATTATGGATAAGGGATACGGGAAGACCATTCAGAAATATTAGTGCTTCTCTCTGTAGGGAGAACGTTTAACACATTCAACATTAGACCCTTTCTTGTGAGGGCATCTGGCTTTCCCAGTGCTCCAGTCAAATCCTGGGAGAGATGGGGAAGTCAGTTGTCTGCGTTCACTGCCCTTGTCTGCCTGCAGGCCAACATGGGCCTTTTTCAGAGAGCTGTCAGCACAGCCAAAGGGATCTGGAGGTGCTCATTTTTGTACTCATGAAGCCTAAGAAAAAAGCCTAAGCAAACGTGGAATAGTGGTCTGGCATCATCGACCAGCCAGTTTTTCCTGAATATCTCTGTTGGACACTTTTGCGTCTTCCCGCCTCGTTTGTTTCTATTTACTTATTGATGCAGTGTGGTGCATTTGAAAAATCCTTACCCATATGGAAATCAGAAATCAGAATATGAGATCAGCATGCTTGCTGGCCCCGTATCTCCTCTCCACCACGTCCATGTAAACTTTAGGGCATAGGCACTGAAATGGTGCTCGAGTCTACAGCCACTGGATTCCTGGGCTGAGAACAATGAGCAATATGGTTCCTGCATAAATCAGTGGTTTCTGTCTTACTTAATATTAAATTAATAGTAGCTTCCTTATGTGTGATGGTAGTTTAAAATACTAGGGTTTTGTGTGAATAGTTTTTTAAAAATAGTTTCTTCATACTAACATAAAAATATTACTTGTTTCCTTGTTAACTGTCTGCCTCTCCACCTTTTCCACATATAATGTAAATTCTTTGAGGTCAGGGACTTTGTCTTGTTCAATACTATATCCTGGTGCCTAACACAGATGCTACTTCGCTGCCTGCTTATAAATGAGCTGTCAATATTTGTTGAATGAATAAATGAATGTTATCTACATGCTTAGCCCTTTTACCCACATTGGCAATGCATTCCTTCACCATTAATGTGCAGATTTATGCGGATCTCCATAGCTATCTTCAAGTTAACTTTGCACTATATGTAGTTCTATGAAGTCTTAGTGTAAAATTAAAAGCATATCAATTAAATTTGTCTACATGTGGGCAGGTAGGTTAAATTTTGTGGTTCCTGTAATGTCTAAGGGTAAGAGATTTGCATAGGATTGTCTGGCTATATGTGAAAAAGCGTAAGCATAATATTTCTTTATCTAGGAAAGTCTGTTTTGGTGCCGAGGAAGAACCAGTTCTATAGTCACAGTTGGAGCTGGTGTAGGTTTTTAATTAAGTGGGCTCCTCCTTCCCCACCTGGGGGTAGATCTGCACAAGAGAAAAACAGACTTATTTTAAGGCCTCTTCCTCTTGCAAATCCCAAAGGTCATGTTGCTAATGCCTTTTGGAAAGAAGGGGAGATTACAGCCAGTATACAGTTATTAAGTGTTACTTTCTGCTGACTGTGCGCATGCCCACACACACTTGTGCAAACACATACCTAACCTGAAGAGGAATCCTTCAAAATGAGGCTTTTGTTAACGACTCTGTGAGGAGTAGTCATTATCGAAATTTAACATATAAATATGTAAACCTTATTTCTAACTCTAGAGTTAATACATTTCCATTGTGAAATACTATGAAAATAAGACAATATAATCATTACCCATAATCCCATCACATGAATAACAGCCATTCAGAACATTTTCTCAAATTTTCTTCCAGTCTTTTTAGATGGGTTTTTATGTAATTTCAGCAGCAATATTTATTATAAGCATCTTCCAAGCTGCTTAAAATTCAGTGTAGACTAATTTTAATAACAGCATAATTGTATTATAGATATATCTTCTTATTTAATCATTATCTTAATATTGAGATTTAGGCTGTTTTCAGGTTTTTTTCTCTTCAGTTTTTTTATAACACAAATAACATTTTTGAGATTAATATCTTTGCTCATACTTTTTTGTCCATCTTTATTATTGTTTCCTAGAGTTAAATTCCTATAAGTATGATTACTGAGTCAAAGAGAATGACCATTTTTATAAGTTTCTCAAACACATAACAAAATCACGTTGCAGAAAAGTTATACAAATTTACATTTTCACCATGGGAGAATATGAAAGTAACTTTTCTTCCTTGTGAAAGGAAGGAAAAAAAGTACTTGCCGCAACAGTCAAAAATTACACAGAACTTTAAATAAGTTCCCTTTTTTACATAGTATATTCTTTTAAATTTGTGTCAGTGTAGTTTCTGTACCAATGTTTTAAATTTTGGTATGGCCTAGAATGTTGTCTGAAGAAAAAATAGAGTGGCTTTTAATATTGGTACTTAATATTTTCATGATAGAACTTTCCTCCTTTTACAAGAAATCCTCTATTCATAGCTGTCTGTTGGATGGGGAAAGAGTCAGACTAATCCATTATCTTCCAAAGTTTTATTCCTCTCACAGTTAGTGGGTTGGCTTGAATAGAATAGTGTATGAGTAAATGTAAATGCTTCATTCATTTGAAAGCAAAAGCAGTATTCTTCCGAGTTAAAACAAAAATGAAGGAATGATATAAAAACTGAAGGAAGGTAGTAAGTAAAGCATTTAGCTTTCTAAAAACAATTCAAATGGGGATAGGAAGTTGGTTTTAAATGGCTTAAAGGGGATTAGGGTTTTAAAGTTGGATAAGGAGTTTGGTGCTTTGGTTTGGGCATGGCATTGCTTTTAAAAGATTACTTCCATATTTGACAACAGTCCTAACTGGAGATTATAAAGCAAATAGTCGATTTTAAAACATTACAGAAAACAAGAGGGTCTCTTTTTTGTTGTTGTTTGTTTATACAAAATGATTGCCTAGAGTTAACATGCTGAGTCCTGAAGCCCTCCTTTCATAAGACCACTGAGGATCTATCACCAGGGAGAACCCAGCAGAGGCTGTTTAATGCACTTAATTGAGATTATCCGAGCTTTTGGTTTAAATTACTTTGGGAAAGTCTAGATGCAAATGGCTTCTTAGAAAGGTAAACATACTTAACCTCTAAGAGAAAAGGTTAAATTTAAGTTCTTTAACATTCTTCACCAAACCTTATTCATTAAATTCGAGTATGAACTGAATAATGTATAAAGTTTAAATCTCTATACCTAATATAGTTAATATTAACTGTTTTCATTTTATACTTATTTCAAAATGCAATCAAGTATTTTATTTGAAAAGCAACCCCTGACAATTTTAATGACTTCAAAAGTAAAAAGAGAGTAAATACTATTTTGATTATAAAGTGCAGTTAATGAAGTTTCAAGAGGGAATTTCCCTTTTCTGTTTTATCTAAGAAGCAGGCCATGTTACAGTGAATGTAGAGTGGCGTATGCTTATGTGTTAGCTGTAGGTAAGTAGCTAAAAGTTGGTTTAACATTTCCCCATCTTTCTCAGCTCCTTGACCTGTTTATGGTTTGGGATTGGTCTACTTATCTAGCTGATTATGGACAGCCAGCTTCTAAGTACCTCCGCGTGAATCCAAATACAGCCCTTACTCTTTTGGAGAAGTGAGTATACTCTGAAAACTTTTTTTACATAATATTTTAGCATTTTGTGATTCAGTGATTAAAGCACTAGAGATTTTCATCAAAAGAGAAGTGTGTAGAGAGAGCTTAGAGGCTCAGTCCATTTTAATGACCAAAACATTAGCCTCCTTTTTGCCCTTTAGTGTTGGTGTATGAGATTGCTATTTATGTTAACACAAACAAAATGTTTTTCCCGTTGTTCCCTCAATAGCAGGCTTCATCGCCCTTAGAAATGTGTTAACTTGAGACAAGGGAGAACTAGAACTATATTTTTTTATGCTATAATATAGGAAACAAGTTATTTTGTAAAATGTGGCTAGCAATTGGAATGCCTGCCACCAGTGAGTGCTACCAAACCCCACTGGTATGGTCCTGGTTCTTTGTAGCAGAGAAGTGTGTGATTTAAAAAGTAATACAGTAAAAACGGAAGCAACAGGACACTTACTGGTGTATCTTGTCCAATTAAAAGTGATACAAATTTAGATTCTGCCAAATTATGTGGCAAATACTCAATCATATTTCATTTTAAGTATCACTATTAAAATTTAGTTGTTGAATTAAAAGTGTATATTATTTCCCACATTTCAAAATGTCTGTGGTGTATTTTACTTGGGAGGAAAAAGAACTATTTAAAATACATGTAACTTTATTTTACAATACCATTAAACACCACTGAGGAAAAAAAAATGCTGCTTTAAATTTTCTAATGTTATTTTTCCTTTTACCTTGTCTTGCTATGATTGTAATTTGCAGTTGATAGAGTGTATGTATTATAGCATACTTTATGGAATGGTATTAGAAAATACCCCTTATAGAGAATGTAGAATAGCATAGCTTATAATTTCTTTTGTGACAGCATAGCTTATAATTTCTTTTACTAAGCTTCTTCGTTCACATATGTTCCTAGGATGAAGGATACTAGCAAAAAGAACAACATATTTGCTCAGTTCAGGAAGAATGACCGAGACAAGCAGAAGCTGATAGAGACAGTCATGAAACAGCTGCGAAGCCTGGTGAATGGTATGTCCCAGCACACATAGACTCCACGCCCCTCGCACTTGGTGACACCAAATTCGTGACTGGAGAGTTCTCTCTAACCGGCCATGGTAGCCGCCGTTTGCAGAATTAAAAAACACAAAAGAAAAGACGCTGATGAGAGCTGGAATGAGAGACAGTAATAAATATCATTTGTATGGGTTTTTAAAGAATTGAATACTATTTTATATATGGAAAATGTGACATTAATTTTTCACTTTTAAAAATATATGTAAATCAGGTCAAAATTGTATATGAAACTGATTTGTAAATACTTTAGAAAAACTTATGCCTCTACATATCTTTTTTTATTCAGACTTGAATGATGGTTTGGTTTGTTTTTCCATCGGTATCTAGTTTTGGAATGCAATCATGTCGGATATGGGAATATTTCACTGTCATTTTTTGACTTTTAGCTTTTACTTTCACCTAAGTATGATTTAAGCAGACAAAAATTTTTCTAATTCTGCTGATTCTGAGGGGGAAATAGGTAAATCTTTAAAGGTCCCTGAAATCAGCCTTGATTTAACTTAGTAAGAATGTGAATTATTTGTTCTCCGTGGGTGGCTTAATGTGATCATTCTGAATATGAAGACAAGTGTTTGGATTTTCTAAAGATGCAATGTTTCTGTTCAGGGGTAATATTTCTAACTATATTGTTTGTAGCTGACCCCACTCTAGAATTTATTTGGTTTGGGTCAAGTTAAAAGAGAGGACAGGAAGTAAGTGGGGTAAGCACTTCAGGTGCAGCTTGTGCGACAGTAGCTGTGTTCCTGCACACAAGGTACCGCCGGGGTCAGGTTACTTCCTGCCAATAGCGGGTCTCCCTCCCGGACCCTCACTTGGAAACAAGCCAAACCAAATGAACTCTGGAAAACCTGAAATGAATGTACATTTTCCTTTGTGTAAATTACCGCAGTCCAAATGGAAACAGCAGCCTGATCCTCATGTTCTCTTCATTGTATTTATGCTGAGCGCTCCTTTTACAGCTTCAGGATCTATGCCTGTGAGAAACTTGTATTTGACTCTGTAAAATAAGTGTAAAGAATTATATGTACATTTCTTGATTTTGTGATGAAATATAAAAGAGGTTGAGCAAGTTATTGAAATGAGCACCTATTCAGAGCTTCTTAATTTAAAACAACTGCTTCGTTTGGAAAGAGTGTTGTTCCCTAGTTATTGAAACGGGGTGTCACTAAAACAAAATAAAACGTACTTTTGACCACCTCTCATCCTAAGGTGTTTCACACTTTTAAAACTTCGCATGGAAAACACGGTAATTCTTGGAAGTTGCTACCGGAGGGTGAACAGCTAGCCAGCTCTCTTTGAAGACTGGAATGTGGGTGTCGCTGGTGTGCCTTGCCCAGCCCTCCAGGGCATCGGCTTGGGCGAGGGGTCCCAAACTCGGAGCGGCTGCATTTGGAGCTCTTTAATGCAAAGCAGAAAGCAACTCTGTAGACTGGGGCGGGGGCCTCCGAAGGGGAAGGGGATGGGGAATGTGGTCCCTGAGACCCGAAAGGAGCGCTGGGATATCTGCTTCTCTGTGGCTTCGGGCAACAATGGCGCGACCATCTTTTTATTTTATTTTATCCTCACCCGAAAAATTGAGGAAGGAAGAGAAAGAGAAACATCGGTGTGAAGCAGACACATGAATTGGTTGCCTCCCACACGCCCCCGACCTGGCTGGGAATCAAACCTAAAAACCAGGAATCTAACCTGAGGCCCCTGGGTGCGCGGGCATGCGCTCTAACCACTGCATAACCCGACCGTCGTTGGAAGGATTCCTGAAGAGGTGGATCAGAGACCAGAAGGAGTGGGGGATGTCGGAGAAGCTCGGCCCCGGCTATCTTTGCAGGCGCTTGCGAAGCCTCGGTTGGCGTCGAAGTCCGCAATTGCCCCCGAAAGGCAAACTGGGCAAACGGGAGAAACCCCGACCTCAGCTCTGAGCCCCGGGAGGGGAGAGCGCGCTGAGAAGATCGAGGGTGCGGGCCCTGGAGAGAGAGCGCGCGCCGTTTGCCCAGTGGCTCCCGCCGGCAAGTTCTGGCTCGAACCCGAGACCCCGCCCGAGAGTCTCTGCCGGTGGGTCCCTCCGCCCTGCCCCTCGGCCCCCGGCGAGCCCGCGGCCCACCGCCTCCAATCAGTGCCCCGGGAGCCGTTAAATATGCAGGGGCGGCCCGTCGCGGGTCCGGTCGGTCCCAGGGAGGTGCCGGCGCCTATATAACCGGGTCGGGGTGGCCGAGAGGACTGAACAGACCGGGGAGGAGGGGGACTGGGGGTCCACAGCCCCGGTGACGGGAGCCCAGGTTGGCAGCGCCGGTGAGTCGCCCCCCTCTGCTCGCCCTCGCCGCTTCCATCGGAGGAGGCAGTGCTGGCCCGGGAGGAGGGAGGTGCCCGCAGACGCCAGGCGTGCGCGGTCCGGAGCGGCCGGCGTCCCCAGAGGAAAACCCCAGCGTGCGGGCCCTGGGGACGGCCCGGCCCCTAAGGCGTGAGGTCCCGCCGCCGGACACCGAGAGCGAAACCCTTGTCCTGTCCGAGGCTGAGCTCTTGGTCTTGGTCCCCGGGCGACAGGACCTTTCCGGACGGACCTGGTGAGCGCCGCGCGCTGCCCGCCCCCGGCTCCCGCGCCCCTGCGCCCCGGCCCCCCGGCTCCCGTGCCCCCGGCCCCCCGGCTCCCGCGCCCCTGCGCCCCGGCCCCCCGGCTCCGGTGCCCCCGGCCCCCCGGCTCCCGCGCCCCGGGCCCCGGCCCCCGCCATGCTCGCCTGCGGCCTGAGCTGCCTGTCGGCGGCGCTGGGGGCGGCGGGCGCCGCGCTGCTGTGCGCCGGGCTCCTGCTCGGCCTGGCGCAGCGCCTCTGGACCCTCCGCTGGCTGCTGAGCCGGGACCGCGCCTCCGCCCTGCCCCTGCCCGAGGGCTCCATGGGCTGGCCCTTCTTCGGCGAGACGCTGCACTGGTTGGTTCAGGTGAGCGGTCGGCGGCCTTTCCCCTCTCCCCGAGGCCGCCCCTTCTCCCCTGGCCCCCACCGGGCCCTCCTCCCCGCTGCTCTCCGTGCTCCCGGGGTTCGTGGCCCGTCGTTCCCGTTATCCACGAGCATCCATCGCCCTCGCCTGCGGCCGTCCCAGCTGCTCCCTCCAAAGGACTGCCATCGCGTCCCAACACATCACATCGAGGGGGTGACAGACGGGCTCTAGGGAAGGAGCCCGGGGAGCAGGCCACCCAGGAACTGCGGGCTTAGAATAATCAGCAGTCAGGCGCATCTGGGCCACGAGCCCTTTGGTGTTGACCGTCCGCGTTCTAACTTCTGGGCTCTTTTTTTTTTTCCCAAAAAAATATATTTTATTGATATTTTACAGAGAGGAAGGGAGAGAGATAGAGAGCTAGAAATGTCGATGAGAGAGAAACATCGACCAGCTGCCTCTTGCACACCCCCTACCGGGGATGTGACCGCAACCAATGTACATGCCCTTGACTGGAATCGAACCTGGGACCTTTCAGTCCGCAGGCCAACGCTCTACCACTGAGCCAAACCGGTCTCGGCAACTTCTGGGCTCTTATAAAGGAGTCTCAAGGCCCCTCGGAGACTTTTCGAAAAGTGCCGCCCCAGCCCGGAGCAGGGACCCGTTGCCCAGGGGCGGGGGGGGTGGGGAGTGGGGAGGGGGACCCCGGGCCAGGTCCCCGGCCAGCGGCCCAGCCCCCCTCTTCGCCGCGCCCGCCCAGGGCTCGCGCTTCCACAGCTCCCGCCGGCAGCGCTACGGGACGGTGTTCAAGACGCACCTGCTGGGCCGGCCGGTGGTGCGCGTGAGCGGCGCCGAGAACGTGCGCACCATCCTGCTGGGCGAGCACCGCCTGGTGCGCAGCCAGTGGCCGCAGAGCGCGCACATCCTGCTGGGCCGGCACACGCTGCTCGGCGCCGTCGGCGAGCCGCACCGGCGGCGGCGCAAGGTGAGCCGAGGCCGGGGGAGGGGGGGGCCGCGGGGACCCCAGACCCAGACCCAGACCCGCGGTGCCTGGGGCACCTGCTGGGGGCGGGGCCCGGGCTATGGTTAGGGGGACACTACGGAACCTGGCCGGGACCCCTGGCCTCGGACCAGTTCCTCACCTTCTCCGACTTATTCGGTTTTTAAGGCCAGGGCTGGGACTTAACGGTCCTTTCATCCCCGACCTCCTGTAACTGAGCTACCAGAAGCGCTGGAAACAGCCTTGGAGAGGAGTTAGGGGCAGCTTCCTTGACGGGGAGGCAGCTGGAGGGAGCCTGGATGCAAGTGGGGGTGGGTGGGGGGGATTGTACATCAGAAAAGAACTAGAGGGAATGGGGAGAGCAAAGGCCATCACGCGTAGGTCCGGGCCATTTCGAAGAGGAAGGTCCCCAAATCCGCGTTTTGGCTCCTCTGCAAGTGCCGAGCAGAGGGCGCCGGCTCACCGCTCGCGCCCCCGCAGGTTCTGGCTCGGGTGTTCAGCCGCGCGGCGCTGGAGCGCTACGTGCCGCGCCTGCAGGGGGCGCTGCGGCGCGAGGTGCGCGCCTGGTGCGCGGCCCGGCGGCCCGTGGCCGTCTACGACGCCGCCAAGGCCCTCACCTTCCGCATGGCCGCGCGCATCCTGCTGGGGCTGCGGCTGGACGAGGCGCAGTGCGCGGAGCTGTCCCGGACCTTCGAGCGGTTCGTGGAGAACCTCTTCTCGCTGCCCCTGGACGTGCCCTTCAGCGGCCTGCGCAAGGTACGGCCGCCCGGCCCCGGCCCCCGCCCTAGACGACCCCCCCCCCCAGGCCTCTTCCTAGGCACAGCCCATGTGCCAGCCCCAGTCCCCGCGGGGCCTCCCTCTGGGTGCTCGGCGGCCCCCCCTCCCCGGAGCGGCGCCTCCGGCCGGGCCTGCAGCCCCTGGAGGAGCCCCGACGGCTGCGGAGCGGAGCGGATGGGCCGCAGACACGCCCCTGGCCCGCCCGGCGCCAGCCCGCCTTGGAGAGGGGTGGGTGCCGGCTCCCCGCCCGCCCCGGCCCCGGCCCCGGGCCCGGGCCCGCTAGTTTCCGGATTAGAGAACCGCGGCCTCTTCCGACTCAGAGCGAAGGGCCGGGGCCAGGGAGCAGCGAGGATCCCCATCCCGCCTTTCCCTTCTCTCTGAGCTGCGGCTCCGACCCGCCGTGCCAGTGCAGCGGTTTGCAGTCACCCGGATAAAAATAATAGTTATGTATAAAAAAAAAAGGGCATTATACTGGCTGATCGCCTTGGATACATTTCCTGATTTAATCCTCTCAGCCTGCGACGTGCTATGCACATTCTGTTGATGAAGAAACGGAAGCTCAGACAGGAGAAATAGTTTACCCACGATGGCACAGCGAGTAGAGGAACAGAGAGAGGCAGGATTTGAACTCGCTGTGATCTAGTCTAACTGCAAAGCTCGGGCGCTCAAATGCGTTTGCTGTGCTTGCCCCCCGGACTCTGAAGAGACACCCTGGCCCTCTTGCCTGTCCCCTTACAGAGGCTAATGCTTGAGACACCCATCGTGTCCTCTAAGCAAGAGCTTTTCTGGGTGCATCAAGTGTCTGTCCTTTGCTCCCTGCACTGCTGCCCCCTGTCCCCACCCATGCAAAGGGGGGAAGGTAATGGGCAGGTTCCATCACCACAGCTCTGGGCCAAGAATGGGCACTGACCGCTGGGTGACTAGGCAATTGCTCGACCCCCCTGAGCCTCGACCTCCTCCCAGGAGGACCAAAGGAACTGTCTGCCTCCCTCAGAGGGAGCTGTGGTGAACAGGAGAGAAGGGTGTGTTGGAGAAGTGGACAACCTTTGAGCATTTATTAAGCACCTTCTGTGTGCCAGGCATGAAGCTAAGCTGGGAGGCTTAACATTAGGAACTGAGCAGAGCCAGAACAGCCTTGGGAAGATTGGGGGTGGGGGTGGGGGAGAGGTGCCCAGTCCTGGCCCCATCAGCCTTCCTGCCCCACCTCCCTCTCTCCCTGCCCATCAGGGCATCCGGGCGAGGGACCAGCTACATCGGCTCCTGGAGGAGGCCATTGCAGAGAAGCTCCATGAAGACGTGGCCGGGGAGCCGGGTGATGCCCTGGCCATGATCATCCACAGCACAAGGGAGCTGGGCCAGGAGCTCTCAGTGCAGGAGCTGAAGGTAGGTGGGGTGCCATCTCTTCCCCTCACTTCTCCTCCCCTCCCCTCCCCTCCCCTCTTCTCCCCTCATCTCTCCTCAATTACGCCTCAGGGTGAGGGGGGAGGACCAGGCCTCCAGCCGGCTCAGCCACACCCACTCTCAGTGGGAGCCTAGAAGGCTTGCGTCCTAGGCTCCTGTGGACACAAACAGCTCCACTTCCCTCCCTCCCCCTTGTCTGCCACTCCCTGCCTTTACCTCTGCTGTCCCCCTGACCATGAAACCCTCTTCACTCCTTTTCCCCCCAAATCCCAAGGGCTCAGGGTCAAACCCCACATCCTCCTGGAAGCTCCCCTCCTCCCCCAAACCAGTCCTCTCTTCCCATAAGGCACCTCGGCGCCTGACACTTCTGCCTGCTTTGCATGGCCTCTGTGTGAACTGGATGTATCCATACAGCGCATGCGGAGGAAATGGGGGAATGGCCCTCAGGACGTCTTCACAGCCCCGCCCCCCAAAAAAGAGTGGAGAGGTCGGGGAGCAGGGGACAGTTAGAAATGGAAACACCTCAGCCCTTCGGAAAGCAACTCCCACTCTTTCTCTGGGGCTCAGTTGCCCCTCCCTCCCTCCAGCCTCAAAGCAGCCTTAAGTTTCTGCTCTGAAAATGGGGCGGATAACCCCCACCCTGACTCCCGGAGGCTGAGAAGTCGGGAGAGCCTGGGTGTGGGAAGCAGATGAGCGCTGGGCTCGGAGCCCTGGGGGATCTCGGGGTGGGGACAGCTCCGGGCAGTGAAGGGCAGTGTGTGGAAAGGAGTGGCCGGGATGGGGAGGAGGTGGCCCAGCTTCTCCGGAAGAAACCCGGGGCCTCTGCCAGCATCTTCCGCTCTGGTCTGGGATTCAGGGCAGGTGAGCCAGGCGAGGTATGTCCGGGGAAGAGGCTGGGCTTCAAGGTCTCTGCCCTGGCTCTCCATCCTGTTCGGGGCCGACAGTGAGCCTTGGACTGAGTCATTCATTCCACAAATATTATGTTTGCTGAGACAGGGGATTCAGCAGTGATCCAAACGCCCTGACCCCTGAGGGGCAGGGGGGGTGGAGTCCACCTTCATCTTTCCTGGGCAGTGCAGAAGGGGAAGGGGGGAAGAGAGGTGGTCCCTCCCTGGGACCGCTCCCCTGAGCGGAGGAAGACACCACCGCGCCCGCTTTGGTGCGGGGCTGGCGCTGCTGCTGCTGCCGCCGGCGCCTCCCCAGTTCCACTGCAGGCCTGGCAGGAGCCCCAGCTGCATCCACACGGCTACGAGCACTGGGCTCCGAGTCCTAAAGCTGGGACTACTGGCTGCAGGGACCTTTCCAACCCGGGAAGAGGAGGGCAGGCTGGGAGAGGGGGTGTGGGGGAGGGAGAATGGATGAGCTAATATACTCAAAGCGCTAAGAACAGCGCACGGAATAAGTTCCTAGCTTTCTCTCTGGGGACCCTCCAAGGCAAGTGGAGAGAGCCTGGCTTTGCCAGGTGCTGCTGTGGCTTGCCCAGCGGCATCGGGATCGACTCCCCGACCCTCGCAGTAGCTGCCACAGCGGCGCGTCCCAGCGGGGCGCCCCGGCCTGGGCGCACAGGCCAGCTTGGGCTCCACACCTCCCCGGGGAGGCCAGGGCGGGGCCGCCGGCGGGACTCAGCGCCCCGGGGGCCGTGGTCTTGCAGGAGTCGGCCGTGGAGCTCCTCTTCGCCGCCTTCTTCACCACCGCCAGCGCCAGCACCTCCCTGGTCCTGCTGCTGCTGCAGCACCCGGCGGCCGTGGCCAAGATCCGGCAGGAGCTGGAGGCGCAGGGCCTGGGGCGCGCGTGCGGCTGCGGGCCGGGCGCCGCGGGGCGCGGGCCGGACTGTGGCTGCGCGCCCGACCTCAGCCTCGCCGCGCTGGGCGCCCTGCGCTACGTGGACTGCGTGGTCAAGGAGGTGCTGCGCCTGCTGCCGCCCGTGTCCGGGGGCTACCGCACCGCGCTGCGCACCTTCGAGCTGGACGTGAGTGCACCCCCTCCCCGCCCCGCCCCGCCCCCGGCCGCTGCTTCGGTGCTGGGGCGGGGGGGGGGGGGGGGTGATGGTGGTGATGGGGAGATTAGGCCGCCTAGGTCTACCCTTCCCCGCTCAGACCTTCCACTTGCCTGCCTGTGAAGTGGGCTGGGCTCTGTTCCATTCCCCCAGATCCACGTTTGAGGGGCTCAAGCCTAGCGCCCGGCGAGGCCACACAGGTTAGGGAACTCCTTTTGCTCTGCTTTTGGCAGCTGTGTGGGTCGGTCAACTAAATTAGAGCCCAGTTTGACAGTAAAACGTTTTCTCCGCTCAGCACCCACCCCTTCCCCCCCTTAGCCAGTGGATCTGGGTGGAGAACAAAGAGACCCTCACCACCACCACCACCACACACAAAATGTTCCATTCCTCACTCCACAATCTCCCCCACCTCACCCCTCTGACTCCCTCTCAAGATTAAGGAGTCATCATCGTTACCTGTCCAGGGCTCTGCTAAGGCCAGATTTCAGAAGAACAGGACAGTGGAAATACGGGTTGGCGTCTCCCAATGGTCTGACCAGGCTGGCTGGGGCTGGGCAAGAAGTTTAAGGCTTAGGCCTGGCTCCACCTCTGCAAGGCCTTGGGCACTTCCCACCTCACCCGGGCTTCCGGCTCCTCTCTGGAAGGAAGGAAGCTGTCCTATCTCTTCCTGCTCCACACCCGGGGTGGGCAGAGCTGCGCTGGACGGCGGCAGCCTCCGGGAGTGGAGCCTCCTTGGCAAACAGGGTCGGATCCAGCCGTGGCTGCAGCCCCTTCCCCAGCTCAGTCCCGGGGAGGCTGCAGGCAGAATGGGCACCTCCTTTGGGGCGCCATGGGGACTGGGATTCTGCCCTGGAGGAGATTAACATGGAGATTAACAAATGCGGTGTGAGGAAGAGAGTGGTCTTTAGTCCTGGATGACCACAAAACTTTGGAGGGTAGGGATCTGAGCTGGAGAAGTAAAGGGTTAGGATGGGGACAGCCCCCCACAAAGGTGGGTGGGTTAGGAGGATCTTGGATGCTGCATCTTGGAATTCAGGCTTCATCCTGCAGGTGTTGGGGTGCCCTACAAGACCACAGGGAAATGGGGAGAGGAGCACAGGCCCCCGGGTGAGCAGAGCTCAGGGGTCTTAGCCACCCCCCAGTTTGCAGGGCCCAGAGAGGCGAAAGAGAGTCCCTCCATGCTCTAAGACTTTCTCCCTGCCTGTCTGAGCACCTGAGACACCCGGAGCCTGTCTGGCGAGGGACGCAGGAGAGGGGGCCATACCCTGCTAGGAAGGCGGGTCAAAGCGGAACCGGTGTAAAGGCCTGCGGTGCACAGAGGGACCAGGAAAGCTGTTTCCAACACGTTAAGGACTCACTCTCATTTGACTCTCATGTGCTCCCTTCTAAAGAGTAACTACCAGACCTGAGCATTGTCATTGTTCAGCTGAGGGGTGGAAGGACAGAGGCGCTCTTTAGTTCAGTGTGAAGAAGAGCACTGAAATCCAGCTGGTCATAGAGAAATGGGGTCCCTGTCATTTGCACTGCTCTGGGCCAGGTAGGTACAGGACGAGGATTTAGGTTTCCTGATCTAATGTCAGAAGAAAAAACAAAACAAAACCCTGACACACAACAACAGATCACTTTTACTGACCCCTAACATATATGCCAGACCCGTTTATTTTACCCTCCCAACAGAAAGGGCATTTTCTTGTTGTACAGTTAAGAAACGGAGACTCGGAGAGGTTGAAAAGCTAGCCCACGGTCACAGCTCACCAGAGGAGGACCCGAGATCGAGGGAGCACAGAGGGGTCCCCTGGCTTCTGGGCTAGAACCAAGGTCCCGCTACCTGTGAGAATCCTGTGTTCGGGCCGGGTTTCCCCCGTGCCTCGTGGTCAGGCGGGTCTCGTCTCCCCGCAGGGCTACCAGATCCCCAAGGGCTGGAGCGTGATGTACAGCATCCGGGACACGCACGAGACGGCCGCGGTGTACCGCAGCCCGCCCGAGGGCTTCGACCCCGAGCGCTTCGGCGGCGGCGGCGCCGCGGGCGAGGAGGCGGCGGCGGCGGCGGCGGGGCGGGGCGCGCCGGGCCGCTTCCACTACATCCCCTTCGGCGGCGGCGCGCGCAGCTGCCTCGGGCAGGAGCTGGCGCAGGCGGTGCTGCAGCTGCTGGCCGTGGAGCTGGTGCGCACGGCGCGCTGGGAGCTGGCCACGCCCGCCTTCCCCGCCATGCAGACGGTGCCCATCGTGCGCCCGGTGGACGGGCTGCGCCTCCTCTTCCACCCGCTGGCGCACGCGGCCGCGGGGGAGGGGCTCCGCCTCTGATGCGCGGCGCTGCGGGGCGCGGTCGGAGGCTCGGCGACGCCCGCCTGCGCCTCCCCGGTGGTGCCGGGTCGTGCGCTCGTGACTCGTGTTCAACGAACGGCCACCGGAGGAGGCGGCCCAGGCAGGAGCCGAGGTGCCTCTGGCGCGCTGCTCCATCGCTGCAAGGCCTCGGGCACCTTCCACCTCACCCCCTTGGGAAGGACGGGTCGTGGGCCAAGCTTCTTAAGCCCTTCCCAGAACCCCGGAGTGGGGATGGAAGGAACAGATTTCCACCGGAGCTATGCCATCTCACCTTTCGGTGCGCACCGGGGAGGGTGATTGGACCGCGGGGCCGCCTGGTGGGCCGTGGCAGGGACGCCGGCAGCACATCCCGGGCGTTGGGCCAGGGGAAGACACCCAGGAGGCGTCCCACGGAAGGCCCCCCCGGGGCAGCCACGGCCTCGCCGCTGCTGTTTCCAGGGCTCCCAACGGCTCAGCGTCACCGGATTCTGCTGGCGACTTCTTAAAAGAAAGAATTCCTTCTTCAAGAACGTGTTTAATCTCCCCATTTATAAGGGAGAATAGGCACATCTATTCTCTTAAGGCTGGATTATTTTCACGGGAGGTTGAGACGTACTCGGGTTTAGGATATGTGTACCCCAAACAGGAAGGCCAAGAAATAGTTTCCTGGTAGCAGCTGAGTGAGGAGGCTAGGGCTTAGCTGGGCGGCTAGCTGCTCCCCGTGGAAAGGGATGGAGTAGAGAGTGGGGGACACTCCCCCCACCCCCATCAATGACCCATCCCAGCATGCATCCAGAGAGGGGTCTGGATCTGGGGCCAAGACTGCAGACAGAGCATAGGATGCCCCAGGAGCTGGGCTGCCAATTAGCTCCATGACAGATGGCTGCAGAGTCAATACTTCCACATCCTTTTTGGGTTTTGTTCCTTAAATATTTTTTTTTTTTGATTTCAGAGAGGGAGGGAGAGGTAGCAACATCAATGATGAGGGGAAAAAATCATGGATTGGCTGCCTCTTGCATCCATTCTCCATCCTGTTGGGGACCAGCCTGCAACCCAGGCATGTGCCCTTGACCAGAATGGAACCCGGGACCCTTCAGTTCACAGGCCAACGCTCCACTGAGCCCATCCACCCCCACCTCCTTTATTACAGAGGGGAAACTGAGGCGATAGACCCCTTAAGAAGCCAGCAATGGGCTCTGGACTGCTGAGCAGTGCTTTCCTTTACCCCATCCCTTACACACACACACACACACACACACACACACAGCTCTCCCTCTTACCCCCTCCAGCTTCTGAGCCTGTGGCCACCCTGGAGGTAGAACTCAGCCCTCTGGCCCTTTCACAGTGATCCCTTAGGTGGCTTAATCACTTTCTCCCCCTGGACCTTCCCAACACAGAGATTCCTATCAGCGTTTAAATCAAACCCAAGAGCCTCCAGTGTCTTCCTTCCCAACAGCCCCAATCTGCCACCCATCTTCAGACAGGCGGGGCAGCGGGGCCTGGGCGAGATGGGTGAGGCAGGAGAGTTGCCTCGGGGGGCCCCCGCTGACCCCTTAGTGAACCAGAAGGAAGCTGGTGCCCTCCTGACCTTCTGCTGAAGGTGGATCCCTGGGCCTGGAGGAAAGGGGGCAGCAGCAGGCCTGAGCGGGGCCAGTAGCTCAAGAGCGCAGCGGGCCTTCCTGAGCCGGGCTGACACCGCCATAACCCCATCCAGGGCAATTCATCACCTGCCGCTGACCGCAGGGCGGGCAGCGGGCCGTGGGCTCTGTGGGGGCCAGAGCCAGCAAACCTGGAGAGGCCGAGGCCTGCCCTCAGGGCGCTCAGAGGCTGCAGCGACAACCGCGGGGCCTGAGACGCCCCGCCAGGGTGAGGTGGCAGGAGGACCGAGTCTGGGGGTTGATTCTGACCTGGGGAGACAAGAGAACTAGGGGGCAGGGGCTTCTCAGGAGCCCCCACAGCGTAGCTGGTGCAGAGAGATCTGGCTTACCTGCTCTGGGTTCTGCACTGACCACAAGCCCCTGCAGGGGGCAGCTCCACGCTTACTCTAGTTTTCCATTCACCCATTATTTTCGGTAATTTCACGGGATACCCGAGCACCTTTGTTAGTAGCTCCAGTTTCCCCCGAGGAAGGAGCAGACATGGTTCTTGCGATATACCCGTGGAGGAAGTGGACAATGAATACACTAACAAAAGAGCAAGACCATGTCCCACGGGGATGAGGGCTGGCGGGCAAATCAGGCCTGTAAGCTGGGCGTCCGGGGGGGGGGGGGGGGGGACCCTCACCAGGGTGGGCCCGGACGGCTTCTCTCAGGGGAGGCCACTGGACTCTGCAGGGAACCAGCCAGTGGTGACCTGCAAGAGGGCGCCCAGGGCAGAGGGGACAGCGGGTGTGGAACCCCGAACCCAGGACAGAATGCCCAGAGATGGGGAGCAGGGGTTGAGGGAGAAGAGCTTCAGCTGCCCTAGCTCACGGGACTCCCTCCCCCACGTCCCCCAGCAAAAACTACTCCCCGCCCCCACCCCCCAACCCAACCCCCAGCCACAGGGAGACTTTTATAAACAATTTGGAAACATTTTGTTTTCCAGTGAGCCATTCCCCCCCCCTCCCTCCCTCCCTCTCTCCGCCCCGCTGCCACCCAAGAAACCCTTGGCAAGGTTTCTAGATCAAAGTTCTCACCGGGCTGGCAGTTTACGGGGCCCTTCCCCCGCTTCAAGATGTTCAGTGGTCTCCACTCTCCCGTGGAGTCCCTTCTGCCGGACGCCCCCCCCCTTCCCCCGGGGGCTCTCTGGATGGGCAGATGGGTTAAAACACCCCCCGCCCCCGCGGGCAATCGCCAGCCCGGAGGCCCTGCTCATCTCGTGACCCGGCGCCCGCTGAACTTGGCGAGGCGGCCCCGCAGGGTTCACCCGGATGTCACGGTCCGGCCTGCAGGGGTCACAGGCGGGTCAGGCCTGGGGCCCGGGCCCCTGGGCACGCCCCCCGCCCGCCGGCGGCCCGCAGACGCCGGTCAGAAGGGGGCGCCCCCCCCCGTCCCCGCCCCCCGGAGATACCGGAGCGCCGCCGCCGCCGCTGGAAATCTCGGTTCCTGCCGGAGCCCCGAGGTTGGCCGGCGCGCCAGCGACAGTCGCCAGGTGGTTAGGAGGAACGACGGCGGGAGAGGCCCCGGTTTCTGCTCGGCTTCCGACACGCCGAGCGGGGCGATGGGGAGGCGCCGCCGCCGCCGTTTCCAAACACACACGTGGCGAGCCGCGCGCTTGGGGCCCGGCGCGGTCCCCGGAGTCCGCCGACGGTTTCCGATGCCGCCGGCTTCGGGGACCCCCCGGGGGGGGGCGGGCGCGTACTGAACGGCTCCCAGAGAATAAATAGAGCTTCTCACCTGCCCGGGACCCCGCCTTCCAGGTGGGCTCCCGGGGGAGAGCCGGCGCGCCTGGTTTACACAAACGCGCGTTATGTTCTGTGTGGTTTTGGGCCCCGCGGCGGGGTGCGCTCGGCGCCCAAACCCACGGCGCGCGCGGCCCCGCCGAGCCGGGCGGGCGGAGCGGACCGCGCGTGCGCCCCCCGCTGGGTCCGGGTTCGGGCCGCCGAAGGATTCGGGCCCGGGCCAGCGGGCTGGCTGTCCGGTTGGGGTTCCAACACTCCCACCGGCGGCCCGCAGAGCGCCCGTCTCACCCGGCGGCGGGGGGCTCTGGGCAGGGTGGGAGCCCGAAGAGCCCCGTGTAGCCAGCCCAGCGTGCCCGGAGCTGGAAACAGTATTTGCAACTGAAAGCCCCCCCCCCCACCCCCCTGGAAACTCACAAACTACCCCGAGGTGGGGAATGGCCGCTTCCAAATCACGGAGGAGGAGGAGGAGCGGGGCGCAGGGATGAGCGGTGACTTGCCCAAAGGGATGCAACGAGAGATGGAGCAGCCAGGACTCGGGTCCAGACCCCCGGGCTTTCCTCCCACTGGCTCCGGCCCGTTATCCTGCCGGAGCTAAAGCCCCCGTTCCCCTCTGCCCAGCCGGGGCTGCGCGCCTCGGGCTATCGGAATCCGGCCCGTCGCCGAGCCATGGAGGAAGCGCCCCTGCGGTCCCCCAGGGCTGGGCTGACTGTGCAGGTCGCACCCGAAGGACCTGACCTGGAGGCTGTCTTGTGCCTTACATTGGACCCCCAGGACTTCCCTGGACGGGGCTGGGTAACTGGGATCCGGCGTCCTGCCTGATCCCCCAGCCCCCAGGCTCTCCCAGGGGTCCTGGCCGGATCTTCCCAACGAGTCGGGAAGCCCCCCCCCCCAACCCCCGTGTTGCTCGGCTTCTGGGCCTCAGTTTCCCCATCGGTGGGATGCAGCAGCTTGACGATCCCTGCACGCCCTTCCCTTGGCTTCCCGAGCAGGTGGAAGGGAGCCCACGCGCGCGCGCGCGGCGCCCGGAACTGGAAAACCGAGGGAGGGCAGCCCCGTTCTGGGACCGCCCGTCGGACCCGACCGGAGGGACTCCAGAGAGGCTGCCGGGGAGCCCGGGGCTGGGGTCCCCGCTCCCCGAGCTCCGGTCGGCGCCCGTGGCCACCTGGGAGCCCCCCACACACACCTCGGAGGCCCCCACACACACCTCGGAGCCCCCCCCCCCCACCTGGGATGCGGGCGGCCGGCTGCCCCGAGGCCCGCGCGCCCCAGGAGGCCCGCTCCGGGGGCGGCCGCCTCCGCCTCCGCCCGCGCGCGCGCGCGGAACAAACGGTTAAAGATTTTGGGCAGCGCCCCGCGGGGGGGAGGAGCCAGGGACCCAATCCGCAATTAAAGATGAACTTTGGGTGAACTAATTTGTCTGACCCAGGTAACGTGGGCAAGCGAGCGACCTGGGCCGCCTATAAAGCGGGGCGCGCGCGGGGCCGGGGCCGGGGAGCGGGCGGCGGCGGCAGGTGGCGCGGGCGGCGGCGGCGGCGCGCGATGGGGCTGCCGGCGCTCCTGGCCGGCGCGCTCTGCGCCTTCGCGCTGCCGCTGCTGCTCTTCCTGGCGGCCGTCAAGCTCTGGGACCTGTACTGCGTGAGCAGCCGCGACCGCAGCTGCGCCCTCCCGCTGCCCCCCGGCACCATGGGCTTCCCCTTCTTCGGGGAGACGCTGCAGATGGTGCTGCAGGTAAGGGAGCCTGGGGCGGGACCGGACGGGGCGATCCTCCGGGGACTCGGCTTCCGGCCGGCGGCCGGGGCTTCCCACCGGACGCCCGGGAGGACGCGGCCGCGGCCCGGATCCCGGGAAGCCCGGGCGCGGGGCGCGGAGCTCCCCGGCGCCCCCTGACGCCCGCCTCCCCGCCTCCCCGCCGCCGCCGGCGCTGCTCTCCTCCCGCAGCGGAGGAAGTTCCTGCAGATGAAGCGCAGGAAGTACGGCTTCATCTACAAGACGCATCTGTTCGGGCGGCCCACGGTGCGCGTGATGGGCGCGGACAACGTGCGGCGCATCCTGCTCGGGGAGCACCGGCTGGTGTCGGTGCACTGGCCCGCGTCGGTGCGCACCATCCTGGGCTCCGGCTGCCTCTCCAACCTGCACGACTCCTCGCACAAGCAGCGCAAGAAGGTGAGGGCGGAGGCTCCCCGGGACCGGAAAGGGGACCCCCCAGTCCGGCCGGAGGGGCTCCTTCCTGCAGAGAGAGAGACGCTGCGCGAACGCCGGCTGCGGGGAGGCGCCGGCGGGGACCCTCTCCAGCCCGGTCTAGCTGGCCCGGCCTTGGGTCTGGCGGAGCTGGGGTGTGTCTGGAAGGGGTTCCCCCCGGAAGATGCGAGGCACGGGGCCGGGTTTTAACGCTCTTCTCCACCCCAACTCCTTGGGGCCCAGGTCATCATGCGGGCCTTCAGCCGGGAGGCGCTCCAGTGCTACGTGCCGGTGATCGCCGAGGAGGTGGGCAGCTGCCTGGAGCAGTGGCTGGGCTGCGGCGAGCGCGGCCTCCTGGTCTACCCGCAGGTGAAGCGCCTCATGTTCCGCATCGCCATGCGCATCCTGCTGGGCTGCGAGCCCCGCCTGGCCAGCGGCGGGGACGCGGAGCAGCAGCTGGCCGAGGCCTTCGAGGAAATGACCCGCAACCTCTTCTCCTTGCCCATCGACGTGCCCTTCAGCGGGCTGTACCGGGTAACGGCGGCGAGCGGGGCGCGGGGCGCGGGGAAGGCAGGGGTGCGGGCGGGGGCCCGGGGAGGGAAGGGGTGCGGGCGGGGGCCCGGGGAGGGAAGGGGTGCGGGCGGGGGCCCGGGGAGGGAAGGGGTGCGGGCGGGGGCCCGGGGAGGGCAGGGGTGCGGGCGGGCGCCCGGCCCCCCCCCGCTCACCGCCGCGCGCCCTCTGCGCGCAGGGCGTGAAGGCGCGGAACCTCATCCACGCGCGCATCGAGGAGAACATCCGCGCCAAGATCCGCGGGCTGCGGGCGGCCGAGCCGGGCGCGGGCTACAAGGACGCGCTGCAGCTGCTGATCGAGCACTCGTGGGAGCGGGGGGAGAGGCTGGACATGCAGGTGAGCGGGGGGCGGCCCCGCCAGGAGCGCTGCGGAGCGGGGGCGCCCGGGTTTCCTGGGGCGATCCCTGGGGCCCAGCTTCCCGGAGGGGCAGCCTTCACAGACCCCCTCCATCCCCCCTCCGCGACGGGAGAGGGGACGTTGAGACGCTCCGCTCGGTAGGAGAGGAGCCCGGAGCATCCCCTAACCCTTCTTCCAGGTGTTAAAGGGAACGGTGGAATTTGACAAATGTAAATAAAGAATCTTAGGCGAGTTTAATACAATTAAGGCTTTAATGCAAGAGTTCCCGGTAGAGTGGGATTTTTACTGGCCTTCCTGCTTCAGCTAAACTAATAGGACGTTGCATTTTCTTTCTTTCTTTCTTTCTTTCTTTCTTTCTTTCTTTCTTTCTTTCTTTCTTTCTTTCTTTCTTTCTTTGCATTTCCTTCCTTCCTTCTTTCCTTCCTTCTTTCCTTCCTTCTTCCTTCTTTCCTTCCTTCCTTCCTTCCTTCCTTCCTTCCTTCCTTCCTTCCTTCTTTTCTTTTTGTTGCTTCCTTGACTTTCTGTCAGCAAAACTTAGCCCTTCTCCTCTTCCCCCAGAGCCTCAGTGGGGTTCTGGGTGATGCACCCCTCTGTACAGTTACACGCAGACCTCTACAAACGTGCGTCTTACTCCACTTTCAGGCACTAAAGCAATCTTCCACCGAACTCCTCTTTGGGGGACACGAAACCACCGCCAGCGCAGCCACTTCGCTCATCACTTACCTGGGGCTCTACCCTCACGTCCTCCAGAAAGTGCGGGAGGAACTGAAGAGTAAGGTAGGGGTCCTGGGAGGGTTCATATTACTTTAAGAAGTCCCGCTGCTCCCTCGCTAACTCCCCAGTAAGTAAGTGTGCTGCCTTCGCTGAGCATTGTAAAGTGTGGGTCCCAGGGGTGGTGGGGGGACCAGTGGGGGAAGAGTTCTCTTTGTGAATAAGAGGGGAGGAATCCTGAGCTCTGATCCCGCTCCGGCAGGGTTTGACCTCGTGTTCCTACCCTATCAGACAGGTTCCACTTTCTTGGGTTTGTGTGTTCAAGGGCACGAATTAAGGGGACTTCTGGGTAGGTAGCAGCAGGTGGGGGTGATGGGGGTGGGGAAGAAGCTTGGTGAGCAGCATTCTCTTGGAATTGTAAATAGTGGATTAGGGCCAAGGGGTGGAGGCACTCGGCCACTGGCTGCTCAGTGCTTCGCCCTCCCCTCTCCCACCCCGGGGCCCTTTGGGTCTGGTCTCCACTTCAGCCCTGTTCACGTCTGTGGCGCTGATGTTACTGGAGCACAAACTAACCGTCCACCTCTGCGCGGCTGTTTTGCTAGGATTTACTCTGCAAGAGCAATCAAGACAACAAGTTGGACATAGAAACGTTGGAACAGCTTAAATACATTGGCTGTGTCATTAAAGAGACCCTTCGGCTGAACCCCCCAGTTCCAGGGGGGTTTCGGGTGGCTCTTAAGACTTTTGAATTAAATGTAAGTTACAAGTTCTCCTCTCCTCCCCTTTTGCGGTGGAGTGACACCTCCCCTCGCTCCTCCCCCGCCCACGCCTTGGCTTAAATTCCTTCATGCTTTTGATAACCGAGTCCTGCCCCAAGCCCCAAGCCCCAAGCCCCAAGCCCCAAGTGGGCACATGTCAGCAACCTGCCTGTCTGTCTTTCCCTCCCACCTTTCCTTTTAACTCCTTCAAAGAATTCGGCGGCGGCAGCTTAGAGTTGTTGGAAGTTAGGTTTCGGTGTGCCCGCCTTCAGGAACGTCCTCCTCTCTTTCAGGGATACCAGATCCCCAAGGGCTGGAACGTGATCTACAGCATCTGTGACACGCACGACGTGGCGGACGTCTTCACCAACAAGGAGGAATTTAACCCTGACCGGTTTATGCTGCCGCACTCCGAGGACGCCTCCAGGTTTAGCTTCATCCCCTTCGGAGGAGGCCTCAGGAGCTGCGTGGGGAAGGAGTTCGCAAAGATTCTCCTCAAAATATTTATAGTGGAGCTGGCCAGGCACTGTGACTGGAGCCTTCTGAATGGCCCTCCCACGATGAAAACCGGTCCCACCGTGTACCCCGTGGACGATCTCCCCGCAAGGTTCACCCGTTTCCAGGGGAAGATCTGAGGGCGGGACCGCCTGGGCCTCGGACTCGCTGGGAGTGTACATGTACATGAGTTTTTACATAGTGTCATGCTGATTCTATTATATTTAATTCCTAAATGTATATTATAATATTTATGTGCCACCGCCACAGTACCGCAGTCTTTAAATAATAAAGGAATGAATTTTGTATAGTGTCCAAATAAAGTAAAAATTCGAAGGTGCTTGTTCTTGTATTTGAGATTCTTGTGCGGGGAAAACTCACTGGTTTAATATTTTGTGCTTATTCTATTTAACCAGATTCCTAAATGTCTACACACATGGCTTTATTTGTCATCTGTGCGTATCTGCTTTCTGTGAAGAAGGCGCGTTAGCTGTTTTTCTTTTTCTTTTAACAGTTATTAGAAAATATGTATGTGGATGTGCGTGTTAGTCTAAAGGTGACTTTCCCTATCTATCAAAGATAATTTCGGATTGGGGGAGGGGGGAGCTGGTTTACTTTGGAGAAAAATCACTTTGAAAAGATAACACTCTTGAGAACAACCGTATTCCAATATAACACCTTCGGCCACAAATTCTATGTTTAATAACGGTTCCATGCTGGGACACTGCAGCTGTTTCCCCGAAGTCAAGGTTTTAGGTGAGACAAAGCCCGTCACTCCAGTTATTGACCAAAGCAAGACAAAAATAAAAAATAAAAATAAAAATCACCGGCGTGTCTCCTTTACTCAGAAGCTGCCATAAAAGCGGTATGGGGGAAAAGCCAGTCTCTGGTTCAGATAAGTGAGTCCAGGTTTTCTTTATTGAAAATAAGGCGGGAGGAGTAGATTTAGCAAGCCGACAGATAAAGTTTTTATCTGTGCTGGGCAATAGGGTGTGAGCCTGACGTGACTGATAAAATGGCCCAGTCGTGACCCTGTGAACCTTGGCTCACCCCCGGCAAAGCACAGTTTTGTCACATTTCTGACCCTGCCGCGGCCATGTTCCGAGCGGAAGGCCGGACTCCATCCAGAAAGGTTAGCCCCGGTGACTCGCTGATGCAAGCACATTTCCAGTTTTGAAATGGCACACGCTGCTCACTGAACCTCTGATGGCTTGTAGGTTTTGGACTTTAAAGTTTTCATTGCAATTTTAGGATTTGGCAATGCCGCAGAAACTTGGGTGGTCCGAATAGGTGTTTGAAAAGGGTCTGCCTACAATTAGAGTTACGCGTTCTACCTGACTTTTAGGGTTTTAGGTAGAACTTCTATTGTACTTCTTGTGGGAACCCTTTGCTTTTTTTTTTTTAAAAGGGGGTGTTTACAGAACTTACAGTGCCCGTAATAACCTCAGAATACCTTGATTTAAAAAGCAGAGGCTGTGCTGTGCAGAGCCGACCCCTCCCCCCGATAGCAGCCACCATGGATCATTCCGGCCAGGAGCACGCTGGCTGCAGGACTTTATCTCAGAGGATTCATCCCAGGCCAGTGGTCAAGGGTCTCAGTACTTTTTTCGTTTGCTAGAAAACAGCCTCTCAAAAAAACGTCTTTGGTGCCTCCATGACCGCCTGCCTCTTAAAAGCAGAGAGCAGAAAGAAATTTGAACCGTTTTTAGCATATAATTCAATTTTTTAGAATCCAGCTTTATTATTATTTTTTTTTTATCTGGAGAGCTTTTGAGGAAAAGTGCTCTGGCTTGCATTTCTCAGGGCTCCATTAAGCCCAATTACACCCATTGATTACAGAGCCTTGCAGCATTCGCCTTGAAAATCCGTTAAAAATGTAATCTCCTAATGTGCTTAGTGCTGAGTCCAGGCAGTGGAGAGTGTGAGGCAGAATCAATGCTTGTGGACTGCGCTATTGTGTATTCAACGGGCCTGGGTCACATCTACCTATGGCACAGGCACCTCCACTCCATGGAGAAGTGTTTTGGGAGGAGGCAATGGCGCTAGAGTTAGAGGTGCCCAGAGTTGCGGGAGGCGGGAGACCACTGTGGGAAGGGACTCTTAGGCGCTCCCGGGGACATGGCCCGCGATGGAAGGGCACGTGGCAGGGACGGGTGGGTGGATTGGCCAGGCTGGTGAGGTTGATGCCCTCCGCCCCCCCTTCACACATGCCCTTTGCGCCGGCCACCTCTCAGCCCCTGATCTTCAATCAGGGGTGTGGTGCCACCAGTGGCAGCCCATTGTCCGGGCTGGCACGGGGAAGCCTTCAGCTGGGTCTGTAATTTGCATTGGGAGGGACTGTAGTCTCCACCTCCAGGAGCCCTCGGAGGCCGGGAGAGGGACTGTGGTTTGCCTAGTGCCACCAGGGACGGGCCTCCTGCTGCCTCTCCACCCACCCACCCTTCCTTTTTCTCAAGGGCTGATAGCACCTGCCTAATTTCTCTCCAGCCCTCTGCCAGGGATAACTGCACCCAGGGGTCTCCACCCCCTGACTTCCCTTCCTCTCCCCTGCCACCGGCCCCCGCCCTGTGACAGCCTATCAGTCCTCTTACAGGCCGACCGAGGCCACTGGTGAAATGGGAGCCGTGACAGGGAGACTCCCCCAGACTTCTAACCTCTTAAGAGGTTTCAGGGTGCTTTTCGCACCTTGCCACCCCCCAGAGGTCCACAAGGGGGCGGGCTTCTCCCTTCTATGCCAAGCGCAGGCCCCGGCGGTTTCCCCCACCAGTGTCCGCGAAATCTGACTTCCACAGGTGTTGGCCCAGGGGCCTGCGTTCCTCCCAGACGGTGAGAGGCCACAGACCGCTCAGGGCTTAGCAAATACACAGCCGCAGGTCTGCTCGAGGCTGCCTGGCCTCTCGGGGAGGGCCCCCCCAGGCGGGGTGGACCTGGGTCATCATTCAGCCCCGTCCACGGGGGCTCCTGTTTCTGGTGTTGCCCACGCTCTGCCCATGCTCGGACCTGTGTGGCTCTCGAGGTGGGGGAAGCAGGAAGCATGCTTTTCAAAGGACAGGAGCACACTAGTCAGTGTTCGCATGACCTTAACCAGGTCGAAGAGTCATACCCCCCAAAGCATGGTGTGAGGAATCAGGGGTGTGTAGAGAGATTTTGATGGCCTGACCTTCAAGTAAAGGGCTGTTGCAGAAAATCTGGGTCCGGGCCTGTCCCAAAGGACAGAGCGTGCCCTTGGGAGGGTCCGAGGGAAGGAGGAGATGTGAGCACCACGGAAGGAAAGCTTCAGAGACAACTGGAGCCCTGCGGTGATGACACGGCCGCCGGTGAGAGAGCGAGCGCCCAGTCGGGGGGCACCCGAACAGGAGCTGGGTGACCAACAGGAGCTGGGTCACCGCTGTCTAGGACCCTGACCCGGAAGGAGAGCTGGGTATGGATGATAGAGAGATTCTCTGAGAGCTGATTCTGTATGAATTCAGTCCCTCACGTGCCTCCTTTACGTTGAAATGCTAATGAACTCCGATCTAGGGAGACGGGACATCCCCACATCCTCCTTGGGCAGCGTTAGGCAGTCCTTGGTGATGACGCTGCCAAACCTCCCAGGCAGAGGGTGGTGAGAGCCCAGGAGCCTGCCCCGTGACCTCAGACGCTGAGTGCCTGGGTTGATTGCTCGGGCACCTCTCCCTGCCTGGTGCCCTGGGGCTTCCAGCTCCAGCATCTGCTCCAGCACCCCTCTGCCCGCCCCCACACCCCCCACCCAGCTGTGCCATAGGACCATCCACTTGACCTGGCTTCTGGGGTAACAACACCCAGCAACATTCCCAGTGCTCCTGCTCCCGGGTCTCTGGGATGCCACGCATTGACATTGGACTTATCCTATCCTTTCTTTCTGCCTCCTGAAAAGACTCAAAGGCAGGAACTATATCTCATCATTGGAATCTTGTAACAGTCTATTCTCATACACGTCCCTCTCCTCCTCCCCCTCCTCTCCCCCCAGGCTTGCACATAGTAGGTGTTCTTTGAGAGAGAAAGAGCCCTGGGCTGAGCCTCACCATTCAGTTTATGTGTCTCCAGCTTCGCGGTGCCGTATTTTTCTTTGAAAAGTGAAACTTTCACCCTTGGAAAATCTCAGTGGCCGCAAGCTTACACGGCTGTGGTTTAACAGCATGTCACATTCCTGAAACCAACGCTCCACGGGTATTTGGCCAAACAAGCTTTCCTTCGTTTGAAGTAGAGTCAACTTGAGTTAGAACCCTGGGACAGGGTGGAAACTCAGCCCTGCGTTACGCGGTGGGTTTTCTGGGTGAGAGTGATCGTGTTGCAATATCCATAACCACCTACCCACAACACAGAAGCTGAGCCACACTGCACGATTTCTCACCGCCGCCCACCCCCTCCCTGCTCCATGGAGAGGTCAGAAATCTGTTCTCATCTCTGACCAGAGGTGCTTCAAGATTTTTACCTGAAGACACGAATGGGGTCACTTAACTCAAATACATTACAAAAGAGTACAAGGTGTTTTGCTTATACTAGATATTCGACTAAACACATTTGACTGATTTATTAAACCCAGGCCAGTGTAACGGTGACTTATTGAACGATTGAGGAGGGATTCTGTCGTCGGAAACGGGAAGTTTGTTTAATGTCAATTGATCAGAGACTTTTAGAACTAGAAGAGAGATCACCGATGCCCTGTAATTTACACCTGAGAAATCCGAGACTCAGAGAGATGTGAGGTCACAATGGAGAATCATGGGGACTGGCTGTCTGATGTCCAAAACATTATGGGATTAGCCCTTAATTAAAACAACAACAACAACAACAACAACCCACCACATTGTCTACTTGCATGTGTGTCAGGAGAATATGGGCAGATGAGCAGATTACTTGAGACGAGATTGCTTCCAGGTGCTTGCTCCTCACTGTGCCCATGAGCTGTGTGACCGCCACATGGTTTGGTACAAAGCCTGACAGAGGTACAGGCTGATGCCTGTCTGGTAGGTTTGGGGCTGGTTGGTAGAGCTGGACCCTTTGGGCATTTTGAGCTCCTTCTGCTGAACATAAAAAAAAAATGATTTCTGTTATGGGTTCAATTGTATCCCCTCACACACACCCCTAACTATGTTGAGGTCCTAACCCTCAGCACACCAGAATGGGACCTCAGTTTGAAATATGGTCTTCACAGAGGTAATCGGGTCACAGTGAGTTCTTAGGGTGGGTCCTAATCCAATCTGACGGGATTCCCTATGAAAAGGGGAAACTGGACACAGGGACAGACAAGCGCAGAGGGAAGACGATAAGACCTACAAGAAGAGGGCCCCGTGAAGGGCTGTGTTTACAATTCAAGGAGGGCCAAGATTTCCCCACAAACCACTGGAAAGCAGGAAGCGTCAAGGAAGATGCCACTGTAGGTTTTAGAGGGAACCAATACCTCGATTGTTCCAGCCCCCAGAACCTCTCCGTGAGACATTTCTGTTGTTGGTTCCCAGTTCATGGTACTGTTTGATGGCAGCCACAGGAAACTAGTACAGTTCCCAGAGGCAAGGAGCCTTACGTGT
This sequence comes from Vespertilio murinus, assembly GCA_963924515.1. Taxonomy (NCBI): domain Eukaryota; kingdom Metazoa; phylum Chordata; class Mammalia; order Chiroptera; family Vespertilionidae; genus Vespertilio; species Vespertilio murinus. Next base: position 21,649,554 of record OZ004714.1, on the reverse strand, counting down.
GAGAAACAGTGATCCTCAAACTTTAATATGTATCAGAATCCCGTGGGTTCCACTCCATAGTTTTTGGATAGACCACATTGCCAGATGCTAACGCTGCTGGTCCTAAGGCCAGAGTGGAAAGGCTTCCATCTCTGAGTGAAGGATCACAGACTCAGGAGGGCCAGCAGGTAATGTCACAAAGGACATGTGCCAGGGAGAGAGATGTCCTGAGGTGCTGGGTGTGCTGATGCAGGGCGTACCAGCCCCTTCTGAAGGGGCAGGTGCTGGTTGGTCCTTGCTTATCCTTGTCCTATAGAACATTGATATTAGAAGATGCTGGAAATTCAGATTTGCATGGAAATATCCTGTTTTCTAGATGTTGGAAACTAATTCACATTTTTAAAAAATTACCCAGCCAAAAACAAAACAAAACACCCACACTTGTTTGTGGCCTGCTGGCTGTCAACTTCTCGGGTCTTTGGTCACTGGGGAGTTTCCAGAGTGCTTGACTGAGGGTGGCTTCGCTGGGTGGTTCTTTCTCCGAGCTTCTCATCCAGTTGCAGTCAGGGTGGTGGCTGGGCTGCATCATCTGAAGGCTTGACCGAAGCTAGAGGATCCTCTTCCAGGTTGGCTCCCTTACCCAGCTGTTGGCTGGAGGCCTCAGGACCTTGCTATACGGATCTCTTCTTAGGACTGCTTGGGTGTCCTCACAACCTGGCAACTGGCCTCCCCTAGAGCAGGTGATCTGCAAAACCAGTAAGACAGAGGCCTCAATTCATTTTCTACCTTTAAAAAATGCTTTTATTGATTTCAGAAATGGGGGGGGGGGCATCGATGAGAGAGAGAGAAACATCGATCGGCTGCCCCCTGCCCATCCCTTACAGGAGATGGAGCCTGCAACCCAGGCATGTGCCCGGACTGGGAATTGAACCCTGACCTCTTGGTGCTCAACCAACTGAACCACACTGGCCAGAGCCTCAGTTTCTTTTATGACCTGACCTTGAAAGTTGTTCTCTATCATTCCCACAAATCTCATTGATTACACAGGTCACACACTATCTAGTGTAAAGGAGAGCCACATGAGGATGTGAATTCTTGGAAGGCAAGAATTATTTGGGCTTATCTCGGAGGCTGGTTGCCACATCAGTTCTTGAGTACATGAGTAGACTCTTTTCCTGCCCTCTCTTTGAACATTTTTATCTCTTTCCTGGGCAGTGTAATGTTTTCTATTATTACCTAATACGTATATCTAATATCATGTAATAAATTTGATATTATCTAACATTATATCTATAATAATAAAAGTGCCAGAGGAAGCCGGTGCCTTTTGCCAGGAGAAGGAAGGCCTACTCTTGCACGAATTTCATGCATGGAGCCTCTAGTAACAATATAATCAGATGATATTATCTAATAAATTAATAATTTCTAATTTCTAGTATTTTGACCTATCTCCTATGGGCATTTACATCAGACAAATCTATTACAGAATTTCTCGGCTGGATAGAGTCTGAGGGGTCATCTGGACCAAGGTTGTAAGTTGGAGAAGTTTGGGTGGAGCCGATAGACTGGGTACTTACACTCTCCTCTTTGCTAACGTCTCCAGCCAGCCCACGTCTCCCATTTATATTACTTTTCAGGCCTCTGAGGTATCTGACCCCCATCTAACCCAATGGTCCTGGTTCCCTGGGACTCAGGAGTTTCCGTGGGAAAACTGGGGCAGTCCTGGGAAAACTCAGATGCCCGGTCACCCTCATGAACCACAGTATTTGACAAAGAAGGAAAGTTCCGTTGAGACAGCAGATGTGCACTGATGAGATCCTTAGAACTCCAAGTGTGGCCCACGACCCAGCAGCAACGGCATCACCTGTGAGAGATGTAACAGCCCAGGCTCCGCCCCGGGCCACCTGAATCAACCTGCAGTGTAACAAGAGTCCCCGGTGAGCCTTACCCACTTTAGGAGTCTCTGGATTGGAGCAAAACCTCAACGTGGGCTTGCTGAAGCTTCAGACTTGCTGTCCACGTGGGTAACAGTTGCCCACTTCTATTGTAGCCATCTGACCTTCATATGCACATCTTATTTTTTCCCCCTGCCTCCCCTGATTCCCCAAACAACATGCACCTGTCTATAATTTCATTGTTGGAAGGAACCTAAAAGCCCCATTCTCACCTGGGCTTGAGCGGTGGTTTCTAGAAACTGCTTTTGCGGTTGAAATTTTCCCACTCCCCAAACAAAACGCTATACACAGCACAGGTCAGGGGAGACTGCTGGGCATTTAGGTTATTTCCAGTTGCAAGCTACCCCAAGCAATGTGTGCTAAGCACATATGCTCATATGCGCAGCCATACGTACAAACGAGTGTTTTATTTCTGTTGTATTGATTCTCAAAGGTGAGGTTGCTGGGTGAGCAAGGATGTGCATTTAAAATTGTAATGGATGTCCAAAAAGGTGTCTGTCCAAAGTGGAGTGTTTGAAAAAAAAAAAAAGTAAAAAGTAGTGCATTTATACTATGGCAAATGATGGAGCCGTAATGGTGTGACTGCAGTAGAGATTCATCGACCTTGGAAAATCGCTCTGCTACACTGCTAAGTAGGGAGAATGAGTTGCAGAAGGACTTAGCTGATTGGGGAGGAGAACTGAGGGGAATATTTTGCAGAGATTTATCCCACTTTCTTTTTTCTTTTTTTTTTTTAAAAAATAAATCTTTATTGCTTAGATTATTACAATTGTCTCTCCCCCCCCCCCCCATAGCTCCCTTCCACCGGATTCCTGCCCCACCCTCTGCCCTTACCTCCACCCCCTCCCCGCCCCCGCCATTGTCCTCATCCATAGGTGTATGATTGATTTCCCACTTTCTGAGTGCATTTATGGATGCTTCTTCTAGTTCTAAAACGATGTGTTGATTTTGTAACTAGGAATTTTAGGGGAAAAGTAAAGGTGCAGTGGCTGAAGTGAATGAGACCCCCACAGGTCACTCTCTCCTTTCTTCCAGCCCTTCCCACCTCCAGCCTTCCCCTTCTCCGCCTTCGGGACAATGGCCCCCTTACAGGTGTGAGCATCTGTCTGAGCCCAGGCCACTTGCCCGTGCGCTGGCTGCCAATTTCAAGGAGAGGGTAAGTCTGATGTCCTTTGGGCTAAGGGGCCTTCCCACCCATCTTACTGGGAAAGCCCCTTTAGGGGAGGTGTGCAACTTAGCCCCTAATCAACAATGGAAGTGGAAAATCTGACAGCCTTTTTCAGTGGTCGGAAAACTCAACAGAGCCAAATATCAACAGTACAACGATTGAAATTTCTTTTGAGAGCCGAAATTTTTAAACTTAAACCTCTTCTAACGCCACTTCTTCAAAACAGACTCGCCCAGGCTGTGGTATTTTGTGGAAGAGCCACACTCCAGGGGCCAAAGAGCTGCATGTGGCTCTCGAGCCACAGTTTGCCGACCTTGGGCCTTTTGAAAACCTCCCGGTGATTGGGGAAGCGGTTCTGAGTGAATGAACTACATGTATTTTTGTGATATGCAAGGAAAAGCAAAAGCCAAAGCTGACTGAGCATTTACTGTGCGTGCTAAATACTTCGTATCATTTCTTTCCTCCTGTCAACATCTCTATGAGGTAGGTGCAAGTTCTAATACCCGTTTTATAAATGGAGCCACTGAGGAACAGAATGGTCATGTGACTTGCCCAGAGTCACACAGCTGGCAAGTTGTAGACTCAGGATTGGAACCCAGGATGGCTGTGTAAAAGGTTCTGATCATTACATTATACTTCCTCCAGGATTTTATTTATTTTTATTTAAAAAATATATTTTATTGATTTTTCACAGAGAGGAAGGGAGAGGGATAGAAAGCTAGAAACATCAATGAGAGAGAAACATTGACCAGCTGCCTCCTGCACACTCCTTACCAGGGATGTGCCCGCAGCCAAGGTACATGCCCTTGACCGGAATCGAACCCAGGACCCTTGAGTCCACAGACCGACGCTCTATCCACTGAGCCAAACGGGTTTCAGCTCCTCCAGGATTTTAGTACCTGGAAGTGGCACTGGAATAAGAATGATACCTACTGTCACTGATTACTTAGTATGTGCCTGGCACTGTCCTAACTTATATAATTAATTTAATTCTCACAACCCCAGGTGAGAAAACTGAAGCTCAGAGAAATCAGCAGTTCACCCGGGGTCCTTCAGCTGGGAAGGGACCCCATCAGGGTTCCAGCCCAGAGGGCCTGTCTCCAGAGCCCACACACTCCACTCGACACTCCAGAACCATCTGTCCCTTCTCCTTATCAACACACCAACACGCGTCTTCTTCTAGATTGATCTGAAAGCAGTTCTCTTGGGGGATATAGAACTTCAGGATAATTCAGCTGAAGTCATGGGTTTTATTTCAGTTTTTCATTTCATCCTGATGCTGAGAATCTGGCCCCACGCTGATGTCAGCTAAAATAATTTAAATTAAAAGCCGATCACTGTCATTTGTGAGGATTTGTTGGGGGAAAGTCTGAAAAGACAAAGGAGGGGTGTGTGTGTGTGTGTGTGTGTGTGTGTGTGTGTGTGTGTAAAATTGTGCAGTTCTTAATTTCCATCACTAGAGAAATGATGGGAAATAGTAAGAAGGGGAAAAGAGATCAATAGCATTTTCTTGTTAAACTGTTGCGCATATAAAGTATACAGATACAGCTCTTTTGTGGGCAATTTATTCAAAGGAGAATTTTATTGCTAGAGGAAATGTGTTTTTCTAAGTGAAAATACAGTTTATCCTCAATCTGAATTGCAAATCCTTGCAAAAGCAGAGTGGGGAGGAAGGAAAATGCCTAAAGGGAACGAGTTCTTTCGACTTTGTTTTATAAAAACTTCCTGAGACAAGCCTTAAGAAATCATCATTATTTTTAAAAATTCAGGTATCCTCTTGATCGGCATACTTTAGATAAATCAAAATAACCAGATAATTTTATACAATATCAACTTGGTTTAAGATGGAAAAAAAGACACTCAATCCCCTTGCAGCTGGAAGATTGGAAGCAGAAAATTGCAGGGTGTGTTTGGCAAACGATGGCTCTAGAAATCAGATTTGTCTCGAGAGGATAAACCGCATGATGGAGAACGGTGCTCAAGAAGTGGGGGGAGGAGGGATGAATTCAAATTTGTTTGGTCCACGCTGAGGAGCGTGCTAAGTGGTTTATATTTATACGTTTCCACACTTCATCCTCCCATAGCGGTGAGCATCATTATACCCATTTTGCAGGGACAATAACTAAAACTCAAGAAAGTAAAGTGATTTGGCCCAAGTTCCCCAGCTGGTAATGAGCTGTAAGGTTAATGTAAAAGTTCAGACAAGAGGAAGAGAGGACATGATTGGGTGTGTCCAGGAGGGGACAGAAGCCAGAGACACTGGGGAGGTGGGTGTGACAAGGCTCAGTGATGCTCTCCATCGAGGAGGGATGAGCAGGAGGAGCCCAAGCTTGGGAGCCGCAGGTGAGGTTCCTGAGAGGGAAGGAGACCAGGAGCAGGCATTGGTTTGGGCAAGGGATGGTTGGGTTTGTGGTGTGGAGACCCATGGGACCCCAGGTGGAGGTGCCCCCAGGCTGGCCCCAGATCTGCTTCTCAGGAGAGCTTGGCTTTTGAAGAGAGAAAATGGTGTCAGTTGAGCATTGAGGGTAGGAAGAGAGGGTGGTAAGGATTTGGGAGGAGGGGGATGAGTCAGAGATGGATTGACCAGGGAGCTAGGAGGCCAAGGAGGAGAGAGAGCGAGAGGATTTTGTGTGTGTGTGTGTGTGTGTGTGTGTGTGTGTGTGTGTGTTTCAACCATCATCTGAGGATATTTTTTCCATTGATTTTTAGAGAGAATAGAAGGAAGACTGGAGAGAGTGAGAGGTAGAGGTAGAGAGAGAGAGAATTATTCAAAAGGAGAATGACATCGATGTGAGAGAGACACATTAATTGGTTGCCTCACGTACATGCCCAACCAAGGCCAGGGACCAAACCTGCAACTGAGGTACATGTCCTTTTCTGGAATCCAAACCTGCAACCCTTGATCCATGGACCAACACTCTAACCACTGAGAAAACCAGCCAGGGTGTTTTTTTGTTGTTTGTTAAAGGCTCTTTAGGAGGTAATCCAGAGGGCACAGAGCATGATGTATTTTAAGAGAGAGAGAGAGAGAGAGAGAGAGAGAGAGAGAGAGAGAGAGAGAGAGAGAGAGAGAGAGAGAAGAGAGAGAGAGAGAGAGAGAGAGAGAGAGAGAGAGAGAGAGAGAGAGAGAGAGAGAGAGAGAGAGAGAGAGAGAGAGAGAGAGAGAGAGAGAGAGAGAGAGAGAACTATAAAAGTAAGGGGAGTTCAGACATTAAAATATATATATGCCCAGCTGGAATGACTCAGTGGTTGAGAGTCAACCTATGAACCAGGAAGTCATGGTTCGATTCTTGGTCGGGGCATATGCCCAGGTTGCAGGCTGGATTCCCAGTGTGCAGGAGGCAGCTGATCAATGATTCTCTCTCACCATTGATGCTTCTATCTCTTTTGCCTTTTCCCTTCCTCTCTGAAATCAATTAAAATTTTTTTAAAAGACATAAAAATCAGATTTTGAGGAACTAAGCTTTCATTATTAAAACAAGCAAACAAGATGAAAATGTGCTTTGCTGTCTCTGTCTTCCATCTTAATGATCATGGCGGTCTTCCTGCATGAATGGAAGCACAATGGAATTTTGTGAGCTCCAGGGAGGCAATGGGTAAGTGAGATGAAGGGAGGAGAGGAGTCTGTGTTATCCTGGGTGACTGCAGCCTGGTTGGAGGAAGGGGCTGGGGTCATCGGTCCCCAACAACCCATGGGGGCCTGTCTGGCACTTTCCTCACATCCCAGCAGGACAGCCTTGGGGGACAAGTCAGGAGGGGCCAGTTGTCCTTGGCCTCTCAGTCTGGGGCTGTGCCTCCTGCTTCCAAGACTGTCCTTTTGCCAAATGGGGCTTCCTCCGGCCAGCAAGAAAGCAGCAGGAATGCACCAGGGGAGGCTGGCTGGATGCCCAGAGGGACTGGCATGAATTCCGTCAGCGTCTGGATCCTGGTAGTGAGGTGGCTGAGGGTTGAGGGCTGGTCAGGTTTTGGGTCCCAAAGAACCTTCCGGCTCATACCTCTTGGGGTGCTGGTGAATACTGTCCTCTGCAGAATGCTGTGCGTGTTCAGGAGGCTTTTAGGAGGTGCACCTGGGTCACTGGCATCATATAAGAGCCCCCTCTGCTCAGTGTTGAGGAAGAGGTGGTATCCTAGTCAATGTGGCTGCTGTAACAAAATACCACAGACGAGGTGATTAAAGTAACAGACACTGAGGGGCACATGGCAGGACATGGCTGCGTGGGAGCTACTGGGTAGATCTAGCCCTCATTCCAAACACCACCAAGACACATAAACTGTCGGCCAGTTGAAATCCAAATTCCTGGGTGAGAGTTTCATTGGTCCAGCTGGGGTCAGGTGTCCCCTGTGGATAAGGTAGGAGTGGGGCTTCTGGGGTTTCTTCTTTAGAAACCCCAGAAGTATTGGGAGTGGGGCAGATGCTGCTGATGTTACTTCAGAATTACTTAAGAGAGGATTTGATTTTTTTCTTGTTTGCCTGCATTTATTATCTACAAGAGTCCTACCACGTTTTTCCTATTATTTTTGAGAACAAGTAGAATCTTTTTCTTAGTGGGATATTATAAATTTAATTATACATTTTTCATTAGCTGGAATTGAAGGGATCCGTGTAATTTTTAAAAATGTATGGCAAAGCAACTTTTAACTGGCATTTCCATGGATTTTGTTTTTCTCCTTTCTACTTTAACCCAAGAATTGAGCTAAAAATATGGGTATAGCATTCTTTATTTTGGGGGGAAATACCTAGAAGGAATACAGTATTTTTATTCTCTCTGTATGTAAGTTGAAATGAAATTATCACAGAATAAAGAACTAACACAATGAGCAAGCCCCTAGGCCTTCCTATCCCATTTTGAGGTATAAACGTTATTTAAATGCTTGACAATGGTTATGGGTGCTCTTCAAAGTTATGAGCGAGCCGAAACCGGTTTGGCTCAGTGGTAGAGCGTCGGTCGGTCTGTGGACTGAAATGTCCCAGGTTAGATTCCGGTCAAGGGCATGTACATTGGTTGCGGGCACATCCCCGGTAGGGGGTGTGCAAGAGGCAGCTAGTCGGTGTATCTCTCTCATCGACATTTCTAGCTCTCTAGCTCTCTCCCTTCCTCTCTGTAAAAAATCAATAAAATATTTTTTTAAAAAGTTATGAGCGAGTCCAGGAACCATGGTGCTCACAGGTTGCCTGGGGGCTCTCTGGGGAGTGAGCACCCCCTGACTCAGGACCCACCTGTAGCTGCTACGCACAGCATCCTGGGAGCTGCACTCTCTCTCCTCCCTTCGCAGGGGGGCCACCAGGCCAGGAAGGCCAAGGTCCCTGATGAACTTTCTAACCCTCTGGTTCTTGGGCCCACTGTGGATTTCCCCCGCTCTGGGCCTTTGCACATGCTGCCTCCTCTGCCTGAAATGCTTTTCCCACCATGCTTTGGGTGGGTGGGTCTTTGGTCAGGTTCACCTGCACTATCATCTCTTTAGAGACCTTTCCAATCAATCCATCTATTTTTATTTTTCCCTTTCCTCATCTGAGAATATGTTCATTGAACTTTTTTTGAGAGAGAGAGAGGAAGGGAGAGAGGAAGGGAGAGAGGAAGGAAGGTGGTGGGAGAGAGAGAGAGAGAGAGAGAGAGAGAGAGAGAGAGAGAGAGAGAGAGAAACTGATCCATTGCCTATCATGTCTCATATGTGCCCCAACTGGGGACTGAACCCCAAACCTAAGTCTGTGCCCTGACCTGGAATCAAGCCCATGGCCTTTCAGTTCAAATCCACGACCTTTCCATGTACAAGACAACGATTCAACCAACTGAGCCACACTGGCCAGGACTCCAGTTATTTTATATTAACACCCCCCTTCACGGCACTTACATAACCCATGGCTATTTTATTTCTCATTTATGTAATTGCTTGACCATCTGCCCCGCTAAGTGGCAGGCTCTTGATCGTCTTGTTTGCTGTCCTGTGTCCAAGGCCCCTGCTACATACACCACAGGAGCTCAGTAAGGATTTGGTGGGTGGAAAGTGTTTGGGAGGAGGGCAGACACCATCTGCCCGAAGGCAGGTGCCAGCTGGATTCCCGACCCCACCCACTTCTTCCTTCTACCTGACTGATCTATTAGCCACAGTCCCAACTCCTGAGGACCATGTCCCCTTGTCCCCGTTCTGCTTGATCTTTCCAGAGACAGTCAGCTGGCCCGAGTCCCAGACATTCAATTAATTCACTTACTCAGGAGATGTTTGTCAAAGGCCAGTGTTTTATATCCGAGGCCCCTTGGGCCTGGCTCGATGTTTCTGGCCCAGGGAGCAGCCAACTCTATGCACCCCCCAGTTTCCTCTCCACAGGTGGCTGGGATGATGCTCAGCCCCTGCCCTCCCGGCTCCCAGGTCCTCGTCTGTTTCTTTTCCTCTGGCTCCGTCTCTGCACGCCCCCGGCTGTTCTGCAAACACACAAGTCACACGCCTGCCCCCAGGCTTTTGCACTTGCAGCTTCTCAAATAGCCAGCTGACCCTCCCTTTTATCACCACAAACTCTTAATTGGGTTCACAGGCCACCTTCTCAGTGGGCTTTCCCACCTCCCCCATCCAGCATTGCTTCCTTCCTCCTGGGCCTTCCCGCCTTCCTTTCCTGGCCTCGTGTTCCCCCCAGAGCACTTTCTCACCATCTAATGTGATACAGCACTTATTTGTTCATCTTGTATACAGTCTATCTTCCTCACTGAATGTAAGATCCTTGACGATAAGAATTTTTTAAGGTATCATTGCACCCCCTTGGCACCTGGAACAGAGTCCCTGGTCATTATAGGCCTTCAAAACATTGTTGAATGAATGAATGAATGAATGAATTTGCATTTCAGCCAAAAGGCACCCCAGAAACAGGCAGAAGTCCTTTGCCCCTGGTAGGCAATGAGGTGGAGTTTTTGCCAGTTGTAGGCCGGATGACCATCTACTCCCTCCCCCCAGATGAAGAAAGTGTCCTGAGTTACACACACACACACACACACACACACACGCACACCCTGGGGAACCTGAAATGGTCACCCCCTGGAGGACTTAGAGTTCATCAGTTCAGGCTGAAAGATGGAGATGGCCTCTCTCTCTCTCCCCTGGGAAGAGCTCAACTCCTGTCCAACTCGCTGGGCCGTTATGATACTCAAGAGCAATGTGGTCATGAATGAGGGGGATGCTATGGGCTAGAAGGAGGAGAGCGGGGAAAATGGAGCTGAGGTCCATGCCCTGCTTCATGGGCCCAGCTCACGTGGGGCACGGCAGTGGCAGCCTCCTGGATAGAATAATACCTCGTGAATGGATTCAGCTTTCCCCGGCCGCCTTCTCGGAGCAGGTGAGCAGGTTGAGGGGTGTCTCTGAGGAGAGGGCCTCAGAGGGGAAGGTGTAAACACCCGCAGGTGAGAGACGGGACGTGAAGGGGAAGAGGAATGAAAGTCTGTTGCTCCAATGGGAAAGCAGGGCCTGTTGGTCTTCACTGTTTTCTGGATTATTATTATGTATCCCCGCTCCAGGCTCCAGAGAACTGGTCAACCATCCAACTTCTATATAAACTTATCATGTGGAGTCACTGCTTCTTTTTTTTTTTTTTAAAAAAAACATTTTTCTTGATTTCAGAGAGAGAGGAAGAGAGAGGGAAAGAGAGATAGGAACGTTCATGATGAGAGTCATTAATCGGCTGCCTCCTGCATGCCCCCCACTGGAAGCAAGCCTGAAAACCTGGCCTGTGCCCGGACCAGAAGTGGAACCATGACCTCCTAGTTCCCAGACCGATGTTCAACCACTGAGCAACACTGGCCAGGTACGTCCCTGCTTCTTTAAGTGTGAAGTGAGCCTGGGACCTGTGTGTGGGTATACCTCATTCTCCACTTCCCTCTGCACAGGTGAGCACTTCATTCATCATGCATCTATTCATTTATTCATGTATGCATGAATTCATTTAGCATTTATTCTCTCGTCCACGTTGTGAACAGCATTCTGGAAAGGTCCCAGGAGTCCTACTTTTGTTGTGCACATGTTCTGTGATCCCCACCCTCTGAGTGTGTCCACGTGAGAAACACCCAAACCTGTAAGAATTTTTATGAGTTTATTTGAGCCACACTGACCACAAGTTGCTGAGTAGCAAAACCTCAAGGGATTGAGATAATCCCTTGGCCGTTCCAAAGGTCTGTTATCGGGCAGGACAGGACAATGGAAGGCTCCAGTGAGGAGAAGACGGGTCTTTGTTAGGGAACAATACTTGCCCAGGACGTGACTCCCGCTACGAACTGCTTTTGGTTAGGAGGTCTTAATCTCAGACCATTTTATGTGTTTACTTTAGGTCTTTGAGTTTGTGAGGCCTTCACACAGGCCTCCTCCGAGCTTGTCATGCTTCGTCTGTGGCCCCCATGTCATGCGCAAATGTGACAGGGACTTGTGATTATGATGAGCCGTCACTCCTGCAGTTATATTACATTATATGGCTGGCTTGGATTTAATGAAAAGAAAGATTATCCTGGGTGGGTCTGGCCTAAGACCCTTCCTGCAACCAGAGAGTTGGTGGATGACAGGGTGAGGGGGCACAGGGAGGGGGCCGCCTGGGAGAACGCGAGGGCGCCCCGTGGGAGCTGAGCGCGGTGTCTGGTCGGCAGTAGGAAGATGGGGACCTCAGTCACACTAGAGCAAGAAACCGAGTTCCGTCAATAGCCCGAGCGACCCTACGTGAGGACCCCGAGCTCCAGGTGAGCACGCAGCCCAGCTGAATCCCGGGTCCAGCCCTGTGAGATGCTGAGCAGAGCCCCTGGTGATGCTGCTGTGGAGGCTAAAGACTATTTGTATGTTCCTCCCGCCTTCTAAGTTCTTCCGGCTGGGCTACTGAATCACTAACAGGGACTCATTAACAGGAGAAAACCCATGCCCGGGGGGAATTCACACAGGGACGGGAAAACGCCAAAGCCAGTGAGGCAACATTGGGTCTACAAGAGATTTTGGACCCAGGAGAAAGGAGGGGTGAGGGGTGGGTATTGGATTTCAGAAGTGAGAATGGGTAATTTACAGGTAGTTGAGGAAGAGGGGAAGACGCAGGGCAGGCACATTCTTGCCGAGTGACTCACAAACAATGGGGCGCTGCGGGTCATCTGGCAAACAGACCCCTGCCCAAGCCCTCTATTCGCCCTCTGCACTAAGGCTGAGGCCACCTCCTCAGCTCCCCTGGGTTCCAACGCAGGTTTCTCCCTCTGCGTCTCTGCAAAGGGGGAAGGGCCAAAGGCCCCCTTTGAGTCTTGTTTCTTTCTTTTTTTCTTAAATTTTAAAATATATATATATATAAATATATATATAATATATATAAATATATATAAATATATATAAATATATAATATATATAAATATATATAAATATATATAAATATATATAAATATATATAAATATATATAATAAATATATATATAAATATATATAATAAATATATATATAAATATATATATATATATATATATATATATATTTACAGAGAGGAAGGGAGAAGGATAGAATCATCGACCAGCTGCCTCCTGCACACCCCCACCGAAGACGTGCCTGCAACCAATGTACATGCCCTTGACCGGAATCGAATCCGGGACCTTTCAGTCGGCAGGCCGACGCTCTGTCCACTGAGCCAAACCGGTTTCAGCTGAGTCTTGTTTCTCAATGAACAGCTTAAAAGTCAGTATCTCACAAAGGCAGCTTTAGAGTGGCAGAACTTCGGCCCCTGCACTGCATCTGGACTTCTGTGAACTAGTCTGAGGGAGCTGTTTGAAGTCACTGCGCTTCTGACAATTTGTGACGCAGCTACAGGCACGGAATACACTCACAAGTCCTTCCTGCTCACCGTGGAACTGACAGGGGGCGAGGAAAGGATGGTAGTTCCGGACAATGGAGTACTCTAGTCACTCTCATAATTAAAAACGACACCGAGCCGAAACCAGTTTGGCTCAGTGGATAGAGCATCGGCCTGCGGACTGAAAGGTCCCGGGTTCGATTCCGGTCCAGGGCATGTACCTTGGTTGCGGGTGCATCCCCAGTAGGGGGTGTGCAGGAGGCAGCTGATCGATGATTCTCTCTCATTGATGTTTCTAACTCTCTCTTCCTCTCTGTAAAAAATCAATAAAAAATATGCCGAAACCGGTTTGGCTCAGTGATAGAGCGTTGGTCTGCGGACTGAAAGGTCCCGGGTTCGATTCCGGTCAAGGGCATGTACATTGGTTGCAGGCACATCCCCGGTAGGGGGCATGCAAGAGGCAGCTGGTCGATGTTTCTCTCATCGATGTTTCTAACTCTCTATCTTTCTCCCTTCCTCTCTGTAAAATATCAATAAAAAATATATTTTAAAAAATCAATAAAAAATATATATATTTTTAAAAATGACACCGAAGGCGAAAAGCTCAGAAGGATATTTACAGGACATTTAGTTTCAAAGCAGTGAGAATGTTGGTTCTGGAATCAGATCTCCTGGGCGGGAATCCCAGCCCCACTTCTGCTGGATGACATTGGATGAGCTACTTAATTCCTTAAACGGGGAAAGTCATTACATCATCACCCGGAGTTACTGTGGAAAGGACAGGAGATAATCCTCGTGAGGCTGAGCACTGCCCAGCACCACACAGCTACATCTGGGGGCCGCTCTCTGCATCCACACAAGAGTAAGCACTTGCTCACTAAGCATTACTATTATTTTGACACCACTCTTGCTTTTAAAGACATATTTTAGGGACCAAAGTCTTGCTAACCTGGAGCTGCCTCTTGGGATATTGACTCAAGCTGTTTCTTAAAAAACAAAAGACTTAGAATCGCTGGCCCTTTCCCTTCCTGCCTGAGAGACTCGGATGGAAAGACTTCCTCTGGGAAGGGGAGCTTGTGGTGTTGCCTCAGCCTGATTTGCATGAAGAGTGGTAAACAGGGGGGCTTTCGGAAGGGCCTGTTGGCTGGAGGCCCCCCGTGTCCCATTGTTTCTGAGCTTCCCAGCAAGAATGTGCCTGCCCTGCGAGTTTCTTCCTCAACTACCTGCAAATTGCCCATTCTCACCCCCGGAACCCAAGATTCCATTCCAGCCCTCCCTTCACTCCTTTGTCCAAAAGGTCTTCTCCAGCCAATGTTGTCTCACTCTCCTTGGAATTGCTTGGGTGCATTGCCCATGTTCACGTTTTAAAATTTGATTTTTCGCCGAAACCGGTTTGGCTCAGGGGATAGAGCGTCGGCCTGCGGACTGAAAGGTCCCAGGTTCCATTCTGGTCAAGGGCATGTACATTGGTTGCAGGCACATCCCCAGTAGGAGGTGTGCAGGAGGCAGGGTGTTTCTCATTGATGTCTCTAACTCTCTATCCCTCTCTTCCTCTCTGTAAAAAATCAATAAAATATATTAAAAATTTTTTTTTAAATTTTTCTCCTTTTAATCTGTCAATTTGATTATTAGCCCAGCCAGAAGAATTTAGAAGGTGGGAGAAAAAGTATTCTTCTTCTTCTTCTTTTTTTTTTAGCCCCTACAATATGCATTAGAAAGTCAAGAAAGAAATGAAAGCAAAATGAAAATGGTTATGTCTGTATGATGGGTTCACGTGTGGTTTAATTTTCTTCTTTGCTCTTATTTTCAGAATGCTCTATAATTCATAGGAAAAGGGTCATTGAGAACAAGGGAGGGAGAACAGGGTTGCTTTGGATTGCTGAAGCCCTCAGATAAATTGCTTAGCTGCTCTGTCTCCACTGATGAGCACTTGGACTGGGCGGGGTGGGGAGAATGGGCAGGAGTTGGGCCCTCCCAGCCCTCCACCCACTGGCCACACTTGGAGGGTCCAGCCACCTTCCCTAGGAGGGCCCCAGACGGGCACAGGCCTGGGAGCCGGGGAGCCGGGGGCTTAGCGGCTCAGGGAAGTAGACTGACCTACATCCAGGAGACAGGAGAGGGCCCGGTCATTTGTCTGCACCTTATCAGTCTGGCAGCCCGGAAGAAGCCATTGCAGCCACCCCACCCCTTTTCTGCCCCTGTGTCTGCGCCTGCAGCCTGGTTGTTCATTAGCATGTGTGACAAACCCCTCACAGCAAACAGAAGCTTTAAGCAGAACCAAAGCTTTCCATCTCTTTGGAGTGACCGCGGGGGACTTGCCCAGGAGTGACTGACAGAGGGGGCTGGGTCGGGGCTTGGGGGGATCAGAGAGGGTCCAGGGGGTGCTGTCCTCAGACAGAAAGGTGAGAGAAGGGCCTTGAGGAGGTGAAGGGGTGGGTCCCCAGTGCAGACCCTCCAGCGGTTGGTTGGGGACCGCCGATGAGCTGGGGAGGGCGGTTGGAGCCACACACTGAGAAGGGCTGTAGGGCAGGGGCAAAAGTAGAGATGAGGCGCCAGCTTTTCCTTTCCCGTGAACCTGCGGGCAGGCTGTGCGGGAGGAACCTGGAAAGGCACCGGAGCCGGGATTGGTAAGAGACGGGGGGTGGGGTGGAGGGGTGGGGGGGGTGGGGGGGTGGGGGGGGTGTTGGGGTGGAGCCTGGTTTGTTGCCGACCACAGCCGCTCCAGCTGTGCCCCAGTCTCTCGGCAGCAGGGAGGGGAAGGGCCCAGAGACAGCGCTGCAGGAAATTCTGAGGGGAAAAATGCTGCTTCTGGGCAGATTTTGGAAATACATGACGTATATATTGACTATTTTTGACCCTTTAAGGACAATTCACATACAATAAGTGGCACCTATTTAAAATATACAATTTCGTAAAATCTGCCAATTTTAGGTGCCCACGAAACCATCATCACAGACGTGAGAGGGAAGAACAGGTCTGTCACCCACAGAAGTTTCCCAGAACCCTTTGCAATCTCTGTTCTTCCTTGCTCTTCTCACTCCCAGGAGGTCACCAATCTGTCATTGTAGATGACTTTGCTTTATCTAGAATGTTCTATAAATAGAATCACGCAGTATACTCTATTGTTGGCTTCTTTTAGTCTAATGATTATTTTGAGATCAATCGTGTTATTATGTGATATCTTGTTCTTTTTTTATTGCTGAATAGTGCTCCACTTATGGACATACCACCTTTGTTTACTTGATCACCTGTTAATGGATATTTAGGTCCCAGTGTTTGGCCATTATAAATAAAAATGCTATGAACATTCCCGGATAAGTCTTTGTATGGACATATGCTTTCATATACCTTGGATAAATACTGTGGGTGCTAAAAAATAATTAATGCCTCTCCTCCCACTTTCTAAATTCTGGCTGGACTAATAATCCAATTAACAGAGACAGGCTAACAGGAGAAAATAAAAGTTTTAATGCAGGCACATGGGGAATTCACAGAAGCACGAACATTCCAAAGACATCGAGGTAGCTGGTTATATAAGACATTCCAGACAAAGGGGAAAGTGGAGGATGGGGATATTAGGTTTCGGAAGTGAGAATGGGTGATTTACAGGTAGTTGAGGAAGAGGGAATCTCGTCAGGCAAATTCTTGCTAGGTGACTCCCAAACAATGGAACTCGGGGTATCTAGCCAATGGGCCCAGTCTGAAGCCTCTTGTTTACCATACTTAATTCAAATTAGGCTCAGGGGAACATGCTAAGATTTCCTTTCTGAAGCTTGTTTTGCTATCTGCATCTCTCGGGCAAGAAGGGGGAGGGGGCGTGGGGAGGAACTGAAGGTTCTGAGTCTTTGTTTCTTAATAACCAACTTAAAATCAATATCCCAAAAGGCAAAAAAAAATTGGTCCCTTCCGTGGAATAGCTGGGTCATACTGATGCCCAAGGGGTGAGTGCCCGAGGCAGGAAAAAATTCAAGATTTGAGCCAGACAAGAGGTTAAAGTGGAAAAGCAGGTTTCATTGAGCAGAGGGGACGAGCAAGAAAAGCCACTCCACAGACAGAGTCGCAGACTCCAGAAAAGGAAGAGAGATCCCAATCATCTCTGGAAGTTGAGCTTCTATCTGTTTGTAATTTTTATGGAAGATCGCTGGTATGGGGAAGTAGAGAGTGGGAGAAGGTTGAGATTAACTTTAACCTTTACAGGAAATGTACAAGGTATATTCTGCGGCCTTGCGATTTCCCTTTATGATGTGGGTAAATGATAAGGGGTGGCTGAGTAGCTACTGATCAATCTTTGCAGGAATTTTCTTTGTCCAGAGGCTCTTCGAGGTGTGTTTGCATTTCTGGACAGCGGGGCTCCATGTCAGACAGCACGGAGCAGGCCCCTGTCTTTGATTTTAGTTAATTTATATCGTTCTCGCTCTAACTGGTTTGGCTCAGTGGATAGAGCATCAGTCTGCGGACTGAAGCGTCCCGGGTTCGATTCCGGTCGAGGGCATGTACCTTGGTTGCGGGCACATCCCCAGTAGGAGATGTGCAGGAGGCAGTTGATCCAGGTTTCTCTCTCATAGATTTTTTTTAACTGTCTATCCCTCTCCCTTCCTCTCTGTAAAAAAATCAATAAAATATGTTTTAAAAAATTTGTATAGTTCTCATGTCCCTCTCCTGTGTTAATATAGTGAGCATATGTTTAACTTTAAAAAAAAACAAAAACGAAAACCTTCCAAAGTGGTATTCCATTTTACATTCCCAGCAGCAAGTATAAGAGAATTCCACTTGCTCCTCATCCTCTCCAACACTTGGTTGGTCACTCTTTTTGATTTTAGACATTCTAATAGATGTGCAGTGGTATTGTTAGCAGTGAAAGTGGAGTTCTCAGGGGGTGATTTGGAGAAAATACTTTCCTGAGGTCCCCATTGGAGCATGGGGTTTCGTGGAAAGGTTTATTGATGTGAAATTAAGGGAGTTTCCCTCCAAGGGCCATCTCTGTCCATCTCCAATGGAAGAAGTCCAGTCTTGTCTTCAGCAGGGCCAGAATTCAGGCCACTTCCCAGAATTTTTGTTCCATAGTAAAGTCCAGTCCAGTTCATTGTGCTTCCAACTGCAGTCCTTTGCCTGTGTGGTCCACAGGGCCATGGTCTGCTTAAAGCCATATGGCTATGGAGAGAGAACGCACACACACGTGGGAACAAAATCAGGTAGTGTAATACTGTAATATTGTTTTTATTTTTCAAAGTTGCTTTGATTACTTTAAGTCCTTTGTGTTCCTATAAGTCTTTTAGAGCTAACGTTTCAATTTCTGAGAAAGTCTACTGAGATTTTGGTGGGGAATATGTTGAATCTGAAGATCAATCTGAGGAGAACTGACATCTTTAGATACCTAAATCATTTTAGATAGTATTCTGAAGGGGACCAAAGGTTTTGCTTTTTGGGATATTGATTTTAAGTCATTTATTAAAAAATAAAAGCTTTTCCCGCCTGTCCTTCTCTTCCCCACTGGGCTGCACTCCGCTGGCTCCGGGCTCCTGTGGCTGTGGTTGTCTCCTTCCAGCCGCCATCGTGGTCATCTACAAGGACCTCATCAGCAATAATGAGATGTTCTCTGATATCTACAAGATCCGGGAGATGGGCTGTTTCTGGAGGTGGAGGGGAAGATGGTCAGTGGGACAGAGGGTAGCCTTGATGACTCATTGGTGAAAATGCCTCCACTGAAGGCCCACAGGGTGAAATCACAGCCATCACTGGTGTTGATGCTGTCATGAACCATCATTGACAGGAAAGAAGCCTTCAAGAAGTACGTCAGAGGTGACATGAAATTAATCTAAGGGAATGTGCTTGTGGCCTAAATTCTTTGCTGTATTAACTTTCCCCACCCACCTCCCTTTGTTTTTTTTTTTTTTTTTTTTTTTTTTTTTTTTTTTTTTTTTTTTTAGCATTTCTGCCTCCTTTTTTCTCCTGTGTGCTTCTGAGGCTAAGGTAGATTTGAGACAAGCTTTTTGTTTTTTTTGTTTCCAAAAGCTTTAAAACTTTAAGAACAGTATTTGAAGAAAGAAGGATTTTATTCATACTAAAAACCAAACACACACAAAAGCAAAACTCAAAACAAAACACACACAAAAACAAAGAAACCAAAAAAACACCCTCAACAAAAAACAAACAATTACAACAAACCCTCCAAGGAAAACAAACCTCCCAAGGCTGGAAGCAGCAGGTGGGGAGCAGAGTGCCCTCTTTCCCACCAGAGCTGCAAAGGAAGGGCTTTGCAGTGGGTTCCTGCTCCAAAGCTGGCCCAGAAGCGGGAGGGAGGGGTGTTCTGCAGGTAACCTTGTGGACAAGAATGAGGATTAGCCGGTGATCGGGGTGGAGCCATGACTGAGACTGATGGGCCCAACTCCGTTCCCACATTTGCCCTCCATCTCCTTCTCCTTCCAACACAGGCCCTGGGAAGAGAGCCGGAGCAGTGGTGTCTGCTGAGGTGGTTTGCAAAAAATAAAATAAATAAAAAGGAAAAGGAAAAAAGAGGCCCTGGGTCAGCACTTGCTGCCCCTGTTGTGTAATTACACCCACTGGGCTGCTCTCAAGCAACCAAGTGAGGTCACCTCACCAAAGGCGGCGTTGGGAGGATCTGTGCGCATCCTTTGAGCTGGCTCTGATACACCCCTGAAATCCTCCCAGAAATCCCTTTGGAAAGACCAGAAATGGTGCTTCAAAACACATTCTAATTTGTTTTTTCTTGCCCACCTGATTTATGGGCAAAGTTGCATCTGTTACTTGATCTAAACACCAAGAAAACGTCTGACCTGGGATTTGAACCCAGGGTGACCTGGCTTTGTTAGCCTTCTGATGGACTCCGTTCTCTAGGCTGAGGCACTGGTGGGTGGGGGTGGGGGTGGGGTGCTTGGCTTGTGCTGTCTGAGAGTCTGCTCCATCTCCCACTCTTGCCCTTCCCCGGTCCTATGAGAAGACTATCCTTGGCTGCGGGTAAGGCAGCAGACGGGGCATCCTTTTCAACCATCCCACTCTTTGCTCTCATCAACATTTCCCTGGACATCTCTGGCCCAGTTACTCTCAGATTCTGGACACAACCGCCTAATGTATGAACAGTAGGCAAGTGATTGCGGGCTCGGGTGGGGTGGGGTGGGGTGGGGTTCTGTGAGTCCTCATCTTGTCTCTGCAGCTCATGTTGCCTGCCCAGCTGAGCTTGCTTTTGGAAACTGGGAAGCGGCACTCACTTCTTTGTCATGGTCACTGTGCAGGTAATTTAATCGCCACGGAAAGGCCAAATATGTGGCATTCATGCCACCATTTCTCTTCTGGAGGCGCATGGCTGATGTCACCAACTAATCACAAGATCTCTTTTCTGCTGAGCCCAGAATAGGCCTCCTACACCTCAACGTTGCTTTCCAGGAAGCGATCACTGAACTTACTGAAGGGGATGGGGGCCACTTAATAAGCTCAAATGCCTGTCTTACCTCCAGCTTCACCCTTCCACGCCCGCTTTGTGATGCGGGGACTGAGACTCTGCCCACCAGGGGGCGCCAGAGGGAGGCTGCCAGGCTGGAGGACAAGGAAGGGACTCTCTCCTTCCTGCTGCGTCTGTAGTGAGCATCCCAGGAAAGCTGCCTTCCCTT
Source organism: Vespertilio murinus (assembly GCA_963924515.1). Lineage (NCBI taxonomy): Eukaryota > Metazoa > Chordata > Mammalia > Chiroptera > Vespertilionidae > Vespertilio > Vespertilio murinus. The sequence continues at coordinate 21,629,045 of OZ004714.1, read as the reverse complement.
GGGCTCCGGCAGTTTCTTCCCGTGGCAAAAGCTGAACACGGTTTGTAGTTTTTCCAGCTTCCTTGTGCCCCTTAAGAGACAGGGCACCAGCCTGCCAGCCCTTCGCTCAGATGTCGGAGACTTGCCCCTGTGGCCCCTTGACCAAGCTTCCATGTTTTTTTTGTGTGTTTTTTAAAAAAATGTATTTTATTGGTTTTCCACAGAGAGGAAGGAAGAGGGATAGAGAGCTAGAAACATCGATGAGAGAGAAACATCCGTCAGCTGCCTCCTGCACACCCCCTACTGGGGATGTGCCCGTAACCAATGTACATGCCCTTGACCGGAATCAAACCTGGGACCCTTCAGTCTGCAGACTGACGCTCTATCCACTGAGCCAAACCGGTTTTGGCAAGCTTCCATGTTTTAATCGTTCCTTTTGGTGCTGGCTGTCGGGGAGGTAGCTGCTTGGACCTCTTTGGTGCCTCAGCTTTTGCTGAAGGGATTGTAAAGTGGTGCAACCTTTGTGCTAAAGTTTCCCAATATCTACCAGGAGTCTAAGGGCAATCCTTTCCGCACCCAGCAATCTTCCTCTGGATTATAATACCCCCAAGTACTCAGAATTGAGGACAAATGATTTCTGACAAAAATGTTCACTTCAGGATTGTTTAAATGATATAAAATTGGAAACAATGGGGACTATGTAAACAACTATGGTATATTTTCATGATGGGTGATGGCACATTTAAAAATATACATACATTTTTATTGATTTCACAGAGGAAGGGAGAGGGAGCGGGAGAGATAGAAACCTCAGTGATGAGAGAAAAATCATTGATTGGCTGCCTCCTGCACTCCCCCTACTGGGCATCGATTCCCACAAGCAGGTCATATGCCCTCTCCAGGAATTGAATTGTGACCTCCTGGTTCATAGGTCAATGCTCAACCACTGAGCTTGCTAGTGGGCTATGGTGCTTTTTTTCTTTTTTCTTTTTCTGACAGTGCTAAGTTGGGGGCATGAAAAGCAATAACTTGGAGGAGAGAAGAGAAATAAAAAAAGGGAGAAACCCAATGTGGGTATGAGCAAGGGGCCAGTAACCAGTAACCGCAGGGTTCTCTCCACTCTGAAGAGAGCACCACAACGGGGTGCCAAGAAGCAATTTGCAGGAGGGGAAAGAGCACTACCTTCCCATATGTGGGCTTCAAGGATTCCAGCATGAGCCTGGACAAGGGTTTTTTTCTCTCCAAGAGCAGCAATAAAAAATGAAAAAAGAAATTGCTTGTGACTGATCATGAGTGTTGGTATTTGAGAACGTTTTTCTTAAAGGTTAAGAAAGTTTCTGGAGCGATCCTGAAGAGAACTTCTGAGGACCTTCAAGACTTCCCAGGTCGGTAGCAATGAGTTTTGTTCCAATTTCACTTTGAAACAGATGGCTTCTCTGTTCTGTGCTGCAGCTAGGAGAGCCCCTAGAGCTACCCTTATGCTCACCAGCCTCCATTGAGGTTGGTTTTGGCACCAAGATGGAACACAGATGGAGAGTGATGGGGGAGGTGAGAGGAAGAGCTTTCAGAGGTTTCTGAGTAAAAGGATGGAAAGAGAAGTGAGAGGTTTCCTGTGAAAGACAAGGCCTGTTCCCAGAAGAAATAGAAGGAGAAATGGTTACAGGAAAAAGGGGGAGAGGTTGCTGTTTGGGTTTGAGCCCCTGCAGGGGAAAGAGAGAATCAGTTCTTCATACCTGTCACCAGGTGGCAGCACTGGCACAATGCAGCTTGGTTGTGTCTAATCCTTTAAAATTGATTTTAGAGAGAGGGAGAGGAATAGAGAGATAGAAACATCGATGGGCTACCTCCTGCATGTTTCCTCCTGGGGACTGAGCCCACAATCCCAGCATTTGCCCTAACCAAGAATCAAACTGGCAATTTCTTGGGGCATGGGTCGATGCTGAACCACTGAGCCACACTGGCTAGATGAGAATGACTATTTTTAATGATTATGCTGCAAAATAAAATGTGAGGGATATTGCTACTATTCTATCATGTCATGTTTTCAGAAAAATGCACCCAACCCCCTGAAACTTAGTCATTTGTTGTTTGCTCTATGAATTGGAGCACACATTATTTTCCAAATGTGGCTCATAGTTTCATTTCTTTTGGTTTGATTTCAAAGAGGAAGGGGAGAGGGGGAGAGAGATATAGAAACATCAATGATGAGAGAGAATCATTGATTGGCTTGCCTCCTGCATGCCCCCTTCTGGGAATGGAGCCCAAAACCTGGGCATGTGCCCCTGACCAAATTGAACCAGGGACCCTTGAATTCACAGGCTGTTGCTCTACCAATTGAACCAATCAGCTAGGACCATAGTTTCATTTTTAAAATCAGTTTTGGTCACTCTATTATGTCATTATTTACTAGGAATTTTTAAATCATGTTTAAAGAGGATTCACTTTATGATAATTAAATGAATTTTTACATATAAAGCATATAGACTGGTACTCTGCAATTTTAGTTATTATTGTTATTAAAGTTTAACTTTTTTAGCACGAATTATACTTGGATAACATGTTTAGCATTTGCTTATACTAACAGTTACCATTTATTACATACCACTTATTAGACACACTTTACATATGTGGTTTTTATTTTTACAACTCACACTAGGAGACAAATGCTATTTTTAGTCCCATCATAGATAAGTCCCATCATGATAAGTAGTAACTTTGAGTCTCACAGCTGGAAAGTGGAAGGGCCAAGATTTGAATCCCAGTTTGACTGCAAAGGCTAGACACTTTCTCCTTTCCTTTCCTTTTCTTTTGCTTTCTTCTTTTGAAATGATTGTATAAAAATCTCAAATCCTATATAATAAAAGGCTAATATGTAAATTGATCAAATGGCAGAATGACCGGTTGTTATGACACACACTGACCACCAGGGGGCAGACGATCAATGCAGGAACTGCTCCCTGGTGGTCAGTGTGCTCCCACAGGGGGACAGCTGCTCAGCCAGAAGCTGGGCTCATGGCTGGTGAGCACAGTGATAGTGGCCAGAGCCTCTCCCACCTCTGCAGCAATGCTAAGAATGTCCAACTGCAGGGAGTGGGCCTAAGCCATCAGTCAGACATCCCCTGAGGGCTCCCAGACTGCGAGAGGGTACAGGCTTGGCTGAGGAACCCTCCCCCCTGCCAGGTTTTCTTAATTTCAAAAAAGAATCAACTTGGGGGAAAAAAAATCAACCTGAGGCCAATCTTATTTCATTTCTGCCTCCAATCATCCCTCCACCTGCCGATCATTTGCACAAAATTCCTGGTGTTGTATCATCTCAGCTGCACACATGTTAGTGTGTATTTATAAAAGACAGTGATATTGTGGTTGTGTTTGTATAAGTTCCTCTTACACCTAAAACAAGATAACAACAAAATGAATCAACATTCATATAGTCTTTGCAATTTTCCCGAGTGTCATAATTTTAACATTTGGTTGGTTTGAATCAAATCTGCACATTGCATCTGATTCGTACATTCCTTGGATCTCTCTTATTCTGTAAATTTCTTCTTCATTTTTTTCTTGAGATTTATTTGTTGAAAAACTAATGTTTTTTTTTTCCCTGTAGAATTTCATGCAGTCTGGATTTTGATTATGTCTTCCCCACAGCTCTTTAGCATATGTAAAGTGGTTGTTTACTTTTTTAAAAAACAACATTTTGAGAGCTACCGTGTTTAAGGAGCTGGGTTCTCATCCACCTGCTTCTATCACACATCAAGCTTAGAACCCAGTGAAGGGCCCAGACATAAGCAAGTGAACACACAAGTAGGAAATTTTACTTATATTGTAATTACATAACATACAAGTATGTATTTGCTTATGATACAAATACAACTCATTTTGGTCTTTATAACATTGGGAAGTAAAAGGTTTTCTATTAAACCAAAGAAACCATTGGCAATGTCAGAGAGAACCAGACAAGCTTCAGGTCTTCCCTAGCATACCAATTACATGTGACCATATGTGGGGGTGGGCTTGAAGGGGGAAGGCAGGGGAGAGATAAGGATGGAAGAGTGTGGGGCTGTCCATTACTATCTCTGGAATCTGGTATCTTTAAAATGATAGACTTTGATGAAATAAGTGCTTTTTAAATCTTAGAGCAACGGAATTCTTTTATCTCCCTTACATGCTATCTCATGCCGGATTCTAAGATACACGCCAGGTAACAGTGGAGTTGCCTTGGGTAAAGCAGGGGCAGCTGTAGATCCCGCCCCCATCTCACTGCCTATCCCTAACTTTCATGCCTGCCCCCTCACCGCTGAGGACATACACCGAGACACACCTTTAGAACTCAGGTCTCCATGCAGCAGCCAGGAAACCACTCGATTGGGTAAAGGCTGATGTTCTTCTAAGCATTTATCAAACCGTGGGAGACCTGGGTGAGCAATGCCTGGGTTTCCTCCGAGGGGCTGGAGCAATAAGTAATTCTGTGTGCGTACGTGTGTGCACGTGTGAACTTATTTCTCCAGGGGAGCCTGACATGCCGGCGCTGAAATGCTCTAATCCAGGGGTCGGCAAACTCAGTCAACAGAGCGGCAAACCGTGGCTTGAGAGCCGCATTGGCTTGCGAGCCGCAGTTTGCCCACCACTGCTCTCATCCAACCACTTCTTTGTAGTCAGCCCTCCTTCAGTGGCAAGTGGCAGAACCCAGGTCAAACTGGCTTGTGCAGACAGGGAAATCCTTGGTATCTTTAACTAAGCAGTCCCTTCCTTGCCTGACACCCCTTCCGCATGGTGTGGCCACCAACAACTCTAGGCTTACACCCTACCAGCCCAGAAACCTTCCTGGGGAAAGAGGGCCGCCTCCTTCGACCCTCCCTGGCCAGTGTAGGACTCGTGCTCAGCTTCGAATCAGGAGAATTCAGAATATTGATTGGCTACCTTAAGTCGCATGGGGCAGGAGGATTCCTCAAGAAACATCGAGGTGCTGTTACCAGAAGGATGGGAAATAGCTTCAAAAGATGAAACTAGCTGGGTTGGCGTGGCTCAGTGGTTGAGCATTGACCTATGAACCAAGGGGTCACGGTTCAATTTCTGGTCAGGCCTCATGCCTGATCCCCAGTGTTGGGCGTGCAGAAGGCAGCTGATCAATGATTCTCTCTCATCATTGATGGTCCCATCTCTCTTTTCCTCCCCCTTTCCCTCTGAAATTAATAAAAATATATATTAAAAATATGGACTTGCCAAAACTGGTTTGGCTCAGTGGATAGAGCATTGGCCTGCAGACTGAAGGGTCCCAGGTTCGATTCCGGTCAGGGGCATGTACATTGGTTGCGGGCACATCCCCAGTGGGGGGCGTGCAGGAGGCAGCTGGTCGATGTTTCTCTCTCATCGATGTTTCTAGCTCTCTATCCTTCTCCCTTCCTCTCTGTAAAAAATTAATTAAACAATATATTTAAAAAAAATCTGGACTTTGGGTGCTTTATGGTGATATGTGTAGGAGGATCTCTAGACAATGTGATCGGCACAGTGACCCGCTCCGTCTCTAGCCCTCACGTGCCCAGGTGTTTCTCCTCTGTGGCCAGCCAGCCCTTCTGCGACCGGATCAGGTAGCTGCAGCCCCAGCCTCACAGCCAATCAATTGAAAAACAGCCAGATTGTGTGTGTGTGTGTGTGTGTGTGTGTGTGTGTGGCATCAACGCGACGTTGAAAAGTGTTGGTCAGAAAACTCCGGGGATTTTTTAGTGTTAAACTGCAGGGAGGAAAAGCTGTCTAAAGGACAGTCAAAAATGCCATAAAAATATGAAGTCATCATCACCAGGGCTCGGCAGTTCTTGGTGCTACATTCCAAGCCCAGAAGGAAAACACGAAGCCAAATACTTGAGCGCACGTCTTTAGCCTCAGACACCTGGTTTGGAAGCACACCGCCACCTGCGCTGCATTAAACCTGCGAAAAGGCCAGGGCGGAAATACAGTGTGTGAGGCCAGAAGAGGGTGGGCTCCTGGATCCCTTAGGTCAAACAGCAGGCTGTAAAGGAGTCCTTTCAAAACAGACATATTACCGCCCCAGATTGCGGCCCGCCACAAAGGAAGGCACACACAGCGGCTGTTCTCAGCAAGGGTTATACTACATGGCTATTAGGGGGAATGGGAGCCGCTTGATTCTCTCGCCAATGACAGGAAATAAGGTCAGGTAAAGATAACAGGTCTTTGAATTAAAGAGGCTTTAAACACACATCCTGGCCTCATGGCTTTAGCGGCAAATGAGAATTATAGAATGAAGCCTCGGGTTTTCTCGCTCCCTTTAAGCTGGCTTCCTAAAACATGCCCTTTCCCCGATGAACGAGAGGAGACACTGTGGCTGCCTCGTGCCTTCGGCGTGTCTAACTCTCTAAACAGAGTGCCCTGTCGTGTTTCGAGTGAGATGGGGGCTGAGATCACTCCAGGAATCAGGAATCACAGGTAGCGTGTTTGATAGTCCTGGTGGCAAGTCCCTCCCTTTCCAGGTAAAAGGGAAGAGAACTCAAAGACCCGAGGGGAGTGCGCTGGTGCATGTCTATGTTGCCATATTTTCAAGGACAAGCTATCCATCCAAACAGGCTCAACTTCTTTCAACAAGATAGGGAAGCAGCTAAAAACCAAAACAAATACCAAAAGGTGGTTCGTCACATCGAGGGGGCTGATTGTTGGGCTGGGTCCCCTGGCCTGTTGTTCAGACTGAAGTTATATACCCATGTTGATTTTCTTCCTCGCTGGGTGTGTGTGTGTGTGTGTGTGTGTGTGTGTGTGTGTTGGAGGGAGGGGGGAGGGGAGGATGCAGGAGAAAGGGGAAACTGAAGTCGAACAACCAATCATATTAAAAAAGGCAGTCTGGTTAAGTCAGTGAGCCAACTGGTTATTCTACAAACTGGTTGACCCAACACGACCTCTTCTGAGGCTTGCTGGCGTTGGTTCTTGTGCATGTGACTCTACCCTGTTTCCCGAAAATAAGATGGTGTCTTATATTAATTTTTGCTCCCAAAGATGCGCTAGGTCTTATTTTCAGGGATATCTTATTTTTCCATGAAGAAGAATATGGTACACATTTATTGTTAAATGAAAATAAAGGACATGTATTACCTGTATATGGTACGGTAGTACGGTAGTTGTCAACACAAACCAGACAAACCGTGAATCCTACAGTATCAAGAATTTACTCATTTATTCAATGACAATCATGTCATCATCTTCTGGAACATCATCATCACAATCCAATTCCTGAATTTCCTGGTGAATTTCTTGTGACTCCATTTCTTTCAGAATCAGGGGACCAAATCTCTCATGTTTAGCAATAGCACTGTCTTTAAATGAGTACTTCTTGTCAAGGTATCCTGCTCGCAGTGCATTTGCAATGCAACTGTCATTGATTGTCTCCCATGCATTCTTCACCCAAGTCACAACTTGTTGCAGTTTAGGTTTCACAAAGTTTCCACGCTGATTTCTCTCCATTCACACAGCAGTGAGGTCAGGACTCCGCGTAACCTCACTGGTTGCTAGACACTAGTTGGGGTGGCCCTAGCGACCAGTTTACCATAAATTAATTTTCATTCTGAGACAGAGCTTGGGGGCCTTATTTTTGGGGGATGCCTTATATTTCACTCAGAAGGAAACCTGTAAGTAGGTCTTATTTTCGGAGGATGTCTTATTTTCGGGGAAACACAGTAGGTGCAGGAAGCACGCAGATAGATTCTTGGTTCTTTTAGGGTTTTCGTTCCTGATAGAGATAAAAGGCCTTGATTTTGACAGGGAAGCCAGGACTCCCCCACTAACATAAATGAGAGCCACTATTTTTTTCCCCTCAGAATAAAATGTTGCCTTGTTATGAGAACTACCACTTCTTGGAGCTGTCTAGGGGGTGTCACTCAGAGAAGTCAAAGGAGGGAATTTGCATATTTGCAGGATTTGGGGTCGGGGCTGTTTCTGTGCTGGTTGTGGATCCTTAGGCAAGTCATTAGTGTCTCCAAGCTCCAGCTTTCTCTCCTGGGAATACTAATTGATAGCATCTACTTGTTACCGGATTAAGTGAGATCATCCAGGGCTCAGTCTGGAGCCTGGCTCAGAGTAAGGAGGAGTCCTGGAGGTGTTTCCTGTTCATCGTGTTATCACTGTGATCTCTACTGCTCGCCCACGCTCTCACAGGTCTCATGGAGAGTCTGCACATCTCTAAGTTCCAAAAGTATTATTTCTAGGGAATAGTTTGGTTTCGGATAGATCTCTGGTTCCTTGTGTTTTTAAAAATATATATTTTATTGATTTTTTTTTACAGAGAGGAAGAGAGAGGGATAGAGAGTTAGAAACATTGATGAGAGACATCGATCAGCTGCCTCCTGCACACCTCCTACTGGGGATGTGCCCGCAACCAAGGTACATGCCCTTGACCGGAATCGAACCTGGGACCTTTCAGTCTGCAGGCCGTCGCTCTATCCACTGAGCCAAACTGGTTTCAGCTGGTTCCTTGTTTTTTTGCCTGCATTAAAAGCATAGTTCTAGGTTCTGGAGTGCTTAAAGATTTGTAGTTGTATGAAATAACTTTTTTGCTTTTTTTACAAAAGCAATTCGAATTCGTTGTTTTTTTAAAAAAGTAAATGAATATTAGTGTACAAGATGAACATGACTGGTAATTCTATCAGAGAGTACCACTGTCCACATTTGGGAGGATGATTATTGTACATGCTTTGTGACTTTTCACCTAATTATATATCAAAATTCTTTCACACCATTAACTAGTCTTCAATGTCATGTGTAATGGCAACACAGAATTCTATCCACGGGGCACCTCATTTACTTTTTTGCATTGCTATTATGGACACTCATCTTACATTTCTAACTTCTCCACTCTGGAATAACATCCTTGTTAAACTCCAAATCACCAAATTCCGAGATGTGGTTTCTAGCCATGGGCCTTCATTTCACCTCCGCTTAAGCTTTTAGGTTTTCCTGAAAGTTGGAAATCCCCTCAATTCCAAAGTAGCACCCAGGACGCCCCTTCAAACGATTGGGAAGCGGAATTCCCCTCCCATTCCCCAGAGAGACCAGGCAAAATGGGGGTCGTTTTCCTGACAGCTATTACTTGTGTGAGGTGCTCCAAAGGGGCTTTCACACCCTTTCACCTTTCCTCCTAATCACGGGCAATTTCCTCACCGCGGCAGCTCCCCCATCTTTCATGGGGATGCCAAAATGCATCATCCGAAGAGGAGGCCCCAAAGACAAGGGGAGAGTTCACACACGTGTGTTCTGGGCAACGCTCTAGCACCTTCAGACAATGCCTCACCTTCCATTCTCGGACAGAATTGCCCGGGTCAGGCCTTTTTCTTGTTTAACTGGGACTGGACTCATTTGAAGGACAGAGACGTGACTTCATTTCAAGGTGAAGTCATTGAATCCGGGAGTGAGGATTTCAAAGAGATTTGGATGTGTGAGACGAGCTACTCCCCGAAGAGATCTGGCTCAGGAGAGCGGGCGTGGGAGCGTTCGTGGGAAATGTGGGTTGGCTTCCCAGCCCTAGTTAAGACCTAGGCCGATCCCCGGCAAACTTGTCAAGTAAGTGAGGGTTATCTTCGGGGCCACACCTTGGGTTTCACTGCTCCCAAGCATTTAAGAGCATCACGGATTTCATGGAGACCTCTGGCTCCCACAGAGGCCACCTTCTAGAGAAGGGCACCTTGCAAGCCTTTCCTTTCTGCTGTCAGACAGTCCTTTGTAGGGACACTAAGTTATAAGGATAAAACACCTTCCTGTGATACAGCTGGTATTTGGGGCTACTTCGGATGAAGAGTCACCAGTAGAGGGGCCAGTGAACGACAGGACACTTGGTTAAATTTCAGATAAATAACAAAGACATTTTTTTTTGGTATAAGTCTGTACCTTGAGTACACAGTGTCTTATATCTATAATTTCTCTTAACTTTTAAAAAAATTAATTCATTTTTTATTATTATTTGATTTCCTTATCTTTTGAGTTGTTTCTCTCACAACTAATTTGAAAGGTTTTTTCCCCATCTTGAATCTTTCCAATACTGTGAAAGGCGATTCCAAGAAACAAGAAGGCTCTCTTATTATTCCTATTTCTCTGCTGTAGCTAATAGTTAATTACAGCATGCACTATAACAAGGATAACTGGCTCTTGAGCCAACCAGGTTTGAAGTGTGTGGGCCCACTTACAGGCGATTGAAAAACAAAACAAGTGCCGTTGACCCAGCGTATTGGCAGGCTTCCAATCTGAGGATTCTGCCAGCCAGGCAACTACAACAGTATTTTTGCATTCCCAACTGCGGATTCCCAACCACAGATGGAGAAGCACTGCTTTCAGTTCCTTGCATCTCAGATATTCCTAACATTTTGTAGATGAGAAGAGTGAGATCCAGAGCAGTGGTGTTGTGCTGGGGCCACTGGCTTCTGAAAGTGGATTGCTAAAATTTTAAGAATTTTGTAATCTGGTTGTTAAACACAGCCATTATTAAAAATAAAATTGCATGCACATAACTAAATTATAAATAAATTGTCTGTTTAGTAAGTAAACAAATATCACAAATACTCAAAATTCATCGCTTCTCAATTATTTTACTATTATTGAAGTTTTTGAGGTTATTACCCTGTTTCCCCCAAAATAAGACAGTGTCTTATATTAATTTTTGCTCCCAAAGATGCGCTAGGTCTTATTTTCAGGGAATGTATTATGTTTCCATGAAGTAGGTCTTATTTTCGGAGGATGTCTTATTTTTGGGGAAACATGGTATGTGTGTGGTGGGAATACTAGCAAATGATGGGCTATCGCATGAGTCTTACAAGGTTTGTGTTCAACGTAATGTTAACACCGATTTTGGCGACCGAGTGATGTCATGTTACTTAGAAATCAGCTGCAGCTGAAACCGGTTTGGCTCAGTGGTAGAGTGTCGGTCTGTGGACTGAAGGGTCCCGGGTTCGATTCCAGTCAAGGGCATGTACATTTGGTTGTGGGCACATCCCCAGTAGGGGGTGTGCAAGAAGCAGCTGGTTGATGTTTCTCTCTCATCGACGTTTCTAGCTCTCTATCTCTCTCCCTTCCTCTCTGTAAAATATCAATTACATATATATTTTTTAAAAAAGAAATCAGCTGCAATGAAAGTATTTACACCATGGAAATAAGCAAGTAATACAAATCAGGGCCCTGTTTTACCAGTGTTAAATATTTACACCACTGTAGAGAAATGAAATAGCTAAGTAGCTTGTGACAAAACTGGAGTTGGAATCCATTTTTCCTGATGCTATTAGGGCTTTTTAGACCATGTGTTGGTGTTTTTAAAATCCTTACCTTACTTGGCTTACCCTAACACCTATTAAACACCTCTGAACAATCTTCACCCCAAAGCATTAAAGTGTGTATAGGCTTTAGGGAAAGTCATATAATTTTTTTCAGCAAGCATGTACTGAGCCCCTGCTGTGTGCTGAAAATAAGGAAGACAATGATGCCTAAGACATAAACAGTGCTTTCAAATAGTGGCCCAGACCGTGGGTCACAGAATCAATGAGAGCCCTCAAGTCATTACCTTGTATTAAATTAAATAATATATACACATATGGCATAAAATTTTTATTGATTTATTATGTAAACTATAAAGATACACACAGTTGTTTTACTATCGTATAGTGGTCTACACTTTAAAAAATCTAAATAGGGTGCTATAGTAGAAAGAGTTAAAGGAAGTGTAGTAATTGAGAGCATAAGCTTTGAAGTCATACTAACTTGGGCTCAAGTCCTGACTTGATTCTCTGCTAGTTCCATGACCTTGAGCAAATTAACTTCTCTAAGCTTTGGTTTCCTTGGGAGAATAAAAATAGTAATCACACTGTACAGTTTATTGGAGGATTAAACAGCGGTCTATATAAAGTGCTCTGTGACTGGTATAGCGTCAGCACCCAGAAAATATAAGCTTAGAATAAACCTTGAAGAAGTAAGTCTTAAAAGAGAAGAATATTAGTTCTCTGGAATTACAAACAATTCATGTGCATCTGAAGTTTGAATTTCTAAGTAAACCCCAGGTTACTGGGAGAATGATCACCTCCAAACTTAGAGTGGCATCAGATACAAGCTCTTTGCAGACACACAAGGTGCTCTTAGGTCTCTGTGGGCAGGGGCACTTGTCCTAGTGCCCACACATCATATCTCACTCATCCCTCACCTCTCCCTCGCTTCTCGCTGCCATCTCACTTCCAACTCTGGCAAGTCATCCAAAGTTCTCTTACGCAGGCCACCTCACACTTTCAAGTTGATCTTTTTATGGCGTTTGTCACTACAATGATTTCTTCCATATTTCAGAAGGGTTTGGCCAATTTAGCTTTTAACTTTAAGTACCAAAAGGTGGAGAAAGTGAAGGAAGGGAGGCTTGAGTGAAGAGTGGTAAAAAGATTTGTTAGAGGTGTCTGTTCATTTTGATTTCCTTTAAGAATGAATATTACTCAGAGAAATTTTAGAGTGGAGCCTTGCTATATTCTTTAGAAAGGGAAGTGTGTTGTGTTGACATTGAAAGTGGTGATTTATACAATGTTATTTAGAGTTACTCACACATATACCAGGTGCTTCAGTCCCCTTCTTGCATCTCAGATATTCCTCTGAGTGGGTAATTTTAGGCTGAAAGTTATTTTCTCTCAGCACTTCAGAGATTTTATTCAACTTCAATCATTGTAGAAAAGCCTTCTGTTAGCTCAATTTTCATGTCTTTGAAGGATTTCTGGATACTTTGAACATCTTTTCTTTTTCTAGAATTTATCCTGCTTTGACTTCATTGGAATTTCTAAATAAAGGTTTAGAGTCACATCAATTTGGGAAAATTCTCAGCATTCTCTCTTACCTCTTCTGGATCATTAGTTAGCTGTCTATGGGACCTTCTCACTATCCTGTTGTTTACTGACCTTCTCTTTCATATTTTCTTTCTGTGTCGTCTCCTGTGTAATTTCTTCACATTTATTTGATTTCTTTAGTTGTGATCTTTTCCTCCATGTGGTTTCACCCTTCTATTGAATTTTAAATTTTAATATCTAGAAGTGATAGTTGGTTCATTTTCAGATCTGTTTTTTATCTGTGGTCTTGATTCTTTTATTTCTTAAAAACATATTAGACATTCTTATTTTATGTTTTGTACCCAGCAATTTCAATCCAAAAGTCTTTATGAATCGGGTTCTGTTAGCTGTTTCTGCTAACTTTCACACTTGGGGCTTGTTTCCTTTTATGTCATATAATTTTTTATTTTTATTGTGAACTCATTTGCTGAAACTCTTCATTTGACTTTACATTTTTATTTATTTATTATTTAAAAAAATGATTTCAGAGAGAGATGAGGGACATGGATAAAGAAAAAAATACCAGCGTGAGAGAGAAAAGTGGATTGGCTATCTCCGTACACACCCTGACCGGGGATTGAACCGGCAACCTGGGCTTGTGGCTCTAACCAGGAATCAAACCCAAGACCCTTCAGTGCACGGACAATGCTCCAACTGAACGACACCAGCTAAAACTCTTCACTTAAAAAAAAAAATTCCCTTGCCTTTTACTTGGGCAATGCAGGTAAATACAATTTGTGGCTCCAAATGTGTTTAGCCATGTGTGTAGCCAAATTTGAGCTACAAGATCTCAGAGAAATTTTATTGTTATTTTTGTAATTGTTGGCCCCACCGAGAGCCAGGGCTAAGACAGATGGTTTTGCCATAGTTGGGTGGGTTTTCTTTCAGTTCACCTTTTTCTTAGGGCACAGACAACTTGAATCCTGGCTTTATGCAGGGAGGTCCCCCAATATGAGTTACCTGAAGATCCTCAGATGGCCCTGTGCAGGCAGTGGTGGCAATAGTCACTTAGCTCTGGTCTCCTGCTTCAAACGTGGGAGCTTATCTCTCTGTTATAAAGTGGGACTTCTACATTTTGTCTAACATTTTACACTTTCTTTGTAGCCATAGTGTTTCAAGACCGCCAGGCCACTGCAGATCAACCCTGTGTGCCTTTCTTCCGACTGCTGACACTCTGGAGTGTGCTTCTATTACATCGTGTAGCTGTTACTTTTTGCTGGCTCAAGCACAATTAATTTCTGACAAGCCAGGAGCAAAATGGAATTCCCTTAGTGGAGACTTACTTTCTAGGAAACTTGATGCTTCCCACTGACTCTGCAGTCTCACTGGCTTACATGGCAGTCCTGTGGCGCGTATTTTTACCAAGCACCCAGGACTGCTAAGTGATGGCAGAGCTACCTAGCAGACACAGGGCACCTCTCCGAACTGGTACAGAATTCACAAGCTAGCACTAAACTAGTGGACCCCATGATGCTTGGATAGGAAGGGACAACAAACCTCTCCTTCACCGGCTTCTCATTTCCAGATGAGTGGACTGGTGGACAGAAAGAGCATTTCATTCAAGGGGCCGGGACGTTCCTTTCTGAGATTAATGCAGGAACTCATTATTGTATGTTTAAAGAAATGTACTTGTGAATTTCTGAACATTAACTGAACACCTTTTCTAAGCCAGATCCTAGAGTGCTGGGAGGTACTTGGTAAGTGGGTACTACATACACATATTTGCCTGTATGTAAAAACAGACCCCTAACTGCTTAGAAGTATCTCTCTGTCCCCCTCCCTTTGCTCCTATCCCAAAGTTTTGCTGCAGCATTTCCCACATAAGTGAGAGGGTCTATGGCTGGTGGGGAGGTGAACGGTGGAAAATGAGAGGCCGTTATAAAGCCAGTGGGGCCCGGGTGGGACTGGTGGCGCTCACAGCCTTTATTCTTGGGAACGTGATGCAGGGAAGCCAAGAAATGGGCGAGAACTGACCGCTGGCCGGTATCTGAGTCCTGCCGCTGCCGCATATTAGCCGTTAGACCAGCTCAGTGCCCCAGTTCCCTCTTCTTGTAGAATGGGAGTCACTACCGCGTTTCCCCGAAAATAAGACATCCTCTGAAAATAAGACCTACTTACAGGTTTCCTTCTGAGTGAAATATAAGGCATCCCCCCCGAAAATAAGGCCCCCAGGCTCTGTCTCAGAATGAAAATTAATTTACCCTAAACTGGTCGCTAGGGCCGCCCCGACTGGTGTCTAGCAACCAGTGACGTTACGTGGAGTCCTGACGTCACTGCTATGTGGATGGAGAGAAATCTAACTCTGAGAGAAATCCTGGAAACTTTGTGAAACCTAAACTGCAAGAAGTTGTGACTTGGGTGAAGAATTCATGGGAGAAAATCACTGACAGTTGCATTGCAAATGCACTGCGAGCAGGCTACCTTGACAAGAAGTACTCATTTAAAGACAGTGCTATTGCTAAACAGGAGAGATTTGGTCCACTGATTCTGAAAGAAATGGAGTCACAAGAAATTCACCAGGAAATTCAGGAATTGGATTGTGATGATGATGTTCCAGAAGATGATGACATGATTGTCATGGAATAAATGAGTAGATTCTTGATACTATAGGATTCACAGTTTGTCTGGTTTGTGTTGACAACTACCGTACGACCGTACCGTATACAGGTAATACATGTCCTTTATTTTCATTTAACAATAAATGTGTACCGTATTCTTCTTCATGGAAAAATAAGACATCCCCTGAAAATAAGACCTGGTGCATCTTTGGGAGCAAAAATTAATATAAGACACTGTCTTATTTTCGGGGAAACAGGGTACTACTGAGCACTAAGCACTTAAGTGACACTGTCCTTGCCTTTGAGAACATGTGAGAAAGAGTCAGAAAAGGGATTTCCACCATGTCCTAAGTAACAAGAACAACTGCCGAAATCACCCTTAACCCATAATGCCAAGAAGTCCGTGTGGCTCTACTGTGCTAGGACCCGTGTTCCTGCAGCCCGGCTCGCACTGGCAGTGTTCCCGTGAGTCCAAGCGCTGTTCTTCCACTCCTGTTCCTCACACGGAGGCTACTGTCTGGCCCACTAGGGGGCCCGGCACTTTCCTAGAAGTCGCACTTAGCAATGAAATCATAACAGCCTTAAAATATCTCGAAGCTGGGAACTAGCTTTTGCCAACCTAAGTCCCGCGTGAGTGCGGAAGCCAACACAAACAACCAGAACAACAAATGCCCTGACACCGCAGGGGGAAGCCATAGCTCGTTGCTGCATGAGTGAAGGGATCCAGCTCTGCTCCCAACGATAACTCCGCTCATTCAAAAACTGTCAAGGGTCATTTTTCACTTCAAAGTTAGGTTTGGATCTCCTTTCCAGTTCCCACCATGGAAGCAGGATTTCTGGACAGGCCCATTGAAAGAGCCAACGCAGGAACTGAGCAGCTGATGCGGGTGGGGAATTGGTTGGCTGGGTGGGGTGTGTGTGAGGGTGGGCTTGAACCCCCCTGGGCTATAGGAAGTAGATGGGGTGAGGTGAAGGGTTCTCCTGCAGTAAGAACCTCTCCTGCTGCCGAAACCGGCTTGGCTCAGGGGATAGAGCGTCAGCCTGCAGAATGGAAAGTCCCAGGTTCGATTCCGGTCAAGGGCATGTACCTTGGTTGTGGGCACATCCCCAATGGGGGGTGTGCAGGAGGCAACTGATTGATGTTTCTCTCTCATCGATGTTTCTAACTTTCTATCCCTCTCTTCTTCTATGTAAAAAATCAATTATATATATATATATATATATATATATATATATATATATATAATCACATATATATCATATATATAAAAGAACCTCTCCTGCCTCATGCCTGGAGGGTGTGCTTGGTGCAGCCTGGTCTCTGCCCCCCTCGGAGGGCAGGAAGGGAGCTTGCTTATAGAGGAGGGTGAATCAGATGCAGAGGCTGCAGGCCGCGGGCTTGCCCTGGCTTGCCCGTCTTCCTGGCAGGACAGGCAGTTATTAGAGGCTGGTGGCGACTCCCTGCATCTGGGGACAAGCTGTCTGCGCTTCTAGGAGCCGGCTCCCTCCCAAGGGGAGAGGAGGGTGCCAGGTTGTGGGAGGGCCCAATTATTTGGCAGCTTTGAGTGAGTGTCTCTGAGTGAAGTCCGTGCTGTAGAATCAAACTTGGCGTTTTTAATTAACATAAAAGACTCTTGGTTCTGACGAGCCGTGAGCATGTGTAAGGAAGGAGGGATTCTCTCCGCACGTGTCAGGGAACGACTCCAGAGCTGCGCGGGCACCCAGTCTTCTGGGACAGTGGCCCACAGGCAATTGCAAACACTGCTTTTATAAATGAGGGTTTCTAATTAAAAATTATTTCTTTATTGATTTCTGAGAAGAAGGGAGAGAGAGAGAGAGAGAGAGAGAGAGAGAGAGAGAGAGAGAGAGAAACATCAGTGATGAGAGAGAATCATTGGTTGGCCACCTCCTGCATGCCCCCCACTGGGCCACTGGGGATCGAACCTGCAACCCAGGCATGTGCCCTTGGCTGGAATCGAACCTGGGACCCCTCAGTCCACAGGCTGATATGCTCTATCCACTGAGCCAAGCTGGCTAGGGCTAATTTGTCTTTTGAATGATACTTTTATTCAACTTTTAAAGGATTCTAGTGTATGTGCTGCCGAAGGGAGCACAACTTTTTTTTTAGGATTAAAAAAAAATCTTTGATATTACTTTCAAAGGTAGCCATTTCTGCTAACATTGTTGTCATCAGATCTGAGAGGCTGGATGAGCCATGGGCATCTTCCCTGGACCAAATACCTGTGACAGAAGAAATTCCCATGGGATTCTGGGATATATTGGCCCAACATAACAAGCTGGAAAACTGGCGTCCACGTTATAGGGTCTCAGGGTGAGTCTGTGTTTGGTGGCTAGTGGTTGAAAGGATCATTCTGACCTTGACCTTTGAGCCAACCAGGGAGCTAACGCCATTGACCTAGCACTGTGACTGCAAAAACAAGCAACTCTGGATTTTGGAATTCCATCTGACTTCTAATCCTAGTTCTGCTATGTACAAACTGTGTGCCCATGTACAACTGAGTGAACCTCAAGCCTTATAAAACTCAAGCCTGTCCTTTTCACAGGACAGTGGGGAGGAGAATAAAACAATAATGTAAGTAAAGTGTCAAATTCAAAACTTGTCAAAGGGACAATCAATGACTGATAGTGTTCTACTTAGCTCTTCCCTTTGAGGTCCATCTCACTTTGAAAAGGGGGCAATTCAGAAAGGCTGCAGGTTCTTTCTTTTTTATTTTCTTCCTTTATTACCACTCCCCCCTCCTTTTTTGGCTTTAGACACAGCAAACAATTTGATCTTCTTGAAGTTGGTGATGCCCAAATTTACACTCCAACCTTGATATCTCTTCCAGAGGAGTCAGGCTTACATGGACTATTAAGTTCTATCATGTTAAACGTAAAGTGTCCAAACATAAAACTCATCTCTGGTTCTGTCACCCCAACCCCAACAAACATGCCCCACCCCAACTAGCAAACTCAATTTTCCTTCCTCACTTTTTCCCCCTTTTTTTCTGTTAATGGAAACACCATGTTCAAGATCCAGACTTAAACTTAGAGTCAATGATCTCTGTCTTGCCCTGACCGGTTTGGCTCAGTGGATAGAGCGTCTGTCTGCACACTCAAGGGTCCCAGGTTCGATTCAGGTCAAGGGAATGTATCTTGGTTGCAAGCATACAACTAATAGAGAGTGTGCAGGAGGCAGATGATCGATGTTTCTAATTCTCTATCATCGATGTTTCTAATTCTCTATCCCTCTCCTCTCCTCTCTGTAAAAAATCAATAATTTTTTAAAAAGGAGACTTTGTGAGGAGGACAATACATTAGAGTTATTACCAACATAAGCAGTTGTCTGTTATCAACTGTGGAGAGAATAAAAGGTCTGGTACCCATAGGGAATGAAGGACTTCAAGAATCTGCTTTAGAAGGGTGTCCTGGGTGAGCCATGTGTCCCATGGGGCTGAGTGCCCCCGGTGAGCCGTGTGTCCAAGGGGGCCATGTGCCCCGGGTGAGCCGAGTGTCTCAGGGGGCCGAGTGCCCCGGGTGAGCCGAGTGTCCCAGGGGGCTGAGTGCCCCGGGTGAGCCGAGTGTCCCAGGGGGCCGAGTGCCCGGGTGAGCTGAGTGTCCCAGGAGGCCGTGTGCCCCGGGTGAGCTGAGTGTCCCAGGGGGCCGTGTGCCCTGGGTGAGCCGTACCCCCCCAAAGGGGAAGGGTGTCCCGGGTGAGCCATGTGTCCCAGGGGGCCGAGTGCCCCGGGTGAGCCGAGTGTCCCAGGGGGCCGAGTGCCCCGGGCGAGCCGTGTGTCCCAGGGGAAGCAGTGGGACCCAGGGGAAGGGGCGGTGAAAACCAGAGGAGGAGCTGACTCTATTCATATAGTCCTGAGATAGTCACCATAAAACAAGCAGACTGCCAAATGAGGAGCGGATTCTATTCATGGGGTCCTGAGATGGTCACCATAAAACAAGCAGATTGTCAAATGACAGCGGGGAGGGGAAGGAGACCTGGGGGGAGATAGGAGAACAACCGAGGGACTGGTATGAATGAACATAAGTACAACCAACGAACACAGAACTCTGGGGAGGGAGGGCATAAATGGGAGGTGTGGAGGGGGGCAATGGTAAGCTATGTACACAGATAATACCTTAATAAAATAAAAAAAATAAAAAAGGTGAAATGACTAAATTGTCTTTTCAGGCATTAATTTTCTTTGTTCTTTTTTTAATCTATAGGGGAAAAAAAAGAATCTGCTTTATTCTTCCAAACGGAACTCATACCCTGAGGGAGGACCAAGGCGGTAGGAAAGACCCAGGTGTTCGTGAGGGGGGAGGAAGAAAATAGACTGGAGAGGAAGCAAGGGGATCCAGAGAGGGACCTTAGCATTTTCTTTCTCTCAGTCCCCATCATTGGAGGGCTGGCATCTCGAGGGTTTGGGAAGTGGGTGATTGGAGAAGCCTTTGCAGGTCTCCCGGCCAGTGCACTGTGGCCACCGCGGGAATGGGCCACGCTGCTACTGTTCCATTTCAGGTAACACGTTACTAAGGGCTGGTCATGTCATCCTTTCCTGACCTTCCCCCAAACTGTCACTTCAGCTGTAGGTTAACATCTCGCTCTAGTTCTGTGGCTTTGGCTAAGCTGACATGGGTGGGACCTGTGAAGCTCTTTGAACTTCCACGGCTGAATTTTGGGTCTGCAGGCTGACTGCTGACCTGGGTGGAGGGTTCCTGAAATGCAGCCCTCACTGCCCCTAGCCCGGCTGTCTGCCTCCTTTCCACAGAGTGGGGGAGCGGCCTGCTATGGGCCCAAAGCTTCTCCTGGTCTCCTTAGGGAGAGCAGAATGGTCTTTCCTGAAGGATTTCTGGTGGAAAAGATGCCTTCTTCTTTGGTTGCAGGCTTTGAATTAGACCCCAGGTCGGCAAACCGCGAGCCACATGCGGCCCGTTGGCCCCTTGAGTGTGGCTCCTCCACAAAGTACCACGGCCTGGGTGAGTCTATTTTGAATAAGTGTTCTTAGAAGAAGTTTAAGTTTAAAAAATCTGGCTCTCAAAAGAAATTTCAATCGTTGTACTGTTGCTATTTGGCTCTGTGGACTAATGAGTTTGCCGACCACTGAGTTAGACTGTCCTGGGCCCTTGTTCAGACCCTGCCAGCTGTTGGCTTTCTGGCTTAGGGAAGAATAGATGTCTCCGGCCCGGAACAAGCAAGGAGCATCCACCCAGCTAGGGGTGAAAGAAGAAAAGGAAGCAGGAAATGGGACTGAAACAATAACTAGAATTTGAATTTATTAAATAATAACAATGAGAACAAGAATTAGGAGCGCTTCACTATTTCATAAGCCAAGGAGGAAGAGCACTGCATCTTCTAGGTTGCCTGTGGTGCTGGCCTGAGGGGGTGCTGGGAGGGAGGTGACCATAGAACGTGGACATTGGAGGGTGTGGCCCAGGGAAGAAAACCACATGTTATCACTCATGTGGGGTGACACCCAGGAAAACACAAATAAAACATTGAGTTATTTCGCTAGGATTCGTGCCCCGGGATTTACCACTGAGGTCTGAAGCTCCTGAGGAAACCCAGGCCAGTACATTTCAGGTCTGTTAAGGAGGAGTATAGAGCAGCTTTCGGCAAACCACGGCTCGTGAGCCACATGCGGCTCTTTGGCCCCTTGAGTGTTCTAACGCCACTTCTTCAAAAGAGACTCACCCAGGCTGAAAACCGACTTCTGCCCACAGGCCACAAAGTTTTAGTCGCACTGTATGTGCACGCCCGCATGTGGTATTTTGTGGAAGAGCCACACTCCAAGGGCCAAAGAGCCGCATATGGCTTGCGAGCCCTGGTTTGCCGACCATAGGTCTACAGCATGCAGAAGAAGAACCCAGCTCGGAGTCAGATGGAACAGGTTTACATTCTGGTTATGCCACATGTTACTTGTGCAATGGTCTCCTCTCTACGTCCTAATTTTCTGATTGGAAAAATGGATCGAATAATTGTACCCACTTGTATTGTTACTGGGAGAATTCGTGGGTTAGATTCTATAGACTGCTTGGCCTGGGAAGTGCTCCCCAAATAAATGGCAGATGTTATTGTATTAAGTGTTACTATCATCATGCACGCATCAGCAAACATACTGGTTCCGTGTTTATGGGTTAGGGGTTCCTGGTGGCACGGGGCCACCTTGCCCAGGCTCCAGAGTGAAAGCTGCCTCCTGGATGTGCAGGAGGTATAGGCTCTGCTCTGAAAATGAGGCAGGGCTTTGTCCCTCACCAGAGACGGTCGCGTAGACCGAGGCCTCTAGGGACACTTCTGGATACGAGGCCTGTGGCGATTTCCACAAGGGAGTAGCGTGTTTGGGACTCGGGTGGAGATGACCATCTCCCAAGGGCTTCTGTGCGCTCCGGGCACAAAGGTCTCTTATCACAGACGGTAACGGAAAGTTGTCTTTCATGGACCATTTAGGGACACTAAACTGGAGGCCCGAGTTCAGTGTATTGATTGGGACCTGGAGGGGGGAGACTTGAATTTGGCTCACCATTTACCGTTCAGACAGCCTGGGGAGGGGCATCTCCCAAGGGGGTGGGGCTTGAGGGAGGACCATGGAGTCCCTAGCGAGAAAGTCACCTGGAGCGCAGATGCTTGGCAGAGGCGGTCAGATTCAGCAGCGGGGCTAAGAGGAAGGAGGGGTCCCAGGTATGCATTGGCTCCCTCCCCCTCGCTCCCCCCAAAGGGTGCTCTACCAGGGCTGCGTGCTGAGGTGAGAGCTGTCCCTTGAGCCCAACATCTGTGCAGTGGGGGCCCCAGGGGACGGAGACCATCCTGGAGGCGGGTGATCAGGGAGCACAGTGGCAGCCCAGGCACTGGCCTGTGGGAGCTGGGACAAGAGCAGCCACAGCGATCTCAGGGCAGGGAGGCGACACAGCCCAGAGTGAGAGACTAGAAGTTTCATGAAAGCTGAGTTTGCACCTCTCCATAAAGTACCTCGGCTGTGGGGAGCCTGGCACATAGTAGGTGCTCACTCAGTGAACGTTAGCCATTCTTTTTTTTTTTTTTAATATATATTTTATTGATATTTTACAGAGAGGAAGGGAGAGAGATAGAGAGCTAGAAACATCGATGAGAGAGAAACATCGACCAGCTGCCTCTTGCACTCCCCCTACTGGGAATGTACCCGCAACCAATGTACATGCCCTTGACCGGAATTGAACCCGGGACCCTCAGTCCGCAGACCGATGCTCTACCACTGAGCCAAACCGGTTTCGGCAACCTTAGCCATGCTGGAGAGCAGTGTCCCAGGTGGAACTCCTGGAGGGAATGGTTGGGAGTGAAAGCCTGGGCATTGGAGTGTGGCCGTAAATGTAACCCACTGGGCTCGCCGGAAGGTTACAGCAAGGGCATCCGAGCAATGCGCACCCAGGACCTGCCTCCGCGCCAGCTCTCCACCAGCCCATTGGTCCCCGTGGCCTCTGATCCTGGGGCTGGGCCCAGAGAAGACACTGGTGTGTATGAAACGCAGGGTCGACTTGTCTGTATCAGACTGGTGGTTCTGCTGTGGGCTTGTTGCAGTGTTTCCCAAACTTTTGACATATGTGTACCCCTTCTATAATTTTCATAACGCTGAGTACCCCTCGTCAAAAAAAAGGATGTATTTTAATAACAATCAAAATATATTTATTTTTTTATTTGTTGGTACATACACAAAATAATAACAAACAAAAAATAAAATTATTCATAATAAAATATAAATAAAAGTTGTATTATAAATAACATTTATTTGCACACCAGACCATCTCACGCCTCACAAGGCTGTCTTGACTTGACTCATGAGAACGTGGAATTAGGTGCAGCTAAGCACGGTGCAGTGCATATCCCCACCAAACTCTTCCCGTACCCCTGGGGGTATGCGTGCCACACTTTGGGAAACACTGTATCTAGGGTGATGGAAACAGTATTCCTAAAAAGCCTGACCTTTCTTTGTGCTTTGCATATGGTGCAGGAGCAAGTGTTAGGATGAACTTTGCTTGGTTTCCTGCAAACTCTTCTAGTAGCGAAAAGATTACTCTCCTCCCTTCTTCATGACGGCAGCTGGTCTCCCTCCCCACCTGCTGATGTCCCCTTCCTGTGAAGATTCTACTCATTTTTCTTTTAAACTTCTACTTTTTAAAAATATGTGTATTTTATTGATTTCAGGGAGGAAGGGAGAGGGAGAGAGATAGAAACATCAATGATGAGAGAGAATCATTGGTCAGCGGCTTCCTGCACACCCTCTACTGAGGACGGAGCCCACAATCCAGGCCTGTGCCCTGACCGTGAATAGAACCCTGACCGTGAATCAAACCCTGACCTCCTCTTTCATAGGTCGATGCTCAACCACTGAGCCATGTTGGCTGGGCCTACTCATTTTTCAAGGCCCAGCTCATGATGGGATAAATCATTCCTTGCTCCCAGAATTCTTTATTTATACATTACGTTTGCTCATTATCCCATTTATTCTGTAATAATTCAAGTGCCTCTGCTTCTCTCATTGGGTTTTAAGTTTTTTTGTAAGCACACAATGTGTGTCTTAGTCATTATTTTATCCCTTTCATGATCATGTCATTCATACTAATAATAGAAGAATATGAAAATTGTCCAGGATGCCATCACAGTAACGACTGAATAGCAGGCTGCATGGAGTGACCAGGTCAGCAGGGGGGTTAGTAAGGGACGACAAAATGACTGAATAGCAGGCTTTGTGGGGTGACCAGGTCAGCAGAGAGGCAGTTGGGGGCAACCTGGCTGGCAGAGGGGGCCAGATGGAGGCGACCAAGTTGGTGGGGGCGGGGGCAGTTAGGGGCAATCAGACAGGCAGATAGGTGAACAGTTAGGAGTCAGCAGTCTTGGATTGTTAGAAGGATGTCCAGCCGAGGCCGGTTTGGCTCAGTGGTAGAGCGTCGGCCTGCGGACTGAAGGGTCCCGGGTTCGATTCCGGTCAGGGGCATGTACCTTGGTTGCGGGCACATCCCCGGGAGGGGGTGTGCAGGAGGCAGCTGGTCGATGTTTCTCTCACATCGACGTTTCTGGCTCTATATCTCTCTCCCTTCCTCTCTGTAAAAAATCAATAAAATATTAAAAAAAAGAAAAAAAAAAGAAGGATGTCCAACTGCCGGTTCAGGCCCAATCCTAACCAAGGGGTCTCGGATTGGAGAGGGTGCAGGCTGGGCTGAGGGGACACCCCCCCATGCATGAATTTTGTGCAGCAGGCCTCTAGTATTTTATAAATATAGTTCAAAGTCCTATGATGTAAACAATAACATTATCCCCATTTTGCAGATGAATAACCTGAGGCTAGTGAAGTACCTTGCCAGGGACAGTCAGCTGGTAGGTAAAGGAACCAAGATCCAGGCAATTCAGGGTCCCAGCCTTACCCACTACACTCTACTCACTGTTATGAGAGGAACCTAAATATTCCATGAACGAATATGGTCAGCTTTACAGGCCTTGCTCAGAAGATCATCTACAATACTTACTCCTGCCATTTGGGGTGTAGCCTATTTCCCTTTCTGAAAAGACTGTGTCCAAAAGATTGCCAAGATCAGGGTCTTCTTGAATTGCCTGTCATTGCTTATAAAACAAACAAAAAAATACTGCCAAAAACCAAAAAAGAACAAGTCATATAGTGACAATGCTTGCACAGACAGGCCTCTCTGGGATGCCGGATACACCAGTGAAATTATACGCCCTCCAAGTTGAAAGATTTTGAGTAAGTCTGCTTGTGATCAGCATTTGGGAGGTGTTTCTTCTCTCCCCCCCCAGCTAACACTGCAGCTCCCCTCGCCGAGTAATTTATCCTGAGGCCTTAATACACGGGGCCTATTTAACGTCTTAGAAAAATGTTCTAGCAACTCATTTTCTCTTTTCTGTTAAAGTCATTGAGTCGAATCAGCCTCTCAATGAAACTCTTTTAAAATTCATTAATGAAAATGTTAGTGCATTACCAGAGTGCCATGCTATCCATCTAGATTTAAGCATTCGTGGGGGAGGGATGATTAAACGCCCTTATGAAAATCAATCAAACCTGGCCCCCAAGCCTTGTCTTGTAAACAGTGTCACATACCAGCCACACTCGCCTCTCACCTGCTTTTTTGGCACTAAATCCAGTCAGCTGGGACCAAGCGACCATGTAAGGAACAGATTAAACTAACATCCATCAAGGTGAAAGATAATTATTACTTGTGTCAGACGACACCTGTTTTTGCCACATTCCTCAACCGCGTTAAACGTGGAGACAAGGCTAAACTTTCCACTGAATTTTCCACTTGACAGTGGCTCCGGGCGGTGTGTCTGCAGAACACCCCGGCTGTGTTTACATTGTGAGGCAGATTAAAAATGTCACCCTGTGAAATATAACCCGAGACATCTCAACCTGTAATATATTAACATACATAAATACAGGGGCGGGATGGGAGGCCGGCCGAAGGAGGAGGAGGAGGCAGACCCTCGGCTGCTTCGGGAGCAGAAATCCCTCCTCAGACGCCTTTTGGGATGTAGCCTATTTCCCAGGATGCATCCTGTCTGCGGGTCTTCAAGCTTCCTGTCGTGGCGTGGAGGATCACTCTTCACCTCACAGTCTCGGGACTATCAATCATTTCTCAGCAGCTTGTGGTGTGTTCTCACCCATGGAGAGCCACCAGTCAGGTGCCCTTTGGGACATGCGAGCTCGGGGTCTCCTTTCCATGGCCCCATTCCCATGCCTGCGATGCTATTTTTACCCAAGAAAGGAATCTCTGACCTGGGGCCAAACTCTAAAATGAAATGTCTTGTTGTTGGTTATTTCTTTTTTTCTTTTCCCCTCTCATTGATGAGTGACACTGGCGTGGCTACTGCAGAAGTGCTCATGTCATTGCCAAGTACGCCGTTCGGGTTGTGCCGTGATGGAAAGCAGGAGAACAAGAAAGGAAGGGAAGGCCCCGGTGCACTTCCAGATGGTTACGCTGGAACACGTCTCCGTGCGTGTCCAAGAGACAGAAGTAGAAAAAAAAAAGGAGACTCTGTTGGCTCCCGGCTCAGGGGGGAGGTTTTGGACCCTGCAGCTTTTCTGGGTGTTAATCTGACTCTTAACATCTGTGTTGACTTCAATCACGGTTTCTTTTTGACTCACTCTAAATACAGGCTGCAGCCCCGCTGAAAGTGGCGGGGAAGGAGACGCGAGGCTTCCCTGTAATACAGGTGTAGACACTAAAAGGCATTTAAAATACTTAATTCTCGGGATTACTGTAATGAGTGTTGCTTTTGAAACTCCCGTAGTCTTCTCAGCTTCTCATCCTCCACGTGCACTCGGGTTCCAGGCTCTCTGACGGGACTGGACTCTGGTTCCTCCTCTCCTTCCCTTCCCCCTTTCGCTTCCTTTCAGACCTTCAGAACCCCTCCCCTGGGCTGTTGTGGGAGCCCCTATCCTTCTCCACCCAGTCTCTTCCCAGTCCCATCCACCTCTGTGCACAATCGTTTATCCCCCAACACACGTTCCAAAGTCACTTCTCTGTTAAAAATGTCTAATTCCGCGATGCATTTCTCAACCCTTATTGTGTGTGACCTTCAAGGCCTTTTTGTAATCTGATCTCAACCTTTTTAAATTAGCTATGCTGTTAGGATGCTTGCAGCTGCCAGTAACAGACACTGCCACTCAAGGGATACAGAAATGATGATCGCACGATACAGAAAGTCCCCTAGCGTGGCTGGCTTCAGGTTATTTCAAGGACTCAGTGACACTGGTGAAGAGCTAGGTTCTTTCCACCTCCCTTCCTCAGAGCCCTCTTCCCCGGTAGATTTTCCTGTCTCTCCCCTTGGCCCGACTGGGCTCATGCTCACTCCCCAGTCATCCACTCGTGAGAGGTTGGCATCACCCTCAGGCCAACTAGTCCCTTCCCACCCCAAGTGGGGAGTGGTGCCAGCTCCCCCTGAGGCACCTGCCTTTAAGAGGTAAGAGGGAGCCGAAACCGGTTTGGCTCAGTGGATAGAGCGTCAGCCTGCGGATTGAAAGGTCCCGGGTTCGATTCCGGTCAAGGGCACGTACCTTGGTTGCAGGCACATCCCCGATGGGGAGTGTGCAAGAGGCAGCTGGTCGATGTATCTCTCTCATCGACGTTTCTAACTCCCTATCCCTCTCAATTCATCTCTGTATAAAATCAATAAAATATATATTTTTTAAAAAGAGGTAAGAAGGGGGACCTGAACAAAACTTCCATCTGGTTAGAAGGGCATTAAGGGGAACTGATGCGGGAAAGGTAACACCCAGTGTTTACCACCAGGTTTTCTGGCACATGGAGGAGTTTACTGTTCCTTCAACACACCACGTTTTGTCATAGCCTTTGTGTTTGTTCTCAAAAAAACGTCTGGCTTCCCCATTTTTTTTTTCCTGGAAAGCTCTTCTACATCCTTCATGATTGCATTAGTTTATCAATGTTGCTGTAACAAATTACCACAGACTTTTGTGGCATAAAACACATTTATTATCTTACATCTTGGGAGTTCGGAAGTCTGAAATGGGTCTTTCAGGGCTAAAATAAAGATGCCGGCAGAGCTGTTTCTAGAGGTTGCCTGCATTCCTTGGCTCGTGGCCACATCCTCCTGACCTCTGCTTCTGTCATCTCATCTCTCTTTCTGACTCTCCTGCCTCACTCTTAAAAGAGACCATGTGATTACACTGGGCCCACCCAGATCATCCAGGATAATCTCCCATCTCAATATCCTTAACTAAGTCCATCTGCAAATTCCCTTGTAAGTTAACATTGGTATTAGGACATGGGCATTTTTGGGGGAGGGGCATTATTTTGCTTACCATGATGACCTAGTACAAATGTCACCTTTGCAATGTCCCTAACTCCATCCCAGAAAGGTCTCTGTGGTAGAAACATAAAGAAGAGATTAGAAAAAGGCACGACATTTGCCAAACTTGGGGCACTGGTCGCAGTGCCACCTCCTCTGGTTGTCCAGGGAAGGCTGGGTAATGTTCTTAGGCCACTGCCTCTCATGGACCTGCTCTCTGGGTATGTTCTCTCACCTCCCTTTTCCTGCTTTTTGACCTGACATTGAACTTCCTTCAGATCTGAGTCAGAGACTTCATACCCAACCCATTGTGGTTTGTGGAAGTGTTCACTAAAGGAAACGAAGAAGAAATTCTACCCATAGGACAAAGTATTGGCTTTATGTGTCCTCAGGTTACAATGGTTTTTCTGGGGTGAATGTTCTCTTCTGACCAAATGCTGATTTAGCCAGGCCTGGGTTCTTTTCTATAGACAAAAGTAGTTCAAGTCTACCAGAATTTCTCCCTCTCTCTCTCCCTTTTTCTCTCTCCTCAAATATTTATCATGCACTTATGAGCAGCATGGTGGACACCATTGCTGTGAGACACACGATTCCCCAGAAACAAACCCTGAGATATGGAGGATCCTTCTTGAGTGATTTGTTCACAGGTGTTCCTAGGAGAAGCCAGAATGGAGTGGGGAATGGAGGGGAGGAAGCCAACCAAGAGTGTGCTATCAAGGAAAGTCCCACAAAGGGGAACCATGGGTCAGTCACCCAGGGGCTCTCTGAGACATGCCGGTCACTCCCAGACTGTCCTGGTCATTGCTTATTGCTGCCTCCAGGGAGATGTGAATTCCCAGGCACTTCTGTTTCTCCAGGGCACCCAGCGAAAGCAATTCTTACAGCCTGAGGAGGGTCCTCCTTCAAGAGGCACAGGCGCTGCTGGGAATAAAAGTCCACTGGGAGCCAGTGGGCCTGGAGACGATGGCTTTGGGATTCTCTGGGTCCTCTTGGTAGATCTTCTCTACCAAGGAAGGTCCTGTGTCCAGGAATTTCCTTTCATAGGTGGCCTAGGCATCACCCCCCACCACACCCCAGCTGTCCCTTTTAGCCCTGCTCCCACTCAGGACTTCTGTGACTCCCTAGCCAGGGCTGGGCAAACTACGGCCAGTGGGCCGGATCAGGTGAATAAAACTATTGAATTAAAGAAAGCCAAAAAGACCGTATCCTTTTATGTAATGATGTTTACTTTGAATTTATATTAGTTCACACAAACACTCCATCCATGCTTTCCGGCCCTCGGGTCCAGTTTAAGAACCCATTGTGGCCCTCGAGTGAAAAAGTTTGCCTACCCCTGCGCCTAGTCTCTGGAGAAAGTTGATCTTCCCAAGGTCAGATACCCTGTGTAGGCTTCTGGTCTTGTCATGCTTCTCGGGTTGTCCAAGCCTCGGAATCATGTAGGAAGAAGTCCATTTCCTTTCAGGGCCCTGAAATTACTTGCAACATTCCAGACACTGCGGGAAAAGCCTGTTTCCACCAAAATGACATAATTGCCCGATGATGCGGATGCATTTGTCTCTGAGAGAGGCCAGGCTTCTACCCTCTGTCTGTCACTGTGAGCTGGCAATCGGGCCAGCCTCCTGAGCGCCCAGGCAGTGGAGGAGGCCATTTCATCCCTGTCTGTTCACATTGTCTCGCTTGAGGTTATCCCCTTGCTTTCCCTTTCTTGTGGTTTGACCCCACTCTTGATCTTCCTCACTTAGTTTAGACTTCCCTACCACTCCGCAGAGGCCAGTTCTACATTTCAGGTAGACAGTTTTACCCAGAGCTTCTAATTCCTTTCCCTTGAGGAGCTACAGTCATTAGGTGATACATACCTAATACTTGCTTGGGTACTGACAACTGATGCTGTCTACTCAGGTGATCCAAGTGGAGAACTTCCCTAAAACACATCATTGTATACAATAAGTATAACAACAGCTAATATTTGCATCCTATGCCATATACTTTACACGTATCATTTCATTTTATTTTACTCTTTACTTCGTTCCCCAACAATCCCACCAGGTTGGAACTGTTTATTACTGGTGGGAAGATTGAGTCTCAGAAAGGTTAAGCAATGCCACAGAGCTTGCGAAGCTGAGACTGGAATCCAGGTCTATCTGAGTCCATGAAGCCCACGCTCTGAATTATCACCCTATATTGCCCCCTGCTTCATAGTGAGGAAGGAGTCTCTTACTCAGAATCGAGGACATTGAATAAGAAAGGATCTGGCACAGGAGAGTGTTTCTTTAGAACTTTGGATTCCGGTGCTGCTTAGTCATACCATGTATTAGATTCCCTACCCAAGATTAAGCAGAAAATAGGTTCTTTATCCCAAATACTTTTCAGATGTGTTGGCCACCAAAGCAGCCTTCATCACCCCAAAGTGAGTCACTGTGCAAACCAATATTATTTCAATTGTGCTTTTCTGGAAGAGGGGCTTAGACCCTCCACATCTTTGTTGGTTTGTTTTAAGAGCTTTGCTAGAATCCACACCAGTAACTGGTGCTTTTGTCTGTTTGGCCAGACTGTGTCAAAGAACCACCCCTTGTTGCAAGGCAGGATGAAAAATAAAAGTTGGTGTTGGGTTGTTGTTAAGCTTGGCCTTCTCAATGATACCAGTGTCTTATTAAGAAGAAGGGGATGATGGGTATTAGGTAAACAACTCACAGTATATATTATACCTCACTTCTCTTTTCACTTCTTTTTCTAATTGAGCATTCATGGCCTATTTTTAAAAATCTTGGGTCAACATTCTAAATTACCTGGTATCAACTCTTTCAAAACACATGTGGATGTCCCAAAGATGTCCAAACTTAATGTGTCCTCAAAAACAATTTCTCTTCTTCCTGGGTGTATTTCAACTCATCTGTGTGAATGGCACTACTGTCAACCCAGTTAAACCCAGAAATAAAGAAATAAATACTTATTCCATCTGAAATAAATATTTATTCTTCACTCCTCACATTCAAAAAATCACCAAGCCTGTGATTTTGATTCCCATTTATTTGATTTATACATACTACGGTAATGTATGAAAAGGATAACATATCATGATCCAGTAAAGTTTATGCCAGAATTACAAGGATGGTTCAATTTTAGAAAATCTACCAATTCACTAAATTAACAAATTAAAGGAAAAATCATAAGATTGAAAAGCACTTAATCAAATTTATACCTTTTCTGTAGTTAAAAACAAATAAGACCAAAATACATAGGAATTAATTTAGCTAAAGACATGCAAGGCTTTTACACCCAAAACTGCAAAACATTGCTGAAAGAAATTAAAGAGACCCTAAATAATCGGAAAGACATCTTTGTTCAGGGATTGGAGAGTTAATATTGTCAAGATGGCAATACTATAAAAAAGAGATTGCACAGATTGAATGCAATCATTATAAAAATTCCAGTGTCCTTTAATTTTTTTTGTGCAGAAATGGGAAAACTGATCCTAAAATTCTTATGAAATTGCACAGCATTTTGAATAATCAAAACATTGTTGTAAATAAGAATAAAATTTGAGGGTTTACACGTTCCAATTTCAGAATTAACTTCCCAATTTTGAAGTTACCGTAATAAAAACTAGTGTAGTCCTAGAATAAAGATAAAATATAGATCAACGGAATGAAATTGAGTGTCTGGAAATAAATTCAACATCTATGATCAGTTTATGTTTGACAATGGTGCCAAGATTATTCAATGGGGAAAACAACCTCTTCAGCAAATGGTGCTGGGACAACAGGATAGTCAGACAAAAAAGAAGAAAGTTGATCCTTACCTCACACCATATATAAAAATTAACTTAAAATGGATAAAAGACTTAAATATAGTTAAAGCCATAAAATTCTTAGGAGAAAAATAGGACCAAATTTTCATTATATAAGATCTGGCAGTGGTTTCTCAGAAACAACACCAAGAGCACAAGCAACAAAAGAAAAAAAAACAACAGAAAAATAGAATTTATCAAAATTTAAAACTTTTATACATCAAGGGACATTATAAAAAATTGAAATGACAACCTACAGAATGGGAGAAAATATTTGCAAATTATATATCCCACAAGGGTCTAGTGTCCAGAATATATAAATAAGACCTGCAATTGAATAACAAGAAGGAAAGCAATTCAATGAAAAGATGGGCAAATGATTTGAAAAGACATTTTTCCAAAGGAGAAATTACAAATTGCTAATAAGCATATGAAAAGGCACTCAACATTCTTAGTCACTTGGGAAATATAAATCAAAACCATGATGAAATACCACTTCACATGCACTATGATAGCTATAATAATAAAAATAATAAAAAGGAAAATAACAAGTGGTGGTGAGAATGTAGAAAAATTGGAATTTTAGTACATTTCTGGTGGGAATGTAAAATGATACAAATACTGTGGAAAATATTTTGGCAGCTCCTCAATAAATTAAACATAGAATTATCATATGATTCAATAATTCCATTTCTGGGTGTACACTCCAAAGAACTCAAAACAGGTGTTCAAACAAAAACTTGTACGTGAATGTTCATAGAAGCACTATTCACAATAGTTAAAAGATAGAAACAACCCAAATATTCATCAACCGACAATGGATAAACAAAATATGGATTAACAAAATATTATTTAAATAAAGTAATGAAGTACTGATATATACTACAACATAGGTGAACCTTAACATTATGCTATGTAAAAGAGTCCAGATATAAAAGGCCATATTATATGATACATAGGTATGAAAAGGAATATTTTATTTTCATATATATGAAAAAGGAGTATGAGTCCACATATCTGAAATATTCATAATATGTAATTCCATAGTGACATAAAGCAGCTTATGGTTGTCAGGGGATAAGTGGGAAGCAACTGATTACGAGGCATGGATTTGCTTCTGGGATGATAAAAATGTTCTGGAATTAATGGTGGTGATGGTTGCACAACTTGCATATATACTAGATGCTACCAATAGAAAATTTTATGTGTACTTTTACCACACACAAAAAAAACAAACACGAAAATCCCAGAAGCAAGAAAAATAATGTCAAATTTTTAATAAAATAGTTACAGAAGCTAACTTCCTCAAACTGATAAAGGATATAAACTAGACACCTGTACTAATAATGTTAACTAATACAAGTCTTTCTACTACAGTTGGAAATACACAAGGATGTTCATGTTAATCCTACTACCAGCATTGGACCAGAAATCTTAGACAATGCAATATGACAAGAAACAAAGTCCTTTGGCTCTTTAACACTGTAAAGGTTTTCAGTG
The DNA here is from genome assembly GCA_963924515.1 of Vespertilio murinus. NCBI lineage: Eukaryota > Metazoa > Chordata > Mammalia > Chiroptera > Vespertilionidae > Vespertilio > Vespertilio murinus. Next base: position 21,595,607 of record OZ004714.1, on the reverse strand, counting down.
TCCTCTGTGTGAAGGTAATAATTAAAGCCTTGAGCATAGGCGAATCCCAAAGGAGATACTGAAATGGAAGAATAACAAGAGGTCAAGCTTTAATTTTGAAAAATTCCAGTGTATGAGAAAGTTGGGGCAGAAAATAAAGAATAAGAATCAGGAAGGAACAGGGGGGTTGGGGGGGGTAACCCTAGCATAATAATGTTACCATAGAAGCAAAGGTTAGCAATGGGGGGGATTTCAAGAAAGTCATACTTTTTTGTCTTTGTTTTTCAGAGAAGAAGGGAGAGGGAGACATAGAAACACCAATGATGATACAGAATCATTGATTGGCTACTTCCTGCATGTTTCCTACCAGGGATCCCAGCCATGTACTCTGATTGAGAATTGAACAATGACCTCCTGGTTCATAGATTGACACTCAAACACTGAGTCACACCTGACTAGGTTCAAGAAAGTTATAAATTATACTAGAGGCCCGATGCACAAAATTTGTGCATGGAGGGGAGGGGGCTCCCTCAGCTCAGCCTGAACCTTCTCCAATCTGGGACCCCTGGGGGGGGGGGATGTCCGACTGCAGTCGAACATCCTTCTTGCAATCTGGGATCATTGGCTCTTATCACTTGCCTGCCTACCAGTTGATCGCTGCCTAACCACTCCCCTGCCAGCCTGATGACCCCCAACTGCCCTCCACTGCTGGCCAGATTGCCTCTGCTTTGGCCCCCACCACCATGGCTTTGTCCAGAAGGAAGTTGGATGGCAGGAAGATGACCGGTCTCCTGGTCTAATTAGCATATTACCCTTTTATTAGTATAGATGGTCAGGATATAAATTCTATGGAGAGGTTAAAGAGAACAAACACTGAAAATGCCACTTACGTTGTCCAGGGGAGGCTTTTGGTGACCTTTGGGAAACCAGCCTTAGTGGAAGGAGTAGGAGCTGCCTTGAAGGTGAGCTGGGGGAAGGGGAAGCCATAGTGGAGATCATCCTTTGAAAAGCTGGGTAATGATTGGTAAACAGTGGAGATGCCTGGCTTGGCTTGTGTGGCAGGGGGTGGATGGGGGCTTCAGATCTATTAACCTTTACAAACTACTCCAAATATACTACGACTTAAGCAAAAGTAGTGCTGGCTCTTCAGAAAAGCCTCCAGCTCACTCTTCTAACAAGAACACATCATCAAATCACTCGTCTATTGAAATCCTGGCGCTACTGCTGTTGAGAAATAATTTAAATGGACTTGTTTAGGACGCCCATAGCATCTCCATCAGGCCACACGCTGAGCCCCGTACGGGTTCTGAATTATTTGCTGTGCTTGCTGATGAATCCAGCAGCACAGGGGCAGCTGGATTAAGGGGTAATAAAGCCCAAGCAAAAGCCAGTTGGAGGCAAGGCACAATTTCTAAAACTTCTCATTTTCATCTTTCTGTATGATCTGATCAAAACTGTCTGCAATGTGCATATTTTCTTTATTTTTCCGGCAACAGGAACATTCTTATTTTAATTAATAGATTAATTTATATTTCAAGTTGATCCATGTTTCCTATACAGTGCCACATCAACAGCCGGTCCTGATTCTTGTGACTGCTCCAATGAGGTGTTCTTATCTTTACAATTCATTTGTAATACTTTTGGTACAAATGTTCGTAGTGTATATGACTCCTAGAGAGCAGATTGTAATAATCTCTTTTGGTAAAGAAATACTGTGCCCCAGCTTATATTTACACAGTAGGTTTTTATTCTGTTTATTTTAAATATATATTTGGTATAGAATTCCGTAATGGATTCATAAGTAAAATTGCCCCAATTTCATGTCTCCTCAAGAAATGCAAAGAAATACATGCCTGTTTTCTTTGCTGACTTTATGCACGATTACTCTTGTGGAATGTTCTCTCCACCGTTCTCTTCCTTACGCCATTCATCCATAGATTCATATACATCCAGTTGAGCTCAAGTCATCCATCTTCCCAATGGTTTCTCTTACTTCCCCAAACCGTGTTGACCTTTCTCCTCTTCATGTATTTAACTTGCTTGTAAATTGTATTTTAATTTTCTGACACATGTGTTTGTGATGATGGCATTGGTGCTATTGCCTGCATTGGCCTGGGAGCTTCTTGAGAACAGAGATTCTGACTCACTCATCTTCATGGCCCCCATGACTAGCTCTTTGTCCAGAGCTTGGTTGCTCATGGTGTATTTGTTGAATTGGGTTGCATTGAGTCATGCTGATGAGGATACATGCAAAGCATTATGGGAACACAGAGGAAAGATAGGCCAGGTCTCAAATTCTCCAGGCATGGGGAAAGGGTTTTCTTGACAATAAGAAACAATAAGGCAAATAGATGGAGATAACAAAGACTTCACTAATAGGGGTCCAACAGAGGTTGCTAAGCAAGATATTGACATAATGAGAATTTTTTTTAAAAAAAAGCTAATGCTAGAACTCTAATGTAAACTATGGACTTTGGGTAAAAATGATCTGTCAATCATTGTAGGTTCATCAGCTGTAACAAATGTACCACTCTTGTGGGGATGTTAGTAATGGGGGAGGCTATGTATGTGTGGGAGCAGGGGGTATATGTGAAATCTCTGGATATTCTTCTCAATGTTGCTATGAACCTAAAACTGCTCTAAAGAATAAAGTCTTTTTTTTTTTTAAAAATGTAACACTAGCAGGGGTGGGTTTCTAATAGATAGCCTTTGTAAGATCATTTCCTTTATGCATTCCAGAAGTGAGAGGGCTAATTTTTTTTTTTATTGGGCATTGTGACTATCAGTTGTCATAGACCTACAAATCACATTGGGTCTAGGCATGGTCTTCTGAAAGAAGCCAGAACTGAAAAGGAAGACCTTAGAACGTCAGAAGTTTGAGCCTAGAAAAATAGACCTCATGTTTTTCAGGGAGAAGTATTAAAGTGGGCAAGCAGAGGGCCAGAAGGACAAGGCTGTATCCAGAAGCCACTGGCCAAGAGACAGCAGAGAATTGGAAAGCATGAGAACAAAGGCAAGAGTCTCCATGAAGTTGGGAGGTTCCTCAAGTGGCCAGAAACAGTTTATTTTAGGATTGCAGATGTGGGTGTTTAATGAATCTCTTTGTTGCTTTTAAGGGAATTCTTGAAAAAGCACTGTGGTGTGGACTTTAGAACAAATAATCTTCATTCCTAACACTTTCCCCACCATGTCTAGTTATATTCATTGGGTGTGTTTCCTAATGTCTCCAGTCCTCAGTCTCCTAATATGTAAAATGAGGATACTGTTAACTCACACAATGGCACGATTACTTAAAATGTAGACATTCAGTAAAATCCTTGAAAATAATACTAAAGCTGTTATCATTTTTAGTCTCCATTTAAAATTTTTGATTTTTCCCAAGGGAGGAAGATGTATTGGAGTCTCTTGTCTCTAGAGAATTGGCATGTTGCACACTTAGGAAAAGCTGTTCCTTTGCCAATATGTTTCCTAGGGTGGGTGGGTCACGGTTCTCACGCCACATCTTGTCTGTAGATGATACTGTGCTCCCCACTTGGGCTGCCTGAGGGAGGAGGCCTCCGCATAGTGTGCCTGTGGGAGGCCTGGCCTTTGGTTTTGTGTGTGCCCAGTGTCTGCTGAGGCTGCTTCTCTTTGTGGCTTGGCCTCTCTGCTTCCTACTCCACCTATGAGGAGCCACACTGTCTGTTGTAGGAGCCAAGCCTGTCTGCTACTGCTGGTTCCTGGGAACCAGCCACTTCCCTCTTCTGGGGAAGCACATCATCACAGCATGGATGACCGCCCCTGGGAAAGCCACCCCAGCCTGAAATAAGACAATTTCAAAGCAGCGGTATGGAGAGGCAAATTATGAACTGAACGTATTCTGGTGTGTCTACTGAGTGTGTCTTCCCAGCTCAGCCATGGTGGATGCCCCCAAGTGGGCAGAGAGAGTGAGAGGACCTCAGATCACCATGAAGTCCTCCAAAGAGCCAACTTATGGCCACAGATAATATCCACCCCATAGGTTTGCTATAATGATGCAGCGGTTCCTAGACTTAAAAACTACATGAATCATTAAACTTCATTATCATTTTGGGGTCTGATATCACATCAACATTATTTTTTTGTCAATAAGACACTAAAAACAGAACATACCCCAAATAAAACTTTCACTCTGATCATTACTTCATAAGAGAAAAGGGATTTTAATGCAAAAGGAAATCTAGAAAGAGAACAATATCAAAGTAAAGAATATTTTTAAAATGTTTGACAACTTTCAATGTCAATAATTATAGACTAGGTAATTTGGACCAAGCCTCCTGCTGAGAATAAGTAGAAGAGCTAAATGAATATATTAAAATACTTTTTTAAGGCATCAAAGAGACAAAGAGATGCTGCATAAACTACTGGTCCAGTATCCTAGAGAAGAAAGAAATCCACAAAAATGGTCCTGGCATTCAGGATCATTTTGGAATCTGGATGAAGTGGTTGAGAGGATGACCAGCACTTTCAACAGTCTCATGTGGCTAAGGGAACAAAGGTTGCAATTCCAATCTGTGAAAGTGGTTGGCTGACCACTACCCCTTTGGGTTGAGATCTTAAAAGGCTGCACCTTAGGAGTAAGAGTGAACTTCGGGCTCTTGAAGCCCAGCTTTGAATGGTATTAGTTATTGAAATTAGATCAAGGTAAGCCTGGATGGCTAGTGCTCCTATGCATCCATAACAAGTATGTGTAAATCCTCGCTAGGGGAAGATAAAAACCTTGGTCTCAAAATAATTGCACAGATAATTTTCCAAACACAACACGTGACTCAAGAAAAAATAACCAAGCACACATGGAGAAAAGACAACATGAACTAAAAACAGGAAAAACAATAGATAATAGAACAGATACACAGAGGCTCCAGATAATGGAATTCTCAAGCATATTCTTCTTAAAATAACTTATGTTTTATATTCAAAGAGAAAAGGACAAGATTTGAGAAATTGGGCAGAGATCTGGGAACTATAATACAGGACATAGAAGATTTGAAAAATAGTCAAATAGCCGAAACCTGTTTGACTCAATGGTAGAGCGTCGGCCTTCGGACTGAAGGGAAACCAGGTTCGATTCCGGTCAGGGGCATGTACATTGGTTGTGGGCACATCCCGAGTAGGGGGTGCGCAAGAGGCAGCTGATTGATGTTTCTCTCCGATCGATGTTTCTAAGGATCCCTCTCCCTCTCTGTAAAAAATCAATAAAATATATATATATATTAAAAAAAATAGTCAAATATAAAATCTAGAACTGCATAAAGCAATAACATAAATTGAGAATACACATGACAGTTTTTATAGAAGACACTAGAGACCCGGTGCATGAAATTCGTGCATGGAGGGGGCCCCTCAGCCAGGCCTGCACCCTCTTGCAATCCAGGACCGCTGACTCCTAACTTCTCACTTGCCTGCCTGCCTGCCTATAATAGAGTTGCTAATAGCAGCCTCATTGAGTTTTTGTGAAGATTGAATGGAAAAAAAATGTACTTAAAGGATCTGGCACTTGGTGGCTATTTGAAGCATCGTAGCAGCTCCTATTTTTTAAATGAATGTTATTATTTTGTGGAGCACTTGAGGAGTCACTTCACTCGGAGGTATTAAGAGCTGGCAGGCTGCAGCCATTCCGTCACAGCCCCTGGAAGGGTGGGTTATCCTGGGGAGACCTCCTCACGGGGTCAGGTAGAGTTCAGTGAACTCTCAGAGAAGCTTGATTTTAGACGCTCCGAGGTACATCCACTCATCTCCTCTCCACTCCCTCTGCCTGTTATTAAACTGGTAGTTTTTACAACATCAATAAAGAACTTTCCTACCCAATTACCCCAGACAATAGGCTGAAAAGCAGTTTCGACTATGAAAACTTCGTGTTGGGTTCATTCAGGTTGTTTTTGCTGCGTCAAATCCTCAGTGGAGTTCAAAAGTTCAGCTGAACCATGAACTTTGTAATTTCACAGCAGGCAGTTCTGCAAATATAGTGGGAAGCAAACACACACACACACACACACAGTTTAAGGCGGGCTTGTCATGTGGGCTGGGAACGGGTGCACGTGGAAGAGCCCCTCATTTACCGCACACGGTAGCGCCTCAAAAAGAAAGGGAAACAAAACCAACCCAACTGTTCTTCAGGTTCCCGGAGCTCCCAGGCTTCCGGGGGAAGGCACCTTTGTGAGTAATCATTAGTGGACAAACGAAAGCCAGCTAATCTTCTTAATAAATTGTCAGGTCTTGTATACCTCTTGGTTTCAGGGGTGGCTTTCTGCCTGTCTGGGACAGGCAGCATGTCAAAACAAAAGGGTCATGACTTTGTGTATTTGTTAAAGCTAGAATCCATGTTCTCACATAACCCGGGCTTGATCTGACCTGGGTACACAAGGGTAGGTGGAGCGAGAGTTTCACAGGAGTGAGATTAAAGCGGGGCTTTCACTTGTCTATTCACACACACACACACACACACACACACACGAGTTCAAGAACCCTCATTTTGTAAGCCTTGTGTTTGTGCAGCTTACATTCGGGAGCAAAGCAAACGAGATAACAAACTTCACTGGTTTGGGTGCCGTCCCGCTTGCTCCCAGGGAGCCCTCACTATCGTGGACCACGACTTCGCATTGCACCAACATTTCCTTCCTCCGTCACCGGGAGAGATGCTTCTCGTCGGTCCTTATGAGGCCGTTCAGAAACCTGAAGGGACGGCCGAGGCAGGCAGTTTGGGGTGAGGGGTCGGGGTGGCTGGAGCACGGTGCATTTCTATACAGCAGCTGCTCGTTCCCCGGTGCTTACCGAAGGGTTGGTCTATGGGGAGAGCTATGCTGGGGCACTTGTGGAAGCAGAGAGGAAGGGAAGGGGTGAGAAGGTCAAGTCCTGTGACAGATGGCTCCTCCTGAGTTACAGGGGACTGGCTTTGTGAAAGCAGGTCCCCTTTCCCCCGACTTTTATCTCAGAGGTGCCAGGAGTTGAGCTCTGGCCAGCCCAAGACACTTCTCTGAAAAATCATTCGGTGGACACGCTCCGATGAGTGGAGACTACCTTCCTGTCCTTACCTAGGCTTTTCCATGCAGGGATGTCTATTCGGGTCTGTCAAGAATCGGTGACACTTTCTGTGTCTGTTTTGTTTTTTTTCTCTCTCTCCCCCAGACATAAATCATCACAATAAATTTAGCGCCTCCAACTGAGAACCGCGATGATAAAGGGGGAGAGGGCGGAGTGGAGACTGCGAGTTGGTTGACCTAGTTAAAGGTGGTCCATCTTCCCGGGGTGGAAGGAAAAACAAGGGTCACCGCCTTTGTGGCTGAGTGAACGGGGCCACTCAGATTTTACGGCCCTGCTTCTGGCTGGCCTGCCCTCGGGTGGGGCTGGTGGTCCCCCGGGGAGGCCAGGACAGGAGGGGAGCTGGTGGCATTCTCTTAAAGGGCTCCTCACATAGGAACGGGGACGGGAGTCTTTGTCCATTCACAAAGTATTTGTGGAGGATGCACGTCAGGGGAACGAGGAGGGTTGGCCAGGCGGAGGTCGGCTGGGAAGAGGAGGTTTCTGTGGGGAGACTCTGGGAGGCGGAAGCAGGGGATGGGAGCAGAAGCCAGGTCTCCACTCCCGTCACGTCTGCCGAACGGTGAGACGGGGATTTGAGGTCTCCAGGGACAAAAGTGCACACGGCAGCGACTCCAGAATGAAAGGGAGGCTCGTGGGAAAACAGGAGAGAATCAAGGCAGCCGAGGGATCAGGCTGAGAAGGCCCGGATGGGCTGAATTCAGGGTGCGTCGGTGTAGCAGAGAGGAGGGTGACACGCAGGAGGAGATGGCCTTGCTCACTGTGCCTCTCTGCGCTGTTCCGGGGACCTCCCTGCCCATAGGAGCTCACGGGGACTTGGCATTTAGGATCCCTATCAGCTGTCCAAGGATCACCCTAACCAGCAGTTCTCGTCATGTACTCTGCATCAATACCTTTGTATATATTATCTCTAATCCTCAAGCCATCTTGCACGGTGTGTCATAGGGTCTGCAGCGAATGACTGAGGAAACAGAGGCCCAGCTAAAAGGTTGCTGGGATGGTCTGGGAGGCAACCCCTTCATGGGGGGGGGGGGGGGAGGGAGGGACCTCACTTGAGTCCTTGGGTGACGGGGACAGAACTGGCTGCCATTATGGATGGCCACGGGCCATCCTGCCTGGGTGCGCACTTCCATGCTCAGAGATGGATTTGAAAAGTCCCAGGCTGTCCTGGGGTGACATCCTCGGCCAGGAGGGTCCCAGCTTCCCTCCTGTAGCCACAATAGGGCAAGGTTTTGAACCTGGTCTTCTATCCAAACAGAACTTTGTAAAAAAAAATAAAAATAAAAAATATATATTTAAATGGATTCACTGAGTCCAGTTTAGTTTGTGATATATGTCAGTGATGAGAAAAACAAAAGATAAAACCAGCTTCTATTTGCTCTGTACTCTTCGGCTTCTACTCCATTCTCGGGGTCATTCACCCGCCACTGTGGTGCCCTAGGTGCCCAGGCACCAGGCTTGAGTCATGTGATCCATCCTCCACACCAGAGCGGACTGGATGTGACTGGATGTGACTGGATGTGGCTGGATGTAAGGGCTGCCATGTGAGGGACCTGCTGGAAAAAGAAGTGGAATCCTTTGGGAGGCTTGGATTTGGGAAACTGAGCAACAGTGAGTGTATGGGGGGAAAGGGGGTGGAAACTGAGGCTGAAAAGGCAGGATTTGGAGACGCTGAGAGAAAGGGGAAGCCGTTCTAGATCACGAGAACAGCAGGTTCAAACTCACAAAGGTGGCGGCCTCTCCGTCGCATTTGGGGGGGACAGTCAGGGGACCCCTTTGCCCAGAGTGGAAGGGTGATGCGGGGGAGGGATAGAAGACGGGGAGGAGGGCGTGGCCCACCTTGGAGGAGTGGGGCAGGCCCACGAGATGCCAGGGCAAGGCCTTTGGTCTGTAGATACTGAAAACTAAGTATGGGGAGGGAGGCAGGAAGCGTATTTCCAAAATATCAACCTCCCAGCAGTTTGCAGGAGGGAAGGAGGGACGTGAAGCTGGTAACTAATTAATGTCTGACAATAATCAGCTGTCATAATCACAGTTTGGTCTGCCTCTCACGCGAACACAAAGATGATCATTATGTGAATAACTCGTGTCTCCGCTGCCTCCCCTATTCTCAAGCTGATTGCCGGTTTCTACGCACTCGCCACGTATTATTTAGCGCTTCGCCCGCTCTCACAGTGCGCTTGTCCCCCTGTTTAGCGCTGGCAGCCTCTGCTTCATATAGTTATTTATGTGTCTGTCTCCGCCACGCTCGCACCTCCCCGAGGAATCCAAATCTTCAATTTGGGTCTGTTTCCTAGAGCATGCCTGGACTCAGATTACTGGAGCCAAGGAGATCTCTATCAGAGAAATAGCAACCCTGCCTCCTCGTTCCCGAACTTGGCTTCCAGGGTGGAATCTGTTATTAAATAAATAAGACATTGACCAAATCAAACAACGTTTAATGGCCCGAGAAAAAAATAATCCAATTCACACACACACACACACACACACACACACACACACAAGTGAGGAGAAGACCAGACATCTCAGCAGCCTGGCTCGCGGGGAAGTCGGAGCATGCTGGCTCCGCTGTGACTTCACAGTTGATCTTGCAAGACACCCGGGCCCTTTCCCGGGGAAGGTGGATGCCCGCCCTCCGGACTTAGCTCACGTGGAGAAGGAAGCGAGAGCTCGTCATTCCCTCCTCCAGTCAATGTGAACTGAACCTCACCGGGGCCAGGCGCTGTGCCGGGATGTACAGACCCGGAGAGCCTCTCTGAGCCCTTGGGGGCTGGGAAGGCAGATGGACCAACGAGTCCAGTGGGACTACCCCGGGGCCCCGCGGAGTTTTTAGGAAAGAGCCATCAGTGCTGCCGTTGGCGGAACGCTGGGGCCTGGAAGGCTTCCGAGGGGAGGTCAGTTTTGAACGAGGCCTTTGAGGATGAGGTCAGGTGACATGGAGGGAGGGGGAGAGCGTTTCAGGCAGGGGACCCTGCAGGACCAAAGACACAAAGGGTCTCGGGGCTTTCTAAGCAGGGCCGCCATTGACATTTGGGCCAGGACTTTTTAAAATATATATTTTTAAATATTATTGATTTTTTTTTACAGAGAGGAAGGGAGAGGGATAGAGAGAGAAACATCGATAGAGAGAGAAACATCCATCAGCCGCCTCCTGCACACCTCCTACTGGGGATGTGCCCACAACCAACGTACGTATCCTGGACCGGAATCGAACCTGGGGCCCTTCGGTCTGCAGGCCGATGCTCTATCCACTGAGCCAAGCAGGTTTCGGCATGCGCCAGGACTTTGAAAGGACACTGCCCAGCCCCTAACTACACGGCGCACATTTTACACGCCTTCCCTCCCTACCATCCCATAGTGACAACGAAAGCCTTCCAAACATTTCTGAAGGCCCAAGGGTGAGAGGCGTGTGTGTGTGTGTGTGTGTGTGTGTGTGTGTGTGTGTGTGTGCCACGCTGTAGGAGAACCACTTGAGAGCGAGCGAGCACCGCATTGTACATAGGCTGGATCGGAGGAAGGCGGGCCTCTTCCTTAGTGTGGGGAACCAGGTTGCATTCTGGACACGGGAACGATCTGGCCAGAGGGACCTGAGCTTGTAACCATCACCCTGACGTCAGGGTGAGGGGCAGATTGGAGCAGGCAGTGGCCGACAGGTCCGAAGTAGATTCCCTCCTTCCTTCTCCCCCATTATTTTGTTCTCCTTTTCTTTCTTTCTTGGGGGATCTAGTCTTACCTGCACACTACTTGTGAGTTCATTGCTCCCTGCTTTTCCTCGGCCGCTCACCTGGGAATGTCAAAGGATGGAGCCTCTTTCCCGTGAGCCGCCATGCTTCCGGAAAACCTGTTTTCTCAGGCGGCTGCAGCTGATGGCAGTGGCCGTGTCAAGGTCTTGTGTGTTGTCTCACCTTTGCGGCAGGAGGCAGGGGATGATCGCACCTGTTGTATGGATGAAGAAACGGAGGCTCAGAAGGCCAGATCTAAACGCCAGGCCTTTAACCACTCTCCTGTAGTTAGTGTCTGGGAAGTTTTGCTGGCATTTCACTATTTTTTTTTTTAAATATATATATATATATATTGATTTCAGATAGAAAGGGTGAGGGAGAGAGAGATAAAAGAATCAACGATGAGAGAGACTCATTGGTCGGCTGCCTCCTGCACACCGCCTCCTTGGGGATCTGCTGCTACCCAGGCATATGTCCTGACTGGGACTCGAACCCTGACCTCCTGGTTCATAGGTAGACACTCAACCACCGAGCCCTGCGAGCCAGGCTTCACCATTAACTAAAAAAACCAAAACAGGCAGCAGTGTGGTACCCAAGGAAATACCCGTCCCTGATAGACCAGGCTGGTTCCTCTGCCTCATTTTCTCTTTCCCGTCAGCTTTTCGAGACACTGAAAACGGCCCCGGGAAACCTCTGCAGGCTTCAGTTAGGGGCTTTTCTTGACCTAAGAGCCCTTCGGCCTTCCATGTCCCCTTCGGGGGAAAATTATTTTACTGAAAATCACACACTGCCCCCCCCCCCCCAACATCTTTAGCCAAGATGCTCTCATTTTCTCGGAGCCAGAATAAGCTGGCAGGGTGCTAGAGTCAACACGGGCTGGAACCCGAGCGCTTCCGCTGGCTGGGGAGGCCGAGCGCAGGCGGCCGCATCCCTCAGCTCAGCTCAGGCCTTCTCCCGGCGCTGATTTATGGCTCCCGTCTCTGGCCCTGGCTTTTCGCTAAGATTGCCTTCCAAGAGGCCTCCCGGGCTGATCCAACGTGGTCCATGTGCGTTTTCGCTCTGCCCGCTGTTGACGGAGAGCTTTGGGCCCACGCCCTGTCCCCACCCTCCCCGGAGCCCTATCTGCAGGAGCCATCTTCGGGCTGTCAGCACCCCAGATCTGCTCTCAGGCTGCCGGGGTGGCTCCCATCCAAAGCCACTTCCGCCCCGTCCCCTGCTCAGCAACCCGCTTCAGACTCTTTGAATCCTGACCCGGGTCTCCCAGGGCGCTCCCTGGTCCATTGCATCAGAGACCTGTCGTTGCAAGATGCAATAATGTTTTGTCAAGAGACCAGGGGAGCCATTTACTTTGGCTCCTCCGTATCGATTCAAGGAAATCTCTCCCCTCGCCTTTAAATGGTTCCTGGAGCCGGCGAGGGTTTGTGCGCTCAGACCTGCTTGCTGCCCAGGGCGAAGCCCCTTCCATCCGGCCCCCGCTGGATCGCCCTTCGCCAAGGTGGGAAGGCTCTCAAGCAAAATAGCTTCCCCGGGATGAGTGAAAGACTCCCTTTTAAGGATCGTTAATAAATAGCAGGCCTCCCTCTCGGGGTAATTTTTCATTTCAGAAGCCAAAGGACAGCCTGGCTTCTAAGACAAGCGAGCGGCACCGGGCCTTCGCCGGCCGCACGGAGGAGTCTCCATCCCCAGCCCCGGGCGCTGGCGTTCCCAGCTCGAGAGGAGCTTGTCTGTGCGCCTCGCGGACTCGCGCATAGTTCGCATTTTCCTGTCATTGCAATGTCACTCCGGCTGCACTGTCTGAAGCTAGTACTTTTATTTCTGACCTTTGCATTTTTCCCCCCTACTGGAAACTGCCTGGAGACAGTGAAGCTGGACTATACATTTTCATGAAAAACAAAATTATTTTTCTCCTCCGTTTCTCCAAATTGCAGGGCGTCTCATGCTGGTCTCAAGATGTGCTTGCCTCAGCAGCTGCCACTCAGTCCCTTTTCTTCAGGGTGGCGGGGAGGGCAGGCATGTGCGATTTGAAAGAATTCTCAAGATGATTCTGATAAGCTAGAGGCCCGGTACATGAATTCCTGGCGGGTAGGGTACTGCCCTGATTGGGCCCATTGGGGCCAGGTCAGCCAGGGGGAGTGGCGGTGGGAGGTTGGCTGGTCCCTCCTCTGATTGGTCCTGTTGGCCGCAGCATTGTCGTCATAGCAACTGGTGCTTCCAACCACTTGGCTTTTATATATATAGACCCATTGAAACTCTCAGGTCTAAATAGAGGCACAACAATTTGGCTGCTTTATCTAAACTCACAGGATGGAGGTTTCCATTCTGAGACCTCAATCAGACCATTTAATAGTTTCTATATGATCAAAATAGTTGAACTGGTTATGCATGGCTGTCTAAATATGGCTAGAGTTCAAGTTCTTCCGTCTTTCTGAGAGTCCGCTAAACTTTTTGCACAATTCCCACAGTTTCCATGGCGCTTAAATCCTTTGTGAAAACTTTGGCAAACTGTTGACCATTGGGACTGTCAGGTTCTTCATCTGTAAAGTGGAAGGGGTATGCACCGTGCGTGGCTGTGAGGACTAGAGGCAGGCTGTGCATTTGTCTAGCACAGTGCTGGGGATACGGTAGAGTACTTGGCAAATGACTGCTATAATCAAATCAGTGATTTTTAACCTTTTGCATTTCATGGCACAGGTCAACTACTAAAATTCTGTGGCACACCAAAAAATATATCATTTTGCCAATCTGACAAAAAAAAAATAGGTACAATTTTGATTCATTCACACTGGATGGCTATTGTTGTTTTGGCTGTTGTCATTTTTTTAATATGACAATCTAAAGGGGAAAGAGGTCAGTGCCCCTCCCTAACTAGTCAGGTACTGCACGTTTTAAAAATTTCGGTGGCTCCCTGGTTGAAATTATTGACCAAAATGATGATAGTGATATTTACTCCTGAGAGTAAAACAGCTTGATTTTTTTCTCCTTTCCAACACATCCTGATCTGCAAGTGTAAGATAAGCTGAGATTCCCAAAACAAGGGTGACAATCCATGATGTACTGAGATTCTACTACTGCCACGGTGTGGGGTTTGATGCCTTCATGTGCTTTTGTTAGTCCTCTGGTCCGTGCTCTGAGATGACACTGATAGTCCCATGTCACGGAAGACCACACCGAGTCTGAAGAGGCTACTGGTGATTCAGTCAGGGGTCTTGGTTGCAAGCAGCAGACTGATTGAAGCAGAGATGGAATTTATGGAATAGAATTCACTGTTGCCAGACCTTTCCCTAAGCAGGTATTTATTTGGTTCTGTATAAATATTTTAAAAATATATCTTATTGATTTTTTACAGAGAGGAAGGGAGAGGGATAGAGAGCGAGAAACATCAATGAGAGAGAAACATCAACCAGCTGCCTCCTGCACACCCCCTACTTGGATGTCCCCACAATCAATGTACATGCCCTTGACCAGAATCGAACCTGGGACCTTTCAGTCCGCAGACTGACACTCTATCCACTGAGCCAAACCGGTTTTGGCCTGTATAACTATTGGTGCTTATAATAAACTAGAGGCCCGGTGCACAAAATTTGTACACGGGGGTGGGGAGTGGGGGGTGTCCCTCAGCCCAGCCTGCACCCTCTCCAATCTGGGACCCCTCAAGTAATGTTCAACTGCCTGTTTAGGCCACTGGGATCTGGCCTAAATGGGCAGTCAGACATTCCTCTCACAATCCAGGACTGCTGGCTCCTAACCACTCACCTGCCTACCAGCCTGATCACCCCCTAACCACTCCCCTGCCAGCCTGATTGTTGCCTAACTGCTCCCCTGCTGGTCCAATTGCCCCTAATTGCCCTCCCTTGCTGGCCTGCTACCCCCCCCCCCCCACTAACCTCCCCTGCTAGCCTGATCACCCACAAGTGTCCCCCCCCCCTGCTGGCCATCTTGTGGTGGCCATCTTGTGGCAGCCATTTTATGTCTACTTGGTGGCAGCCATCTTTGACTATATGGGGCGGCCATCTTGTGTGTTGGAGTGACAGTCAATTTGCATATTACTCTTTTATTAGATAGGATAAAACACATGTTAAGAATGAAAACAAACAACCACCACACAACCACAAACCACTCCTTGGTACCCAAACACATGAGAGGGGCTGCAAGCTGAGGACCCCTGAGACCACAGTCTTTGAATCAAGGATTCATGGGATGCTTGGGTGGAAAGCATTCCTGAGCTGTTCTAACGCACCTCTTCCCTTCTGGAGGAGAGAAGGGGGGGACACAGTCAACTGTCACAGGTGGACTGTATCATGCAATAGCCTCAGCCTGCCCTAGAGTCTCAACTCAAACACGCCGAGGGGAAGAAGCACATTTCCTTCTGGAATGAAATCAAGTTAGCAGGTAGAACACATTGGGTACAACCTTTCTGGAGGGCAACTGGACAATTTTCAACAAGAGCTTCAAAAACATTTGCATCTTTGATTCACTAATTCGTCTTTTAGAAACTCAGCCTGGGGAAATGTGGAAAGAGAGTTTAGGTTTCAGGATGTTCATTTATAACAAGGTAATTTATGCTAGGAAAATACTGGTAGTGATTTTTTAAAAATGTACACCTACACTCACATATAGTCCTATAAAGGTCCAATTAAAAATATACCAATGCCAACTGTGAGGTTATCTCTGGGAAGAATTACAGTTGCTTTTTAAATGACCCCCGAACCCCACTTGGGACTTCCAGACCTTTCTACAATAATTTTATAATTAGAAAAATAGTTTGTATTACTTTTTTTAAAAAAATTCCTTCAGGTAACACCATCTTCAAAGAAACCAGGAATAAAGAAGTTCAACCAGTTTTCGGGGGTGGGGGGGAAGGGCCGTTCCATGCGTCCCTTGGGGCCATCTGGGTAGAGGGCAAATTAAAACCTGAAAGTTAAAAGTCAATCAGTTTGTCTTCATGGGCCCTCGGTGGGGAAAAACTTCAGTCATTTCCCTTGCCTGGCACTCTTGTGGTCAGAGGATGAAATCCAATCGTGGGGTCAGTTGGGTTTATACATTCCATGGCAAACCAATTTGGCCATTTCTCTGCATTTCCCAAAAGTTCTCTGACTTCCTAGACAGGAATTGTGAGCACAGGGAGACCTTTATGCTGGTTCCTGCGGCACATCTGGTTTGTAGCATTCGCCAGATGGGCTCCCTTTCATCTGGAGGGAGGGGCCGGAGGGGGCGCACACGCCTCTGTAGGTCCGAGGAACTTCCTCAGTGGAGGCTCTGGCTTTTTGGTGAAGTGTTTCAAGTTAAGGGGTAAGTAGATCACGTTGAAGTCACAGTGTCCTTTACATGTAGGAGAATGTGCCTTCTATTAGAGTTTGCCCACCCGACCTGTAGGTTCATCCCTTAGCCCAAAGACACATTAGTAGATTTTCCGACACCCTCTGCATTACATGCACACGTATTGAGCATCTATTATGTGCCCTGCGCTGTGCTCTGCACTGATGTATAGCAATGAATTAAGACAGATGTGGTTCCTGTACTCAGGGAACTCATTTTCACCAACAAGAGGGCGCACTGGGGTCGGACTGCTGACTTTCTACCCTCACTCGCTCCTGCCTGTGGTCTGGTCTATACTTAGCCTCTGACTGTACCAACCACTCCTTAGACATGCTGGATTGGAAACAAAGCCCTAGAAAGTACCCCTGCAAGGCCAGTGATAGTGAAAGAAAAGGACGAGGG
The DNA here is from genome assembly GCA_963924515.1 of Vespertilio murinus. Lineage (NCBI taxonomy): Eukaryota > Metazoa > Chordata > Mammalia > Chiroptera > Vespertilionidae > Vespertilio > Vespertilio murinus. The sequence continues at coordinate 21,579,132 of OZ004714.1, read as the reverse complement.
TGAGCGACTGGTGCATCCAGTGGCTGAGAAGAAAAGGTTAAGATGGTTGAGTGGCCAAGGGGAGGGGAACAAAAACAGGTAAGGGGCTGAAATGTAAGTGCCAGGGCAGCCATGTTGGGCTTTTGGTGAATCTGCAGCATGGATCACGTTCAATCACTTTCCAGGAATTTCTCATTGTGCTTTTGCCCGCTATCCTGTTCTTGGGGATTCTTTTTATTCTCCATTGCTTGCTGAAATTCTAGGGGAGAGAAAGCCTGCACCTACTCCCCTGCCCCTAGTTACCACCAAACTCCTCCTTTCTCTTACCCCCCCAACACCTGCATGTTCCTATTGAGGCACTTTCCTACACAACCAGCCCATCGCAGCCTAACCAGCGTCATTACAGCACATCTTTCTCTAGAAACCAGCAGCCAGAGGCCTGACCACTGCCACGCTCACAGTCCTCTGTACGTCAACACCATCTACAATGACTCCGAGACTTCGTGAGAGCTTAAAATGCCTTTTCAATGCTTAACGATAGACAAAACACTGCTTTGCAAAATTGTTGACTTTCATGTTTGATGGCATTCTTCAATTTTATTTTATTTTTTAAAGCTAATTTGTATAGGTTTTAGGTATAGAGCCTCTCAGGATTCGGGCAGAAAACAGAAATAATCCCCCAAAGGTTCAAATTAGGAGAATTTTGGGAAAGTGTATATGGTTGTCATCCGGGTTGGGGGGACCCACATGGTAAATTGAGGCACTAAAGACCAGCAACAGTGGGGAGTCATTACCAGCTTTGGGGTGGAAGGGGCACAAAGAGGAACTGGCGTTACTGGAGAGCTGGGGCCTTAGAAGAGAGAGCTGGTAGGGGCCAGAGTTTCCCAGGAAAGCAGCCTCCTTCTGGAATCAAATGCTTAAGCAGAATGGGAGCTGGGAAGAAACACCTCCGCCCACCTCCTGATCGCCATTGGCTACCCCTAACCAGAAATGAGGAGGCCAAAGGAGAGGTTAAGGCAGGCAGATAATGCAGTCCCTAGGGGTCTGCTTCCTAGGACACAGAGCGGGGCAGAAAATGGTAGAGAATGGATCAGGTGGGCCAGGGGTACACGGAATTCAGAGAATAACCAGCACAGGTACTAACTCTCTCTTTCATACCCAGAGTATGGAATTACTCAGCGCATTGTTTTCCATCACTCTTGCTAAATGTCATTTTATTGGTCCAACCTCCCAAGAGTTGTGGGTTGGTGTTTTGTTTTGTTTTTCCTCCCATAAATGCCTTCTGAAAGTCATGGCTGGTTTTCCCTGTAACATTACCATTTTTACTTATTAAAAATTATTATTTATTGGGTGATCACTATGTACCAGACACCATTGAAAAAGGTCTCATTTGCCCCCCACCCATCAATCCTATTCATAGGGATCATCCCACCTCCCATTTTTCCAATGAAATTCTAAATAATTCTTACCATTTGGACCAGTATTTATAATAACCACATGTGCTTTACTTTTTTGGTAAATCTCAATTTTGAGAGCCTGTCCTGGACAATTAAACCCAAAAGCCTCTCAAGGAGCTAACAGAAAGTTTACAGGTATTTTTCTGGACTAAAATTCAAGTTATTGGTGGATATGCAAATATAATAAAAGGCTAATATGTAAATCGACCAAACTGCAGAACAACTGGTCACTATGATGCACACTGACCACCAGGGGGCAGATGCTCAATGCAGGAGTGTCGGTGCACTCCCACAAGGGGAGCACTGCTCAGCGAGAAGCCAAGCTCAAGGCTGGCAAGCCCAGTGGTGGAGGCAGGAACCTCTCTGCCTTCGCAGCAGCGCTAAGGATGGCTGACTGACATGGGGTGCAGGCCTAAACTGAGGTCTCCCAGTCTGCAAGAGGGCACACTGGGCCTCTCAAGGGCAGTGTTTTTGGTTCTGTGACTATGGAAATCAAACAGCATTGTTGGCTTGTACTATAGCATAGCAATTAGAGCAGACACAGAGATAAAAGGGGGAAGGGGGGGGGTGCTTCAGGACCTTCCAGGAAAGACTGATGCTGAGACTTTCAGAAAGAAAGAAGTTAGCAGAGACTTGACACTCTGAGAACCAGGGAAGAATCACCATGAATATTAAAGATCTTGTGACCGTTAGCCATCTTTTGGGCTGAACAGTCTCAGTAATGTTAACATCTTATAGGCTCAGCAATGTGTCCGTATGCTTTGTAAAGACCACCCCCAGGGAGCTGCTGAACAGAGCTATATCAGTAGGTTTATATCCAGACCGGAGACCAAGTGGACCTGTTTGGTTATTAGGCGTTTTCATTTTCTTTATGTGATGCTGCTACCGTTGTGTGATAAGTGAATTAACTGGAGATTTTTAGGCTGAATGGATATTCATCTGTCCTATATAAACATTGGTGAAGTACCTCTCTGGGCTTTAGCTTTCCAGAACTGAAATTGCCCATGAATTAACTGTTTTGCTCATTACATTTGCCAAAAAGAAAGCAAGGCGGGCTGGTTGATGGTTATAACTTGAGGTGGGGGTGAGAATAGGGCTTCTTTTGAGATATGTCTCTCCCCAAATTAATGGATAATACAATTACAAAAAAAAGAAAGAAAGAAAAAAGAAAGAAAGAAAGGCAAGAAAATCATAGAAAATTATTAAATATTTAAATAACAAGTAATACAAGTTCCAAAGTTGTGGACCCCCAAAAATCAAATGTTTGTCGTGCCTGGGAAGTAACATGTATCCTCAAAAATACAATGGCTCTGGAAACTTCTTTTTGTGTTAATACTCAGAGCGATGCCCAAAAGAGTTGTGATCCAAACAGTCGAGGCCATGGTTCTCTGCAGACACAGCCTCAGACATTATTCACAAAGACTCTCTGTTTGGTTTTTGGCTTTGAAAACAAAGATGCTTCCATTAGTCTTGACCCATTGAGGAGAGAGATGGTCATCACCCTCCGTAGCCTCGTGCCAGCATCCAGCCCAGACAGTCTGTCTTGGGGAGTGGACCGTCATGACTCCTCTCTGTAAGCCGGCTGTTTGGAAGCCAGAGACCAAGAAACCAATATTTATGTTCTCATCAAAGTTAATATTAAGGATTAAGTAGCAATTCATTGGTCAAAGCCACACTATCCTAAAGGTGGGTTCTGGATTCCAAGCAAGTTCCATTTTCTTCCCTATCTGTGGTCTGGGTGCATATGTAGGAAAAAGGACAGAAAGCCAGGTTTGGGGTCCGTCTGAAGAAATGCTATGCAGATACAAATGTAGGGGTGATTAGAAGACCCGGCTTCCATTAAATAGGATTTGCTTTCTTCCAACTGGACATGCACAGGACTCCGTTTTTAAAAAAAAGTATTAACTTTTTTTTCCCCCTTTAAGCTTAGCCAGAGACCTCATGGAGGTCTAAACCCAAGCCAAGCTTGATCTGTTTTAATTCAACCACTGTTGATTTATGGCTTAGCAAAAAATGTCTGAGAATTTTTTTAAGCTAAAAAAAAAAATTGTTTTACCCTAACTTGACTCTCTCACATCTCAAATACAGCTGAAAGGATATTTCTTAGAATTTCAAAAGACATGGAAGGTAGTTTTGAAAGCGTCAAATCCCAGCGAGAAATCCTGAGATAGTTTATGTACAAGCAAAAGCAAACACATTGAAAGGCCAGGGACACTTTAAATATGTTCATTTGATTCCTCTTGAATAGAGACCAGAATAGAAACAACCCAAGGCCAAAGGGGAGCCATGGGGTGGGTTGGGGGCATTCTCAGAATTTGCACTGAAAAAAGGGCCACAGACATCCCCTGTCTTCTTTCTTTTATTTCCTCTGTCTTCTTACCGATCCCATTTCAAAACAAAACCCCCTCCAAAAAAAAAAATCCCTTTATTATCCAGAAGAAAACCACAGTGATGCATTTTTTAAAAAGTATGTTTAAGTACAAAAACCATTACGATGCGTTTTCTTTTCTTTTTAAAAAATATATTTTATTGATATTTTACAGAGAGGAAGGGAGAGGGATAGAAAGCTAGAAACATCGATGAGAGAGAAACATTGACCAGCTGCCTCCTGCACAACCCTTACTGGGGATGTGCCTGCAACCAATGTAGATGCCCTTGACAGGAATCAAACCCGGGACCACTCAGTCCGCAGACCGATGCTCTATCCACTGAGCCAAATTGGTTTCGGCACCATTTTCTTTTCTACCTGGGTCTTGAATGTATGTCATTTCACAATATGAACAGGAATTGGACTAGCTGCCAGCCATGAGAAGAAAACCAACACCAAAGCACTTGCCCATTCCAGCTCTAACATTTTGTGGGTCTAACTCAGTTCACAAGAAGCGAGTCTTCCTCTGCCCTCCTGGAGCACTCTTCCGGGGGGGGGGGGGGGGGGAGGGGAGAGGGGCATCATTTAACCACTCATTAGCTGTGGGTGTATAGTTTGCACTTTTTATTTTCCCTGTGTGAGCATCCCTCTTTCCCATCAGATTGTAAGCTCACTGAGACCAGAAAGCGATAATATATTTTGTCTTCTTTCCCACAGCTGTGACCTCTGACCTCCCTTCCAAGTTTTCACACATTAGCCCGATGACTGTCAGGGTGCCTGGCCTCACTAGAGCACACAGTAGGAACAAAGGTAAAGGTGTCTTTCTTCCCGGTGCCGAGGAAGAGGCAACCCTATAATTCCAGATAATTGCATTGTGCTCTTCTTCCTGAGGGATCTCTGAGAAGTAGGGGCCTTCTCTGCCATCAGGTATTTGTTCACTGTGTGTTTCTCTGCTAAGTGCATCTCCCCATGAAAAAAATTACTGCTTATACAACAGCTCTGCTCATGAATGTTAATGTACTTCCACTACTTAGATTGACTTGGCCAGACCTAGAATTACTGAGTTTACTTCTAATGCTTTAAATTCCTTTCATGGTTTTAGTTTTCCAACTCCGTGACTGCAGTTAACTCCTCAGAGGCCAAAGCCACATCTGTGCTGTGCATTAGCTTTCTTGCTTCAGACGTCATCCTGGTTCCGTACCAAGTATTGGACTGATGGGCAAGAAATAGAGCTGATCATGAAAACAAACAAAATAATGAACCAGAATTAATATTTGAATACAAAAAGTTTGATTTTTGGTATATGCCCTTTTTGCCCAAACATGATACCAGTCTGTGTAGGTGAATTTATAAGAACAAACTAGCAGACATTTATTGGCGATGTATATTATTCTGTGTACTGTACAAAGTACTTCGTAGGTATTATTTCATTTAATCTTCACAACAACTCTAGCTGTTGTTACTATTTGCAAGTAGGTGCAATTGCTTCTGAACTTGTGCCTCCAGTAGTCAGTATAATTCATTTAGTCTTTACACGAGTTTATGATGTTTTCGTGTCTTGTACGATGTGAAGATTTTGTAGTAGCTATTATATATCTCACCTGTGTTTGTTATATTAGTTGTTGTAAGAAGAAAGTTCCAAAAACCAGTTGCTTAAAGAGCAAAAATGTTGACCTCTCTCCCATGGAAAGCCCAGGAGGAAAGTTTCAGGTTGACTGGTGGCTGTATTCCACATGGTCATTCAGGGACTTAGGTTCCTTCTGTATTTTTCCCCCGCCAGCTCCTAGTATGGCCTAATGTTAAAGGCATCAGACCAGAAGTGGAATATACATTTCGACTTGTTTTGGAGAAAACTTGGTGGCACGGACACACTTAACTTCAAAGGAGGCTGAGGAATGTATCTGGTGGGCAGCCAGGTATCTAGCCACAGTTCTTACTATGAAAGGAGGGATGAATGGAATGCAGTGAGTGGCTCACTATGACCACCACAGTCTTCAATAAATAGAGTGTAAAACAATTGGAGAGCTAAGCCGATGTGTTATTCACACTTGTTCCTACCGCAGGGTTAAACACCTGCCACAGAAATAACAAATACTCGACTCACGTGCCAGTACTCCCTACTCAGGACTTCATGGCAGACATCACTAATCAACCATGCCAATCTTCCTGCAGAACCTGGATATGCGCTCAGAATCCTTTGCAACATGGTGCCCCTGGAAGCCACTGGCAGTAAGTGGGAATTGATGCAAACTTAGCATTCCATTAACCCTTCCTGATTGTAGGTATTTAAATCCTATATAATAATCCTATATAATAAAAGGCTAAGATGCAAATAGACTCAATGGCAGAACAACCAGAGCAACTGAACAATTGTTCGCTATGAAGTGCACTGACCTCCAGGGGGCATGTGCAGAACATGGTGGGTGTTAGCTGTGGTGGGATGGTGGAGCAGGTGAGTGAGGGTGTCAGACCAAGGCTGGGCGTTGGTCGCTGTCATTGGGTGAGCCTCCGGTGGTTACTCGAAATCCTTTGCTTCAGTGCACTGTGGTCCTGCCCAGCACTTGCACCTGCAGCTGGCGTTGGCCCTGCTCACACCCATTGCTGGTGTCAGAGCCACCACTTACACCACTGCCAGCATTGACCCTACTCACACCTGCAGCCAGCGCCAGAGCTGCCACTTGTACCCACTGTTGGTGCCCATTGCCGGTCCTGATTGCTCAGTGCCATCAGTGAGTGTGAGCAGCAACTGCCAGCCCCAATCACCCCTGAGGGCTTCTCCACCTCAACCTGCTCCTGAGGGGTGATCGGGGCAGCAGCTGTGCTCACACCCACTGCTGGCACCGGCCCCAATCAGTCAGTGAGTGGGGCTGGTGCAGTCAGTGCGTGGGAGCTGCAGTGGCAGCGGGAGGAGGGCTGCCAGCAGATAGGGGATTAGGGGCTGCAGTGGGAGGGGCTGGGCAGGGGTATAGAGGATGGGTGGAGATGCATCCCTGTGCCTACCGCAGCCTCACAGCCCACATATCCTTTCCAGGTACATAAATTCATGCACTGGGCCCCTAGTATTGAATAAATGGGAGAAAGAACCATCGTGTTGTGTTTTTTTTTCCTTTATTACCACAGAAACAGCTATGTTGGTTGCTGTGGTGATTTCAAAATATGTCTGCAAATTCTTTGATGGGATATATATATATATATATATATATATATATATATATATAATTTACCTGCAGTAAAAGTATAGAAGATAACATACAAAAGTCAACTATGCTGTCTCTTGGGAGGGGGAAGTGTAGTTAGGTTTTAGCTTTAGTTTGCTACTTACCTGAGAATTCATGTTAGGGAGAAACTGCTATCTTTATTTCCCAAGTTGTGAGAATGACACATTGGTTTATCATTATAAATGTTTTAAAGGACGAGAGAGAACAGACAGGAAAGGGCACCTTTCTGAGAATCAAAAGAGCTGGTTCAATCCCAACTATGCCCCTGATTGACTGTGATCTTGGGCAAACTGCCACCTCCCTGGGCCCCTGCTGATTGGCTAAAAGAGCGGGATTGAGGTGAGCTCTAACTAATAGGAAGGCTGACAGCCACCGTTTACCTGGGACTTGCTAAGTGGCTGGCTCTCTGCAAGATGCTTCACTTCCCAGGGGTTCTCAAACTTCAGTGGGCATGAAACTCATCTGCAGGGCTTTGCAGAACAGGTTGCTGGGTCCACCCCCAGCATCTCTGACTCAGTGGGTGGAGTGGAGGCCTGATCATTTGCATTTCTAACAAGTTGCCAGGTAACGCTGATGCTTCTGATCCGGGGAGCACACTCTGAAGACCACTGACTTTGACTCCCGAGGCAGCATTTAAGATTTACAAAAGCTCTGGTTGCTATTATATTCCCAGTTGTTTAGATGGGGAAGCAGAGGCTCCGAGAGCTCACCCAGATAGTCAGACCTACTATTTGGACCCAAGACGTTTGGACCAGAGCTCTTGCTTTGACCACAGAGCATACTATCTTCTGAGGTTCCCTCCCGGCTTCAACTCCCTACGCGTCTAGTTTATAAACAACAAAACCCAGACACCCAAAACCAAACCACAGCTCTTCAGAAAACCCCAAGAAAAACCTGAGCATGTGCAGCTTTTGCCTGTGGGGTTAGTGGGCTCCAAACCCAAGAGCCACCCCCCACCCCCACCCCCGCAGAGGGAAAGCGATAGACTGGGGAGCCACCTGGACTGAGGGTCTCACCAACGGGCTGCAGCCTCATTAAGGCACCCCCACAACTGCCTTGAACTTTTCTTTCCCTTTTCCTACCGTTCAATGGGTCTTAATCCCGTCATTTGGGTGGCAAAAAATAAGGAAAGTGGAAATGAGTTTTCTTCAATGTTGACTTTTCTTTCAAATTCATGACAATGTGGCATCCCCAGGCATGGCTATTTTCTTCCCTCTCGCCCTAGCGTGAATTCTCAAGTAAGTAGCAAACGATTTCGAATGCATGCCAAATACAGTGGACGGCTGCCAGGAGAGAAGTGAAAATAAACCAGTGACAGGAAGTGTCACGGTTCATGGAAAGGGCAGCGAGGGTATCGTGGAGCCGGCCGGACACTCTGCGTCCACATGCTGAAAGAGTTACCCCCGCCGACTGGGCAGCCACAAATCTCCCAGTAATTCATTAAGCAAGGGGAAACGCTCCCAGAAACACTTGTCTCTCCTCCCAACACCCTTTTGTCTTTTAATTTCCAAACTGCGGGTTCATTCCTATGTCAAGCAGGCCTGGGTGAGCCTCTCTGAACAACCCCCTCCCCGATAAGCACACTGCAGCGACCGAATGCTTTCACGCTAAGCGTTTTAACAGGCCGAGGAGGTTTCCAAGCCTTTGCATCACAGATGGATATATGATCCGTGTGAACTACAAAGTAGCACCAAAAACAGCATGAGGGGTGGTGGAAACAAAAGCGAATCCCGGGGAACTTTGCTCAGGAAAGGGATTACACAGATAGAAGGGGAAGGATAGGGATAAAAAAATATATATATATATATATATATATATATATATATATATATATATATATATATTAAAAGTTAGTCACAAGATAAAATAAGATGAGAGTAGAGGTGAAGCACATGAATGAATGCAAATGTGGGCTTCATTCACCTTTTTAAAAAATGGTTTTCAATGTAGCTAACAAAGCAAAATCTGACATACTGGTCTACGCAATAGTGACACCTGAGACAAGAGATCGCAAAACGTTAACAATGAAAGGATAGGCGAAGGTATTAATGCAAATGCAAATTAAAACTTAAAAGCAGAGTTGCCATCTTGATAACTGACAAGATGAAATTCAAACCAAGGAGTATTAAAGAAGACAAAGAAAGAGATGATAAGATGCTAGAGGCAATAATTCATAATGAATGTATAACCATTATTAATACACTATAGGCCTGGTGCATGAATTTCTTGCATGTGTGTGTGTGGGGGGGGTCCCCTCAGCCCAGCCTGCACCCTCTCACAATCCAGGACCACTGGCTCTTAACTGCTCACCTGCCTGCCTGCCTGATTACCCCTAACCACCTCTGCCTTGGCCCCCACAGCTGCAGCTTCCTCTGGAAGGATGTCCAGAATGATGTCTGGAAGGTCATTCGGCTGTCTGGTCTAATTAGCACGTTATGCTTTTGTTGCACAAAGCATTGTTGCACAAAGATTCCTGTAATAGGCCTTCCTTCTCCTGGTTGCCAGCACCAGTTTTCCTCCATCACCCAGGACCCAGGCTGCAGCGGAGCCAAGTCTTCAGCCTTCAGGCTTCAGTGGAGCCAAGCCTTCAGCCTTCAGGCTTGGCTCCAGCCGCATCTAAGCCTTCAGTCTTCAGTCTTGCTCCCTGCTTGCATATGCAAATTAACAGGTCATTTTGATGGGTCAATTTGCATACTCACTCCTGATTGGCTGGAGGGTGTCACAGAGGTATAGTCAATTTGAATCTTTCTCTTTTATTAGTGTAGATTATTATAGATATGCGCCTTACAATAGAAGATGCAGGGGAAATAGACACAAACCTAATATTTGGTGATTTTAATTCACATCTCTCATCCAAGACAGATCAAGTGGAAATAAAGATATCAGGGGATTGAAATACATAACTAATAATGTAGCTTCTGTAGATCTAAATCCCAATACTTCTTCTCAAGTAACCATACCTTGGGCCACAAAGAAACCCTCAATAAACTCCAGAGATCAGAGAGAATACATTCTGATCACAATACAATAAAATCAATAATTATTAACAAATAGGAAAGCACAATGAACACTCCACTTAAAACATAAAAGCAACAACAAACATTAATATGCAGGTGTCAGTCAGTGGTAGAAGTGCAACATGCCATTACAGAATTTCTTGAAAATAATGATAATAAAAACACAAATAGCTCTATGGTCTTCAGCTAATAGTGGGAAAATTTTAGCATGAAATATCTATGTCGATAAAAATGAAAATAAATGAGTAATTTACTACATTCAAAAAGCTGTAAATAAACAATAAAGTAAGCTGAAAGAACCTAAAAGAAAGGAATCATTAAGATGAAAACAGAAATTAATGAGTTATAAATAGAAAAAGAGAGGCCCTAGCTGAGTTGGCTCAGTGGATAGAGCATTGCACTGAGGGCTGAAGTATCCCAGGTTCGATTCTGCTCAAGGGCATGTACCTCTGTTGCAAGCTTGATCCCTGGTACTGGTTGGGGCATGTGCAGGAGGCAACCAATCGATGTTTTTCTCTCTCTCTCTCCTACCCTTTCACTCTCTCTAAAAATCAAGGGGAAAATATTCTCAATGAGGATTAAAAAACACACAAAAGGCAACAACAACAAAATGAAAAAGAGTACAACTAATAAATAAACTCAGAAATAATCAACAAGAAATATACAAACCACCAACTAAATTAATTAAGAAAATTAATGACAAAAAGCATAGACACACTAAATTAAAAATAGTAGCAGTGGTGGGTGGGAAAAACCATCAAAGCAGAGGAAATGTAAAATAAAAGCACGAGACTTGGTGTTTTTCAGATTCTATGCAAAAATACTTTAAAACCTAGACAACTGGATAATTTTCTAGAAAATAAAAACTTGCTTAAGTTGATCCCGGTAGAGACAGGTAGTCCTAACAGATCAATTACCATAGGAGAGATAAAGTAATTAAAGGTCTCCAGTACACAAAAGCACCAGGCCCAAATGGTTTCATGGAAGAACTCTACCAAACCTTTAAAAATCAGATAACCTCAATGTTACTTAAGAGCAAAGAAAAAGAAGAAAAACTTCAGATAATATGACCATTAATAAGAACAATAACTTCAGCTGAAATCGGTTTGGCTCAGTGGTAGAGCATCGGTCTGAGGACTGAAAGGTTCCGGGTTCGATTCCGGGCAAGGGCATGTACCTTGGTTGTGGGCACATCCCCAGTAGGGGGTGTGCAAGAGGCAGCTGGTCGATGTTTCTCTCTCATCAACGTTTCTAGCTCTCTATCTCTCTCCCTTCCTCTCTGTAAAATATCAATAATATATATATATTTTTAAAAAGAACAATAACTTCAGTGGACTGAAACTTATGTTTATTCCCATGGATTTAAAATATAGATACCAATGGGTAATGATATTAAAACAAAACAATAAAACTTGCTTGTCACCTTTGGAGGATATTAGAGATCTTTATTTTGAAAGTTGGCCATAAAAGAGAAAGGATCAAGCATTTATCTTTCTTTTCTTATCTGGACTGAATATTGCGACAAAAGTTCATTTCTCTTTATAGAAAGGATCCAGCTAAAACATGAAACATACTGACTGACACTTTTTAGAATATCACTATGTTTGTGACCACTAACAAAAATTCATGGACCTGATCTATGATTATTAAAAGCTGCTCACTTCTTCACAGGACAGATCAAGAGATATTACGTGTCTTCCAATGGAAGCCCACTGCACCATAATGCGCTCTTGGCATACAATCAAGCCTGAATCTGACCAAGCCTCTAGAACTAATATCCAGAGGAACATGTGAATTGCATCCACAGGGATGCAATCAGCAAAACCCAAACTATAGGGACTCTATAGGACAAGTGATTCGATTTCTTAAACAACTAAATTGCAAGGGGTAAAAGGGGATGGTGGGGGAATCTATAGATTAAAAGAGCTTGAAGAAACATTAACCAATCCAACACATGGATGCAATTTGGATCCTGACTCCAACAAACTATGTATGATTTATGTGACAATTTGGGGAAATTTGGACACTGACTGGTAATATGATATGAAACACTGTTAGTTTTTCAAGGTGAGATATTAGTATTAAAACTCTAAAAAAGAGAGAAAAATCCATCTATTTCAGAGACACATTCTGAGATATTTAACGATGAAATGACATGATGTCTGGAGTTTTCTCCAAGAGATTGAAGGGAAGAGGGGAGAGAATTAAATGAGGCTATGCAGGAAACTAGACCGGACAGGAGTTGGTGTTGGAGGAAACTGGGTGACAGAACATGGAGGCTCACTATACCATCCTTTTTACTTTTGTATATTTGAAATTCTACAAAGTAAAATGTTGGGGTTTTTAAAAAATATATTTTATTGATTTTTTTACAGAGAAGAAGGAAGAGGGATAAAGAACTAGAAACGTCGAAGAGAGAGAAACATCGACCAGCTGCCTCTTGCACACCCCCTACCGGGAATGTGCCCACAGCCAAGGTACATGCCCCTGACTGGAATCGAACCCGGGACTCTTCAATCCTCAGGCTGACGCTTTATCCACTGAGCTAAACTGGTTTCGGCTGTTGTTTTTTTTTTTTTTTTAATTTTTTATTGTTCCTAATTCTGGGTGATTGTTATTTTCCCCTTATACTTTGCTGTCTTTTCCAAAATGTTCACACTGATAGTGATTTACTTTAAATAAATGGGAAACTATCTTATTTCTTGGAGGGTTGGGGGGTCCCTGCCCTGTGATGCCCCTAGGAGAGGTAGAAACGAGAGGGCCAATCAGAAGCTCAGCCTGACCCAGGGGGCACTTATGCAGCAGGACTTGGGTGTCAGGCCCATGATGGTAGGAGATTTAGACCGAGGCCAAAATTCCATGTGACCTGAACCAAAATGGAGAAGGGGACAAAAAGGAGGAAGGGAATTTGGAGACTGGGTTGGGGTGGGGGGGAGAGGGAGGAGATGTGGACACACAAAAAAGGACAGTATGCCCTAGAACAGCGATCTTCAACTTGTGTACCACAATAATTTTTAAAGCACGCAATACCTGACGAGTCAGGGACACTGACCTCTTTTCCCTGAGATTGTCAAATAAAAAAAAATGACGAAAGTCAACACAACAACAGGTGTCCGGTGTAAATGAAACAGAAGTATGCTTTTTTGGGGGGTCAGATTGGCAAGAAATTTTTTTTTGGGGGGGATGCTGCAGAATTTTGGTCATTCGTTTACGTGTACCGTGAGGTGAAAGAGGTTGAAAATAGGCTGCCCTAGAACCATCTGCAGTTGGAGTGCTGTGGGCTAGAGCAGCCATGTGGGCAAACATCCTGGTTACACAGACTGGGGCTTCCCGGAGTGGAGTCTGTGGGCTACCAGCTCTTTGGGATATTAACTAGGTATTATATGAGAAAAGGGTTCCATGGCAAAATTAGTGTGGGAAGAAATATTATACTGGTTTTCATTTCTGACAGCAAGAACACTGAATATGAATAATATGGACTCTGCATCTTCAAGAAGAGTAAATAGTAATCTGTACTCATCAGCTTGGCTGGGACCACAGAAACTTTTTTTTCAGGAGCGTCACGCAGGATGCATTCAGAGAAATGCCGAACGAGGCAATGGATCAGCCCATTGGGAAGAAACCCACCCAGCTGGTGGACGCATTCCATAATAGCATTGGAAAGTTCCTCATTTACATAATCACTATATATATATATATATATATATATATATATATATATATATATATATGCTTCCCAGGTCTTCCCTCTGTTGCTAGCATATTGGACGTGCCTGGTTTGTGAAACCTTTCTTGATGTTCATGCCATTTCTTGGAAATGACTGATGAAATCCTCGACATTGGTTACACAGCTGCTAGCAAAGCCTTATGTAAACTAATGAGGCTACAGGCCGAGGGCCACCTTTGGACATGTCACCCACCTCTCTCAACCCCAGCCTCCCCCCACAGGGGTCGGTCCTCTCTCACGAAGTGTTTGTGCGAGAGGCAGAGGCTGGAGTCACGCTGCCACAAACCAAGGAAGGCCAAGAAGCCAGGACGAGGCTAGAAAGGTTCCTCCCTAGAGCCTTCCAGAGCATGGCTCTGCGGACACCTTCCCTTTGGACTCTATCGCCTCCGGACCTGTGAGAGGGTAATTTGTTGCTGTAAACCACCCAGTTTGTGGAACTTCGTTTGGGCAGCCCTAGGACACTAATCCACCCCAGGAGGTGTACAGCCCCCCACAGCTCTCCGGCTGCTTGCAAAGAGCCTTCAGGAAGAACAGACAGAGTGCAGGTCCTGGAGGTGGTTGTGGTCAGTGGTCGGAAACCATCCCAGCTGTAGTGAGCTCAGGGCTAGAACATGGAGCAGGACAGTATGAGGGAGAGGCGTTATGTCACAGATAAGTGCACGACGTTAGAAGTCAGGGTCAAACCTCTGCTCTACCACAAGGTTAAGACTTTGGGCAAGTTGCACAGGCTCTGTGAGACTCAGTTCTCTCCATCGGTATCAGTGGGCATGGGATCCTACCTCACAGACACGTGGTGAGTACCAGTGCGTTCATTTTATAAAGCATCCAGCATGGTGCCAGGCACATGTCGCCATTCAGTGAACGTCACCTGCTATTATTAAGTAGAAAGCGTGCAGGCTTTGGAGTCAGACAGACTTCAGCTTCAATTTCAGCCTTGTAGCTGCCTGACCTTGAGCAAGCTACTTATTTGAATTTCAATTTTTTCCATGAAGGTAATAACACTACGTGCGAAACGGCCGCTCTAGGAAACATCAAAAGGCCGTCCTAGAGGTGTCATTCAAAGCCCCCCCTCGCCCAGGGCTATGAAGTTCCAGGGATTTCTGAAACGCAGAGCCTCTCCCTGTCTCCGCGGGGAGACCACGGAGCCCCGAGCGAATGTGTCCTCTTGACCTTGCTTTCTGAGGCTCATGTTTCACCTTCTGCCTCCGGTATCTTGTCTCTACCACCCCCCCCCCCCCAACCGCTCCACCCACCATCACCCTGTCTCTGCCTTGCGCTCACAAAGCCCACAGACCCGACGGCGTGACGCGTGGAGCCTGGGCCGCAGCCCGGGCCGGCTGCCTGGCGGGCATTCCTGTGAGTCAGGAGAGGAAGCTCAGACGCCTGCCCGTGCCTTTGTGTCTGAGCTGGAAACGTGGCCTCTGCCTGTGGAAACCCTGGCGGCAGCCCCGTGGAAAGGAGCCCGAGACTGTTTCGGTGGGCGAAGTGGGT
Organism: Vespertilio murinus; assembly: GCA_963924515.1. Classification (NCBI taxonomy): domain Eukaryota; kingdom Metazoa; phylum Chordata; class Mammalia; order Chiroptera; family Vespertilionidae; genus Vespertilio; species Vespertilio murinus. The sequence goes on along the minus strand of OZ004714.1, from coordinate 21,563,875 downwards.
CGGCTCCTTCTCTTGCTCCTTGGCACACAGACAGTGAGCTGGTGGAGGAGGGGTTGACTGGAATGACATTGGCTGTGACACCTTTCCACTCCCCATCTCACTCTAGGCTAGCAGTACATCCAGTCCTCGGGGGGAGAGAAGAGGGAGGGAAGGGGCACAGGGTGGGCAGAGGGGAGGATAGCCCCCCAGCAGTTCCCTGGATACGCCCATAGGCTCTAGTCCCCACTGTCCAATATGGTAGCCACCAGCTGGAGGCTGCCATGGAACACTGGAAATGTGGCTAGTGCCACGGAAGACCCAAGCCCTACATTTTATTTCATTTTAATTTAAAAACAGATGCTCGATTCCGTTATTGGAAAAATTTTTTTAAAAAATATGTTTGGAACAGCTTAGGTATGTGGATCATACCTTTCACTTTTTACAACTATAAATTTTTATGAAATCGAAAAACAGATTAAATTTTCCAACGAAAGTTGAGCGTTCAAATGGAGATGTGCCGTAAATGCAAAATACACACCGGACTTTGAAGACCTCGCATGGGAAGAGAATGTAGAGTAAGCAATCGTGATTTTAAAAATGTTGACTACTTAGTGAGATGCTAATATTTTGGCTATGTTGGGTAAAATAAAGATGTATTATTAAAATGTGTTATTTCTGCCTACTTCTTTTGAAGCTTTTTTAATGTGGCGACTAGGAAATTTAACATCATGAGTGCAGGTCGCATCAAATTTCTCCTGGACAGGGCTGGACTGGGTGCGTAGAAGCATGAAACATGAGATCAGAGGAGGCCTCTGGCATCATCTGGAGCTTTCTCTCATTTTCAAGGTGAGAATCTAACACGCAGAGTGTTTGCATGGCTTCCCCACGAACGAGAACCCAGACCTCTCCACCCCTGGCCAAGACTGCACAGCAGCTGAGGCGTCACGTGTAAGCCAAGGCACGTGAAACAAGATGGCGGATTGAAAGTATTGCATTATATGATGACAATATGTCCCCCGAGGAGAGAAGAATGGTCCTCCCAGGAGCAGGCGTCTCACTCCAGGAAGGAGCCTGAGGTATCCGGGTTACAGAAGGAAGAAGGTGATGTTGGGGAAGAGGAGTTTCTGCCCCTCTGAGTAATCTCAGGGGACACTTTCTGGTTCTGGGATGCTCCTCAGAAAAGGGCCAACATAGGAGCAAACACTGATTCACATTTGAAATAACTTACAATATTGTCATCATATAATGCTAATCATGTACTTTCGATCCGCCATCTTGTTTCACGTGCCTTGGCAGAGAGGCCGTCCTATTGCTTCTTCTCCTCTGCTTCTTTCCTGGTTTCTCCTCCTTTTCTCCTTGCCCATTTCCTCACTTTTGAGGGGGCAAAGACATCTGTATGATTCCAGGTGGGAAGATGGGGTGGCTGTGGACACGGTCACAGAGAGGGCTGGGGGTGTTGGTCGTCTGGTCTGAGGGTCTTTGCAGGTTTGGCCTCGCCTCTACAGTGGGCTGTGTGCATGGCTGCAACCGTGGGGGTGTGGTTGCGTATCTAATAGTGTGAGCCGAGTGTGGTGTGGCCGTGGCAGTGCCTCCGAGGTTGGAGGTGTCCACCCAGTGCCTGGGTGAGTGGGGAATGGACAGGAGTGAGGAGGCAATTTTGAACGTTTTTGGAGACCTATGGGGAATTTGGAAGATTGAGATTATAGTGTGAGGTTGAACCTCACAGATTACAGCTGTGGGTGTGGCTGTGTGGGCCCCTAAAGTACAATGTTCTGTGAGCTCTTTCTGTCAGGACTCGGAGCATTTCCTGTTGGCACCAAAGCATTGCAAGAAATTGCAGTGAAATTATTATCTAGTAGCTCCCTTCCCCCTTCCTCCTCTCCTGCCCTCCTCCCTCCACCCCTCCCTGCCCTCCTCTCCCACCCCTCACTGCTTCCCTTCTTTTTGTCTCTGTGTTTCCTCAAATTTACAGAGCTCTTGCTTTGTGCCAGGCACTGCATTGGGATTATTTGTCACTTGTCTTTTCTTCCCATAAATGAACCCCTTAAATTGCCATGACAGTGGACCTCCTCTTCAGCAACTTCTTCCTGAAAGGTTCTTCATGGTGGGGATTGGGTCTTGCTCTGCCAGTAACTTGAGGTGACCATGCTGTGCCCTGTCCCCATGGTGGCTTCTCTGCCCTGTAACTCACGGTGACCTTGCTCTGCCCTGCAACTCACGGTGGCCTTGCTCTGCCCTGCAACTCACAGAGGCTGGCACTCTGCCCCTGCCAGTACGTCCTTGTTGATGACGATATGCCGTGGTGCCTCCTCTCCAAGAAGAGGGGAATGTGTGAGAGGCCTGGGGGGAGGGCGTGACCGAGTGGCTTGTTGGGTGGGGACAGAGCAGCTGGCCAGGCAGGGGGTTGGAGCCTGATGGCTTATGGCCCTGCTGTGTGTTCTCCTGAGGGCCCGTCGCAGACCCTGGAGATGCCCAGCCAGGTCATGTGTGACCTGAGCCGGCCCTGAGGCCCTGGGTACGGCTTGCTTGTCTCCATCACAGGAATGCCGGCCCAGGCCTAGGCAGCCTGGCTGGCTGCAGGCTCTCCCGTGGGTCTCCGCACCCACCTGTGGGCCCGGGTCCCAGAGAGGATGCCAGGACCTGGCAGAGACCCCTCCTCCAGCCTGAGGGCCAGCAGCCACGGACTGTCACCCTGTTGCTGACGTCCTTAAGGGGGCTCCCAGGTGCACAGGGGTCTCAGGACGTAGTGGTGATGGCCACCTGGAACCCTGGCTGTCCCCCCCTCCCGGGCTGTGCCCAGCCCAGCTCATTGCCCACACCTGCGACCTCACTGGCACAGCTGCCGTGGTCCTCACAGATGGGTTTGAGAAGCAAAAGCAATTGCTGTCTTTAAAAAAATTCCTCTTACAAACCTGGAGCCTGGACCCCCCATTTGTTGCTCAGCTCCATTTTCATACAGCAAGTTGGAGAGAGAGAGGGAATGTCATGGATTTGAAATGCCAAGAGACTCGGTGCCGCGGAGGCCTTGGGAGATCCGCAGTGCCACCCTGACCTCCGCGTGAACCTGGCGAACTGGTCCTGACCCTCTCTGAGCCCCAGGTTTCCTATCTGCCCAAGGAGAACATCTTCTCAGCCACTGCGCCGGGCTGGCGCGGAGGCGGAGCGAACCAGGCGATGTGAATGGAGTTTGCAAAAAAAGAACAAAAGGGAGGAAGGAGACAAGTGTTGCCTTGGCCCTTCCTGTAAACCAGGAAGTTCGTGGACTGGAACCGAATTTGGAGCCGGGCTTTGGAGACTGGCGGGCTCCCTGACCCCCACCGACCTCCTTGGCCTGAACTCCGTGGCTTGTCTTTCCTCTTGATGAGATCCCCAAGGGAGCAGCCTAGCCACCCTGGGGACTTTTGTGCTGAAATAGCAATAGTGCGCAGATGACTCCTGGGAGCCAGAGTCCCGGACTCCAAGTCACTACTCCCCGTGTGACTTGGGCGGGACCCCCAAACCCTCAGGGCTTTCTGATCACAAGTATAGACCCTGAATGTCCACGGCCCCCAGACACCTCCCAGCGTTCCCAACGCCTAAATACGAAAGCAGGTGCTTTAATTTGACATTCATCATTCTTATATTATGGCCTCAGTTTACCTTTTCCATTCTTAAACTGCTGCTCTTCCCAACCCTGGACTTGCTTTGTGCTCCCCTGGAAAGAGCCCTGCACTCTCCCCCTCTACACTCTGTGTAGTGCACCCGAGGGGCCCGGAGCAGTGCCCGCTGCAGACTCCGTGCTCTGTGAAGTGAAGCTTTGATTATTTCTGTCTGGAGGGCCATGCTTGGTCTCAGTACCTGCGGCGTCCACATTGCATGAGCCATGCAGACATCTAGGCAAACATGTAAAAACCAGACTCTACCAATCAAACACATGTAGATTGTGGGACACTGAGCAAGATAATTGGCCTGGATTCTTCAAAGATATCAACGGCAGGGCAGACAATAAAGAAAAAAGATGGGGAAGAGTGTTCTAGATTTATGGAGACATTCCAGACTACATTGACAACCAAATGCAACATGTACCCTTGAGTGATTCCTTCCTGAATTAAAAAAAAAATAGGTGTAAAGAATACTATTGGGACAATTACAAGAATTGTCCAAGGCGAAGGGTGGTGTGTGGGAATGACTGTTGAGTTCACCCAACACGGTCAGCCTGTTGGTGGCAGAGTTGGGACTAGAACCCCACCCACTGCTTTTCAGCTTATGGCTGCCATGCCAGGGGAGCTTGAGGCTCACAAGGATGCCTGAAACTCTCGGGGTGCCCTGAGTTATGGGTGACTTTTGGATGTTTCCCCTTATCCCAAGGGGACCCTATTTGATGTCGCATTCCAAGTCCCCGACTTCCCTCTGAACTTGAACCTTCTAGAGAAATGAGAAAGGAGAACAAAACCACTGGACATCAACATCCAACTTCCTGCCAAATGCCACACTCGAATTCATTTCTGATCTACTTATGCGAACAGATTTAAGAAAATCCTAATGTTACTAAAAGCTTTTCAAATTAACTTCCTATCAAAATAATAATTGAACACCGTTTAAGAAGTCAAGTAATGCTAACAAGCCTAAAACTTTAAAAAGCACCAACCCAGTGAATCTTGTTTAATGCTGAGCCAAGTGGTGTACTATTATGAGGTTTTTTTTTCTTGTATAATTTTTTTTTTTTAGTGTCCTGGGACTAATTACTGCCCACTTTTTTTCTTTGTTTAGATTTCTTTGAACCTTTGGCTAAGTCTTCCCACATCCTCTAATACAGCAGAAGTGTTTCTCAGTACAACTTTTCCCGTTAGGAACACTGTCAGCTAGTCTCCCAGTTGCGTATTTTCCCAGAGATGGCGCTCCGGGAGGCATCGCTTCTCTCACACTTTCCTAGGACCCGTGGCTCTCCAGGCCTCCTGGCCACAGTTAAGGGAACCAGGAAAGCTTAGAAGCTATCTTCATGCTACCTTGAGTCTTTGGCTCCACACCCTTGTCCGGCCACCTTCCCTTCCCTGTCTCCTTGAAAAAAAAACACACCATGCCAGCATTGAACTGTCTACCGAAAAGCAGTGTGGGGCGGAGGGAGGAGGCATGCTATTATACTTTGCCTATAGGCCCATGGTTGGCAAACTGTGGCTCGAGAGGCACATGCGGCTCTTTGTCCCCTCGAGTGTGGCTCTTCCACAAAATACCACAGCCTGGGCAAGTCTATTTTGAAGAAGTGGCGTTAGAAGAAGTTTCAGTTTTAAAAAAGTTGGCTCTCAAAAGAAATTTCAGTCGTTGTACTGTTGATATTTGGCTCTGTTGACTGATGAGTTTGCCGACCACTGGCCTGGGCCCTACAGATGCTTTGATCTGACACTGTGACTGGATGGAAGATCTTAGGCATACATTGTGTGGAATTTGGGTCTGCTAGTTGCTGAAGTAAATGTCATGGTATCCCCTGCATTTACTCACACCATCCCATTTTACGGTAACTCGAAAGATTCAATTACTTAGGAGGAAACAGATTCTTCCCAGCACCCCACAAAATCTTGTCGTTGCATTCAGAGCCGTACTAATAAGTGGCTGGTGTCAAGATTGGAAGGACGTCCTCGGCCCCTGAAGATCAACTCCACCTGAAAAAGGCTGCCTGGATTTCCACATTGCTGCTCTAACCCCTGCTGCCTGCTGTTGAAACACATGCTTCTCTAGAGGGTTCACGCTTTAAGTCACACTCGGGTTTTTGCTTTAGAAAGAATGCGTAGTAACTGTTTTCTAGAGAGGAGGTGGGTGGAGGGGAGTGGCTCTCCCACAGGGCCACAGCTGCCATTAGAATGGCCCTCCATCCATGGGCTTGCCAGTGGAGGGCAGTGCCACGGGGAGGGCACCTGGGAGGGGAGGCGCACCTGCAGGAACAGTGGGCCCCCAGCTGCTCTTTGTCCTCATCCCGCACCCACATTTCTCACACCCAACTCAAAGGTCCCCACCTGGCTTTCTTTGATAGAAAGGTCTACCATAAAGTAGACCTAGAAAGAGCTTTATTCCTTCTTCTGTGCCATTAGCATGACCCATGAAAGTGAGGAGCCCAGTTTGAGCTGACTCACGCCCAGAAGAGTAGGAAGGAGGCCTTACAGGGACGCCAGCACCACCCTGTGGCACCCTGATAACACAGGTGTCGGTCCTGCTGCCCCGAGCTGCTGCTCAGACTGTGGGTCACGGCTGGACCAGAAGCTGATGCCTGCAATTGTGGGGCACCAGGGCCTGCTGGGCTTCTCTCAGATGTCTAATTAGCCCAGACAGGAGGCCGGTCCTCCAACCCAAACACAGCCTTCTATAAAGAGGAGGATTCAGCCCTAACTGGTTTGGCTCAGTGGATAGAGCATTGGCCTGTGGACTAAAGGGACTGGGTTTGATTTCGGTCAAGGGCACATGCCCGATTGTGGGCTGAATCCCAAGTAGAGGGTGTGCAGGAGGCAGCTAACCAATGATTCACTCTTATCATTGAGGTTTCTCTCCCTCTCCCTCTCTCTCCCTCTGCCTCTTCCTTTCTCTCTCCCTCTCCTTTTCCCTCTCCCTCTCCCTTCCTCTCTGAAGTCAAATATATATACAGGACCTTGAAAACCCAACTTGCCTCAGTAGTGAATGAACCTTTCTTGAATCCCGAGGCAAGTTGGGTTTTCAAGGTCCTACATGGCCCCTGTTCTATGCTATTGTCTTCATCTCTGCTTTCCCCCTTTCTCTCTTTAAGTCCTTTCTTGTCTCCCTTCATTTCTCTGTCTCTCATGTTCTCCATACATAGCTTTCCTTTCCCAAATCAAAGAAGCATTAAAACAATAGACAAACCCCAGTACGGAAAGGTCTGGGCTGGAGGACTTGCATTAGCACTACAGATGTGTATGTGTTTGTCTTATGATAGTTCTGTGTCACGTGGAGGAGGAAAGGTCCTGATCCGTTTTCCTAGCAGGATGTGGCACTTACTGCCCTCTCAGCAACTGAAAGCCTTTTTTGAGTTTGCCCTGAATTAGCAACATGGGTCTTTGCCCTCCGAGTTCTAAAACCTTGAACTTGTTCTCAATATGTATTAAGAGCTTAGTTGAACCTGACTGTAGATCAAGTTGATAGTACAACCATGCAGAGGAAAACAAAAGAACCGATCCAAGGAGCTTGTGAACACAGCTCTCTTACTGTACATGCTTGGTGGGATGCAGGCCAGAGACTGCCAAACTGCACACATCTCCCCCTTCAGTGGGTTGTGGTCAGTAGTGATGGTGGTGAGGTAATGCCTAAGCTATTTTGAGTATATTGTGGTAAATGAGTAAATAGATTGGTATTTGGGGGAACTGGGATTTTACTGTGGGAGAAGGGAGATATGGAATGGGGGAAGGAGAGGTCATTGGATGGGAGTTAGAAGTATCAGTACAAATGTACACCTTAAAAATAGATTTGTGTTTCTTAGTTCTGTTCTTAGTTCTATTACCAAAGGCCTAAAAGCACTGACACGCCCATGATAATGAGCTCTACACGGCACCAGAGTTCCTTGGAGAAATGGCTAATTCCAGGATGAAGAGAGAAAGTGCAAGCTGGGTCTGGAATGCCTTGTTATGCCAAAAAGTACTCAAAATAAGGAAGTGTTCCAAACTGAGGAAATATAAAAAATACGTAGGAGTCTCATTGAAGGAGATTACATCGGTTAGACTGGGTCAATGGGAGCATCAAAAAGAAGAGTGAACGTCATAAATAAATAAAATCAAATAAAAAATACCAACTTGCCTATTGAAACATCAAAATAATAATAATAAAGTATAGACTCAAATGGGAAAGTTCTTTTTAATAAAATAAAGCCACCTAAGAAATGTAAAAAGAATGACAATATTAAGAAATCATCATTGCCCTGGCCGGTTTGGCTCAGTGGATAGAACGTTGGCCAGCAGACTCAAGGGTCCCAGGTTCAATTCTGGTCAGGGGCATGTGCCTTGGTTGCGGGCACATACCTAGTGGGGAGTGTGCATGAGGCAGCTGATCAATGTTTCTACCTCATCCATGTTTCTAACTCTTTATCCCTCTCCTTTCCTCTCTGTGAGAAATCAATAAAATATATTTTTTAAAAAAGAAATCATTTTCTAACCACCATTCAATTACTGAGGTGAGTGAAAGTGCAATGGATGCCCAACCACTGGATAAAACCATTAGGGCACTGGATAGTCACAGTCTTGAAATACCATCTTACAGATGTCCATTCATTCAGAAAAAGAATGATCAAACTCAACATCACCTAACATGACACAAACTGAACACATCGCTTTCCGATTTGAGGCATTGTAGAAGACACAAATCACTCTGAGGCACTCCTGCCAAAATGTGGAACTTGAACCTAATTATGCAGAAACCATCAGACAGACCTAAATTTAAGGGATATTCTACCACATAACTTGTATGTTTAAAAAATATCACTATCATAAAAGACAGAAAAATATGGAGGATTCTCTATTAGATGATAGATAGTACTGTATTGATATTACAGTTTCTGATTCTGATAGTTTTATCATGTTCATGTAACTCATTGTCTCTGTTCTTTGGAAGTAAATGCAGACATACCTCACTAGTAAGTGTTATGAAATCTGCAACCTACTCCCAAATATTTTTGGGAGAGGGAAAAAAGTATCTATGCATAGAGAATGGAAGATGAAAGAAAACAACTCAGAGCAAATATGATAAACAGCTGAATTTTCTAGACAAAGAGAGTATAGATGCACTTTGTACTCACTATATTCAACTTGGCTATAGGTTTGAAAATTCTCAAAATAAAAGTTTGGGGCCGAAACCGGTTTGGCTCAGTGGATAGAGCGTCTGTCTGCAGATTGAAGGGTCCTGGGTTTGATTCCGGTCAAGGGCATGTACATTGGTTGCGGGCACATCCCCGGTAGGGGGTGTGCAAGAGGCAGCTGACCAATGTTTCTCTCTCATCGACGTTTCTGGCTCTCTGTCTCTCTCCCTTCCTCTCTGTAAAATATCAATAAAATATACTTAAAAATAAAAGTTTGGGGAAAAGCCAGCTTACAGCTAGAAGCAAATGCACGGAGGCTTGTTCAACACAACCCACTCGATCCTGTTGCACTCACGTTTGAGTCGTGGTCCCTGTGGAGAGCCTCTGACAGCCTCACTTTCTGGGAGCAGAAAAAGGAAAAAGTTTCCTACCTTCTAGATGATCCGTCCTGACCACTAGCTGCCTCAGGTTGAGATCTCTCACCCCCTTGGGACCTGGTGGGGTGAGGAAACTCACCCTGAATGGCTGAGCTCCAGCCCCTGCCCTGAAGAGGCTATTTCTGTCTCCTTTAAAACGAGTTCTTATAAGTCAGACCGCCATTACGCAGAGTGTGGCATTCCCACAGGAATATTCCAGAATTCTAAGATAAGGTTCAGGCAAGTGTCTCACGAGCCTCGCTGCTCATCTGGATCACCCCCAGGGCTTGCTAAACCACAGACTGCTGGGCCCTGCCACCCAACTTTCTGACTCCGTCAGAGGAAGGGCACCCTAGAATCCGTATTTTTAGAGAAATGCCCGGGTACATCTCATTTCGAAAGGGGGATGGAAACCTCAGGACAGGTGATGTTTAAGGAACTTTCCCAGGGTAGGTGCATCTCGACTTAAAAATAGGCAATAAAAATAAAGACACGCGTCAGAAACAGGAAGAAACGTCTTTTTGGCCAGTGGAGCCCTCCGACGGTAAATCTCTTCTGTCCGATTCAGTCTGCGATGCAAGTAATCCTGACTGCATTGGAGTGGGTTCAACCTTCGGGCCACAGCTTGGGTCTTGAAGTTGGAAAGGCCCTTCCAAATGTCGCAGACGCCGCCGCCAGTGTTTGGATCGGGAATGTGGTCTGGGTGCCTTCCAGGCAGGGCCTGCCGTGCCAGGATGGCGGGCTCTGGGCAGGGCCGGCCCCCGTCCCCCTGGCCTCGGAGAGCTTTGTCTCTGCCATGTGGGAAGGAAACTGTCTCGCTCTGGAAATACAGCAAAGCACTGGCTGGGTCCCTGAACGCTGGGAGTCTGGAACCAGGGATGATTAGCCCTCAAAAGAAATTACAGACTGTCCCGTCCCCTCTCTGTGCATTTTAGAAGCTAAGATCCAAGCTCTGTCCCCTGGCTGGGAAGTGCCAGAGATGGCTCTCTCTACCAGTGACCCAGAGTCCGGGCGTGCTACGGTGTACCCCTCAGTCTCTCCAGATTATTGGTCCAAACACCACCCATTTTTAGGCATACCGTGAAAAGAATGAAAATCAAGCATTGGGTAAAATAGGAGCTGGTGAGAACTAACTCAGGAAATTTAGACTACATTCTTGATATAGCTAATAAATTTTGGAATTTTTCCCTCCTTTGTGTCTTACTTGGATCTTTCCCCCCCAAATTAATGCTTTCAGTGTCTGCTTGTCCTTAAAAGGTAACAATGTTTAGGACTCCATGATTATTAAATGATTTCTCTTGCTATCAGGTTTTGCCTGATTTGGGTAAACTAAATATTAAAAAACATAAAACAAAGCAAAAAAACCCAAACACCTCATATATAAAATCTTTTACTAAAATTATTAACTTGCAGCTCCATTTAAATATGGATGTTTAAAATTTATGAATGAGATATTTATGTGCTGGTACTAGGGATATGGCAGTGAAGGAAAATATTAAATTTCTAAAAGCACTTCCCTCTTGGAAATTATCATTCAGTGAATAAAATAGTAGAGGTGAATCCAATTGGCAATTTGCATTGATAGCCTAAATAAATATAAGTTTAAATGTTAACCATCAAACACAATAATGTTATGTGAAAAAAATGCTACATATAATACATTTTCTCAATCTTAAACAATTCTGGGTAATTTACTATACACTATATAAGTTATTGTATATATTTGCATGTCTTTGCAGCTTTTAAAACACTAGAACAAAAAGATGACCTGTTCAAGTCTCAATTTCCTAGAAACTTTACTTCGCTTAATAGGGTTTCCAGGATTTAAAAAAAAAAATTAGTGCTATTTTCTTTGGGCCAAACTCTGATGGGGCAGTACACACTTGTCCTCAGAGTTTGGAGAACTCTATTCACGATCCTTTCGGTGGCAAAGAACAGAGACTTGAGTGTGCTCGGGAAAAGGGATCTTACTTGGAGAACCCCAACAGAAAACAGAAAACCTGTGGACCAGAGACCACAGCCAGACATCACTGGGATGGGGATGGGACACCCCAGAGCCATCAGAAACAGGGGTTTATCTCTAAAAAGTAGGTTCTCTCTCTCTCCTCTCTAATGGCTTCTCAGCTTTCCTTAGGGCTTCTGCTCTTCCTCCCTCCTCTCCTAGGCTCTCTCTGTGTGGTTTCAATTTCTCCTCTTCCACAAATCTCACCTTGCACACGGGCCATCATGGCCTCTCCCATCTCAGTTCTGCTGGGCTTCTCCATTGAACCACTGCTCCCTGGCAATTTCCCTCGGAGGTTTAGTTTAAATTCTCAAGGGAGGAACCTGGCTTGTCTGACTCATTTTTAAAAAATATATTTTATTGATATTTTACAGAGAGGAAGGGAGAGAGATAGAGAGCTAGAAACGTCGATGAGAGAGAAACATCAACCAGCTGCCTCTTGCATACCCTCTACCGGGGATGTGCCCACAACCAATGTACATGCCCTTGACCGGAATCGAACCCGGGACTTTTCAGTCCACAGACCAACGCTCTACCACTGAGCCAAACCGGTTTCGGCCTGGCTCATTTTAAAGCCAGGCCATAGAAGGTATAGGTTGCTGGCCAGCTTATGGATGGTCTCCTCATAGGATCACATGTCACTCCTGATCGATTTGGAGGTGGCCGGAGTCAGATGGTCTAGAAATGACCAATGGGACCGCAGCACCTGTAAATGAGAATTACACCCTGGACGCCCACGTGGGTGCAAAAGGAGACGGACTACCTAGTATTCCAGGAGAACCAGGAGGGCCAGTTCCATGTGCTTTTCATCAGGTGGGGCTCCATTCAGCAGGTTTCTGAAGCAGCAATTAACAAGGCCTGAGCTTGACCGTGAAGCTGGGTAGGCAAGAAGGTGAGTGTGTAGACTTTGGAGTCTCACAGAAACTTCCAGAGCTGCATGATTTGTATACGCCTCCGCTTCCTCATCGGTAAACTACGACAATCAGTAGCACGCAGACGATAGCTATTTCTCAGGGCTGCTAGAAGGGTAAAATACCATGTTATCGGCAAAGGGGCAATGTTAGCTATTTTTAAAACAAACTACAATCCTTGTCACCAGATATTTGTCCATGACCACTGACATTACCATGCAATATTTGTTTTTTTGCGACTTGGACCTGCATTTCCTGACCGCAGCAATGAGCGGAAATTGGGAGAGAAGGAGAATGCTTCCAATACTTCTTTTGAAGTTACTTTTTCTTTCTTGAATTCTCTTTCATCTGGGCTCAAAGCTTCTATTCTGGGGCTGAGGGCTGAAACCTCTGGGAAAGACAAGGCTTGAATAAAAATTCAGACAGGTTTAAATGACTGATATAAAAGCTTTTTTTCTCTGTGAGAAATGTTTTCGGTGGTAAAGACAGAAAAATATTGGCTGCTTAAAGGAAATAAAAAATCAATGAAAACAGGTCAAGGAAGCCAAGGACCAAGCCGCCACTTTTTCTTAAGACCCGTTTGACCTCAGTGTTTCTCAAACGGTGCTCTGTTCAGTTCCATGACCTCGATCAGACATTCAGAACGGGAACCAGTTCTGAAAAGTCCCGCGGCCAAGAAAACGTCCTCACTTCAGCTGGCCCACTCCAGTACGTCCTCACAACGTATTGCCCACAGAACTCCTTTTCAGAACAGATTCCATCAGCCTCCCGAGGAACCAGGACATTCTGCACCACAGCTCATCAAGGAAGGGCGGGCCTAACTCCTCTGTCTTCTCACCTTGACTTACCGTGGTACATTGGACAAATAAGGTCATTGTCTTCAAGTGAGCGGAGGGTTGGCCCTTGAGACAGTGGGCTTTAGCTTGGCTCTGTTAGCTGTGAGGAATAAAGTGAGAGTCAGAGGCTGGGTTCCAGGAAAGCAGAATTTGCTTCTGAATGAGAAATTTTTTTTAAAAAAATTGCCTTATTTTTGAAGAGGCGTTAGAAGCGTATGGTGCAAAATGCAAAATGTATTAAATAGCGAGTGAAGGTCAGCAGAAACCTTACCCAGTGCTAGTGGCATAACCATTTGGAAAAAGTGACCATTGACAGACTCCATGACCTAGCCATTCACCTTGTAGGATACGCCCCAGAGAAATGCTTGTACATATGTCCCAGGAGATTATACCAGAATGTTCTAGCTCTCTATCTCTCTCCCTTCCTCTCTGTAAAATATCAATAAAATATATATTAAAAAATTTTTTTTAAAAGGAGCAAGAGAATAACAGACATGACATTTAAGAAAGCGATGCTTGGGGGAGGAGACATGCACGAACAGGCAGGAGGATTCCCACTGGGCCTTCAGGGAGCTGAGAATGTTCTGGCGGCCAGGTATACGCCCTGGCGGGGTTGTTTGGTATTTCCTTTTAATCATACTACATAACTTGCATCTATGTTGCACATACCCTTTTGTAGAAAAACCTATAATGAAATTTCCATACAAAATGTACAAGAAGGCAGATAGTAAGAGTAGGACTCATAGCCAAAACCGGTTTGGCTCAGTGGTAGAGTGTCAGTCTGAGGACTGAAAGATTCCGATTCCGGTCAAGGGCATGTACATTGGTTGTGGGCACATGCCCGGTAGGGGGTGTGCAAGAGGCAGCTGGTCGATGTTTCTCTCTCATCAACATTCCCAGCTCTCTAGCTCTCTCCCTTCTTCTCTGTAAAATATCAATAATATATATATATATATATATATATATATATATATATATATATATATTTTAAAAAGAGTAGGACTCGCTCCCTTTGCCCTGGTGTCCATCAAAGAGTCCGCGTGTCTACCGTGATGACAGGTGTGTGCATATCCAGCAGTGACTGTGTGGCCTTCTCACTATCTCGCACAAACCTAGTATGCTTTGGAGCACTTTCCAGACCCGTGCACAGAGTCCACGGCTGTGTCCATGACCGAGAGTCCTGTCCTATTGGGGAAGAATGTATGTTCCGGAGTCAAGCTGCCCTCGGTGAGCCTGTGGGGTGCTTCCTCTGCTGCCCCCAGACCTGTGAAGCAGAAAGGCCACCTTGTCTAAAAGAGCACCCCCCCTGTCACCCTCTCTCTGCACCTTGCATTGTTTTTCTTCCCAGCACAACCCGGGGCAGCATGTACTAGTACATATTGTTGTTCATTGTTCATCTCTCCCAACAGGAATCAAACTCCATAACAGCAAAAACTTTATTCTACTGCCACAGGGGGTGCTTTGTAGCAGGCACACAATAAATATTAGTTGCAGAAACCGGTTTGGCTCAGTGGATAGAGCGTCGGTCTGCGGACTGAAAGGTCCCAGGTTCGATTCCCGTCAAGGGCATGTACATTGGTTGCGGGCACATCCCCAGTAGGGGGTGTGCAGGAGGCAGCTGGTCGATGTTTCTCTCTCATCGACGTTTCTAGCTCTCTATCCCTCTCCCTTCCTCTCTGTGGAAAAATCAATAAAATATATTTTTGAAATAAAATAAATAAATATTAGTTGTATGGTTGAGTGAATGAATGAATGATGAATGAATACTTGAGTTGAAATTCCAGCTCCATCATGCACTGGCTGTAAGATCTCGGGCAAGTTACTAAATCTCTCTTTGCCTCAGCTCTCTCAACTGCACAAGAGTATAATAGCCAGAAAGATGAAAGATATTCAGAAAACTTAGAACGAGGCCTGGCACCTTGTTACACTCAGTGTAGGTTGGCTCTTACTGGCAGGGTACCCCAGTGTAGGGATGTGCCACCTTTTGTTCAGCTGGCCTTCTCTTTGGATTGCTTCCAAATAGAACTGCGATGTAGAGCTTTGTGCCTAACGCCATTTTTCATACAGGCCAGGATCTTTTGGGTGAACTTCTAGAAGTGGTATTTCTGGATCCAAGAGTACATGCATTTTATTTATTATTTTTTTTTTTTTGAGAGACGTCAATTTGAAGAGACAAGTCGCGATGAGCGGAACTGGACCACCCTGGGAGGTGGTGTTCCCTGATGCCAGACGCTTACTTGGTGATATAGTATTAAGATAAGATATATATGAACCTTATATAAGTATATAGAATTGATATTGTATTAAGATAAGATATATATGAACCTTATATAAGTATATAGAATCTAAAATAAGTTGTAATTGTGTGAAAGCATTATAAAATGGAGTAAAGGCCTGAAACCTAGCATGTAAGCTTGAGTGGTGACAGGGCGAAGCACGGACTGCTCACAGACCGAAGACCTGGGGGCACCGCTGGCTGCGAACTACAGATAAGGACAGAAGGTCCACTACACCCTGGAATATGGACAGGCCAGCCCTGAACATACTGCGAACTACAGATAAAGACAGAAGGCCCACTACACCCGGGAATAAGGACAGGCCAGCCCTGAACAAAAGGGCTATATAAACTGAGACTTGAGAGCTTCACTTCGGTGATCACTCGCCTCCAACCGGACCACGTCTCCTCGTCTGTCTTCACTTCACGGTCTGTGACGCATCCGTTGCTGAGCCCGGAAGCCACCGAGCAAGGTAATAAAATTGTGTCTCACTCCAATCTCGTTTCTATCTCTATTTGTCTTTGTGTGTGGGTCCGACCAAGGAAAACAAGTTGGGGGCTTAGGAGTTTTAGCTTGTAGAACTGACTAAGCTAGTTACCTAACTGACCTGCACGTTCCAAGCCTTGGTTGTGTAAAACTGGAACACTTGGTCACTAGGCGTTCAGGGATGTGGCGGCAGCAGTTTCTTCCGTGGATGGGAGGCTGGGATGCGTGACCTGCAAGGCCCCTGCCCATCTGAACAAAATAGTATGTTCCATACCATTGCTGGCTAAGTGCCAGGCATATTTGCAATATAACATGCAAGCCTGAAATGTTCCATTTTACATCCAGTTGGTGGTAAAGAGGAGACATACTCTTTCTTGTAATTTATTTTAAACCAAGTCAATTTTTAGTTCACATTGTAGTGGGATTTCTTCTGGGTTTTTTTGTTTGTTTTGTTTTGTTTTGTGTGTGTGTGTGGAGTTTATTTTATTTTTGGACTTTTATGAAGGCCGTTGGTGTGAAAAAATTTTTTTAAACAACCAGTGTACCATTTAAAAAAAATGTGTGGTCAATTATTTGAACTCTCCCTATACAAATTAAATTTTTATATAATGATTAGGGTAGGGGTGGGACAAGAAATATTGTATTTCTTTTTTTAAACTTTATTGGCTATTTTTTTCCTCCTTTTTTTGCCCTGTTGAGTCTAGTCAATAATCCACATTCTCCAGCCACTCAAATGTCAAAATGTTTCAAAAACATAAAAAAAAAAAAATAAAGCAATGAATAGAAGCGTCCTTGTTCTTTAAATTATTTCTGTGTTGCCCTGAACTGTAAGTGAACCCTCCTTGCTTATAAAAGCAGCAGCTGTTCATGCAATTGAAACCATGGTTCATTACAAGCTGACCTCAGATTCAGGAGTAACACTTCCTCTACTTTACTACAACTATTCAGACAGGGACTGGAGATAAACAATAATCAAAATCAGGATGGAACTCGACTGGGAAACCCTCTATGTTCCTTGGCAGAATTATAGCGGCTCCGGCCCTGCCAGGAGTGAGGCAATGTGAAATGACCCTCAGACATTCCCCCTCTGAAACGCAGTGGGCCCAGGCTGCCAACTCCGAGCAGACAAAGGCCGATTGTGGCGACTTCTTAAGCGTATACTTATAGAAACATTAATTATCACCAACCCTATTTTAAACATTTATGGAAAGCCGAGATGAAAGGACCCTTTCAGATCCATTTTTATATTCCCCCGTGTGAGGAACTATGATTACAGAGGGTTTTATTTTTGTATTTCTTTTTTTTTTTTTCCCCTCTCCTTGGAATTCTTATTGCTGGGTCTGATTCTCAAACGACTAAGTTCGGTGTGAGGCTCGGGTGCTCACCGAGCCAGGTCCGAGGCGGCACCAGGAGGATGGCATGGGTGAGCCGGCGTGACGATGGAGGTGCGGGGGGCGCGTGGGCACCTTACAGTGGAAACGACCCATTTCGGAAAAGTGCACGTTTAGTTTGACAAGGTGCCAATGGAAACCAGGTCTGGAGTGAGTTGGCTCCACATCAGAAGTCATCAGAATCTTAGGGGAGGACTGTTTTCGCAGCGAACAGTATGGGGTCCCGACCCCCAGAGCGTTGGATTCGGCGTGTCTGAGGAGCGTGCTCACCAACGCTCCTGGCGATGCGGGCGCAGGTGGCCTGAGGCCACACTTGGAGAGGAAAGTGGCTTGAAGGCTAATTACCCCCAGCCTGTCCCACAAAGGACTTTTAGTCATGTGTCTACTCAATGTACATTCATATCCCCCCTTCCTGGAACCCCACCCTACTGTCTCCTCCCCTCGTCCCCCCAACCAGGTCTCCTCCGTGGCGCGCTGGACCACGGCTAAAGTCCGCTCCAAGACTGTGTGTGGCAGGCGGTGTGCAAGGCTGTTCTTGGCTGAGGCCGTCCTTGAAGAATGCTTTGACCTCGCGGAGTGAATCGTAATTCTTTATAGAGTCATGGAAAAGTAAAAGAGGAGAGAGAGAGAGAGAAAAAGAGAGACCTCAGGCCAAACCACCGACAGGGAGTAGATGTCATTGGCATGTCAGAGGCCGAACCGGGCACGGAGACGTCCGGGAGAGACCCGGCCTGCCCTGGGGGGGGGGGGGGGCGGGGGCTCCTTGGGCACAGTGTAGACCTGGGAACCGGTAGAAAGAGCCAGGCTGTGTGTTTGGGGGATTCATGGGGCTACACAAATGCCATGGAGCCTACAGAACGAGGCTTGGCTCCGCTCCAGTTTCCCAGTGCCCACCGCCTCCCCTCCACCCTCCGTCTCCTGTTCCCCATCTCCGGGCAAGAGAACACGCCTGTGGGCACGTCACCTTCTCGTCCTCTGCGCTGTGCCTGCGGACACAGGAACTGGAAACCCCGAATAGGGTGTCAGGAGACCCGGGATTTGCCCTCCATCAGGTCCCATCGCTCTTCTGTCCAATTCCAGTTTCTGAGCGTAGACTTGCTCTTCCCCCTCCTCCGCCTCGGCGTCCTGCTGATGCCGTGGGTGCTCCGTCGCAGCGGGCTCTGCGGTGTTCCCCCTGAGGCAAAGGTCTTAACCAGGAGAGCCACAGCCAAAGGCATCGAGGGAGGGGACTGCTATGTATTGGGTACCAACTCTGTGTTTTTGCATCTTTATTACATTTACTCCTGACAATAACCCTACAGGGCAGGCGTCGTCATCTCCGTTACAATTGGGGAAAATGAGGCCGAGGACCTGGTCGCTTGCCCATGATTGTGCACATAGGGCTAGAGACTGTGTGTTTTACCGTAGCTGCTTTTCCTGCCCAGTTAGGAGGCAGACTAGTGGAGAGGTTAAAAACTGGGCTCTAAGACAGACTGACTAGGATTCTGCTGCTCATTAGGAGGGTTCTGCCCCTTGTTTCTCCTGAGATAACAAGAATAATGTTAATATAACACTTACCTCCCAGAGTTTCGAAGACAAATAACAAGAGGCAATAAGATGCTAAGTATATTGCAAGTGCCTCAACTAATATTGGCTGATTACTGTCATTGCTACCTCCACCACCATCACCGCGGCCACCACCATCATCATCGTTGCAAACTTCCTTAAAATAGGGTATAAATGCATGCCGGAAAAATGGACAATGTGGCTGCGTGAATGTGTGAGGAATGCATGCATGAACCAAAGGCAGTGCGGGTTGGATGCGGGGAGAGAGAGGGGCAGGTCACAGCAATTCTAAGGTCATGCCCCCACCCGTTGCCCTGCTGACCTACTTTGTGGACATCTCCTGAGGACCTCCTCCCCCCCAGTGGCCCTGGCAGGCAGACCCAGGTGAGCACAATTACCGTGGCGCCAATCACCTCCCCGCCGTGCTGTGAGCCACTGGGTGGTGGCAGTGGGTGTGGTGAAAGAGCAGACATTTCTGAGCCTGCCCAGCCTGGCAGGTCCTTGATGGACTGTGGGTGGTCCCAGCCCTGGTGCCAGCAGGAGGAGAGTGCAGCCTGGCCTGGATGCCCTGGGAGGTGAACCCGGGAATGGAATGGACGGAAGAGAGAGCCTGGGGGTTGTGGTTGGAGATTGGACCAGGTGAGGAAGCCGGGAAAGGCTCTGCCCGTGAGAGAAGGGGGTAAGGGGGCGGCCAAGGGCTCCTCACTTTCCAGCCTGCGAGTCAGGATTAGAACATTAAGCCATTTGCCCACGTGTGACCTCACAGAGGCTGAGCCGGAAGCAGGGCATTTACAAGCCGGGCTGCCTCCAAGACAGGGGTCTCCTAAGCCTGCTTGGCTCACTTGGGTGGCAGCAGAATCCTAGTCAGTCTTTCTTATAGCCCAGGTTTTTTTTTTTTTAATTTTATTAAGATATTATATGTGTACATAGCTTACCATCCCCCCCCCACCTCCTATTCATGCCCTCCCTCCCCAGAGTCCTGTGTTCGTTGGTTGTACTTATGATCATGCATACCAGTCCCTCGGTTGTTCTCTTATCTCCCCCCAGGTCTCCTTCCCCTCCCCGCTGTCATTTGACAATCTGCTTGTTTTATGGTGACTATCTCAGGGTCACATGAGTAGAATCTGCTCCTCATTTGGCAGTCTGCTTGTATTATGGTGACTATCTCAGGACCACACGAATAGAGTCCGCTCCTCCTCTGGTTCTCACCGCCCCTTCCCCTGGGCCCCACTGCTTCCCCTGGGACACACGGCTCGCCCGGGGCACACGGCCCCCTGGGACACATTAGAGCCCAGTTTTTAACCTCTCCACTAGATTTGGACAAAGAATATATAAACGATATCTCTCCTCTTCCATGCATCCAGTTCTTATTATGAATCTGTGAGCCCGGTGAATGGCTATGACTATGTCCAAGACCCTAGGGGGGATACACATTTTCCATCCAGGTCCAAGAGTAATAAATATACTAAGAATAATAGTGCTAACGGTCAGTGACTTAATATCTACCATGTATAGGGCGTTTTATGTTTAGCTCACTGCGTTGTTATAACCATTGTAGTGAAGGGGCTATTGTAAGCCCGTTTTATAGAAGAAGAAACTGAGGCTCAGGGAGGTTAAGTAGCTTTCTCTCCATCTAGGACACACAGTGGTGGTTCCGTGCCAAAGCCGAGGTTCACGCCCAGACTCCAACTCCACAGGCCTTGCTCCTAATTGCTGGTCAAAGGAGGAGGGGGGAGGGGAGGATTTTCACCTGTGAGAGCTCACCCACTAATGGACCATGGATTTGGTCCAAGAAGGCATCATGGAGGGCAGGAGGCAGGAAGATCCCGCTGGCGGAGGGGCGGGGGAAGCATGTCAGGCAGAGCGAGGGGTCCGAGAAAGGACCAGTGAGGTGGGCGGTGAGGACAGCCACAGATGCCACTGCCTCCTCCGCGCTTCCCTGCGGCCCCCTGAGGGAGGAGCGGCGGGTGATGCTTCTATTTTGAAACAACGGGGACAGAGCTCAAAGAGGTTATGTGACCTCCCCAAGGTCACCGAGCTACTTAGTGATAGAACCAGGACCTCCGACTCCTGGACTCCTTTCCTTTACAAGGAACAGGGGCCCCGGGAAGCTTTAGGAGAAGCTTTTGGGAGACAGGACTCGGCCCACTTGTACCCCTGAATGTGTCTTTTTCATTGTTGCATAAAGAGCAGCTTTCTTAAACTTTTCTTCTATCACAAACTCTTTTGGCAGTCTGGTGACTTCTGTGGATCCCTTTTTGAACTTTTGATTATGGTAAATACA
Source organism: Vespertilio murinus (assembly GCA_963924515.1). Taxonomy (NCBI): domain Eukaryota; kingdom Metazoa; phylum Chordata; class Mammalia; order Chiroptera; family Vespertilionidae; genus Vespertilio; species Vespertilio murinus. The sequence goes on along the minus strand of OZ004714.1, from coordinate 21,542,985 downwards.
CATAGAATGTACCACCTTAATGATTTTGAAGTGTATGATACAGCGGCATCAACTACATTCCCACTGCTGTGCTGCCATCCACAGAGCTCCTTTTATCTTGCAAAACTGAAACTCTGTCCCCATTAAACACTAACCCCGCACCCCCCTCAGCCCAGCCTCTGGCAACCACCATCCTACTGTCTGTCTCCCAGTCTGAGTGCTCTGGGCACCTCCTGACAGTGAATCACACAGTGTTTGTCCTTTTGTGACTGGCTTATTTCACTTGGTGTGATGTCCTCAAGGTTATTCCATGCTGTAGCATCTGCCAGAATTTTCTTCCTTTTTAAATCTGAGTAATATTCTGCCGAATCTGGTTTTGCTCAGTGGATAGAGCGTCAGCCTGCGGACTGAAAGGTCCCAGGTTCGATTCCCGTGAAGGCCATGTACCTTGGTTGCGGGCACATCCCCGGTAGGGGGTGTGCAAGAGGCAGCTGGTCGATGTTTCTCTCTCATCGATGTTTCTGACTTTCTATTCCTCTCCCTTCATCTCTGTAAAAAATTAATCAAATATATATATTTTTTAAATCTGAGTAATATTCTGCAATATGTTTATACCACATTTTGTTGATCCATTCTTCTATCAGTGAATACTTGGGTTGCTTCTACCTTTTGGTTATTGCAAATAATGTGCCTAATAAAATGAAACAATGTCTTAAAATGCACAAAATTATAGATAGGTATATATATATGTGTGTGTGTGTGTGTGTGTGTGTGTGTGTGTGTGTGTGTATACACACACACATATGTTAGATATAATGTGATTACAAAGGAAAACAATTCTATTGGTAAAGTTATTAATATATATTTTAAAAACAAACTATGACATAAAGATATATCTGCTCTCGCTGATGCAGTGAAAGATCCAGGAGCAGACTAGTAGCTGCCTTCTTTCTGAGGCAGCGATGAGTGTGAGTGATGATTTGCGACGTGTGCAGTAACTAGACAAGGACAGGAATGTATTCGCGATCTGAGCGGTGAGGTCCCGGGTCCTGCCACGTTCCTGTAGTTTGTGGCCTACATTGATCATTGGGGGAAACGATGAGTTTTACGTAGAGACTCACGAAAGGGAGATGCGTTAGTGGCTACACTTTCCTTACAGTCTGGCTGCCTGGCGTGCTCTTTGCAGGCCTCGGACGGCACAGCAGCCTGCGCCCTGACGAGAGCACAGCTCTGGGCTTGAGGAGGCCCTTAGACCAGCCTGGCCTGAAGTGAGGGCTCCCACTTCTAATCTTTTGGTTTGGGGTGGTCTTTCCCTGGGGTGCTCCAGCTGGGTCACCTTGGGTCTGGCGTGCAGCCTCTCTGAGGCTCGGTTTCCCCACCGGGGGTTAGATACCAATATGCACCTCTCCGAGGTCAGGTTTCCTGACACTCCTGAGGGTCCTTGAAAGCCAGGCGAGTGTTTGGCTCGGGTTTATCTAAATCTCAAAGTCCCCTCCTCCATGCGTAATGGATGGCAGGGTGGCAGGCCTCTCACGCTCAAGCTTTCCAGAACCTCGTTTTCTTCCTGCCGTCCAGGTAAACAACACAGCCACGCCAGACCCTGCCTTTCTGACCGCCCCAGCCTTTTGGGAGCCGAGATTGGCATCTGTTTTCACAGACACTACGTTGTCTAAAACTTTTATAAACCAGAGGGTGGTCTGGGATCCTGTCAGGGGCCATAAAAGACCATAGTCTGCAAAGATAGGGACTCAGCGGGGAGAGTGGTGAACAATTAGCTGGAGAGAGAGGGAGGGAGCCACAAGGGAGGTTGGTATGCAGGTGTGCAGGCATTCCAGCAATGCGCCCTAAGATAACCAAACCCCTGGCCGAGGAGGACCGAGATGAGGATGCGCTGCTTCTGCTCCTGTTGGATCGGCTTGGTTTGGTCTAATAGCTGCCATCTCTTCCCATCATGCTTTGTAACTGTCTGCGAAATGGGACGATGCGGTGTGACCGATGGAGATGCTGTTTGTGAAAGCTATTGCCCAGGCTGAGCTGAAGGGGTGGGAGCAGCAGGGGTGGGAGTTTGGGGGGCCCTTCGCCCCAAGGCCTGTTGGTATGAGTTGATGCACAGAGTGGTTTGGTTCTTGGTTGAAGAAGAAGGGTGAAGGGCTTGGTGTTTTCCTCTTTTGGTTGTTTTTCCCCCTCAGGAAAGCCTGGGACGGGAGGAAGAATGGAGGAAGCGATCACAGCTTCTGTCCCTATGTTGCAAATACTGGCCCTCTGGGGGGGGTTACGCTTATCACAGACTTTTTGAAACTGTGCCCAAGTACTGTTGGTTAGAGTTCACAATGTCACACTGAGTGGGGAGAGGGCTAGTCTCCCCCACCCCCCATCCCATTCTGCCCAAACTGACGGGCAGCACTGCTGGCCCAAGGGAGCCACAAGTAGAGTCCCCGTGGGGGGCAGTGGTGTGCTGGAGACAGGATAGGGCAAGGCAGAGGCCGAGGCCTGAGCAGACTCACTGTTGTGACACGGAGACCGGACTCCTCTGGGACTTCTGGAAAATAAGTGTTGGGGTCCAGGGGGGATGCGAATCGAGGCCTAATTTGATGAGCAGATGGAGCTAGACAGGGGTGGGCAAACTTTTTGACTCGAGGGCCACAATGGGTTCTTAAACTGGACCGGAGGGCCGGAACAAAAGCAACCTGACCATGCTGGCACTCTCATCTTGGGCTGCTGGTGAAGGAGCGGAGGGGAGAGCAAGAGAATCCTCTGCTCTTTCAGCTCCGTGGGCCGGAAAGAACAGGCGAACGGGCCAGATCCGGCCCGCGGGCAGTAGTTTGCCCATAGCTGAGCTAGGAGCTAGTTATGAGTTAACTATGAAGTCAACATTACCTTGTTTGCTCCACTTCTATTAAGTCTGGGACATAGCAAATAAAGCCTCATCCTCATAAAATAAAACAAAACAAACAAACAAACAAAAAACACTGAGAGAAATTCCTCTTGTTTTTCTGAGTCTGGGACATAGTGAAGCATCACACACATAACTGCTTACTAGTAACGCAGCTGTGGCCAAGGTACTGCTCTTCCATGAACTGGGTGGGAGGAAGGTTACTCTCAAAGAGCTGGGATTCAGTCAGGTTTCTCTGGCCCCAAAGCTCATACTCTCTATTCCAACATAACTTTATGTTGAGATTTATCATTGATAAAAAGAAAGCATCTTCAATAGAACCACCATATGCCCCACCAATTCCACTCCTAGCCACATACTCCGAAGAACAGAAGATGGTTGATCAAACAAATACTTGCTTGTGAATGTTCATAGCAGTACTGTTCATAATAGCCAAAGTGTGGAAACCACCCACACACCCACAAACTGATGAATACGTACACAAAATGTAGTAGATCCCTACAATGGAATATTATTCGGTCGTGAAAAACAACACACTATTGACCCATGCTGCAACGTGGATGAACCTTGAAAACCTGATGCTAAGTTAGCTAGTCACAAAGACTAGCTAGTTACTAGTTAGCTAGTAACATATTATAGGATTCCAAATGTATGTTATGTAAAAAAAAAAAAGGGTGGGGGAGGCAAATCCTTAGAGACAAAAAGCAGATGAGTAGTTGTTAGTGTCTGGCAGGTGGGGGGATGGGAAATGGTTACTGATGGGTGCAGGATTTCTTGTGGGGGTGATAAAAATGTCCCAGAATTCCATAGCAATGATGGTTACTCAACATCATGAAGTACTAAATGCCATGGAATTGTACACTTTAACGTGGTTAAAGTGGTGAGTTTTATGTCCTATTCATTTTACCAGTTATAAAAAAAAGAAAACAGCAAGGAGAAAAATTTTAAATAGAAAACAGTGAACATATTTCAGGTGCTTTCTTTCTCAGCAACCCATTTTCTTGATTTTTTAGTACAATGATATCCCCGTAACCCCCGTCTTGGAACTCCATAGGCAACCTCACCTCTGCAGAACACAGTTGAGAATCAGGAAGAAAACATGGCTCTAAGGGCCTCTTTCGGTGCCTGAGAAGAAGACCTGGAGGGGAGCCTGTGAGCTGAGTCCATCCGTGGATTGTGACCTAGTACGTGCCTGAATCGGAGCGACTCCCCAAGTTATCAAGACAAGAGTAATTCCAGTCTGGGTCTCCGGAACTCAATATCAGGCCTCTTGATTTGCGTTCTGCCTTGTTACATAGCAAAGTATGTGTTCCCTGACCTCTTTCTGAGGACTGAAGAAACTTCAAACAGTTTTGTCAATTTCATGATAATAAATTCATGGGCTTCCATAATCTGGTCAGGACATAACTCTGAACCCAGAACCAAGTGTGGGAAGACCAGGGTCCAACCAACAAACAGCCACAATGTCTCCAATATGATGTTGGCTCTCAGGTTTCTCAACTGTGGAGCAGGGCGGTCTCAACACAGGGTCATCATGAAAATAAAATAAAATAAAATAAAATAAAATAAAATAAATAAAATAATGTGTGGAAAAGTGTATTGTAAATGATGAGACGCTATACAAATGTAAACTGCTAAGGATTGTGTTGGCAGCAAGAATTCCCGGTCTACTTGTAGCTCCATGCTAATGATCAACACTAACACGCACTGGACATTTTGCAGAGCACCTAGGTTGTTCCCAATTTGGCTCTTCTAAGCAAGGCTGGAGAACCGTCAGCCTTGTGCTCCTGTGCAAGCGCATTCCTAGAGGGGAATTGCTGGGTCAGAACCTGTCTCACAAAAGCACCATTTAAAAACTCAAACATTAGAAGAGCTCGGGTGAAACCGTGGCTAATGACAGTTACCTCAGAGGCAAATACCTCAAGTACCTTGTCCATGGACGTGTTATTTACCTGTTCTGACTCCATATGAGCGTTCTCAATTCTTGTAACCCGGTTTTCTCCTAGATTGACACTGCAGTAAGCCCCTGGAGTGGGGAGAAAGGAAAGACAATGTCAAGGGCAGCCAGAAAAACAACATTGAAAATACTGAAATAGAACAGATGGCCTGGGGCTGAAAGGAAGGTATGATAAAGTCAAAGAAACAGGGAAAATACAACTAGTTTCTACCTGGAAAAAAAAAATGACCTCATAACCATTTTTCTTAGAAATACCCATAATGCTAGTAAAGGGCAAGGTTATTGAAGGGGGAAAAAAAAAGATCTGAAGGAGGAAGGAATCCTCAGAATTTATCCTTTCTTTCTTTCTTTCTTTCTTTCTTTCTTTCTTTCTTTCTTTCTTTCTTTTAAAATATATTTTTTATTGATTTCAGAGAGGAAGGGAGGGGGAAAGATAGAAACATCAATGATGAAAGAGAATAATTTATCGACTGCCTCCTGTACGCCCCCCACTGGAGATCAAGCCTGCTACCCAGGCAGGTGTCCTTGTCCGGAATTGAACCAGGGACCCTTCAGTCCACAGGTCAATACTCTATATACTGAGCCCAACCAGCTAGGATTTATCCCCTTATTCCCGTAGATGAAGAAACAGGGGCAGAGGCGTTAACTGACTTGCTCAAGGGACACGCAGCTTCGCGAGGACCCTGGCGCCTGCTTCTCAGTTGTGCTGCATCACGGCCTTTATTTTTTCTTCCATTTCCCCCACCTATCCCTTTACAATGACTCGACTTGGGCAACGTGGATTATTCATTCAGAGCTGGACCATTGTTTTCTCATTTCACTGAGTTTAAATAGAGCTGACAGGGCCTATTCTCCATGTTTAACAATCAAAACCAATTATGATTATGACTCTTTCTTTCCCTCCTACAAAAAAACACACTGTCCTTTTCAGAATGTGTTGTTTTTATTCCACGACATAAGCAGACCAATGAGAGCAGTAATGTGGCAATGGGACCTCAGGAGAAGACCTATACGGAATATAATTACGTTCGCCCAGTTAGTCAGAGTTGGAGAAATAATGCTATGGATACAAAATAAAGAAGAAAAATAGCTCAAAGGTCATGACTCATGGGCATGAGTCAGGCAGGGCACACTCACGTGTGTTCGGCCCAGCAGTCTGATCAACTCCAGCAAGCTCGGTTTCCTTCTGTCTTGGGAGGGAACTAATAAACCCTTGCATAGCTCGTGGGTACTGAACCCAAATCCCCCAAACTGCCCCAGTCCTGCTTGGCTAGACCAGGAAATTCTTCCACTTTGCCCCTGCAGCAGGGGAAACTGAGTCAAGAACTGCCCTAAGCATTAGTTCAATTAATTATCCACCCGTCGTTCCAGCTATCATCCCATTCATCTACCACACATTTGTTGAGCTCCCACCATGTTAAAGTTCAATTAGTGAACTTGGAAATAGCTTCCTGATTGGAAATAGCAGCCAAGCCTTGACTTTTGGCTTTATACTATCCCTGGGTATTTGTTCCTTTTTTACAGAGAGAGGGACAGCCAATCCTATGAGGCTTTTGTCCCTCTGTGGAATTTATATGGATGTGGTATCAGCTGAAGTAATAGAACTTAAAAAATATGAAATATATATATATATATATATATATATATATATATATATACTATTTTTCTTGTACTGAATCTTGAAAAAGCCATTCTTTTGGAAACCCGAGGAGAAATATTTACAAATGAGACCTTCAATGAGGCAGAAAGAATTCCAGTGGCGTGGACTGCCCCAGGAAGACAGTTCTTATTTAAGAAAGAAATACTCTTGACAGTCCCTTTCCCACATATTAATGATCCTGGCATTTGACACCAGTGTCTTTGGGAAACTTACATCCTCAGGTGTCCAGGGGACGCTGGCCACGGCCCTGCCCTTGCTCCTCCTTGGCAAAATTGCCTGTGCTTCCAATCGAGTACTCGCCTAAGATCCTGGGGTATGTTCATAAATGTGACTGCCTGACTTGGAAGACAGAGAAGTGACACAAAATGGATAAGCTACCTCCTGGATGGTAAGCTCCATGCGGACAAGGTTCTCTATTGGTTGTATTCATTGTCTAATCCCCGGTGTCTAGCTGTATTATGGTCAGAGCTCAATAGATATTTAATTAATAAATATCTGCAATCTTTCCAGGAAATAGTGTAGCACAGAAGCTGCTAAGCAGTAGAAAGCACAACAGACATGGATAAGGAAGCCCGAGTCTGATTTCTGGCATTTCTACTTACAATCTGTTGAGTATCAGTTCTCAGATCTTTGAAATGGGGTCAATAGCATCTAGCTCACAGAGGACTGCGAAGCTCTTAGCAAGAGGGCTCCAGCGACTCTCAAAGTGGAGCCCCAATGAAACCAGTGAGAGAGAAGCTAAAATCATGAGCCTCCCAGCCTGTGCTAAGGAAGCTTTATAATAGCAGAAACATGTGGTGATGGACACAAAGACTGTCTTAAAATGGGAATCAGTGAATAAAATGTCGCTAGTGTTTCTTTGGCAATTTTAAGTGCTTTTCTGAATTACTAAGTCAATGGTTCGTTAAAATTTGCTTTCAAAGTTCTTGTTGAGAAAAAGCATCTGAAGTCTGGAAGTGAAACAAAGTCGTTATCCCATGTTCTTGTTTCAGCGGCATAGCAGAGAATTACCTAACAAACTCCAGGTTCACCTGTTGCTCTGGGGAATTACCATTTTGTTTGACTTACTGTGTATTACCCGGTACAAGCTAAATGTTGTGTCTCCTCTCTCCCCAAGCTCATGCTGAAACTATAATTCTCAATGTAGCTATCTTTCAAGATGTGGTCTCTAAGGAAGTGGTTAAAGTTCAGTAAGAATGGGGCTCTGATCCAATAGGATTGATGTCCTTATAAGAAAAGACACCAAAAGTAGATGAATAAATAATTTTAAAAGAACAGACATAAAGAGCTCTTTCTCTTTCCACATCCGATTTCCTAGTTACCTGCACCAAGAAAAGGGCCTGTGAACTGAAGGGCCTGGGTTAGATTCCAGCCTAGGGCACATACCTGGGTTGCGGGCTCAATCCCCAGTAGGGGGCGTGCCGGAGGCGGCCAGTCAATGATTCTCTCTCCTCATTGATGTTTCCATCTCTCTTTCTCCCTCTCCCTTCCTCCCTGTAATCAATTTTAATTTTTTTTAATTTTTAAAAAGAAAGAAAAGGGCATGTGAGCACATAGCATAAAGGTGGTCATCTACAAACCAGGAAGAGAGCCCTCCCCAGGAACTGAATTGGCCAGAACCTTGGTCCTAGACTTCCAGGCTTCAGAACTGTGAAAAAAACTGTGTCTGTTGTTTAAACCTCCCAGTTGATGGTATTTTGTGGTGGCAGCCTGACCTAACTACTAAGATAACAATTGCTTAAAGTCCAGACTCTGTAACTTTGGACATTAACTTGTAGAAGATTGATAAGTTGTTTTTCTCAGAGGGACGTAAATGATTTCTCTGTTTGTAGACGTTAAGAACCCCAAAGTTACAGTTTTATTAACTTGTTGGACGTTGACCATTTTTATCTACTGTTGTCATCTGAGCTTCTATTCTCCTGCCCTGTAAATGTCAGTAGTACCACGTTTCCCCAAAAATAAGACATCTCTGAAAATAAGACCTACTTACAGGTTTCCTTCTGAGTGAAATATAAGGCATCCCCCTGAAAATAAGGCCCCCAGGCTCTGTCTCACAATGAAGATTAATTTACCGTAAACTGGACGCTAGGGCCGCCCCGACCAGTGACGCTGAGTCCTGACGTCACTGCTGTGTGAATGGAGAGAAATCAGCGTGGAAACTATGTGAAACCTAAACTGCAACAAGTTGTGACTTGGGTGAAGAATTCATGGGAGACAATCACTGACAGTTGCATTGCAAATGCACTGTGAGCAGGCTACCTTGACAAGAAGTACTCATTTCAAGACAGTGCTATTGCTAAACATGAGAGATCTGGTCCACTGATTCTGAAAGAAATGGAGTCACAAGAAATTCACCAGGAAATTCAGGAATTGGATTGTTCTGATGATGTTCCAGAAGATGATGACATGATTGTCATTGAATAAATGAGTAAATTCTTGACACTGTAGGATTCACAGTTTGTCTGGTTTGTGTTGACAACTACCGTACTACCGTACTGTATACAGGTAATAAATGTCCTTTATTTTCATTTAACGATAAATGTGTACAGTATTCTTCTTCATGGAAAAATAAGACATCCCCTGAAAATAAGACCTGGCGCATCTTTGGGAGCAAAAATTAATATAAGACACTGTCTTATTTTCGGGGAAACAGGGTAGTAGTTTTTCCTTTATAGGGTGGCTGCAGGATTAAATATAAAGCATATTGTACTTGGCCACTGCCTGACGCATAGTAAGCTCTCAATGAAATGTATTCACTGTAATTATTTAGGTCAGAGGTCCACAGCTATACTTTGTTGGTTTCGTACATTGCCAAAATGTTAGTGGCCGATAGGTAGACGTCAGGACATTTCATATACTTTGCTTTTTGACTTCTCTTGAAAAGTCAAAAGGTCAGGCGCCACAAGGCTTAACCTCCACATGGCAACCGACGGCGCTGAGTGGGTGGCATCTTCCCTTTGGGATGGGCAGGGATTGCCCCACTTCCTAGAGGCACACCCAGGCCCCTTTGTTCCTTCACATTACCCGCCTGGCCCTTAAGGATTCAATCTCTACTTCAGAGCATAATTCCTTTATTCTCTAATTAAAATAACCTCCAGCACAGTTTTCAGAGGCCTCAGAACCCAGGTTTCCACCCGTGGAACCCCAAATGGCTTTAGGGGAGTCCATCAGGGGCTCGCGGTTCAACCTGATGGCCTGGGAGGTCTTCCTGGAGCCCCAGCCCCTTCTCTCTCCCTCAGCCCTGCAGACCGGGCACGATATTCTCGGGCTGTATGCTAGGGTAGGACCTCTTCCTGAGGGCCTGAGATTGCCACAGACTGGACAGATATCCCCTGTGACTTCACAGCTTGTAGCACTGTGGTTGGACGTTGTGCTGGGAGATAATAATAGTTAGCTGTAATAGAGCGCTCCTACACCTGCCAGTCTCGCGATCTGGGTCATCTTATAGAATCTCCCAAACCATTCCAAGGAGGCACCACAGGCTCATAATGTGAAAGTTCATAGCTCTAAAAAAAAGTCTTCTTAGCAAGATCTAAGGTTAGCAGGTTAGCAAAGTCTACCCTGCACCATCATGAAGCTCTAGACAGTCCTGGTTTCCCCTGCTTAGCGTAAATACCCTCATGTTTTGCTGAAGAAATATCAATACGTTTGATTCTAGTCTCTGCCCCAGACCCTGATGAAGATGGGTATTTATACCGAGCTTTCTGAGGTTAGAATTCATGGCTCCAAGGGTTTTCGAAAAGGTATTGAGATGTGTGTCCTCCCCATTTTACAGGTGAGAAATTTGAGTCCTTGAGAATTTTTTTAAAAACCCAAATAAGTGCTTCACTGTCATGACCACCCATCCGACAGCCCTTCCTGGAGGACCGTGAGCGGTGAGCTCTCTGGACCTCAGTGAAATGACGGGTAGCACCCCCAGCTCACGGTCCTGCACCGAACTGGCTTTAGGTCATCTCATCCTCTCTGCACCATCCCATCACACGCGTGGTATCGTTGTTATTATCCCAGTTTGAAGAACTGAAGTAACTTGCCCAAGGCCACCCAGCCAGCCACTGGCATGTGAGTCAGGTCTGCCTGACTTGGACGCCACACGCCCTTCCGTGATGTCCACGTGTCCTCGCCGCTGTGAAAGGAGCCCCTCCCTCTTCCATCCCTATCAGGTGTCTTCACTGAAAGAATTCCTGGCCCATTTCATCTCTCTGTCAGTCACATTCCAGCAGTCACCAGCCTGACAGACAGGGCCAGAAAAGCCTTGAAATGGTATTTGCTGTTCCCTACCCCTCACACCCGGGGGGAGAGTCCCAATCGCTGGGAAATGCCCACTCTCAGATTATCGCAGGCGTTTTCTATGGCTCAGTGGCCCGTCTCTCCCTCTTCCTGCAGTAAAGGTTTCTGCAAGTAGGTGCAACATCTCTCTAGGGGCTTTCGGCCCCAATGGGTCTGAGCCCACAAGGCCTGGCTCCCCAGCTCCTGTTAAGGAGGCCTGTCCCTCCCCCTTCCTTCCTTCCATCTCTCCTGGATGACGGCTCCTCCTCTTACCCAGGGGACTGGAGAGAAATCACCGGAGCTTCTGGGCTGCCTGGGCATGGGAGTCCTGGCCTCACGAGGGCCCTGCTGGAGGAACTGTCATCTTTCAGGAGTTCGAGTGACCGGGGAAGGTATGATGCATCCCACAATGTCTCGTTTTAAAACCCAGTTGCTGGAAGGAAGTGTCTTTTGGCCAGAAGTACAGTGATTTGGGAAGTCAGGGCCTGGGGCAGTCACTGCACCGACACAGAGATGCCACCTGGTCACAGAGAGCACCAGCGCCGGCCACCTCCCTCCCATCCGTTGCCCTTCTGACTCTGAGCAAAGACCTTTGACCTCACACTGCCCCCTTGCCTGGAATAAAAGCATCCAGTTCTGCCTGTCATCCTCAGGTGTCACTGTTGTAATTGGCTAGTTGGCGTGAATAAGGGAGCCAGGCATTGCCGAGTGCAGTCAGCCGGGGCCACTGAGCCTGCTTGCTTCACCAGGAGGCCGCAGCGTCACACCCCAAGGAATTGCAGCATTGTCCCTCCAGGGGGTTCACACCCCTCCCTGCCCCTCTCCGGTCCTGAATGCCCATCATGTGCTGAGCACCTGGGTCCCGGCAAACGGAGCCCAGTCCTTGCTCTCCAGGAGCTTATAGTCCAGGGGGCTGGGGAGGAGGAGGAGGAGGGAGGAGGAGGAGGAGGAGGAGGAGGAGGAGGAGGAGGAGATGTAGGATGCGGAGAAGGAGGAGGAGGAGGTTGGGAGGAGGAGGAGGAGGATGCAGAGGGAGATGGGACAGCTAGCAGGAGTCAACGGCTAAATGAATTTTGATAGATTCTGGGGGGAAAGAAGAAATCAGCATTGGCAGAGCAGCGACCTCTCCTGCGGGCCGTGGGCAGCAGCGGCTCTGCGGTGCCAGGGGCGGATGCCCCGGAGGCCCTGCCCCTGTGTCCCAGCCCCGCCTGGTTGCGAGGGCTAAGACTCCCCTCCCGGCCGCCAGCCTTTCTGCCACCGCAGGAACCCCTGCCTCGCAGGGCACCGCAGGGCACCGGCCGCCAAGCTCTTCCTTGGGGAAGAGGGCCAAAGCGGGAACAGGGCTTGTTGAGGTGCTGGGCCTGGGGGAGCTTCTGCTTTCTTCTTCATATTTTTTGTATGCTTTATAAGTTTTCTACCTTAAAAATTCATTGCTTTTAGGATAAAATAATAATTAAATAAAAATAATTTTAAAATAATTAAAATAACTTTATAGAAGTATTTCTTTACACTACTGATAGGAACATGATAGGTATCCGATCCACAGATAGAGACATAGCTACAACATATGACTGAGTGGAGAAAAAGGGCAAGCAGCCCTGGCAGAGGCCTGTGAGTCAAAATGTTGTGGGTTCGATTCCCAGGCAGGGTACATGCCTAGGTGGCAGAGTTGATCCCCTGTTGGGGTGTGTACTAGAGGCAACCAATTGATGTTTCCCTCACGCATCCATGTTTCTCTCTCTCCCCCTCCCCTTCTCACTAAAAAAATCAATAAAAACACCCTTGGTGAGCATAAAAAAGAAACAGAGCAAGCAAACAATCTATAGGACAAGACATACTGCACTATCATTGTAAAACGTTCAATATATGTATTTGATCGTATATACATGTAATACATATATGCACTTAAACGTTTAGGAAAAACCTATACTAAACTCTGCGGGGGAGGGGTCACTTTTACGCGGTTCTGTAACGTCAGAACGTTCACAGTAAGGCTGTGCTGCTCTCGCCAGGGTTAAACCGGAACCTCCATAGACACCAGGTATCCCGAACGAGCGCCTTTCTCCTCCTCTTGATGGCTTCCCCTCAGTCGTCCTGGTGTCTGGGCAACAAGACCCTTCAACTGCTGCTGTGCCCATCCCACTCAGGCCGATGACTCTGCAGATGGACCCTGCTCTTCGGTTTGGGCTCCTTGAATCTTCCTTCCAGGGAGGAGAGGATACCCCAACCCCCCACCCCCACCCACCCCCGCCACCTCCAGGTGTGGCCAGGCTTTGTGCAGCAGGAGACCTGTGGTGGTGATTTTTCTGGCTCCTCTGTGGCTCTCTGCCAGGTTTCTTTGCCCGGAGAAGAGCTTGTGATGGAGACGGTGACAGGGGAGTGGGCTGCAGAGACCCCTTGGAGTGCTGGGTGAGAGGGGTGAGGGGGAGGGGGCACCACTGCTTCTCCTACCCCCCGGGGGGAGGGGATTAGGGAGGTGTGCCCTGGGCCCCCACCTGCGGCCACAGCCCCACCCAGGCTTTCTTCCTCTCACCCTGCCCGGCCCAGGAAGGAGGTGGAAATAATTAACACCTAAGTGGAAACTCTTTCACCAAAGACGGTGAGCCCCTCTGTGAATTTGCATCTGTAACCTGCTGTCCCTAATTGTGGAATGCGAGCCTTTATCTCCTCTGAAAGGAAGGGCCAGCAGTGGAAATTAGGGGAGGCCAGGAGGGGGTCCTCTTTGTTAGGGCCTCCCCAACAGTCCACCTCGGAGCCTGGTGCAGATGGAAAACCTGGGGGGGAGCCGGGGTCGCCCGGGACAGTTGGTTTCCTCCCCCACGATCCAACAGGCTCCAGGGAGTGAGCGCGGTGGCCCAGGGTAGCCCCGCTGTGACCCGGGGCCCTGCAGTCCCCTCTCCAGGCAGGCGAGGCCCAGCCTGGCCCCACCCTCTGGACAGTGGGCCAGAGAGGAGTGAGCAGCATGGGTTGGGAGAACCTTTCAATTATTGATCAATTTTTTTTTTTTAATGAATAGAACATTCAGACAAAACTTTCAAAGGTTCAGAAGGGAAAATCAATACTCCCTCTTAAGCCAGCTTGCAAGTCCCTCTCTCTGTCTGCATGTCTGCACGTCTGTGTATATGTCTCTGTTGTAGTTACACTCCATGTCTGCACATCTGTGTATATGTCTCTGTGTGGTTATTCTCTGTGCATGTCTGTGTATATGTCTCTATGTAGTTATACTTAACTAGAGGCCTGGTGTGTGTGTGTGTGTGTGTGTGTGTGTGTGTGTGTGTCCCCGTCCCTCAGCCCAGCCTGCACCCTCTCCAATCTGGGACTCCTCAAGAGCAGTCCGGTGGGATTGGACCTAAACAGACAGTCGAACATCCCTATCACAATCCAGGACTGCTGGCTCCCAACTGTTTGCCTGCCTGCCTACATGATTGCCCCTAACCACTTCTGCCTGCCAGTCTGATCATCTCCTAACCACTCCCCTGCCAGCCTGATCAATACCTAACTGCTCCCTGCCAGCCCGGTCACCCCTAACTGGCCCCCCTTGCCAGCCTAGTTGCACCTAACTGCCCTCCCCTGCAGGCCTGGTCCCTCCCAACTGCCTTCCCTTTCAGGTCTGGTCCCTCCCAACTGCCCCCCCCCTTGCTGGCCTGATAGCCCACAACTCCCTCCCCTGCCAGCCATCTTGTGGTGGCCATCTTGTGTTCACATTGGGGTGGCCATCTTGTAATGGAATGATGGTCAATTTGCATATCACCTCATGATTATATAGGATGGCAGTCTACAGAGCACACTCGCTCTTGCTTTTTTCCACAAAGCAGTGCTTTCCAGGCCACCACTTGCTGTGCAGCGATTCATGTAACTCAGTATTTCCCAAACTTTTGACATATGTGTACCCCTTCTATAATTTTTGTAACACTGAGTACCACTGGTCAAAAAAAAAAAAAGGATGTATTTTAATAACAATCAAAATATATTTATTTTTAATTTTTTTGGTACAAACACAAAATAATAATAAACAAAAATAAAATTATTCATAATAAAATATAAATAAAAGTTATATTATAAATAACATTTATTTACACACCGGACCATCTCACACCTCACAAGACTGTCTTGACTTGACTCATGAAAATGTAGAATTAGGCGCAGCTAAGCACGTTGCAGTGCATATCCCCACCAAACTCTGGTGCAACGTACCCCCACCAAACTCTTCCCGTACCCCTGGGAGTACGCGTACCACACTTTGGGAAACACTGAATTGTAACTCATTTGCTGGGCTCAGTCTCATCTGTAATATGGGAAACAATAAAAATAGTTAACTCACGGGGCTGCTGTGAGGATTAAATGATTTTGTGTGAAGTCATTAGACCAGTGCCCAGCACACAGACAGCATTGTGTCAGTGTTAGCTATTGCAGTCATGGGGAATTAACAAATAATTTTAAGGTGTGTAAGGGAGTGTGTGTGTGTGTGTGTGTGTGTGTGTGTGTGTAGAGAGAGAGAATGACAATTTAACATTTTTAAAAGAGGTGATTGATTCTGAGATTCTGATTTTGAAAGCTAGAAAAATGACAATGAAAATACAACAATAACTAAACAGCTTCTATTTATTACATGTTAATCCTGTGTCAGGTGCTACTCAGGCCCCTGATCTGCCTTATTTAAGGCCTGCAACAAGCCTTGTGGACAAGTATTATTATTTCCAAGTTTTGAATGATTGATTGATGAGAGAGAGAGAGAGAGAGAGATATTGATTTGTTGTTCCGCTTATTTAAGCATTCATTGGTTGATTCTTGTATGTGCCCTCATGGGATATCAAACCTGCAACCTTGGAGTATTAGGGAAACACTCTTACCAAATGAGTTACCCGGCCAGGGCTGGGAAACTAAAATTTTGATTAATTCGTTACCAGAAAGCAGACTAAGTAATATAAGCTCCAAGTTTTCTGTTGATGCCACTGTGTTTATGTGCAGGTCAGGGCTGTCCTCTGAGTGTGGCTCCTTAGTTCTCACATTAATCCCACAGTATGGTCTATGCCAGGGGTGGGCAAACTTTTTGACTCGAGGGCCACAATGGGTTCTTAAACTGGACCGGAGGGCAGGAACAAAAGCAACCTGACCATGCTGGCACTCTCATCTTGGGCTGCTGGTGAAGGAGCGGAGGGGAGAGCAAGAGAACCCTCCACTCTTTCGGCTCCGCAGGTCGGATAGAACAGCCGAACGGGCTGGATCCGGCCCTCGGGCCATAGTTTGCCTATGGTTGGTCTCTGCTCAAAACAAAAATCAGTAAGTAGGGGAAGTACTTGGTTGCGGGCACATCCCAAGCGGGGGTTATGCAGGAGGCAGCTGATGGATGTTTCTCTCTCATTGATGTTTCTAACTCTCTATCCCTCTCCCTTCCTCTCTGTAAAAAAATCAATAAAATATATTTATTTTTTTAAAAAATATTTTTTTGACTTTTTTTTTTTTACAGAGGAAGGGAGAGGGATAGAGAGTTAGAAACATCGATGAGAGAGAAACATCCATCAGCTGCCTCCCACACAACCCCCGCTTGGGATGTGCCCGCAACCAAGGCACATGCCCTTGACCGGAATCAAACCTGGGACCTCTCAGGCCACAGACCGATGCTCTATCCGCTGAGCCAAGCCGGTCAGGGCGATGCTGTGGGTTTTGTCCGGTTCCTCAAGTGCAGGGGGCCAGTGAGGCATCTGCCCAGCGGTGTCCTCCTTCCCCCTCCGCAGCACGGAACCTCGGCTACCTGCAGGAGGGTTGGCACTGGCGTCGGAGACTGGCAGGCAGGGGAGGCGGCCACTTGTGCCACCCTAATGTCCATGGCTGTGCCCGGAACTCTTCCCCTTGAAGAGCTGGTTCAGGGAGCAGTAACAGCCCTCAGCAAACACACAACTGAAGACTCCCCTGCTGGGCTATCAGAGGAAGGTGAGTCAGAGGAGAGACCGCTCAGTGAGCTGGGGTGGTGCCGGCGCAGGTTCTGCCAAGCTCCTCCGCATCTTCTGTCCTGTGACCCTGTGACCGGCCCGCCCGCCCCGGGCCCATTCTTCTATTGAGTTACGCTGGCCAGTCTGGCTGATTGGGCTGCACTTTTTGCAAAACAGGAAACTAGCCTTTTATCAGCTGCAAAGCCATTTCTCCCAGGGTTCCCTCGCTCTGTGTCTGGCATTTATTTTTGCCGTAAAGAAAGCGTGCATTTCTACGTAGTCAACTGTGCAACTGTTGGGCTTCCCGGCTTCTCTGTTTAGAAAGATCTTCTCCACCCCGATTATGCATCCTACATGTTTCCTTTGAGGCATTTTATGGTTTCCTTTAAAAAATTTAAATTTTTCTCATCCAGCTAAAACTTATTTTGGTGTTAGGGCTCCGACTTCATGATGTCCCTCCCAAATGATCATTTCGTGAATGACCTCTTTCCTCACTAAATTAAAATGCCACTTTTATCATAAACGAATTTTCCATGATTTCACTCTACTCATGGTCCCCTTCTATTCTGTTACACTGTCTATTTTTTTCCTCTACCACAACTGTTTTAATTATTGTTCTTTCATGATGTATTTTAATAACACGTGGGCATAGTGCTACCTCATTAGTCTTCTTTGCACCTTTTCTAGCTATCTCACATGCTTATTTTTTCAGATAAATTTTTATCATTTTATCACACACACCAATCCTCTTGGTAATTAAATTGGCACTGGGCGTCTGTATTAATTTAGGGAGAGTAGCACCCTAAAAAAAGGGTATGTATCCCATTTAGCCCAGTTTTCTTTATGAACCTCATTCGAGATTTCAAGTTTTCCTCTTATAAATCCTATATAGATGCTTCTTTAAACGTATCCCTATGGACTTCATCTTTTCAGCTGCTGGAGCAAATGAAATATGAGCTTCTGATACTTTTGATGGGCTGGGGGACTTTTGGCAAATCGCACACCCTCTCCGCTGATCGGCAATAATCCCCACAGCATTTAGTGGATGATCTCGGAAGAGAAGGGATCGGGCTCCGAAGATCCGTCCTCCTAAGGCCGGCTGAGGGGGTGTGTAAGGGGCCCTTAACTATCTTATCTGAAAAGACACCGGTCTCTCCCAGAGCGCTGTCCCCATTGCATTTTCATGAGAAAGATGCAGCAGGGTCAGTTCAGTCTCTCTGGTCCCAGCTGTGCAAACATACCTGGGTCGACCCCAATTAAAGTCCCCTCAGGTCCTCTGCCCCCGTCCAGTGGTTCACCAAGAGTCACCTGCACCCGGACTCCACTTCCTGCGGGCTGGGTGCCCCGGCGGGATGGGCAGGGGCTTACCCATCCCCACTGCTCGGTGTGCCTGGCACTGTGCTAGCCTCCGGATGGAGTCCCAGGCTGCGCGTGCGATCGGCGGGGACAGCCGGCTGGAATTCGGGGTTGATCTGAGTTTGTTCTGGCCTCCAGGGAGGCTGAGCAGATGAACTAGCCAGGGGCCTTTCTCCAGGGCACGATGGAGACACAGCAGGTCGTGCTGGGGGGTGCTGGGCGTTGATGGGCAGCCCTGGAGGGAGAGGATGCTGGGGAGAGCATTTCTTAGAGAGAGCTAGGACTCCAGGACCGGGAACGGCAGGGCCGGCCAGCCCGGGAGAGCCGGTTCAGCCTCCCTCGGGGAACCTCTTCCACGCTTTCCTGCCGCCTGAGCACCCCACGGTGCTGACCTTCGGGTGACAGACTCACACTCCCGGCTAATTCCCGCAGGGTCACCCTGGGGCATCTATCAGTGCGCCTAATTGTTTTTTTAATTGAAAGTCAGCAGATAAGCACAGGCTTCTTTCCGATGCAAAAGAGGCTCGGGATGGAGGAGCCCAGGCCGTGGCACAAAAACAACAAAAAAACAAAAAACAGATGCTAGCTTCCCCCGGGGCTCCGGGGAGGGGGGGCTCGCCTCATAATGTGTGTGAGCTAATTTGACGGGTGGGGGGTGCCGAGGGAGCCAAACACTTTAATAGGATTGAAGAGGGGGCTACTTGCAGGCCTTTGCAGGGATGAGAATGGGCCGGCTAAGCCCTCCTTTCTTTAGGGAAACAGCCCCCACCCCGGCGCAGGCCGAAGTAATTAAGTAATTAGCAAAGGCATTTGTCAGAATGCCCAGTGGGGCTGCCGAAAATGACAGCTTCGAGGAGGAGGATGACGAGTTTGCAAACAGCCTTTTCTCCCCGGCTCCGGGCGGAGGTCAGGCCTGGAGCCCCGAGCCTGGACCTCGGGGTACAGGGGCTCAACCTTTGGGGGTTCAAGTTCACTTCCCCGTGGCAAAAGCCAAGCTCCTGTTTCTAAGGAGGCTTTCTTGAAAGGGCTTTGGAACATCAAAGGGATCTTCACGCACAGCAAGTACCAGTGAAAAATAAGAGGGTCATTTTCCCTTTCAAAGGACTGACACCCGTTCAACAGCCAAGCCCTCGGTGGAAAAGGCATTTGAGGTTTATTGAGATTAAAAGGCTGGGGAAGTAGCTGGAAGTCATAAGGCAGCCGCCATCGTGGCCAACAGTGGGCTCACTCTGCACCTACGGGGTGCGGTGAGATTCCTGGGTCGTCGTAGGGTCGTAAGGATCTCCACCCTTAAGAGGCTTCCAGCGCTGGCTGTGGTAGGGTGGATTAGAGACCGATAAATCAAGGGATTCCCCTCAACATAAGAAAACGGCAACACTAACTAATACTGTGTTTCCCCGAAAATAAGACATCCTCCGAAAATAAGACCTACTTACAGGTTTCCTTCTGAGTGAAATATAAGGCATCCCCCCAAAAAATAAGGCCCCCAGGCTCTGTCTCAGAATGAAAATTAATTTACCGTGAACTGGTCGCTAGGGCCGCCCCGACTGGCGTCTAGCAACCAGTGACATTACCTGGAGTCCTGACCTCACTGCTGTGTGAATGGAGAGAAATCAGCGTGGAAACTTTGGGAAACCTAAACTGCAACAAGTTGTGACTTGGGTGAAGAATTCATGGGAGAAAATCACTGACAGTTGCATTGCAGATGCACTGCGAGCAGGCTACCTTGACAAGAAGCACTCATTTAAAGACAGTGCTATTGCTAAACAGGAGAGATTTGGTCCACTGATTCTGAAAGAGATGGAGTCACAAGAAATTCACCAGGAAATTCAGGAATTGCATTGTTATGATGATGTTCCAGAAGATGATGACATGATTGTCATTGAATAAATGAGTAAATTCTTGATACTGTAGGATTCACAGTTTGTCTGGTTTGTGTTGACAACTACCATACTACCGTACCCTATACAGGTAAATGTCCTTTATTTTCATTTAACAATAAATGTGTACCGTATTCTTCTTCATGGAAAAATAAGACATCCCCTGAAAATAAGACCTAGCGCATCTTCAACTCACTAGTTGTGTGTCCTTGGAGGAGTCACCTGGTACATCTCCGAGTTTTAAAACTCGTCTACAAAATGGGCACCACACCCACGCACGGGATGCCTGTGAGGACTAAATAAGGCAATGATTGTGATGGGGTGGGGGGGACACACATAACACATGAGGGGGGCGGGTCAGGAGCTGGCGGGAGCTCAGTACATGGCAGCGGTCAGAAACGTCTGCACCGGAAGAGACCTCAGGTCATCTAGTCCAACAGAAGAGGAGCCAGCGGCCCAGCGGGACCACAGATGAGGGAAGATGACGGGGCGCAGAGCTCTGCTGAGAGAGGGAGGGCACATGGGGACGGTGGGGTCTGCAAGGTTGGGCCCTGGCCTTGGGGACAGCCCAGTGTGTATGTGTTGGGGGCGGAGGCAGTGAGGTCCTATCTCTCTCCGGGGAGACGAGTGCTCACAGGGACGGAAAGCTCGCCTTGGAAGCACGGAGACGTCTCCTAGTTGACCGAGCTCGCTCGCTGTCTCCAAGCGAAGGCCATTGCTCGTGGTCCCAGCGGGGCCGTGGCGTCCGTCTTTGGTGGGAGGGACAGCCCAGGCCTGTGCTCGCCTCTGGTCCCCAAGCTGGGTGGCCATCCTCCGCCGGGAGATTGGTCTGCTGCGGACAGCCCTGTGCCCGGTGTCTGACACAGAGCGGGCGCTCTCCAAACACCGAGTCAGTGAGTGAGCGACCTCTTCTTCGTTTTGGTGGCCACCTGCTTTCCTATCGGGTTGAGTGTGGGGGTGAAGGACCCAGGTTCAGGAGGTGGATAAATGAGGAGCCCAAGCCCACAGTTATCACTTCATACCAGCGACTTTCTCCAAACTGCTCACCTCCACGGAGTCTCATCCCTCTTCTGTAAAGTGAGGACAATAACCCTCCTTTCTCCTTCTTGCCGATTCAGTGATTGGTGGCTCGGATGTCTTAGCATCCTGTCTGCCTGCACTCTCAGTCATAGTGGTTTTTAAAAAAAATATTTTATTTATTTTTTTACAGAGAAGAAGGGAGAGAGGTAAA
The DNA here is from genome assembly GCA_963924515.1 of Vespertilio murinus. Classification (NCBI taxonomy): domain Eukaryota; kingdom Metazoa; phylum Chordata; class Mammalia; order Chiroptera; family Vespertilionidae; genus Vespertilio; species Vespertilio murinus. The sequence continues at coordinate 21,521,833 of OZ004714.1, read as the reverse complement.
CATCGATTAGCTGCCTCTCACACACACCCCTTACTGGGGATGTGCCCACAACAAAGGTACATGCCCTTGGCCGGAATAAAATCTGACACCCTTCAGTCCGATGCTCTGTTCACCTAGCCAAACCAGTTAGGGCAATAGTGGCTATTTTAAAAATATATATATTTTATTGATTTTTTACAGAGAGGAAGAGAGAGGGATAGAGAGTTAGAAATATTGATGAGAGAGAATCATCAACCAGCTGCCTCCTGCACACCCCCTACCGGGGATGTGCCCACAACCAAGGCACATGCCCTTGACCGGAATTGAACCTGGGACCTTCCAGTCTGCAGGCCGACGCTCTATCCGCTGAGCCAAACCGGTTTCAGCAATAGTGGCTATTTTTATCTTGTCCTCATAGCACTGGGTATGGCAACACACACACACACACACACACACACACACACACACACACACACACACGTTTGCCTCTTCTTCATTTATGGAAAGCCTGCGGGCCTCTCTTGTGCCACTTTCCAGAAATTGCCACGGGGGCCTGAAGGCATGGTCCTGTTTCCCATCTCCACGCCCCACTTAATGCCCACTTACTTGGCGTGGTGCTTTGGTGGAAGGAGAGCCACCCAAGCCAGCCCCTGGTCACAGCCCCGGGGCGCCTTCGCCCTCGGGGTGTCTGCCCTGGTGGGGCGCCCGGTAAAGGCTTGCGGCCAAGAGTCCTGGCCTCTGGGGGTGCTCCCGCCAGCGGGAGGAACCTCCGCGTGGAAATTACTTTAATTTGCAGTTGACAAAAGGCAAATTGCTGGCATTTTTTTGCTTGGAGACTGGAATGTAACCTTGCACGGCTGCCCCAGACATTCCAGGTGACGGCTTCCATCAGCCCAGCCCCGACTTCTCGCTTCAAGGAGAGAAGTGAAGTCATTTTTCGGGGGGCCAACCTCCCCCCATCGTAATTCAGTTTGCCCACTTCTCTCACCTCGAATCCCCTCCCACTCTTCGGTTGTTGTTGTCCATCCTCACTCGAGGGTATTTTTTCCATCGACTGTTGGGAGAGAGTAGGAGGGAGGGAGAGAGACCCAGAGGGAGAAACATCAGTGAGAGAGACACACATCAATGGGTGGCCTCCCCCACGCACCCGGACTGGGCCAGGGAATAGAGCTCGCAACCAAGGTGAGTGCCCTTGACCGGAATCGAACCAGCAACCCTTGGGTCCAGGCTCAGGCTCGACCCACGGAGCCAAACTGGCCACTCCTGCCAGCACGCAAAGCAGAGTCCCTGAGAACTCCCTATCATGCTTTTTATTTGCTTAACCTCCAATCAGAGGGCTTGTACTTCTCAGTTGGATGGGAGATTCCCTCGCATGACCGACCCGTGTTTGATTCGTTTTCGTTCCTTCTTTGCTGACTTTCTTCGCAGGATGCCTCAGTGCATGTTTGTGGAAGGAAGGAAGGAAGGAGTGGATGAATGAGTGGGTGGTTTCCCGTGTTTCCCAAGGCCCGAGCGTCTCTGTCGGTCTAGCCATAGGCTTGTATGGCATTTCAGGAGAAAGGGTATCCTTCAGGGGCGGTGCTGGTTGCCCTCCACTGAAAATATGTCCCCCGGATGCCTGTCTGGGGCGGTTCCGTGGAATGCAGGCTGAATGGGATGCCTCTCCGGCTCAGCGAGAACCCGAGGCCGCTGCTGCCATCTTGTGGACAGTATTTGAAATACAGGAGAGGTGGCAGCGGCTTGAACACCCTTTTCGCTTCTCCCAAAGGCATCCTAGCTGATTCCAGGATGGAGTATTCCTCTTTGCAATGTGTTAGGCCATATTTACAGATCCCTGCTTAAGTTGTTGATATTCCTCTGTTGAGATTATAATTACAACTCGCATTTATTGAATTCTAAGCGTTACGTGAAAAGCCTTCTAACACCTGTGCTGGTATTACCATCTCCACTGGGGAAAGGAAATTGAAGCTCAGAATGGCTGCCTGACTGGCACCCGGCCAGTAACATGGACAAGAGAACCAGGACTTTACTTTAGACCGGCTCAGGGCCATTATGACGCACTCTTTCCTACTTTTTAAAAAATATTTTTTATTGATCTTTGCAAAGAGAGGGAGAGGGAGAAAGAGAAATATCAGTGTGAGAGAGGAACGTCCATTGGCCACCTCCTGCACTCCCCGCCTCCCTGAGGATCCAGCCTGAAACCCCTCGGCGTGCAGGACAATGCCCAGCCAACTGAGCCACCCCTGCCAGGGCATGAGGGAAGCCGCCCAAGGCCTTCACCCGCAGAGAGGTGTGGACAAGGAATCCGGAAAGCTGGTCAACTTTGAAGCTCTGAAAGATCAGGGCCAACCACCCACTGGTTAGTTGAGACAATGGTGGCTAAAGCAACTTCCACCTTTTAGTTTTGTAAATTCTTGCTGATTGGCTATTATAGGAATTGCCTGCCTAAAGACTATGGGTGTATCCCATCCTACCTAATAAAAGAGTAATATGCAAATTAAGCATCACTTCGCCCCACAGGCCACACCCACCAGCCAATCAGAGCGTGTATGCAAATTAACTCCAACCAAGATGGCTGCGGCCACAGAGGCTTGGGTTTCTCTGGCAATGGAAGAAGCCAAGCTTTCCACCTGCCCTAGCAGGCCGAAGCCTCCACTCAAGGCTACAGAGTTTCAATTATAGAAGGTAAACAAATCCAAACAGAAATGGCTGCTGCCATGGAGCGAGCAGGAGGCTTGGCTCCGCTCTAGGCTACAAAGTTTCAATTGTAGAAAGTAAATAAATTCCAGATACCAGAGCCTCCGCTTGGGTCGCTGGGGGTCATGGCCAGCCTGCAAACCACCACAGGCTCCTCACTCAGGCCGTCCCACACCCCAAGGAAACCCTCACCCTGATCAAGGATATCCTATCTAATAAAAGAATAATATGCAGATTGACATACAAGATGGCTGCCCCCATGTGGTCAAAGATCCTGCCCCTATGTGGACACAAGATGACCATCACAAGATGGCCAGCAGGGGAGGGCAGTTGTGGGTGATCAAGCAAGTAGGGGAGAACAGTTGGGAGGCACCAGGCCTGCAAGGGAGGGCAGTTGTGGGTGATCAGGCAAGTAGGGGAGGACAGTTGGGAGGCACCAGGCCTGCAAGGGAGGGCAGTTGAAGGCGATCAACCCTGCAGGGGAGGGCAGTTAGGGGTGACCAGGCTGGTAGAGGAGGGAAATTGGGGGCAAATGAGCTGGCAGGGGAACAGTTAGACATCAATCAGGCTGGCAAGGGAGTGGTTAGGGGATGATCAGGCTGGCAGGCAGAAGTGGTTAGGGACAATCAGGAAGGCAGGCAGGCGAGCTCTGGGGAGCCAGTAGTCCTAGATTGTGAGAGGGATGTCCCACTGCCCATTTAGGCCCAATCCCACCGGCCTGCCCTCGAGGAGTCCCAGATTGGAGAGGGTGCAGGCTGGACTGAGGGACAACTCCCCCACCCCCACCCCTGTGCATGAATTTAGTGCACTGGGCCACTAGTAGTCTTAATAAAAGGGATAGCAGGGCCAGAGTGGGGTGGAGTTTTCCCCCTTGAGTTGGGCTCCCACCTGGCCCCCAGTATACCCAAATTTATACTTTCTTGTCTAGTCTCTTTCATTTGTATGCAGCCTCCTCCAGAACCCGAACCCAAACCCTGAACCTGAACCCTGAACCACGCGGGACGTGGGAGGGACGCTTGCAACTGGCAGCCCAATGTGGGGCACTCGCAAGGGCACTGCTTTGTTTTGTGTGGGTTTTTTTAAATTCAGTTTTTAGTTCTTCTTCCCTTTCCAAATCTCTGTTGTGACAGCACATCCGTACCTGCAGTCACACCAGCTCTCAGTGACGTGTTCATGTGTTTGCTTCCCCAGCAAGGCTCTGAGCTCTGTGAGAGCTGGTCAGAGCTGTTAGTACAAAGATCATATCTCGCCGTGCACCCGCTGTGAGCCAGGACCATGTAGGTTAGGACACTACAAAGATCTAGTCACCTGGGGTTCCCGCATCCCTTGAATGTGTGCCCGGGACTTGCAAAGCCACTGGGAAGACATGGAGTATGTTCTTAGAATGTAAGCCACAATTGTCGATTGACAAAGCTGGTGAGTGGAGAGATTAGGAATTCAACTACCGTGTTTCCCCGAAAATAAGACATCCTCCGAAAATAAGACCTACTTACAGGTTTCCTTCTGAGTGAAATATAAGGCATCCCCCCGAAAATAAGGCCCCCAGGCTCTGTCTCAGAATGAAAATTAATTTACCAGAAACTGGTCGCTAGGGCCGCCCCGACTGGCATCTAGCAACCAGTGAGGTTACTTGGGGTCCTGATGTCACTGCTGTGTGAATGGAGAGAAATCTGCATGGAAACTTTGTGAAACCTAAACTGCAACAAGTTGTGACTTGGGTGAAGAATTCATGGGAGACAATCACTGACACTTGCATTGCAAATGCACTGCGAGCAGGCTACCTTGACAAGAAGTACTCATTTAAAGACAGTGCTATTGCTAAACATGAGAGATTTGGTCCACCGATTCTGAAAGAAATGGAGTCACAAGAAATTCACCAGGAAATTCAGGAATTGGATTGTGATGATGTTCCAGAAGATGATGACATGATTGTCATTGAATAAATGAGTAAATTCTTGATACTGTAGGATTCACAGTTTGTCTGGTTTGTGTTGACAACTACCGTACTACCGTACCGGGGCATTTGCCCTGACTGGGAATCGAACCCTGACCTCCACTGAGCCACTCCGGTTGGGCTTATCAGTAATTTTGGGTCCTCAAGCAGCCTTCAGGTTGGAGAGAGAAGGTAGGTGTTAATGGTGACAACAAAGAGAAGGCCTCCGAAACGAGTAAGACCTCAAGAGACTGACAGAGCGTGTGGCCACACCCACTTCTGTGCGGAGGTAGTGTGACTCCCATCCTAGCGTGGCCTCCATCCAGATGTGGCTCCCATCCAGATGTGGCCCCCATCCAGGTGTGGCTCCCCATCCAGGTGTGGCCCCATCCAGATGTGGCCCCATCCAGGTGTGGCCCCCATCCAGGTGTGACACCCATCCAGGTGTGGCTCCCCATCCAGGTGTGACACCCATCCAGGTGTGGCTCCCCATCCAGATGTGGCTCCCCGTCCAGGTGTGGCCTCCATCCAGGTGTGGCCTCCATCCAGGTGTGGCCCCCATCCAGGTGTGGCCCCCATCCAGGTGTGGCTCCCATCCAGGTGTGGCTCCCCATCCAGGTGTGGCCCCCATCCAGGTGTGGCTCCCATCCAGGTGTGGCTCCCCATCCAGGTGTGGCTCCCATCCAGGTGTGGCTCCCATCCAGGTGTGGCTCCCCATCCAGGTGTGGCTCCCATCCAGGTGTGGCTCCCATCCAGGTGTGGCTCCCCATCCAGGTGTGGCTCCCATCCAGGTGTGGCTCCCATCCAGGTGTGGCCCCCATCCAGGTGTGGCCCCCATCCAGGTGTGGCTCCCCCCCCAGGTGTGGCTCCCCATCCAGGTGTGGCCCCCATCCTGGCGAGACTCCGGCTGCCAGCTCCTCCACCTGCAAGGCTCACAGGGACGTCCCAGCCCAGTCAGCAAGGGGCCCAGCGGCCACACCTCCCCGACAGCCTGGCTTTGATCTTTCCACCACCCAGTTGGTTATCAACCAGGTAAAAATAGCAATATGATATTTCCTCTTCACCTCAGCTTCCTGAACTAAGTTCCAGGTCCTCTTTAAACCTGAATCAGAGCAACTAGATTGGCTCTCTTGTCACTGACACGTTTGTTTCTCTTCTCTTACCCTTCTTTTCACTTTGTGAAGATTCTATGTGACTGCTTGATTCTGCTTCTCTCTTTCTTTTTCTTCTTCTTCTTCTTCTTCTTCTTCTTCTTCTTCTTCTTCTTCTTCTTCTTCATCTTCTTCTTCTTCTTTTTTTGTGAGCTAACGCAAAGCCCCTTCTTTAAAAAGAATGTGGGGACACTTTATTTAAAACTTGGTGAGGTGAAAGGTGGACTCGGTCTCAGTGTCCTGGCTGGGGACTCCAGCTGGGGTGGCAGAGAGCACACTGAGGGTCCTTGAGCAGAAGTCACATGTTCTAAGTGAGAAGGGTCCGAGGAGGTGCTCTTTCTGAAGGGTGTGGGAGGACTTCTCGGCCTCTCCAGTCGCAGAGGGGAGACTGCTGTCCCCATTGGAGGTCCTTAGGACAGACACAGGGCAGCCGTGCTGTTGAGACCTGGCAGCGCCCGCTTCTCCCTGCCCTGCCCTGCCCTGGGGCGGGGTGGGGGCAGTGATCAGTGCTTGGGGAGGCGCCCATAGGGCTGGAGCATGGCTGAGGGATGGCCGCCAGTTCTGGCTCGAACCCTCTCAGACTCTGTGGGGGGCTGGGTGGAAGTTAGTGCCACATTTCAGGAAAGCAGTTGGCAATTTGTCTCAAGGACCTTAAATATACACTCCTGACCGTTTGCTCAGAAATGTTTTCTTCTGGAGATTTAACTGAAAGAGCTAGTGAATATTCTTTATAGGATATCCATATGCAGTATACAGAGCAAGGATACCGTGAATGGGCGCCCTTATATCCACCACCCAGTTTAAGGGGAAAAAATGTACCATCATCTTTGGGCCCCCCAGGGACCCCCTCCCTGATTCCCTCTCCCCCTCTTCCCCAAAGACCTCCGCCCTCCTGGGCCGATCGTCTCCTTGCTCCTCCTCGTGGATTTATCACACCTCTATCCCCTAAACCAGTGGTTGGCAAACTCATTAGTCAACAGATTTCAAAGAGGAAGGGAGAGAGAGAGAGAGAGATAGAAACATCCATGATGAGAGAGAATCATTGATTAGCTGCCTCCTGCACACCGCCTACTGGGGATCATGCCCACATCCGGGGCATGCGCCCTTGACTGGAATCGAACCTGGGACCCTTCAGTCCACAGGCTGGCCCTCTGTCCACTGAGCCACGCCAGCCAGGGTTACTGTCCCAGTGTTATAGACGAGGAAACTGAGCCGCAGATAAGCAGAACGGTGACACAGAACAGATGAGATCACAGAGGAGGGGCGGGAAGCCGGGAGGAGGTGTGCGGGGTCCAGCGTGGGGCTGTGGTGGGTGGGGTTGGGCTTGCAGACGTCTGGAGCCCCCGGCCCGCACTCCGGCCACCTCAAGACAGGATTCCATTCACTCCCGCTGACCCAGTGCCGCCTCCGAGTCCAGCCGGACACCCCCGGTCCTCCTCCTGATGACTTCCCGGGCGGGACGGGGCTGACATATGGCGGGGGGAAGGGGATTACGGGTTTGGCTGCAGGATTCTGTGAAAACACATGGAAGCAGCGCATTAATATTAGTCAAGGACTGAATGGGCCTCTTTAAGGAGTCAAGATAAATTTTGGCAAAACCGGCTTGCCTTGAGAAGCATTCAGGTTACTCCGTGGGAGTAAAAAAAAAAAAAATGTGATTTTTCTTTCTCGTTCGGTTTATGTAAGGAGGGGAAAGGCTCGAGTCCGCAGGTCCTGCACAGCCGCCGGCCTCCCGGAGTCCTGAGCGTGGCCGGGCAGACGGCGGGCCTGCGATTGTCATCACGCCCCTCCTCGCTAGGGCTCTGCCGTTGGTCTGCCTTACACGTTTCTCCTGGGTTTCTCTTGAACTTGGTGGGCGCTGGCATCTCCCTTTGGGCATGTGCATCACACATACCTTTTTAAAAAATATATATATTTTATTGATTTTTTACAGAGAGGAAGGGAGAGAGATAGGGAGCTAGAAACGTCGATGAGAGAGAAACATCGACCAGCTGCCTCTTGCACACCCCCCACCGGGGATGTGCCCGCAACCAATGTACATGCCCTTGACCGGAATCGAACCCTGGACCTTCCAGTCTGCAGACCTACGCTCTACTGCTGAGCCAAACCGGTTTCGGCCACACATACCTTTGATCTTCCGTGGGACCCCATTCTGCTCAGCCTAAGGAAGGAAGGAGTGGCCATTCAACACTGATCAGACACGAACCTCAGCTGCAAACACGGCGGGGGCTGCATCGGCTTGCCACATCCCCTCCGAGCTGAACTGAGTCCACAGCCAGCGCGCTGGAGCAGCCTTCTTCCGGATGGAATTCCCCTCTGGCCGCTGGGCCTCACGGGCAGCCTGGGTGGAGGAGACCTTCCGGCTGCAGAGGGCTTCCCGGCTGTGCAGTCTCTGGCCACGGTGTGCAGTCTCTGGCCACGGCGGGTCCCCTGGGGGCAGCCGCGTTGTACTGTCTCTGGACTGCACGGGCCCCCTGGCCTCCTGGTTGTGTTTGCCCTAACACCTGCTCCACACGGGGAAACAGGGGAGCCGAGTCTCCGGACAAACAGTCCTCGGAGCCGGGTGAACTCGGGGGGCGGAGAGCTGACCTGGGCAGCACCCGGGGGCCAGACTGCCCAGCCCCTCCCGCTGCCCCTTCTGATGGGTTTCGGAGCTCTGCCCACCCCGCCAATGGCTCTCGAAAGCCAGCTGCAGGTCTAACGGTGACTCTCCCTCTCTCTTTTGGGCCCGAAGAACAAAACAAAATCCAGGATCGGGCTGCCAGGATTTTCAGCTTCCTGTCGCCCTCGGGACAGTGACGAGATTGTTTTCCTCGTGAGGGCTCCGGCGTGCATGGGGGCACTTGCTAGAGTCAGTTAACAAACACCAAGTGCCCTCCAATTCGCGGCGCAGTGACAATCTGACTGGACTGTGATGCGTTCCAGCTCTTAGCGATCATGACAGGTCACCAGGCAGCTAACCACCCCAAATGAGGGGCCATTATCTTTTGACAAGAGGGAGCTTTCTCGGTGGGCGTGGGGAGGGGGCTGGGAGAGGAAAGGGAGGAGTATTACCCCAAAGCCCACCTGGATATTCTCTCTGGGAATCAGTTCATTCCGAGAGCTTTGCTGCCAGGCACCCGGAGGCACTGCACTGGCGGCTCCCGGTAGGCTGCAGGAGAAAAGGAGGCAGAGGCTGCCCTCAGGGCCAGGCATTCCCCTGCTCAGCAGGCGTGACGGGAGAGGGGCATGACGGGAGAGGGGCCTGTGGGTCCCTGCAGGCTAACACACCCTGGTGTGGCTGTTCTAAAGTTTTTCTGGACATCGTCCACTGTGATGGGTGAAGCATCTGCTCTGGTCACACTGAGTGTTAAATATTCCAAATAGCAACTTTGCCTGGAACAACTTGGTTCTTTTGCAGTCTACTTTTTTCTCCTAGCAAACACCATTATATATAATTGACTTCAGAGAGGAAAAGAGGGGGGAGAGAGAGAGAGAGATCAATGATGAGAGAGAATAATTGATTGGGGGGTCGAGCCTGATATCTGGGCACGTGCCCTTGACTGGAATCGAACCCGGGACCCCCTCGGCCTGCAGGCCGATGCTCTATCCACTGAGCTAAGCCAGCTAAAGCAACAAACATCACTTTAAATAAAACTGTCTCCCTTTCATCATTAGAGCGTTCCCTAAGTTATATAAAAGCTGTGGACTTTGTGTTAACTGTAAGCGAGGTGGTGTGATCTTGTTAGAACAGCTGTGGGCAAACTATCCGGCTCGCGGAGCCGAAAGAGCGTAGGGTTCTCTTGCTCTCCCCTCCGCTCCTTCACCAGCAGCCCAAGATGAGAGTGCCAGCATGGTCAGGTTGCTTTTGTTCCGGCCCTCTGGTCCAGTTTAAGAACCCATTGTGGCCCTTGAGTCAAAAAGTTTGCCCACCCCTGTGTTAGAACAACCTGCACGGACTGCGGAGGAGACTGCGGGGCCCGGAGTTGTGGCAGGGGTCCCAATTCAGCTCGCCCCGGGTCCCCCACCTTTTCTCGTGTTGAACACACTTTGAATGCTAAGGTTCTGGGCAGAGCCTTGCAGGGAATTAAAATGTTGACGATATGAAACAATCAGCAATAATGCCAAGACAGTCAACTGTGGTATAACATCGTATAAATGTTTGTTTTTTAAATCACCATTTTCTTACCATTTCTTGTCCCCTCGGTTCTGTGTGGCTCCTTGACTAGAACAGTGTGCAGATCTCGCCACAGTCTGGTATGTGAACAGGACAATGCAGTCACGTGTTTTATGCCACACGCTGCCTCTGGTGGTGTCGGCGTGGGAGCCACCCTGGGTTTCGGCTGCCGCTCACCACGTGACCATCTCAGCTTCTCCTCTGGACAGCCCTCCCATTGGTGACATTGCATTGTGGTTAAAAGCAGTTAAGAAGGAAAGAGTCCAGGTCAGCTGGGCTCAAATCCCAGCTCTACCATCCATAGGCAGTGTGGCCTTGGGTGAGTAACTTAACTTCTGTCTGCCTTAGTTTCTTCAACCGTAAAACAGGGTTAATAACGTTACCTACCCTTACTGAGGGTTCAATGAGTTACACATGCAACACTTAAAACAATGCTGTGCCCGGAATAGGTATTTTAAATAAGTGTTAGCTTTTGTTATTTATTATATCGGCCTCGGTGTGACCCACAGCGCCCGTATAAAGGGCTCATGGCCACGTGGTGTGCCGTGGCATTTCATCCCCCGAGACCCAGAGGACTAGAAACGGTCTCCTTCCCAACTCAGCCCACGGCCACGCCAGACAGCCACGTGTTCAAAGTGCAATGTTTTTATTTGGTTTTATCACAGAGGTTGGTACACATTTATCCATATAAAATATCGTGATATTTAATCCATATAAAATATCATAACAAGGATTGCAGGCATAAATAAGAATGAGTCCAACTTATTCTGTCTCTGTAATGCACAGTCCTTTCTGTTGATTATTAAGTAAGAAGACAATGGGGTCAAGATGCAGGAATTTTCAAATTCAATTTCAGCATTTTCCCAAAGATTGAATTATAGAACTAAGGACACGTACAAAAAAAAAAAAAAAAAAAAAAAAAGACGATTTCCTAAAAATGGAACCAGCCACCTTGAAAACTATTTCGAAGAACACGGTCGAAGTTCTGATACTTCAGAAGGCAAAAGTGCTGCTAGTCGGCCTGGCCCCCAGGACCCGCACCCGGGGAGCTGCCGGGTCCGGTGACGTAGCGTGACCGGCCCTGGGAACGTCGTCTCAGACACAGACAACGTCGCTGTTGCTTTTGGTCCAGAAACACAGACAGGGCTCCCTCCTTGCTGATGACTCTTGAATAGAAGAAGCTTTGGCTCTTACTATGCATTTGGCCTCACGATCTTCATTGACAAGTAGTTCTGGAAAGGAAGCAAAGACAGCGTAAAATATATCTATTTAAGCGAGGGGTTTCTAGGCCTTGACACTATTGACTTTTAGGACCAGGTGATTCCTGCTTGTTGGGGCTGTCCTGGACATCGCAGGATAGGCAGCATCCCTGCCCTGTCCCCTACCCACCAATGCCAGTAGGTAGCACTCCTCCCTCCCCCCCTTTGCTATTGTGACAACCAAAATGTCTCCGGACATTGATCTCCCCAGGTGAGAACCACTATTCAAATCAATAGGATCTAGGTCAAGTAAAAGAAATAACTGTGAGGAGTTTTTTAAATGGTCAAGACAGATTGACCTATAATTAGAAAATAGTGTACACGTACTTATAGTGAAGCTGTAAGTATTATCCAGGGGGAAACAAAGACATGGCACCTCAGGTGTTGTGGTTGTGTGACTATGCTCCTCACATGAACTATTACGATGAATGGGAACTGAAGTGAGAGTGTCTGAATGCCTGGTGAACCGGTCTTTACTGACCCCGCCTCGTGGAAACCATTCTCAGCAACTGGGTCTTGTGTTCATTTGTTGACGTCCCTATCGCAGTTTGCCTCCCATAGTGGTTTACTTGTTCCTATGTCTGTTTGTCCCCGGGCTATGAACGACTTGTGGGCAGAAATCATGCCTTGGTTATGTGCGTACCCCAATTCCTCGCCTGCGGTAGAGACTCGATAAATTCCTCGAATGGCGGAATGAAAGCACTACTTGTAGGCACATGGCAAAATCCCCACTTGGACCTCCACTTATGACTGGGATGAGGAAGGGAAAGTTACGGGTAGGTTATGTGGTGTGGGTCTTAAACAATGAATAAGATGCTGATAGACAAAACGTGGGCAAAGGAGCAGCACTGGCAAAGACATCCTGGCAGGTAAGAGCAATACGTGTGTGTGTGTGTGTGTGTGTGTGTGTGTGTGTGTGTGTGGAGTGTTATCTAGTTTGGGTGGAGTTCAGGGTTTGTGTAGACCTACAAGGGGTCCCAGATTTGGGGATCTGTGAGTGCTGAAGGCAGGAAGATCAGTCAGAAATGCAGGCTATAGTCCAGCCAGATATTGATAAAGGTCCGAGGGAGATTTCTCCTAGAATTCCTGACACCAAAATTATTTTCAGGCCATAAAGTTTTGCCTGGAACTTGTGAAACCCTAAGAATGCAATTCTAACCACAGGACGCATTACTTTAAATTTCCCCAAGGCTGAAGGGTTGTGAGGCCACAACACCTAAGTAAGTCATTCTTCTGAAGCATCCGAGGCAAGTCAGTGCCAAGTTCGATGACCAACCATAGTTCACACACACACACACACACACACACACATACACACACCACAAACACACACACACACACCACACCACACACACACCACACACATACCACACACACACACACACACACCACACACCACAAACACACACACACACACACACACACACACACACACGGCCAGGACAGGGATCAGGGACTGTACCGGTAAGGAGTACAGGAGCACGGCCACGAAGAGGAGCAGGATCAGCAGGAACAGAAGGCCGATGATGACCCACTTGAATCGGCGCCACACGATGAACTTCATGGTCTTACACGGGTTGGTGAACCACAGGAAGGAGGTATCTGGTCGGCTGCGTTGCAAAGAAATGGTTTACCTACCCAACTCAGGAGGGACAGGTATTTTACTGCAGGGCATCACACCATTTAAAAAATGTGTTAGTAGCACTTAGAAAGTCAAGGAAAGATATTATTCCCCTTAGTTGGCAAAGAAAGATTCTTGAACCTTTCACAACTTCCTAAGAGGTTGAAGGAAACCCCGGACTTTGGTTTCAATGGAAAGGAGAGTGATTAAAATAAAGCTGGGTCACCAGCCTCTCTACCCCGACCCCCACTATTCAATACACAATTAGAAGGACCAGAGCTGATCCCGTCTATTAAGCCAACTGGAAGGGGGGCTTTCAGGCTGCAGGTGTTTAGGGACGAGAGGACCCCGAGAACAAAGAGGGCTCTCACTTTGGTGGGTCCAGCTTGGGGTTCATGTTGGGTTCATCCCTTCCCTTCCCGGCTGGCCTCTCATCGGCCTCCTTCTCGTTAAGGATTTCCAACGTCATCTCCACTTTCCCCTTCAGTAAAGCAGAACAGGTTAAACACATGACATCATGCTTCACAAATATTTTCCCTTCGGCCCGAGGAGTATTTCCCCGGGCAACGATTTTCATTCTTGTAAAACAATCCCGAGATTGCCTTCGATTCTCCTCAGGAGATTTCATCCCATTTCCTCGTCCATGTGTTTCTGAGCTGGCTCCTTTGTGGAGCGCGGGAGGACAAATTGCTTCCCCTCCTCCCGGCTCCCTGCGGGTCACTCCCTGTATCCCCATCGTTCTGTCTCACATCCATCTCCTTGCCTCTCTGCACACACCTTCCTTTGTAAGTCTGCTTGGACACAGATGACCCTGAGCACTGCTAATAACAATGTCTAATATTCACGGAGCATTAACTGTAGGCTCCAGGCAGCCCGCATGCTCCAGGCTTACCAGGGACCACCCACGGCCCAGAGCTGTGCAGATACTTAGTGGGTCCTCAGTGCATGCGAACTGAACAAACAAATGAGTGCGTGAATGAATGAATGCTGTCTCTCTGGGCCCTGCTCACCCCTTCCCTCTGGATAATCTCGTGAAATGCTCGTTGCAATCCTATAAAGCAGGTACTGTTGCTGTCCTCAGGTGCACGTGAGGAAAACAGGCTGAGAGAGGTCTAGAAAGGTGCCCACTTGGCTAGCCAGGCTTAACTAAGGTGGCGACCACCTAAGTCCACAGCAATTTAAGAACCTCGACCCCGAGATTGGTTTAGGTGGTGGAGCGCTGGTGCCTCCTACGTTGATGAGCCAGACAAAGCGGGGTGTCTGACTACGGCAAGGTGCTCCATCTCTCCAAGCCTGTGCCTTGAGCCCATCAAAAGGGGATGATGTCTGGTTGATGGGGTTGTTAGCAGGACTAAGGGAGATTAGGTGCAAAGTCACCTCTACGTGGCAGACAGCAGCTAAGTGATCTCCTGGGCCAGCGTGGGGGGAGCGGTGGACTGCAAAGGGCACAAGGAAACTTTTGAGTCAATGGGAATGTCTCGATCTTGATTACAGTGGCTCCATGAGTGTATGCAGCCGTCAAAACTCATCAAAGTACACTCTGGATGGATGCATCTTATTTATGTAAATTATACCTCAAGGCTGTTTTAAGAAACAAGATTATGAACGTAAGGCATTTATAGCATGTTGACTGCTTCATAATCAGTGATGCGAAATCTTAACTTTTATCAATACAGAAGGAATTAGGTAGTCTTTTGTGTCAGAGCACAGTAACCCGCACTCTTTTTTGGTTTTAACAGTTTGTGATTTTTAGAGAGAGAAGAAGTAGAGGGAGAGAGAGAGAAGCATTGATGTGAGAGGGTAACATTGATCGTCCACTTCCTGTATGCCCCCTGCTGGGGATAAAGCCCACGCTCTGGGCATGTGCCCTTGACCTGGATTTGAGTGAGCCACCTTCTGGTGCACGAAACAACATCCAACCAGCTGAGCCACACTGGCCAAGGTGACCTACACACTTGCTTCTATGTCAGGATATATCCTGAGTTCTCCAAACTTGTTTGTAAGTTAAGGCCTTCTTGCTCAACGAATGTCAGCATCTCTACTTCTTTCATCTTATTGTTATTATTATTATTTTTTTTAATTTATGAAAACAGCTCAAATGTGACCTTCCCTTTTCTGTACTGAACTGCACTAATAGCTCCGCATAAATCAGCCTTCTTGGTCCCACAGTAGTGCCACCGCTCTGGCTCTCAATGTGTTGACAATTCCCACACCTCCACCTTCCACTCAACCCCAAACATCTGCTCATGGACCTTCTCTTGTGATCCCAGGTACAAGCCATTCCCATAACCTAAAGTCCCACCAATTCAACTCTTCCTTATCTTCTCTGGAGTAAATTTCTCGAGGAAGAGCAAAATCTAAATGATGAAAGGCGGGAACAACGCCCCCCTACCACCCCTCGAGGAAATGCTCCTACCGCCATCACCCGGGAGCCCTCTTGGTCCACGTAGCACGGCCACCAGCCTCGCATGGACTTCTGCTCGAAGAGGGAGGCCGTTTTCACTTTAAGGGGGTCCATGGCCTTGAGGTCTGGAATCATGTCCAAATGGCACTTCTCGGCTGATTTTGCTGGAATGATGGTGCGATGCAAATCAAGTTCCAGGAAACCTGGCCAAGGGAAACAGCGGATTCCAATGAGCTCTGTGTGGGTCAGCTGTCCTTTCTCCACGGGAGCAGAATGCCCCTGCAGGAGAGGCAGGCGGTAGTCTTGGACAGGTGATGAGTGCGTTAGAGAAAGGGACCCTGGCTGACATAGAAAATTCTTCCCAGATAGGATGGAAAGTGGCAAGAGATAGGGAAAGGCCGAGTTAGATTTTAGTGAAGATCAGTTGGAGGTGCTGGCCAAACATCAAGGTGAACATTTCAGGTGGGAATTGGGGCTAATCATCATGATATATATATATATATATATATATATATATATATATATATATATATAAAACACATATCATGTGTAAGTTTAAGGAGTCTGGTGTGTTAATTTGATACATTTACACAGTGCAATGTGATTGGTCAGGCACTGTGGTGGTCAGGCTTAGGAGCCAGACCTCGCTGAAAGGTGACAGTGGGAAAAGCCCTGGTGGGCCCTAGGAAGAGCCAAAGACACCAGGGAAGGCAAGGGCCTGTCTTTATTTTTAATTTAATTTTAAAATGTCTTTATTGAGAGAAAGAAACAGATGTGAGAAACATCCTGACAGGGAATCGAACTGGCGACCTTTCGGTGCACGAGACGATGCTCAACCAACTGACCCGCACGGGCCATGGCCAAAGGCACGCATTGAAAGAGCAGGAGGAAGAACTAGAGCCGGCCAATGGGACGGACCTGGGGCCCGGGAGAGAGACTATCGGAAGAGCACTGCGCTACTTGGGTGGTGGTGGGGGAGGGATGTGTGCCGAGAAACCCACAAGCCCAGGATGTGTGGATGGTACTTCACAGGTACCCTTAGCCCCAGAGGAGGCTGAACCTGGAGGGAAAGAACAATGGCTGGGCATTAGGGACCTCAGTGACATTTGAGAGCAGCCTGGAGGAGTAGGTGCTGAGGAGAGAGAGAGAGAGAGAGAGAGAGAGAGAGAGAGAGAGAGAGCGATGGTTTGGAAGTAAAGCAGGCAGGGGTCTGGCATCCTTTGATGAAACAGGATTTGAGTCTTAACAGCAAGACAGGAGCTGGTCCAAGAGCCTCCACGGGGCCGTTGAGCCCACAGAAAGGGGTGGCATTCGCTGTGCCCCCTGCTCAGAGGACCCGAGACAGCAGAGGAGGAGGCCACAGCGCCCAGAGGACATTCGGGCCGTGAGTGAGCCCCACGCCCACTTCCCCTCGGCGCCGGAGATTTAAATGCTTGGTTCCAAGCTTTGATTCATTTCACGAATTCCAGGCACAGTTTCTTAGAGAAAAACATCCAGATGGAAGCCCTACCCAGGTAGTCATCCAGAGAAAACTTGTCATTATCCCAAATCTGGATGATCAGTCGGGGTGGCACCCGGAATTCGGTTTGGTCGATACTCCAGAAATGCTCCTGAGATGACAAGAGAAACAGACAAACCAAATTAACACGGACGAGTGGATTCGGAAACCCTCCCCTCGGAAATTCCAGGTCCAGGGCACTGGGGCCTTCTCTCTCCTTTGCACCCCCAACCTGGAACCCTCTCCCCTCAGCCCTAGCCCACCACCCACGCGTGAGGAGGGCGGGTGGGCTCCCCAGGATGTCTCAGGCCGCCAGCCGGGTGACAAAAAGGATGTCCCAGGCTCCCTGCCATGTCCCCCTCCGTGTGACTTCCTGGAGTTTGGGGCATGTCCCCCCACCCCCTCCGCCACCCCTCCTTACCACCCCCACCCCAAAGACCACTGAAGCTTGCTTAGATTATCCCCCAAAGCCAGGAGGTTCTAGGCCAGCCACAGTATCCCCTTCTGGGGTGTTCCTTCTGCTCAGCCACCACCACACACCCACAGATCTTTCCCCCACCCCTCACGGAGGTCTGAGCACACTCATCTCCCTGGGGCACAGATTTTGCTCTTTTATGGGCCGCAGATTTGAAATGTCCCGGCATTTGGGGCCTTTGAAAAATATTGCTGGGTTTTACATGCTGTGGTCCACTAAAACCCCCAGATCCCTCACACTGGTCAGGGGGAGGTCGGACTGGGCAGGGTCTCCAAGTTCTCCCCGCTGGTGCCTGCCTCTGCCTGGGCACTCTGAGCCCCACAGCCACACCTGCACAGCCTAACCACACCCGAGCTCCTTGGGCCAGGAGAACCGGAAGCCCCCGGGGCTGAGGGAATGTGAAGGGAGACTGTTGAGTTGCTTCTGGTTTTTCAAGTGACATTCCAACAATGGGCCCCTTCGCAGGGCCCAGCGGGCCTGGCTCAGAGGGGCTTGGAAGTCCACTCCGCTGCTGTCCGCCCCGCCTGACTGTCCTGGGTGGGCACACGCTCCCAGTACACCAGCTCCAGATTCGGGTAAATAGGGAGGTAACTTAAATAAAGGCCCACCTGACCCACACCCTCTCCTCCCCCATGCCAGTCTGCATGGTTCGACATCAGGTTGAACTCAGTGAGTGTCTCTAGAACAGGGGTGGGCAAACTTTGTGACTCGAGGGCCACAATGGGTTCTTACACTGGACCGGAGGGCCGGAACAAAAGCAACCTGACCATGCTGGCACTCTCCTCTTGGGCTGCTGGTGAAGGAGCGGAGGGGAGAGCAAGAGAACCCTCCGCTCTTTCGGCTCCGCGGGCCGGATAGAACAGCCAAACGGGCCATAGTTTGCCCACCGCTGCTCTAGAAAGTGCCCTTTGAAAGCATTCACCTCACCTGGCACAGAAAAGGGCTCCCTACAGCATCAGCACTGAGTAGGGCCACATGGGACAGAGGCAGATATATATATATATATATATATATATATATATATATATATGCCAATCAGATGTCACAGGGAAACCAACTTCTTCCTGTGATCAGCAGAACGGTTTGACTAATTAACCAAACAGAGGCAAAACTATTCAATTACGTGACATGTCCCTTCTTCAGAGGCATTTTCACCATGGTTCTAATTAACCAACAACTAACTAACCAATCAGAGCTAGGGAAAGTCTATAGGATGTGGGGGTAGAAGTGGGATGGAGGACCCAGAGGAGACATCTGTTACTATTGCCTGCCCGGGTTTCAGGCCCAGGTGTTGGGATGGAAGCAACCAGAGTTTTCTCGGGGAGTCTCTTCCTCCCATCCGTGCGATTTGGGAAGAACTGGCTCCGCCCTTCGCTCCAGCGCCAGGCCCGTCAGCGCACTGCCTCCCCGGCAGCGCTGGGTGGTGCAGGAACTGCGCATGGCTCCTAACAGGCAGAGTGAGGTCCAGTTCCAGAAGTCTGGTTGGCACCATCGGGGGGGTTTGTCCTCGTTCTGCTGAGGTGCTGAGAGGGCAGGATGGGAGCCGGGCCTCCACCAGGGAGGGAGGCCCGCAGAGGAAGGCTGAGCAGAGCGGTGGAGAAGGGAGGGCAATTTCTAAAGACTACACTTCAACCCGGGCCCCGGGCCCCGGGCGTTCCTGAAGCCAGCCGGCCCCGGACGCCCCAGTAACGTGAACCCCAACAAATCACTACTTGGACACTCGCTGGTTTGAGCTGAGCTCTGTAGCTGCGAGTCGTACAATGTAAGACCCCCAGGGCCCTGAACCGTCGTGAAAATGCCTCTGAAGAAGGGACAGGTCACGTGACTGAATGTTTTGCCTCTGTTTGGTTAATCAGTCAAACGGTTCTGCTGATCAGGGGAAGAAGCTGGTTTCCCTGTGACATAAACACACACTTGGGTTGTTGTGTAGATGGACACAAGACCCGCATGTCTGCCCTTCTCCACATCTTTCCCCTGGCCACCAACGTGTGAGGGGAAGGAGAGTGACATTCCGTACACGTCTAGCTACACAAACAGCCGCCATGGCTTGTGTGATGCTGGGCAGGCAGCTACCCCGCCGTGAGTGCCAGAGTCACCATCAGCCCACGAGCGCCAAGGTGCGGAGCGGCGCCAACACCCTCCGGGTGTCTGTGTTACGGAGGACCCGGGACATCCACTTCCCGCTGGCACACTTCAGAGCTTACTTTTTTAGCCACGAGACACAGTTGCTCAGCTGGGAGGTAGTCAAAGGGGAAAACAAATCTCCAGTTAAAATTCCCCTCGCCATCCAAGGACCTGTAATGGACATCTGTTTTCTGTTTGTTTTCTTCATTGCCAGGAATCCAGCTGAAAAGCAGAGGCAAACAGGCTTAGCCCCGTGTGATTGACAGGTAATCTAGCCGCAAAACGGCGCCGCGATTAGGGGAGTGAAGGGCAGGAGAATTAATGCACTTTTCTTGGGCGGCGTCCAGTTATCTGCGGAGCCGGGGCTGATTTATGAAGGGGGAGGCGCTCTGTCACATCCAACACAGGTTGTAGCCAAATAAAATACAATTCCTCTAAAACCAAAGCAGGAAACCCTTTAGACTTCAGTTAACAGGGATAAGGTGAAATTTTTTCTGGAAAATATCAACAACGTAGCTTCTATTTTGGGAACGCTGGAGCTTGCTGGCTATGATTTCAGTCTTCATAACTATAAATCATCGCTGTCTGTCTTCAGTGCTGATAGGGCTCAATGAATATGAGTTAGCTCTAAATTTTAGCATTTCCTTTTCCATATTTTAGGTAAGCAAACAAAATGGACACGACTTCCAGCTTCCTTTTTATTATTATTATTATTATTCTTAGATCCACTCTGATCATATTAATGAGACTAGCAAGGAATATATGCTATTTCCATACGCATACCTATGAACATTCATTTCCTTCAGCGATTTAACATCTCAGCCTGTGACATTCCCTTGACTTGTGCCTGGCACATAGCGGGCACTAATTAAACACCTGTTGAAGGAATACGTGAATGAACACGCCGAGGAAGAAGTTGCTGTCCCCTCTGCCTGCTACGGGGAAAACTCCTGGTTCGGAAGCAGGGGTAACACTGCCTTTTAGGCTGGGAACGTGGTTGAATGCACGGTTCTCAACCCTGAACGCCCATTAGATTTGCATCGGAATCAACTGGGAGCTTTTCACATCACTGATGCCTGGACCTCACGGACAGAGATTCTCGGCAGGAGGCAGGCCTGGCTGTGAACTTGCGCTGCCACCGGCTCTGAGCTTCACCTCCCATCGGTAAAAGGAGGTGGGTGACGTGCGCTCCCTGCACGTGGTCAGCGTGAGGACAGGTCATTGCTTGGAAGGGTCAGGTCGGGAAGGGGGAAATCCTTAACTCACGCTGACAGTCATCTACTGTGAGCCAGGTCATTCGCATGCCTCCTTTGACTCTTCCCAATTGTACGTCTATCTCCATTTTGCAAATGAGGGAACGGAGGCTCAGAGAGGCTACCTCACTTACACGAGCTCACGTGGCCAGTAACGGACAGAATGAAGTACAATTACCAGTTTGTCCGAAGCCCAAGCCCAGGCTCGTTACTGAACCTCAAAGGACCGTGGAGCCTAGAAAGTGCTAATATTAGGTCCTATTAATCGTAGTGGTATTAGCATCAACCAACTACAATAGTAAAATTTGGTTCTCACTTTATGAATATAGTCATTTCACAAGTATCATCTTTTTACATATCAAGGGTCCTCCCTTAGGCTATATGGAATACTAATAATACTAGCTAACACCCACAAGGTATATTGGTTAATTTTATGTGTCAATGTCTAGCTATGGGGTGCCCAGATGAAACATTATTTGAGGTGTTTCTCAATGAGATTAGAAGGCGAATCAGTGCACTCAGCGAAGTAGATTGCCTTCCCCAATGTGGAAGGGCATTGTAAGGCAAAGGAAGGAGGAATTCACCCCTTTTTCTGCTTAACTAATTGATCTGGGTATCTCATTTTATCTTCTCCTGACCTGCAGATGGCAGACTGTGGGACTTCTGGTCTCCATGATCATATGAGCCAACTCCTCACATGCTTTCTCTCTCTCTCTTTCTCTACCCTCTTGTGCCCCACCCCCGTACTGGTTCTATTTCCCTGAAGAACCCTGACTAATACACACAATGTTTACTATCTGCCAGGCACGACCCTAAATGCTTGGAGTAACTCAATCTTCTGAATATCCCCAAAGCAATAGCTACTTTCATTATCTCCATTTTACACATGAGGAGAGTTAGTAGGAAGAGTACCAGGATTTCAACCCAGTCAATTTGACTCCAGAGTCTGGCCTCTTAATCACTATGCCATCCTATACTCAACATCCCCGCTCAAGGCACAACATGGAACTAACATCCACATGAACTGCTTGGAGTTGATTATGCAAGTACCAGAATAATGAACAGTGATGCCTCCTCACAGGCTGGAGGCAGGCACTCCGTAAAGGTTGGGGAATGAATGACTATAAAAAATTCTGCTAATGTTCCTTCTTTTCCATGGACATTAGCTACTGGTAATAAAATGTACACGAATTGAAACCTTGGGACCTTTCCTTGTTTCTAAAGAGACTTACTTATTCAAGGTATCAAGAAGAAATAAAAATGAACTGCATGACTAAGACATCTCAGAAATAACAAATCTGCTTAAGAAACTCAACAAAACCCACTTCCAAAAAAAGAGAAATGGAGAAATAGGGATCAGTTCCTATAGTCATTAATGCCTCTGCTTGTCAACAAGACTCATATAGGTTTTCTTCTCCCTCTGCTCTCACTGCCTTTGTCTCCCTGGACTTTCCTAAGTAGACTACTACATCAAAGAGATAACATACTTTCATGTAATCAAGAACCCTACACCTCAACGGTAAAAACTAAGGAAGGGGAGAGCGTGTTCCATTCCCGGAGTTTGTCAAAGGTGCTCGCATGCTGGCCTTACCCTTTGACATAGATGTCGCTCATCTCCTCTCCCAAGATGTTTTTCTCGTCCAAGATAACGTCCTTGGTGTTCCAGATGATCACACGGAGGTAGAATCTAAAACAGGAGCACATTTTGAAGGTGCTTTCCCCCCCTGGTCCTGCTCCAAGACCCTAGGCCAAGATAGCAGGGTCTCAAGATCACTTACCTCTTGGCTTTCCGGGGTGTGATGTTGAAAGGAGGACCTGGTGGGCCCAAATTCTTGGGGAAGACATCCACCCACATCTGCAGTTTTCCCTGAGCCATTCAAAAAGGAAAAGGGAAATAAAGTTACTTAGAGGTGGCAGAGACTACAGTTTCACTCATGTTTCCTAGGTGAGAAACTCTGTCTTTTGGCCTGCTAATTTATTATAGTCCACATAAAGTGAAATAAATAAATAAGTTAAGTGTTGAAGCCCAAATCCAGACGCATTTTATATCTTCAATGTAATTTAGGCCACCCGGCCCCTACTCTCACCCAGGAGTCTCTGCTGGCCGCATGTGCCCACCTGTATCAGAGTCTGAGCCTTCCTGGTTAATACAATGAGGGGGTTCTCATGACTAACAGCACCCCCAATGCACACATTCATGCACACATGCACACAAACACACTCACTCACAAATACAATCACACACATACACTTATAGCCCCTTACAGCCCCTTCAAGTTGGGCCTTTCACTCTCAGAACCCGTTCTCAAGCTGTCCCTCTATTCACCACCACACTGTCTACTTAATGCCAGTCTCAGTTTTGTGACACCCAAGTGTAGGAATCTCTTTCATGGCCCACGTAGAAAGAGTTCCAATTCAGGGTTCGGGGTCTGGAGAAGGGCCGCACACAAATGAAGAGACAAAGAGACTTGAAGAAATTCAACTTTGCCATATGGGGGGGCCAAGCGGTAGTCCAACTCTAGTGGGAGAACTACTCCTGCTCTGGCCCTGCCATCCCCTTTTATTGAGGCTTTGGGGAAAACATCTTAGGCAACATAAACAGAAATTTACATGTAGCCCTTAGGCAGGACATAACAGAAACCTACACAGGACAAACAAGGTGGAGGCTGCTTCAGCTAACAATATTTCAACTAAAGGTTAGAGCAATTAAGGTTGTTGACCAGCCTTCCTGGCTTCCTGTCAACATCTCTTTTTTAGTGAAACTGATTTGTTTTCCAGCACCCAAGGGTGTCTCCATTTAACTCAAGATAGAAAATCAAAATAATGTAAAGTGGTATTTAATTTTGTGAAAGAAAGTCTTACAACGTGGTGCTTCCAAAGCAGAGACTCAAGCGATGACAAGACCACGACTGTTCCCCCACGTGGGGGACTCCCTGACACTGGCTCAGAGCGCCCACAGCCAGGACGATGACTGGCAGGGGTGCCACCATCTCCGTGAGGCCCTGCTCAGGCCTTTGACTGCCACAGACAGGCCCAATCCATCTGACTGGAATGTTTTCCCAAACAGACGAGGAATGCCATTAGCAAACTACATCGACCATGTGAACCCATTTAAATTCCCCAAACTGCTTTTGGAGGTTCTGTAGACTCTGCCTTCATGACAAAAACAGACTGGCCTTTAAGAAGGTTGCCAAGGAAACCACCAGATTGGCTCCCTGGTGCGTTGTGAGCAAAAACGGATTAACTGGAGCTCTTGAAGAAGGATATATATTACTGTGATCCTGACTCTCTTCTAACGAACCTCTCGGGCTCGAGGGTCTACAGTCCATCAAGCCCACTGCGGAACATTAGGCCTCCAGGCGTCTCCAAGACCCAGCCGCAATCTGTCCAAGGTGGGACAGCCTCTCCTTCCCGTACTTGGAAGTAGAAGGGACTACACTGTAACTCGAAAGCTCAGAAGTCTCCGACTGTCTGCATTATCCTTACACCTGGGAAGGTACCACAGGAAGAGCGCAGACTCGAGGGGACCCAGAGAGAGAAACGTAAAAGAGACAGAGGGAGGCCCTGGTGCAGTTTTGTTCTGAGCCACAGTCACTCTCCTGGCTGGATTTAGTGAATTGATTCTTACAACAAATCCCCCCTTGGGATGAAGCTAATCTTGAGTTCCATTTCTATTTCTTGTGTTTCTAAAAATATCCCAAAGAGACAAGTCCGGGTCAACACCGCCACCACAGCTGGGGTTTGAATGGTGGGTGCTGGAAGGCAGGGGGCCCCTTTACCTGGGTGATGTGGGGCTGGAAGGTGCTGTACAGAGTCCTTGTTTCCACATGCTCAGGGACCAGCCCCTGGGTCCTGAGGATGTGAAGGGCGAGGCGCTCGTCAGGGGCCCCGAGGTGCTGGTGCAGGATTTTGTTGGCTTCTGGAATGGAAAGCAGCAGTGAGGCAGGGATGGGCATCCGGGGACTGTTCGGTCAGAGGGCCTGAGGGGCTTTCGGCGCGTCATCCCTGACTTCGCAAAATGGCCAGTGTGCATACTTGGACTTGAGAAGAAATCATTGACAGAAATAGCGCCTGACCAGGGACCCTGCCCCGTCCAGGCTCACACCTGACTGGAAGGATTGCAGTGGCAAAGGGACCAGACGGATGAGAACGTGTGAGGCAGCCCTTGTTTATTTTGTGGCCCAAGCTCGCTGCCAAGACTCTGTTTCCCAGACTCCCTTGCAGTTAAGCGCGGCCATGTGACCAGCCTAAACTAGAATGTAATGCCGGTGGAAGGGACATGTGTGTCACTGCTAGAACGGGCACGTAAAACCCTCTTGTGCAGAATCGTATACGTGCCCTTCTCTTCTGGATGCAGAAGAAATCAGCAACCTTGGCACCTGGGCTGAAGAACTAAGCTTAGAGCACGAGTTAAGTATGAAATTTTACCTATAGGTTCCCCAAAAATTCTAGTTTAGCACTTCTTAGTTGGGATTCGGGAATCTGTAGTTTAACAACTCCACCAGGTTGATTCTCATCATGAGAGAAGTTTGGGAAACACTGGGGTAAAAGATCAAATGGCTATGACCTAAAAGGGTCAAGTGAAACTTAAGACAGACAAGAAAGTGCGTCCACTCTGACACCTGACATGACAGCAAACCTCTACCACAATGGGGCTTTTGTTGGAGCGCCGCGTGTGGAGTCCTCTGTGGCGCAATGAGGAGGGTGCCGCGCTGCCGGAAACCCTCCCCGGAGCACACCAGCCGTAGAAAGAGGTTGTTACACGTTGTGACCAGCTGACAGCGCGCTCACCAAATTCGTCCAAGCTGTACTCCCGGCCTCCATATCTGATTCTGCTTCCGTCTTCGGAGAGGACGGGCGGTGGGAGGCCTTTGAATCGGGCCACATTTTCAAGCAGCTGTGTTGGTCTCAACTGATCTCGCCAGGTATTCACTCCAGAACTGTGGACAACACCCCACCCCCGAGTGACTGGAGGGCACACGGCCCTTCTTGGATACACACACACACACACACACACACACACACACGCATACACACACACACACACACGCACACGCACACACTTACAGGTGCCCATGTCACAAGGGAGCCGGGAACGTGTCCTATCTACACTTTGGCTTTGCCTAGAAACCTGTGTCAAAGGCCTAAAACCCCCAGTTATTTGGGGCTCAGCCAATTGATCCTCTTTCTCCCCTCAATTTCCTCCTCTGTGAGAAATGAGTGTGACTGAAGCCGCCATAATTACAACAGGCAAACTCATCAACTAGAAACCACGAGCTGCGTCTCATTGGAAACTGTAGCAGAGCTCTGGGGAGCGAGGGGCATCACAAAAGTGATCAATGCCGGGAGGGAAGCAGGGTCAGGAATCCTCGTTTCCAAAGGGCAGGGAGTTCTTGCCATGGAACGGAACATTGCCTGCTCTCAGTGCCTGGCTTCAAGGAAGGGGGGGGGGGGGCGGTTTCAAAGAATGGGAGCAAGGGGACCAGTTCCTGAGTCCCTACGCCATCCCCACAGAGCAGGCTCTACAGACTCCCATGTGAACGGCGCCCCCTGGAGTTGGGTGATGGTATGGCCCCGGCTCCTCCTAAAATAATCCCTACTACCATGGAAAACTGTAGTACGTATGTGTCTGACTCAAAGGAGCCGTGGCTCCGGGAAGACAAGCGCTGAGCTAGAGAGCCACAGCAACTCACACACAGTACTGCTCCGGGATGCCGCAGTGGGACCCAAACCGGGAAAGGAACCGGTTTTCCAGGTCAATGATGGTCTCCCCCACTTTTTCGTCCCGGGTAAAGGTGTCGTAATCATAGACAGAGATTTTCAGATCTTTTTCTTGAGGTAGGCGGCAGGTCAGTTCATACATCCTAAACAAACAAACGCAAGGTTAGCCTCCCCGAGACCCCATGAGGTCCTCTCACAAGGCTCTGCGCAGAGAACCCCCGACTAGGAAAACCAGGCGTGGGGTTCGGGGTGGGGGTACTCGGCAAGTTGTACGTATCCCTAATGAGAACAAGCGACTATGCACTTGCTCAGGAGAATATCTCGGGCTTTACGTCGTGTGCCTAAGTTTTAAGTTCAAATCCCAGCCCTGCCATGTACGGGCTGGGACCCCAGGCTGAGTACTTAACCTCCCTGTGCTCAGTTTTCTCATCTGTAAGATGGTGACGGTAAAAGCCACCAACACGGTCAAGTGAAGAAATGCTCAGGAAGCATTTGGCATGAGTGCACAGTTATAATAAGAATTCTAACTGCAACAGTTATAATAAGAACTCTTCAAAATGCAACAGTTATAATAAGAATTCTTCACCGTAATATTATGAATGTTATTATCACGTGCCTAGCCACTGGGGCCCCCAGGAAACTGCCCGGCTGGGTGGGGCACTAGTAGGGCGCAAGCACCCCGATGTACAGCCCCGAGCTGTGTCTCTGCTCCATGCCCTCTTCTGCCTGAACAGAGACCACCGCCCCGTGGAACATCCTGACTCGCCCCACAGGGCCTCCCTGGCGGGGGTGGTGGTTAGGGGGTGGGGGCTGAGGGGGAGGGGAGAGCATGCAATTACCAATGCCAAGGAGGCTCCCCCACTCTCCTCCCAGGCCCTCTGACGCACCACCGGTCCTCATCCTTTTCTAGAGCATCCATTTAAAAATGCAAACCCTTCCGGGATACAGGTAAATAACCCAACAGCACTTCCTGCGGGAGGGGAGCACTGTGCAGGTTCTGAGAGCGAGGTCAACGGGACAGCACGAGCTCCAGAAGGGTGGGGTTCGGCTCAGTGTTTGCCCCATTCTCAGAGGAAAGGGTCCCATAGCAGGAGCTCAATAAATGGCAGAAAACTGTGGGAGGCCTCTCCCATCCCCGCCCGCCCTCTCTGCCTCCCCCCTTCTGCTGGCTCTCTGGTGTGTGGACTGGTTCCTGCCCAAAGAGCCAGGAATGTTCATGAATCTATAGGAGCAGAGGGTGTGTGCCCCTGGGGGTCAGGAGGAAAGCCGCCAGGGTGTGTCTCCTGGATAAATCCCAGACTTCTTTCAGCAGCCACACGAGGAAAGGAGAAAGGAGCTTGGATCTCGACCACCCAGGAAGCACTGCGGCCACGAGTGCCCCAGAGCAGCCCGGTTCCAATCCTGGATCCCAAGGGCCGGGCCGATAGGATGAGAACGCTTTCTGATGGCCCTCCTCTGAGCACACTAACGGCTCTGACAAGGCCCGCAGCCATCCTTTTCCACCCAAGGGTCCTGGTTGGAGAAAGAAGTCCTTTTATCCTGGGACACACCCACTGGACACTGACATTCCATCGCCTGTGAGCTGGCCACGACGTGGTCGGAATCTGCTGCATGATGACCTAGGACGGGCATTTTGTCTCTTCCTGAATGTCTCCCCCAGAGTCCCTGAGGGTCTTGCTGAGAAGAAAGCTATCCCCCAAGACAGGCCAGCGGCCACAGCGGCCCGAGGGGCTGCAGAGCGGTGTCTCCTCGGCCCCACCTGGCTGGATGGGGGATGGGGGGGGGTCTGCACGCACGCCAGACAGGGATTGGCCGAGCAGAGCCCGACAGCATCACTTCCTCCCTGGGTGGCTCCGAGCAAGACTTTTCCTGCCACTTAATTAAGCTTGTGTTTGGCTCCTCTGAGACGAGCCGTTCAGACAGGGCCGCCTTTCTCCCCTAAAAGCTGGCTTCCTCCGCTTCCCCGTCTCCCTCACACGGAGCCCTCCTTCCTGCCCTGCGTGCCTTTTCCTGTCTAGACCTCAGGGCTGGATCAGGGGGAGAAAGGAAAACGATCATATAGCCGAGCCAGAGGATTACTTCCACTGCCTGGCCCGGCACGCGGCCTCGGGGTGTGTGTGTGTGTGTGTGTGTGTGTGTGTGTGCCCGGGCGCAGAGTGAGTGTGAGGTCCCCCGTACATGAGTGTGACGGGGTGTGAGCGAGGGGACAGTGGTGTGTGTGAACCTGAGAAGCTGTGAGTGACAAAGACTTTCTTTTTTTTAAAAAAAAACACACATATATTTTATTGATATTTTACAGAGAGGAAGGGAAAGAGATAGAGAGCTAGAAATATCAATGAGAGAGAAACATCGACCAGCTGCCTCTTGCAGACCCCCCTACTGGGGATGTGCCCACAACCAAAGTATACATGCCCTTGACCAGAATCGAACCCGGGACCTTTCAGTCCGCAGACCGACGCTCTACCACTGAGCCAAACCGGTTTCGGCAACAAAGACTTTCTTGTGTGTGTGTGTGTTTGTGCGCACAGGGGGGAAGAGAGAGAAAGGATGCCAACGGTCACAAACCAACAAAGGTATGTAGGAAAGAAGAGGATGTGCAAGATGAGGAGGCCAGAGATGACCAGGTAGGCCACACGCCGGCCCAGAACTAAGCAGTCTCCCACTTGGCAAGGTTCTTGGAAAATGACCCTGTTTACACGAATGCTTTGTACAAAAAGAGCATTTTCCGGTAAGCGGTGGCTCTGCCACGGATATGAAGCGTTACCGGGAGTGTTGGGACAATGTGGGGCTCGGAGTCAGGAATTTCTACCTACATCTTGGCCCCAGCACGGACTAGGCCTGCCCACAGAGCTCTGGCTTTCTCCTTCCTCTGTACAGCGGGCCGCTGGTCCCTGCCCCGACAGAGACGAACATCAGACGGTGGGCCGGGGGCCTGGGTTTGATTCCTGACTCTGCCTCGGACCAGCTGGCACTTTAGATTTCCTCTGCGCCTCCGTTTCCTCTGCTGTAAAACGGGGGTAAATGGCGCCTGAGGGCCGTTACATTTTTGAGGTGTCTTATGTAAAACAGCTCAGCACAGTGCCTGCACACAGGAAAAGCTTAGCTGACAACAGCTGTTGTTAAGTGTGCATGCAATTTATCACTGGAAAGTGCTGGTCCTCGTTAGAGGTCACGTGGGTTTGTCTTACCCTTGAGGAGTTCTGATGACAGCAGTGGCACCGGCCCAGAAACAAGTCTGAGTGGCCACGAGGACGGAAATAACGCTATTTCAAGACTCTTCGGGAACTAAAGACAGAGAGGGTAGGACATTTTGACCCCTTCGCTGTCTGCCCCTCCTCAGTGTTGACAACAGCCAATAACATGCATATTCGCTGGATCCTAACGGAACTTGAACGTCCCAGGAAACAGAGCTCAGGCTGGGCCCAGGGAGGGAGAACCACGTGGTCACTGCAGGGAAGTCACCAGTCACCCTGCCTGCCCTTCTGGTCTGGAACCCACAGACATGGCGGCCTCCCAGGCCTGGAGACACCCCTGTCCCCACTCCCGCCCCCAGGTCTCAGAGCAAATCTCTCCCAGAAGAGCCCATCTCGTGACTGGGTTATTTTCTTTCTTTCTTTTCTTTTTTTTTTTTTTTGTAATATATTTTATTGATTTTTTACAGAGAGGAAGGGAGAGAGATAGAGAACTAGAAACGTCGATGAGAGAGAAACATCGACCAGCTGCCTCTTGCACACCCCCCACCGGGGATGTGCCCGCAACCAGTGTACATGCCCTTGACCGGAATTGAACCTGGGACCTTTCAGTCCGCAGGCCTATGCTCTACCACTGAGCCAAACCGGTTTCGGCTGGGTTATTTTCTTCATGACACGTTTGACTCCCATGGAAGTCTTGGACTTGTGCATTTTCATATTTATTGTCTGCTCTAAAGACTGGAATTTTTAAGTTTATTGTTGAAAACATTACAGATGCCCCTCTTTTCCCCCCAATGACACCCTCCACTCTGCCCCCACCCCTTCCCCAGGCCCTGCCCGCACTCTTGTTTGAATATTTGTCCAGTTCAGAGCCTAGAACAGACTCTGGCATGTGTATCGCTCTTTACTTGCGGGCCAGGAAGAAAGGAAGGACTGGGAGGTGTGCAGACGGGGGCCTTACCTGCCGAAAATCGGGTTGAGGGTGTTGGGTATGTAGTGGTCCCGATCTTCGATTACTTTTTTGCCCAGCGATATTTTTATATACGGGTCACACTGTGAGGACAAAACAGACGGCAGGGTATGTCACCATGGGGTGCCAGCCACTTTCTGGGACAAATCCCCCTGGGCCTCCACAGCCATTCCCAAAGGCTGCCACCCCCCACCCCCGCACCCCTCAGAGAAGGTGTGGTAGTTATATCAGTGTGATGTTTGATTTCTATGTTAAGAATAATTATTTGTGCGATTTAAAATAGGAGTGAAAGCATTTATTTTTGAGTGGTTCGTAGTTTAAGTGCGAATTGTATTTCTGATCTTGTTTCTGGTTTTATTTTAAGTAAAAGAAATTATTTGAAATGTGTTTAAAGGCTTAAAGTATAAGTAACTCCATTTAGTGTGACTTGAATCCATTTTGTAAAACTTAAAGTTTTAAAGTGATTCTGAGCCCTGACTATGTGAACACCCTGACAAGTGTTTACCTGGAAAGTTGAAAAGTGAGGCTAAAAGTACCCGGAGACCCCCAATAAGACACACTGAAGACCCATTGGTTACACCCAGAAGCAACAAGGGAACACCCAGAAATGGCCATAAAAGAAGGGACCTCGAGGCACTGGTCAAAGACCACAAGGGCCCCTCCACTAACGTGCTCTCTCCGCTCTCTTCTCTCCCTGTTGGAAATACTGCGTGAAGCTCTGGCCCAGTGAGTGAGCTGTTACTCTGCCGTGAGCCGAACCTCTGAGACCTAGATGGTGACCGAGACGCTGCCGCGGCGTGTTCCTGCCCAGAGTGTGTGTCTGTCGGCTCAGATCTCCAGGTGACCTGCCTAGGCTTCTGGAAACCACCAGGATTCTGGTAAATAAACCATGTGTGATTCGAGCATCTTGATATTTGTCTCCGTGTTTAGTTGATGCTCGGTCAAATTTAACTAAGTACTGCGGGCAACCTGTGTAAGTCCAATCCTTTGGCTGAGGGACCCCAGCCACCTGTGCGGACGTTCCCACCGGAGGGTGAGTTGGAACGCAAGGTCTGAGCGATGTTTCCCCACGTGGCACACGGCCAGCCGCCCTCAGAGCGGGCGTGTGGGGGCCAAGGCGGCGGCAGGGGAGAGTGAGAGAGCAGATCTCCTCTGAGGTCACGTCTGTAATGTGAGGATGAACCAGGCCGATCCGAGCCCGGCAAACTCTTAGATAAATGTCCCTCTAGAATGCATTGTTTTGATGCAGCATCTTTTCCCCCCCAACCAGATAACAGAAGCCCCAGAAGAAAGAATGTGACAATTACTGCGGTTGATGACTGTAATTATCTTGCTACGGCAGAAGGCCCCACACCCAAAAGCTTACCAGGCCATTGTTGTCCTGGGGCTGGAGCTCTAAGCCTCGAACAATGTAAATCCGAACCGTGCATTCCTGCGGGACGCTGTCAGGTAATTCCCGAAACTGCCTGGGAGGGGGCGGCACGCTGGGGTCATCCGGCAGCGGGTAGATTCTAAAGGAGCCCTAGAGAGAGACACGCAGGTGGACTCGCAGGGCCCGGGTGACCTGGGCAGAGGGCACCTGGGCAGTGCCCTCCCGTCCCGTCCCCCCTTCTCCCCCCTTCCCCCCCCCACACTCCAGGAAAGCCGCAGGGGTGTGTGAGTGGGTGAGAAAGGGCTGCCTTTTGTGAAGAAGACACCATGTATTGAAACTTGCATTCTTCCTGTAGAAAAAGTAAAATAACGATAAAGTAATTATTTAATAGGTTACGGGGAGAAGGGCAGGACAGAAGCAGGGGAGCCGGGTAAAAGCTAGAGGTGGTTTGGACCAGTACGATGGCAAAGAAGGTGGTGAGAAGTGAGCTTCTGCATGTATTCGCAAGAAGGAATAAGGAAATTATTTTAACCCCCCACTAAAGCACTATACTACCTTCCCTTTTTTTGGGGGGGGGTCACCCCGTAAACCTTCTCCCACTCCTGTTCAGCCCTCAGGCCTCAGCAGAAAGGTGTTCCCTCTTCAGGAAACCTCCGTGCCTGCCCAGGGCCTGGCGTGTCTCCTGCATGCTCTCCTCTCACCTGGCACTCCCTCCTGTCTCAGCACCGGCTTCTGGGTTACAATTGTCTACTTATTGTCTACATTCTTCACTGTTATGCTCCCCAGGACCTGACAGGGCTGGGTGGATAGCAGAGGCACAGAGAATGCTTTTTGGTTTTTATTTTTTATTTTATTTATTTTTTACAGAGAGGAAGAGAGAGGGGTAGAGAGAAACATCGATGAGAGAGAAACATCGATCAGTTGCCTCCTGCACACCCCCTACTGGGAATGTGCCCGAAACCAAGGTACATGCCTTTGACAGGAATCGAACCCGGGACCTTTCAGTCCGCAGGCCGGAGCTCTATCCACTGAGCCAAACCGGTCTCGGCGAGAATGCTTTTTGAATGAGTGAGCCCTCAGGCCTGCTTCAGAGGCCGTGCTGTGCATTTTACCCTGAAACCAGCTTACGCACAAGAGAAAAGACTAACGTTGGATTGGGAACACGTGGATTCTAGTTCCAGCGGCACGCAGTCAGCCAAGCAAGCATGAAGCTAGCTAGCACCTACTATGTGCCGTGTCACCGGGGACCCAAAAATAACCTCAGGAAACCCAGTGTGGCAGGGGGGCGCTCTATCGGTGTGGCTCTCCCGCCATCTCCGATGGCTCGGTGGGATGCTGTAATGAGGACCGTGAGACCACGGGCAGGGGCCAGTGCTCTGGTGGACTGGCAATGCCTGCTACTGGAAAGGACCGGGAAGCTACGGCACAGCTGCCAAGGACTTGCCAACAGCCGTCGGAGGGAGGAGCAGCCATGAAAGCAGATGCTTACCAGTGAAAGGCGCTTTAGGAGGGGCGGGCGGGGAGGAGCCCAGGCCCGGGAGCCTGGAGCAGCAGTGAGTCAGCTGCCAGGAGCAATCAGGGAGCTCCTCACAAAGAATGGGGCATCGGAGCAGCCGGCTTACAAGAATGAGTAGGAGTTTGTCAGGCCACAAAGAGGGAGGGAGGGCACCCAGGGAAGGCAGGGAGCCTGGCCCAAGGCTCCGAGTTGTGAAAGGACAAGGTGTGTTTGGGGCTTGGGAAAGGCCCTCACGGCATGGGGGAGACAGCGGCTAAGTCGCTGGTGATGCGCTGGCTCCGCCTTGGGAAGGCGTTGAGACTTGATCAGGTGGAAGACCAAACGCTCTCTCTGAGCTCTCTCTAAGAAGTCAAGAAGCATGATCAGGTTTGGTCGTTCGGGGGAATGGGCTGGAGTGGGTTGAGAGAGGTGGCAAGGACAATCAGTTGGGGAGTTGCCACATGGGGCCTGCTGAAAGCCTGGGAGGGGCGGTGGGCATGGGGAGGGGGCACTGGGTCTTGGAGAGGCAGAATCTATAGGAGTCCAGGCTGCTCGGCATGGGGAGGAAGAGAGAGACCGAGAATGGCTTTGAGCGTTCTGTTCCCGGCCCCCATTGCCCTTTGCTAGACAGCGCCTGCTAGCATCTTTCAGATGTCAGAGGCCATGACTCTATCTGGAGGCAGGTTGTCCCTTATTCTAGGCCAGTGGTCCACAAACTCATAAGTCAACAGAGCAGCAAACGGAGACTCACGAGCCGCACGAGGCTTGCATGCCGCAGTTTGCCGACCACTGTTCTAGGCCTGTAAAGAAAATGGAGGGGGATTTTAAACAGGACAGACGCACATTGCGCTCACCTTAAACTCGCCTGCCACCGAAGGGTCTTCATTCTGGTCCGATTTGCCTCGATACAGCTTGAAAGTGTTCGAGAAGTCTGTCAGGTTCTCAAACTCCGCGACGCGCTCTAGTTCACAATCGTATATCTGAAAAAACCATCCACAGAGTCTTAACTTCTCGATAAAAATACAGCCGGAGTACAAAACAATAAAAGAAGACTGACAATACCACATGGGCATGAGGATGGAGACGGAGCAATGGGAAATCTCAGATTCCTGGCAGGAATGTAGAAAGACACAAGCTCTTTTGGAAAAAGGTCTGCCAGGTTCTTATGGGGCTAAACGGCCTCCTATTCTTTCATGCAGAAACTGCAATCCTCGGTTTTTTTCTTTTATTCAAGAGAAATAAAAAACAAGTCCACGTGGTACAAGAATGCCCACCGCAGCCGCCTCATGAGGTTTCTCAATCTGGATAGACAAGTCATGGCCACCCAGGCCAGGATGAAAAAGGACAAACTAACTGCCCACACAACAGCATGATGGCTCCCAAAGCCGCCATGTTGGGCTAAGGAAGCCACACAGAAAATACATCCTGTATGCATCCATTTACGCGAAGCATAAAAAACAGGCAAAACCAACCTATGGTGGTGAAATCAGATCTGTTGTCTCTAGGAGTGAGAAAAGGTTGTGGGAATCGACTGAAAGTGGTACAAAGGAGCTTTCCATGATGATGGGAATGTTCTTCGCCTTATTTTGGCGGTGGTTTACACAAGAATATACAATGACCAAAACTCACGGGATGGATTACTTTCATGTATGTAAATTATCCTTGACAAAAAAACAAAAAAACAAAAAAAAACTAGAAGAGGAGGAGGATGAGGAGAAGGGATGAGGAAGAGGGAAGAAAGAAGGGGAGGAGGGAAGAAAAGAATGAAGGGAGGAAAAAGGATGGACCGTGGGACTGATCAATCAGACCAGTCTGAACATTTTTCTAAATTAGTGGTTCTTTACGTGCCAGTATTTCTTAAGCTGCAATGACCTGTTATGACAATAACATGAAAAAAAATGTGTGTTTTCCACTTTGATGGGAAAATACATCATTTCTCATCTTAGAGTTTCTTTCTCCTATGTATTGTTCTGAAAAAAATTCCCATTTGCTTTTACTTGAGTGTATTACAGTCTGAAAAATTGAACGAGGAATTGGAAAACCCAAACATTAACAGAAAGATCACGGATAGCCAGTCCTGCCTAGCTTAAGAGCTTGTCTTCTTCCCCCTGGACACACGTGCCCATGGCTGTGACTGCCTGCTGCATACGTGTAACAGAGTCAACTTATCAGCTAGTGAAGCTGATGACTGTATGCAGGACTGGATGAAGCATGTTGCCATTTCATGCGGTTCCTGTGACTGTGACTCTTAGGTCCCCGTGGGTCAAAGTGGACAACTGTTGACCTAATTAGTGTGGAGCCAACCCATTCCCAACCCTCTGCCAGATGCCCCAGAGTGGCAGTCATTTAAACATAGATCAACAGCTGTCCTTAAGCACCTGGAATCTTAGTCAAGCCAAAAGCCATTGCAAGAGGGCTCAAGAGGAGGCCAGAGCTGCTCATGGCCGCTCCCGGCCAGCTTGTGCCTTTGGACCTTTCTGTCTTCTGCTTAGCTGTGCCTGTGGCCGGTTTTAGGGCCTGTTGTTCCCCACCCACAGCAGCATGGGCCCAGGTACCTTGAGTTTGGCATAGCCTTTCTGAATATATTGTCCACATTTTTCATGTTCCCCTGTGGAAGCATAAAATTTACTCCACCAGTCAATGATTTCTTCCTCCTGAAGAAAGACACACCAAGATGGAAAAATCTTTAGTGATCACCGAGATTTCCAATCAATGCAGGAGAACTCATATGTAATAGGCAACAGAAATAGGTACTTCTGAGCCTGAAACAGGCAAGATTACATGACTTTTGTTTACAAGTACAATAGGTAAAGCATTTGCGACTCTTCTAGAAGCTGGAGGTGATATGATCCTTGGCCAATAAAATGTGTTTGGCATTACTGCCCACAGCTATACCAGATGGTTTTCTTACATCCTATAGATGCAATCAATCCATTTGTCTGCTTTAACTATTTTATCCTCTTGACTTGATAGTTGCATATACAGATAACAGATTAAAATAAAACCTTCAAAATAGGTTTTCTACTATTTCATGTCCTTAGCCCCTTTAGCTGGCAATGCCTTGTAAGACAAAGCTCACTAATCTAAGAGTTGTAAAAAACTGGTTCTATTTCAAGTTCCATCCTTTACATGATAAGCCATATCCTTATGTTATAAGCCATACCGGCTTGAGCACATCCTTTAATGTCTCAGAGTATCAGTTTCTTCATCCACTGACTGGGATAATAACACTACCTGTCTCCATCTTCAGAGGTAAATAAAATAATTATTTTTGTAAATAAGATCATTGGGAGAAAGAGCTTTGCAAGTGATATTTTATCTGTTGTTTTTTTTTTTCCAAATTGTTGAGGAGATGGCAGCCCAGGAGACTTCCTAGGCCGCCATCTTGCTTCGGTCCCCTGCAAGTGATAAGTTACAAAACAAAGGTAGGAAGGTGCTATGGTTCATTTAGATCAGGAGCTCTTTAGAGATTCTGACTCAATCAGCCTGGGCGAGACCTGGACACCCAGTATGCTTCCCTGGGTCCCTAGGCGACTCCAATGCACAGCCACGTGGAGGGCGTCTGGTTTAGCTGGGTGGTTCTTAACTGGGCAGAAGAAACAGCACCTCAGAGTCATTTGTGGAACATTTTCAAACTGCCAAAGGCTATCGTTTATAGAAGCTGCTGTAATTCCGACTCAGATTTATAACAAACAGATCCTCATCACGCCCACCAAGTGCTTATTTTAATCTACCTATGAAAGAGTGATGGTGTCCTAAATACAGTGTCACCTGCAGCATGGTTTCCTACGCAGTCTTGCAGGAAGGAAGAAGGAACACTCGAGAAAAGCTACTTTTTATCTGTGTACAGTATATGTACACACACACACACACACACACACACACACACACACAGTTATTTCCCTGTTAGGGGTCAGTAACCTACACTGCATTTAAAATTTTTTTTTTCCTTTCTATATCAGCTATCGGCAGAAAATATAGGAATCTTAAATCTAATACAGTATATGCAACACTCACCTTTTCTGTCAGCTGCTCGTCACATGTGTGGGCAGGAAGAGGACAGAGCACACAACAGGTCACACGGACATGAGGCCCCATGAGCATTGGGTTGAAAGAGAAAGAGAGAAGGAGAAATTATCCGCATGCATAGTTTATATCATCAGCATTCTGATGGACCCCTTAAATTATTCAAGAGGATCCTAATTCAACAGATCTTACTGTTGCTGTTTTTTCTTCTGAAAATGTGCAAAGGGTTATAAACATTGTTACAATGAAAGGCTCAGAGGGAGCCGCCGTATCCCATGGTTACAATCTCATTGTTGGCAGCGCAGCCGCCACACAGGAAGACCTGTCCCCCAACCCGGTTCCATCGGCCCCGAAGGTATGCCCCCAACTCAGCCCCATCTTATCCCTTCAAACACTCTCTCCCAAGGCATTCGTGTCCAGCAGGACCCCAATATCATCCCATGGGCACTTTTTCTTGGTCCTCCCCTGCGCCTGTCTTATAGCTCCAAATGCATATTCACCCATCAAAATTGCTCCACATGTCAAATTTCTCATTAGCCCAACCCTTCTTTTTGAGTTTCTGCATGGAGAACCCAACCCTGACAACCCTGATCTCGGAGCACGTCCAGGAGATGAGAGAACAGGGAGCTAGGATGTCGGGGCTTCGGTTTCCTCTCGGCACCTGCTGCAACGTGCCCGTGGGGGCAGTTTGAAGCGTTCTTACCCAGACCCTCCTCTCTCTGAAACCCTCACTGCAAGTTCATCTCTAATGTGAGGAGAGAGAAGGCCCTCCCGCCGGGCGCTCCCTGCAGCTGCTGCGTGGGTGGCCACAGGGCTCCTTCCCGCTGGCTTTGTTCAGCACACAGAGCGGCCGAGAGAGGCAGAGAGGCACGACAGAGGTGACACACTTCTTTCGGTTAGATCCACACCAAAGCGGGATTAAAGGTTAAATTGTCACAGCCGAATTGAGATTTTGGAGGGAGAGATTTTTTTATGCCCAAAGTGCTTTCACTTTCGAACGGTTCGTGAATCCAGATTTTTAGAGTTAGTTTTTTATCCACTTCTATTTTTTTTTTTTTTTTTGCTCCTCGAAATCATTTGAAAGCAGAGACCAGTTCGTGAT
The DNA here is from genome assembly GCA_963924515.1 of Vespertilio murinus. Lineage (NCBI taxonomy): Eukaryota > Metazoa > Chordata > Mammalia > Chiroptera > Vespertilionidae > Vespertilio > Vespertilio murinus. Next base: position 21,483,406 of record OZ004714.1, on the reverse strand, counting down.
GGAAAAGGCATTATTCAAAACAAGCCGCTGATTTTAAAATGTAGGATTAACGTGGGAGAATTTATTCATGGAAAAGAAACTGAGGCAAACCACTTGCTTTATCACATCCAAACAGAAGATTCTCCCCTTTGGCTTAGAACAATTGCATTTGCTTAAAGATTGCCTTTCACTCCAAAATCTACTAAGAGAAAAAAATCCAAAAGGAGAATGCAGGTCTTTAGATGAACCCCCCCCCCCCGCCCCCGCAGTCCCAGGCAGCCTCAGGCAGCCTCATGCGTTTTCTTATCATACATACATGCACTGTCGTTGGAGTAACCATTTTGCCGAGTGCTGTTGACATACTGCTTAAGCACTGGAATTGGAAGGCAATTGTTGAAATGCCATGTAGCAACATCCATGTTATCTGGCTAGCAATTACCAATTTGCCCTGAAGACTTACCGCTCACTTTTCTTGTGATAGTGCTGAGCCCATTGATTATGAGCTCCTACTGTGAATCGCAGGGTTTGGGTCTCTGTGAGGGCAAGACCGCCACCCAGAGCCACAGCCTCCAGCTCCGGTCAAGGGCACACTTAGTTCTGACCCATCCCCTTGACTGACCCAGATGCAAGGCTTGAATTGGGTTAGTGGTAGTAGATGTTACATTACACACTTGTCGCATGTACATGTCACTCATGCCTATCATGCATGCATGTATAGTACATGTATGCATGTATAAGGCTACATGTGCATGTCATGGAGGACATTAGCAAGCTTATTACCGGCTCTTCCAAAGCTCAACGTTACTCATCTGACTGCAGAGATTTTCACGGCCTTCCCTGATGAACCGGTAGAGGCAGTCTTTTTAGAGGAGATTCCACCCAGTCTTTCTTATTGACACAGGGTACCTCAACTGGGTGTTAGGAAAGCAAGCTGATCAAAGGCACTTATAACACAGTGGGATATTGCCCACCGAGGGCTGCTGCTACCACCCCCGATGCCATTTAAATGCTATGATGACAACTGAACTTTCACAGTGTGTGGCTACAGTAACCCAGTCGTCTGTTAACTATTTTTAAGAAATGAATGAGAACAGTGGCAGAGATTGGCTTTATTCTTCTTCTTGACCCTCCTACCCCCATACCCAGGCCCACTGAGTTCACAGTGGGCACAAATAAGGACTGATTGACAATGGGAGGGGAAAAGGACTGGAGGCAGATTATAGAGCAGGATCTTAAACTCCCTTTCCCCCCCCCCCCCCAGAGTGTTGTAAAAATGTTCACAAAGGATCTTAAGTGTATCACACTTAACTTCTCCCTAGGCTACTACTGTTTTGGGGGAGTGTTCGGGGTAGTTTACAAAGGGAACCCAAGAGTTTTGCAGATGTGATACTGTCATCTGCGATGGTGGAGGAGTCTCAGGGAATAGAACCTAACACACCGCTACCCAGTGCTGGCTGTGGAGACCACATTTAACACGGTCCAATTGGTGAGTTTAATGCTGTGGGAAGGAAGTGGACTTTTTTTTTAAGGCACTGTTTATGGACATAACACATTAAAATGCAATCATGTGCATTTCTTGGCCAGTTTGCACATTAAAACATGCTGTGAAAGGCCATCCTAAATGCCAACAGAAACAGGGAGATATTTGATGTTTTCTTTTTTGTGGGCCAAGACCTTCCACCGCTGCACCTCCACCCCCCTTCCTTCTCATACAATTGGCTGAATGGTTTTAAAATAGGATCCTGAGTGAGCATTTCCATCAATTTCTTGACTTCAAAACCACAGTGAATAGAAGAGTCGGGGATATCCCATACACTGACAAATAGGGCCATTAAAAATCCATGACCCTTCTGCTTCACGTAGGGAAAAAATTGGTGTGCTACATGCATCCATCTTCCCAATGTGGTCATGCTATAAACTTGCACTTGAAATTTCTTTTGCTAGCAAATGATATCCCTGACCACACCAATGGTTCTCGGACCTGCCTACGAGTTAGAATTACTTGGGGAGATTTTAAAACATACTGATGTCTTGCCCAGCTGGTGTGGCTCAGTGGTTGAGCATCAACCTATGAGGTCACAGTTCGATTCCATTCAGGGCAAATGCCTGGGTTGCGGCCTCGATCCCAAGTAGGGGGTGTGTAGGAGGCAGCTGGTTGATGATTCTTTCTCATCATTGATGTTTCCTGTCTCTCTCTCCTTTTCTTTTCCTCTCTGAAATCAATAAAAATATGTTTAAAAATACGATACAATAAAATATAGTGATGTCTAGGTTCCTCTTGGAGGGTGGGGCCTGGGCATATTTTAAGTATCTTGGGTGACTGAGGGTAGAGGACATTAATCCACACAGCATCACCATAACTTTTGATGAGTGCAATATTCAGATTCTTTACCTTGGAAAGTTGATCGCTACTGTTTTAATTGCATCAAGTGCTCGTTAGACTAAATTCACCAATGCTTAGATACCTGGAAGATAAGACTGACGTTATTCAGTGGCCATTTCTGAAGCCTACCTTCGAAGCCAGCAATGGTTTGGTGTCTTCTATTTCAATAACGACGTCCCGGCAGGGTTGGGTAGACATAAAGGAGGCTGCAAGACAATTTCATAATCTAAGATGCTTACAAAAATACAGTAGTGGTGAATCTACTTCAAGTTCAAGTTTAACAGCCAGAGTGGATGGTCGAGTTTCCTCCTGGATGAGATTACTGAATGGAGAGGAGCACCCTCCAATGTAGACAACAACCCAACAATTCATCGCTTTTCCCAAAATCTGATAAGATTTTAGACATTTTCAGGGGACTATACAGCCAGCCCCCCCCCCTTTTTTTTTTTGCCTTGGACAGTTAGCCCAGTGTCTATACACAGCATGTGCTCAAAAAAAAAATTCTGTCAGTACATGTCTTTCTTTAGAGGATGCAGATGTCGGGGGAAGGGTTGGGAAAACCTACATCTAAGGGAGCCTCCTTTTCTTAGAATCTGTTCTAAGACACAGAGAAGCTAGGCAGGGTGACGAGCTGCACATTTCAGTGGCCCGGTCAGCCCTGGTTGTTGGAATATAAGCACAGGGAAATGGCACACACCTTGACTTTATGTATTTTCCAGACTATTTGTGGCTCTGGATTTGGGGGTTACAGCAAGGACTCTGGGATAGCCCCCAGGCTCACTAGGTTGGTCCAGCTAAAGGTATGCCAAAGCCTCAGCCTTGGGTGAGGGTGAGGGTGAGGGTGAAGGTGAGGGTGAGGGTGAGGGTGAGGGTGAGGGTGAGGGTGAGGGTGAGGGTGAGGGTGAAGGTGAGGGTGAGGGTGAGGGTGAGGGTGAGGGTGAGGGTGAGGGTGAGAGTGAGGGTGAGGGTGAGGGTGAGGGTGAGGGTGAGGGTGAAGGTGAAGGTGAGGGTGAAGGTGAGGGTGAAGGTGAAGGTGAGGGTGAAGGTGAGGGTGAAGGTGAGGGTGATGGTGAAGGTGAGGGTGAGGGTGAGGGTGAGGGTGAGGGTGAAGGTGAGGGTGAGGGTGAGGGTGAGGGTGAGGGTGAAGGTGAAGGTGAGGGTGAAGGTGAGGGTGAGGGTGAAGGTGAGGGTGAAGGTGAGGGTGAAGGTGAGGGTGATGGTGAGGGTGAAGGTGAGGGTGAGGGTGAAGGTGAGGGTGAAGGTGAGGGTGAAGGTGAGGGTGAAGGTGAGGGTGATGGTGAGGGTGAAGGTGAGGGTGAGGGTGAGGGTGAAGGTGAGGGTGAGGGTGAAGGTGAGGGTGAGGGTGAAGGTGAGGGTGAGGGTGAGGGTGAGGGTGAAGGTAAGGGTGAAGGTGAGGGTGAGGGTGAGGGTGAGGGTGAAGGTAAGGGTGAGGGTGAGAGTAAGGGTGAAGGTGAGGGTGAAGGTGAGGTTGAGGTTGAGGGTGAGAGTAAGGGTGAAGGTTAGGGTGAGGGTGAGGGTGAGGGTGAAGGTGAAGGTGAGGGTGGAGGTGAAGATAAGGGTGAGGACTAAGTTTACCTTTTATGGAAGAAGCATTGAGCAGTCAGACACACAACAAGAGACCAGAACCCACACAGAGCCAACTCTGCCAAGTCAAAAGAACCCCCTGCACAACCCAATAGGCACCTGACAGGTCGAAGATAAAGGCGTGGAGGGAAGACACATTTTCTAGGTGCCTACCATGTGCCAGGCAGTGGGCTGAGCTCCTCACATATAGGATCTCATTTAAACCCTCACCAATACTGTAAAACATGTACCACTGTCCCCATTACAAAGATTAAAAAACAAACCCAGTCTAAGAGAAAGCAAACTACTGGCTTCAGGCTAAGCATTAGTGGTAGGTGGAAACAAGTCGTCTAGGTCTGTCTGACTCCAAAGTTTGCGTTTTAAGCATCACACCAGAGCCCAGAGCAAACGATAATGTCAGAGGAATGATCAGGGCGACACTGGGGCACAGGGAGACTGACTTTTACGGAGCATCCAGGGCACACCAGTTGCTATGCCAGGTCATGTGGCACCCTCAGACCTATCAGCGGTCTCTCCGCTTCCAAGATCGCTCCCCACAACCTGGACAACTGCAACAGCATAGAATGTGACAGCTAGACCGGCAGCCACGTGGGAGCACACCTGTATACAAATTCCTTCTTACAGTGTGAGTTCTCCACTTTCCCATCCTCAAGTAAACAAAACCTCAGGAATAGAAGGAAAACGCTATTCTATGTGCTTCCAACATTAGGCCAACCAAGTACTTCCTCAACTCTTATCTTACATTCTTGATTTTAAGAAAGTACCAGGCGAATCTAAAATAATAGACTCCAGTCTTAGGAACATTATGCTCCCTATACTCCTTAAGGATTTTCCTCTTTGGGGCTCTGAGGAGCACTGACCACAGTTTACATTCAACATGGAGAATCACTACCTGGAGACCGCTGCGTCAGGCCCAGCCTATCCCTGAGCAATGGACACAAATAGGTCCACTCAAGTGACTTGGGCCAGAGCAAGTATGCAGCATTTGTAACGATTTCTTATATTTGCATTAAAGAACTTTCCGTGAAAGTAGTTGGAAAAAAGCTAGGGAAATGGCTTTTCTCCATTTAGTAACTTCAGATAAAACAATGCCTGCAGTTACTTTAATCTCTTTTGTTATAAAAATGTTGCTATTTTAGGCATAGTCAATTCAGCACAAAATTCTCTGCCTGGGAAATTTATGGGTAAACACATAGAGGGTTTTGCTCAAGTGTGACCATGGGTTTTATTCTTTCCTCCTCTCTGAATCAGGGATGCAGGATGCTCAGGCTCACAGAGCAGGTGAATTTCAGAGGCTCTGTAATGTCCATACCAAACCTTATGGAAGATTACATAGAGCTGGTTAGCGGCCCAGCTGCTGACACAGAAGACATCCGCTTCAGGCCGGAGGCCACCAGTGACCAGCTGAATGGGTGCCATTCTCTGTGGTCTCTAATCCCCTGGGGCCAGGAGCCCTGAGAGTTTATTCACTGAGGCAACCCGGTCCCCAGGCAACCCGGTCCCCTGGTACATGGTAAGGTAAAAACAAGTCTTTACTGAATGGACAAGAGCAAAATGCTATTCATTAACTATTTATTATGGAACGCTAAGTTAAGTACCATGCCCACTCTATTATTTACTTACTAATTATGTAAGTCATTTGGGGCTAAGGTAAGTCATTTAAACTCAGCAGGTGTTATTTTTTTCTTGGTGAATAACAACGAATAATACCCTTCAAAGTACATCCCAACAACGCTGGGATGCATTAATGAGGTGGGACGACAAGTCAAAAGCAATTTAAAAGAAAAATCCCCTCCGAGTGTGCACACGAGCTGTAGAGAGGAGGGCCTTGTATTTTGCCATCAAAATACTGACCACCCCAGGCCCAGCCAGCATGGCCAGTGGTTGAGCATTGACCTATGAACCAGCTGGTAGCAGATCGATTCCCAGCCTGGGTTGTAGGCTCGATCTCTAGTGTGGGGCGTGCAGGAGGCAGCCGACCGATGATTCTCTCTCATCATTGGTGTTTCTATATCTCTCCTACTTCTTTCCTCTCTGAAATCAATAAAATCAATAAAAAATCTATTTTTACAAATATTCATCACACCAGACTGCAATCACCCACTTCCTTGTCTATCTTCCCTGCTGGACTAGATAAAAAGTTCACGCAGCGCTCAACACTTCTGACACAGTCCTCTGCTCATTCCAGAGCAGCGTGCCTCTGAAGGTGACAGCTTGAGCACTGGGTCCCCCCCAAGAGGAGGCCAGGATTGGCGTCTAGCTCTGCCACATACTGACTAATTTATCTTGGGGAAAGTTACACAGCTTCCTCATCTGCTTCCTCATCTGCAAATCTGGACAATGAATACTTACCTCGGGCAGGTTTGCAAAGACTGAGTCACATCACGCATGAAAAGTCCCATGTGCTATTTATAGACTCCATTTTACCTTTGAGCTGTGGCACGATATCCTCCTTCCCCGCATACGGGTCACAGCGAAAGCGGTCCAGGTGGTCGATGGTGCACTGGCCAACAATGGGCTTCCGTCCAAACTGCCTGTGATCAATGACCTTGATCACCAGCGGAGGCATGTACAGTTCCTCTTTGGGCAAGAACTGGGGGGGGTCACAGAGGTAAGCGTCACTTCTCTCTACAAGACCTGACAAGAGCAGCTTTGCCAACCAACACCTCCCAAAGGGCCAACCCAGGATCTTTCTGTCCGTTTGGCACAGCCCAGGGGACTCAGAGTTAAGTAGCCCAGTCACTGACACGCGAGGCAAGCAGCACACGCTTGAAGGCATGCACTCTGAGCCAGACCACCTGGGACGGGCAGGATCTTGGCTCTGCCACTAGGAGCCGCATGACCTCAGGGAACTTTCTCGGCCCCAATTAGCTTCTCAGTAACCGTGTAGGGCTGTTGAGTTAATACATCTGAAGAGCCCAGAATAGTACCTTCGTACCTGGCTCTGCTCTGGGACAGGATGTGGAGTTAGCATTTAGTTGGAATTTAAAAATGCTCACACTAAAAGGGAACCTTCAAGGGAAATAACTGTGGCTTGGGAATCTTTTAGCCCTGGAAGTTCAGTGCCAAAATGGGATGCTCATATTTCCTCAACGCCTCTCGGTTCCCCCATGTGGACTCTGGTGGCCTTGGTGAGGCTGTCTGATTGGGGAATCAGTGCTGGTCTCAGGTGAATGTCCACCTCTGCGCTCACAGAGGGACGGGAGAAGCTGGGGTCAACTGAGTAGCTTCCCTCCCCTTTGCCGCCCAGGGCTAGATCCCAGACTAGAACTTGGGGAGGCGGGTAGGGCGGGGCTGGGGAGTGGACGCGGATGGTCGGAGTGGCCTGGCAGCGCTCACTTTGGGATTCTGGCTTGGAGCACCAAGCGGTGCTCCATCTGCACCATTGTCGGGGAAGAGCATGGGCTTTGGTGTTGGAGGGACCTGAGTCCAAACTCCAGCCACCCGCTTGCTAGCTGTGTGAGCCGCCTAACCTCTCAGTTTCCCCCAAAGTGAGCGTAAGGGGAGGAAAAGGCCTGCTCTCTACAGGATTAGTTCTAGACTGCTGCTGTAGTCCCGCCACTCACTGCGGGACGTGGGTAAGACATTTCCCCTCTCTACGTGGGTAAGACATTTCCCCTCTCTCGGCCTCAGCCTCCCCATCTATAGAAGGGGAAGTTAATCCACAGGACCCTAGCGTTCAAGAGCAGGTGTGTTGGAGACACCGAATGACTGGGCTGGGGAAAGGAACAGGAAGGTTCTGGACCTTCTACCCCGCCAAACTGAAATGCCTTTCTTTTTATCTCTTTTCATAGAGTAGAGTGAAACAGAATGATTCTCCTCTTTTAGAGAAAGTTAAGGATTGTGGAAAGACGAAGTGACCTCATCTTCTTCCAAACTAGTCTGTGTCTACGATGTAGGACTGCGAGCCGGAGCTGATGCAGCTGCCACATTTCTAATAACCAGAGGGTAACTCTGACTCAGCAAAGTAGATGGCATTGCAGGGGTGCCTGGAGGGGGGGCCCAGGCCCAGGCTGTTAGGGTGTGGCCCCATTTCCCCATGCGGGTTCCTCCTTGACTGCTCCTCCCCAGTCAGCCAGTCCCTATGTGGAGGGTTCTGGTCCCTGTGCACCTGCAGGGCCACAAGGGAGGGTTAACTTTCCGCCCTCAGGGCACTGGGCAAGGGCTTGTCACAGTGGAATAGAAGGAAAGTTTCCTGGAGAAATACATTAGTATCGCTCATAGATAGTTCTGTCTCATCGGGGTTGTCTGAAACCTTAAGAAGCCATCACGACAGTGTTAAGAGTGTAAGGGGGAAGAGGCACCGCCCAGTGGCTCCAACACAGTTTTTCTACTTGCTGTCAGACCTTGGAAATATATAAACTACACGTAGGTGAGCGGTGTCCATATATCTCATAGTTCAAATCCAGCTACTCAGCACACACGAACGATTACAGTCTTGATACCGTACCACTTTCATGAAGAGAACGGAACCCGGAAAGTTGGGTGTCTTCTTAAGGTTTTTGATGACCACGGACTCTACCCTCTCCCCTCCACACTCCACAATGAGACTCGGCGATGTGACCGCAGCCATCTGGTAGTTCTTCATATTTCTTAAGCCCCACGCTAGAATCTAAGAAAAGCAATGTAAAGAGAAGGGAAGGCAACCCAGCATATTCAACATAACATTCAAAAGGAAAAAATTTCTCTTGATGCTCAGTAAATTCTTTAAGGGTGGGTTGTGAGGATTTGCTAAAAATCTCTGAGAACATCATCCCAGAAAGCCTGCAGGCCCTGCAAGGGAGGCGGGCCTGCCACTCCTCCTGCCCGAGCTGCTGAAATAGCAGAGCAGCTGAGAGCACGAATCAAATCCTGGCTGTGCCATAGACCAGGAGGTGAACTCTGGCAAGTTGGTTAGCCACTCAGTGTCCCATCTATAAACGGGACTGATAGTTTTATCTCTCCTAGGGTTATTCCGAGGATCAAGTGTCAACTTCTTAACAGTGTCTGACACGCAAGCATTCAAAAATGACAGGTGTTGCTTAGAGCCATCTGCCTCGGTCTTTGAGAACAAGAGCATGACAGCCTAAGGGCAGAAATCCCAAAGTGGCTGCTGCTTGACGAGCAAGGCCCCTAGAGTAGGCCAGACCCGGTCCATCGAACTACCAGCTTGGCTCTATTGGCCTGTAGCTGCTCCATCATCTGACACCTCACCATTTCCAATACTCCCTTCCCACTCTCCATCTCCACCTCCCTCTGTGGTCCCTTTCTCTCTCTCTCTCTGTACACACACAGGCGTGCTGTTTTGAGTCTGTTTTCCCTCTCCCAGTTCTTTACTTGACACGGGAAACTCAGAAATGTATTGACTCATAGTAAATGAGAACTCTAAAGTCCCCCGGTAAAGCTAGGATTGACTGTTCCTGTTGCTCTGACAAGCCTTCTATTTCCATGAATATTTCAAAATTTGAGGCAAGTCTATAATAATAAAAGCATAATATGCTAATTAGACCGGATGTCCTTCCGAATGTCCTTCCAGACAAACTGAGGGCTGCAAGAGAAGCCCAGGTCTCGGGTGTCAGAGGGAAGCCAGGGCCGGCAGCCAGGGGAGGGAAGGCCTACTTTTGCATGAATTGTGTGCATCGGGCCTCTAGTTCTATAATAAATTGGAGACAGCAAGATCCCATTTCCTCTATGAAAGATTCCAGTTCTATAGCCATATCCATTTGATTTGATCACAAGTCACAGAGAGCAGTATACCTCAATAGCAGTGAGCTGAACCACAGGCCGGATCCCCTGGGGGACCATGTATAGATTTGGCGCCCTTTGTGAGGGAAGAATGGGAAGGTTGGAGCCATCCTGTGAAACAAAGATGAAATGTAAATTTGCCTATTGGTTCAAGTAAACAGTGCATGGAGTTGTTAACAGAATTTTAAAACTCTGAAAGCATGCATGAGTGGAGGACTCAGCAAGTACCTTCTGTCTCAGAATCAGCTCTGCAGCTACAAGGATGTCCCCACAAGCCTTGTTTCCATTCATTACTGGGTACCAGAGAAGTTTGGGCGTGATGTCCATTTCTGAGTTTAGTTTCACCAGAGGAGAGCACATGCTTCGTCCTAAAAATTCATCTTTGCCCTAGAGAAACAAACAATCCTTTAATTCCTCCCAAACAACAACCCTACACATCTCCATCAATCCCCAGAGCCATCTTAGAAATTCTAAATTACCTACCACTTGATCACTGTCAAAAAGTTCAATGACAACTTTGGGTGGGTTCTGTAGGATTGCTTGGGGTTCCCCACAGATTTCAATTTCATCAAATATAATGGTTTGGTCCCATGTGGGATTCAGAGTACAGTGGATGATCTCCGTGGTTTTACTTCGATGGAGGAAGGAAACATGAGCATATGGGTCTAAAACCGAAAAAAGAGAGTACTAGTGGGGTCATGGCCAAAGTCTGAAATCATAAAACCCCTAGAAGAAAACATAGCTCCTTGACATTGGCTTGGCAATGATTTTTTTAAAAAAAGTTTGACATCAAAGCAAAGGCAACAAAAGCAAAAATAAACATCTGGGACTACATCAAACTAAAAAGCTTCTGCCTAGCAAAGAAACCATCAGCAAAATGAAAAGGCAACCTGTGGATGAAGGGATGAAGATAATGTGGGATACTTATAGATATGGATACATATACGCATACGATGGAATATAATTCAGCCTTTAATAAACAGTAAATCCTGCCATGTGTGACAAGATGGATGGACCTTGGGGGTATTATGTTAAGTGAAGTAAGCCAGACAGAGACAGAAAAGCATTACATGGTATCACTTATATGTGGAATCTCCCCACAAAAGTCAAACTCATGGAAAAAAGAGAGTAGAATGCAGGTTGCCAGGGGCTGGATGGAGGGGGAAGTGGGAGATATTAGTAAAAGGGTACAAATTTTAGTTATGAGATGAATAAGGTCTGAGGATCTCATGTAAAACATGGTGACTATAATAATAAAAGCATACTATGCTAATTAGACCAGACAGCCAAACGACCCTCCAGACATCCTTCCAGATGAAGGCATGGTGGCAGGGCCACGACAGAGGCAGCCACTGTGGTGGGCCGAGGCAGTTAGGGGCAATCAGGCAGGCAGATGAGCAGTTAGAGGTGATCAGGCAGGCAGGCAAGTGGTTAGGGAGGATCAGGCAGGTAGAGTGGCTAGGAGCCAGTGGTCCCGGATTGCAAGAGGGATATCCAACTGCCGGTTTAGGCCTGATCCCACACAGGGGTCCCTGTGGGATTGGTCCTAAATTGGCAGTTGGACATCCTCAAAGCAGTCCCAGATTGCGAGAGGGTGCAGGCCAGGCTGAAGGACACCCCCGCCTCCCGTGAATGAATTTTGTGCGCTGGGCCTCTAGTAGATGGTAACACTGCATTATATAATTGAAATTTGCTAAGAGAGTACAACTTAAGTGTTTTCATACACAGACACACAAAAGGTAAATATGTGAGGTCATGGACATGCTAACTCATTCGTGGGAATCCTTTCACAATGTATATGTATATCGAATTGTACATATTAAGCCTAACTTTTTCAATTACAACTCAATAAAGATGAAAAACAATAAGAAAAAAATCCGTTTATTCTCCATGCTAATTTCACAAAAACTTTTTTACATTTGCATAGAACAGACCTATCTGAGCATAACCTAATCTCTAAACTAAAGCTGTTTCACATGAGCCAAAAAGAGTACTTGGTTCTTTAGCACTGTAGCATCATACGGATGGGACTCTGATTTTGCTCCAGCGATATTATCTTATATTTCAAACTGCAAGGAAATGTGCTTTGAGTTTTATGCAACTTCAGTTAAGAATTTTGACAGGATTCTGACTTTGACTATCAATGATTGAGTGCCCCCTGCTGGCGAATATTTGGAAATGTCTTCAAAAGCCATTTTGGAGATGTGTATTATGGGGATAACTTTGTGGTCTAATTTGTGAAAAAGGGAAATCATTTATATATATATATACTTGGCAGACACCTCACATTGATGTGAGCTGCCAGAGTGTCAGGCACCTGCTTTAAGGCCCAGGCAAGCTCTGCCGGCCCCCAGGTTCTGATGTGGAATCCAACAGCACAAACCCCTGCATGGCCGGACCCCGGACCTTCCCCCTCCTCCCCGCCCCAGCCCTCTCCTTAGAACCAGTCCAAAGGCGACAGATTAGCTGAGCTGTCAGCTTGACGCTTCATGGTTTTATGGAGCTGGGAATTTAGGGAGTGGGCAGCAAAGGAGGCCAAGATGGACTCCAAACTGCTTCCAGCCTGTGCTGTAGGTAAATAGGCAAATTTGTGATCTTATTGTTAACTTGAGAGAATTACACACACACACACACACACACACACACACACACACACACATATATTTCTATATATGGTCTTACATGTATATTTATGATCCTAATTTACAATCAACCTAAGAGCCCAGGGTATATGGATGCAGCTATGTGTACTGACAGAGAGCAGAAACTGCTTTTCGTCTCGGTGCTTTTCAGTACTTACTCAATGAATGATGATTAGTATGAAAAGGCCATGCATGCTCTGTGCACCGCCAGCATCAGTAACAGTGCTCACCATTGAACCCAGTGCTCGCCGATCTGTGCCTGAGCAATTTACTTCATGCCCGTCAAATGCTGGAAATGCTCTTTGCTGTTGTTAGAAATAACTGGAAGCATCCGCTTGGAGAAAAGTAGGACGGAGCTAAGCCTGCTACGTCATGAGGTGTGGGAGGGAGGGTTCTCCCCTTTACCTGAAAAGCTGTCCTTGTCCAAAGCCATGAGGTTCCTGGCTTGGTAGACGTAGCAGCGCAGATGGTACATGTAGACTCCTGAAAAGAACAGGACGGAGGTTACTTACGCGCAACGTCAGATTGCAAACTGCTGTTTCCCTGGAATATTTGGAGATGATAACATGTTTCAGATACATGGGTCACCCAAATCTGCTCCTACCAAGTGATGAACACCATACACAGCAGTTCCGTTTCCGGTAGACGGAAACATTTAAAATACCACAGGACGACGCTCAACGCAAATGCGTCCATCAGGAGACCATTCATTCATGACTCCTGGTGTCGGCTGCCTGGACTTGGGGCACAGCTTGAGAGGGGCTGGGTGTCCGGGAGTTACAGAAGTAGGACTTCCTATACTATTTCGGCACCAGATCTAAGAAACAGTTGTTTGTCCGAAATCTTTATATTCTTTATCCTTATGTATATTAATACATACACATCCCCACCCATTCAACATGCTCCCCACCATCATGCTTCCCCCACACATATAATTTGAGGACAGTAGAGCACTGTGATTCCCTGCACAGATTCTAGACTCCATGAGCTCAAATCTTGTCTCTATTGCTTGCAAGCTGTTAAGACAGCCGTGGGCAAACTACGACCCGCGGGCCGTTGGCTGTTCTATCCGGCTCGCGGAGCCGAAAGAGCGGAGGGTTCTCTTGCTCTCCCCTCCGCTCCTTCACCAGCAGCCCAAGATGAGAGTGCCAGCATGGTCAGGTTGCTTTTGTTCTGGCCCTCCGGTCCAGTTTAAGAACCCATTGTGGCCCTCGAGTCAAAAAGTTTGCCCACCCCTGTGTTAAGACCTCAGTCAAGTTATTTAATCTCTCTGCACCTCAGCTTGCTCACCTGTAAAACGGGGACAATAACAGGCCCTAACATGTGTACAGTGCCTGGCACCTGCTAAAAGGCTTGTATGACAATTTGCTATTGTTACAAAGTGGGTCTGCCTCATTCTGAAATTCCTGAAGGTTATCATGGAAACCAACCTTTAATTAACTGTTTGAGCAATTTTTCTCTCTCATTATAATCATCTTTTGGGGGGCTTAATAGACAGGATGAATACAGAGTATATTGAACAGGATATGTTAAAAATGAATGATGTGACCACTTTCTACCCCAAATATGATTGTAAAGCTGCTTTTTAAAAATCCTCTACCTCACCCAAACCAGTTTGGTTCAGTGTCAGCCTGCAGACTCAAGGGTCCCAGGTTTGATTCTGATCAAGGGCATGTACCTTGGTTGGGGACACATCCCCAATAGGGGGTATTCAGGAGGCAGCTGATTGATGTTTCTCTCTCATCGATGTTTCTACCTCTCTCTCCCTCTCCCTTCCTCTCTGTAAAAATAAAATAAAATAAATAAATAAAATAATAAAATATATTAAACTTATTTAAAAAAATATCCTCTTCCTCAAGTGATGAAAATTAAAGTACATTTTTATTATATTTGTGGTTTAAAGAGTCTTCTTGAGATAAACATCTCATACCATCGGAATGCATGAATACATGCCGTAGACTTACTGTCAAAATTACAGGAAACGATGGGAGTGTTGGCCCCGAACACAGAGGTGGCGTTTTGCTTCCGCTTTTCTGCGCTTTTCTCATCCTCATCCTCAGTGGTGTCTGCGCCCTAAGGAGGCAGAAAAGCAATGAGCCATGCCTACAACTGAAGAGGCCAGAATCACCAACAAATGGAACGGTTGGTTGTTAAAGAGAGTTTTCTCATCCAATCGCGTTATTTTTAGAGACGAGCATAGCCCAGGACAGTAAGCAACAGTCCCTTAGCTAGGAAGTGATAGAGCAAACCTTCTACCTCAGGTCCAGGCTCGTCACACACCCTGCCACTGAAAGAAAAAGAGGAAAGAATAAGTGTAAAGGATAAATGAGGAGATTTAAAGGAGGCGAGGAGGAAGGGAAAGAGCATCGGAAGAGGAACAGAGCTGGTCAGCGTGCAGAAACATAAGAAAGGGCTGTTCCTGATCACCACATTGTTTTAGATCAACCACCACCATTTTATCAATCACTCCTTCCATCTTTCCGCTTCCCCCCCCCCTCACTGCTTCCTTCTCCTCCTCCTTCTTTTTCCCCCCTATATTTTTATTAATTTCAGAGAGGAAGGGAGAGTGAAATAGAAACATCAATGATTAGAGAGAATTGCTGATCAGCTGCCTCCTGCACATCCCTATGTGGGATCAAGCCCAGTGCCCTTGACCAGATCAAACCCAGGACCCTCCCACTGAGCCAGACCAGCGAGGGCGTTCCTCGCTGCCTTCTTTATTGTGCTTCCATATGAATTATTCTCTAATTCTGTCAGCCATCCTTCTGTCCTTCCTCCCCCTACTCCCATGTCTGTATATTTAACTTCCTCAGTTAGAACAGTTGTAGTTTACAAGCTATGGTCCAAGACCCTGCACCTTGGGTGTTAACAGATGTGCTTGCAACAAGGGTTTGGGAACAGATATAGTTGGAAAATGTTAAGTGAAGCAACATTAAGTAGGTGTGTCCACAGCAGGACTTCTCAGCACTTTCAGGCGTTAATGGTGCATTCATTCTACAAAAATGACTGAGCACATAGGATATGGAGCTTTCTCCCAAATTACATGCAGTCTTGCAGTCCTGGGGGAACCTCTGTGAAATCAGTGGTGTTGTGTCCAACATTCATTATTCTTCCTCGACCCATGTTGTATGAGGTTTGGCTACTTATTACTTACAAGGGCACCTTCAAGTTTAAAGATGGCAGCTGCACCATGTGTTTCCGAAGGAGCCATTTTTCTCCTCCAGCGTCTGCGGCGAAAGGTATCTGAGCTACGTTGTTTCCAGTGAAATTTCCAGCCAATCAAAGAAGCATATTCCCAGCCCTCCTGGTCTTCAAATTCTTCCATGGCCTGAAACAGAAGTAAAAGTTTTGTTTGTTTTTTTAAATATATTTTATTGATTTTTCACAGAGAGGAAGAGAGAGGGATAGAGAACTAGAAACATCGATGAGAGAGAATCATCGATCAGCTGCCTCTTGCACACCCCCTACTGGGGATGTGCCCGCAACCAAGGTACATGCCCTCGACCGGAATCGAACCTGGGACCTTTCAGTCCGCAGGGCGAAGCTCTATCCACTGAGCCAAACCAGTTGCGGCAGGAGTAAAAGTTTTAATGATGGTCATCGTGACCATCATCCTTATATTGATAAAGCAAACTGTTTGGTCAATCAATAAATATGTGTTGGAAATCATCTCTGTGCCAAGCACTGTGCTAGGAGCCAGGCACACAACAACAACAAAACAGACAGGCTGTCTGCCCTTGCAGAGCTGATAGGCCATTAGAATATAGAGATAACCAGACAATTCCCATGGAATGAGATGTTACCAAGGTGGTGGCTGTACTATCAGTAGAAGCATCTTATTAAGACTTGGTGGGTGGGTGGGTAAAGCAAATTGACTCTTTCTCAAGTTTCTTTCTTTGCCCTCACTTCATTAGCTCAGAAGAGAACACTGCTATTGTAATATAGATTGGAAACCATTATTATCACCATTTTATATGTGGAGGATAAAATGATACCATCCTCCCCAGGATTTAAATATCTTGTTTAAGCTAATAGTTGCCACAACTACGACTTACATGAATATCAGGGCATATTACTCCTGTAATAATTAACAACTGAGTATAATACTTTTTATCTTAAAACTATTTACATATAAATCATCTCAGTTTTTAATTCACTCAACAAATATGAGTGCCTAGATGTGTCAGGGACTGTGCCAAGAGCTGAGGAAGCAACAATGAGAAAGGCAGAAAGGGTCCTTGCCTACATGTAGCTGACATTTTAGTGGTGGGAATTTTGTGTAAACATCTTAAAAGTCTGCCTAGATTTAATAAGTGTAGAATATTACTGAGTAACATTGGATTATAGAAATACTAGTAAGAACTCCATGTGGGTTACTATCATTGTAGGGGCTGTTTTTTCAACTTTGAATGAACAGAAAATTCAGGTCAAGCACAGTCTTATAATTGGCCCTCTAGTCGTGTCAACAGTAGCTCTGAATAGTTCACGTATCTAGGAGTGAGGCAGATTAGGGAACACGATAGAAGTTTCCACAAGACCCTGTCAGAACAGGGCCAAGTTTCCAGTCCTCTAACTGGTGGCTCAGTGTTCCTTCCATGTCACCTTGGTGCTCTCACCAGGAAGAAGGACGTCAAAAATGCCTCTAGAAATTTCTCACCCCATTGGGATAGAGACAATCAAACAACAAATATGAATTGATCAGCTCATTCAATTTATCCCATCATTTATTAGGAACAAGTTCCTGGGCTGGCAAGTAGGATACAAAGATGACTATGGATCCATCTTTGTGTCTAAGGAAGCTCACCATCTAATAAAAAGTAACTTCATTCATTATATCTACTATGTGAGTCAGGAACTTTGTGGGACAGAAAGAGTTCTCGTTAGGAATTAGCCTAGCTTGGGTTCAAACACCAGTTGTGTTGGTTACTAGACATGTGGCCTAGAGCAAGTCGATTTAATCTCTGTGAAATGGGGATAAAATGTTAATCTTGTGGATGATAATGCATGTTCAGTATCTAGCATTATGAAAGACATACAAAACGTGCTACTTATTACTGTTACTAAAGGCCTGGTGCATGAGATTTGTGCACTTGGGGGGAGGGTGTCCCTCAGCCTGGCCTGCACCCTCTCACAGTCTGGGACCCCTCATTCCTTACTGCCCTCCTGCAGTGGAGATGAGAGAGGCTAGAGGTGGGAGAGGCTCCCGCCACCACTGCTGTGCTCACCAGCTGTGAGCCCAGCTTCTGGCTGAGTGGTACTCCCCTTGTGAGATCACACTGACCACCAGGGGCAGCTCCCGCATTAAGCATCTTCCCCCTGGTGGTCAGTGCATGTCATAGCAACTGGTTGTTGCACATTATGCTTTTATGATATAGACTATGCAGGATTAGTATTATAGTTCCACTTTATTATTATTCCATTTAAGCCCTATCATTCCCTAATTTTCAGTATGATACCCATTTTGCAGATGAGAAACAAAATGAAGGCAGAATTTGAATCCTTATACCTCCTATTCCAAGTCCTGAGCTATTGCCACTATCCCATTATGCTACCAAATAATTTCTGTCTCTGGTACTACCACTTGAGTGGTTCACAATATTTAGCCTGCCTCAGAATCATCTTGTTGCTGGGCTCCACCCTCAGAGTTTTCTAAATTAGTAGGGCACTTTTAGCAAATTCCTGGGTGATGCTGTTGTTGCTGATCAATCGGGGTGAGTAGCACCCTGAGAACCCCGGAGCGAGGTGGCAGACCCCTGATTGGCAAATGGTGTCTTTGGAAACAGCTAAGTGGACTTCTGTGTGGTCTGGAAGGCAGAGCCCAGGTCCCTCCCACTGCCCCTCTCACCTTTGCGGTACTGGCAGTGGACTGTGCTGAATCTTTCTTGCGTTTTCGGACCAGCCTTCGCCGTCTATGAGTATGATACATCTTCTCTGCAGCAACCCAGGACTTGGGCTTATTATCAGGAGGAATAGTAATTCCATACTCCCAGCCTGGAACAGAGGGTGTGAATGGTTATCCAAAGGAGATCCACTTGCCAGATCGCCAAATAAACTTGCAGGAAACATTCAGTCATTCTCTCTGCCCCTCAGTAGTCTCGACCATCACAACCGAATGCCACTGCTCCTTTCGAACGGAATGTAGCATTATTCCCCTGGCTCCCTCTTCCTCGGTGGCCATGGGGTTCCTCTCCACTTTTTTTTTTACCCCCTTTCATTCATGGTAATTGAAAGAATCTAAGAATAAAGCACAGTACAAGAGGCAGACGCAGGTGGTGGTTAAAAGCATGCGGCCTGTGCGGTCACGCAGCTTGAGTTCAAATCCCAGCATCCCCACATGCCGGCCGTGTATTAAAAAAAATTTCTTGCAAGTTAGCAAACCTGCCTATGGTCCAATTTCTCCAGTATCATGGCGAAATACACAATTTTAAAATAGAGTTAATCAATATAAAGCATGCAAAGCAGGAGGGCTGTGCTCAGCCCACAGGCTACGCTCAGTTAATGTTAACTATTATGTGACAAGGCCCAGGCATGTGTCAGGATCAGCCAAGAACTGGAAATCTATGTGAAAGCTAGGTGTTTCTGTGTACTACTCCATCTTGCAAGAAAAAAAGAAAATCAGGGTTTTCTCTTTTGATAATTCCAAATGTTATAGTTTTGTTTAAACTTTAGATTATTGTTCCTAGAAAAAGATACACACCATTAGCAGAGGCTACGTCAGTAATCTGCATTATTGTTGAATAGGACTTCGGAGGTAATTTATAGTCTCCAGGGAGGGAACGGGGTGTGGTTAGAATAGAGAAAATATCTCATTACGGATCCCCGGCATCCCAAAGTCCAGACACCAGGCCCCCTTACCTCACATCTTTACTCTTGACAGTCCCCCACCTTCAGATTTGGCATCTGAACAGTCACAAGTAAAACCACATGACCTGGTTGTCACAGGCAAACCTCCCTCCAAAGGAAACTTGACTCTGGCTCACCAGGGCCAGGCTGCAGAGCCCCTCGTCAGAAATGAAACTAGCATCTTACCTTTCTCTACTAGGCTTAGCGGGGTGATCACTTCATAAGGTATATATAAATGTGTCTCGTCACTATCTTGTACACCTGAAACTATTGTCAACTGTAATAAAAAAATTAAAAAGTTAAAATAAAATGTTACCTTTCTCATCTACTGCACGATTTATGTCATATTCCCACGCATTGTCTTCCCACTTCCAACCTGGAGGGCACGTGAGCTCGCTGGGTGATGCCGCTTTGTCACCGTTCTTTAAAAAAAAAAAAAAGGGCAAAAAAAAAAAGAAGACTTAAACACTTACAATTAAGCCATAATGTCACCAAGACGCAAAGATGAGATATGAATCCTTACACTTAACTATGGTATTCACATGGTAACTGAGATAGCAGCTTGGACATGAGTTTTACTCAGAAAAAAAGAAATCTCTGATTTTATTTAGATACAATTGCTATACGAAAATTAGCTTTAAAAGAGAACCATCTCTGTTTCCACCATTAGGGAATATGTTAGGTTGAACCATGGGAAATTGTTTTTGCAGGTCAAAATGGTGAAATATCAGCAGTTTTATAGGGTTTGATTTAATATTATGAAATGGTGCGACTCTTTTTATAAGGGGTTATATTGGAAAGAACCCATCAGAAATGGGTAAAGCATGAAAAACACATGTCTTCAAGTATGGGGTAATGGTGCTGGAGGTTGTAGATAATAATCATGTATGATTGAAGAAAGTTTATTTAAATATATACTTCAGTTCTGCACAAAATCTGATGGGGTGTTATGGGCGGGGCGGGGAAGCTCATAGTAAAAGGAAGTAAAGGGGGTCTGTAAACATACGGAGCAATACTCAGCTTTACTTTAAATTAAGAATGTGAAAATTAATATAGCAATAGGATACCAGTTTTTCAAGTACGGTCAAATATGTTAAAGCGGGATGGTAAGTGTTTAGAAAACAGCCCTCTCATATGCTGCTGCTGGAAATATAAACTTATGCAACCTCTTTGAAAGCAGTCTGGCAATATTTATCAAAACTTTATGTGCATCAAAACCTTGACCAAGCCCCTCTAGGGATGTCCCCTACAGATCAGCTTCCACAAGTGAATACCAATGTACGTCTGAGGACATTCACTGGCACATCACGTATAAATGCCAAGACTTGAAAAAAAACGCCTAAATGTCCACAAAAAGAGTGCAAATTAAATTACACCAGGTGTGCCGAAACCGGTATGGCTCAGTGGATAGAGTGTCAGCCTGCGGACTGAAAGGTCCCAGGTTCGATTCCGGTCAAGGGCATGTATCTTGGTTGCGGGCACATCCCCAGTAGGAGGTGTGCAAGAGGCAGCTGATCGATGATTCTCTCTCATTGATATTTCTAACTCTCTATCCCTCTCTCTTCCTCTCTGTAAAAAATCAATAAAATATATATATTTTTAAAAAATTACACTAGGTGTATATACCAAAACGCTACAGGCATTTTTTCAAAGGCTCATTAGAGCATGGTGACTGTGCGGATCTACTGCAACTCATTTCGTTAATTTGTAATAAAACACTTATTCAAGATTCCAAAATCAAGACTCCAATATCTGATAAGAGCAAACCTAGATTTTAAAGAAAAGATGTCTTTCTTTCTTGGGGGGGTCCATAAATATTTCAAGTCTACTTTTACAACCATATTTTCTCTAATAAAGGCCAATATACAGAAAATAAAGGCGCTTCATAGTAACAGCATTGGGTCTGGCAAAGAAAAGATGTACAACAGATCTATGTGTATTAAGATCAAAAGCTGTCCAAGGTATATTGTTATGTGAAAAGTGCAAGTTGTAGGACTGTACCTACAATTCTGTTTCGGTGGTGAGAAAAGTTATATGCTTGTTTGCGAACAGAAAGCTATGAATGGTTATCTCTGGGGAGTGGAATGTGGATCATGAAGAAGAACTAGTTTTCATTTCCTCTTACGCTGTTTGAATATTTTAAAAACACAAGCCTTCCATTTGTAAATCTTTTTAAAACTATTCAAAAAAATAAACATTTACAATTTTAAAAATTGCAAAGCCTTTTACCACATACCAACATCCAGTTAAATAGGCCAACATCTTTTCTACAGAAAGTGACTATAGGTGCACTTGTGTGGCTTGTTATGAACAGGAGACGGAGCAGAGGAGAAGGGGAGACCAAGCCTGTGGTTAGTGGATTCACAGACCATGTCTCCAAACAGCTAACGTGTAAGGCTCTACCTCGGGAGCACGCCACTCACCGTGTCGGTGTAGGCTTCTTCCGCCGGCTTCCACTCGCCCCCGGGGTAGCGAGTCTCATTCTGATACACTTCATCTGTGAACTCCGTGTGACCCGCATCGGCCTCAGTCAGCAAGCTGCGGGCGAGGCTGGTGTTAACAAGGGAGAAATGGCAGCTGACAAGCCCAACTCTTTCCAATGGTCCAGAGCCATCCACAGCCTGGACGGCCCCGGGTCCCTCCTCACTCTGGCCCTGTGGGTGCTCCCCTCCAAACTCCTCTTGGTGCTAATAGCTTTGGCCATTCCTCTGACGAAGGGGCCTGCTGGGACAATGAGACCTAAACTGCAGAGAGCTCCTCACACTGGCAGGTTTGCTGCTTCCCAGTAGTTAGGGTGTGGACTGGGGAAAAGGATTGTGGGCAGCATCTTATAAGGGACCTCATAGTCCATATATCTGTTTCAGTTTACGGCTGTTCAGATTTTTCTCAGCAAAACTCTTGGCTATCCGCCCGAACTGGTTTGGCTCAGTGGGATAGAGAGTCGGCCTGCGGACTCTGAAAAGTCCCAGGTTCGATTCCGGTCCAAGGGCATGTACCTTGGTTGCGGGCACATCCCCAGTAGGGGGTGTACAAGAGGCAGATGATCGATGATTCTCTCTCATCAATGTTTCTAACTCTCTATCCCTCTCTCTTCCTCTCTGTAAAAAAAATCAATAAAATATATATATTTTTAGAAACAAACAACTCTTGGCAATCAGTTTAAAAAAATAGGCAGTCACCCTTCATTCGCCCTATTTTTGAAAATGGAGTGAGCACAGCCTCATGGGGCCAAGCGTGGAAATTCTTACTCATGGCTTGCTCAGTCTTATATGGAGTTTAGGCTTTCTGGATAGTTCCTAGGTAGGCAGCCAAACCAGGTCATTTAAGACTCCAAACTCCATTTGGGCACTTGGGAAATCTATACTGACTCTCTGCCATGCCAATTTTCCTCTTGGATGGGAAACTGTGTTGGCAATCCATAGAGGAAAGCGCAGAGGCTCCAACTCCGACTTAAATCTTCTGCCAGGTGTTCGCTCAAGTGAGGTTTCTTTTTCCTTTACCGGCGCTACCTCTTTTCCCTGCTGGGTTCTCCCCTAGAATCCAGCACTGGAAAGAAATCAGAAAGCACAGCGTCCCAACCATTTGTATAAATTGGGCTCATCCATCACTTCTCTGGGCCCCAGAGAAGGAGAAGACCCGGTAGCTGCCTGTGAGGTCCCACTCAGCCCTGACAGGCTCTTACCTTCTGCTTTTTCAATCACACAATGCCCCCTGCCTTTCCCTGTCCTCGCTAACCTTTCTCCCTCCTGTCCAATTCAAATCTCATTTCCTTTCTTACTAGCAACCCCAACTCCATCCAAAGTAAGCCGCCACAGGTTAAAAGCAACCGTGTGCAAACACTGGGTCTTAACAGAACAGACCCAGCACACCCATTTCCCTCCTTCCTTAATGCCTATGTGAAAACAAGAGACAAAGGTGGGCAGAGATCGAAAACTAGTTTGAGGTCTTAAAATCCAAGTTCACAAGCTTGGTTCCTCCACACTCAAGCGCGCCATCTTGAGGTGGGAGAAGAGGGACCTCCAGTCCTGATGCTGTAGGCAACACACATAAGCCAGACTCCAGGGAAAACATGCTTGCTACTCTCTGCTGGTGTTTTTTTCATTTCCCCCTTTTTAATAACAGATTTTGAGATATAATTTATACACCATACAATTCACCCATTTTAAGTGTTTCCTCTACTGTTTCTTACAAATATTCCAGCCTAATAGCTGAGTGCCAGTGTTAGTGCCCAGACTAGACTTGTAACACTCACAACCTGTGAGCCTTTGGATAAGTTAATTATTCTCTCTAGGTATCAGTTTCCTCATCTGTAAAGTGGAGCTAATATTATTTGTTGGGACATACATCTCTGTGTGTCTTTTACATTT
Source organism: Vespertilio murinus (assembly GCA_963924515.1). Taxonomy (NCBI): domain Eukaryota; kingdom Metazoa; phylum Chordata; class Mammalia; order Chiroptera; family Vespertilionidae; genus Vespertilio; species Vespertilio murinus. The sequence continues at coordinate 21,459,863 of OZ004714.1, read as the reverse complement.
CTGCACACAGGACCCTTAACTTTTGTTACAGGCTGTCTTTTCAAGGATGTTTACATGGGAAACAAATTTGGAAGACAGAGAGGATATTTCTTTATGGAGCAAAGAGCCAGCTTGCTTAAATATTTGGGTTCCCTAAACTCAAGTTTCCTCTCCTGCCATATCACCCATTGCATGTGCAAGTGTCATCTGACTGTCTTCGTGTCGCCCTGTGGGAATTGGGGCTCAGAGAAGTAAGGTAAATGTTAACACTCTGGTATTGCTATTGCTGTGGACAATAAAGTCCTTTGTCTCTGAACCAGGAGTCTTGTGTCTCCAACCTAACATCATTCATGAAACTGGTAGGTTACTTTACTAAGCTTACAAGAAGGTAAAAATCTCAGACATTTGATAATTTTTGGCATTACCCATCTTGTAGGGCTGCAGTCTAGATTCAGTAAGATGATATCAGTGCTTAGCACATGGCTCCAACATGTCACACAAACAAGTTCTCAATAAATGTTAGTCCCAGTGTCTTTTTATATTTGTTTGCCTTGTATGGGACATTAGTGATAACTTTCAAGTTTCTATGTATTTCTATAGACTTACTCCTGCTCATTGGGTGTTACATAAATGTTATAAAAAATGGCAGGAAAGACTCATTAACCAATAGGTAGGGGAAAGCTTCATTGACATCACTTTTTTCAGAAAATGGAAAACTTACCTTCTTTCGGGATCAACTGTCCAGTTTCCTTCCCATTCCCAGCCCTTTGGAGGCAGAAAGAACTCCCTCTTGAGTTTCATTTTTCCTGTGACGTCAGAAAATTTATGGCGACCCACTAATCCAGAAGTGCCCCATTTTCCAAACATAAGAGCTTGGTTTTCATACTATTAAAAAAAAAAGAAAGAAAGAAAAGAAGAAGAAAAATGGAGAAACACCATCAGAGAGCAAGAAATAGAACCAGCCCATACATTTTTAAGCCCATCCAAGACTTAAGCTAACCAGTAATAGAAAGTGAAAAGGCTCAGAAGGTATAAACCAAATTTGGGCTGTTAATGATTATGCAATTTAGGATAAATCTAAGACTCAGTGTCCCCCAAATGTAAACTGGGGGGTAATCTAATACTATATGTCTTTTAAAGTTCAAATGTGCAAATGATTGGGAAAGTGCTTTGTGAACAATTGGTATATCATGCTAATTGTTTCTATTATTATTTCAAATGGCTCAATATTGTTCTCTGAACCTAATCTTTTAGATACCTATAAAAAGTCCTCAGCTTATGAATATGCAGGCTTTTAAGTTTATTGGCAAACCCACCGCCTAGAAGTTGGGGCACATCTCCCCATAGAAAGAATATTATAACTGATGCTGCCTTTCCCAGGCAATCCACAAAGAACTGCCCGAAACACGAAGGTTGTTTAGCATCCCACCTTTAAGGGGTCTAAGAATTCTGAACCTTCATGCCCACTAGTGGGTAGACCAAGACCTTTTTGGAAGCGAATTCAGTGAGAAATGGCATACTCTGGTTTACAGGGCACTTCTTTCTACATTAGAATTTCTGATTCTATAATGATCTGCCCTTTATTATGTCAACTATCATAAAGGACTGAGATTTGCTACAGTGAGTGTTCCTGTTTGCATCCAGAAAAAGAAAGGTTCCATGTGTCCGCTGATGAGCTCATTGAGAAGATGATTGGCGTGAGTGATGAGGGAGTTTTTGGCTAAAGGAGGAGGGAAGAAGATTGAGTAGGGGCCTGATGGGGACATGGGGTTCATGGACACAATAGTGCCGGTCTCAGATATTGGCTCTGAGCCCCGAGAGGAGCTGAACTTGACGAAGAACATAGGGGACCTGTTGTCACGGGGCTGTTAGACTTGGGGGCATGTGCACAGCTCCTCTGGTTTCCAAGTGACAAGGACACAGGAAGAAGGACGAAGGCATTCCTACCACTTCTGCTCAGAAGCCAGCATGGCCCTAGTGAAATCCAGGTTAGAAGCGTGGCACGGACAAGAGGGCATCAGCAGCAGTAGAGATGGGGGCCTCACGTGGCTCTGAGGCTGGGGCCTTTAACTAGCAGTTTGGAGTAAGGATTGTTAGCACAGGTAAAGCACCTCAGAGACTTCCAGAAATCTAGGGTGGGGAGGGTTTTTTGTAGATAACTGTGGTCTGGTATTAGCACAGGAAGGAAAGAACCAGTGAGATTTCCATTATTGTTGTAAGTGTGCCTCTACTGGTACTCCCAGGCTGTTAGAATCTGGAGAAACTGGGGTCACACAAAACAAGTGAAAGGGGTGGGTTATCTCTTTACGGGAACTGAAACTCCAGTTCCCTCTAGGCAGGAAAGGATCTGGAAATGGGAGAGGGGGAAAGGGAGCCCTGGACTGGTCGATCCATGCTCAGTGCTAGCTTCTCCAGGCTCAGCTCCAGCAGCAGAGCTGGAAGGCAGGTGGGAAGCCAAGAAATGCTAAGAGGACTGCAGAAGCAAGCCTCTCCTACGTGTGCCCTGACGAACCTCCACTGCACAGTACCCATCGCACTGGACATCAGCATCCACCTCTCCTCCCTCCAACCGCCATCTTTATCCAATTGCACTTCCAAGCCTGCGCTGTAAGGTCTCTGTGTGTCTCCCGCGTGTTTCATTGTTTCTCCAAATAACCTGTTCCCTGATACCTCTCATCTACCCACATTGGAATAGCCTCTAGTACTAATCCCTCACTCAGCAACAGAATGAGAGTCCCTGAAATGGCTCTGGGGGCCAGCATGTTTAACAAGACGCCCCGCTGTACAATCACTGCAATAGATGGCGAGAACCTTGAGGACAGGGTGTGGCTTCTTCATCGCCTGCCTCCGTGCCTGGGATAAAGCCACTACTCCCTAAAAACCTGGAGAGATGTGGATGGGTGGATGGGTGGATGGGTGGATGGGTGGATGGGCGGATGGGTGGATGGGCGGATGGGTGGATGGGCGGATGGGTGGATGGGTCGATGGATGGATGTATGGTTGGAGAATATGGGTGGAAGGATGAAGTCTGCTACCATGTATTTATTTATGCATCCAATACATACTTATGTGTCAGGTACTGCTAAATAAATAAAATAGCCACGGGTTTCTTGCCCAGCAAACAGATAAGAACCACAATCCTGAGCCAGTTTCCAGGTAGAGTGCTGGGCAGCAGAAACATGTATAAGCTAGCCTGAAAGAAGGTACGCTCCCCCATTTATTTGAGTATGAAGGCCCGACTGCAGAAGAAGGGAGTTCATCTGAAAATCACCAAAAGAAACCCCCTGAATACATATAATAAATTCACCTCAAAAAGCACGTTGAGTTTAAAATAGTCTATAAAGAACAAGTCCAAATAACTCTGCGTTTAGCTGTCCAGTTTGTGAAAACTATTTTCCTTGGTTTAATTGTAATGAGACTCGTAACAGCCAAAAGTCGATTTTTAACTCAGCGAAGGCTTTAAAAATGGTCTCTATTGCCGAAACCGGTTTGGCTCAGTGGTAGAGCGTCCGTCTGCGGACTGAAAGGTCCCAGGTTCGATTCCAGTCAAGGGCATGTACCTTGGCTGCGGGCACATCCCCAGTAGGGGGTGTGCAAGAGGCAGCTGGTGGATGTTTCTCTCTCATCAATGTTTCTATCTCTCTATCTCTCTCCCTTCCTCTCTGTAAAATATCAATAGAATATATTTTTAAAAATGGTCTCTATTATCTCTGAAGTACTCGGGCAGCATTTCCTTTGGCCTCAGGCAAACCCACCTGAGGCTCCTGACCTCAGGCAGGCTTCTGGGGGTCTGCACTGCCCAGCGCCCTCCCTCCTGGGTTGTCTCTGTGTGACTCACTCCGTCCGTGTCCCGGGGATGACAATAAAACCTCAAGTCAATCTTTCCCTATTCTCTCATGCTCGGGCCCTTTGGCTGGGATTTTAGGCAGCGGTGATGAGGTTGGTGGTTTCAAGTGTGTGTTTCCCCTAAAGATGAAAGGCAAATGTGTGTCCCCCCCCCCCCCCCCGGCCAAGAGGAAAAGAGAGTGATGACGGGAAATGTACCATTTCAGCGTAGACAGTGAATGTTCCCTCCGCGAAGCTATTGAACTTCTTCTCAAGAGCACTTAAGCCCAGCCAGATGTTCACTCGCAGCTCCACAGGCACCCTCGGCCCATTGCTTATTTCCCGTGGATACTGTGAGGTGCACAAAGACATGATACATTAGGGGAGGGGGGGGGCACAGCACGGGCTGTGACAGTGACATGGAGCCAAAAGCGGGCCAAACATCCAACCATGGCTCTCACCAGAAATTTTAGGTTTTCGAAGTTAGAATATTTTTTTAAAGATATAAAACAGTATCATTTTACTCTCTGATTTTTAAAGAAAGTACAATTAGATCGGATAAAAACATGCAACTTATGATGTTAACATGTAACGGGGCTATTATTACTCTTTTAAAATGAATCAATACATATTTTTAAATGGCTCACTTTTAATTTACATAACGGTAACTATTGATAGTCATAATCCACATAAACAAAAGCTCTCTGGGGTCTTCAACAATTTTTCTAAAACTATTCTTTTTGTAGAAAGGAGTCCCAAGATCAAGAAGAACCCCGCTGAATTAAATAATTCCCTAAACTGGATAATGAGTATTAACAAAACCAATAAGTATATAAAACATTCCCTTAAAAGCATTTTGCTGGGTAGCCACCGAGCTCTAAAATCTAGCACAGAGAAAAGCACTCGGCCTCCTCTCTCACCCCCCGTGAAATTTTATTTATTAATCAGTTTGCTTCCACCCACTCGCTGAGGTCAATTATGACTGTGCTTCTATCTTAAGTAATATTTATCCCGCCAAGAGGTACTTGAGAGAAAATAATCACTTCAGTTCTATTTTCACCCTAAAGAGCAATGAGCACATTTATTAAAAGTTAAGCAGATTCCTCCTTGTTTTAAGGGAACACTCTCCCCTGATTTTTTATTTTTTATTATTTTTTCCCCTCTTCTTCCTCTTTATTCCTCCCCCACAAACCCAAAGAACTCATTGGGTTCAGTCCAGGGAGAGGAAGGTCACACATGCGACTGAGAGCGGTTCCGGCCTCTGTGGCCGGTCCAGAGCCTCCTTCGGTTCTCCGTCGGCACACACTGAGCAGGTCCTAATCCAGGGCCCTGGGGTGGGTTTATGGGTTCTGAATCATATGCAAAATACTCAACGAACGTGAGATGTTCATGATTCTAGAGGAGACGACCAGCAGCTTTTATGAGGTATTTAAAGGAGTCCGTGACTCTAAAAAAATGCCCGGAACCCCTGCCCTAAAGTAATACTTCTCCCAAATTTTCAATTTGAGAACCCACTTAGTTAGGGAAGAGATTCCACATGATATATACTTTTTTTTTTCTACTCCCAAACATTCCCTAGAAAGGAAGGGGAGAAAAGGCATTGATTTGCATGAGGCTTTAGAAATCAGTGGAAAAACTCATGCCAGAAAGCAAAGCATTCACAAAGCCATGTCAACATCAATGCCGCAAAGACCTCTCCAGAGGCCGTGAGTGAATGCCAGCAACACCTGGACCACTCTGTGGGGGTTACCACCCCAGAGGAAGGGGCCAGGATGGGCTGGAATCGATCACGGGTGCCCTAGCCATGCAATGACCGGCGAACTGTAAAGGAGCCCTTTCTCGGGAATATGGGCTTTGCATCTAAGCGTTTCACCTCACACAGCGCTGAAGCCCTACCTTCAGAAAGATGGTCTGGGTCTTCCCACAGTACTTCCCAGATGCATTCTCCCCTTTGGTGGAGTACAAGACCTGATGTGCGGGAATGCGCGCATAGGCCAGTCTTTTCTCTCCCCGGATCATCCAGATGATAATGTCAGGCATGCTGTTCTGAGGCTGGTCACGCGGGCGGGTGGGAAAGGAAGCAACGCGAGCGTTAGTCTAAATGCACATGGACTCGCAGGCTGGACCCTGCAGGGCCCCACTTGGCAAAGAAACACTGTGGCCCGGCGCTGTCTGGCCCACGTTCCTGAGTCTCACATCTTTCAGGGTCACACTGGGGGCCCGCAGGGCTGGGGGAGGCTGTGGATGGCCAAAGGGCCTCGCGGGAAGCAGAAGGGGGCTTCTCCTGCCCAAAGCCCGCCTGCTCGCCGGGCTCCGGCAGGTGTGTTAGGAAATATGCCTCTTATCTTGCCCATCATCTGAAGAAAGCCGCCAACAGCAGTCAAAGGGTTATAAATGTCATATATTTTCCAATAGGAAATACTCATCTAGTTTTTAAAAACCACTTTTTTTTAAAATTATAAAGGTAATATAAGTTCACTGTAGAAAATTTGAGAGCACCGAAGTATAAAAAGTAGAAAATAAAAATGACCTGTAATCACATGTGTATTTTCAAATGCATTTCTATTTATAAATACATTCGTCCCCTGCCCCACCTGTGAAGGTCAGTAGGAGGGGTCCTCTGTGCCTTGCTCTTTCAGTCCACAGAGGTTAATGGCAATGAAAACTTATCCAGCCCTCACTGCGTGCCCTGCACCGTGGTAAGCCCTTGACACTCATCATCCTCTTTAGTCCTTACGAAACAGTGCTGTGAAGCGAGGACTATACTTACCTACATTTTACATGAAAGGAAACCGAGGCTTAGAGAGTGTGGATGCTTTGCCTGAGTTTGCACATGGTAGGTCCAGATTCAAAGTCAAGTCTTCCCAATTCTAACCAAAGGCGGCATTTGCTCCTTACCTGCTACTCTATCACTCTGTTCTGTGATTATGACAATGATTTGTCTATTCTGAAGACCTGCCTATGGCCACCAACTCAAAATTCTTCTGCCCTGACTTCAACGATGTTCATCCCACTACCCATTAGCATCTTGGCCAGCAAACTCCTTGATTTCATCATCCGTCAGATCTGGCCAAAATCCAGGGTAATGCACTAGGTTTCCCTACCACCACCTCTATCCTATGCCACTCCACAGGGTCCTTCTCCTATATAAAGTGACACTCGTGCAGTTTACAAGTTTTACCTCTTCAGTCAGTTGCATCAATTTATCGAGCCACTCCTCAATTTCCCCCACGGTGGACTTCACGTCGGTGGCCTCCGACCTCATCTTCGCAGCTGCCTCATGAATCTGGGAGAGAGACCTGGACCGCAGCTTTTGGATCTGAGTGTCTAGCATTGTGACATTAGGGTTTCCTTCCATTGGAGGCAATGTGTAGCTAAAAAAAGAAAACAGAGTTTGCAGAATAGCTTTTTAGGCTTCAAAACTGTCAAAGTCATTTATATTTGGTTTCCATCTTTCAAATCACACCATTTTCCTAACTGCATGAGAAAATGACTGTTAGCTGAATAGATTGTATAGGGCATTGGTAGATTAAATGTTCCAGTTAAGACTCTCCTCACTCTTAAGAGAAATACAGGGGGATTAAAATGTCAAAGTGGGTTTGACCCAAGGCCCATAGAATCACTGGAAAGAAGGTTCTATAATCATTGTATAGAACCACAAAATGGAGGAGGAAGATTAGAGACCATTTAGCCAACAGGTTCTTAACTAGGGTCCATACACCCCTAGCTCACCTGTGGGTGAGCCTGAGGAAGTGTGTGAATCCCTGAAAAGAGTACATTTGTGTTGACATGCAGTGTACCATAATGAGGAAGAACATGGGCTTTGGAGGAGGCTACCGGGTACAAATCTTGGCTCCATATTTACTAGCTCTGTGATCTCTTATCTTCCTATCTCCAAATGTGTGTGTGTGGGGAGGGAGGGGATATCTACCTTTTAGGACTGTTGTGGGAAGTAAATGAATTAATATATGGAGAGCATTGAGAGCAATGCCTGATACAAATTAAAGTCTAAATAATGTTGCCATCATCATCATCATCATCATCATCATCATCATCTCATCAGGTCCAGAACTCCCAAGAGGTTAAGAACCGCTTGTGTAGGCCAAGCTCTCATTCAAAATGAGAAGTCAAGAATAGCTGAGCTGGGGCCATAAAGGTCATCTTCTGCCAGCGCTTCCCTCTCCACATGGCAGCTGGCGGGGACAGAGGGTGAAGCTGTCACCAATTCCAGGAAGTTCTGTTCACATTGCCTCTACCTGGAATTTCCATTGGTTTGAATTTCACCCAGCTTCTTAAATGAAGGAAATCCAACCATGACTTCCCGTAAACACCAATTTCCTGTTACGTAAAGTTTCAACGATTCCAATTTAAATCTTTAAGAAATAGTTTACATGCATTTGGTTCTTCAAAAAGAGATTCTTCAAGAATAGTGAACATAGGTATTTCTGTGTTTCACTCAGCAAACCTTAAAATTCGCATTTTTAAAAAAATATTTCTTATTGATTTTTTTTTTTTTTACACAGAGAAAGAGAGAGGGAGAGTCAGAAACATCAATGAGAGAGAAACATCGACCAGCTGCCTCTTGCACACCCCCTACTGGGGATGTGCCCACAACCAAGGTACATGCCCTTGACTGGAATGGAACCCGGGACCTTTCAGTCCACCAACGCTCTACCACTGAGCCAAACCGGTTTCGGCAAAATTTGCATTTCTGACATGAAAGGCATAATGAAATATTTGTGTGGTTACATTGGTAATTATGGCAATGTATTGGAAGGGTTAAGTCCCTGGAATGATTCTTTGATGCATAAGTAAATACAGAAGCTGCTAGCTCAAAAATCACATGTGAGACTTGCAATAAACAGGTGCTAACAGTGTGAAACACGTAGCAAGAAGAAGAGTTGCATTTATAAACCCAACTCTGGGCATCAGATGCATCATTTCACCTCCTTAGGCCGCTGTTTTCTCATCTATAAAGTAAGGAGACTTGGACCCAGATTAAAATTCTCTGAATATAAACCAGTATGGGGCAGTACTTTGATCTTAGCTGCATGTCAATTACCTGGTTACACCACTAGAAGGCACCAGAAGACAGGGAGACTTAGAGCATTGGAGGTTGGGGGTGGGGGTGGGGGGAAAAGATGACTCTGGTGCTTGTGAGAACTATTCAATATGCTTTTCTTTTGGAACTTCCCCGTCCACTGCTTTGTTAGCTAATATTTAAAACGAGTGTGGGATGAATCACTTCCCCCTTTGATTTCCAAATACCCAGAGATCTGAGCTGTTTCCCCAAGTCACGGTTATGAAAGGTTATCTGGCTCAAGTCAAAGTTACTGACTTTACCTAAAGGAGGAAGGAGGGCCTGAGTGTTCACTAGGCTTTCAGTAAATGAGCACGTAAGAGAGTCGTTTCTGAAAAATGTGTTGAAATTACAAATGATGTTCTGAATGGCAACAGATCTCATTCTGCCCCCAGATCCCATTCTCTGCAGGAGTCCTGAGATTGGTGGGAGGCAAAGGCACAGCCCTGCTCCCTCCCACACCCCTTGCCTGAGGCTGTGCTGGGCTGTGCTTCCTGGAGTCAGGCCCCCCCTTCCTCTCTCCCCCCCCCCCCCCCCCCCCCCGCCTCCCTCAGCCTCCCTCAGCCTCCGGGATGCTTTAGAATTGGCACCAAATCCAAAAAATGGAGCTTTTCCTGTGGTGATTCAGACTCCTCCCAGGGCCCGCCTTTTGAGAAGCCTGACTAATTGAAATTCATTTTTTCAACAAACATTAGGGGTAATTCTAGAGGCCCTTCTAGTCGTATAGTTTAAGAGAGGGAAGCATGTCTGGAAATTCTGAGATACACAAAATCAACTTACCTTGTGTCTTCTATAACTTCATCAATCAGCTTCAACCATATTTCTGCCAACTGGTTTGCAGGAATTTTACCCTGTATCCCTGATTTGAGAGCCTTTATGTTTGATTGCTGGGAAAGAGAGGAAACCGTTGGTAATTGTGCATTATGCCATTATATGCAGTGGGGTTTTAACTTTAATTTTTAATTTAAAAAATACACAAAAGACCTAACAGAAAGACTGGGGATTTTTTTGTTTGTTTGTTTATTGTTTTGCTTTTTTATAATGCTCACCATAGCCTAGCACTATTTATTTTTCTTCAAAATGCAGTCAACACTGATATGCTTAAGTACTAGGATGACCTTTTCATATGGCTTTGGACCCTTGAAACTGTGGACAAAAAAGGGGCCACATATTAAACCTGACAAGCTCAGGGGGGGCCTGTATAGTGGGTGGGCCTTACAAGCTCAGAGACCTAGAGTAAACACATAGGATGCTCTGAAACGAAAACTTCCTAACTAAAAGCAAGTCATGGTGGTTTGTCATGTCCTAGGCCGGTATCTTCCTTGACAAAAGTCAATGTTTACCTTAACTGAGCCTGTCTATTGCCTTTCTGTATCTACTCTATCAGACATTTGGAATGTCAGAGTAGCCCCTTTTTCCCAGACACCTCGGGGTACAATCTCCCACTAGAGCAGGAGACCACAGAACCCTACTGTTATCTTCTTTGCTTCATGCCATCTCTTAGCGCTGTAAATGCTAATTGTTAACTATCCTATACTCAGCAATGTAACAGAAGCATCTTTCCATTTTACTTTTCATCCAAATCCCAGAGATTTCCCCACTTTGCCTTCTCCTGCCCCCTTAATCTACCACCAACAAATTTCATGCAACCCTATTTATGTTTCCTCCTTTTATTCTATGTTTAAAGTAAGATGCAAAGCTACCATTCTCTGGAACATTTTCTCAATCCATTATTATTTTGCTTCCTAGCAATTGTCATCTGTTTGGTTCAAACGAACTCATAAAAATTCTTACAGGTTTGGATGTTCCTTATGTCAACAAAACCATGTAAATATATTATGTACTCAAATAGCAATAAAATAAAACCAACAAAGATGGGGAAAAGGAACCCTAAAATAGAATATTAAACAGGAACAAATGAACCGGAATTATATTTCAAATGAATAACATAACTATACTGCACTAACCAAAGTAACTTTTCAACATAATATTTTCACTATATATCCTCTGTTTAAAGGAAATAAAAAATCATAAACATATCAAACTCTAATTAGTTTTTTTCCCCATTGTGGTTTATCTTTGGATTTTAGGACTAAATAAATGAGTAACTATATTGAGAATAATGAAAATAAAGTTTCTCACTGCTGGAGAAGGGAGTTGTAAATATAGAAATAGGGAAGATTAGTATCTTTATCTCAACCACGTTCCCTTTCTCCTCATCAATGTCAACTAGATGTGTAATTACAGATACTACAGCTATGCAGCTTTTATCACAGTGAACCCCCAACCTCCAAACAAGGAGGGTTCCTCTAGTCTACAGCCAGAATGGAAAATGTCAGGCTCTAGTTCCTTTGAGCCCATCTCTTCCCACAGTAGAGAGTTTTACTACTGTAACAGCAAAACTCTAAGGGTTGCATATTTCCATTGGAATGAACCATTCTCTACACCATATTCACATACAAATGTGGCAGACACTGTGAGTTTTGTCCCCTCACATTCCATTCTCCCTATCCCACAATAAGAACAGTTTTATCTGGCCACATGCCAGCCCAGATTATGAGTGCATTTCCCCAACTCCCTTGCAGTCAGATGTGGTCATGTGACTGGATTCCGGTCAATGGAAAGTGAGTATAAATCAAGTGTGTGACTACTGGGTCTTTTCCTTCAAAGGAAAGACCTGTGTCATCTTCTCTCCCTCTTTTCCCCGTCCTCAGCCTGGAGGGTAGGTGTTAACAGTGAGCTGTCTCTTCCACAAAAACAAATGACAACTTCTTAGTGATGGTAGAGCAACAAGAGGGAAAGAGCCTGGGGTCCCCAGCACCTCTGGATCTCCATACCAGCCTTGGATCATCTACCTCAACTGTAACTGAAGAAACTGCTTTTATCTTGCTTAGCACTCTAATTTGAGGTACTAATACCTAATTCTAATTTTAGGTACTAATACCTAATTCTGTCTTGTGAAAAGAAAAATGTAGAAGAGATAAACTTACCAGCCGTTCTGCCATGACTAAGAGAGTGTTTACTGCATCCAGGCGATGACTAATATCCTCCCAATATGAAGTCAGGGTAACAACTGGCTTTGTGTGGGCCCAAGGCAGGTAATAATAGTAGTTCCCTGGTGTAGAACATTGAGGGTCAGTGACATTGTACACTTAAATTGCATGCTTATTAAAGAGATGTGCAAACTGGGTTACTGTTTAGTTGTTTGCTTAGGAAATGATCCTGGTCAGGGGTGGGCAAACTTTTTGACTCGAGGGCCACAATGGGTTCTTAAACTGGACCGGAGGGCCGGAACAAAAGCAACCTGACCATGCTGGCACTCTCATCTTGGGCTGCTGGTGAAGGAGCGGAGGGGAGAGCAAGAGAACCCTCTGCTTTTTAGGCTCCGAGGGCCGGATAGAACAGCCGAAGGGGCCGGATCTGGCCCGCAGGCCGTAGTTTGCCCACGGCTGGGCCGCTAAGGTCATAGTGCTGGTGAGCGACTGAGCAAAGACCAGAAGCTTGATTTTGCAGGCTCCGAGCAAGAGCCCCACTTCAACTGCTCAATCTAAGAGTGTCTGGGGGCCGGCAGGGCAGAGGTGAGAATAGGCAGGAGATGTTTTCAGGGAGCTCTGTGATCAGCAAGTTGCCATCTTGTGACTTTACAAAACAAAGCCAGGGTAAGATCTGGGCATGAGATGGGGTAAAGGGGCTCAGCCCAGGGCCCTAGCTTCTTCTTTGGTTTGACTAGCCTTACAGGTGCCTGAACTCCAGCCACCTCTCCTCCCCATTCAACCCTTTCCTTCCCACTAAACACGTCCTGGAGGTAACAGCTGCCAGAGGCAGAACACACTGCATGCTTCTTGCCCTGTGGTGCGCCCACTCTAAATGCGCACGGGAGAGAACGTCAGTCTTACCGTCAAATATGGCACGGCTGTACTGAGTGGTGGATGCCAAAGGCTTACAGGTTGAGTCAAACTTGTTGCCATAGTTCCCAATGCTGACTTCAAACTGAATGGCCTCGCCAACATCTTGCAACATGGTGGCCGAATGGAACACAGCAGACAGGCAGTACTTTCGCCTTCGCTGGTATTTCTATATAAAGTATTGAGCAGACATAAGGCTCAGTGAAATGCCTCTTGCTCTATAATTTGGACCCTAATCATTAATGCTGAGTTAAATGCCAATGAAGAAGGTCCTTGAATCTAGCAGTTTCCCTTATGCTCATACAAGATATAAAATGTTCATTGCAGCACTGATTAAAATAGAGATAAAAATGAAAACCATACAAATATCTATTAATAGGTCTCTGGTTAAACAAATGTTGCCTCCATGTAAATGAATAAAAGTTCATAAAATATTTACTTAGATTGACAAGTGCAAACATGGAAGAAGGGTATTTAAAAGTGAACCCATTAAATGTACATTTTAATATTGGCATATGCATGAAGAAAGTCTGGAATAATATAAATCAAATTGCTAACAGATATGTTGGGGAATGTAGAGAACTTATTGTTAACTTTACTTTCTAACATACATTTTTAATTGTTTGAGTTGTTTAAGTATTAGTTTTCTAATCAGAAACAATAAAAACTTTTAATGTCAAATTTAAAAATAAGTGAAATTAGTCCAGCTATTGTGACTCAGCAATTGAGCATCGATCCATGAACCAGATCACAGTTCACACATGCTGGGTTTGGGGCTCGATCCCCAGTAGGGGATGAGCAGGAGGCAGCCAGCCAATCAATGATGTTCCTCTCCCATTAATATTTCTATCTCTTTATCCCTCTCTCTTCTTCTCTCTTAAAATCAATAAAAACATATTAAAAAATAAATGAAATGAAGTGAACTTATTTTTTCTGAAATAGAAATCAAACATTGTTTCCTTCCTTCTTTCTTTCTTTTGTTTTGTTTTACTGAGTGTGTGTGTGTGAGGGAGTGGAACATAGGGCCAACAATGAAGGATCACATTGAGTATCTATCAGCCTAGCACAGTGGTCGGCAAACTCTTTAGTCAACAGAGCCAAATATCAACAGTATAACAATTGAAATTTCTTTTGAGAACCAAATTTTTTAAACTTAAACTTCCTCTAACTACACTTCTTCAAAATAGACTCGCCCAGGCCATGATATTGTATAGAAGAGCCACACTCAAGGGGCCAAAGAGCCACATGTGGCTCACGAGCCGCAGTTTGCCTAGCAGAAATGACCAGGAGTCCTTGAGGTTTTCCTTCACATGGGCATCAAAAATCTCTTGAATCCATATTCTGTCCCAAATCCTGTCCAGATTGCTCCTCTCCTTTATGGATTAAATCCCTACTGATCTGTGCATCCTTCAATCAAACTGAGCCATGCAATGGTTTAATTTGCTGTATTTGATTATTTAATACTATCCACATCTATAATTTGTTCTGGATCACTGTAGATACCCAGTCTCTGTATACAGTGGCCCAGATTGGGGGTGAGAACATTAGTGGTTACAATAGTACAGCCGTATTGGCTATATGCTCCATGACACATAAATGCCAGTATTAAAATTGCATGACAAATTTCTCATCATAGCAAGATTAGCTCAAAAGCTTCTGAAGTTTAAAACTTCCAGCTCTGTAGTCCTTCAATTTGAGATTTGGAGACCACATGACTATCAAACTTGAACATATGATGACTTTTTAGTGTTGTATTTGATTTCTTCCCCATTTCTACCTTGCTACCAATTTGTATACCACAATTTAAGCAGTAGTGATGTCTTTCACCACTACAAAGCAAATAAAAATTACTTGATCCCTGTAGGGTGTTTACCAACTGATTTTTCTTTCTTTCCTTATTCATCTATACCATTACCTTTATTCTATAAAATGAATCACAGTCATGGCTGAGTCTTCTGGCTTGTATGATGCAAGAATGCGGTCATTCATTTAGAGAAGTACTCAGATAACTGTTTTGAAATTTTTTCGTTTGGTAAAACACACAATGTAAAATTCATTCATCTTAGCTATTTTTAAGTGTACAATTCAGTGACATCAGACACTCACATTTTTTGTGCTAAAATTATCCCCCATCTATCCATAGAACTCTTTTCCATTTAGAAAACTGAAATTCTGTACCCATTAAACACAGCAACAAACCAGAAGTGGTTACCACTGACAGATGCAAAGGGAAAGGCTTTTATAGAACAGATGTAGAAGGTGGGCCAGGAAATTATTTGATTGGTTACAGCTTAAATGTATTCATTATTTGGGATAGCTTTGTTAGCTATTAGGGCCAAGGAGGCTGTATGTCAAAGAAAATTGCCCAGCCCTAGCTGGCTTGGCTCAGTGGATAGAGCGTCAGCCTGTGGACTGAAAGGTCCCAGGTTCAATTCCGGTCAAGGGCATATGCCTGGGTTGTGGGCTTGATCCCCAGTGGGGAGTGTGCAGGAGGCAGCCGACCAATGATTTTCTCTCATCATTGATGTTTCTCTCTCTCTCTCTCTCTCTCTCTCTCTCTCTCTCTCTCTCTCTCTCTCTTCCTCTCTGAAATCAATAAAAATATATTTTTTAAAAATTTAAAAAAGAAATTTATTCTTTTTAAAAAAATTTGCCCAACTTGTCATCTTGGTCTGTTTACTAAATATGACTGACAACTGGTGATAAAATAAATCTCATCGCCTTCAATGGGCTGTTGTAGACAGGTCAAGAGGGCATTGGAGGGCACTTGCTATGACTCCACCTTCAGTTCCTGGATGTCCCCTTCAGGCCCATTTGTTCAGGTAGACCAGTGCTAGCCATCCCACCACCGATCCTCTACAACAGTGTTTCCCAAACTTCTCTCATGATGAGAACCACCTGGTGGAGTTGTTAAAATACAGATTCCTGAATCCCAACTAAGAAGTGCTAAACTAGAATTTTGGGGAACATCTAGGTAAAATTGTATACTTAACTAGTGCTCTAAGCTTAGACCCTTCTCTGTACTAAGCATTATCCACACTCCTACACTTACCTCAACAACCAGCAGATCATCACTGGAAATGGAGTGAAGCCTTTTCTCTGGTGGTATCTCTTCAAGAAGAGTGCACAGTTCAACCAAGATTCTGCCTCTGTAGGCAACTCCTTCTCCCTGAAAGGCAACAACAGAGGATTATTCCTCTAGGCATGAACAACAGCAGAAAGAATAGTCTCCCTACTCTGGCTAATCTAAGCTACAAAACGTTTCTCCTTCCACAGCCCTAATTTCCAAAATGAATCAGTAACTCTTTCAGGTGGATTTAGATCTTTGGTATATAAAAAAGGAACAGAGACTTTAGGTGGCAATCCAGAGAGAGACAGGGGAGCCGGGCTGAAAGAGATCTTAGCCACGATGAGGTGGGGGGAGTGGCAGTGGAAGGGACTCACAGTCTCCCTCACCCCACCTCAGTAGAGCAGCTCTACATTTACCTACAGCAACTTTTTTCCTCTTCGCAGAATAGGAAGGCTTGCAAGCTGGCAACCAGGGCAAGTCCCAGAGTAGTCAGGAAGTAAAGGAGGAAGATGTTCTGTGCAGCTGAGTGTGAGGATGGTTATCAGATACTCCCCCACCATGCCTGGCCATGTTGGCAATAGAATCTTCTGAGAGGAAGAGAAGTCTCTACCCTGCTCCTTCTAGGTTCTCCCCCTCCCCCCTTTCTACCTTTGTTCCTTTCTGGATTTGGGGAACTAACTAAAAGACATTACTTCAGCTTCTAATGTAATAGAAAGATCATTTCCCATATCTGGATCTCCATGTCCTCACCTTCAAAATAAAGAGGTTGGCTCAGGCCAGAGAGAGCAAAGAGGTTGGACCAGGCATGTCACCTCCAATCATTTGGTAAATTCTTAGAACATGGTGTTGAACAGAATTCTGAGGCGGCACATTTGCTGATTAGCAAAGAAATCCAGCATTGATTCTTGACATCTGCTCTAAGCATAGGGACTAGCCATGCAATGTACTGGCAATTACCAAATCAGATGACCTCCAAAATCCTTTTCTAGCTAAAACCGGTTTGGCTCAGTGGTAGAGCGTCGGTCTGCGGACTGAAAGGTCCCGGGTTCGATTCCGGTCAAGGGCATGTACATTGGTTGTGGACACATTCTCAGTAGGGGGTGTGCAAGAGGCAGCTGGTCGATGTTTCTCTCTCATCGACATTTCTAGCTCTCTATCTCTCTCCTTTCCTCTCTGTGAAATATCAATAAAATATATATTTTTTTAAAAATCCTTTTCTATTCTTGAAATCTAAGACTTGAGCATGAGATGCCTATCCTTCAACACTTGACCAGTTATGTGGTAGGTGTGTGTGTGTGTGTGTGTGTGTGTGTGTGTGTGTGTGTGTGTGTATGTTTGTATAGGAAAGGTCCCCTAAATATGAGACTTAATTACAACCATTACGAGAAGGAATCTCATCAACAGTGTTCATTAATAACAAACCTTAATTGAGAAACCAACCTTTCCAGTATTTAGCTCATCATAGGGATCTGGGAATCCTGTGTATTCTCTGGGGCTTCCATAAAGGTTCAGATAACAAGGTCCGAATGTTGGAATAAAGCCCACCTCTGTTTCTCCTGTATTTGCTGAGAGGAAATATCATCGTTAAAGTTTAGGCTTTTAAACACTTGCTCTGTTGAAATAAATATTAGTTATTAGTTGGCTGGGTGAGACTATTTTTCTCCATTTTTGTGAGTTAGTTGTATTAGTGGAAATTATTAGTACTTGTGAGACATGCCAGTTTCCCTTTTCTTATTGCTATTAAATATTAAAGAAAGACATTTTGAGGTAATTCAAATAAACACGTTATTCTTTTTAAAAAGATTATGTTATTCAAATGAAAGAATAATAAGGCTTTCAAAATGATCTTCACATTTTTGGGGGGTAAATTTATAATTGCCATCATGTTTAAACATGTCATTGGCAATTGGGGTAAAGAGTATGTTGTTTTGGGAAGTCATTTAAATGATATATATCAGATTAACTTGGTTCCAAAAAATATGATTTAGTCTCAAGTTAAAATATATGAGATTTAAAAATTTTATATGTAAAAATAAACTGCCTGCCTGTGATGATAAAACCATATGATATTCATTAAATAGCATGAAGCCCCCATTCACTACATTCTGTCTCTGATGAACAAAGGACATGTTCCTTAGTTCCGCTACCTGGTCTTAGCACGAGTATTCACCAATGAGGGGCACTGAGGGCGATCTAGGAATTAGCAAGGTCAAAGGGAGGTTGTGGGGAAATGTAAGAGCTGGGTTTGACAGATGACAACCCTATCTGAACCTCAACACCCTCATCTTTTGGGGGAACAACATCTGCCCTAGGAGAGTTGTGATGGCCAAGTGAGAGAGCACTAAGCAAACTTGCACTGAATGGTGAGAGCTGTGCAAACCAAAGGACAGGTTACGACCCCTCATGCTTGGGAGATGAAGACCTTCAAGGTACAAAGCAGAAAACAGTATCTTCCAACCTAGAGATCCATGTTGAAAGTGGGGGGAAAGTCATTTCATACATTTTGAACAACTGATTTAGTGCCCCATATCTCTATATATGAAGCATAAACAACATTAACAAAAAAGTGTCATGCCGCCGAAACCGGTTTGGCTCAGTGGATAGAACGTCGGCCTGCGGACTGAAAGGTCCCAGGTTCGATTCCGGTCAAGGGCATGTACCTTGGTTGCGGGCACATCCCCAGTGCGGGGTGTGCAGGAGGCAGCTGATCGATTATTCCCTCTCATCAATGTTTCTAACTCTCTATCCCTCTCTCTTCCTCTGTAAAAAATCAATAAAATATATATTTTTAAAAAGTGTTATGTCTCACAAACAGTTATTCACAATAAAGCCAATAGGATAGTTTGCATCTTACATGAAAACAGGAGACATGGAGCAATGTCTGGTTGTACATCTGTTTTAAGCTAAGCCATGCAGGACAACTGTACAGCACTAACACAAAAATTATTTCTAAGACAGCAAAATGTTGTAAAAATAAATAAATAAAAAGGGTTTAAAGGCAATCAAGTGACAATAGTAAATAGGAAGCTCTAGAAGATAGCAAAATTACAAAGCATAAACCTGTATATGATTCAGCCCCAGATCCATAGGATGAGAAATCTACACAGTAAAAATACAATTGGTTAAAAACAACATGAGAAACAACTGCATTGTAAAAGAGACATTGGAACGTTAACCAAATCCAGCCCCAAGCAACACCAGAAAAATCCCAAATCCAGACCCAAGCCACACGACCCTATTGCAATTAGTACAGATATCACACTGGTTAAATGCAAACTGGCTCCACACGTTGTGGCAGCGTGAAATAACCCAGTCTCTCCAGGCCCGGGGCCACCGGGCATCTGAGAAGGGTCAGCTTCTGGCCACCAAAGGAGGCCTGGTGATGCTACCAACATTTCGTGTTTTAGATAAGACGTTGGCTTGTCTTATGCCTCACTTAGTTTCGATCAAGGCTAGAAAATCCAAGTTCGAGTGGTCTGAGGCCTGTAGTGTATGGTACGTTGCTTCTTTGGGGGAGATGCGTGCCGCTCATTGTTATTTAGAGGCCCTGTCCCCGACCGTCCGAAGGGCCTGCAGGGGGAAAAGACCTCAGAGATGGGCTGACACTAACAACTTCTGTTTTTATGGATGATGGCCGTTACCTCCATATCACTATGAAAAAGGCTCTCGTTTTAATATTTCTTGAATAATTATCTTTAGGTGATTATTTAATAACTTCTTGCTAATGAAAAATGAATTTAGTAATATTTACCTTCCCTCTATATAGTTACAGCATGATTTTAAATTACTCCTTTGGTTACCTTTAACCAATAGATTTAACCTAGTCTTTAACCAATGATTTCATCCAGTCTTTAGATCTGGATTCCTCACTTGATAAGAGGCCAGTAGCCCATCAACTTTTCCCCCACTCCCCTTCCTTTTCTTCCTTCCAATCTCTTTTTTCTGTGCTTTCACTTTTACATTGCCATAGGGGATGACATTTACATCCTGCTTAGAGCTTTGACTACCAACTTAATAAAAAATAAAAAACCAATCAATAATGTTTACATTATAACAACCATATGAATATTGTTCTTTGCAGAGAAAAGGACAGTGTAATTACATTTCCTTTGTTATCCGCTGTTCCAGCAGCATGGTCCCGTATGCCACTCAGCAGAGAATATTCCAATGAAATCTCTTCCCTAACTCGTACCATTTGCCTAAAACATTTGAACTTTATATTTGGATTATATCTACGTTGTTCAGTTTTTCTCAGAATATCTAATTGCCCAATTTTTCCTTCTTGGGAGAGGAAATCTATAGCTTCTTTACCATATCTCTATTATCTTCCAGATTCTTATTCATGCTATGTATTGTTTGGATCAACATTAAAAAAACAACAACAACTCACAAACCTATAAGGTCCTCTCTTGAACAACAGGAGAGGCACCTCAGGTTTCCCAAGACAAAATCTTATCTCAAACTCTCTCACTTTACTCAATATGTTGAATCTATTAGCAATTATGAGAATTTTCGTTATTGTATTTAGACAACAAAAAACAAGCTGCTGTTATTAATGCTTAACATTAAATATTTTACCTCACCATCTTAATTTTTCTCCTTCGTTTCCTATTATAATTTCTGACATATACACAGAACCACAATGCCAGGTATAGGCAATTAATTCTCAGTATGGAAAACATCAAAAAGCAAAGTGTAGTGGTGATTGATGCCTATTGCACAAAATGCATGAAAACAAAATACACATGATCTTAGGGAGCAAAGATTACATGGTTCGTTGCTGTCTGGCCTTCTGGTTCCTGCCAAGGAAATCAGTTAAGAAAGGGAATACAATTTATATTTTGGTGAAACTGTTTCAATGCCAATATAAAAAAATAATAAGGTGCTAAGCACTCTGTATTGACACTCAACATTTATAAAACAGCTCCTGGGAAAGAATTTCTGGATGGGAGCAAGCAAGCTAAAATCTTCCAACTGTTAGTTGCCTCATTACTAATTATAAATTAGTTGTTTTCTGGTCATCACCAGAACATCCCTGAAATGGTTCACTAGGCTCATCACATTTGGCTTTTAAGAAACCAAGTCCATTGCCATGGGATTACCCCAGCTCATTCCTTCAGAAGTTCTGCACCTTGTCTTTTCCAGTTCTGTTGGGTGACTTACCTTCCACTTCCCCTCCAGAGGCAGCAATTTTAGAAAGATGTAGATATGTTGTTCCAACTACATCATTTTTGGTAAGACGGTCCCTGTGTAAAAAAACAGGTGAAGGCCTTCACTATGAGAAGGTATCTTCATTTCAACAATAATAAGATAGAGCTGGAGAATACCCTAGGCCTCAGCAATCATTGTCCAGTGGGCCTCAGCATTACTGTACTTTTAAAAAGTCACTTAACCCCCCCCCCCACTCTCATCTCCTACTCAAGCTTTTGATTCAGTAAAAGTAGGGGTGAAGAACAAGTCTGCATTGATAACAGGTACATTTCCTAATTCATTCTGATGCAAATAGCCCTCCAACCATCCTTTAAGAAACACTGGTCTAGTTGGACAACTCATTTCATTTATGGAAACAGATTTTTACAGAAGTCATGAGATTTGCATATGGCCACACTCAATACTATCATCGTAAAAGAAGTGAACCAATTAATAGGCACATTGCATAAGGAGTGTAATGTAATCATATTACATAGAATAAGTGCATGTCTTATTTTATCATGTTCATACTAATTACTCTGCTGGTTTAATAACCACAATGGTCTATATCTAAGAGTCCTTCATAGGGAGAAAATTTCCTTTTCAATTCGATTCAAATACTTACTGAGCACTACTGTGTGATAGATACTATTTTTCTGACCACAGTTGCTTGCCTATAACCTAAATTTTATTATCTATATGGTAGGGACAAATTTGTCCACTATAAGTATATGCAACTTTGTGTATCTTCCCATGAGTACCTTAGTCTATGAGCCTAACTCATGAAATGCTCTCTGGTCAAGCACATAGTAGGCTTAAAAAAATAAGGTTTATATTAATAACATCCTCTCTTTAATTCTTCCCCTTCTTTATACCATTTAGTGGCATACCCACTCTGACGATTAGACCTTCATGGGAGAGAGGAAAGGCTTAGTGTTTTGAGGAAATATTCTACAACATAATACTATGTATTATAGCATTATTATATATGATATACAGGGTTGGGCAAAAAAGTAGGTCTGGAAAATAACACAATAGTATAGAAAACAACACAATAATTAAGAAATAGTAATACAAGAATAAATTCTGTGTTTTGTGCACTCACAGCTGTAAACCCTTTTCTCTTCCCAAAGTGCCCTATGGCCACAGTACCAAGAGGGTATTGACATGAAAGTAAAAAAACATCTGGCTAAGGAAAAACTAAGGCCAAACAGGAGGCCCAACTGACTAGCTAAGTGACTGTGGGCAAGTTATCTTTCTGGGCTGCCGTGTCTTCATCTGTAAAATGAACTAATCATAATCACTATTCAGTAGTCACTATTCTCGCCGAAACCGGTTTGGCTCAGTGGTAGAGCATCGATCTGTGGACTGAAAGGTCCCAGGTTCGATTCCAGTCAAGGGCATGTACATTGGTTGCGGGCACATCCCCGGTAGGGGGTATGCAGGAGGCAGCTGGTCGATGTTTCTCTCTCATGGACGTTTCTAGCTCTCTATCTCTCTCCCTTCCTCTCTGTGAAATATCAATAACATAGGTATATATTTTTTAAATAGTCACTATTCTGAAGACTAAATGGAATAATGTCAGGAAGGCGTGAGGCACAGCACCTGGCACTTAGTGGTGCTCAAAAAACAGTAGCAAATATCATAATAAACACTGATAATGATGATGATGATATTTGCCACTCTCGGGGAGGTAACGGCTGTTAATTGAATGCCCCATCTAACTACAACATACTCAAGAATGGTCTCGTTGTGGCCAATCACTGCCAGAAGGGTGGTCTAGTAAAAATTTCATCAGAAGTTTTCAAAGAATTTCCTGCATTCGGATAGGTAGCTCTGTCCATTTTCCTTTTTAACAATAATAGTAACAGAATGTTCTGGTGATTCTTCCCAAGAAGTGGTTTACTCCATGTCTGAGATCCCTTTGGGGCAGCCTAATGGTATTTCATTCCTTATCTTGGGCATTTTCAGATCATTTCTTCCTTCTTCGTTTATGAACAGTTGAACTAAGATATTCAAAATTTTTCTGCAACAATACTATTATCATTTTTAAGGAAAAAATACCATTCCAATAACAGTTTATTCCTTCCCTCTAGGAGAAAAGCAAATATGCTAAAATGTAAGAGTCAGGTCATCTAGAGTAATGTTCCTTAATATCCAAATGTTTAATTCTGAATTAGACACAAGTCCGTTTTTAACTCACCAGTCATATATTGTTAGTTTTATTTTTTCACACACTGACGGAAACTGTGCAAAGAAAATAGAAAAGGTAGTTATTTCTCAATATACTCAGTAACTATGGAAGTTAGTAGTCTTATTTTTTTGAAAGAAAAGGAAGTCAAACCTTGATCTGGAGATTAATGACTTGATTCCACTCAGGGTTTGCGTTTTTCTCAATTATATTTGTGCACACCTGTAAAATCGTCAAAGCAAAACAGCAGGTATTCAAGTTTCTAATTGTTAAAAGTTTATAATATATGCATATTAGATCATGACTCTAGCAGCTTACTTATATAAGTTCTATACTTAGTAACCTGGTTAAAGGTTATTTTTCTTGATGATGATATGGTAAAATATGACATGGGTTTAAGATCTCTGCTACTTCTGTGGCTAAAAGTTTTCAATCGCCAGATTTCTAACATTGTGCGAGCATAATAAGGCAAAATTAATGTTTATTGAGCACTTATTACATATTGCCAATTAGCATGACCATATCTTCATTAGCATGTCCAAACAGGTCTTTTGATTCTGTGCACCCAACCCCTTCTCTGTCTACCCAAATTGGCTCCTGTCCCAATCTTCCCATCATTGATCACCACCTCTCTCTCCCCATCACACACCTCATCCAATCCATGAGTAAATCCTGACACTCTTATCTTCATGTAGACCCTGACTGGCCCCAGACACCTGCAGTTGGCTCCTACCTAGATGGTCACTTCCTCTCCTGCCTGCTCACTGTCATGTCACCCCCCCGTGTAGCATCCTCCATGATCTCCCAGTTGCACTTAGAATAAAGTCCAGGTCCGATCTTTGGCTGATAAAACCCTACTGGCCCACCACCCACATCTCTCTGACCTTCTCTCTTAATTTTCCTCCTTGCTCACCACTCCAGCCACCTGGATGTTCTTTGGCTACAAATATGTCTCCTTCTTGGGGCCTTTACATCTGCTATTCCCTCTGTCTGGAAGCTTCCCCACCTCCCACTCCCCACCCCTGACCTCTGCATCATCCAGGCCTCTGCGCGAATGTCACTTCCTCAAAGGTGGTCACATGATCTCCTAGCTAAATACCCCTCAACCCCACACAATCACTCCTTGTTCCCTGCTTTATCATCGGTGTAGTAGGAACTTGGCACTATCTGGAATTATTTAATGACTCGTTAGCTTGTTTATTGTTGTCTCTTAAGCTCCATGAGAGCAATGGCTCACTTCTATATCCCAGCACATGGGACAGTAGCTAATACTAAATAGACTTCCAACAATTACTTCTCGAACTGATGAACCCTCTCCCCACTCCTATGAGAATCTTATTATCCCCATTAATATTTCAGGAAATTGAGGCTCAGGGATTACAATATTTGCCTTAACTGCCTGTGGAGTGGGGTAAAATCTGAATTTAAGTCAGGCCTCCCCCCACTCCAGACCTCAGAGCTTTTCGGCTGCTCTCCATGGACCCTCCCAGGAAATGACACCCAGTCCATGTGTCTTTTGCCGAATCTCCCTTTCATAAGCAAATGGCTCAACTACATAGAAAATACTAGTTTTTCATGCCTACAACGGTCCGTGGAAGGGTGTTAGTCTACTATGGAATCCCAGTCTCCAGTCTTTGATGACGTCTGTAGATAAAAGTGGTGGTTACCCGTGTTTTACACCAAGATTCCCCAGAGGACCAGGATGGGGTCCCATGCCTGACCCCCCAGTTTCAGCAGCTCCCTGGGGCATGGGAGGTGGGAAACATGACAGGAGTGGACAGCTGGGCACTGGGGGGCTAGACTCTAGGACATTTACCAGGAATTATGGCAGCTAGCTATCAGGAGCTTGCCTAAGATTAAGATAATATTTGGACCTGGGAAATAATCCAAATAATTCAGTAGTAGCTTTCGCAATTTACATTTTTCAAAAGACTGAGTCTTCCAATTTGAGTCCTGCATACTTTTCGCTGCAAAGTAAGCCTGGGGAGACGCCTGGCACGTGCAGACTCAGATAATCCGCGTCCCCGCGGGGTGCCCGCTCATCGGGGCCACTTCAGCAAAGAGTTAGCAGGAACTCACACCAAGGGGAGCACAGAGGTTTAACAGTATTTATTTCTAGAGGCATCTGCATCTAGACCACATACACACCTTTTTTCCAGCAAAGGAAACTTCTACAAAGGGATCCACTAGGTTCTTCTTATCAGAACTGCCTCCAAAGATTTCCTTTACCGTCTGAGAGAAGGCATCGTCCACTGGAAAGTAACATGTCACACGGCAGAGACTGAATCAGGTTCTCTTAAAGAATTAGAAGTCACTCAACAAAATTAAAAATGCTCTCCTATCCACGAACACTGTCGCAACAAAAATTGTTCTCAAACGCAGCACTGTGTTGCAGGAATTCCTTGTGTCTTAGTTGAGAGAGAAAATGTTTTCTCCCCAAAGCGTTTTAAAATTAATGGGAACACCTTGAAAAATAAATTGGTGACATGACATATTCTGTTGAGAACCAATCATTTATTGAGCAGAAAGCAGAAATGAAAAGAGACAACTCTCAAGCTCAGGCCTGGCTTTAATTTGGAAAAGGTGCTCTAGGCCAAAATGACATTGGCCTCGTCTGACTTTTCAGATAAATTCAGGGACTTTTGACATAATCATAAGTAACACATTCAATCACTCATAAACAATAGATATCTCTATTTTAACAAACTCAAGTAGGTAGGAATTGTAATGTGTTTTAATTTATTTACTGCATTCAAAATATTTCTGAAGAAAATATGGAATGGGGGGTCATTATAGGGTCTTTAAAAAGGGAAGGGGGTGTTCCCAGGAAAAATAGCCAATTCTGAAGCAATCATGGCCTGAGAAGTGGGTGCTATCTCCGGCAACTTGAAGAGGAGTCCTTTGTCCCAGGGTCCAACAGGAAGCACATAAGCCAGGCCAGGAAAGTAGGATGCTGGGCCTCAGCAACGATATTGGACTAACCAGTCCAATAACCGGACTAGTCTCTCTGGACATCAGATGCATCCAATCTCTTAAAACACATATCTCTCAGTACCATACGGACAGACAGTTACTTATTGGCATTTAACTATCCTCTACTCAGCCATTTTAATAACCCAATGGCAAACACATTTATTTGTTTATAAAATTTCACATTTTCATTTGGGACGCAAGGAGTTGGGAGTGCTGACTGCTGACCTCGCTCTGGTGTTCTCTAGGACAAAGAGAAGATAGGGAACATTAAGGAAAGAAAGGATGGAGAAGAGCGGGCCAAAAGACTCAACCAAAAAAATGTAGCAGTGACCAATTGGCTACCTCCTGAACCAGCTCAGGTAGCTTGCAATGGGGTCAACATGAATGAAAATAAGTCATGTAAGCCTTTAAGAAGAAAAAAATCTATCTATCTATCTATCTATCTATCTATCTATCCATCCATGATAGGGAGCACCAATCCCTATTTGGAGTATGATTTAAACACATCTGATCATGAAAATAACTGATAATCTGGAACAGGATGAAATCAATACATACTCTGGGGGATGTCCTCTGCTCGGTAGATTTTCAGCAAGAAGGTCACCCACCGGAGGGCGATGCCAGCAGGGAGCAACAAATTACTCTCCACATCATCAGCACCATCCTCAGGATCTCGTTTCTCAGGCTGGTGGGGACACACAATAACAAGTCACACACACAGAAGAGCAGCGCTTGGGAGAACCAAACTGATGCTTGTAAAACCACACCGATCGGAGCCGTTTCCATTAGGATTTCCTGCTTCAGGCTTAAGAGTTCAGCCACCAAGTCAACAAAACTGCTCTGCAAAAATCAATGCGCATTTTCTCAAGACACCACGAGAAAATAATGTGTTCTATAATTTTATGAGCACTAAATAGTAAAGGGGCCAGAGGGAGGGAGAGAAAGAAGGAGGGAGGAAGGGAGGGAGGGAGGAGGAAGGGAGAGAACCTGAAATTCTCATTTCTCTCTGCCCTCTCATTATTCCTGGGTTTGCTGCCCAATTTTCTAGATGACACTGTCCTTTTAGGTAGCAATGTCTGATTCTGCAAGTGAGCTACGCTCTATAGATAAACTCATGCAACAAAGTCCTAAAAACACACTTATCTATACTGCATGAATCACCCACTCATAGACACCAGGAAGGCGTCTCAGTGAGCTAGAAGAAAATTCTGCCAGGAAGAAAAGCGCTTTTGAAAAACCTTTCTTAATTAGAAGCTGAGCTCCACTGAAGTGCTGGTGCCCCATGCTTAGCTCTGGGCCCTGTTTTTGCAGTGGAAAGCGGAAGTGGCAGAAAACGCAGGGGCTTACAGGAGGCTCATCTCCGGTTCCCAGGACAAACATGCTGACTTTTATGTAGCCTTTAGCACCCGAGCTGGCCTCTTCGGGGTTATTGAGAAGCAGCCACTTTCTCATGACAGCGTGACCTAAAATAAAAAAGGACAAGGACACTTTAAAAAGAAGTCTGTGACTTCATCTGCTGTAAGACAAACAAACATTTCCTCTAAAGTGTCATCATAGCACGCCAGTTTCCCCGGATGAGTGCCTGAATTAATGTCCTCCACTCTGTACTGCCTCCATCCCCACCCTGCTCCAGGTGACCCAAACAAGGCTCTCTACTCTCTATGAATGGGTTTCATCATTTGACTTTGACAAGATGCAAATATCCTCATAAAACAGAGGAATTACCTATTTGTGAACATTAAGATAATTACTATTAGATTTTAAAAAATGAAATCCATACTTTTATTCATTCCCAATAAGTATCCTTCTCCCTTTCTCAATAAAGAAAAGAATATTTTTTTATTCCTTGATTCTCCCAACTTCTTTGATTCTCAGAATCTTCCAGTTCATGGAGAGAACATTGCTTACCAGGTTCATCATAAATGAATCCAACATCAATCTGGGGGGAAAAATAATTAAAGGAGTTTGGATTTTAAAATAAGTTTTAAAATCAAAGAAACCATCCCATTATTATATTTAAATAGAATGCTCCCGACTAGACTTAAATTTCTTTGGTACTCAACATTTCCATCATACTCTCTGCGTGCGGTATGTAGGAGAACCTCAGTCCATCATTATGAATTAATGAGCTAGTCTTAGAGCAGGAAGGAATCACACAAGTAGGGTGATCAGTGTGTCCCTATTTGCTTGGGACTTTCCGGTAGCACAGAAAGTTCCACATTCTATGAAACCCCTCAGTCCCGGGCAAACCTGGACTGGTGGTTTGGAAGTCACCTGACAGGAAGTCACCTGACACAACTGCCTATCCAATATTCTACTGCTCCAACTAATGCTATTATCAATGTAATCATTGACTGGGCACTTTAATGTGCCAGGTGCTGTGCTAGATATTTTACATATTCTCTCAATCATTCTATCTTCATAATGATTCCATTTTACAGATGAAGAAAACTAAGGATCAGAAAAGCTGACATGTGGCTGGTTAGTGGCAGACAGGGCATGAACGCAGGTCTGCCTGACCCAGATCAACCTCTGGGACCTCTCATGACTACACGCTCCTTCCTCTGAGATGCAGCCCATTCCATGTAGAAGGCGCCAAGCACGTGTCCCTAATGCCAATGGTCGTTGCTTGGAAAAGCACCCTGATTCTCATCCCTGGTGTGGCTTGCCTTTATACTCCAGATTTGTAAGGACTGGCTTTGTAGATGGCGCCCTGGTGCCCTGGTAAGTGCGGCTGTGCGATGGGCCTCTTGCCATAAACCATCCCTTCCCTTTGAAGCAGAGCACTGGCTCCCATCCACTGCTGGGTGCTGGGAAGGGCCCGATGTGGCAGCTCTGGGTTCTCTTGCTTTAGGGTGCTGCTAAGTGTCATTCTTTGGAAGTCACTACACCCAGAGGGTATGCAGCTGGTTTCTGGTCCCTGGGGCATTCATGTCCTACTGGCATGCCAGCCCTCGGCAAGGATCATGGCATCAATCCCTGACACATAACCTTAGGATGTCACCAAGATGGGCATCCTGACATCTGGCCAGGAACCCGAGTCCTCATTATGAAAGTGCCCATCTTTGATGTAAGTTGAATGAAACGGACAGTTGTCACCCACCTTAAATTCCCCCATCAGACAGTCTGCCCGCAGAGAGTGGGCATTATAAACCTGGAGGGAGGAAGAGTGGGGGAAGGGTTAGTGGCTCTATCTGGCAGACAGCGGGCACCACCTTCCTACCCCGTTGCCGCCCCCCCCCTTACCCGAATGCTGATGACCTCATCCATCAATTCAGAAGGAGTCATGTGGACATTGTAGAAAAATAACTGTCAAAACAAAGAGATGAAATACCATCTTTCATTCATGTTCATCAATTATTATCATTTTGGGGACATTTCAGGTTTAGTGAAATGTCCTCTTCTTTTTAAACTGAAGTATTTGAAAGTTCTAGGTACCGTAACACTTCACTCCTTAAAACAGATTCTCATGCATCTACTAAGAGCAAGACATCTGTATATACAATCACACTACTATTATCACACCCAAGAAATACAACAGATAACATACAGTCATTCAGATTTCTACAATTATCCTGAAAAAAAGTTTTTTAAATCTAGGACCACTCAAGAATCATACATCGCATTTAGTTGTTGTGTCTGTTTAGTCTCCTTTTATCTAGAACAGTACTCCTGCCTGTTTTCATTGTTTGCTTCTGTCTGACATGACTGGGTAGGCTGAAGAATACCCCACAGACTCCTCACTGTTAGATGCACAGTGGCCATTGGACAAGGAAAACCCAGGTGAGGATTACTCCATTAGGTCACATCAGGACACACATGTCAGTCTGACCCATGATTGGTGATAATACCATGTTTAATCACTTGGTTAAGAAGAGGTACATAAACTAGTGATGTTTTAGTAAAATTCATTTCTTGATGTATAAATCAGTTATCTGATTCTTCCCTTTTGCCAAGAGATCTAAACTCAAAAAAAAAAATCATTAAAATGGGAAAATTCTGAGATGGTGAACCATGCTGGGTTCCTGAGAATGTAACTGAGTAAATACTTACCCTGCATTACAAATGCATCCATAGGTCTTCCAATACCTTGGCCTCCAACATGACCTCCCAGCCTTTCCCCAAGTTCATTCCAAGTGCCCCATCTCAGTGAGCACCCCCCGCCCCTTAAATGAACTCTGGAACCCCTTATTTGTTGGCTTCAGTCTGCAATTCACTGCAGGAGGAAGAGGGGTGAGAAGGAAACGGGGCTTTCTCCAAAGCCGGGCCAGCTTGAACAAAGGACAGAAGCAGGAACACCAGACAAAAGAAACCAGCTCTTTGTGAACAGAGGTAGGGAAACAGAACAAAAGCTGGGGCTGGGATTAGAAGCTTTAGGGAACTAGCAGGAACCGTGGTAAGAAACTGTGGTAGGAAAGGCGTGAGATGCAGGCCACAGGAATCTCAGAAATGCATCTCCTCGGCTGGCCATGGTGGCTCAGTGGTTGAGCGTCAACCTGTGACCCAGGAGGTCACGGCTCGATTCCAGCCAGGCCACATGCCCTGGTTTCCAGCTTGCCCCCAGTAGGGCGCATGCAGAAGGCAGTCGATAAACGATTCTCTCTCATCATTGATGTTTCTCTCTCTCTCTCTCTCTCTCTCTCTCTCTCTCTCTCTCTCTCCTCTCCCTTCCTTTCTAAAATCAATAAAAAAAATATTTTTTTTAAAAAAGGAAAAGAAGTGCATCTCCTTACTAGAGTAAATCTGGACTTCCAAATTCCCCAAACCTATAATTTCTCTTCACAGGCCTAATTGCGGGTTTTTTTGGCATTTGAGCCAGGTTTTCAGCATTTTTGAGGAAGATATTCAGTTTTGTTTTTTTTTTGAGGAGTGTTACAGAAGAAGCCAACAGAACCAAGCTATAGTCTCAGTATAAAGAGACAGACAGAGAGAGAAAGAGAGAGAGAGAGAGAGAGAAAGAGAATCCTTTTTGCTCATCACTGCTTTTCTTTCACACCTATTATTTTTATGGTCAAGTAAGTTTTGACACTGTTCCAAAGTCAGGCCACTTAGCCACACAGAGCACCCTGCTGATCAGAAAGCCAAGGGCAGAAGTGGGTGCTGTCGTGGGCTGCACAGAGGAGTGCCAGGACCCCTCAGGAAGGGCTCCGCCAGGAGGCTGCTGCAAGAATCCCAGACGGACCCCAGCAGCGCTGAGACGCCATGACGAGGCAGGCTGTGCGATCCCAACACCCAGCGGCTCTTCCCTTTAACGCTGGGACTTTGTGCTGTCTTTGGCAGTTAAGCTGTATGTTTCCCCCCCCCCTACACACGGGACCGGTGGGTGGGAGGCAGGGAGGTGCACACCCCTAGAACAGACTCCCTGTGCCCCTTTACCTCGTCGAAAAAGGGATTGTTCCCTCTCTTGACTCGTGTTCGGTGCGTCTGGCCGAAAACGTGGACTTTGACCACGGGTTTTATGTTGTTGCCGCTTAACTGCCGGCCCTCGATCACTCGGACCCGGATCTGCAAGCACAGAAGGGGTGGCTGTTACTTCACCCGGGAGGGTGGCTGGACCCCTGGACCCGGCCGGGCAGCTCGGCAACGTGCCAGAGCTCACGGATTGGGGGGCAGCCACCCGAGCTCATTCCCAAGGTGGGGACAGGGGCTGGGTCGCAGGTGGCGTTGCAGAAGCCAGACCCTGTGGTGAGACCAGGCCCGGGCGCTCGGCTCTGCCCACCTGGAAGTCCTGGGGCTTGTTGGACAGCAGCCGCCGCGAGCTCTTGGCTTTGGCGATCCTGCGGGCAAGCTGAGCCTCCGACGCCGTCCTGCCTGGCCCCCTGGACGCCGGGTCCCGGACCGGGCTGTCCACCCCATCTTCCTCACCTCCATCCTCCTCCTCCTCTCCTGAAACACGCAAAAGGAATCCGTCAGGGATGGCCCTCCCCTGTGACTGTCTGAGCGCTCCGGCTCCCTGGAGAGAGTTTTCTGGGTCCCTGAGGCTCCGGTGAAGCAGACGCCTCGGGGCGACACTGACCCGGCTTGTTTGGCCTGAGATGCCGGAGGAAGATGTGTTCGTGGTGCGCGATGGCACTCGTTTAGGCTGCCTTCCAAGTGACGGGGAGGCTGCCCGGGACCACGGGAGAGAGAGCGTGTGAGGCTCCGGCAGACCCACGGACATCACCCAGCTCTGACCTCGGAGCCCAGCCTGGCGTTAAGGGGCCTTTCAGCGGTGAGGACGGAGGGATGAGGGTATCTGTGGGAAACGGGAGCCCTGAGAGGAGGCTCCAACCCCACCCTTCCCCCCGCAGGTCTCTGAGATGTGATCATGGGATTCGTCCTGTCTCCTTCCTGCCTGAGCCTCCTGAGGCACGAATGCCCGCTCCACCCTCTTGCCAGGCAGACCACGGTGGTCACCCTGCACTCCCTTTTGTCCTGGTTTGGCAGCTTCGCACACATCTGCGCCCTCACGGACCCCCCCCCCCCCCCAGCTTCCCTTCCATTCAGGGGAGAGACCTGTTCCTGTTTGGGAGAGTGAACCCCCTTCCACTGCCTGAGAGCCTACTTCCTCTGATTCCTTGGGGACCCTCCAGATCTCTCTCTCTCTCTCTCTCTCTCTCTCTCTCTCTCTCTCTCTCTCTCTCTCTCCCCTCTCTCTTTCTCCTCTCTCTCTCTCACCAGGTCAATGTCTCTCTCGCAGCAGGTCAATGTTTCTGTCTCTCTCTCTCTCACACACCTCCGGTGGTTCCTTCTCCATGGTCACCTTCCCTCTGCGTTCAAATATGCACAAATCTTTCACACCTTAAAACAGCAAAAATCAACTCCACCTACTGTGTCTCCCCTTTCTTTCATCCACAAACTCTTGAAACTCACTGACAAACTTCAGCTTTTCTTTTCCTAATAGACAGAAAAAGTCTTAACTCCCAGTAATCTGTGCAATGTCATTGAAGAGGGACTAGGACAGAGCCCTGCATTTGAACTCCCCACCTTTACAACACAAAATCAAGAAGTTTAACTTCCACATGGACTCATCCACCAGTCACTTACATCATAGTATGAATTAGACTTAGAGCGTGGGCTCTGGAGTCAGGCTGCCTGAGTTCAAACCCTAATTTGGAGACATGAGTGTGAGTCAGTTTCTTACTTTCCCGTTTCCCCATTTGTAAAAATGGGGAAATAACAGTACTTACCACAGGGTGTTATAAATATAGATTTAATCTACATGGAAGACCTTCAGCACAATGCCTGGCACAGGGTCCCACCCAATTAATTAATCTGATTGGTTTATTTCAGTGTTTCCCAAACTTTTGACATATGTGTACCCCTTCTATAATTTTCGTAACACTGAGTACCCCTTGTCAAAAAAAATGGATGTATTTTAATAACGATCAAAATATATTTATTTTTTCTTTTTTGGGTACATACACAAAATAATAATAAACAAAAAATAAAATGATTCGTAATAAAGTGTCAATAAAAGTTATATTATAAATAACATTTATTTGGATCAATGAGAAGGATGAAATTGACTTGACTCATGAGAACGTAGAATTAGGCGCAGCTAAGCACGGTGCAGTGCATATCCCCACTAAACTCCGGTGCAATGCATACCCCAACTAAACTCTTCCCGTACCCCTGGGGGTACGCGTACCACACTTTGGGAAACACTGATAAGTGCTGTTGAGAAGTCAGTTTGGGTTGGCGCACAGAACGCTAACCCTCCTGGAGAGCAGCAATGGGTGGAGTGGGGTCTGAAGCAATCAGTGGGAGTTCGGGGGCTGGGAGCACAGAGGGAGGGAGGAACAGCCATGAGGAAGTGATGTACTGCTTCGGAGTTCAGTCCAGCATGAGCCCTCCTCCTCAGCCCCCTTCCGGTCCTGCTGAGCCCCTCCAGCCTGGCTTCCGCGCTGCCAAGGCCAACCATGACCTCGCCTTGCTGCTTTAGGAACCTTTCCCAATCCTCCTCACGCTCGATCTCCCCGACACTGGACACGGGGCGCCACACCTACATCTCTGGATCATGCAGCTCTCCTCCTGGTGCTCTAACTTAACCTTCCCAGGCGCCTCCGTGGGCCTTCCTTCCTGTCGCCAACTCACCCAGTGTGACTTCCCACTCTGCTCCTCAGCCAGCCCTCTGCTCCTCTGACCTGACTCCGGACCCACACTTCATGGTCCTCCAAGGAGCCCCAGGCCCACAGGATGTTAGACTCAAGGAGGGCTTAGAGAGCCTGCCTCCCACCCACTGGACGGATGGGGGCAATAGCGCTGAAGTGACTTGGGTTACTGGGAGCTGAGCTGAACCAGGACCAAGCCTTGGCCCTCCCTCACTGGTGCCAGAGCAGATTAAAACCAGGCTGCAGCTGAAAGAGATGCTTCCTCCTCACCCTTCATCACTGCTGTCAGGGTCAGGAGACCCCATAGAAGTCAAGGGTATAGAATAGGTGATTCTATACCTATTGAAACTGGCAATGACGAGCCAGTTTCTTATGGAATCACCTTTGACCTTTGTAATATAACCGGGGCCTCACCTTCCCTATTCTTTTTTTTTAAAATATATTATATTGATTTTTCACAGAGAGGAAGGTAGAGGGACAGAGTTAGAAACATCAATGAGAGAGAAACATCGACCAGCTGCCTCTTGCACACCCCCTACTGGGGATGTGCCCACAACCAAGGTACATGCCCTTGACCGGAATCGAACCCGGGACCCTTCAGGCCGCAGACCGATGCTCTGTCCACTGAGCCAAACCGGTTTCGGCCCCTTCCCTATTCTTGAGGAGGCTCCCACTACCCACCTGTGACACACTCATCTGCGGCACCTGGCTCTGGGAACGTCCTTTCTCCTATTCTCCACCAAGTGAGCTCCTCGGCTTCTCAACATGTCAGGTGCCAGAGGAAATGTACTGCCTCGGGACAGCCCCTCCCTGCCTCTCCGAGAGGGGGTGAGTCACCCCTTCGCATGCCTTCTACACGTTGTTCCACCCGGGCCTCCCCACGGAGACCTGCAGCTATTGTTAGCCCGGAGGCCTCCCCAGACCGGCCACTCTCAGAGGCGGGAGGCTGGCTCTCCTCCTTTCTCCCTGCCCCCTGCCTGGCAGGCATCCTAGTGTACAGCAGGGGCTCCATGAATGTGGAATGAGCCATAAACCAGGGCATCCTGACCTCTGCTCCTACCTTCCCAAGTTCCCAGAAAGAGCACCCAGACGCCAGGTGCCAACCTGGGCACCAGCCTCGGGAAGCACAGAAGGTCAGGCCTCCCTTCTGCAAACCTGTTCCCGACTGGACAGTGCACAGCTTTTAAGCTCCTCCAACATCTAACACTAACTAACTTCCTGGGCCCGAGCGGGAGTTCCTCCCGCCGTGGATTGTTCCCGTGGAGGTTGGCGGTTGTGTAGGGCAGCAGGCAGGGAAGTGGGGGTAGAGCGCTCCTTTGCTGCAGGGACTCGGAAGGAGCCCTCATTAAACTCTTGATGGAGCTGAAACCGGTTTGGCTCAGTGGTAGAGCGTCGGTCTGTGGACTGAAAGGTCCCAGGTTCGATTCCGGTCAAGGGCATGTACATTGGTTGCAGGCAATCCCCGGTACGGGGTGTGCAGGAGGCAGCTGGTCGATGTTTCTCTCTCATCAACATTTCTAGCTCTCTATCTCTCTCGCTTCCTCTCTGTAAAATATCAATAAAATATATTTTTAAAAAATAAGTAAATAAACTCTTGATGGACGCTTCAGAAACAGACCGCAGGCAATGACGAGCCAGTTTCTTATGGAATCACCTTCCGCTATCCAGACTGTGGCTGGAGGGACGGACGTGAGGGAACCAGCCTCAGTCATGGAGGCCGCCAGACAGCGGAAAGCTATTTGAACAGGAAATCGCCCCTTTAGGTAGCAGGAAGCTGCGCAGGTTAGACAATGCTACCCTAAGTGTTCCACAAAGAATGAGGGGGGCCCCTAAGGCATTGCCCAACGCAGCCTTCTGCACAAGCCCTTTCATTATCCGGTTGTGAGTGTCTGTGCTGGCATGGCCCGTAAATGAGACCCAGGCCTGGATCTGAACCGCAGCCACGTGGACCTACAAACAATGACTCTCTCAAGACCGCAGCGGCAACTGAACCGGGAGCCCCTCACTGAACAGGAAGTTGCTGGTTGTATTTGCTTCCTAGAGCTATTGTAACAAAGTGCCCCCAACTGGTTGGCTTAAACAATTTAAATTTATTCTCTTGATAGTCCTAAACCCGAGAAGTCCAAAATCAAGCTGCTGGCAAGGCCACGCTCTCTTGGGAGCCTCCAGGGAAAGATCTTTCCTTGATGTTACTAGCTGGTGGCTCCTGGACCGTTCTTTTGCTGGTGGTTGCATGACTCTGTCTCTAGTCTCTGTCTCTAGTGTCACACGGCCTTCTCCCCTGTGTGTCCCTGTGTCCTCACCGCTTCTCATAAAGACACCAGTCATTGGATTTCGGGCCCTCCAATTCAGTATGACCTCATCTATAACAATAAAGGTGTAATATGCTAATTAGACCGGATGACCTTCTGGACCAGGGGTGGGCAAACTTTTTGACTCGAGGGCCACAATGGGTTCTTAAACTGGACCCGAGGGCCGGAACAAAAGCAACCTGACCATGCTGGCACTCTCATCTTGGGCTGCTGGTGAAGGAGCGGAGGGGAGAGCAAGAGAACTCTCCGCTCTTTTGGCTCTGCGGGCCAAATAGAACAACCGAACAGGCTGGATATGGCCCACGGGCCGTAGTTTGTCCACGGCTGTTCTGGACGAAGCTGGGGCTGTGAGGGCTGAGCCCCTTGCATGAATTTCGTGCATCGGGCCTCTAGTCTTAACTAGAAAAACCCTATTTCTAAATAAGGTCACACTCTCAGGTTCTGGGTGGACAGGAATTTGGGGACGCTATTCAACCCACCACAGAGGACAGCTCTTGTGTCTTTCTCTTTGCTCCCACTATTACTCTAGTCCACAAGTCTGCAATCAGGAAAGAATTCCCACATCCTCCCAACTCCAAATCTGCCACCCTCCCTGCACCTGTTGTCTGCCTTCCCGCCCGCTACAACCCCTGATCTGCCTAGGCATCCTGACCCGAGGCCAACCATTCTGTGTAGGCATGGACCCTATCTCCTCTTGCTATTCAAGGATTCTCCTTCCGCAGTTTCTGTGTGTGCTCTGTAGGTTCCCCTGTACTGGAGCGCTCCCATCAAGCTATAAACATACTGTTCGGTAAGGAAGCCATTACCATCAACAAAACGAAAAGACAACCTACTAAATGGGAGAAGATATTCACCACTGATACATCCAGTAAGGGCTAAATATGCAAAATACATAGGCAACTCATACAAATTAACACCCCCCAAAAAACCCAAACATTAAAAAATGGGCAGAGGACCCCAACAGATATGTATCCGAAGAGGACATACATGCCCAATAGACATATGAAAAGGCGCTCAGCCCAAACCGCTTTGGCTCAATGGATAGAGCGTCGGCCTGCAGACTGAAGGGTCCCAGGTTCGATTCCGGCCAAGGGCATGTACCTTGGCTGCAGGCACATCCCCAGTGGGGGGTGTGCAGGAGACAGCTGATTGATGTTTCTCTCTCACAGATGTTTCTAACTTTCCCTCTCCCTTCCTCTCTGTAAAATCAATAAAATATATATTTTTTTAAAACCCAAAACACAAAAAGGTGCTCAGGGATTACTAATCATCATGGAAATGCAGCTTAAAACCACAACGAGATATCACCTCACACCTCTCAGAATGGCTACTGTTAATAAATCAACAAAGCTGCACTTAAAAAAATTAAATATACAAACATGTGGAAATATAGCCCACAATTAAAACCAAAAACACAACTTTCCTGGACCCCACAGAGCCTCAATAGTTACTGCCCATGTGTACTGCTCCTCTCCAGCTGCAACCCGCCCCTCACAGTTCCTGTGCCCGAGTGCCATCCTGCCTCCCCAACAACTACCATGTCACACAGTCAAATCCTCCCGAGCTTTGACTACAGCCAGCACTGACCTGCCTTCTTTCTGAATGTCAGTAACCACCCCCTGTGACCCACACCTGCTCACAAATGATGTTTTAATGAACACTTAGGAATGGCTCTCCATCACAACTCCAACAACTTCACTAGTCTTCATAATTCCTGAGTTGTACTGTTGGCCTCTTTCCAGAAACTCAACAGCAATATTCCTACAAGCTGTGTGTAGTCACCTGTGACCATGGCACTTCCCTCTAAGGCTACAGTTTGTCCACTCAGTGGAAAAGAGTTGGGGCCTTATGATACAGTCAGATTTGCCTTTGCCATGCCTAATACTATGTTTCCCCAGAAAAGAGAGTAGCAACAAACCCTCTTCTTCCTCCAGCCTCCCATCCTCTTCTCATCTAGCATTTTTCCCTCCTTATCAAGCAGAAGAGAGTAGACTGCTAGTCACTTGGATGTCACCAGATCTGCGGGCTGTTCCTTCCCCACCTCCACCACCTCCATCTAACCACAGGAATGTCCTGTTAGCAATGCCTAGGAATGGTGGAGGAAAAGGGACACTTGCCCAGTCACCCCTGGGTTTCTCTTGGCCTGGAATATAGCCACCTCCCCCCCCCCAAGCCACACCCAACCCTGGCTGGCTAGCAGGCATCCTTATCCAAACACTCTTCCCACTCATTTTTTCTTAGAGTCCTAGAATGCCAACCACTGCCCGTGATATTAATTTTGCTTCTCATGACAAAGTCTTGATAAGTGGAGGCACTGGTTAAGGCAGAATTTAATTACCAAAGATCACGGGAAAGTCAGAACAAAGGGCTGATATAACTTCATCAATGCAAGTTAAAAAGTACAAAACAGAATAGGAGAGAGTAAGTTTCTAAGCATGAAAACATTTGGAGATAACAGTTGATTTAGCTGGAATGTTGAATAATAACTTTTCTGGGTTTCTAACATGCTACAGTATATAAATAAATGTCTGTATCTAACCACAAGCAGGTAGATGAGGGAGGAAGAATAAAAAACAAACAAAAAACACCACACAAGCAATTCACTACCTTCCACCCCAATCCTTGGGTAAATGGCACTATATGTGCTCTAAGAGTCTCCTGGGATGGTTCCAAATCATAGACCAGACAAAGGTATCACGAAGAACGTCTAACCAAACAGCAATGCAAACACATGCTCTAAGCCAGTCTGGGAAATATTGCCCCAAGAGCTCTGTCTGAGTCTGGGCAAGATAATGTTAACAGGCAAACACAGCTCCAGGACTCCTCAAACTGAGCTCCAAAAATATGTCTGCATCAGGAGCTCCTGGAAGTACCTGTTTCACTGAACAGATTAGAGGGAGGAGGAACAAAAAACAAACAAAAAACACCACACAAACAATTCACTACCCTCCACCCCAGTTCTCGGGTAAATTGTATTATATGTGCCCTAAGAGTCTTCTGGAAAGGTTTCAAATCATAAACCAGCTAA
The DNA here is from genome assembly GCA_963924515.1 of Vespertilio murinus. Taxonomy (NCBI): domain Eukaryota; kingdom Metazoa; phylum Chordata; class Mammalia; order Chiroptera; family Vespertilionidae; genus Vespertilio; species Vespertilio murinus. The sequence goes on along the minus strand of OZ004714.1, from coordinate 21,420,217 downwards.
ACTAGACTTTCTGGAGATAAGTGCCTAAAACTGCTCATTTAAATAACTCCCTTGATTTTACTGTGTCTAAAATTTAAGAACCACTGGTCTATTATGATCACTTTGATTTTCTTAAATATCCTGGAGAAAAGTTGGCCTAATCCAATCAGTTTTCTGGCCACAGGCAGTTAGAGGTCCTGCAATGATCTCGCAGCACACTGATCATTTCCCAGCTCAGCCTGACCAAGTCAGTCCCTGTTCAGAAAACATGATGTCCATCAAGGACAAATGTCCCAGCCTTGCACTCAGAGCCCTCAGGAACATGCTTCCCTTTATTACACCTCTGAATGAATCAGTCAAATCTGTCTGTTCCCTAGTGTTCCCCGAAATTTCTTGGGGGGGAAAATTTAACCATGTCCATTGCCCTTCCACTATTCACTCAACCAATCAGGCATTTATCGACTACTATGACTTTCCAAGTGCTGCACTAGGCACTAAGAATCCACAGTTGAAACAAACAGCTGAAAGAAGTTTATTTCTCCCATGTAATAATTTGCCTAGTCTTCTCTTGAGAAATTTATTATATTCAGCTATGACCTATAGTTATTCATATTTATATCTTTCCTTTCTCATGAAATGCAAACTCCTTGGTGACAAACAATTCCTTTCTCACCTGTGTATGTCTCCAAACATCCGCTTTCTGAGCTGGATATAATTTGATATCAAGCAAAGTGACTTTGGTGTTTGTGGAATGAAACCAATTTAAAGCACCAAGTCTAGCTAAGCATGACATTCTGCATTTCTATCATTGGATAAAGCACAATTTTTACAGATGGTTCTTTAAAAATAGATGGGAGATTTTAAAAATAGTTTAATCCGAGCATGAGAATGTGGGCTCTAGTCAAGCTAACAGACATCTGGCGAATCGAGTGGAGAAAGTAACAGGTTTTCAGGAGGTCAAACCTGCAGCCTGGATCAGCCCACGCATCTGTCATGGGAACAGTCTCAGAAGTAGGCCAAAGAAAAGGTACCTTTAACACCACACACTATATAGTCAAGCCACCTAAAAATCCCTGCTCTGCAACAGACAATGTCAAAAGAATTCAAACACAAGTCACAGAGAGAAAATGTTTGCAAAAAGACATATCTGACAAAGGACTATTACTTAAAATATACAAAGAACTCTCAGAACTCAACAATAAGAAAATAAACCACCTGCCTAAAACAGAACAAAGACCTTAACAGATACCTCATCAAAGAACATATACAGATGGCAAATAAGCATATGAAAAGATGCTCCACACCGACTGTCATCAGGGACCATTACATTCTTATCTGAGTGGCTCAAATCTGGAACACGGACGAAACCAAATGCTGGCAAGGATGTGGAGCAACAAGAATTCTCATTCATTGCTGGTGGGAATGCAAATGGTACAGACACTTTGGAAGACAGTTTGCAAGTTTCTTACAAAACTAAACCTACTCTTACCACATTCAATACAGCAACCGTGCTCCTTGGTATTTACCCAAAGGAGTTGAAAATTCATGTCCACAAAAAACAAAAACAAAAAATGCACATTAATGTTTATAACACCCTAATTCATATTTGCCAAATTGGGAAGCAACCAAGATGTCCTTCAGTAGGGGAATGGATAAATAAACTGTGGTACATCCAAACGATGGAGTATTATTCAGCGCTTAGAAAAATAAGCTACAAGCTGTGAAAAGACATGGAGGAGTCTTATGTGTATATTACTAAGTGCCAAAGAATCCAATCTTAAAAGGCTATATATGGCATGATTCCAACTCTAGGACAATCAGGGGGAAAACAAACAAAACTATGGAGACAATGAAATGACCAGTGGTTACCAAAGGTTGTTGGTGGGGACAGATGAATATGCAAAGCACAAAGGATCTTTAGGGCACTGGAAACACTCTGTATTATGTTATAATGATGGATACATGCCATTATATTTTTGTCCAAACCCACTGAACTATGATGTATCAAAGTAGGCTCATCCTTCATAAAAAATGAAGAATGGAGAGTGATGTTGATTAGCAGGGAGGCAATGTATGTGTGAGGGCAGGGAGTATTGGAGAAATCTCTGTACCTTCCTCTCAATTTGGTGGTAAACCTAAAAACTGCTCTTTAAAAAAGTCTTTAAAAAACCCTCGCAGGAACCCCTCAGGTATTCAATTCCTGAGGTCATATTAGTTTCTACAACTTGTGGGGGTGAATTTTCCTGACAATCTTCTATCATTAATATCATTGTAGTACTATGTGGAGGATAACTTTTAACATCAATATTAGCAGTTATGAACAGTCATTATCTGAGAAGAATGGAACTGTGAGTGACTTGAACTTTCTGTGTCTTATAATTCTGTGATGTTTACATTTTTTACAAGCAGGTATTTCTTTTGTACTAAAAAAAAATCAACAAGCTCAAATTTTTAAGATTTGAAAAGTCCTTTATAAATTAGAGGAAATTTACTCATTACTTATATAGAGACTAGAAAAGGGGTTTTTTTGGTTGTTATTTTTTGGAGTCACCTAAAGGGAAGGGAAGATATTCTGGGCCAGCCATCTCCTTAACCTCATTAAGGTACACGATGGCAGGAGGCAGGCTATCTGGCTGTTGCTAGTATTTCTCTGTCTCAAGTTTGTTGACCTTACCTTTTCCCAAGATTGTAAATTGTTGTGATGTGGTGTGGTGTGGTGTGGTGTGGTGTGGTGTGGTGTGGTGTGGTGTGGTGTGGTGATGAGTGTGTGTGTGCACACACGCACGTGTGTGTATCTTCCCTAGCATGGAGTATAGTAAGTACTCAAAGATATCTTTGATTAGTTTAATTGAATTGTCACATTAAGATAAAAAGTGTTTTCCCTTGAAACATCCAGATAATCTAGGATATTGAAATTTTTTTTTTAATGCTGAAAAAAAGTTTCTGTTAGATTATGAAGCCAACATTCAGCATGCTGCCCTTGACCCAGCCTTGGTGAATATCCATCCTCCAGAACAAAGACAGCACTTCCAGATCAAAGAAGCCTGTTTATGTTTTTAAATAAAGAAATTCCCCTTTGTCATCTCACACTTAAAATAAAATGGCCCTTCAGACACAGCTCGTTTGGAGGCCAGCACTTAGGAACATTCTTTGTTTGAAATCCAAGCAAAAGGAACCCAAGCTCTGGTTCATTTCCTACCTCCATCCCATAGTGTCCGGAATTCTAAAGGACTGAGGAGGACCTTGCCAACTGCGAGGAGCCTGCTGGGAATCAGCTTCCTAAGAGGACTGCGACTCTCAGCCCCCAGCACTGCAGGGGCATTGGGGAGGAGCCAGGAAGTGAGGAGGGGCCTGAGCAGAGGGAGCCTCCATGGCAAGGGTCTTCTCCCGGCGGGCTTAGAAGTTCACCAGCGGATGCTTTTCTCCTTTCCCAGGAAGCAGCCTTTGCTCCAGGGATTGCATATTTTCAGAGCCGGGGCTTACACGGGCCATCCCAGATGAAGGAACCTCCCCTACATGTCCTATAGCTTCACAAACTGGTTATTCTCAAAGTCTTTGGGTCTATTTAAAAACTTTTTTTAAAGATATTTTTTAAAAGAAAGCATTTAGTCATTTCGACATGACACTGAGCCAAACCAGAATGCTCTTGTCTAACAGCTCTGTTTTTTTAGAGGAAGAAACTTCATACAGAGTGTGCCAGCCAATTGGACTTGTTTTTGTAAAAATCTATACTAATAATAGAGGAATATGCAAATTGCCTGGGACTCCATTACAGTAACAACTGAATAGCAGGCTGCTTAGGGCAACCAGGCTGGTTGGGGGGAGGATAGGGGGGACAATTGGGGGAGACCAGGCCCATGGTGGGGGGGCAGTGAAGAGCAACAAGGCCGGCAGGGGGTTAGTTAGGAGCAACCAGGCTGGCAGGGGAGGCAATTAGGGATGACCAGGTAGGCAAGCAGGTGAGCAGTTAGGAGCCAGAGGTCCTGGATTGTGAGAGGGATGTCTGAGGGGTCCCAGATTGGAGAGGGTGCAGGCTGGACTGAGGGACATCACCACCCCCATGCATGAATTTTGTGCACCAGGCCTCTAGTAGTAGTAATAATAACAACAATAATAATAATAACAGTCACCATTAGGATAGCACTTACTGTATGCCAGGCAATGTGCTAAGAATTTATTCATTATCTCATTTAATTCTTGCAACAACTTTACTATGTAAGTGCTGCTATTATGTCCCCATGTTACAGTAAAGAGAGGTTAAGTGAATTATTAATCATGGACACAGAATCCAACCTGGACTGAAAGACCCTGGAGGGCAGGGCTGTGAAGCATTGGGCACCCCCAGCACGGCAGCGTCTAGCAAGGGGTTAAGAAACCCAGCCACTGTTTTCTTTACTCCATAAACACTAAGAAATGGCGCAACACCGATTTACTATGAAGTACAAGTTTACTCTTTTCATTTGAATGAACCACAGTGTTATTTGTTCCCTAAGGGGTGACACACAAAGGCTCACTTAACATTTCGGTTTTTTGAAATGGAATATACACAATGAAACTGCCTTTTACCTACCAGGATACTGGGTGGAGCAGTGCCCTCCCAAAAGTCATGCCCACCTGTAACCTCAGAATGGGACCTGATTGGAAATAGGGTCTCTGTAGATGTAATCAAGTTAAGATGAGGCCACACTGGATTAGGATGGGCATATCCCAATGACTGGAGTCCCTGTAAGAGGTGAATTCTCACACACACACACACACTCACACACACACACACACACACACACACACACACACACAGTCACACCATATGAGGATAGAGACACACAGGAGGACACTGTGATGACAGAGGCAGACTGAAGAGATGGCCAAGGACTGCCAGCAGCCACGAGAAGGGAGGAGAAAGGCATGGAACAAATTCTCCCTCAAAGTTTTCAGAAGGACCCAACCCTGTTGGTACCCTGATTTCAGACTCATAGGCTACAGAAACGTGAGAGGATACATTTCTATTATTTAAGCCCCCCAGTTTGTGGTACTTTATCACAGCTAGGAAACTAATACACAGGGTCCGGCTTAGGGAACATGTCAGTGTGAGGAAAGACATGCTGATCCTCCCAATTCAGAGGCTACTCCTGATATCCTACCTTTTGTGGGCCAGAAAGTGCCTCTTTCCGACGCAATGGTCAGTGCAGGAGGTGAGAAGGAAATGGGTAGAACGACTCAGTTCACCTGATGGTGTGTTGTTCAAGACCAACATGTTCCCTCTGTGTTTTTTGGTTTTTTTTGTGTGTGTTTTTAAATATATTTTATTGATTTTTTACAGAGAAGAAGAGAGAGGGATAGAGAATTAGAAACATTGATGAGAGAATCATCGATCAGCTGCCTCTTGCACAACCCCTACTGGGGATGTGCCCGCAACCAAGGTACATGCCCTTGACCGGAATCGAACCCGGGACCTTTCAGTCCACAGGCCGACGCTCTATCCACTGAGCCAAACTGGTTTTGGCTCCCTCTGTGTTTTATTGGTTATCTCTGCTGTGGCAGCACACGAGAGCCACTGCAACAGCCCCTGGAGCTGATGGGCACAGGGTGACTGCAAAACGTGTGGCTGATGTGCTGGGGCTACGTCGGCCCCCACTGTTCCCAAGGAAGAGGAGTCAGCTGGCCCTTGCTGGACTCTCACAATTACTTGGCCAATAAATGGGTCAGATGATCCCGAAAGCTGGGCCATCGGTGGGGTGTGGGTGAGCCGGGCAGTGCCTGGGGCCAGGCTGAGGTGAGATGAGAAGTCAGGGAGGAATGAGCAGGGACGCCGCCAGGCAGGAAGGGAGGGGCTGCTGCGAATGCTGAGAAGACCACTTAGGCAGGTTCAGGACCAGCAGAAACAAAGAGAAAATAGAACCCGAGAAGCCAATCCTGGCAAGAAATGCAGCAGCAGGGCGTCCTCCCAGGAGAAGACCTTAAAGGCAGCAGGAGAGTGGGTGGGACAAGGGGCGGATTCCTTCTGGGGCCCATGCCAAGGCTGGGGAAACAGAGGGGTCTGGTAATGCATCTCAGGACGGAGGAAGGGACAGAGACACTTCAGCATCACAACTTCCTGGAAAGACGCTAAGAGGAGGTCAAACTCAGCTGTGCGAAGGGCCTGACTGTCTTGTAGACTTCCTTCCACGTGTGACCTTAAGTCTTCCCCCAACGCCCCATCCCCAATCCGCTCCAGAGCAGCACTGCCTGGCTCCAAATGACTGACAACACATGTCAGAGAACAAGGAGAGAAAGGTGGGTTATGCAACATTTCACTTGCTTAATTAAAGGACCAAAGGGCTGTCTAGCGGTGGGGAGTGGGGCTGAGGATCAGGGCCAAGGACGAGAAAGAAAGAGGTTCCAAGACAAGGGCACTGACCAGGACACTGGCGGCCAAGAGCGCAGCCTGGGCTTGCACACTCGGAGGCGGACAGATACATGAAGAGAGTAGAGTTCACTCCTGGAGCCTCACAACCAGCGGACATTGTAAGGGGTGGAAGCTACAAACCCATAGCAAAGCCTCACTTAGAAACTTCTGCTGGAGTCTCTTTGTACTGGATCAGCTCACTGTGGGGGGCTGTCTTATCTCCTCCTCTCCCTTGAAGGGCAGTTTGCAAACCGTTGTATGTTCCTACTCAGGGCACCTGCCTCACGGGCCCCTGTCTAGGTGAGCAGGGAGCTACAGAGAGTATAATGACAAGGAAGGCTTTCTTGGAGACACCTTACGTGTCTTCCGCAGAGTCCCCCTGGGGTAGGCTGGGCCTTCATCTTACCTCCTGTGCCTGACCCGCTGGTCCCACTGAAGTCATTTGGATGCGGAGTTGAAGGTGGATCATAGCCAATCACCAAGTCAATGGTGGCCTGGGTAGAAACAATGCGATATAAACAGTCAGGGCAGGTTGTTGGAATGCTATGGACCAATGCAAACCAATTCAGCAGGAGTTAAAGTTCTAGAAGGGGAGAGCAGGGTGGTGGGAAAGTGGGGAGAGAAAGAGAAGGATGACACACTGCACTGTTTATATCTTCCCATGGGTGAGCCTCGGTGGAGTGGGAACGCCTGGGAAAGGAATTACCCATTACAGGTGGCCTAGTGTCTCAATGCTAAAGGGCGACCTCATAAACTGGAAGAATGTTGTGACAGGCAAGCATGAACTTGTAATCTGCAGCCTTCATCCTAGACCGGAGATCGCCTCCAATCACAGAATTACAGTCGCAGAGGCTCCTTGTAAAGGGTTGTGTGTCTGTTTGCTCACTGACTTCTTTAATTCTAAAATTTATTTTCACACTTCATTCTAAAAAGAACTTTAAGTGGTGGATAAAAAAAATTATATAACAATGTGACCCACAAAAATAGGATAGAAAAAGGAATCAAGTTTGATTAGAGGAAACAAATATGCGAATCAGGGAGTTCAAGATTTGCATAAAATGTGACCTTAAGATGGCTAGAAGCCAAAGCCAGATTGGAGAACTGAAAATGCTATGCAACTTTCATTATCAGAAAGGGAAAAAAAGCATGGTAATTCCTTACAGGAGATAGTTATTCCTACTTTTAAAATCTGAGATAAATTTCTCACAGGGAGCATTATTTTACGGGAAAGTTTCCTCTACATTTATATTTCATGAACCTACAAAATTTCATAAAACATTGGCTTGGGGTTGTCACCTTAGGGATGTGAACACATGTCCACAACCCTATCAATGAAACAGAAAGGAATTTTAACTGCAAAAAAATAAAATGAGGAAGCGTAGACCTCAAAATAAAGGTTCCCATGCAAATAAAAATGGCACACATCCAGGTTCCCAGTTAAAATACAGACAAAATATTGAGGACATACTTATTCTAAAAAAACAAACATTCTTTGTTTATCTGAAATGCAAATGTAAAAGGGCCTCCTATACTTTCATTTGCTACTTGCGACATGTGACCCTCTCTTTCTAAAAAGCAATAGAAAAAATATCCTTGGGTAATGAATGAATGAAGTAAGGAAGGAACGAACAAATAAGTAAAAGGCAGCCAGAAAAAAAATCACTGACTTGTACCATGTTTCCTACATATCATTTTTCTCAGTCAGGTTTTGGGTAGTAAATGATAGCCAACATTTTGAAATTATGTCGCCTGGTGAGAATGCTGACTCACAGGAACCCTATCAGAAAGTCGCCATTCCTAACGGATGTTGAGAAGCCTAACCTGTGTTCTTGTCTACAGGGATGGCGTTTTTTTTTTTTAAATAAAATTTTCTCCCTGTCCCCAGGCTCCCAAGCAAAATAAATTGATTGGAAAATGACGGTGTTGGAGGTTAATAACTTAAGAACGGTAGCTTTATACAAGCCTGTTAGCAGTCCTATGACATCTCAGAGCTGTGATGCTTGAGTCAATGTTTTCTTACACACACGTGAGGAAGAGAATTCTGGTCTCAATACAACATCAGTATGGACTTACTTAGGAAGGCTGTGATCAGGAAGCATATAGATGCTAATGCAATAATAAAGACCATGCTACGAACTTATTGATATTCCAAGGTAATATTAATAAGTTAGTTACCTTCTATAGAGTGTTTCAAAGACTGTCTGGTACACACAGCTATGCTCACCACACAAATGTTAACACCCAAGAGAATATGCACAATTGCTTTATAGTATTTTGTTGTAGAAAATCAAATTTATCTAATTTGCCAGTTCTGTGATTGGGAGTATAGGATAAGGCCAATATCTTTGAAAATGGACTGGTTTATCTCAAAATCAGTAGGCGTGTGTGTGTTGTGTGTGTGTGTGTGTTGTGTGTGTGTATAGTGAGCTAATTATAATTTCACACTCTTTTTTGCTTCATCATCTCACTTCGAAGCCATTCAACACAAGGGGAAATGCTCACCCCAGTGGCTTGCCCACTTTCGTTCAGCAGGGAGATCAGTTTGTACGGCAGCGATCTGCTCTGGTTGCCAATCAGGTCCTTCAGGGATACCGAGGCTGTGCCAATTAATCTGCAGAGGAAATGAGAAACAGTAACCTAAGTAACAGGCATGTTTCCATGACTCACCAGACCTCCTAATTTCCTTCCTATCCTCCTGCTATCAATGAAATCACTCCTAATGAAACGTGGGCCATTTTGTTCTCACCCTGGCAGGGTAACTTGGCAGTCAACATCACGTAGCAGCCATCACTTCCCCATTACAAGTAGTCGTTTCAAGAGGCTAACTATGGTGCCTATGAAATACCAAGCCATGAGGAGATGGGTGGGTGAGAGGCAAAGACTGAATACAGCCCCCTACACCCCCAAATCCTGGAAGAGAGAAGAGCAAGAAAAGATTCAAATGTTCCTCTGGGGTGAAAATTTGAAAGGAGCCATAACACTTGCCCACAGAAAAGCATCCCCCAAGCAGACGTGAACCGTGAATGGGTTGCTCATTTACTGAGGGGGCTCCCCGCTCCCCCATGTGCTGGGGAGCAGCAGCATTCAGAAGTTGGATGTGTGAGCTTCTCTTTCTTCTCCGTAGACTATAGTCTATAAATTGGGGGGTGATCACACCCCGGAGGATTTGAGTCTGGGTGAACTGAAAAAGTTCCCTCTGTGAAATGCAATCAAAAAGCAAAGAGAGCCCAGGGGTGTGCTCTCAGTATGGATACCGAAAATGGAAAAGAGAAATAGTAAGGTTTTTAACATGTTATTTGTTTACAGCAACATATACTAATAAGTAGCAGATACAATAGCATGGAATGTCACTAGCATGAAAATACAAGACAAACATCAAGTCCTCAAAGTGATAAAAGAGATTCCTTATATAATAAAAATAAACACAGATTGAAGAAACTGTAGTTGAGTTTAACACATAACTCTGAGCTCCGAGCAAAAATAATCAGAAAAGTTCATGTTATGGAAAGATATTCATTTTATTTTGAAATGCAGTACATTTTCTTTTTAAAAAAAAATCAGGAAGTGGAAGTTGATGTCAACCCAGACACATCATTTTTGAACTGACATATACCCGTTTTCTCCTCCCCCACTCAGGCCTCAGAAATAGGACTAGATTGGAAATCTGGGGTCTGTCACCCAACCATATACATTCAGCAGGAGTCATACTAGTAATTAATATTATATTGCACAAGAGCAGAATGTTGCCATGGCATCCTGTCTCACCAAATGACCCAAGGAGGTGAGCCATTTGCCTATGGTTTCTTGGAAGAGTACACTTTCTTGGACAGGACCCCAGAAGAGACACTCAACAACCCTGATGGGTTCTAATCTCTTCTCATATCACACGTAGAGTCAGTGAATGTCAATGGGAAAGGAAAGTTCTGTCTCCGAGGGATGAGTGAGCTTCTCGGCCCTTTTAAGTCAACAAAGAAATCAGGTTTCTCAGGCGATGCTGAGAACTGATAGGACCTTCACAGGAAACATTTTTAGACCAGTACATTTACTCAGCGTGTTTGTTAAGATTTTGCGTGCGTATTGTTTCTCCTTGCTTGGATTTTTATTTCCCCTGGCGTACTGAGGACAAGCACCCACGCATGACTCCATCTGCACTAGATGTAACAGGTAAATCTCCCACACAAGGTGAGAGTCCCTGGCAAAATCTCAGTTAGCCCCACATGGTGTGAGCCTGAGAATTTCTCTCCACGTTTTAAAAATAGGGCAGTAAGCCAAGGCGTTGTCTAGTTGAGACACAAAATGTGCAAATTAAGAGGAACAAAATGTGCAAATTGCAGCTTTCAAAGTCATCTGACGGGTATTGCGAGTCCTGGAAAGATATGGAAACACACCGAATTTTACTTCTCACAATTCCACGATTCAGAGCCTAACTTTATGGTTTAAATCATGACACGGCACCCTTAAACATATACTGATCTGCTTTTGCTCACGTCAAGGTGACCTGAATCTCTACCAGCAATAAGTAAGTATTGGAACAAAACAGAAAGTACAGCTTGCTGGGAGAACGCTGAAGTGAAAGAAGATGGCCTGGGGTTAGACCAGCATTTACCAACCTCAGCACTCCGGATACTTTGAACTGGACCACTCTTGTTTTGGGGGAAGGCTTTCCTAGGTCTTATCAGATGCTCAGCAGCATCCCTAACCTCCACCCACCAGCAACTCTACTCGGTGCCAATTGTCCCCTAGTGAGCCAAATCCCCCTAGGGTGAGAACCTGTTCTAGCCTTAACACCGTGTCCCAAGTCCTTCGAGGCCTTAGCTTAGTCATAACTCTCCGAGCCAACCTTATTACCTACAAACGAGTGAATTGAAATAAGTAATTCCTCAGAAATAAGAACTCCTCGGCCCTAAAAATCTCTTCTCCATTTATCTATTGAGAAAACCGTATCATGTTCAATATGTGTCTTAAAGTCCTTGTTCGTTGATTTAGGGGTAAAAAAATGCCCCAGGTGGGTCCATAATGGACAATCCAGAATACGAGGCAAAGGTTATGCCTTCAGAGGTATTAGTCTATAATGTTGTGAGTCAAGCTTCAATTCACACAGGCTGCCAGGAGGAAAACGTGAGGCCAATGACAGAAAGGTGAAGCACAGTGAGTGATAGGTAAGACAATAGGGAGTGGTGGGGCTTGTGGCTAACGGGAGAGACTGGGGCTTTGCTTAAAACACAAAGCCTATCTGCTGGCCTTTTGTGGTCCTGAATGGCTTTACAGCTTCATTCTGACTCAACCACTCTCTGCTGCTTTCTTTTTCCCCGGGAGAGAAGGTGGTAACAGGTAACGGGCCAGGCGTGGGATGAAATAAACGAAGCCAATTACACAGCCTCACTGCAGTGCCTTCTTCAGAAACCTTTGGTCCCATTCCTTACGATTTTCTTCTCTTCGTAAGAGCCTGATGCTTTTGTGTCAGAGGGGAGAGGTCCGGGAAATGTAAACGAAAACTCGAATTTCTTTTTATCCGAAGGATAGATAAGCGTGTTTAGATTAAATCTCCAAAATGTTTTGAACGGCTGGGTTCGGCTGAAGAAAAATGCAAACAGTTGTAACTCCTAAGAGCTTTCGCTATAAGTTGAGGACGTCAGCCCCTACGGGGAAGTCTGAGCTCCGTAGGAGCAAAGGCATGCCGGCTGGCCTGGCCTGTTTTCTCTGGCGTTGCCTGGATACAAAATACTGTGATTCTGGGAAACGATGACTTGGCCTCCTACACGGGGCATAAGAACAGTCCAGGCGGACCACAAGCCGATTTCCTTTCAAGGAGAGGACAGTGAACCAAGAACCCCTTTTTTTATCTTTCGTGTTACTAATACTGTAAATATGCACAAGCGTGGCAGCAATGTGGAGGCTCTGCCCTGTGTGTTCGTGGAAAAATAAGAGTCTCCCCACGGACTCCACCCACCACTGAAACCGACTTTGGGCCCCGTCTCAAAAGGACACTTTATAGTGAAAGAACCTCAAGGCCCTTTGGCTCTCCGGCTGTGCTGGTGGAATTAATACAAGGCAGATGTCTTCTGACGTCCAGAGAAAGCCGGCCCTGCTCCTTCCCGTTCCATCCATGTCCACGCAGTTTCCAGTTGGGGCTCCACGTGACTAGTTCTAAGCAGCGGGAGTAGCTACTTGAAACGTAGCTGTTACGATGGGGGGAACAAAGGAGTGTAGTTGAAAACTCGTCCATCTAGTCGCGCAAGAACTTCTTCAGCTGTTCCCCTCTTGTTAAAACAGAGTCTGTGTGTTTGAAAAGGAGGGTTAGCGTGGACACAAATGCGAACGGCCGCATGCCGCCACGGTGAGTAAGGGCTCTGCCGGCGGAGTTCTTAATCAGGGAGCTCGGGGATACAAATCCGGAGCTGCCGGTGCACCAGGGACACAGTACATGAGGAGGGAAGGAAAACTGTGTCTGCCCCTGCAGACATCTCGACTCCCCGTCCTCTGGGGTGGAGAACAGTCCCCAGCGGGGCTGGGGACAAATACTTTTCTGAGCTGCTCCAATGTCCCCGCAGAAACCCTGGCAAGACCATTACCCACGCCCTCTTTGAAGCACTGGGCCCTCAGCCAGCTGAGCCTCCTCCTCTGGGCCTTGTCGCCTTTGGGAAGGGTGGGGGCGCTGTCACCCTTCCCCACGCTCGCTCCTCCCCCGGGCCAGTCTCTGGCAAGCTCCTCCCAGGCTCCTAGCAGAAAAGCCAAGGAGAGCTCAGCACCACAACCACAAAGGGCCCTCCCCGGTGCTCACCCCCAGCATTCCTCAAATGTGGCTCCCCAGACTTCCCCGTGACAGGTGACACAATAGCCGGGCGGCTATAGATTCCCAGGACCCCGAGGCAGAGTTTTCTTTAGTTAATTCTTATACCCAGGAAGTGTGAGAAACAATGGTTTTAGTGGGACAGGGAAAGGTGGAGGGCTGGGTGGAGGGCTGGGGGTCGGAAAAGAGGCAGCCAAGGCTGGGTCTTGGGAGAAGGGGGTGTGTGTATCTTTAAAAGCACACTCGGTGTGATAACATAGGCTCCTATCTGGAAAATGGGCATAGAAACCCAATTACTTAATAGAACAAAATACAAACAAAAGTCGATTAAAATCTATGTGGCAGGTCTAGCTACATGCTCCTTTCCTCTGGCTTCCTCTCCTAATATCACACCAGGATTAGAGAGCCTTGAGATCTTTGTCCTGTTCTTTGGGAAAAGAGGCAGGGGTGCCGAAACCGGTTCGGCTCAGTGGAGCGAGCGTCGGCCTGCGGACCGAAAGGTCCCAGGTTCGATTCCGGTCAGGGGCATGTACATTGGTTGCGGGCACATCCCCAGTGGGGGGTGTGCAAGAGGCAGCTGGTCAATGTATCTCTCTCAACGATGTTTCTAGCTCTCTCTCTCCCTTCCTCTCTGTGAAAAATCAATAAAATATATTTTTTAAGAAAAGAGTCAGGGGTTTTTAGAATAGGTATGTATAAACGCTGATCCACACAGTGGTTCCCAAACCTGGCTGTCATTAATCCATCCACCCCTTGGGACAGCATAACATAGTGATTAAGATCTTGGAGCTAGGCCAGGGGTGGGCAAACTTTTTGACTCGAGGGCCACAATGGGTTCTTAAACTGGACCGGAGGGCCGGAACAAAAGCATGGATGGAGTGTTTGTGTGAACTAATATAAATTCAAAGTAAACATCATTGCATAAAAGGGTACAGTCTTTTTTTATTATTATTATTTCAATAGTTTAGAACAGCCATCCGGCCCACGGGCCGTAGTTTGCCCATGCCTGATAGGCAGAGCTGGCTAATTTGTACTCATTCTTGTACTATGGGTTAACTTCTCTGAGCCTCAGTTTCCTCATCAGAAAAATGGGCCCAATGAAAGCTCCTACCTAATAGCGCTGTTGTGTGGATCAAACTATACTGAACCTGACAGGCTCCGGGGAGGCCTGCCCGGGGCCTTACAAACTTGGGAGACGGAAAGTAACCACGTGAGAAGGTCTGAACATAAAAATTCCTGACTAAACGTGAGTCACGGAGGGGAGACAAAGGTCAATCTTTATCTAAAGTGAGCAGGCCCTTGTTTGGCTTGGAAGGTAACACAGCTTTGAAATGACAGAGTAATCTCCTTTGCCAGATCCCTCAGGATAAGACCAGGAACCCCTCATTGTTATCTTGTCCCCCCACCTCCCCATACCGCCTCTAAGTGCCTTAAATGCTAACTGTTAACCATCCTGTTTCCACCAAGGTAAAGGAAAGATGTCTCTCCCTTTAACTTTTTATCCAATCCCCGAGGTTTCCTGCTTTGCCTTCTCCCGCCCCCTTAATCTGCCACCAATGAATTTCATGTATCCCTCCTCCTTATGCCTCCTTCTTTGATTCTAATGTATCACATAAGCTGAAAAACTAACATTCTCCTCAAACTGTTCCTGGTAATTGTCAGTTTGGCTCAAATAAACTCTCAGTAATCCTCTACAGGTTTGGATGTTTCTTACCTGGGCAGCTGTAAGGATTAAAAGGATGACGTGCAAACTGCTTAGCAGCCACGTTTTATTATTATTTCACACCCTGCTCTAGAAAGAGGGACCTAAAAAACAGCATGTGACTCCAGGCCAGGATTTGCGGTGAAAGCTGATCTGAACTCGTGCACAGCCTAAATCACAGGAAGGCAGCTTTACCTGCCCCAGGGTATGGGCAGGGGGGACATGAGTGAACAGGTAAGAACCTGTTGTGACCTGGCTAGTATGGCTCAGTGGTTGGAATGTTGACCCTTGAACCAAAAGGTCATGGGTTCAACTGCTGGTCAAGGGCATGTGCTTGGGTTTCAGGTTTGATCTCCACCCAAGTTGGGGCTCATGCAGGAGGCAACCAATCAATGTCTCTCTCTCTCTCTCTCTCTCTCTCTCTCTCTCTCTCTCTCTCTCTCTCCCCTTTTCCCTCCCTCCCTTCCACTCTCTCTAAAAATTAATGGGAAAACATCCTTGGGTAAAGATTTAAAAAGAATCCATTGTAACTACCCACATCCATTCCTATTCAATCATTGTGCAAAGTTCTTCCAGCCGGTCCTTTCTCTTACATACATCCAATAGCTCCTTCCCCACCCTCAACACTATATGTACCATGAATCTGTTTGGAAATAAGTGTTATTTTCAGGGTTAGACCAGAAGTAAACTTTAAGCTGTCGTAAATTCTATTAAAATCCAATTTAGTGGAACCTGAATGAAGTTTTCAAAGCCTTACACCTCATGTTGCATTTATAACAGACCCCAACCAAAAACCATATCTAACCCAGCAGGCATGTGCATGCACACACACACACACACACACACACACACACATCATTTTCTTCTGTTTTCCCTGCTTTACTTTTCTTCTTCACACTCACCACACTCACCGCCATCTGATGTACTACATGTGGGTTTATTTATTACCTGTTCCCTCCACTCAGATGTAAGCAAACAGCCCCCCATTGCCTGGAGCAGATCAGATGCACAGCACACATTAGCAAATATTTGCTGAATGACTATATTAACTGATATGTCATTGAGGACCGTCCAATGACCTTACAAATGATTTACAGGTTATAAAGCTCCCTCTTCTAAGAGATGGTCCTCCAAGTGCAACTGGAAGATAATTATAGCTCTTGTCCTTATGAAACGACTTTCTCTTCTGGTCTTTCTCCAGGGCTGTGGCCATGTTTACTTAAGCGATGATAACAGATGCCAGCAGGACCGCACACCTAATTAATTGGCCTTCCCAAACAGTGGGCTTCGGCCTCGCCAGCCGGAGACAGCCGCCCAAACCAGCTTTGACCTTTTCCTAGCTTTGCCGCTCTACTCAAAGGATGGATCTACAGAGAACTCACAGCTGAGAATCCTAGTCCACGGTGACATCTGCTCCTGGGGTAGATTCCCGCACAGCCGGAGACCTACTCCAGAGAGAAAGCCTGCCTCAACCGTGGGCCATCCCTCCCTCCTCACCAGCCACGCGAGGAGAAGGAACGGTCATGGGGACCGCCTGAACAGATCCCACTCCCCCGTTCACACGCAGCAACGTCAGAAGCGAGTCTCATCGCTGGGAGAGAGGTAACAGAAGACAAGGTCTTTTGTGTACATACCAGGAAGTGAAAATTTCTCATAAGCAATTCCACAGTTTCCCACCAAACTAACTCCATTCTAAACCAGTCTTTCTGTTTTCTCTAATTAAAAAATAAACAAATAAAACCTTTGCCCAGGGAGTTAGTATTTTCTTCTGTAGCCCCCAGTATCATCGTGTGTGTGTGTGTGTGTGTGTGTGTGTGTGTGTGTGTGTTTCCTCTCACTTTCACATCCTGGCATTCTGGTCCTCAACCCAAATACACACACACACACACACACACACACACACACACACACACGGAATAAATCTTGGAAGGTCTGAGCTCTGTGTAAATTAAATCCATGTGTTTCTACTCAAAGAGCTGGGTGAACCTCTCTGAGCCACATTTTCTCATCCATAAGTTGGAAATAAGTCTGCTTCAGAGTCATTACAACAATCGAATGAAATTATGTGGGGAATAGCATTAATACAATGCCTGGCATATGGTAAGCCCACAAAAGATATTAGCTCTTGCTGAAACCAGTTTGGCTCAGTGGTAGAGCATCGGTCTGTGGACTGAAAGGTCCTGGGTTCGATTCCAGTCAAGGGCATGTACCTTGGTTGTGAGCACATCCCCGGTAGGGGGTGTGCAAGAGGCAGCTGGTCAATGTTACTCTCTCATCGACGTTTCTAGCTCTCTATCTCTCTCCCTTCCTCTCTGCAAAATATCAATAAAATATATTTTAAAAAAAGATATTAGTTCTTATGTTGTACCTCAGGAAATTGAAGTAAATTTTCCTGAACTACATAAAAATTGCCCTTAGTCTATCATTTATTGAGGAAGTATTACAATCTCCTTATAAAGATGAAGAAACTTTCCAAGAGTCACACAGGCGGTAAGAGCCAAAATCCAAACTAATCGCATGATCATACAGCTGACCACTTGCCCCCACCTCCACTTAGGCAAGAGCTTGGGTGAATTTCCTCCTAGACATATTATTAGGTCGTAGGCATCTCCCTCTTACTCATACTACAGCAGATCAGATGCCTGGCTCAGTGACTGATACTCAGATGATGTTTCTAACATTGCTCTGCATTTGTGTGGGGGTGTATGTGATTTGGTGGTTTGAATGCACTCTAAGGGAGATAATTATGGTCTTTTACCTCAGACATTGTAATTTGCATCTCTAGATGTTCAATTTGGGTCTTTTTTATATCTTTCATGACTCTACTTAATGTGCTCAAGCATCCTTCTACCTTCTTGAACTATGGAATATGAATACAATTATAATACTTATTTCATTGTTCTTGCCTACTAATGATATTATCTATTAACTAGAGGCCTGGTGCATCCAGGGGGAGTTCCCTTAGCCTCTCCAATTGGGGTAGCCTTGGCGGATATCTGACTGCCAGTTTAGGTCCTATCACAATCCTGTGTTGCCAATTTCCCTATGGGATCGGACCTAAACTGGCAGTCGGACATCCCTCTGCAATCTGGGACCGTTGGCTTCTAACTACTCACTTGCCTGCCAACCTGATCACCCCTAACTTCCCTCCCCTGCTGGCCTGGTTGCCCCCCAACTGCCCTCCCCTTCAGGTCTGATCTCGCCCCCAACTACCCTCCTCTGCTGGCCAATTTGGTTCTGATTGGTTGGTTTCTATGCCAGTCAGCAGCAAAAGCTCCGCCTCCTATACAGCCATTGGTTCTTCACAGCACCCACATTTGGTTCTGATTGGTCGGTTCCTATGCCAGTCAGTGTCTCTGGGCCTATCAACGGGGCCTGATCAGAAAGGCAGGGCTGATCAGTAGCCCCGGTTGAGGCCTGGAGAGAAATGGAGGCATGGCTGCTGGCAAGACTGGGAGAGAAAGAGAGAAGAAAGTGCTGATCAAGAGCTGCTACAGAGGCAACAGATCAGCCTCTGCTTCTCTCTTCAGGCCTCTCTCTGGCCCTGATTCACAGCCCCCTCAGCAGTCAGTGCTGGGGGACCACGCCTGAAGTGGAAGCAGTCAGCACTGGGTTGCCACAGTAACCCAGCGCTGACTGCACTGACTTCTGGTTGGTTGAGCCTTGGTCATTACAACCCAGGGTTTTTATACATCAGGATAATAAAACGTTGGTTGTTTTTTCATATTGCTAAAGTAAATCTTTCTGGGTACTCTCCCAATGCTCATAAATTAGGTTTCCCACTCTGGCTGGTGGGAGCTTTACCAATTCCTAGCCTTGTGTGTGTTTCAAGGAATATTCAGATGGTTCTTTTCCCTTCCTCAGAGAGTAGTTTCCTCACTGCCCAGTACTCAATTGAAGTGTTAAGAGAACCCTCTGTAATTAGGGGTCGTGTGTGTGTGTGTGTGTGTGTGTGTGTGTGTGTGTCTAGACTCCCATCTGCACCTCCAGACTCTGAGAGACAACCAGGGTGGATCTGCTGAGTTGCCTCTCCCTGAAGCCTGGAAATGGTCTCTGGGCTTTACATTGGATGCTCAGAGTTATCCCCCGTCTCTCGGGGATCACCATCCTGTGCTGCCAATTTCCAATATCCATGTATTTTATCTAGTTTTTTGGTTGTGTCAGGGAGAAGCTCCACATAAAACAGCATGGACTTTGGGACAGGTGTTTGTTTCTATTGTGATCCAACCCCCCCCCCCCCTGATGTTCTGACTCCTTTGCAGCTTCAACCCAAGTTAGAATCAGAAAGCTGTTCCAGAGAGCTGAGCTGGACAGTATTCATATAAATGGCCCATTATCAGTGGGTTAGTTGTTAGATGCAAGGTTCTTTAGAAATCTTACATATAGTTGATGTGGTTGTATCATAAACTCACTTGCTCATTCATTCATTCATTCAACAAACATTTATTGAGGGCTAAGTGCTGGTGTTAAAGCATTGAAGACCATGGCTATGGACCTTCCTGTCTAGTAGAAGGCCAAATTAGTAAATAAATTGATAAGAACATTTCAGATGGTGGTGAAAGCTGAGCGAGGTAAAGCAGATGCATGGACCACACATATCTTTGAGTACTTGTCTAAAACCTAGCCCCCCCTCCCCCCCACACACACATTTGTAAATATCTCTCATTCCTACATTTCCAAGATCCTGAAGATGTTTTTTCTTTAAGAACTCAAATGGAATTCAATAGGACCATGATGTCAAGAGATCAGTGTCCCAGGCCCCTCTGAGCCTCAAATCTTGCCTCTGCTTAAGGTCATTGTGAGGATGAGCTATAGTCTCTGAATTTATCTTGCCCATTGTGGAGCACGAGCATGAGTGCCTTAGTATTCAGTGGTATAAAAATGCCTGCTTAAAATATTCACCTAGGGAGGGGCTACCAGAAGATAGTGAGTGTTCTTTTATTTTTTTCAAAATTAGAAAAATTACTTCCATCTTATCCAAAAGATAACCAATCATTCCACCTACATTTTGGTTCCTTTAGGTTTTCAGTACAGTGTAAATGTCAAGAGTACAGGCCTGCCCTGGCTGGTGTGGCTCAGTTGGTTGAGCATCGTCCTATGCACCAAAAGGTTGCCAGTTTGATTCCTGGTCAGGGCACATTCCCAGGTTGCAGGCTCGATCCCTGGTGGGGGGGCATGCAGGAGGCAGTCAATCAGTGTTTCTCTTACATTGATGTTTCTTTCTCCTCTCTCACACTCTCTTTTCCTGTCTCTCTAAAAGCAGATAAAAAAACAAAACCCTTTTTAAAAAAGAGTACAGGCCTGGTTATAAATGCTGACTCTGACACATACCTACTGTGTGACCTTGAGCAGATCACTAACCTCTCTGAGAAAAAAACAGGACCTGCCTCCTAGGGTGTCTAAGAGGATTAAGTGGGATAATGCATTCAAAGGCTCAGCACAGTCCCTGGCGCTCCCTAAATCCTCATTGATTGGTGGCCGTGTTCTGAAGGGAACTCTCATTCTTCAGCTGCTGAGAAAACTCTTCCACTCTGACGTTTCAGCTAAAAATATCATTTCATGCTCGTCATGTGACCAAGAGGCTCCTCCGGCTCTTCTCTTGCCATCATTCCGTCTGGCTGGCTGGCTGGATGACTATAAAGTGGGGAAGAACAGAGCCTGCACGGAATGCCCAGCCCTCTCCCAGTGCCTGAGGAGGGATGCTGGTGACACGCAGGCACTGCGCTTCCTTGGATTGGATGGGGCAGTGGCTGTGGGTGTGGGCATGGACGCACAGGCAAAGCCAGGCGGCCTGGCACTGTTTGCTTACAGGCCCCGGAGCAGCAGATGCGAGAGCCTAGAGCAGCAGACATATTTGCACAGCCGGTCTCCACAGCAACAGGAAAGTTAACAGGCAAGACATTCCTTAAGCTGGGAGATAAATCCTCTGCCTCCACCCTGTGCTTCCAGGTGAGGAAAGCGTTCCAACACAGCGGTGAGCAGTGCCAAAGGCCAAAGCTTTAGTAGAAAAGCCAAGAAGAAGAGATGGGGCCAAAACACACAAATAGTTCGAATCGTCACACAGCTATGAGTATACTTTTTCCCCTGCAGGTAATGTGACTAACGTCTACGCATTGTTTAGCTGGAGGAAACGAGGCCCAAGGTCACGATTGCTGGCTGAGGAGGGTAAGAGGACAGGCATCCCAGGGCATCATTATCACGCAGTGTTCACTCCAGAGCAGACAGAGTGGGCCTTTCACGGAAGACAGGAAACCACCACGCAGGGAAATCTTTGGGACAGAGAACTCATCTCCTAAGAAAAGACCAAAGACCTCCCCCAGTGATCTGCCTCAGGGCCCAGAGTTCCCACATTGTCCACTCCTTCAGATAAATCATAGTGATCTCAGTCCCGAGGTCATCGTTCCTGGGAAGTTAACACAGTGAACTCTTAGCAGCCCTTCCACCATCATCTGTTTCTGGAAAGTTCCTCCCAGCCAGCAGGACCCTGAAGGACTGAGACACAGGACAGACGAGTTTTGTTGGAGAAAAGAATTGGCAGATGGTGCACATGGGGCCCAGAGGGCAGGCCCCTTGGGAGCCGGAGCGGCAATAAGGACAGTGGTGCTGGGAGAAGTCAGGGGGAGGAAACCTTCCAGAAAGAGGGGAGGGGAAGGTTGAGCATAATGAAGACCAGCTTCAGGTTTGGCCTGGAATCTGCCTTTTTCCATTAGGCCTAAAAACTCCGCCGTCCCAACCATGCCATAGGAACAGCTGCTCATTCTGTGTTCCCGCTCAGCAGACACCATGGCAACAGGTGCAACCTACCTCAGCAAGATGCACGGAGCCCCCAGCTTTAGAAGGACCCTTATAACAGGGTCCACTGTTGTTTTCGTTGTTCGAAATTGCAAAGAAAAATGTCCAGGACCAACTAGACAGCGCATCAACCCTATCTCCGGAAGTACACACCAAACGCTCAAAGTAGGTGCCAACGTGGGCTTGGTGGGGGTTTGTCCTCTTGCATCACTGCTGTCATCCAGGGGACCCACTGTGTTTCAACAGGTGTGAAATGAACACGTGCCAGTCTCCTGGTATTGTTTTCCCTGCCGCCTAGCTGGTTTCAACTACACAGAAAGCCTGGGTGATCCTTCTAACATATAAGTCAGATCATATTCAAAACCCTCTAATGCAGTGTTTCCCAAAGTGTGGTACGCATACCCCCAGGGGTACTGGAAGAGTTTGGTGGGGATATGCACTGCACCGTGCTTAGCTGCACCTAATTCTACATTCTCATGAGTCAAGTCAAGACAGTCTTGTGAGGCACGTGAGATGGTCCGTTGTGCAAATAAATGTTATTTATAATATAACTTTTATTTATATTTTATTATGAATTTTAATTTTAATTTATTATTATTTTGTGTATGTACCAAAAAAATAAATATATTTTGATTGTTATTAAAATACGTCCTTTTTTTTGACGAGGGGTACTCAGCGTTACGAAAATTATAGAAGGGGTACACATATGTCAAAAGTTTGGGAAACACTGCTCTACTGGATTCCTGCTTGACTAGGAATAAAACCCAAAGCTTGTGGCTCACAAAGCCGTGCGCTGTGGTTCTGATGACCTCGTCTCCTTCCCCTGTCCCAGCTCCTCCTGCTCTCTAAGCTGCACCTGACTGGCCTCTTCGGTGCTTCTCCAACACCCCAAGTGATTAGGGCGACCATCTATCTAATTTAGTGGCCAAACCAAGCCACTGCTGACTGCAAAAGAGGCATTATTAACCACTGTGCTGCAACCATAAACCAGGACTGTCCTAAGCAAATCTGGGCACATGGCCACTTTACCTATTGCCCTCATGGCAGCCCTCTGATCATACCAAATGTGCCTGAGGCTGAGACACACATTTGTAAATGCATTCCCATTCTACTAGGAATAAAATTACTACAAATTGGGATGCCTCTTACTATTGACACAGGTATTTAATATCAGGCTTCCTTCTCCCCCAAACCTGTTATTAATTTAATAGTACTTCTTATGGTCAATGACATCTTACAATCAAGGATACAGAGTAATGTGGTTTCTTATGTGGTATGATATAAAGGAGAACTCAATGATCAGAGAGCAGGGGACGTCCTCCTGCCAAGCGTCTGTTTCCATCAGAAAACAAGTACTCTGGTATTGAGCAGGGGTTTCTTGTAAGCTAGTTTGGTCTGAATTGTTTACCTAAGACTGGCTTCTGAGTCTATATAAGGCCCGAGTCCAGATCAAGGAATGGAGTGAATTTACTGGGGTCACTTTGTCCCCTGGAACCCTAGTTGGGAACCCCCTGCTTTACCCAGGGGACAACCCTCGGTGCCACCGTGGAGTACCATCACGCTCCCTCCCCCATTGGAAACTGATGGAGGCAGTAAGACAAGGAAACTGCTTTAGATCTGTTGGATTTAAAAGGCCAATAAGACATGAAAACGGAAGTGAGGCTGGAAGCATCACTTGCATGAGACGTATATGGGTCACCCGTAATTGGGAGAAGGTATTTTGCCTGTCCAATATAGCTGCAGTTCAGATAAACCATCAGAGGCAGGAAATGACTCTATGCAATTAACAAAGAAGTTTCTGGAGTGTAAATAGCTTTCAGACGAAGTACCAAATTGGATAGACTAGTGGTGGCTTAGTATCCGCAGCCTTTTAGGAATATACCAGTAGATGTTTGAATAAAAGCACCACAATTGATTAGCCACAGCTGATACTGGCTCAGAAGTGGGAGATGACATGGAATTAAAGTATGGTTATGTTGGAAGCATTATAAAATGTTACTGAAGATGTGTTCCTTCAACAAAATGAACAACAGTAAGATAATGTATCAAACGAGAAAAAGAGTTGAAATCAACTTACTTATTTTGTCCAATGGTCTCAAAGTCTTTCACAACAATCCCAAGGGAGGATGACAGGTCGAGTGGTATGCCCCTCAAGTCAAACTGCAAAATCTGGCCACAGAAAGGTTACGAAGTCAAAAAAGGCTGTTAAAAGGATCAGGGAATACAATGAAATGTACCAACACTAAGCGCTGGGTCATTATCTCCCACCGCTGTCAACCTTTCGAATTCATAGTTAGATGGCAGTGATTAAATTATAAGTTAAATTCTAAGCCTGGAGGCTGCTGAGGGTTGTGGGAAAGCAAACCAGACTTAGCCTCCCATTCACCGGGCTCTGTGTCTCCGGACACGTCACCAACCCCGACCTCATAGTCAGAGAACTGACAATGCCGACCACAGCTGTTGCAAGAACAAAATAAAACGTGGACGTGAAAATGTTTTCTTCAGTGGCTCTTTTTAAATTACTTGCTCTTCCTAAACATAATATTATCAAAAGGAGATGATCTAGAAAACATTTTCTAAAATGCATCAGCCCCTCATTCAATGTCCCACTGTGGCCAGTGCTGTAATGAGATGAGACTTTCATCTTAATGCAACCAATCGCTGTCTACTGACAAATGTAAAAAAAAAAAAATCAACACAGTACCAGTGATGCCTTTGATTGATTGTGTAACAAATGAATTAAATAAAGAAGTATCTACTGAAGGTTTAATTCTCCTTGTTATGGGTTTGGAATGGATGGAAAATTGTCTCATAGTTCATATTAGAACACACCCACTAATCCAATGGGTTTGGGGTTGGCATTTCATTTGGTTGGCATTTCATTCCGTTATAAAACTGCAATTAAGTTTACTTGAGCCCTGGCTGGTTTGGCTCAGTGGATAGAGCATCAACCTCTGGACTGAAGGGGTCCCGGGTTCGATTCTGGTCAATTCTGCATGTACCTCAGTCGCAGGCTCCATCCCAGACCCTGGTTGGGGTACACGCAGGAGGCAACCGATCGATATGTCTCTCACATCAATGTTTTTCTCTATATATCTTTCCCTCTTCCCTCCACTCTCTCTAAAAATCAATGGGAAAAAATATGCTTGGCCACACCAGCCAGGGCCAAAGGTCATTGTTTATGCTGATCTGAAGTTTCCAAATTTTTTATGTTAAATATATATTATTTTATCAAAATGAAAACAGTAAATGTTTTGACTCAGCCAGACACACAAAGTATCATGTGATACATTCTTGATTAGTCACACACAGACATGGTTTTAATTATGGAGCGTTCCCTGTGGGACTCTGAAGATGTTCTGATACCACCCCTTGCTCTACAGATGTGCCCACATCGGCAACATGAGTGGACCAAGGCCACATGGCAAGCTCAAGGCTGCTGCAGGCTAGAACCCAGTCCTCGTTACCGCTCACCACACCTCCACTGCACGGGACACGCCACTGTGCTCTGTCTCCTTGAACTGCTCTGCCGTCTCCTTGGCCACAAAGGGAGACGGAAGGGGGGTAGGAGGGGTGGAAAAATGCAGAGATTCTCCTTCCAAAGAGAAGTGTTCACCTCTGACCAAAGATGAGGTCATCAGAAGTAGTTTATCCATTGAAACAAAGTTGGAGAGAAAAAAATTAAAGTCACCTCATTCCAGACAGGGTTGAGTTCATTATCAATCTTCTTTGTTTTCTTTTTCTCATCTGCAAATAAAAAAAATAAGAGATGCCAATCAATTGGAAGTATTTATAGAGCAGGTGCCATTCATTTGTTCATTCAAAGGGCATTCCCCTGAAGGCCAGCGATGCGCCTGTGTGGCCTTTCATCTGTGTGTGGGGGGGGGGGGGCGGGGGGGCTGCCTGAATCCAAGTTTTCCAAACCCAGCAGCAGGTTTCAGTCTAAAACGTTTTTCCCATCCTCAGGTCTGGGGATGGGGGACTCAAAATCGTGGAAACATGGAAATACTGCAATCCCCTGCCTCTCCCTCACCAGGTCCTATAGACCAAGATCACCCAGGGCCTCTGTCTCTCCAGCTTTTTGCAGAACGAAACCAACAAAGCTAGCTAACCTTTGGCATGCAGGTGTTCCCATTTTACAAATGAGGACACGAGACCCACAGGAGCTAAGAAAGGCGCCTGGGCTCACGCCCTGCCCGAGGTGCACGGGCAGGGCCTGGAGTGTCAGCTCTGAAGTCCAGGCTGCCTCTGTGTGCGGTCAGGAGCCAGATGCAACTTAAAGATCAAGCTGGCCTCCCTCCCGCAGGCCTCAGCACAAGGTCCTTCACCACACGGCCGCCCCTCCCACTTCAGACACCAGAAGCAAGTCCGGGTTGTCACCTGGGCTCTGACAGCTCACTTATGAGCCACCCCCTTCGGTGGGTCCCATTAATTAGCTAGAGTCTCATAGAAGTCAGGGAAGCCCTCACGTCACCAGTCTATGGAAGGACATGATAAAGGATACTGATGCCCTGCCAGGTGAGATACGTACAGCAAGGTCTGGGAGGGTCCCAGGCTCTGTCCCCATGGAGTTAGGGTGCACCACCCTCCCAGCACATGAATGTGCTCCCCTTCCTAGAAGAGTGGGGGTGGGCCTGAAAATTCCAAGCTTCTCATTCCCGCCTGGTGTTTCTGTGACCGGCTCTCATCCAGGAGCCCATTCTATCCGCCCCCCAACCCCCTAATTCGCAAGTTTTAGGAGTCCTGGGTCAGGGACAGGGTCAACTACTATCACAAGACATGCTCCTACTGCTTGTATCACGTAGGAATTTACAAGGGTTTTAGGAGCCCTGTGCCAGGAACAGGGTTGCAGGGGGAGACCAACATACATACTTTCTATCCTCTCACGCCATCTATTCCCCTTAAAAACCCTGGGAGGTATGTACAATTATTTCCATCCCTCTTTCACAGCTAAGGAAACGGACGGAGAAGCTGCGTGACATGATTCAACGCCACCCAGTTAGTAAGAAGCAGGGCCAGGTTTCGAACCCAGGCAGTCTCCCGTTGGTGGCCACACTCTGAACCAATGCTCAGCCTCCCCTCCACCACAGCGAAATGTAGGAGGTAATGTGTTCTGTTCAGCGGAATGTGACACTGCTAAGGCTCCCAGCACACAGCTGGCAGGGGGACTCACCACCTCATTCTTCCAAGACCTCGGCATAGCAAAGCCGTGAGTCATCGCCCTCCCTCGGCTAAGCATTAACTTTTCCACTTGAGTGGGCTCCTCACTGGCTTCCCTTTTCAAAACACAGCGTGACCCTGCCATCAGCTCCTGCCTGGACCCATGAGCTCTGACTGTGGCCCTTCAGTGGGGCCCACGGCCCCTCACTGGGTCCGAGTCTGATGTCCTGGTTTCCTCTCCTACACTCCCATGTTGAGCCCACTCACCCTCCCCACATCCACAGAAACCTCCCAGTCTCCCTCTCTAGTTACAGTACAAGTGCTCTTGATAGAAAGAGGATCCATGCACGGGATTTTTAAGCAGAAGGAGCTGGGTGAAATGGCTTCTATCCACAATTACGGCAGCTTCCCCTAAACAAATGATGCTCGATAAATGTTTGAAAATGAATGAATAAACAAGTGCCTTTTTTTTTTTACACTCCTCAACTACTGACTCTGGACCAGCCCTGTTCTTACCGGGGGCTGGGAGGGTCCGTATATACCACCCTCAGCAGTATAGTCTGCAGTGTTTCTTCTCCCACTCTGATTCCCAGGCCAATAATTAGGTTTGGGATTCAATTCAAATGAGCAAAGTGCCAGGCCGTGCTTTCTACTGCATGTCTACATCCTCAAGACAGCCCTGCAAGGTCAACATTCTCATCCCCATTTTACCGACAGGGAATTGAGAGAAGCCGGTTAACTCGTCTAGAGAATCTGAACCCACATCAGGTACCAAACCTGAGTGTGTGTTTGCTACCTGTGCGTCACTGGAAGCTGCCGGAAACATTAGATAAAGAAATCACAGGAAAGGAAACATCCACTCAAAGTCCCGATTTTACTATCTAATTTAATATTCATTAGTGTGACTACTTAATTAACGACTCTCTGTACTATAGACTCAGTAAAGAATTGCATTTAAAAAGAAAAAACCTATCTTCAGTATAAAAAGCAATGCCTGGCATAAAATAGTTTGTTAATAAAGTACTGATAAAGTTAATAAAGTACGTTCTTTATGCTAGGCACGGTGAACAAAAACCCTTATGCTCAAGGATGGAGTTTACATTTTGAATGTAGGTGATACAGTGCTTTTTGGATGTGGATATGTTACGGACAATGTTAACTCCACATATATCTATCAGAAAACACAATGTTTTCTGATAAATATATGTGGAGTTAAAAGCAAGGCATGGCATAAAATAGTTTGTTAATAAAGTACTGATAAACAAATAACTGGGTGAATTGTTAATAAAGTACTGATAAACAAATAACTGGGTGAATTGTTACATAGTAAGACCTCAATAAACTCATAGTGAGGACCGTGGGGGTAAAAAAGAAAAAGCAATAAATATCATATGTGGCTTGGCATCCTGGGCAGTGGCCACCGGGAAGTCCAAGATCGGGTTTCAGGGCATTCTGAGACTCTCTAAGACTATTTGCTCCAATACACAAAATATTACATCTGGGAGTTTTCTGGGGGCAGAGTCTGTTGCTCTCATCAGACTCTCAAATGAGTTGTAACCTTGACAAAGGTTAGGAATTCCTGCAGAAGCTGATACCATCCATCACTCATTCTCCAGCTCACTACCCCACTTGCTGCCATGACCATGGCTTCGTAGTTGGAGCTAAGTCAGGAGGGAGCGAATCTGGGCCCTGAGACCACGGCAGACCTTCCAGAGAGAAGAAGATGGGCAATTAATTGCAAGAGGTCCCAGCAAATAAACAAAAGAGAAGACAGCAAATAATTTTCAGAAATTGGACACAGGAGCTTGCAGTAGTAGTACTTGAGTCACTGAAGGATGATACTGAAGCAAATTTCAGTTTCTAATTCCCCAGGATTCCAGGCAGGGAGCTAAGGGAGGGGCAAGGGTACCAGAGAGGCTGTAGAAAGAGTCGGCACTTGCTCATTTGAATTGAATCCCAAGCCCAGTTATTGGCCTGGGAATCAGAGTGGGAGAAGAAACACTGCAGACTATACTGCTGAGGGTGGTATATACTGACCCTCCCAGCCCCCAGTAGGAACAGGGCTGGTCCAGAGTCAGTAGTTGAGGAGTGTACAAAAGGTCACTTGTTTATTCATTCATTTTCAAACATTTATTAAGCACCTGCTGTGTGCTGGTAACTGGGGAAAGAGAAGGGTATAAGATAACTCTAGATCTCAAAACATTCTACAAAGAGAGTATATGGGCTTTGGAATAGAGCAACCAAACAAATCCTTATGCACATTTTCAACCAGTCTGGAAAGCCTACCATGCTCTTGCTGGCTTTATTTTCATGTTGGAGTTTCCTCCTGTGAGAGGATTAGTGATATCTGTATCTATATCTATATATCTATATATCTATATATCTATATATCTATATATCTATATATGGCCAATATGCAAAATGTCCCCTTGGGAGTTCAACTAGGAGACTGAGTTGCTATGATGTGCGATGACTATGATGTGCGTCAAAAAGTTCATAATCCAACAACAACACTTGCTATGATGTGCGATGACTACCAGGGGTGGCACGGAACGAAGGAAGAAGGCCTTGGTCAGCAACCGGCAGTTGGGGTAGGGAGCCCTGGTGGACAGCCAGAAGGCCCTGATCAGCCCTGATTGCTGGCCAGGCCTAGGGACCCTACCCATGCACAAATTTTGTGCACTGAGCCTCTAGTATATATATATATATGGGTCAGTGATGGGAATAATGAGTCGCCAGGTCAGGCAAAGGGACCTCATAGCTCAGCCCATGGGAATGGTCAGTAAGTGAGTTCTTCCACAAGCCTTAATCAACATCATCATTCTTCCATCCAACAAACATCTTTGAAATATCACTTGTCAGGGCTGTTCTCTCTCTGTCTGCGAGTCAGCCCAATTGGGTCCTTCCTTCTTCCCCTCCTCTAATTCTGATTTCTCTACCTCCATAATGAGTACCTCTCGTTACTGGGGAATAAACCTTTCTTTAATATGTAAAAGAAAAAAAGAAAGAAATATGACTTGTCAGGCACTGAGCTGGACACTGTGGGAGATACAAAGATACCTAAGACATGGTTCCTGCTCTCAGGTGGCCCAGCAGGGAGGTAGATGTGACTGATATAGACACATGGCTTCAGTTGGCATCAGAGGTACAGATGAAAATACAAATTCAGGAGGGGGGGCAACCTTGGGCTGTGGGCACCAGTTAAGGCCTTGAGGAGGAAACAGGACAAGGATGGACCGGATGTGGAGTTGGGAGAAAAGGTAACTCCAAGTGGGGGAAATGGGGTGGGTGGGTCAGCCACGGAGGCAAAAAGAACAGGACATGTCTAGGGACACTGCACAGCCCAGTTGGCTGGAACCAAGGGGATGATGGGTAAGGGAGTACAGGCAACCTGGTCACACCACAAAGACGTGGATGCCAGGCTAAGCTTCATTTGGCTGATACAAGCAACTTGGGGAGGAGGGTGTTAGAAACTGGGCTCTGTAACGTCAAAAAGTTCATAATCCAACAACAACAAAAATCAAGTTGCCCAATAACTCTTCCAATACAGGTACCTAAAGACACGATTCAGTTGTGTGCGGAGAACAAAGGGGACCGGCTGAGTCCCAGCTGATGTGGGTTGACCACACACCAGATGGGACTCTTCAGGGGGAACTTCCTGTGCTCCTGCGCTTGCACACAGTGTTCCTGCTCAGGGCACGGCCCTCTGTCCTGACTCACTTGATGGAGCCAATTATACCTTCAACTTCACTCAGTTGCATTCTTCCTTTAAAAGACAAAACAACCTCAGGACTAGTACATTTAAACACTGACCTCTTATCTCCCTGGCTACGAGGGGAAGTCGCTGGCATTAGCTCCTCTCCTCCCGGAAAGCACACCCGTTCTCCCTTCTGGAAAGTTCCTTTTAAGGAGGAGACTGATTTCTATCAAGATATGCGTACGTTGCATTTTGTTAAAAGCCTATTCTTACCCACAGACTTGTGTGTGTTTGTGTGGGGGAATGTATAAATTCTTTAAAAAAAAAAATAAATTCCTTTATTATCAGAAGCCACGGAGTCACATGTTTATATTACTAGTATTTAGTTATTCAATTCTACCATTAAAAAAAAAAAAAGTTGAGCCGAAACCAGTTTGGCTCAGTGGATAGAGGCTTGCGGACTGAAGGGTCCCAGGTTCGATTCCAGTCAAGGGCATGTACCTTGGTTGCGGGCACATCCCCAGTGGGGGGTGTGCAGGAGGCAGCTGATTGATGCTTCTCTCTCATCGATGTTTCTAACTCTCTATCCCTCTCCCTTCCCCTCTGTAAAAAAAAAAATCAATAAAATATATATATTTTTAAAAGGTTGAAATTGCAAGCTTTAAACATCAGATTAGATTAAGGAAAATTTCCCTTCTCCATTCTCACCACCTCCCCCTGTTCCCACTCTGATTTTATTATGATGACTATGTCTTCCTATGAAAAGGAATTAAATACTTTCAGCCCAGAACATAACAAGAGATTCAAATGCAGAATATACCCTAGACCAGAACTCGGGGCATTTCCTGTTTTCTGATTAGCTATGCCTGCCTCTCTCTCAGTTTTGTGAAGGTCACCGTTGCAGCAATTAACCTGCGTGCCAACTTGTGAGTAACATTTCCCTGCGAACTGAACAAGCACTCTTTGCCAAGCCAACATGCTCCTTCTTGCACGGAACCATTTCCTTTGCTATTCATCTACCAGACAGTGTGTTGGACTCTTACTGAAAAGGCTCAAGAGACACTGTGACTCCTAAGGCTGGATTGCTGAGCAGACCAGTGTGATGAGTTAATTTTGTGTGTTAATTTGGCTAATTTGTGATGCCGGTTGTTTGGTCAAACACTAGTCTAGATGCTGCGATGAAGGCATTTTATAGATGTGATTAACATTTATAATCAACTAGTGCGGCCCAGTGCACTGGTGAGGTCCCTAGTGGCGCTAGCGGCCAGCTCGGTATTCCTCCCTTCCCCAGGCAGGCCCCGCCTCCTGGTAGAACTCCCAGAGGAACTCCAGGTGAAGGAGACAATTTGCATACTATGCTTTTATTATACAGGATTGTCTTTAAATAAAGCAGATTACTTACTCTCCATAATATGGATGGGCTTTGTCCAAATACTAGTAGTTGAAGGCCTTAAGAGAAAAAACTGAGATTTCCTGGAGAAGGAATTCTGCCTCAAAACGTTAATCCTGCCTCTGAAGAAATCCTGCCAGAGTTTTCAGCTACCAGCCTGCCCCGCAAATTTCAGATTTGCCAGCCCCCTATAATCAGAGTTAATTCCTTAAATTAAATACATACACACACATATATGCTAGTATATATATATATATATATATATATATATATATATATATATATCTCACACACACACACACACACACACACACACACACCCTATTATCTGGAGAGCCAGGTGCTCATGGAAGTAACAACTATAATGGTAACACATTTTAAATATTTCCAAAGACACACCATCGTACAGACCCTTAACAATTCTGCAGGGAGAATGGCAGGTGTTGGCCCAGCATTTCTGATTGGACTTTCGCATGTTAACTCTCCATTTCTTTGAGCTGCTATCTCTGGGAGACATAAGGTTCAACCATTGACCTCAGAGTCCCTCGTGTGAATTTGGAATAGATAATCCCTAAGTTTTCTTCCAGGTACATGAGTCTTATGAAGTCCTCCTGAGTTCTGACTGGTTAGATTGCTATGTCTTACTAAAGAGCCAAGGACATGTAGAGCTTCCTTAACTCAGCTCTTTGGTGGGCAGAGAGCTGAGTTAGATCAGCCATGCAGCTAAACCTGACCTCCCATTCGGAAGTACTTCTTCATCTCTGCGGCCCCAGGTCACAGACCCTTCGTTCTGAAAAATATTCACACCTACACACAAAGTCACCCACTATTTGGCCTAGAACTTCACAGACCACACACACACACACACACACACACACACACACACACACACACACATCCGCCGCCGCCCCTGAAGCCCACTCATGCATGGTTAACAGTTATTACATACTATGAACTAGTCACTGTTCCCAGGATCGTCCATGGAGTGTCTCATTTAATCTTTACAACAACCCTAAGAGGTGAATTCTGTTATGATCATCCCCGGTTACAAAGGAGGAAACCAAGACACAGAGAGGTCAGGCAGTTCACCAGAGGTCGCATGGCTAGGAAATGGTAGAGCCGGGATCCAGACTCTGGCTAAGAGATGCAGAGCAGTCTCCAGAGTTGGAGATTAATAACTAGATAATGGCCCCTTGAAGGCTGAAGCTGAATTTTATTAGTATTGTTATTCTCCCCAGAGTCCTCACTACATAGTAATCCCTCCATGATCTGAATGAACTGGACTTCATAAGCTCATAACAGCATGATCACTAGAGTTGCTAGAGGGTGACTATGAAGCCCCCGGCACAGGGCCCAGAAAGCTCAATAAGAGCTGGGATTTCTTATTACAGCAGCTGGGCAGCACCGATTATCCAGGCTGTGGTGCCCTTCCTGGAGGGCAGGGCCCGGAGCAAGAGCTCAGTGGCACTGAGCCAACCTGGGGCAACCGTTCTCTCTCCTGGCTCGTTGGGGCAGCTGGTATGTGGGCAGTGCCTACTTCTCCCAGGCAGCCACCGGCATCTGGGAGAATTTCCACAAGAAGCAGAAGACTGCTAACACGGGTTTGGCTCAGTGGATAGAGTGTCGGCCTACGGACTAAAAGGTCCCGGGTTCGATTACGGTCCAAGGGCATGTACCTTGGTTGCGGGCACATTCCCAGTGGGGGGTGTGCAGGAAGCAGCTAATCGATGATTCTCTCTCATTGATGTTTCTAGCTCTCTATCCCTCTCTCTTCCTCTCTGTAAAAAAATCAATAAAATAAAAAATTTAAAAAAAGCAGAAGACCCTGGGAAGGGCCAGCAGGAGAGGCCTCTGTCCTCAGGACTTAGAGGAACCCGGGGGAGCTCGAGACGTGCGGCCCGGCCCAGGTCAAGCTGGCTGAAGCAGTATCTCTGACTTTTTATTTCCCCGAACCTGCCTGCCCTGCGGCTCCAGGAGAGGTTGCCAAACGGGTTCTAGGGGAAAGGCATTTTGGCCAAAAGGCAGCTGTGATACAAAGCACGGCTGTGTTTGCACATTTCCTAAGCAGTCTCTGATATCACTGATCCGCAGGGACGCCCAGACAGAAAGGCAGGCAGGTCCCTCCCTGCCCCGCTTCCCGCATCCAGTGCCCCGCTGGCCTCCGGAGATGCCCTTTCAGGCGCACGGCTCCTGGATCAAACCCAAACCCGAGGGAACTGCGGTCAGGCCGCGGGGACCTGAATGACTCACACAGAATCCTCTTCCCAAAGGCTGGCCCCAGGGAGTGGCCGGGCTCCAGCTCTGCCAGCTGCCCAGCGGCAGGTGGAGGAAGCCAGGCGGGCAGGCACCGGGGCTGGCTGCCTCCATCGAGAACCGAGCCTGGTGCCCTTTTGGTTTGCTCGCTTATTTTGCATGCGAGTATCCACCTATTCTGTGTGTGGCACGCTAAACACATTCACCTCTGACCCTTACAAGCGAGGTCTGAGAAACCCCCATTTGACTGGTGAGGAAGCAAGGTTCTGTGGTGGGAACTGACCCAAGGGGCTGAGCAGCAGAGCTGAGCTGCAGCCCCACGTCGGTTTCATTTCCAAACCGGTGCCCTCTACCAACCCCGTGAGCTGAGGGTGCCAGGCGACCTGCCACACTTTCACCGTTACAGCCCAGTGACGTTGGGCCATTTACTCCAACTCTCTGTATTTAGACTTGTTCATTCGCCGAAACCGGTTTGGCTCAGTGGTAGAGTGTCGGCCTGCGGACTGAAGGGTCTCGGGTTCGATTCCAGTCAAGGGCATGTACATTGGTTGCGGGCACATCCCCAGTAGGGGGTGTAAGAGGCAGCTGGTCCATGTTTCTCTCTCATTGACGTTTCTAGCTCTCTACCTCTCTCCCTTCCTCTCTGTAAAATATCAATAAAATATATTTTTTAAAAATAAAAATAAATAAAAATAGACTTGTTCATTCATAAATATTGGGCCAAAACCGGTTTGGCTCAGTGGATAGAGTGTCAGTCTGTGGACTGAAGGGTCCCAGCTTCGATTCCGGTCAAGGGCATGTACCTTGGTTGCGGGCACATCCCCGGTGCGGGGTGTGCTGGAGGCAGCTGGTCGATGTTTCTCTCTCGTTGACGTTTCTAGCTCTCTATCCCTCTCCCTTCCTCTCTGTGGAAAATCAATAAGATATATTTTTTAAAAATAAAAATAAATAAATATCGGTACCTAATGCCCAGGAACAATGGCTGCCATGCACAGGGCTCCTAATATGCCGGGCACTCTTCTAAGGGCTTTGCTTATGTTACTTGTGACTATTATTAACCCTCTTTGGAGTAAAATTAAGTCGCCTGGCCAGGGTCACTGGCTCCTCAGAAACAAAGCCAGGATTTGAATGCGGCTGTTCTGGTTCCTGAGCCTCTTGGCCTCTCCTCCCTCTGCCTATGTTTCTGAGGCAATGTTGGCTAGAAGATGATGGATGGAGGCTGCTGTTCGGCAAATTCCCCTCAAAGCCAGCTTGAGGAGATGGAGAGTGCCTAGAGTTTCCAAGGGGCAGCTCAGGGCCTGAGTGTCCTGTAAGAGGGGAGGGGAAGTGTACCATTGGGTCTGCAATCAAATGAGAAAGGGTGAACGTGCCCAGGACATGGGGACACTCCCATGCGTGGGCTGGAATCATAAACTGCCTCCATCAGATAACGTGAAGAGGATCCGGGTCCTCTGCTCTTCCTGTCTCCAACAGCTGGTATGAGAGAGAGAAAAAAGCAGCCGAGCTGGTTTGGCTCAGCGGGTAGAGCATTGGCCTGTGCACGGAAGGGTCCTGAGTTCAATTCCAGTCAAGGGCACAGGCCCGGGTTGTGGGCTCAATCCCCAGGAGGCGGTGTCCAGGAGGCAGCTGATCAATGATTTTTCTCTCATCACTGACGTGTCTGTCTCTCTGTCCCTCTCCCTTACTCTCTGAAATCAATAAAAATTAATATTAAAAATATATATGTACATGTATATGTTTCTTCTAAAAGAAAACAGTCACAGAAAAGAACTTTGAAAATAAGCACAAAGCACTGAGTCAAAATCTTGCTCATTTTATCCTATCCCTCCTGGACAACAAATGTTTAGCTAAATTAGGCTCCAGCCTCAGCTCCCAGGGCCCATGTTAATGGTCTCTCTGAATGGGATTTTTGCCGTTGGCGGCAGTTTTCACGCACTGTCCTCGGCCCTCCTCCCGGGCTATGCGTGGCTTTGACCTCTGGGCTCCTTGGTGCGCTAGGCTGGTTAGTTGCTGCAGGTCGGAGGCAGAGCTGGCTGGCACCGGGAATTGGTGGATTGATGCTGTCGGCGGGATGGGGGGCACAGACTGAATGAAGGGAGATGTCAAGCACAGAGAAAGCCAGCCATGCACGCAGCAGGGGAAAGTGTGCAGGACCAAGAGTCTCAGAACTGGGGTGCTAGTCCCTCCTTGCCTCTTCCTGTCTGCCCAGCTTTGGACATTCTTGCCCCAGCTGAGACTCAGTCTCTTCGCCTAAAAAATGAGGATGGCCCTGGCTTAGTTGGTTGGAACGTAGTCCCATGCATCAAAGGGTTGTGGGTTCGATTCCTGCTAAGAGGTCATACCCAGTTTTTAGGTTTGATGCCTGATTGGGCGTGTGCCTAGGGACACAGGGATGTCACCCCCTCAGCCGGGTGTATGAATCCCAGCTTCACCTGGAACCTGCTGTGGGACCTTGAATGAGCCAACCCTCTCTCCCCAAGACTTGGGTCTCTTCAGTCATAAAATGAAAATCTTCATTCTGGGTTAGAATTAAATGAATAAATGTATGTGAGCAGCTAGTAAGCTCTCGTCTTCAACATGACCCACAAATAATGGTCATGCCTCCAGGAGTTCACTCACAACTAGGACTTGCACTAGAACAGCGGTCGGCAAACTCATTAGTCAACCGAGCCAAATATCAACAGTAGGACGATTGAAATTTCTTTTGAGAGCCACATTTTTTAAACTTAAACTTCTTCTAACGCCACTTCTTCAAAATAGTCTCACCCAGGCCGTGGTATTTTGTGGAAGAGCCACACTCAAGGGGCCAAAGAGCCGCATGTGGCTCTCGAGCCTCAGTTTGCCGACCACGGCGCTAGACTGTAAGCTGCATGTGAGCAGGCGCCCGTCTGGCTTGTTCCCCATCTGATCCGCAGAGCTGAGCACACAGTCTGGCAGAGTGCCCTCTTGATCAATACTTGTTGATTGAATTGATGTTTGAGAGAAGCAGGAGCAAGAAACAGCGGCAAAAGAGGGGGAAGAGAGAACCTACCCAGGAGGTGAAGACAGGAAGCAAATGGAAAAAACAATTTTTTTTTAAGAATGAAAGAGAAGGAGAAATATATTTTTTAACTTACAGGTTATATTACTGGGATGTAAAAAATGATGACAGAGAACTGAGGTGAAGTGAAGATTCACCCTGCCAAAAATATTAAATGTTTAATCCTTTACATGTACCATAATAAGTCAGAGCTTTGGCCACTGCTAATACGATGGCTCTGGCGTGGAATTCAGAGGAACGAATTCACTGCTAAGCTATGTCAGCTCCCAGCTTCTGAGTCACAGCCTGTCATCAAGGCTTTCCTCGCCCTGTGGAAACTTACCCCAGGAGGGCTGGGTTTTCTTTCCTTTCCTTTTTTTTTTTTTTTTTAATCCTTTTGTTCTTGGTACACATTCTTCCAGTTTCAGACTGGGTCCAAATGACCCCAACACACCAAACAACTCAACCCACTCAGCGGGGGGAGAAGCATTCATAACTTGACTTTGTTGTTTTAGGCACAGGTTGTATCTCTTCATCCATCGTGACTCGGGGGAAACGCAGAGACTCTGGAGTCAAGATGGTCCTGAATTGAATCCTGACCTGCCTCTGCCTCAGTTTCCCCATGGGTAAAACAAAGATGACAATAATACTGTTCCTAATAACGTGAGGATTAAATAAGACCATGCACAGGTGGAGATGGTGTAAGGATGGAATAAATGATGGTGCTGGTAAATAGTAAGTGCTGTCACTCAGGCTGTCCCCCCACCAGAATCTCCGGGAGACCCAAGTTGCTCTGAACATTTAAAGCACTTTCTACACACTTTCTCTTTACTCACGCTCATTGTGGGACTACTGATCTCTCCATTTTGCAGATGAGACACTGAGGTATAGAGATGCTGGGCAACTGTGAGTGGGAGGCAACTGTGAATGGTGTGCATGATGTAGTATACACAGATCTCAAATTATAATGCTGTACACTTGAAAGTTATATAATGCTATAAACAAATGTTATCATGAAAACTAAACTAAATTTAAATTAAATGTATATTCAACCTGTGCTAGGTGTTGCAGAGGGTATAAAAATCCCATGCCTCTTGACATGGACTCTTAACCCCTGCAGCTGTTCGCCTGCTCTCTGTGCTGTCCAATACGGTCACCAACAAGCACATATGGCTATGCACATTTAAATGAACAAAAATTCAATAACATACATAATCAATTCCTCCACTAGAGTCATTGAGGTGGTAGTTGATGTATGATCAAGATCACGTCACCTCCATGGAATCCCAAGGCCCAGCCCATGCAGGTCCCATGTCAATTACAGGGGAGCAGGAGGAGGTACCACGAAGGCAGCCCAGGAGCAGACAGAAAGTGGATGCCAGTGCAGGGAGGGGCAAAGGCATGAGGCCACTCAGTCCCTGAGGGAGAGATAGTGTCAGCTCCTGATCTGACAGGATTCTGGCTTCTCTGAGGCCCATGACCTGGGAAACATTTAAAATGTATATTTAACAATTGTATGGTAGTGGATGGATTTACAAAACACTTCAAAAGGCAAATTTACTGAGTCATTAATGGTGTGCATGTTGTAGTATATATAGATCTCAAATTATATTGCTGTACACTTGAAAGTTATATGTTGTAAACAAACATTACCTTGACAACAAAAAAAATTAAACTAAATTTAAATTTAATATATATATTCAACCTGTGCTATAAAAATCCCATGCCTCTTGGCCGGGCCAAATCCCATGGGGATGGAGTAACTCACCAGGAAACCCAAGCCCTCAAGTGCCAGCACCTTGAGGGCACTCGCCTCGAGGGCATGCACAGGCGATGCAGTGGGCGAGGAAGAAAAACAAGCCGCACTGATTGGTTTTTGTAAGGCAGCGGTGGCTTCACGAGTGACCGAGAGCCTGGAAAATGTGCTCTGAGAAAAGTGCCTCTGAGAGTTCCCATGCTTCAGCAGGGTGGGGCCACTTTCCTCAGGGGTGAGTGTCTAAATCCTGCTCTCCCGGAAGTGAAGGGAATGGATGACTCAGTAGATTAAACATTTTTGCCTTCTGAAGTGTTTTTGCAAATACATGCATATCCTGGGTTTGGTTCCAGACCACCACAATAAAGAGAGTATCATAAGAGAGCAAGTGGTATATTTTTTGCTGGTGGAAGATCTTGCATTTAATTTGCAGAAAATGCAAAGTCTGTAGAGCAATAAAGCAAAGCGCAATAAGATGTGGTTTGCCTGTACAATACAGTGGTCCTAGGGCAAGACTGTCAACACGGCAAGACTGTCAGTTTGAGCCACTGGGAATCTCTTTGACTAGTCCTACGGGGCACCCTGGGAAAATGAAGGTGCCCCCCCTCCCATCTGCCCCCCGGCCATTCACCAGGTGCCTTCTTAGTGAATGAGACCCAATGAGACCCACTGGATCTTTCTCCCTTCTTACTTCACCATCCTTAAATGGAATCTCACAGATTTTCTGCTTATTTAAACGGTTATTTTTTTTTAATTCAACTGTAAAATTTTCAAATAACAAGGTAGATTTTACCAATGAGAGTCAGAAAACCCTCTATTGCATAAATCACGGCCTTGGGGAATCTCTACAGCTCTACTCCCTTTCAGATGTGGGGGACGAACAAAATTTCTCTACCCACAAGGTTCTTCTGGCTGGTCCGAGCAAATAAGCACGAGGCAGATTATCAAGAGAAAATAATCATATCCAACACATAGGTATGTGTGAGAGCCCTTCATACACGAGAGCATCAGAGACCCCACAGGCAGGAGAAGTTCAGAGACAGAAAGGGGCATTGGGGTGTGTGAGATGCCCTGAGCGAGGGATGAGCGACAGCACCTTGGGGCCTCCAAAGGCTCATTGCAGGACCATAAGAAGAGCAGTCCTCTGGTAAAAAGAAGTTTGCCCTGCCATATAGGTAGGTCAAAAGAAGTTATCTCTGGTAATACTTATTAAGGGCAAGGCCCCTGATTCAAATTCTTCCAGGTAATTGGGGCGGGATGAAGAGACACAAGTTTCTCTTGGGCCTGTGGCTAAATTTGCCTTTAGCTCTAAGTAATTGCATACCACAGAGGTACATCCTGGGGTGACTCATTCTGGATCCCCCGAACAGATAATCCATCATAGTCCCATTTTTCAAAAAAGAAAAATAACGTTCTCAAAGAGGTCAAGTGGTCTACTCCAGACTACAAAGCTGATAAGCTCATTAGAGGGGGGAGGGGTCCCAGCAACATCTAGGGTTTCCCTCCAAAGACAGGTCCGAAGGAAATACGAGGTATTTGGGAAAATAAGTCATAACATGACAATTCATGTTTTAAATTTTTATTGACTTCAGAGAGGCAGGGAGGGGAGGGAGAGATAGAAACATCAATGATGAGAATCATTGATTGGCTGCTTCCTATTGGGGATCAAACCTGCAATCCAGGCATGTGCCCAGATTGGGAGTCGAACTGTGGCCTCCTGATTCATAGGTCAATGCCCAACCACTGATTCACGCCAGCCGGACTAACCTGACAATGATTTGATGACCATCTGGACCAGGGGTGGGCAAACTTTTTGACTCGAGGGCCACAATGGGTTCTTAAACTGGACTGGAGGGCCAGAACAAAAGCAACCTGACCATGCTGGCACTCTCATCTTGGGCTGCTGGAGAAGGAGCGGAGGGGAGAGCAAGAGAACCCTCCACTCTTTGGGCTCCGCAGGCTGGATAGAACAGCCGAATGGGCCGGATCTGGCCCGCGGGCCATAGTTTGCCCATGGCTGATCTGGACAAAGCAGTAGCCAGTCCACAAGGCAAAGATGTGAGAGACAATTCTACTGACCGAATGGACAATATCAT
The DNA here is from genome assembly GCA_963924515.1 of Vespertilio murinus. Classification (NCBI taxonomy): domain Eukaryota; kingdom Metazoa; phylum Chordata; class Mammalia; order Chiroptera; family Vespertilionidae; genus Vespertilio; species Vespertilio murinus. Next base: position 21,379,201 of record OZ004714.1, on the reverse strand, counting down.
AAGGATGGAATGAGAAAATCGCTATAGTTGCAACAAAATGCTTCCTATGAGCCTGATATTTCATATGAACGCAATGCTGCCACATTGTAAAAGCACAATTGATTGAGAAAATTGCATCTCAATCAATCTTTTCAAGAGATTTGACACAAGAGATAAGCAAAAGGAAAATGGAACTTAGTGGCAATGTTCAGCAAACCCATCTTTAAGAGAAAAGACAAGAAACACACACATACACCAGATAATCTGACTTCAGAAAGATTCACACAGAAAACTTGCTCTCTTATGATACTCTCTTTATTGCTGTGTGTACTGTAAGGATGTAATCTGTTGTAACACTGTTGTAACAGGAAGTGGTTGAAACAACTTACCAATATATGTCTATACCAGAAAGTCAGGAATAATTCACACTGTTCAGAGTGTTTACCTTTAGGTGGTAAGCATGGGGAGAGAAAAAGAATAGGAGGGAGGTGATGAGAATTTTCACTTTTTAGTTGTATAACCCCTTCTGGATTGTTGGTTTTTTGTTGTTGTTTGTACGTTTTTAATTTAGACTGACAATTATATATTAGTTATTGTGGTATGTATATATGCATGATATAGTATAGCAGCCATAGTCCAGATGTTCATACTCTGAGTTCACAGTTGTTTCTTCTGTCAGGTTGCTTGTCAGATGAATGAATAAATGAATGAATGAATGAGTGAGTGAACGACTTTACCACTGGGTTTGTACAACCAAAGGAGACTGGAAAAAAAGACTAGAGTTAATGTAATAAAAGTAATTGTTTGGATAGACTATATTTGCCCAACTTAAATGGAGTTTTCCACTTTCAATTGAATGTGTATAGCCTTAGACATGTTTTTAGTCATTTAAAATTTTTGACAAATAAGTCAAATTTTAGTATAGTGTTAAACTCTACTTCCTTTATAATCTACATAATGTGCCTCAAATAATGACACCACCCAGTTGAACCCAATATGTGTTTACATGTCTTTACATATTAATGGCCAATGATACAGACTTTTCATGTTATGTCTCTATTATGCAATAGCTTCAAGGGAAAAGATTTTAACTTAATTCAAGTCAATAAACTCTGATATAACACGACTGCATGAATGATATTTACTAACCAGATACTCAAGACACATTGTCCTTTAAGAATCCAACTTTTGCTCTCAGATTCTTTTTTATTATTGATTTTAGAGAGAGGAAGAGAGGAGAGAGAGAGAGAGAGAGAGAGAGAGAGAGAGAGAGAGAGGGCAATGATTCGTTGTTCCACTTATTCATGCATTCATTGGTTGATTCTTGTATGTGCTATGATTGGGGATCAAACCCACAACTTTGGCGTATCAGGACGACGCTCTAACAAACTGAGAGCTACCTGGTCAAGCCCCCCAAATTTCTTCAAACAAAGCAACCATTTGGCAATTTTGAGTTTCATTTCTTTCATTTCTTGCTTATACTCACAGGAAAAAGTTTGAGAAGAGAAATAGGGAGATAAAATATACAAAAGAAAAGAGACAGGCATAGATTAACCAGAAACGGAGAGAGAAGCAGTCAGGTTCCTGAGGAAGAGAGAAAGCTGCGGAGGCGAGGTCAGGGAAGCTGGGCCTGTCAAGACTCCCACTCTGTGCCCTCCCCCCTCATGCTCACCCTCCTGCCCTTCCCAATGATCGAGGACAAACAGAACGTGATAGAGGCTCTTAAACTCAGATTTAGACACATCAGTCCAGTCAAAACTGGAATCATTTTTACAATACCTGGGAGAGTGCCCTCACACCAGCCACTCCTTCCCCTTCCACTGCCGTGAAATGTCACAGAATGATAACCCTCTGGGATTGCAGGGGGCCTTTTGAAGACGATCTGCTCTCAAATCTCCTTACCCATTTTGCAGAAAGAAAACTGACATCCAGATAAATTGGGTCCCTTGCCCAAAGTCATTCAATGAGACCAAGCTACAAATAGATCCCCAACCCGCAGGCGTGCTGTGCACATGGCTCTTTTCCTGTGAGCAACCTAAGAGCTACAGAACACACACACACACACACACACACACACACACACACACACACACACACAAATCCCAACTTTGGAGAGACAATTACAAAGAGACACAAAATAACGGGAAAACAAACTAATCCAAATCACAGCTTCCCCCCACCTCCTTGGCCAGTGACAAGCCCAGAGGGGCTGTTTTACGGAGTAATGGTACCTCGGACAATTAAACTGCCCCCTTTCCTCCTTTACCCATTTCTCACTGGCACAGACTATAAAAAAAAGTGCCTATTACTCTGTGTTGAACCAACACAGACCTTTTTTTTTTTGATACCTGAAATTTGGGGGTTAACACAGTTTTCCCCCTCCACGGGCTTACAGAAAGTGCCTTATTCCAGTTAACCTAAGAGGTCAATCAATGAACTGCAGAGCCCCGGGGGAAATCCAATGCCTTCCACGGGAATCGGTCCCCTCCCCTGACCTGCACAGGTAAACCAACTCCAGCCAAAGCCAGAGATGTTGGTCTTGTCGCCTAAACGCCCAAGACTTGGAAAAGAACCTGTGTCTCTTTCGAGGCTGGGAACCTTGAGAGCCAGCTGGTTAACCCTGGTTAACCAACCCCTGGTCATCCGCTTACAAAGCAGCCGGAGCACCAACATTCCCCGAGAAACAGGACTCGAGAAAAGAAAGAAAACTTTGTCTTACCCTTAAAAATAACAGAAACAATCGGATCCGGTTTCCCAAATTTCGTCTTAGGGATGTTGGTGGCGGATTCCACAATCACGCGGAGCATGGCTCTGAATGGGGTGGACGCGAGTTCCCGCGGGCGGACGGAGTTCGGAGCCGCGGGCGCTCCGGGCAGCACCGCCCCGCGGGCGGGAGGAGGCCGGGGAGGGCCCGGCGGAGGGAGGGAGGGCCGGGGCGATGGGTGGGTCTCTCTCTGACGGGCTATTTGCCAGAAGAAGCCGGTGTAAACTGAGAGCCAACCTACCTCCCGGGGCCTCCGCAAGTGCCGCAGGCACCTCTCAGGAATGGGGGAAATGTGGAAGTGAAAAGGACCAAACCTCAACCGAAAACAGTTATGTGTGACAAATGAAGCAAATGGACTGGGAACCCATGAAGGTGGGCGCGTTAGGAGGCCCCTAAGGAACAGTTCGTGGAACCACATCAGTTGGTTTTCTGCCACTGCTCTTGTTCTTTTCTGAGCTTCATGAAGCTTTAAGACTTTAGTTATCATTTTTAACTTTTTCCTTTTTACTTTGGTTGTTTCTGCTCTCTTACTGGGGAGCACACCGGTTCAGCAACTACTTACAGAAAGAAAGAAAAAAGTTTAAAATCCGTTCAAGGGTGCCCCCTGCTGTATAGCAGAGGCATAACGGAGTTTTAGTTCAAGCCAGCGCAATCTGGAGGCAGTAAATAATGGGTTTACAAAATTGGCTGATGCTTTGCTTTCCAAAAGGATTCACCATAGTATTTCTTTAAAAATCCTTAAGTGGTAAGAGCTGGGCACCTAAGTGTTCATGGTCCAGCAAATGCTGCTAACAGTCTTCAATAAAAATGAGAAAACGGCTCTCTACTCTCTCAGGACCTAAACCTGAGAAGTGTCTTTCCTTGGTTAAAGAAAAACATATATGGCCAAAACCGGTTTGGCTCAGTGGTAGAGCGTCAGTCTGCGGACTGAAAGGTCCCGGGTTCGATTCCGGTCAAGGGCATGTACATTGGTTGCAGGCACATCCCCAGTAGTGGGTGTGCAAGAGGCAGCTGGTCAATGTTTCTCTCTCATCGACGTTTCTAGCTCTCTATCTCCCTCCCTTCCTCTCTGTAAAATATCAACAAAATATATTTTTTAAAAAGAAAAACATATATGGTCAATGACACTTGTTAAAGCCTGGTAAGAACCGACTTTATTCTAGGTCAGAGGGGCTACTGGAATAGGTGTAGGGACCACCAGGGCGGAATGGTGCAGCGGAGGGGAGAGGTTGGGTTCAAGTCAGATAGAGCGGAAGCAAGTGGGAACGTAGAGCCAAGGAGCAGGGTGAGGGCAGTGGATGGGAAATTACTTTAAGGAAACACCAGGGAAGGAGGGATTCTGGCTAAACTGACCTAACAGGCTACTTGCTGAACACAGGTCAAGGTGACTGGAAATCCCTTTGGGAACAGCAGATGAGACGTCATCAGGGAGCGAAGGTGTTCGATGTGGAGGGTGTGTGTGTGTGTGTGTGTGTGTGTGTGTGTGTGTGGACCTGGGATGTTCTGTTAAACACACTTAGTAGGGATCTTGCTAAAACTAAATTTTACTAGGAAGTGCAAAGCGGGCCTAGGGGAAGGTTCAGGAGCTGGCTCAAGTTTGGTCAAGCAAAGAATCTCTGTCACCTGGAGAGCATGTTAGGCAGCGAGCCTACTGATCCAGGTCTGGGGTTAGCAGTCAGCCTGATCTGGATCTGAGTATGGGTCCTGTTACACTGTTTTTTTAGAATCGTGGATGATCACTTTTCTTTTATTTTTATTGATTTCAGAAAGGAAGGGAGAGGGAGGAGAGAGAGATGGAATCATCAATGATAAGAATCATTGATCGGCTGCTTCCTGCACACTCCACACTGGGGATTGAGCTTGCAACTCAGGCATGTGCCCTGACCAAGAATAGAACTGTGACCTCCCGCCAAAACCAGTTTGGCTCAGTGGATAGAGCGTTGGCCTGCGGACTGGAAGGTCCCAGGTTCGATTCCGGTCAAGGGCATGTACCTTGGTTGCAGGCACATCCTCAGTGGGGGGTGTGCAAGAGGCAGCTGGTCAGTGTTTCTCTCTCATCGATGTTTCTAGTTCTCTATCTCTCTCCCTTCCTCTCTGTAAAATATCAATAAAATATATTTAAAAAGAAAAAAGAACTGTGACTTCCTGGTTCATAGGTCAACGCTTTAACCACTGAGCCATGATAGCCAGGCAGTGTTCACATTTCTTAACCTCTCACTTCTGCAGGTATCTCACCCGTCCTCCTGCAGAGGCCTGGAAACCATTCATTACCAAGACAATCAGGTTTACGTGTCAATCTATAAGATTCTAACAAACACTGTAAGAAAAACACTGAAGGAAAAATATTTCCTTTCAGGAAAATCATGGAAGAGTAAGAGTTAGAGATAGGAGTAAATTAACACAGTGATCAGCCATTTATTCATCGCAAATACGTTTGTTCGGTAAACACTTGAGAGCCTGCTCGTACCATGTGTTGGGTGCTGGGGCTTCCGCAGAGAATAAGCCCAAGTTCTGACCTGCTAACGCCCCGCTGGTGGGGACCACAGGCTAGGTCTCACACGTCTGTCTACCAGACACTGCCTTCAACAACTCCGGGAGCTAGAACTCCCGGCCTCGTCTTTCCAGCTGACGGAGGTTAGGCTCAGAAGAGTTCAAAACGTGAGCCAGGATTCAAACCCACTGGCTTCTGAGCCCTACTCCCTTTCCAGCTTCACCTCAGCCGAGATCTCATACTTTTAAAAAAATATATTTTATTGATTTTTCACAGAGAGGAAGGGAGAGGGACAGAGAGCTAGAAATGTCGATGAGAGAGAATCATCGACCAGCTGCCTCCTGCACCCCCTACTGGGGATGTGCCCGCAACCAAGGTACATGCCCTTGACCGGAATCGAACCCGGGACCTATCAGTCCGCAGACTCTACCACTGAGCCAAACCGGTTTCGGCGAGATCTCATACTTTGCTGTTTCATGATTCCTCACATTTTGTCAAGTAAACTCGTGCACTAATGTAAGTGTGTGGCCTTTGGCCTGTCCTGGAGCTTTGAGGCAAAAGGGACAGAGGAAGAGAAATGTTTAGAGGAGAGGAGAGGTGTGGCAAAAAAAATCTGGACATGTGGACACAGTAATCGAGGTAGCAAAGAGGATTTAGCAGAAAAGAAATGAAGATAGATTCATAATATGGTATGCCAATTCCAATTTTACAGAATCTTAGCTATAATTTAACAGCAACATTCAAACTGACATACACAGAGGGTCCATTGTTAAGATCTGTTCACTGAAATACTGCTTTAAGAATTACTTTGTTTGATAACTAAAATGCTTTTGAGAACTAAAAATAAACTAGTTTTAGTAGCTTAATTATAGGGTTTTGCATAGTGGTAGATGCTATTTTGAAATAACTTAATATATATAGTATATTTACATTTCATCCCTTTAAAAAACTGTCTGGTGGTGACTAAGTCTACGTGAGGGGGTGGGCAGGAAGGGATAAAGTATTTTATAACATTTGGTATCATCACATTGTCATTATTTGAAATAACTGAAAGAGCTGTCCTATGCTCTGAAGTCAGTACTATTTTTTCATCCCCATATTTCAGATGAAATACCTGAGGCATAGTTTGGTCAAGCAGCTTGCCGAAGTAAGTGGAGCCAGGATCCGGGCACGGGCGGTCTAGAGTCCGTACTCTTCACCCCTGCCACCACGCCCACTGGCAGTGGGGACTTAGTAAAGATGCACTTTTCAGCAGGGTAGCAGAATGATTGAATTGTATACAATAGTCTGAATACAAAGAAAACATTTTGTGGATGAAATGGAACTCTAAGAAATCTAACCAGAAGTAATCTCACAAGATGATCTGATCAGAAATTCCTACCTGGACAGGCCGCGGTGGGAAGCCATGCTTCAGGCCTATAACTTCCCCAGGAGGAGGCTATCTTGCTTTATGCAAGCACCCCGTTGTTCTGTTTTGTTTCCTTTCATTTTGCATCTACCCTGTGTCCCCGAAAATAAGACAGTGTCTCATATTAATTTTTGCTCCCAAAGATGCGCTAGGTCTTATTTTCAGGGGATGTCCTATTTTTCCATGAAGAAGAATACGGTACACATTTATTGTTAAATGAAAATAAAGGAAATTTATTACCTGTATACGGTACAGTAGTACGGTAGTTGTCAACACAAACCAGACAAACTGAATCCTACAGTATCAAGAATTTACTCATTTTGCTGGGACCGGTTTGGCTCAGTGGTAGAGCGTCGGCCTGCGGACTGTAAGGTCCCGGGTTCGATTCCGGTCAGGGCATGTACCTTGGTTGCGGGCACATCCCCAGTAGGGGGTGTGCAAGAGGCAGCTGATCAATGATTCTCTCTCATTGATATTTCTAACTCTCTATCCCTCTCTCTTCCTCTCTGTGAAAAATCAATAAAATATATTTAAAAAAAAAAAGAATTTACTCATTTATTCAATGACAGTCATGTCATCATCTTCTGGAACATCATCATAACAATCCATTTCCTGAATTTCCTGGTGAATTTCTTGTGACTCCATTTCTTTCAGAATCAGTGGACCAAATCTCTCATGGTTAGCAATAGCACTGTCTTTAAATGAGTACTTCTTGTCAAGGTAGTCTGCTGGCAGTGCATTTGCAATGCAAGTGTCAGTGATTTTCTCCCATGAATTCTTCACCCAAGTCACAACTTGTTGCAGTTTAAGTTTCCCAAAGTTTCCACGCTGATTTCTCTCCATTCACACAGCAGTGACGTCAGGACTCCGCGTAAGGTCACTGGTTGCTAGACGCCAGTTGGGGCGGCCCTAGCGACCAGTTTATGGTAAATTAATGTTCATTCTGAGACAGAGCCTGGGGGCCTTATTTTGGGGGGATGCCTTATATTTCACTCAGAGGGAAACCTGTAAGTAGGTCTTATTTTTGGAGGATGTCTTATTTTCGGGGAAACACGGTAGGTTATCTGTTGTTTTTTTTCTAAATTGTTGAGGAGATGGCAGCTTAGGAGACTTCCTAGGCCGCCATCTTGTTTTGGTCCCCCTTGAAACACGGTAGGTTAAAGCACCTTTGAAAATGCCCCTTTTATAGACCCCTCAGAAGCTAAACCACCTTCAACAGAGCATATAATCTTAACTATCATATAGTCCAATCATAGAGATTCCCCATCTTGCTTTCCAATCTTAATTCCCTACTTCATTCAAAATCTATCAAAGAAACTGCAAGCTGTCATTCTGGAAAACATTTTTCTCAAATGTCTGTTGAGATCCTGTTTCCAGGCATGCCCTCTGTTTGGCTCAAATAAATTCTTATAAAAATATCCTATGGGTTTGGATGTTCTTACAGTGACAATTTTAATAAACCCACAGACTTAAAATTAAAATTTAAAAGGAGCTAAAACAGGCAGAGCAGTGAGTGTCCACAGAGCCACCCTCTCCAAATAGAATGCACCCTGAATCGAGAGCCACGGTGGGGAGTATCACTGACTGGCTAGGGGAATAAGAATCCTCCCGTATGAGATTAGTCAGCGAGAAGAAATCTCTAGCCTGCTTGGCTGTCACATTTCTCTCTGTAAATGAATACAGATAAATTGTGAATCCTTGCCCTAGGATGCCTCTGAGTTAACTGTCAGCATCAAAGTAGTATCAACTTGAGAGGTCTTGTGCAAACTACCACCTCCTCCCACTCTATGCCCCGCAGCTCCTATCTGCGAAGAGCAAACATTGATTCCCAGGTCTAATAATGACAATTAAACAAGCTTCCAGGCCAGTGAGTCTCTGGTGCCTTCCCCTCTTCCTCAGGGGTCCCCAGTCACATGTGTTGACTTAAGAAACTTCCAAATCTGTAGAGAATTTTTGTAAAAGTTTGTTTGAGCTAACTGACCACATGATTGGGAAACAAGATCTCAAATGCTCTGGTAAATGATAGTTTTGCAGTTTCATTTATACATTTAGAATTAAAGAAGGAACATAAGGAAGATGACATGAAGGTTGGAGAAAGCAAGGTACAGGGTAGCTAACAAGATTATTTGCTCTGGAAGGTGGTTATGACTTATGAATGACTTCTGATTAACACATAGATGCACAAGGACAATGGACAGGGCTTGCTTAAGGCAAAAATAAACCTTTAACTAAAGAAGTTATCTGTCTGCAGTGTGTCTACCCACCAGGACCTGCTCAGTTAGGAATTTATGATCAGATCACCCTGTGAGGTTACTTACCAAATTTAAGTCTGGATTTATTTGGTTTATTATAGAGTCCATTTTTGTTTCCCACACAGAGGGAGCTCCTGCCAGAAAAGAGGGATCTGGGGAGCAGATGTATAATTGGGGTATATGGCCCAGCAGCCCAGGACAAGGCTCTCAGATGCTGGTGTCACTCCTCTGCACACAGCCCCTCCCACTCCCTCTCTTCTCTACTCATTTGGCTAAAAGCTGGGCAGGGTGATTTCTAAATGTGTGCATGTCTTTCTAAAAATCTTTGTAAATGTCTATGGAAAGTAATGTTGCCCTTGTTCTCAATTCTGGTCAATGAATAGCATTCACACCCTCACTTACCTGCTGCCCCGACTTCCTCCCACTCCAATTCTATCTGACACTTCTCACCAACAGACATGAGACATCCTTCTCTTCACCTTTTCATCAGAAATGTGAACTCTTTGGAAGCAGGGACCAAACTTCATCTTCTTGCATTGCATATAATAAAATTCTTTAAAAATTCTCTATATGGTCTCTCATCCGTTCTATTTAGTAACATAGGAGTAACAAAGTTGCTTTTTGAGTAATAATGGTTAACATCAATTGAGCATTTACAAAATGCCAAGCACTTTGCATAGATTTTTCTCATCCAATGCTCATAATCACCCTCTGAGGTTGATATTATTTGCATCATATTGCAGATCAGAAAACTGAAGATCGGCGAGGTTAGATAACTTATTCAGGACTACTAGACAGTTAGAGGCGGGAGCTAACCTCAACCCTAATCTAGGATTTAACCAGGGTGCCTGATTGCTTTCCTCGGATGCTTTGCTACTGTATCCTTTTATCTATTGTTTTAAATCTCTGGTGTGTTTGGTCTGAAAGGTAGGCCCTGCCAAACACTTCCTGTGCCTGTCCATGTTAGCAAGGAAGTTCTCAAAAAAAATAGTTGACCACGATCCAGACTTGGCAACAGATGGATCTCAAGCCAGAGAGGGCAGCAATCTGTAACAAAGGCCTCTGATGGGTTCCTCCAGGCCCCACAATCTCAGTTTTCAACCTGGGCCTGCCTGTCACTTCGCCCACCGATTTCACTCCTCGTGGCGCCACCCCGGGGCCTCCGGTCAGGAGAAAGGCTCAGGAGGAATGTGCTTCATCCCCCAAAGCGGATAAACACAAACCGGCTCCTTATAAAGAAACACCGGGAGTCTGAGGTCTGAGCGCTCAGAAAAAACCCCCGAGAAAGCCTTAGAACTGGGCGGCGGAGTAGCCGGGAGGAGGAGTTCCCACCCTTCGCCCCGCCCCGCGGCCCCGCCCACTTCTGCCCCACCCCACTTCCGCATTCAGGCTCCAAGCCCCGCCCCCGGGTAAGATGCAGCCAATAGGAGAGCCGAGACCCCACCGCCCCGCCTTCCCGCGGGCCGCGTCCCCGCCGGCAGTGACGTTGCCCCGCCCCGCAGCCGCGGGATTCAAACTCCCGGAAGCGGCGCTGGCACCGGAGGTGTGAGCCGGCCGACGCGAGCTAGCCCCGCTTTTCGCCTCCGGAGCGGGCCGGCTGCGGGGAGGCGGCCGCGGAGAGTGGCGAGGGGCGGCCAGGGTCCCCCAGCCCCGGGGCAGGGCCGGGCCGCGAGGGAGGCGGGGCCGGAGAGCGCTCGTCTCCGCTCGGACCCAATCTCCGCCCGCCCGACTCAAGCCCCGCGTTCCGGCGTCCCCTTCGCGCCTGGCACCGGCTGGGCGCCCCTGGACCGTTGTGGTTTGGCTCCTTCCTTTCAGCTTCTCGGTGGGTATCACCATCCCCAGGAGGGGCCAGGCGACTTGGCCGAGGTCTCCGTTTAGTGTAGCATTTTGCCGATTAATGACCACTTTTCGTCTCTTCTACGAGCAAATTCGTTGTAGAGAGAAAAAAGTGCGCCTCTTATTTTTGCAGTTTGTCCTGGCCTGTGTGCCTCCCCGGGTGGCATCTCAGGTGAGGGATTTGTACGATTTACCTCCCCTTGTGGCCTGGAATCGAGGCCTGGTGCACTTGGCTACCTGTCCCGCTTGTCCTGAATCGCTTCAGGCAATCCATCCGTATTCTGTTTGCACCTGCTCTTGGGCACCGTGGGTGACAAAAACAATTTCAAGGCGCAGTCCCCAGTGGTTTGGCCATATCACTTATTTTCAATAGGAAGGTTCTCCTACTTAGCAAGTAAGTTATTTACCTTTTCAAACCTGAGATTTGACGTTTAAAACTTAATTGTTCTTATTTTTACAATTTCAGAGATGTCTTGTAGAAGTCCCAAAGATTTAATTAAGAGTAAATGGCGATCGAAGTCTAGTAACTCCAAATCAGAAACTACATTAGCAAGTTTTAGGGGGAAAATTGCGCCCATGCAGACATCAGTGGATGAAATCACCAGCGGAAGAGCAAAGCTGACTGATGAAGAAAGACACAGACTTTTGGAGGTAAATGGCCTTACAAGCCCTTTCAATTGTAGTAAGCTTCTTGGGACGAAATGAGAAAGTATTTTTCCAGTAATGATGTAACCTAGCTTTTCTGTTAGTTTATTAAATGTAAAAAAATCAAGGCTAACTTTAAATTGTTAAATAGAGTTCAGATATTAACTTGAGTATTTAGAAACCTATTGTATATATTGGCTGCTTTCCAAGTAATCTTTGTCTTTAGGTTCTTTTGAGAGCATGTCATTACATATGTTGGCATTTTGCATTCTTTTAAACTATATTTCAGGTTCCCTAATTTTCAGTTTGTTGTGGCATAGTCATTAAAGCAGTTGGGAATTTATTAAAACTGGAAAGATTTAAAAACTTAATCACTCATTTGATTTTAGTTTATTTTGTAATAGCACTTTTGTTGTTAAAGTTAGAAAACAAGTGGTTGGATTTATTTAAGTTCTATTTTATAGGCACATCATAAAAACCAAATGATTTATTATTTTTAACAATACATATTGAGGTAAATACTTATTCAAGCATTGAGAAATGATTTATCACAAATTCTTAGACATAAAGATTATTTTCTGCCGAAACCGGTTTGGCTCAGTGGATAGAGTGTCTATCTGCGGACTGAAAGGTCCCAGGTTCGATCCCGGTCAAGGGCATGTACATTGGTTGCGGGCACATCCCCGGTGGGGGGTGTGCAGGAGGCAGCTGGTCGATGTTTCTCTCTCATCCACGTTTCTAGCTGTCTATCCCTCTCCCTTCCTCTCTGTGGAAAATCAATAAAATATATATATTTTTAAAAAGATTATTTTCCAGTCTGGTGAAGGAGTCTAACATCTTTCCTGAGATATCTTTGCCATTCCACTTGACAATCTCTGGTATCAAATCCCTGTTCTTTTATAATCAATGGAAACTAAACTTTCGGTAACTTCTACCCATTTGTTCTAATTGTGGCCATCAAAGCTACTCAGAACAAGTCTGGTTTTAATCCAATTGACAGCTTTCCAGATATTGAAGAAAACCTTGCTTCCTCTTACTTTTCTGTGGACCAGTCCCATCCTCTGCAGCTTTTCTGGCTTCTCATCACCCTACCACTTTCCTCAACACCTGGTGACGTGTTCACTTTCCTTCTGAATCATGGGCCCAGTACTCTACACGGTGACACACACAGGTTGAAATTGTACTATTATTGCCACTGATCTGGATCTGTGCCCATGAAAATCTAAAACTGTATTGGCTTTTTAGTAACTGGTATACTACTACTGCTTTATTGTAAGCTTGTAGCTAACTGAAATCCTTCATCACAACCATCCAACTCAATTTTCCCCATTTTATATCCCCCCCTCCGCCAATGAAGGTTTTAGTGTTATGATGTTTTTAACTTGGTTAGCATGTAAAGTCATTCTTTTAACTTTTTCAATCATCCCTATTGGTGCTTTCTCCCTCATGCCAGAGCAGTATAACATCCATGCCTTCTTTATCTTTCTAGACCTTGAAAATGCTGTACACTCCTTTCATGATCACTTTATAGATTGGATACCAAATCATTTTTAACAAAAAGCAACTTAAGGAATGCATTTGTATCCAGGTGTAAACATTCTGTGATTTTCAAGTTCTGTTGCTTCAAGTTCACAATAATCAATGAACATGGGTGACTAACTTTTAGCCTTGGATTGTTAGGACTCATATGATGGAGGGATGATTACCAGATACTCATGTGAAAGCCAGCTTTTCTTTAGCTTTCTCTCGCCACTCTTGACAAAGGTGGTTTCTCCTTTCTTTATCCATGTCTCATCCACTTTATATATATCTTAACTGTAGCACTTACCATGTTGCATTAATGTATTGATTTACTTCTCTGAGTATAAGACCCTGGCTCTGCTATCTAGTATAATGCTGACTTGATATAAATACTTCATAAATGTTTGTTGTAGTATATTATTTACTTTCGAGTTTGACCTGGCTTTGCTCTAAGATTCTTCTAATTTTATATGTAGACAATTCAAGTTCTTGAAGCTGAGAGGGAGAAGAATGCCTATCATCTCACAGAAAAGGACAAAGAAATAGAGCGGCTCAGAGACCAGCTGAAAGCCAAATACAATACTACTGCTCTGCTTGAGCAGCTGGAAGAGAAAACAAAAGAAGGTGAAAGGAAGGAACAGCTGGTGAAATCCTTGTCTGAAGAGATAGATGTATTGAAAAAACAGTTGTCTATTGCACCGGCAGCACTTGCTGAACTTGAAACCAAACCATTTCATGTATCACAGGTACTAATTTCTTTAAACAGATTTTCCTTCTTTCTGACACAATTGGTAATTCTTATAAAGAATGAGTTCATTAAAACATGATTGTCAAATGATGAAACAGGTTGCTCTTTTTTTGTAGCCTGGAACCCTCTGGATAAGCAAAACTACTTGTAGTTTTTTATGGCTTCTTCCAGGCCCCACACCGTTGTTTTGCCCAAGGGGATATTCAGAATACAGAATCCGCTGTGTAAGACAGCGAAGAAAACTTTATTGAGCTCTTTTTCCTGTAGTGTGTATCATCACGATAGGCTTCATTTTTGTTATTTTTCATATTTGAGATATAAAGTTACAATATCAAGTATGCTTTTCTTAACTATGCTTGCTTTTCCTTCCCTTGTATTGTTTCAGAGTGACTAGTGGAGCAGAAAGAGCAAGGATTGTAGGTAGGCAGATCTAAGTTCAGATCTTGGTTCTGCCACTGGCTAGCTATGACTATGAACAGATTCCTCAACTTCTCTAGTCATAGAGACAATGCTAGGACTTAAACCTCTCTCCCAAACCTCAATTTTCACATTAGTAAAATCAGGAAAGCATGCTGGAGACTAAATGTAGTAATTTCATAAGTTGCATAGCGCCTGGCTTATAGTAATTGCTCAAGAAATGGTTTCTTACTGATCAGGGCTTTGATTCTTTTGGAAATTTGAACATCTGAATAATTCTAATACTCCAGCTATTAATACCACCTATAGAAGAAAATCTGTAGCTTTCCAATATAATGTCTCCATGTTAAGGTCTCTGTACTTGTGTACCCTTCAGAGTAGAGTGACCAACCAGATCTATTCATTTATGTCTACTCTCATAGATGGGCAATTGAGTGTTTTTATAGATGAGTTGAAAGAGGTTAAGTTTTTCTAGAGAATTTCCACAGAACTGAAACTCACAAAGCATTACAGTCAGGTCCAAAGTGGGTGATAAAACCTTTTCTTATGGTTAAGAATTCCTTTCTCACCCTGGCTGGTTTGGCTCAGTGGATAGAGCATTGGCCTGTGGACTGAAGGGCCCCGGGTTTGATTGTGGTCAAGGGCACATGTCTGGGTTACAGGCTCCCTCCCCAGAAGGGGTCATGCAGGAGGTAGCCAATCAATGATTCTCTCATTGATATTTCTATCTCTCTCTCCTTCTCTCTTCCTCTCTGAAATTAATATATATATATTATATATATATATATATATATATATATATATATATATATATATATAATATATATATTAAAGAATTAGTATCTCCACTTTTGAAGGTAAAAATGCAAATTTTGGTAGAAATGACAATTTAAAAAATTTATTCTTATAATTGTGTGGGCTATCCACTATATTATTCAGCATGTGTAATTGCTATAACAAACCACCTTCATATTGTAGTCTTCTACAACAAATGTTTCTTTTTACCTCAGGTCACAGTCTATTAGAATGCAGGTTAGAATGGAGGAAGTTTTACTCCACACAGCCATTCAGAGATCTAGGTTCCTTCTCTTTCCCCACCTTTCCTGTCCCTTATTGTGGAGTCTTCCATCAAATCCCCTTTTAAAAAGCTACTAGAGGCCTGGTGCATGAAACTCGTGCATGGGTAGGATCCCTAGGTCAGATGGGATCAGGGTTAATCTGGGCCTTCTGGCTGCCGGCCAGGGCCTTCCTTTGCTCCTTGCTGCCCCCTGGTGGTCAGCACACATTGTAGCGAGCAATCAAACTCCTGGTCTCCCAGTCGAACTCCCGAGGGGACCCTTTGCATATTAGCTTTTGATATAAATCAATCTGTGAAGAATTGGGGGAGTGTTTGGGGCCATGCATGATCTTGGCATATATCACTTCTGTCTACATTCCATTGGACAGATTCAATCTTGTGGCCTCACTAACCACAGGGAAGGCTGGGAAACTCATCTACAGTGTGCCCAGGGCAGAAAGGAAAGGGGTCTGGTGACATATCCCTGTCATAGTTTCCACCTAAAGAACCAAATTGAGAGCGAGAAAGGGCTACATACTATTTTAGGGTGAGTGTCTAGAGCACCTTTGGAGAAAAATTTTCAAGCTTCCTTGCCAACATTCACACAAGTGGAGACTAGAATACAGCTTTTTATGTTGGCTAGCCTGGGTACTTAACCTCTTTCCCCTCCTTTTTTTCCTTTATGAGAAAATGAAGGAAAAAAAAAAGACAAGTTATATTTTGAGTTCCATATAATCTCTGTGAATTAATAATAATTCTGTTTCTAATATAAACATAATTCTAGAAATCAATTTTTATCTTTTGACAATTTACTATTTTCCGGATTTAATTTAAATAGCCCAGTTTTATTTTGTCTCCTTTTGGTGAAAACCACTAGGCTACTCTGGTGATCCTGGGGTCCAGAGGTCCTCAGACATCAATTAGATATGAAATCTCAAGGTTTCCAATCCGCTTAGGATACTGGCAGAAGATCTTAAGTACCCTTCCCCTGCATGAGGTTCGCTAGCGTGTATAAGATCTGGATTTTGGGATGTCCCAGTGAAGTACAATGAGAAAGTTTCTATTCCTGTATTTACGATGTTAACTAATACTGGTTTATTTACAGACTGATACTACAGTTCATTGCTTTACCTCACCAATGAATAATATTCATGAAATGGAAAAACAGCTGAAAGATGTAAGTTCCTTTTCCTTTTGTTAAGTTATGGCTAAAAGGGACTAATTCACTTATTCTTAAATTTTATGGAATTTGACAGCATTGATGCTGTGTAGCTCTGGTTGTCACTTTGGAATCTGCAGATCTTGCAGAGCAGGAGGAAAGTTGTAGGTGGAGGATTTAGGGAGCAGGAGCAGGAATAGAGAAATCTCACTCCTCATAGTCAACACACGCTCAGCATTATTCAGCTTGTGAGAGCTCAGCAGTTCTAGTCCTCTACTGAAAGCTCCTGCACAACCTCTATGGAAGTTTGCCTACTACTTTAAGATCAGTGTTTGTTATGCTAAAAGAAGCCCTAAAAAACTATTTTACCTTTTGTAAGGCCTAGTTGTATGAATCCTCAGCTACCACGTAGGTCTGGCCAACATTTTGAAATAATTCCATGGAGTTCGTGATGTGAACACTGTCTGATGATGCCAGCAACTTTCACACTAAATCAAACTAAAGAGCTAAAAGGCAGTTTCCATAGGGATTTCTTGCTCTTCATTTTTTAAAAATCTCATTTTAAAATATAGACTTTAGAGAAGATAATTCTTTTAAAATCTTTTATTGGAAAAAATTCAAATTCACAGTAAAGTGACAAGAATGAAAATGGTACATAAAACACCCATTAACCCTTTACCAAATTGCATCATTGTTAATATCTTATCCCATTTTGCATTCTCTTTCAGTCCCCCCAATTTATATATACAGACCTTTTTGGACATGCAGCTCAATTTTTTAAAGAATTGAAATTCTTACCTGAAGGAAGATGCCCCGATACATAATCAGAAACTTCCAGTGTGTTTCCCAGGACTCCACCCATCTCACCCTCTAGTGTGAGATGCCAGCCTGAGGAGGAAGGCAGCCCTCCTTTGACAGTTTACCTGTGACAAATGTAGGGTGACTCTAAAGGATCTGAAAAATTTGGAAATATATTCTAGGGTCTGCTTTACTTCAGTGAGGTTATACCATGCGACTTTTTTAAAAGACCTTTGTGCCATCTCCCCTGGCAGCCCTGAAGGATAGGAAGTTAGTTATTCATCCCGGCTGCTACTTCAACCACTGATAACAACAATTTACAACAGGCCCGGGGGGAATTGTGACACGAAGGGCACAGATTAAGATTATAGAAATAGTTACGATGGATTTATTACAAAGGGTTTGTAGATATAAGGAAACATCCAAACTTGTAGAGAATTTTTGTATGAATTTATTTGAGCCAAACCATTATGCCAGGAAGCCAGATCTCAAATCTTCGGTTGGCCAGGGACAGTTTTGCAGTTATTTTTATACATTTGGAACTAAGGAGGGATTTACTCTGTGAGTCATAAGAATCTTTATGTGCTGGAAAAGACTACATCACTTGGGTTCCCTTCCCATTTTAAGATTTTGGTTTTTTTAAAATTTTATTATTATGTTTATTACTAATTTTTGTATCTTTTCACATTGAGGCTCTAGAGAAAAATCAGCAGTGGCTCGTGTATGATCAGCAGCGAGAGGTCTACGTAAAAGGACTTTTAGCAAAGATCTATGAGTTGGAACAGAAATTGGAAACAGCTGCTCATTCACTCCCACAGCCTGCAAAAAAGACTGAATCAGAAGGTACTGGTATGATATGTTCTTTTGGAATGGGCCTGCCCGGCATTTTCCCAAAGGAGAGATTCTTCAAATTTAGATCTTTATAGATGTGTTAGAACGTAAAATAAGAGCAAGTCTTATTAAAATGGTGTTCTGAAGAAATGCCATTTTGGCCATTCTGCCTTATTTTCCGTTGTTTTCTGATAAAAGAGGGCATAAGACACAGGGCCAAGGGAATCTGGCAGCTCCGAGGCACACAGTATTTTCCCCAGCGTGCATGTCTCTCCATCAGAGCCCTTCTCCAGTCTGATTCCTCCCAGCGCCGGCCTGTCACCGACTCCCGTGTCAATCCCAAGAGAAAGAATACCTTTTGCAGGTGATACTACAATCATTTGAATCTCACCACAGCTCTCAGTTGAGTTTCACAAGAACCCTAAGAGGTGGGGCAGAAAGGCTGTTACTCATTTTACAGGTGACAGGGACAGAAGAGAAACCCCATGCAAAGCACTCATTAGATGCCCGAGAACCCTAACAGGAAGGAAGCCTTGAATTAGACAGAGAGAATGGCAGACAAGGCTCATAATCTTAGAGCTCCATATTTGAATTTTTTAAAATTGAAGCTAATGCTAAAAAGAGAATATAAAAGGAATATCTCTGGAGATAATTCAAAGCTATAAAGCTATTTATCCCTAAGGAGACAAGGTTGCTACACATGAAAGTAGGATTTTAGTTATTGGCTAAGTCTAATTTTTTTCTTTAGTGATATGTGTGTGTGTGTGTGTGTGTGTGTGTGTGTGTGTGTGTGTGTGTGTTCAAAGTAATAATGGTTTGCTAAAATAATTTAATAATATGGGAGAGTCCTGCTCCACCTTTCCCGTCTCATCCTGTCTCTGTTTCCTCCTTTCAGGGCAGCTACTGTTAACATTTGTTTTTTTATTTGGGTGATTATCTCACCTATAATTATTTATCTTCTTTAGACATTAGTGACTTTTCCTATCCATAGAATAGTTATATTGCTATTTTTTCGTTCTAGTTTTTAGTGCTGTCATTTCAAATAACATACCTGAACTTCTATTTTTTTTTTCTTATCAAATATCAGCCCTATCTCTTAATTCTTCATCTTATAAGGTGAGAAAATGATGTGATCTGTTTATAGGAATGAGTTTATCTTTACCTTTTCAGGAATATTACATATTTTATAAAGTGAGTTACACCCTGCTGTGTTTGTCATAGGTTATCTTCAAGAAGAAAAGCAAAAACATGACTCCCATCTCTTGGCAAAAGTACAAAAAGATCTTGAGGCTGAACGACAAACCATAACTCAGTTGACTTTAGAACTTCGTGAATTTCAAAGAAAATATGAAGAAACCCAAAAAGAAGTTCACGATCTAAATAAACTGTTGTGTTCACAAAGAAAGGCAGATGCACAACATCTGGAAGATGATAGGCATAAAACAGAGAAAATACAGAGGCTCGAGGAAGAGAATGCCATTGCGAGGAGAAAAATTGAAGAAGAGAAGAAGAGGTCTGAAGAGCTCTTATCTCAGGTGAGCCTAGCCAGTAAGGTTGTCCATGATTCAAAATTCAAATTTTTCACACTTACTAAGTGTAGGGAATATGCCATTAGGGAACCAGGAAGGAACAAAAGCTCCTGTTCCCCTTGTGGGTATTTATATTTAGATTTGCAATAGACCATAAACAAATTAAAGAAAACGGGGGAATATGCCAAAGAGAAATTGGGGGCCAGTGGAGGCCTCACAGAGGAGATAGGATTTGGACAAAGACCTGATGTCAAGAAGGAACCAGCATGGTGAGTGACGATGGGAACTCTCTCCAGCCAGAGGAGCTCACACACAATTCAAAGGCCCTGAGAAAGAAGGAGGCAAGTATGGTGAAAGGCCAAAAGATGTCAAGAGGAGAATCAGGCTGATCCCTAGGCCTTGACTGTGATACCATGCTCATTAATTAAGCATGTTCCATGCTCTCATTCTCTAGCTTTATGCCAGGGTGTTGACGTTACTGAGTTTGGATTACTGGAATTGAGTGCTACTTTGACAGAAACTCATGAAGCTAAATTTTTCTTAGCAAAGCGTGGAATAATGGAAAGAACAGTATTTGGAGTTTATATCTGGTCTCTAATCTAGGATGTGTGTGGCCTTGGGAAAATCATCTAGCATCTCTGTCTTGCAGGTTAACCACATGTCAGATACTTCTTGTATTATAGGGCTTTTGTGAGGTCAATTGAGAGAATGTAAAAGAGTTTTGCTAGTGATTTCTACTATTGGAAGAATGACTTTAAAAATCCTCTAAAAGCTGGGGGTGGGGGGGGAGTGGATCAGCGTTCTGGGCTGGTTATCAGCTTTCAGCCGTTGCCTCAGGGAGCTCTTAGCCTGGGTCGCTGCTCAGCTGCTGGCATGAATAGCCATCGGCCAGCAGCTGGGGTGACTCACTCCGCTGAGCAGGTGGCGTTCTGTTGGAGCTGTGAGGCCGCTGAGCTGCTCATGCATCCAGGTCAAGCGACAAAAGGTTGGATGTGGCAACACTGTCTGTCTTTACACCCTACAGATCCAGTTTCTTTACACGTCTCTGCTAAAGCACCAGGAGGAACAAACGAGGGTAGCTCTGTTGGAACAACAGGTACTCACCGTGGTTGTTTCTAAATGCATTGTAACCCATTAGAAAATGGATGTTTTCTCCTCTTTACACTATTTTGTGAAGGACCATTTGAAAGTCTGTTGCAGGCTAAAGTAGACCCTCTGAAGTGAGGCTGGCAATTTTCTTGACTAATTTTATTCTTCTCCAAATGACTTCTATAGTTCCTACTGTGGCCTAATGGAATCTCCCTAAGAGGGCTACCTTGTAACTTCAAGCAGAACTCAAAGAGACACCCTTTATTCTCAGAATGTGGGCCAGAGAGTTTTAGTACATTCCAAACCAGGAGCAGCCATCTCTCCCTTCTCCCCCTTCCACATACAAAAGTGGTGGGGGAGATACCTGTGCCTCAGGCATTGGCTTTGCTTCTTAGATCAACCAAGTCCTCAACCATAAACTTCTCTTTTTAAAAAAAATTTATTTCGTTTTATTATTGAATTTATTGGAGTGATATCAGTTAATCATACCATACAGATTTTCAACGCAATGAAACATCATTTGCACACTCCACCTCCTCCCACCTCTGTTTCCTTCTGGTCTGTGTCTATGTGATATTTTTTTTTCCTCCTTAAGCCCTTCACCTTTTTTCTTCCAGCCTTCCACTCTCCCTCCCCTCTAAGAGCTCTCAGTCTTCTGAGAGCTCTCATGCTTGTTTCTATTTTGTTGATTAGATTCCACATCTTACTGTGCTCACTTGAATTCTTGCTCTGATAGTATAGCAAATGTTTGCTTCTTATGCTAATTAAAAATGCAAGTATCCAATCAAAAACTAGAGAGTTTACACAGCTGTAACTATCTTGTTTTGGTCATTTCTCCAGATTCAGGCATGCACTTTAGACTTTGAAAATGAAAAACTTGACCGTCAAAATGTGCAGCATCAATTGCATGTAATTCTTAAAGAGCTTCGGAAAGCAAGAAGTCAGATAATACAACTGGAATCCTTGGTGAGTCTGGAATGGTTCAACTTAAAATTTATTTTCTTCTTTTTCTTTCTGCCTCTTCCCATTTACTAGTATATGTCAGCCAGTTCCCAAACTAGGAGGATACTGCTTAACGAACAGCTGTTTCTCAAATCAATAGGCAGAGCCCTGCCTCATTTAAAGCAGGCGGCCTTTGAGCATCAGTTCAGAGCACTAGAAAGAGGGACCCTAAGTGCCTCCTGGTAATCGTTACATTCCTGGCGCCTAGGACCACCCCACTCCCCCGGGCTGTCACTCTGGAGGCACTAAACAGCACCCGGCTTGGGAGAAGGGAAAGGAGGGGAATTTGTTTTTCTATTTAAAAAGAAAGGAAGAAATGCTGTTTCCAGGGATAATGGATATTACTGTTAAAATACTGGTTTAAGCATATTGAATTAAGCACGTTTCGTGGGTTGCCCTGAATACCTAATCTTTTTTTACTGTTTTTAGTGACTTTATTGGGATGACATTGCTTAATAAAATTATACAGGTTTCAGGCATACAATTCTGTATTGCATCATCTGTATGTTGTATTGTGTGCTCACCACCCTAAGTAAGTCCCCTTCCATCACCATTTGTCCCCCTTTACCGCCCTCCGCCCCCTGTTCCCTCTGGTAATCACTGGTAAACACACAATCTTTTGAAATAAAAACCTTTTAAATAACATTGGTGCTATGAGGAAATGGTTTCTTACCTATTTTCAAGTTACTAATAGGCTTTTAGACCACACCTGCTGGTGTCTGTGATTGTGTGTGTCCCATAGCACATATTTTACATACCGTCCTAGTACTGCTGAGTATTTCAGATGGAGAAATGTTACAAATACAATTCCTCAGTTTTCAAGAGAGAAAAAGGCAGATTTAAAAAAAAAAAATCACTTCTTTACGAATAAAAGACAAAATATTTTTTGCTCTATCCTTTAATATGTTACTGATTTTGACCACTTATAATATTGGAAAATTTATCCTTTATTTCTGTTAATGACTATTTCTCAAAATATAGGAAACCAGGGGGTATACAAAAGAATCCATTATTTTCCTGTACTTCCTTTGTATTCCTACTGTCTGTCATGATAAACTACTGTGAAATTCTCATTTTTAAGCTTTATTGACTATCCTAAGTTGCTCAGAAAACATGGAAAAGGAAAGTCTCAATGTATTATACAATTACCGGTAGTCATTTCTGTGTATAACTTGTTTGATCTGCTAAAATCCATTCTGTGCTGCTCCTAATTCATGCACTTCTTTACTGCTGACGTGCTCCTCTTCTATAAGACTAGCAAATTTTGTCAGCCTTATACACAGGCCTACCTTTACATTCGGCTCTAAGCATTTTTAAAAAACCTGTCCACATAAACACCTAACCCCAATACTTCCTATGTAATCTGGGTAATTTACTACCACCAGTAATTTGGGTAATTTATATGTTAGCATTGCAGTACTGATGAGCAGAGATTCCAAAAGAAATCTGTCTGCAGGGCTGAAGCAGTTGGATCTGGAGCGGTTACAGTTTATGTATAAATGGTGTTCATTTGACATTTATTTTTCAGAGGCAGCTTCCTGAATTTGCCTTCACAGAGCCAATAGTCACTTTCCAAGGAGAGACTGAAAACAGAGTAAAAGTTGCCTCACCAAAAAGTCCCCCCGCTGCACTGAACGAGAGCCTGGTGGAATGTCCCAAGTGCAATATCCAGTATCCAGTCACCGAACATCGAGATCTACTCGTCCACGTCGAATACTGTTCACAGTAGCAATAGGTCTTTATTTTTTACCAAGAGATTCAATACTGTATCTTACATTAGTGAAGGAATATTTTGAATTCTTTATTTCATCTCCCCTATAAGAAACTGCCTATCTACCCTTGAGACTCTGGCATACAGTGATTTACTGTATTTGGGGGCTGCTTTGCATTTTCTCTGGCACTGATACCTACCTGAGGTGGTTCATATTAGGCTTTAGTGTATGCCGAGATGGCTAACATTTTGCACTGTTAAAATACTTGATGAAGAAAAGATAGTTCAGGTAATTATTTGTAAATTAAATCTATACACAGGCAAGCAAATATTTTGTGTTTGTGGGTTTTTAAAAATCGAAGGTAACTAGCCAAGTGTCTTACTGTCTTATTTAGCACTTTTTACCTAAGCACTTGATATGCCTACAATTGAGTCCATTGTTAAAGGATGGTGAAACTCTCTCTTTTTTCCCCTTGCTATTATAGCATTTTTAAAAAAACCTGGTCCATGGACCCCTGCTAGAGCGGTTATTAGACAAGCTGGCGATGTTCTTAGTCTTTATTGCCGTTTACTGTTGAAACTGTAAACCCACCTATGTTCTAAGCACAAAGCAGATTCTGCTTAAGGAATATTTCTAAGTAGCCACATACACAATATTTTCTGTCATATTTACTGGCTCTAACTTTATGGGTTTTGTTTGTTTGTTTTTTAATTATGTTTTCTTGATTTTGAGAGAGGGAGAAGAAGGGAGAGAGAGAAACATTGATGGGAGAGAAACATCAGTCAGCTGCCTCCTGCATGACCCCCACCAGGGATCGAGCCTGAAACCTGGGCATGTGCCCTGATTGGGAATGGGACGGGTGACCTCTTGGTGCATGGGTCAGCGCTCAACCGCTGAGCCACAGTGGCAGGGCAGCTATAACTAAGTTGAATTTCATTAGCACGTGTTGGTCAGCTAAAATTGTTAAAACGAATTTTAACAAAACCATCTAGCCCTCACATTTTCATTTGCAGATATTTTATTTACTTATTTTTGGCACTCTTAAAGCTGGCAATGTAATAAGCAGATAATATATTTTTATACTTGTTTGTGTAAACCAAAAAAATTTTTATTTGGATTTTCCAAAATGCTTAACACTGGGCCACTGTTAGTAATATAAAGGAGAAAAAATAAAATTATTTAATAAGTTTTTATACGTCTAGCATGTATGTATATAAATATTCTAAGATTTCTACCCTGAGAGGAGTACCAGGGAGATTACAGATTAACACAGAGTGTAAAGTAAGGTGAGGGTACAATGGAACCAAAACCTATATTAAGCTCAGAAAAGTTAAGCAAAATCTCCACAATCATTAAAAAAAAAAAAAAAAGACATTCTTGGGTCTCAAACTCCAAGTCAACTTCAATACCCATCTTCTTTCCACCATGCCAGAAGCCTTTATGAATTCTCCAAAAGCAGTATATACTTAAGTGATAATGTAACTGAAGTCTGAGTTAGAAAAATGACAGAACACACTACCTGGTCTCCATCCCTCTTATCTGAACAGTTCTGCCTTTTCAAATCTCTCTACCTGGTCCATGGACCCCTGCTATGGGAGTCCTCTGGCATCTTTAATTTCAACTCCAAACATTTACTAAATGCCAACTATGTATAGAAGGCTCTGGGCTAGGTATTGGTGACACAGTGATAATAAAATACAATCTAGTAGAAGAGACCAAAATCTATAGGAAGTGCTATAATGAATTTATATGTAGGATAGAGCCATTTATTTATTTAAACCATGCCTCATTCTAATGTTGATTGAAAGTCTGACTCTTCAAAGATACAACTCTTATCTATAGATAAAAGCCTAAGTGACTATTGCTACTGGACAACCCAATAACTGGCCAGTAGCTATAATATACACTGACCACCAGGGGGCAGACGCTCAATGCACAAGCTGTCCCATGGTGTTCAGAGCACTCCCACAGCCAACCTCGGTCCCTTCCCCTGGCCAGCCAACTTCCCATGGTCCCTCCCCTTGGGCAGCTGGCCCCAATCAGCCCCAATCGGGACTGGGTGAGATAGCTCTGATCAGCCCCGATTGCTGGCCAGGCCAAGGAACTCCAGCAGTGCACGAATTCGTGCACCAGGCCACTCTTAATAAGATGAAGTTTAAAAAGTATGAAAAAGCAAGAGGAAAACAAGACTAAAGTAAAAGGAGCCACTCACAAGAATAGCCCCAAGGCAGGCAGACCATGGAGTGCCTCTGACAGGTGAGCCCTGACCTTGGTGCTGAGCTTTGTAGCTATTCGCACAGAGAAACTCCTGTACACCATACACAAGACTTAAAAATACAGCTGACCTTCAAGAGAAATGCCCCTACTATGATCCTGAGACTATAAAGAGATTCCTCTAGTGTGCCTTCATAAAGAAACTATGCAATGTAAAGGTCCATAGCCTCAACAACAGTCTGATAAACAGCAGAGAGTTCCACTCTGTTTCTTAATGTTCTTACACGTAGGTGAAAACATCTTGTACAGAGTCATGTCCGTAATCCTGAAGTGCAGGCAATTCCATACTCTCCCAATAGGAAGCTCTCCGCTGTTGCCCCAGGGCAACTTTCAGGGATAGGAGCCAACTCAAAAGCCTCTGCCAGCCAGCCAGCTGGACTATGGAGACTGGAGAATGCACGCCTTCACCCGAAGGGGGCACAGCTGCTCAGCTCCAGCTAATGTTCCATGCAAATGAGTCCAATGTGACCAATCTTTCAGATTTTCCAAGAGAAATCTAGAAGTTTTAAATGTGAAATCTCCAAACTTCTCTGTGTTGGGAAAAATGACTACTGTGTAAGCCAAACATTTCCAGTTTGTAACCTCTGTTTAAAGCATCTGATTTGGGGCAAAAAGAGTGGCTAGTCCAACTGAGATAGGCAGGCAGCTGAGGCAGGCTCAGTCCTACCTGCTCTCTTAGGTCTGAGTTCTCAAATCCAGTTCAATCAAACACACCTTTCTGAGGAGCACAGAGTGACTATGACCCTTCTAACCATCCTTCCCACTTGCCATCTAGCTTTCTTGGACACACTT
Organism: Vespertilio murinus; assembly: GCA_963924515.1. Lineage (NCBI taxonomy): Eukaryota > Metazoa > Chordata > Mammalia > Chiroptera > Vespertilionidae > Vespertilio > Vespertilio murinus. The sequence continues at coordinate 21,352,897 of OZ004714.1, read as the reverse complement.
CCCAAACCGAACTGGCTGGCTGCTAGATCATGTCCTTGCTACTCTCTACTCTTCAAACCCAAGCTGAGGGAGTGTCCTGTAGTGTACTCCCCTCCTCCCCCCACACACATCCTATGTGGAGGTCAGGGTTCTGGTTCTGGAGGGAGCCGCACGCAAATGAAAGACACTAGAAAATGTTTATTTGGAAATTGGGGGCCAGGACTACACCCTGCTCTGGCCTTACAAACCCTTTTATTCAGGTTTGGGATCCACCCATAACTCTTAGGCAATTCCAGTAACAGCTCCACGATAGCCCATCAGCAAGGATTAACATAAGACTAAAAGGTAGAAGTTGCTTCAGCTCCCTTTGCCTCAACTAAACAGTGGGTGCATAGTTCTGACCTTTCAGAGCTCAAGGTTAACCAGCCTTCTGGGTTCCTTGTCCACACCTTTCTGCTAGTGAAGACAATGGACAAATAATTTTCTTTATTATCCATAAATGAGTGAGATCATGTGGTATTTTTCTTTCATTGACTGGCTTATTTCACTTAGCATGATATTCTCCAATTCCATCCAGGTTGCTGCAAATGCTAAAAATTCCTTCTTTTTTATGGCAGCATAGTATTCCATGGTGTAGATGTACCATAGTTTTCTGATCCAGTCATCTGCTGACGGGCACCTGAGCTGTTTCCAAATCTTAGCCATTGTAAATTGTGCTACTTTATACTTTTCTATCATAAAGCCAGAAAATGTATGTGAAAGTACATTGCAGATGGGAAATACTGTTCAATCCTCCCCCTCTGCCCCCCACAACGATTATAGTGTGGATAGGAATGAAGACACAACAGTGAGTGACATGACCTATTTCCAAGAACCTCCATTCACTTTACTCATCCATACAGGGATGGGGAACGTCTGGTCCTTGGGCTGTTAAAGGCCCAAGAAATCATCTGGTCTGGCCCTGCCAAGGCAATAGGGTGAGTTAATTAAATATCTGACCAAATACAGCAGGCTAATTTTTAAGTTGGTAATTTTGCATGGCCCATGAATGGTGTTATGAATATCAAAATGGCTTTAGCAGAAAAAAGGTTCCCCATCCCTGCTACCGTAGAACCACAGTCCTCATCCTCATTTGCGACTAGCGGCAGATGCATTCAGATGCAAATAACAGAAAAGACTGGCACCATCCCGTCATCAGTCATTTTAAAAGTCTGGAGTCAGATCATCCCAGTTTAGATGGACCGTTTCACAACGTTTAGGTTCTGGGCTGTCCTCTCTGGAATTCTCTTGGTCCTCTCCTCATGCTCCCATAAAGGCTGCCTGCTGTGAGTCCCAAACATCCCAAGCTAACGAGACTTTTTTTCAAAACCAAGAAGCAGACAGCGAGCCAGGATAGCGAATGAGCACTCCTTGACGCTTTTGTCCTTTTACCTAATAAAAGGAAGTTTGCTACAAATGGAAATATCCATCCAGACACTCCTCGGCCCACTCCCCCTAACCTCTCATTGATGGCAGCTGCTCACACGGTGCATTGGGATGAGCGGAGCGAGGCGCCATCACAAACACTGAAATCCGCACGGCTTCACGGTGTAGGTTCACGGCCCGCTCACTTCCTCCGTCCAGTAACCGCACCACCTGGAACCCCCGCGGCCGAAAAGGAGAGGAGAAGACGCGGGGAGCAGCCCCTACCGGCAGCAGGCCGAAGACCGGAAGTGACGTGCTCACCCCCCACTCCTATTGGTCAGAGCCTGGTCTCAGGGGCCCACTTCCTGTAAGCAGTGAGCGATTACTCACCTACCGCCACGTGCAGCCCGTGGCTGTCCAGGGTGTCAGGGAAGGGAACTGGGGAAGTGTGAGGGACGGAAGTCTGCCACTCACTTCATGCCCACTGCTCTCTCAGCAGGCCGGGAAGCCTGCATAAAGAAATCCTTGGGCCCTGGCTGGTTTGCTCAGTGGATAGAGCATCGGCCTGTGGACTGAAGGATCCCAGGTTGGATTCCGGTCAAGGGCATGTACCTTGGTTACGGGCACATCCCCAGCAGAAGGTGTATAGGAGGCAGCTGATTGGTGTTTCTCTCTCATCAATATTTCTAACGCTCTATCCTTTTCCCTTACTCTCTGTAAAAAAATCATATATATATATATATATATATATATATATATATATATATTTTTTTTTTTTTTTAAGAAAGAAAAAGAAATCCTTGGGCTTCCAAGATTCAGATGCAGCTTTTTTCTCTCCACTTGATACTAATCTTTCACTAACCTGTCACTCTCTCCTGGCATCCACCCCACCCGCAACAGACTGTAAGTGTCTTACGGCCAGAGATTGTCTCCTCTTCCCTCCTTTCATGCTTACCTGGGCCTGGCTTGTAGGAGGTGCTCAATACGTGTTTTTAGAGCACGTAAATAAGGGCCTTTTAAAAACAGTGATTCCAACCATTTGACAGTCTTAAACAAACAAACCTGGCTCTTGCCCTGGGTGACTTGGTTGGCTGGAGCGTCATCCCATCCACCGAAAGGTTGTCTTTCTCCATCCCCACTTCCTCTGTCTCAGAAAATTAATGGAAACTTAACCTCCAGATGAGGATCTAAAAAAAACAGCAAAACACACCCGGTTCTTATCTTCAGAATTTCCAGTAAAATCATTGAGGAACGAGAAGTATGACTCAACCTTTAAGCAAACATGGGTGCAAAAGAGATTACACAGCAGACTTCAAGAATGTGGCCATAAATCAAGCAAACATTTGATCAGTGACATCAACTTATGTAGAGCGTTCATCCAGGAAACTGCCTTCTGGAAACCCACCTAGAATACCTTCAGCCTGGCCTTAGGGCTTTAACCAAAAGGACATCTTCAGGACTAGAAGCATTGAGAGTCCCTTGCATGCCTAGAGAAGGCATCACAGTGATGGTGGCTGAAGCAGGGGCTCAAAAATATAGGGTAGTTTGATGTATACTCTTCAAGAAATTTAACGAAGGAAGCCAGATATGTGAGGCATTTTATCAGCAAGGATTATCACCATTTTAGCTGAAATGTATTGAGGGCCATATTACAAATATCACGCTAAGGACTTTGCGTGCATGATTTAAATTTGATCCTCTCAACAGTGTCATGAGGCAGGTACTACTATGCTCATTTTACTGATTGGCATGTGTTCATGCACACAGAAAAAAAGACAAGAAAGAAATTATATAAAAATGTTACTATTAATTATTTAAGGATGGTTGGGATTATAGGTCATTTAAATTTTATTTTTCTTCTCTAATTTTTAAAATTGCTTATAGCAAGCATTACTTTTGTAATGAGTTTTTTAAAAGAAAAATAATATAAGGAATTAGGAAAATATAGGGTTTTAAGCTAATTTCAACTAAACAAATAGAAGGTATACATAGGAACAACATAATACTTTATTTTTTTATTTTTAAAAAATATTTTAATTGATTTTTTACAGAAAGGAAGAGAGAAGGATAGAGAGTTAGAAACATCGATCAGCTGCCCCTTGTACACCCCCCATTTGGGGATGTGCCCACAACCAAGGTACATGCCCCTGTCCAGAATCAAACCTGGGAACCTTCAGTCTGCAGGCTGACACTCTGTCCACTAAGCCAAACCGGTTTCAGCAACATAATACTATATATACTGAATATGCAATTCAAGGTCTAATTTGATTCCTACAACAACTCAATGAGGGAAATTAGACAAGTATTACTATTTCTATTTTGCAAATGGGAAAAGTGAGGGTCTAAGTGGTTAAATCTGTAAGGTCAAAACAGCTAATTAGTAAGGAATCCAGAACTAGAGTCCAGATCTCCTGGGGCATTCATGGACCTCGGATGAAGTTATAGCAGATGCTGAAGTCACATCTGGTTTTGCATTGGTGTGCCCACTTGATGTTACTTAACCCCCCTCTCCCGCCCTCTTCCTGCTGTTTTAACTTACTCAGAACCCCTTCCCCATTTTGGTCTCAGGCCCTTGGACTTCCTTTGAGAGCCTGCCCTCCCTCAGTCTCGGTGCAGATTGCAGGGATGGGCATGTGACCACAACCCAACCAATGAGAGCCATCCTTGGGAATTTTGCCCAAAGTGTTAGAAAAGAGTTTGCTGAGTTGGTAGGAAGTGGACAAGAACAGCTGAGGCCTCTGTGACCCCACAAGGGGGATGATGGGTACCTGAAATAAAGCCAATCCGAAAAGACTCAGGAGGCAGACAGATGCCCAAACATGTGGTTTGGGTGCCTGGATCCTGGGGTGCTTAAAGCTGGATCTATTTACTAGACTTTTTGCTCATCCGAGCCAGTACATTCTTTTTTTCTTTCTTTATCCTCCTCTGTCTATTCCTCCTCCTTTCTCTTCCTTCTTTTTGTTTGTTTAATTTTGAGTTGAATTCCTGTTAGTTGTAACCAAAAGACTCCTGCCAATTATATTTCACTGTCACAGTTTTCTCAACTGTAAAATGAAGAAACTCACAGTGCTGCTCGCCTTCTACATACGATTGTTGCAAGATTTACAGGAATCAATGCACATAAAGCACTTGTCACATAGCAAGGGTCGTTATTATTTTTAACGAGTTAGGAAAAACTGAATTCAGAAAATCTCATTCCTTCACCACCCCCACCCCACCCACCCACCCCACCCTCCCAAAAAAAGAAAGAAGTGGAGGTTAGAACTGTTACACACATAAAAATATAGAGAATACATTCTTATAACACCAGTTGAAAAGAGAATGCATTGTGTCAGCAACTTCTGCCGGGGAGTTGCTATTTCTTAATTTCTGGTCTGGCAGGGGCAGCTAGCGCAGGCCCTGACCCCATCTCCTTGGCCAGGAAGTCACTGACCCTACCTTTCCCACACGTGCTCCCTCCCTCCCTCAGGGGTCCCTCTTCAATGCCAGGTGATGCTGGGCCATGGAGGAACATCTTGTTGGCAGTTTTAAAGGAGCAGGGATTGCAAGAGAGGTGGAGAAAGGGGAGGTGACGTGGTGGGCAGGACCAAAGTGGGTGATTTTGCAATGCAGTTTGGGGAAAGGGAAAATAAACTAGGAGAAAGTTAGCCAGGCCTTACAACCTTGCCACTGCATTGGTTATAGGAGGAAAGGGCCCAGTGTCTGCATTCAGAGAAAGCTCAGTTAAGACTGTTTTTTGGGGGGAGAGGGGCGCGCGGGGTGGGGGGTGGGGGTAGAATTCTGATAAAGCCAGGCCAGAGGCTCTGAGGTTAAGAAAAACATTGGCACGGGGAGGAGCAACGTTCACACACAGCCCCACTCTGCTGGGTTAAACAGAACGGGGCATTATGTAACACACAGGCCTCCGAGGGGAGGGTCAGAGAGTTGGTCTTGGAGACTTTCCAGACCCCAATAACGTCGTCACCCCGAGGCCCAGACAGTGTGTGCAACTCGTGCCATTGGCGTGGGCCACTGGGTGCCAGAAACCCACAGCTGTGCCCTAAACCCTTACCCCAATGGATTCCTCGTGCCCTCTGCTGGGGGCCAAGTCTGCCTTGGGTGTCCGATTGGCTAAGCCCAGGGTATAGGCATTGTTGCAAATGGGCTGGGGAAGCCAGTGTCCAGCCTTTGACCTTGGGGAGAACTTAATGCCATAATGCTGGAAGTTCTCCAGTCACAGAATGGGGTTCAGAAGGATGGCCATCAAGAATGCAGACCTTGCCGAAACCGGTTTGGCTCAGTGGTAGAGTGTCGGTCTGCGTACTGAAAGGTCCCGGGTTCGATTCCGGTCAAGGGCATGTACCTTGGTTGCGGGCACATCCCCGGTGGGGGGTGAGCAGGAGGCAGCTGGTTGATGTTTCTCTCTCATTGACGTTTCTAACTCTCTATCTCCCTTCCTCTCTGTAAAATATCAATAAAATATATATTAAAAAAAAGAATGCAGACCTCCCCAGTAGCATTTCTATATCGTGTACATGTGTGTGAATAGGCACACGATCCATGTCTCCAGGTCCCATTTCCAGGGTGCTTTCATGCTTAGAAATCCAAAGATCCATCACACAAGCCCCACCAGCAGCAGGGGCCCGGTCTCTTCATTTGGGTGTCACTCGGCCACGCTGAGGTCGGGGCGCAGCTACAAGTACCATTTGGCCTCACCTGCTCCACGTGACCGTGCTCCTTCAGGTTGTCATTGCCTGCCCTCCCCTCCCCCCGCCCCCCTGACATGGACCAGGTCTCCTTCTTCCCCTCCCTCTGAAGTGAGAAGTGACACGCTCCCCAGTCATACCAGGCCCACCGGAAGACCCTGCCGTTGGCTCTGACTTGTCACATTCTCTCCCCTCAAGACTCAACTCTGGCTTTCATCTCTGCAGAAACAAAGGCCCATTAAGGTGGCTCTAAAGATGAAATCAGCCATCAAGCCTCAGATGCAGGGACAGAAGTAATTTTTTTTAAACTTTGGAACTTAGTCTTTTCATTTTGGAGGAGAGAATTTGAGAAACTGCTCTAAGGGGGTTTTTTTCTCTAGAAAAGCCCAGAAAGCAGAAGAAAGGCAGTGCCCCAAAGCAGTCTCTGCCCCGCACTCCTAGGGACGGCGCCTGTCAGGAGCCCACAGGCCTGGACAAGGGGGAGTGGACCTCTCGGGGGAGAATGGTTCTCTTCTCTTTCCCCATGCCCACCCGTCCCCTTCTGGTGATTTCCAGGCACTGCCTGTGTTTGCATGTGCCCCATCCCAGTTTAAGCTGTGTGTCACTCGGTGCTTGTCTTTTGAGGGATTCGAGACCCCTATTTATCTATGTATGTTTTGTGAGTTTCACTTTAGGGCAGGAACAATATCTCACTTGCTATGGATTCATCGACAACTGGCAGAGAATCAATATATATATATATATATATATATTTTTTTTTCATGAAAAGAAGGAGAAATGATTGGATGGATGGATGGATGGATGGATGGATGGATGGATGGATGGATGGATGAATGGATGGATGGATGGATACCTGAGCTTTGCGGGACAATAGTCATTGTAGCCAAATGCCACGAGGGGGCAGTGTAGAGCAGCTTGTCAATTCCCAGACTCTCCTACCAAACCCTGGCGAGGTTTTCTAGACCTTATTTTGTGAGAGAAGGACTTGAGGCCCAAGAGGTTGATGTAGAGGTCAAAGAGGTCGATGGCTGTGCCCGGGGCACACAGCTCCTGAGCTGGGCTCTTCCATTACGTATGCCCATCAACCCAGGGCCCTAGGCTCTGTGGGGCCTGGTGCTGCCAAGCCTCCTTCATTATCACCTGGATCCCTTCTTGGGAGGCTGCCATTGACTGCTGGCTGGTGAACATGCGCAGCACAAAGGAAACGGACCACTGAGTGCATCCTTCAGAGTCTTCCCAGCCTCTCAACATGGTCCCGGCTTCGGTGACTTGGCCCCCATTGGACACCCCTTTCTCTCCCACGTCTCTCCTCCCTTTTGGAGACCTACCTCACTGTGGTGTATAGTTCCCAGAAAAGGAAGGACGCCTTCTCGGAACACGTCCTACTTCTATGCTTCTCTCAAACTTGACTTCTCTTGTGTACCATTTCCTCTTGCCCTGCTACTTAATTTCCTCTATCTTCTTGTGTTGGGGAGAATACGACAAGGTGATGGCTCTCTCTTCCCCTCCTGGCTGCTTTAATTACTCAGTTATTATTATTTTTTTAATGTTAAGCATCTGCTAAGTGTCAGAGCTGAAACAGTAACACAATCTTGCACTTATTCAGTCCTTGCCATGGGAGAGAGGTATTGTTAATCCCATATTCTATGCCAGAAACAGAGTTCCAGAGAAATGATGTCACTTGTCCAAGGGGGCTCAGCAGTGAGCCACAGAACTGGGATCAGACCTGGAGGCTGCCACCTACATGATAAGGCATTTCCAGGGATGCTCACTGTTGGGCTGGTGGCTGCTCATACCCAGGTCTCCGCGCCTCAGCAGGCGGCCGCAGAGGGGTTAAGCCCACAGCCATTCCGCTGGGTTAAACAGAACAGGGGCAAAGGGATGCACAGGAGCAGCAGAGAACCCCAGGCCTGTGTTCTGACCACTTACATGCATTGTAGCTTTGTGGCTCCTCAAGTGGAATTCCAGAATGTTCCATCAAGTGCGATTCTGCAACTGCGCATCTATACTCTGCGTGAGACCCGTCATCAGCTCAGAGAAGAGCCCCCCCTCCAAGCTCACCGGGATGGGGGTCTGCTGGGTTAGGGCCTGATGAGCCTTGTGAGCTGAACTCTCTCCCCTCACCATGCTGGACCCTAGAGGATACTTCCTGTTCTGGAGAGCTGTCCCCAGGATGAGGTCAGAGCGTGAACGCCACCGTGTTTCTGAATGCAGAGGTCTTTACTTATATACGTCCGAGCGTCACTGCCAGGAGCCGGCTGGCCTGCCTTGATTGACTTCTGGAGGCCGAGGGCAGACATTCCTGGCCCTCAGGACTGCACAGGTCAGGATAATTCTTCCTGTTATAAATCCCAGTAAGTCACTTAGGATTGTCAACTTTTTTTTTTTACATAGGATTTTTTTTTTTAAATGACGGCCACAAATGTTCTGTCCTAAAAGAAAAAGAAGTTTAACAAAAAAAAAACACAGGACATAATCTTGCAATTAAAAGAAGGTGTATTTACTGGTAGACTCATGATAAATTATGTGGTTTATACTTTCCCAGACCAGTGGAGACCAAAGCAAGAATTGGCCTCTGGGAACCATTGCTGGAGATTGTGTGTGGCGTATAGGTGTGTGGTGTATAGGTGTGTGGTTCATAGGTGTGTGGTTTATAGGTGTGTGGTTTATAGGTGCCCTGGGCAGTGGGAGATGGGCTAAACTAGATCATGGGACAGTCATGTGCACTGGGAGAACTGAAGGAAGGAACAGAAAAGTCACGTCCCAGAAAAAAATATTAATACCCATTACAAAATAGCGTGTGAACCATGACCCCTAATTTGTAAAATACCCATATGCCTAAGGCAGCCTCAGACACATAGGGGGGGAAAAAAACCCCAAAAAACCCCAAAACTCACTGGAAAGCTATACAACAAAAATCTGATGGAAGAATAATGATGATGTTTATTTTCTCTGAGTTATTTCTTGCCTTTTCCAAATCTTCCTGTTTTGTAATCAGAAACACAGAACCAATAAAGTAGGAAAAAAGTGATGCAAGAAGAGGAATCATGCAACACACTGTGTAAGCCCTCCGCCCATGGTCTCGCCGGGACAGGCAGACTTTCGGCGAGGCCACATCTGGGACTGAAGAAGACTCTCTGGGCCTGTGCTGGCGTCACTTACCTCCTGTCTTTGCGTGTCCAGAGCTGGGCCTGGTGTCTGGCGTGTGGTGCAAGCTCTATGGCCGTGTGCTGAGTGGACCGCCGCTTCCTGTACTGGGCTGGTCAGTGTGACCCCTGGACAGGAGGAGGCCACAGAGGAAAGCTGCCCCTGAAGTAGAAATGGACCCTCCCTGTACTGATTTCCATTCTGGCTTTAAAAATTTGGGTTCAAAGTCTTCAGGTTGCCTCTGTCCTTGGGAAAATGGAACTAAGTGATCAGCTAAGATCCCTTTTATGAGTTCAAGCTTCTGTGTTGGAGGCAATCTGGCTGCCACTAAAATAAGACCATTTTTTAAACAACAGGGTTTGGGGAGAATGGGTCTCCCATTGATTAGACATCTTATTAGACATCTTGGCGACAGGCAAAAGGAGTTAATTCTGAGCAAGTTAAGCTGGAAAGAAGTGCATTGGAAATACTCCTGGAAATCCCCAGTTTGGACAGGAAGACTACAGCCACTGAGAAAATGGGCGGGACCCAAGAGCAGCCAAGCTGTAGGGACCACGGCTTGAGTTTTGCTTCCTGTCCAGGCCTCAGTTTTCTTATGATCCTGAATCAACAGGTTCACTGTGGGGATTAAGCACATGGGCTGGGAGCCGGGAGGCCTGGTTTCAGATCTTAATTCCTAGAACCTCAGGTAAAGTCCATGTCATCTCTATGCTCTGTCCCCACATCTGTAAAATAAGAATAATACAGGTACCCACTTGCATTTGTCACCTTTTGCTGTGAAACAAATTAACCCAAAATGTAGTGTTTTAAAACAGCAATAAATATTTATTATCTCTCCGTGCCTGTTGGTTAGGAGCAGCCTAGCTGGGTGGTTCTCAAGAGGTTCAGTCCGCTGGGAAGTAGTCATCATCTGAAGGCTCAGTTGGGGCTGGAAGATTGTTTCCAATGTGGCTCACCCATTTGGCCGTAGCAGTTGGCAAAAGCCTCAGTTTCTTCCTAAGTGGGCTGTTTGGGTATCCTCACAACAGGATGGTTACCTCCCCTTAGAACAAGTGATATCTGAGAGAGAGAGAGAGAGAGAGAGAGAGAGAGAGAGAGAGAGAGCCAGGCAGAAGCTATGTCCTGTTTGTGTGACTAGTGTGTCACATCGCATCATTTCTGCTACATTTACTCATTAGACCAGTGGAGACCAAAGCAAGGATTGGTGATGACAAATTAGGGGTCCAGCCCTCAAGCAAGGGCATGAGGCTTAGGTTCCACCTTTTGAAGGGAAGAGTGTCAAAAAGTTCCCAGCTCCATTTCATAACCACCACACTACCTCACAGGGTTGTTATGAAGATTGAGTTAATACAAATGCTTAAAACAGAGCCTGAAATATGGTAATTAGGACGTTTGCTATTATTATTATTATCATTACTACTATTACTATTCCTATTAGTTATTATTCTTCACTACCTCTCTAGTCCTCCTGGTCCTCATTGTTTCTTCTCCCCAAAGTTACCTCGGAGGTGGGGGTTGATTAAATTATTGGTTTTCTCCAACTTGTCTTAAATTATTGGTTCCTAAAACCCCCTCAGGGAAGCAGGGTCTTTTGTTGTTGTTGTTAATCCTCACCTGAGGGTATTTTTCCTTTGACTTTTGGAGAGAGTGGAAGGGAGGGGAAGAGACAGAGAGAAACATTGGTGTGAGAGAGATACATCAATTGATTGCCTCCCTCAGGTGCCCCAATCAGGGTGGGGGGTTGAGTCCCCAACTGAGGGATGTGCCCTTGACCAGAATCAAACTCAGGACCCTTCAATCCACTCTATCCACTGACGCAAACCAGTTAGGGTGAAGCAGGGCTTTTTAGGACTGGCCCCACCCTATTAATCTGCCTCAGGAAACAAAGTCACACTAGGACTCCAACTGAAGCGGACAGGCCTAAGCCAGCCCTTCTTTGCACATCGCAGTCCTCACAGTTGCTACAAGGCTGACCCTTGCTCTCCTCTCTTCATCTCAGACAACAAACCCGCCACAGTGAGCTGAGGAAATTCCCCAGGCAAGTGATTGGCTTGGGGACACACTCTTGCCCAGTCGGCACCCGGATGTGATGGGGCATGGGGTTGGGCTCTGAGGGCAGAAACCACCGGCAAGTGGGCAGAAGAGCCGGTGAGATGGGTCCTGGCTGCCACAAGCCCACAACCCACGAGGCAGAGCCACAGCGAACCAACGTGCAGGAAGCTCCCTGCAAAGGACGCCCACCTGAGGAGTCACAGGGCGCTGAAACCTAGCCAAGCCCCTGCGCCAAGCCCGGAGACCAGGCTGCATCCACCCTGAGAAAGGACTGCCCTTTCCCACCTGTCTGCTCAGGGGGGCGCTTTTTCTAACGTATATAAAGCACTGCATATGCTCGCTGTGGCTCGCCTGCCCCATCTCAGTTTAAGATCCCTGCCCTGGGCCCTTCCTATGTGAATACTTCACAACCGGGTGGCTGATCACTCGTCCCACTTGGGTTTTAGCTTCTCATTGCCCAGCTTCACTTGGATTTTTTTCCCTTCTGGCTGATAGACCTGCTGTGGACAGTGGAGATGACCGGCCTGAGGCACGTGGAAGCGCTCGCCCCTCCCCACTGTTGCAAGTGCTGGAACTCCGCCCGGTGCCTTGTCTGCCTGGGAACGCTGGCCCTCCTCGAAGGAGCGCAGCGAGCTTCTCTGAGCACAAGCTGGCCCTCCTTTACCCCACTGGCCTGGTGGAGGGGGTTACTTGGCTGTGAACGCGCAGGGCAACTTGGGGGGAGGGGTAAAGTGGGGGCCGTCCTCGACAAGATGGAGCAGAGGTGCCAGGAGGTATTCTGGTCTCTGTAAGGACCAGATAGATAGACGATAGATAATAGATAGATATATAGATTAGATAAGGATAGATCGATGGGTAGATAGATAGATTATAGAGAATAGATAAATAAATAGATTAGATGATAGATGATAGATAGAGAGATGATAGATGATAGATAATATATAGATATATAGATTAGATGATGATAGATTGATGGATAGATAGGTAAATGATAGAGAATAGATAAATATGTATATTAGATGATAGATAGATAGATAGATAGATAGATAAATGATAGATAGATAGATGATAGATGGTAGAAGATAGATGATAGATAATAGATAGATATATAGATTAGATGACGATAGATCGATGGATAGATAGATAGATGATAGAGAATAGATAAATATATAGATTAGATGATAGATAGATAAATGATAGATAGATGGTAGAGGATAGATATATGATAGACTACTCACAGAGAGGACTGAAGAGAAGCAATGGGCCAGTAAGCATTTGCACACAAACTCTATAAACATTTTCCAGAGGAAAAGTAAAACAAAAACAAAAACCAGACACAGGAAAGTCCCCACCACCTGTTTGGTTAAAACACACAGTAAACAGGCACCGGAGCCATCCCTCCACGGGCCTTCCCTGCAGCGCAGAACCACGCCGTCTGTGTTTACACTTGGTGGGTCCCTGTTTCCATTCCTGCCATGTAATCTAAGCGTGGAGAGGCGAGGGAGCATGGCAATAATAGAAATTAATGACCGTGAGCAATAAATACAGCACTCACCTGGGCTCGGCCTGTGGTTTCCTGCCGTCTTGTCTCCACAGAACAGGTGAGGTCGGTCCACCCTGGTGATTCCAGGAACAGGGGGATTTGACAGCTGTGCACACCGGGGGCCATCGATCGCTCTGAGCTCACTGCGAGCTGGTTAAAGGGGCTAGAGGGTTTCCGGTGTAACAGCCTCTACCAGGAGAATAACATTTCTGGCTTTTTGCCACTTGGTGGGACTTCACAGCAGAGAATGACGGTAAGAAATAAAGTTTGGTGAGGTCCCATAGCCTATAGTAGAAGATTTCTCACCCTCAGCCCTATCAGCATTTTGGGCTGGGCAGTTCTTTACCAGGGGCTGTCCTGTGCATGCGGGAGGTTCAGCGGCAGCCCTGGCCTCTCCCCTACCCACTGATGCCACTAGCAACTCCCCAGTTGTGACAATAAAAAATGTGTCCAAATATTACCAAATATCTCTGCAGTGTGTGTGTGTGTGTGCCTGCGAGAGACAGAGAGAGAGAGAGAGAGAGAGAGAGAGAGAGAGAGAGAGAGAGAGAATGCACAAAATCTCCCCAAGAAGCACTGCTCTGGTGGTTAAGAGCAGGGGCACTGAGGTGTGACTGCCTATAGACGAATCCCAGCGCGTGCAACTTGCAGGAGCACTGAATAAGATGATAAACAGACAGTCTGCCGAAACCAGTTTGGCTCAGTGGTAGAGCGTCGGTCTGCGGACTGAAAGATCCTGGGTTCAATTCCAATCACGGGCATGTACATTGGTTGATGTTTCTCTCTCATCGATGTTTCTAGCTCTCTATCTCTCTCTCTTCCTCTCTGTAAAATATCAATAAAAAATATTTTTTAAAAATAAAATAAACAGTCTGAGCATATAATTTATCCTCCAAACCAGGGCAATTTGAGAGTGAAAGGGAGTTCTAACAATAATTTCATAACCTGAGGCTGTCTTTGCAGATGGGTATGTGTGGTTGGTCCGTAAGACTATATACAGTGTTGAGCATCGAGCCTGACCTGGTGTCTGCTTGATGACCGTGGTGCTATGTGCTCTACATGTGGGAACTTCATTAGCCCTGGTGAGGTTGGTATTGTTATTATATCCTTTCTACATATGGGAAGACTGGAGAACTAGAAGCTAAAGTTCAAGGTCACACGGTGGGTTGTGCAGCCAGGATTCATGTCCTGACAGGCGAGTTTGCAAACCCGTGTTCTGAACCACTGTGCCCGCCTGCGCTCGGTGCCCAGGGAAACAGCACTGCCGGGCACCCATGGGACTCCACAGGAAGTACTAGCTCTGGGTCACTCACAGTTTCCACATGAACTCCGTTTACAAAGCTGGGTGCTCAGGGCTTGTTGTGACTAAAAGCGGATACGTGAAAATCACTGCGGAGCAGAAAACGTGGGTGGCAGTGCCCAACCTCATTCCCAGCTTTGTGGAGCTCCATCCCGTTAGGAAGTCACTGTGGTGATTTAAGAATGAAACAAAAATTTTATTTTTCAACTCATATCTATTATTTACCCTGATGCCTCTCAACTGTTAGGACACTAAAGTCTTATTTTATTTTATTTTTTAATATATTTTATTGATTTTTTACAGAGAGGAAGGGAGAGGGATAAAGAGTTAGAAACATCAATGAGGGAGAATCATCGACCAGCTGCCTCCTGCACCCCCCCTACTGGGGATGTGCCCGCAACCAAGGTACATGCCCTTGACCGGAATCGAACCTGGGACCTTTCAGTCCTCAGGCTGACGCTCTATCCACTGAGCCAAACCGGTTTCGGCCTAAAGTCTTATTAAATGTCATTTGGACCCAGCTGCCTAAATGGAGCTGTTGGTTATTTTTTATTTTTATTTTTATTATTATTATTATTTTTTTGCCTAGGGGTGCCATGAGGTGATGGAAAGCAGAAAACTTGGGAACCTCTGCACTCACCCTTTTCCCATTGGGGGGAGGGATGGAGAAGTCCTTCTAGCTCAGAGACCTCACCCTGGTTATCCACTCTGGGGAAACCTTTCTGTCCCATGTCACTTCAGCCTGGGATAATGGAATTGCCTCTCTCTCTCTCTCTCTCTCTCTCTCTCTCTCTCTCTCTCTCACACACACACACACACACACACACACTCACACACACAGCTCTCCTTTCCCTCACACAAAACTATTGTCCTCTGACCCCAGTCAGACCACCCCGCTTTCCATCTGAGTTCTCTTAATTTCAATCTCTTGCCCCTTTTCTTCTTTTTTTAAAAAAACATATTTTTTATTGATATTTTACAGAGAGGAAGGGAGAGAGATAGAGAGCTAGAAACGTCGATGAGAGACCAGCTGCTTCCTACACACCCCCTACTGGGGATGTGCCCGCAACCAATGTACAAGCCCTTGACCGGAATCGAACCCGGGACCTTTCAGTCCGCAGACGGACACTCTACCACTGAGCCAAACCGGTTTCGGCATCTCTTCCCCCTTTTCAGCTGTCAGGAAGCAAACCGGTTAGTTTACAACCTGAACTTAGACAAGATTCCAGCGGAACATCTCCCATTGACACGCAAACTGCCCCTCAGGTCAGAGGTCACATTGCCAACTCAGACCCACATGACACAGTAATAAGCAGACTTACAAACAACACCCCTCCCCGAAAGCATCCAGACTGCTACCCTGGACCCTCCATAAATACACAGAGACACTCACAAGACAGAGCGCTCTGGGCAAGAGGGAGAGGCCTGGCAGTGTGGCAAAGGGGAGAGGGGTGATGGCCTGGGCGGGGAGGACGTTGGCACTGCCAGGGCCACACGCACACTTGACACTCTCTAACTGCCTGACTTCCTGTGACAGATGGCACGGGCGTGGTGGGAATGTGTGGGGCAGGGCGGGGACACGGCTCTTTATTACTAACCAGGGGCCTCCTTGGACAGGTCACTTCTTTCTGTGCCACAGTTTCCTCGTCTCTAAGGGGGTTTGATTTCTCATGGCTTGTCCAACCGGGGTGCCCCAGGCACATTCACAGCCTGTGTGCACGCCCGAAAGCACTGGGATGTCCTTCAGGGGTGCCGAGTTTATTCACGGTCACTCTTTTTACTTGAAGGCATTTTATACCATTGCTCAGAATGCAAAATTTACGTGCATTTTCATTTCAATAACTGATCATTGACACTTCCCAGGCAATTACCGTGTGATAAGTGCTGTGTTCATCTCTTTACACGATCCTCATAATTACCCACTCAGACGTCTTATTATTCCCATTTTGTGGGCTAAAAAAAACTGGGGCGCAGAGAGATAAAACACCCCCCCCCTAAGTCACGTTCCTAAGCCATGATAAAACAAAAAAAAAATTCTCCCGCATGCACCTCCCCCCCCCCCCCCCAATCGGGATCTATTGCAAGGTGCTTTGGAACTCACCCCTCACACCCGTGGGGCTTCTTCCTTGGTGAAGCCTGATCATCATCTCAGGCCAAAACGATCTCCCAAGTCCTGCTCTGACGCTCCGGAATCACTTTTAGCTACATCGGTGGAGTAAAGGGTGCCATTGGAGTACGGGAGAGGCTGGAGGGGTCCCCAGGGGTTCCGAGGGTTCACTAGGTGGGGCTTCTCAGCCCCCGGGGCGCCCCCAAACCCGCGGGTGGCCGTGGAATCTCTCTCTAGACGGACCACCTGCCCGCGCAGCCGGGACCTCCCCGGCCGGCCGCGGCGCGTTCGCAGCCCGGCACTTCCTCGTTCCCGCGCGCCCCGGCTCGGCCGCTGCGCCCGGCGCCGGCGCTCCTCCGGCGGGAGGGGGTCAGCGGGGAGGTGTCGCAACCGCCGCCCTCCCTTCTTCCCTCCCTCCCTCTCTTCCTCCCTCCCTCCCTCCCTCTCTCCCCCCCTCTCTCCCCGCCCGGGCGGCCGCGCCGTCGCCTCCCCGAGGAGCGCGCTCGCTGGCAGACCGCTGCGGGCCGCCGGCCGCCGGGCATGTCCCCGGACTGCGCGCTGGCGGCGGCGGCGGCGGGCACGGGGCCCCCGCGCGCCCCGGCGCCCCCGGACAACCGGACGCGCTTCTCCTTCTTCTCGGAGGTCAAGGGCGACCACCGGCTGGCGCTGAGCGCGGTGGAGACCGTGGTGCTGGCGCTCATCTTCGCGGTGTCGCTGCTGGGCAACGCGTGCGCCCTGGTGCTGGTGGCGCGCCGCCGGCGCCCGCGCGGCACCACCGCCTGCCTGGTGCTCAACCTCTTCTGCGCCGACCTGCTCTTCACCGGCGCCATCCCGCTCGTGCTGGCCGTCCGCTGGACCGAGGCCTGGACGCTGGGCCCCGCCGCCTGCCACCTGCTCCTCTACGGGATGACCCTGAGCGGCAGCGTCACCATCCTCACGCTGGCGGCCGTCAGCCTGGAGCGCGTGGTGTGCATCGTGCGCCTGCAGCGCGGGGTGCGCGGCCCCGGCCCGCGGGCCCGGGCGGCGCTGCTCGCGCTCATCTGGGGCTACTCGGCGCTCGCCGCGCTGCCGCTCTGCGTCTTCTTCCACGTCCTGCCCCAGCGCCTGCCGGGCTCCGAGCAGGTGAGCCAGTCGGGCAGCCGGTCGGGGCTGGCGGGGCTGGTGGGCGGGCATCCGACGGAAACGGCCTTGGGGATGAAGCTTCACAGCAGCGATGACAAGCCGTTCGCCTCACTTTAATTTTATTTTTATTTTTAAAAAAATATACCGTATTTGCCGGCGTATAAGACGATTTTTTGGCCCTGAAAAATATGCCTCCAAGTGGGGGGTAGTCTTAGACGGCGAGTATATAACAAACTCTGTATTTTTTAGTGGAAATGTTAGGGGGTCGTCTTATACGCCCAGTCGTCTTATACGCCGGCAAATACGGTATTTTTCAGGGCCAAAAAATCGTCTTATACGCCGGCAAATACGGTATATATTTTATTGATATTTTACAGAGAGGAAGGGAGAGAGATAGGGAGCTAGAAACGTCGATGAGAGAGAGACATCGACCAGCTGCCTCCTGCACACCCCCTATCGGGGATGTGCCCGCAACCCAAGTACATGCCCCTGGCCGGAATCGAACCCGGGACCCTTCAGTCCGCAGGCCGACGCGCTACCCACTGAAGCCAAACCGGTTTTCGGCCGTTCGCCTCACTTGAACCGCTACGTTTGCCACCGGCCACCGTGCCCGGCGCTGTGGAGTTTTCTCTCTTCAATTTCACTGCAACCCTGCCATGTGGGTCCCGCGAACGCCCCCCCCCCAAATGCTGCAAGTGGGGTCCCCTAAAATGCCTGTAAGATGCACCCATGCTTCATTGCAAAAGTAATGAAATAACGGGGAGCTTCACAGCCAGCCAGACGTAGGGGGCTCGGAGTGGTTCGTCCCTCCCGTGCGACAGTGCCCATCACGCCCACCCTGCGGACGGGGAAGCGGGGGCCAGGCCGGGGTGGGGGGCAGCCGGCGGCGGGGGCACCTTGCCCTCCACACGAGGAGGAGCTGGGGTCGCGCTCCGCAGGCTCCGGGCGAGCTGGGCGCGGGCCCTGCCTGGAGGGGGCAGGAGCGTGTGGACTGTGGACGGGGCCCGGAGAATGGGGATTAGAGACCTAGAGGCCCCAGGACCAATCCAGCCCCTGGGGTGGGGGTTTGGGGGGCTGGGAGGGGTTGTGGTTTCTCCCGGAGCCTCCGTTTCTGCAACTGCGAGGTGGAAGGGTGAGAGCAGCCCGCGGGAGCTTGCCCCGGGGACCCGGGTGATGGGTGGTTTCAGAATATCCTGGGCACCCGAGATGCCCGCAGGTCCCAGGGGCTGGGCCCACGGGCTTTGTTCGGGGCACCACGACCCCCCAGTTGTCATTGGGATCGTGGGGGTGGGTGGGTCCACCACCTAAAAAACAGTTCTGCGGATCCCGCTCCTGGCATTGGGTCTGGTCCGCCCCCTCCGCGCTCCGGCCTCCGGTGCCGGTCTGTCTGCGCGGCCAGCCCGCCGGCCCCGCAGGGTGTGCAGCCGCGGCTCACCCCGGGCCGCTGGGCCGGAGCGTGGCTGGGAGGACGGCGACCGGGCGGAGGTTCTGGCGTCAGCCCCGGTGTGTGAGTGTGTGTGTGTGTGTGTGTGTGTGTGTGTGTGTGTGTGTGTGAGTCTCCCTGTGCCTTGGGAGGAGGGAGGGCCAGGGGCAGGACTCAAGTCTGTGCACTTTCCCCAAAGGCGGCTCGGCTGGCTTCCTCCTCCTTCTTCTTCCTCCAGAGGTCGCTCCCCTCGAAGCTCAGCCCTGGCCCTAGGAGGGAGGGTGGGCCCCCAGGAGCCAGCCTGGCACAGACTACAGCCCCAGAGAGTGGCCAGAGGGGTGGGGAGGGAGGGAGGGAGGCTGGGTTGGAGTGGGGAGGGAGGTGAGGAGAGGGCTTTGAGCTTCGGACCACTGCCTCCCCGGGTGTCTCTTCCAGAGCCTGGACACAGAGGTGGGCTTCCCTGGGGGTCCCCCCTGACCTGCCTGTCACCCTGGCCTTTTACTGGGGGTGGGGAGAAGTCTGCATCCTGTGTAAGCAGTATCTTTTTTTTTAACACAACTCAGTCCTAAAAGTCTCTCTCCTAAGAGTTGACGCCTTGCATGGAATACATTGCGGGGTTTTGCCTGTTTGGTTTGTTTCAGGCCCGTGGCGCTTGGTGAAAGAATATGAGTCGGTGGCCTGTCTCTTTAAGTGGGGCCGGAAAAGCCGGGGTTAGTTGAGCTGGTGGGTGCCATGGGCATGGGGAGGCCAAGGGCCCTCGCTTCATGGGCAGCTGGTCCTCCTCTGCCCAGAGACACCTGAGGGTCCCGGTGGCCACACAGATGCTCTCAAGTAAGTGGAAGACCAGGCCTCACCCCAGACCAATTGGACCCGCTTGGAGCTGGGGTTCCACCATCAGTCTTTGGATTTTTTATTTTTTTTTAAATATATATTTTATTGATCTTTACAGAGAGGAAGGGAGAGGGACAGAGAGTTAGAAACATCGATGAGAGAGAAACATCAACCAGCTGCCTCTTGCACACCCCCCACTGGGGATGTGCCCGCAACCAAGGCACATGCCCTTGACCGGAATCGAACCTGGGACCTTTCAGTCCGCAGACCAATGCTCTATCCACTGAGCCAAACCGGTTTCAGCAGACCCCTCTGATTTTAATCCGGGAACACCCCCTTGGTCTCCAGAGCCTTAGAAAAGGGATTTGGGCAAAGCCACGGGGAGAGAATGGCTTCTCACAGCCCCGCAGGAGCCTGGGGGACAGGTGAGCCCCGTTCCCGGAAATTAGTGGAGGTGGAGAGGGAGCATGTAATGAGAATTCCACAGTCCTTCCCAGCCCTCTCTCCTCCCTGTCTTTTCCCCTTTGTGTTATGCCTCCCTCCCCCTCCCCGGCCCATCCCCACCCGTGCACCTGCCAGTAAGCCAGCAAACAGAAAACACCCTGGTTCCTCAAAGGCTGTGACCTGGGCATGCAAGAAACATCTCGTTTTATAGGTGAGCGAACAAGCCCAGTGGTTTAAGAAAGAAGTTAAAAGGATGAGAAATGGAGGGACAAAAGGGAGTGAGGCCATTAAAAAGAACGATCTGGTCCAGACTGAACTAAGTCTCCTTTTTTTAAAAATGAGCCAAGGCTTGTTTTGCTCAGGCCCCGACTGCCCGCCTCCTGGCTGGAGGTCTGGCCTGCCGCCTCCCCCTCGGGCATGAACTATGGAGGCTGTGGACGGACACACACACACACACACATTTTCCTGCCCACACCGCAGGCGCAGAGAAGGAACTAACTAACCCCGGGCACAAGCTGGCGCTCTGCCCTCAAGGAGCGCTGGCCAGGGGGCTCTCTGCTCGCCTGGACCTCCCGCCCCCACCGCCCCCACCCGACCAGAAACACGGTTCCCTTTGCCCATCTGGGCAGTGGGCGCCCAGCAGTCCAGGGTGACCCAGCCGTTCAGGGTGACTCCCCTGAAGGGAGGATGAAATAATGGACATTTCAGAAAATGCGGCATAATGTGGTGTGACGACGACGGTGGGCTTTGGAGTCGAATGCTGTGAACTTGAACCCCATCCCTTCCGTTTAGGAGCTGCGTGCGTGGCAGGGGCAAGTGAGCGGTCCCGCTTCTCTGTGCCTCCCCTTCCCCCTTTGCAAGACGGGCCTGATAATCAGGTTTTCACTTTCTAGGCCTGCCATGGGGACAAGGGTTCAGGAAATGGGCCAGCTTCGGGCCCAGACAGGGTTAAAGCGCCCCAAAATTGCCAGCTATTATTAGTGTCCTTATCTGTGGTTAGAAATATTTTAAACATTTTTTAAACAGCGCAATTCTTCTGATTGCTGTGAAATAATGGGCTGCCATTTTAAGAGGCGGGGGAGACACATCCTGGTAACTCAGACATCTCACCCCGGCCAGCTCAGGCTGTACCAGCGGCATTCCTGCCCGTGTGTGCCGTGGCCCCGGCAGGGCGGTGACCCTCGCCGGCAGCTGGGCAGGGAGGACGGTCCACCCCGGCCAGAAGGTGCGGCCCATTTATTCTACAAACATTTGCTGAGCAGCCCTCCCCCTGCCCTCACCATGGGATACATGCCCAAGGCTCGTAACTTCGAGGAAGTGCATTTTTTTGGAGCATGTAGGGGGTCCCCGGCCCTGGCAGAATTCAGTCCCGTGAGCAGGTGTCCTTGTGTTTATTTCCTGGAGGAAGACAGGCCCAACGTGAGGAAGCAGGTAGGAGAGGGAGCTGGAACTGAGCCGGGGTCAGTCTGTTCCTCCTGGGGTCAGTCTCATGAGTTTCATTCCAGCCTGCCCGGGTTTAGCATGAGGCCCACAATGCCATCGCGTGCCTGTGGAGTGGGGGTTGGCTCAGGAAACGGTTTGCTTGCCTTTGATAACATTAGAGGACGCTTGTGAGATAAAGGACAGTAAGTCTGTTGCTTGCATTGATATTTTCTTTCCTCTCCGTTGGGAAGCTGATAGGAGAGGAGATGTGTGAGTAAGATTCGAAGTTCCTTAAGATGACCTTGAAGTCTTACAGCTTCTGTGTGAAGAGGTGGGACCGGAAGGATGATTTGTGACGTGATCCCCAGGGTGTTCCAGAAGAATCGTTAGAGCCCTGGCCACGTGGCTTAGTTGGTTGGAGCACAGTCCTGTATGCCAAGGTTGCAGGTTCAGTCCCCAGTCAGGGCACCTGCAAAAATCAACCAACGAATGCATAGATAAGTGGAGCGACACATTGATGTCTCTCTCTCTCTCTCTCTCTCTCTCTCTCCCTCCCTCCCTCCCTCCCTCCCTCCCTCCTTTTCTTTCTTTTAAAAAAATATATTTTATTGATATTTTACAGAGAGGAAGGGAGAGAGATAGAAAGCTAGAAACGTCGATGAGAGAGAAACATCGACCAGCTGCCTCTTGCACACCCCCTACCGGGGATGTGCCCGCAACCAAGGAACATGCCCTTGACCGGAATCGAACCCGGGACCTTTCAGTCTACAGACTGACGCTCTACCACTGAGCCAAACCGGTTTCGGCTCTCCCTCCTTTTCTATCTCTTCTCTCTTCTCTCTTCTCTCTCTCTCTCTATCAATTTAAAAATACTTAAACCATCAGAAGAATCATTAGAGACGCTGACAGGAAACAGCTGGGATCAGGTGGCATTTGCCTGTAGGTCAGCCAGTGAGGGCAGAAGGCAGCGTCTGAGCAGCGTCTGAGCAGCGCCGGTGGAAAGAGGGCCCTATCCACAGGGGAGTCTTAGCCAAGAAGTGTACCTAGCAGCGCGAGAAGAGGAGAGGCAGGCAGCCAGACAAGGATGCGGGGGCCTGAAGGAACATGGCAGGCGCAGGAAATAGCCCAGAGTCAGCCAGGAGGGTTGGCAGGGGCCAGCTGGAGAAGGGCCAGGTCCTCCCCTTCAGGGAGAGAGAGCCCGGTTTGGGAGGGGTGACAGGCTAGAATGAGACCTGCGGGTGGACCAGATAGCTACGAGGTGGGATTCTGAGGTTCCCTTGAGTGGGGAGGCAGGAGGCCAGAGGCAGGAGGTTAGTTCGCAGGTTCCTGGCTGCGTGGGGAATGGCAGCTCCATGCGGAGTCAGTGACTGCAGGAGGTGGAAGCTTTTGCGAGTGGGAGGTGGGAGGCTTGACGTGCCCATGAGGCACCCTGCAGAGATGTCCTCAGGGGTGTGGGGTGAGTCTGGCCTTCAGAAGAAGACTGGCTGAAAAGACTAGATTTCAGCATCACCTGCAAAAAGAAGCCACGGAAATGAGTGTGCTAGGAGGGGTGGGGGTTGGGCCGGGGAGGATGGAAGTCACATTCAACCACGTGATGTGCCTGGCCTCCTGCCTTCATCCCTTCTGGTCCTGACACTGAGCGCCAGCTCTCCCTTCTCCGGAAACCCCATCCTTTCAGACTCGGCTGACACCCCCCCCCTCCAGGAGGCAGCGCTGCCAGGTGGCTCCACTCTCCTGGCACCTGTCCATGGCTGGGCGCTTCCAGCCCAGTGCCCTGCATTGAGGTTTCCCAGGGCCTCGCCCTCCCTGGCTGCAGGGACCGAGCCCACGCTCTGTGGCCTCCCCGTGGCTCAGCCACCACGGCTTGGGTCAATAGTGGCCGAGCAAACGAATTAAAGGACACGTGTTGACTCAGCCAGCTTTCCTCCTGTGGCTCAGTAACACAGCGGGTCTAGCACTTTGGGTTTTCAAATGTCCTCTTTAAAATCAGGAAACATTTCAAACACGCCGAGAATATTGTTAACACTCCTGCCCCCACCTTCCAGATTTGGTTCGCTGCCAAACTCCTGTGAGTCACAAGCTAGAATCAAAAACGACTTACGTCAAATAGACTTCCCCACAGAAACGACATTATAACATCAAGTTAGAGCTGTGACTGGGGGCCTGGTGTTTGTTGATTTTCTTTTTTTAAATTTTTAAAATGAAATTAAACCCTGCATTGAACCAAGGATGCCCTGGGGTGAGGTTCTTGTTTTCCCAGCTTTGCTAATTGTTAGGCACGCGGGCTTTCTGTCCTGGTGACTTCCTGTACCTGGCCCATCCATCGTCCCTGTTTTGCTCACGTCTGTCTACCATAGTTGGCCTTAGCTCTTTAGAGAAAATACACGATTCACAAGGACTACATCGTTAGTGTTATATAATTTGAGGAGGATGTTTCGAAGCCTTAGTTTCCTCCTCTGTGTAATGCGGAAAAATAGTAATAATACATCTCCATAAGGTTGTTGTGAACATAATACATCTGCGAAAGATAGTAATAAAACATCTCCATAAGGTGGTTGTGAACATCCAAGGAGATAATGTATGTAAAGTGTTACCTGGTGTGGACTAAGTGCTTTGCTGATACTGAACAGGAGAAGAAGGGACTACTTGACTGTATTATGAGTTTGACCACCTAACTAGGATACATATTGAGAAATGATAAAAACTCTTTGTCTAGTATAGCATTTAATAAATATTGAATGAATGAGTGAGTGAATGAGTGAGTGAGTGAATGAATGGTGTTATGGATGAGAATATTTCTTCTAGACATTGGTTAAGATGCCTTATTCACCAGAAATCAATATTATGGTCTTTTTACACAAATATACTCTTCAAAACCAATGTTAAACGCTTGGAAGAGCAACCTGTTTCCTGAACAGTTTTGTTCCTGTGGTGAAGTGGACACAGGATGTTTGGGTTTTTTTGTTTGTTTGTTTGTTTGGGTTTTTTTTTTGTGTTTTTTTTTGGGGGGGGGGTAGATGACAGCTAGCTAGCTAGCTAGGGCTCTTCTATCAGGTATCTACCGTGTTTCCCCGAAAATAAGACATCCTCTGAAAATAAGACCTACTTCATGGAAACATAAGACATCCCCTGAAAATAGGACCTAGCGCATCTTTGGGAGCAAAAATTAATATAAGACACTGTCTTATTTTCGGGGAAACAGGGCAGCAGTATCTTCATTGGCCTACTTCTTCATCAGAGGACATTGTTGCAGCATCTCTTAACTACTCAGCAATGTCTCCGCTGTTTGGGGCCAACTATTAGCGCCAAGCATTTGAATCCAACACAACACAGTGGCAGCAGCAAGGTCACACCTGCGGGCTCTGTGGCCACATTCCAGTGGCTTCACCACTTGGACTGACAGAGGCTGGTGCTTGCGTCTTGGTCCGGGGCTGCCGTGTGCTCCTCTGGGCAAGGCCCCCGGGGACAGAACTCCCGCGTCAGGGCGCCCGCATCGCCTTGGCGTCAGCATTGCCCTTCTCTGATGCGGCGTGACACTTGTGGACGTTTGAACAGCCTCCAAAGGAACACTATGCCTTCGTGTGGACCCTGTTGCCTTGAGCACTGGGCTTGGAGTCATGCCTGGGAATAACTCTGGCTCTTATCAGCCTGCGACCCTGAGTTATTGTGAGGGCAGAGGCAGACGATTTGTAAGTGGGGGTGTGTGGGCCGTGGAAGGGATTCTGGGATTTCTTCTTTTTTAAAATATATTTTATTGATTTTTTACAGAGAGGAAGGGAGAGAGATAGAGAGCTAGAAACATCAATGATAGAGAAACATCAACCAGCTGCCTCCTGCATACCCCCTACCAGGGATGTGCCCACAACCAATGTACATGCCCTTGACTGGAATCGAACCTGGGACCTTTTAGTCCGCAGACCGACACTCTATCCACTGAGCCAAATCGGTTTTGGCTTTTTTTCTTTAAATATATTTTTATTGATTTTACACAGAGATGAATTGAGAGGGATAGAGAGTTAGAAACGTCGATAAGAGAGATACATCGGCCAGCTGCCTCTTGCACACTCCCCACCGGGGATGTGCCCGCAACCAAGGTACGTGCCCCTGACCGGAATCGAACCCGGGACCTTTCAGTCCGCAGGCCGACGCTCTATCCACTGAGCCAAATCGGTCTCGGTGGATTCTGGGATTTCTTGTCAATTGTGTGGTAGTGAACCAATAAGTGACACATCGGTGTTAGGGTGCCCGGTAAACCCCCAGCTGGAATGAGCTTAATGCCAAATACAGTAAGAAGCCAGCATTTAAATGACCTCCTCTTCCTTTTTTATGACTAGGAAATTCTGATTTGCACACTGGTGTGGCCCAGCATTGCCGGAGAAATCTCCTGGGACGTGTCCTTTGTCACTCTGAACTTCTTGGTGCCGGGACTGCTCATTGTGATCAGCTACTCCAAAATTTTACAGGTACGTGCGCTTCCGGACTGCAGCTGACGCTCTCAGTGGAGTCTGAGCATTTCTGGGTTAGAAGTTGCCTTAGGGCTCATGCCAGCCCAGTTCTGGCTCACTGCTGAGATCTACCCCTCCTGCAAAAAGAAAAGTTACACCTTTATCATTGTTATTATTTGTCACTAATCACTGAATACAAGTTTATTACAACAATTAAAGAAATACGGAGATGTGTAACACACAAGTTAAAAATCTATGCTACCCCCATTGTTAATTCATTGTATATTTTCCAAGTTACTTACATATGTACATAGTTTTATTCTGTGTATTTTTCCAAGTTACTTACATGTATACATGGTTTTATTCTATGTGTATGATAAACCGTATCAAATGATCAAGTATTAACTGTTTTTCAGATTGGAGATGCTACTATCTGTTTCTTAACTTTCTTTTTTTCGCTTAACACTCTAACATAACGTCTTCCCACGTCAGGTCCTTTATCTCGGCCTCATTATTCTTAACGGCTTGATGATCTCTGTCATACAGCTGTGACATAATTTATTTTATGGGCTTTAGGATTGCACCCTTATTTCCCTACCACGCCCAGCAGTGTAGTGAGAGAATACACACTTTTACAATGTTTTATGGACGCATAACCTACACCCAGCATGCACACCCAGCTCACAAACTGACCCCACTGGCAAACAGGGACATTGAATGGAGCCCTGTAGGTCCTGTTTGCTGTCTGGCCACTTTTATGGCTCTTTCTTTGTAGCTGAGATCTGTCACCGTTTTAGATGCTCAACACCCAAAGCCAGCCCCACTTCCATCCGAGTCTGCTAATCCTGGGCCCCGTGGTATTCCCTGGACCAGGGGTGGGCAAACTTTTTGAAGTCCCCGCCCTCGTTTGCTGGTTCTGCCCCGGTCAGGATGGAGCACAGACACCCGTCCTCCCATCTTATCTGCCCTTCTGCCTGCCCTGCTTCCTTTCCACTCATGACTCAGTCGGGCTGGCTGTCCATCTTCAGTGGCTTTTTCCAATCAACAGTTTCCCAGGGACATGGTCTCCCGGCCACTCCCAAGCACCTTCGATCGGGCTGTCAATGTTAGCTCTTGGGGCTTGGTTTATGCGGTCACCCAGCAACCATTGCCATGGCAGGGTGCGATGCTTCTGCCCTTTGTATGCTTCTTGTTCCTCCTCCCCACCCCCCACTACACACTGACGCGGAAGTGCCGGCAGGCAGGTGCCCCTGCTTTTTGCTGTATACCCAGCACCTGTAAGGGCCCTCGGCACACAGAAGGGGCTCGATGGATGTGTATTGCATATGAGTCTGTGGCGTAAAGCTGGAAAACGCTTTTCCTTCTCGGAGCTTACCTGAGAAGCAAAACGCTTCAGCTGCAGGTGAGGGTGCTGGGAGGTGAACACGCGGGCCGTTCCCCTCGCCTGACCCCATTGCCCAGTGAGGCCTGTTGGCCGGCGGAAAGGGCGGCGGGCCCTCTGGAAGGACCGAGGCCAGCGTCTGGTGATTCTAATTAGGAGGTTGCTGATTGACCAAGCAGCCCCCAGGGACCCAGCGCTCAGGGACCTGGGCCGTGTCCGTGGGGGCAACCGCTCCCTGCGCCCCCCTGTCAGCAGCACGGCCCGGTGGCATGGAGAGGCGAAGGGTCTGAGGCGGAGAGAAGGTTCCCTCACAGCCTTCAGATAAAGGCGGCGAGTCTCAAACCATTTAACAAGTGGCTCCTCAAGCCCTGCCCATGTGGCTCCGTGGTTGAGTGTTGATTTATGAACCGGAGGCCATGGCTCGATTTCTGGTCAGGGCACATGCCCAGGTTGCAGGCTTGATCCCCAGCAGGGGCCGTGCAGGAGGCAGCCAGTCAATAATTCTCTCTCAGCATTGATGTCTTTCTCTCCCCCTTCCTCTCTGAAATATATTATATTTATATAGATATATAAATTTTTATATAAATATATATATACATTTTTTGCCAAAACCGGTTTGGCTCAGTGGATAGAGCGTCGGCCTGCGGACTGAAAGGTCCTGGGTTCAATTTCGGTCAAGGGCATGTACCTTGGTTGCTGGCACATCCCTGGTAGGGGGTGTGCAAGAGGCAGCTGGTCGATGTTTCTCTCTCATTGACATTTCTAGCCCTCTATCTCTCTCCCTTCCTCTCTGTAAAATATCAA
Source organism: Vespertilio murinus (assembly GCA_963924515.1). Classification (NCBI taxonomy): domain Eukaryota; kingdom Metazoa; phylum Chordata; class Mammalia; order Chiroptera; family Vespertilionidae; genus Vespertilio; species Vespertilio murinus. Next base: position 21,324,808 of record OZ004714.1, on the reverse strand, counting down.
TTAAAAAAATATATATATATATATATTTTTTTTTTTAGAGTGACTCCTCAAAGGTCTGGGAGAAAGTTCAAGTCTGTTGTCCCAGACAATAGTTCTCATGCTTTAGTGGGTGAGACTCACCTGGAGCGTTTATGAAAGTGAGATTTCTAGGCTTTTCTCAGACCCTCAGAAGCAGAGTGTCTGAAAGCGGGCCCAAGCAGGTGCGTCCTATCACGTGCCAGGTGACTGGTGCAGGAGGCCGTGGACCACATTCCCGGAGCGCTGTCCTCCCTCCTGCAGCAGAACTCAGCCTCCCCCCCCCCCGCCCCCAACCCCCAGGTACGCGCCCCCACTCGATCTCCAGGCTCAGAGCCTCGCCTCTCGCTCCTACGTGGGTACTGACAGCACTTTCCCCGCTGGCTTGTTTTAAGGATTAAAGTTAATCCTCAGACGTCAACTGAGCGTTTCGTTTAACAGCACCTCAACCATGCTGCCCGATGCCAGGGACACCGAAGCCCTGGGGAGCAGTTGGCCAGTCTGGTCATCTAATGTGGGGAAGAGAGAAGACGGGGAGCCACATCTCATTGTGATGGGCCCATTTTCCTCCCCACTCCCCAGCAATCACAGAAACTGGGCACAGAAGGAAATCGTAGCAGCTGTCAGCGCTAAAAAAAGACCCAACCACGCAGCTACTTGGCTCATGAGTCAGTCCAGTCTGTCTGTCTGTCTGTCTGCTCACAGGCACTGTCCGGCACAGAGGCCGCAGGGCAGCCCAGCGCCCGGGGAGTGGGGTGCAGAGGCAAGAATGACGCCCCAACGCCCGTCACACGGTGCCCGCGGCGGGTGCCCTGGGACGGCCTGAAACAAAGCACTGCGGGTGCCACGCAGGAGACGATCCAGGAAGCCGGTTCGTCTCCTCAGAGCTCCTGGCATCGGCGCTTGGCGTTTCAGGCTGGGCACAGGCTTTCTGCTGGCAGAGGTGGTAGCGAGTGGAAAGGGACTAGTTTTAAGATGAAGAGCAGGAGCTGGCGTCAGACTGCCAAGGTTGGAAGCCCGGCTCTGCGAGTGCTGGGCGCTGTTGGGCAAGTTGTTTGACCTCTTTTGGCCTTGGTGTCCTCCTCTGTGACTTGGGGGTCCTCAAAGTACACATGTCCCAGAGCTGCCGGGAGAATGTACACCCAGTGATAGGTGCAGGGCCTGGCACGTGAGTGCTCAATAAATATGAACGTGCATCACCACCATTTGTTCAACAACAAAAAATGTATAAGACACAGCACCAGGTCTTCCTCCTTCTTGCTGTGCACCGGCTTGTCCCCTGTCCGCCATCACAAACCCTCGTCCCTCTCACCCCCGAAACTCTGGGCACCATGAAAACTGAGCCAGTTGTAGGGGACAGCGGGCCGTCTGCCCTCTGGCTGTGCCTAAATGCCAATTGGAATTAGGCATCCAGGCGGGATGCTGTCTGTGCCTCCGGGGCAGCCTGCACCGAGCACAGGACTCTTCCCAGCCACTGGCGAGGCCGGCCCCCCCACCCCCCGCCCGCCCGCCCCCTGGCACACTTAAATGGTAGCCCCCACTCCTCTCTCAGACTCAGCTCCTGTGGGGCTCCTGCTCTCTGAAGTGAACTCTTCCACAGCTAACCCCTCCCTCGGGGCCCTGGGTCCGCACCTGTGCAAAGAGGGGGGCACAGGCCTCGCTACTTACCTTGTGGCCCTCGGACCAGCAGCGGCGGCGGCAGCGGCGGCGGCAGCACAGGAGCCTGTGAGAGACGCCCAAGCTCAGCCCCACCCCAGACCCCTTCGGCATCGTGCTGTTTAAGCTCGTATCTCCAGCACATTTTGCTTTAGTGCAATCACTACCTAGCTTTTTCGGAGAAAGGGGCAATAGGGAAGTTGTGCGTCTCTCAGTCTCTTTGGACTGCCATCACAAAATACCGCAGACCGCGTGGCTTATAAACAATAGAAAGTGATTTCCCACCGCTCCGGAGGCTGGAAGTGGGAAGTCAGGGCGCCAGCAGGGGGGTCCTGGTGAGAGCCCCCCCACAGGCTGCAGGCCGCCGACCTCGCTCTGTGTCTTCCCACGGCAGCCATGTCCAGGGAGCGCCCTCTGGCCTCTTTTTCTAATTGTTTTAATTAAAAAATATTTTAAACTACAGTTGATATTGAATAGTAATTAGTTTCCCAGGTGTGCAGCATAGTGGCTAGATATTTATATGACTTACCTAACGATCCCCCCGCCTGGCGCCTCCATAGTTAATTACACTATCACTGTGTTGGCTACATCCCATGACTATTCTGTAACGCCAATGAATGAAGCTTAATCTCTTTATCTTTTTTTTTTTTACCAGAATATTTCTAAGGAGTGCTCTCAGTTTATCAGGAAGATGAGAATTACTTCTTTATTTTTTTATTTTATTTTTAAAATTGATTTCAGAGAGGAAGGGAGAGGGAGAGAGATAGAAACATCAATGATGAGAATCATTGATTAGCTGCCTCCTGCACGCCCCCTACTGGGCATCGAGCCCACAACTCAGGCATGTGCCCTTGGCCAGAATCACTCCGCAGGCCAGAGCTCTCTCCACTGAGCCACACCACCTAGGGCCCTTCATCTGTTTATTTTTACTTTTATTGTTTAAAAATATGTTTTATTGATTTTTTTTACAGAGAGGAAGGAAGAGAGACAGAGAGTTAGAAACATCTATGAGAGAGAATCACTGATCAGCTGCCTCTTGCACACCCCCTACTGGGGATGTGCCTGCAACCAAGGTACATGCCCTTGACCTTTCAGTCGGCAGGCCGGCGCTCTATCCATTGAGCCAAACCGGTTTCGGCTTCATCTGTTTCTAAGGGCACTAATCCCACCCAGCGGGGCTTCCTCCCTATAACGTAGTCACCTGGCCAAGGCCCCACCTCCTAACAGCATCGCCTTGGAGGCTAGGTTTTCACAAATAAATCTGGGGGGAGGACACGTGCAGCCCAAAGCAGTGTGCTTCTGTCCTCACATCCTCTTCTACAGCACCCAGTGCAGCCTTTCACTCCCCCTCGTCCCCTCTATCTGCGAGTGGATGACTTCCTGCCTTATTTCTCAGGGGGCCACCCAGGCGCCCCATTTCCTCAGTGCACCTAAGGGTGGACAAACCTCCCCTAAGGGTGGACAAACCTCCCCTAAGGGTGGACAAACCACCCCTAAGGGGGGACAAACCTCTCCTAAGGGTGGACAGACCTCCCCTAAGGGTGGACAAACATCTCCTAAGGGTGGACAGACCTCCCCTAAGGGTGGACAGACCACTCCTAAGGGTGGACAGACCTCCCCTAAGGGTGGACAAACCTCTCCTAAGGGTGGACAAACCTCCCCTAAGGGTGGACAAACCTCCCCTAAGGGGGGACAAACCTCTCCTAAGGATGGACAAACCTCCCCTAAGAGTGGACAAACCTCTCCTAAGGGTGGACAAACCTCCCTTAAGGGTGGACAGATCTCCCCTAAGGGTGGACAAACCTCACCTAAGAGTGGACAAACCTCTCCTAAGGGTGGACAAACTTCTCCTAAGGGTGGACAAACCTCCCCTAATGGGGGACAAACCTCCCCTAAGGGTGCGCTCTCTGCACAACACAGTCCCCGTGCAGCGGGGGGGGCAGCAGATTCCAATCCGGACCCCTGTGTTCCTCCTGAATCAGCCCTCCCGGCTGTCGCCCTGCGGTGACCGTGGCTCTGCCGCTTGTGTCCCCGCAGATCACCAAGGCGTCGCGCCAGAGGCTGACGGTGAACCTGGCCTACTCGGAGAGCCACCAGATCCGCGTGTCGCAGCAGGACTTCCGGCTCTTCCGCACCCTCTTCCTGCTCATGATCTCCTTCTTCATCATGTGGAGCCCCATCATCATCACCATCCTGCTCATCCTGGTCCAGAACTTCAAGCAGGACCTGGTCATCTGGCCGTCCCTCTTCTTCTGGGTGGTGGCCTTCACGTTCGCCAACGCGGCCCTGAACCCCATCCTCTACAACATGTCCCTGTTCAGGAACGAGTGGAGGAAACTCTTCCGGGGCATCTTCTTCCCAGACAAGGGAGCCATGTTTACAGACACGTCTCTCCGAAGAAATGACCTGTCTATCATTTCCACGTAGTTCATCTCTCTCTCTAGAGGCAGAGCGGGCCGCTCTGGCGAGCCACTGGTGTGTCTTCAAAGGGGCTGAACCCCCAGGACCCTCACACCAGGGTGCCCTGCTTTAGGAACATGTGACCTATGAAAATACGTTCACGGCACCGGTAAATTAAGGGGTGATCCTTCGGCGAAAGAATCGTATCCTTTGTGAAAGGATTTGTCATGGGTTTCTTGAAATATGAACTTTTTCAGCGTGTGTGTGTCCTATGATTGAATGAATGTAATAAATGTTTATTTATTCCTGTTCAACAATCACATCTCCTGCATATAAAGCCACACCTTGCTGGTTTCCGAAGTGAATCTTGCAACTGGTCCAGGATTCAGATTTCTCTGAAGGGCCACAGCCACTCTGGGTCCCTCCCCTGGACTCGAAAGGCCTTGGGATCATTCATTAATGTCTCTAATGCTTGAGGAATTTCCCAGGAACATCCAAAGGTGACTTTTTTATTTATAAGAAATGCCATGGACACGTTTAGGAGATTTAGTGTCATGAAATCAGACTATATTGGAAAACTCCAATATTTGGGGGCCAGGTGGCAAGGGAGAGGGGAGAAATGATTATCTACACTAATGAAAGAGTAACATACTAATGGACCATACCTTTGTGACACCCATCAGCCAATCAGGAGTGAGTATGCAAATTAATCCAACAAAGATGGCAGGTTAATTTGCATATACAGGTCCCAAGCAGCCGGGGATAGGGTGGAATGCAGGCATTTCACCCCACCTCAGCTGCTCTGGGTCTCTGGGCCGTGTGGGAAGGCAGAAAGGCAGCTCCAACCAGAGGGAAGGTGGTGCTGGCAGCCAGGGGGAGGAAGGTCCATTCTTGCATGAATCTTCGTGCATCGGGCCTCTAGTAGGACATATTTTTGGGAAGATGGGGCAAGCACGATGTGCAATGTGAGGGAAAGAGAAGATGCAAAGGTAACTTCTAGATTTGTAGGCTGACACTGGTTGGATTGTGGGCCAACAGACAACAATGGGGGAAAACTTGGGGTGAGAGAGAGCCAAGAATTTTATCTATGGCCTGTGTAAGTTTGAGATCCAGTGAGATCCAAATAGAGAGTAGGTACAGTAGCTGGATGCAAGGTTGTGGAGTGTGGGCCTCAAGATGCAATATGGCCAGTCATCAGATAGTGTTTCCAGGCCTAAGGTTTTAGGAATTATCCCTGGGAGAGACGAGAGGAGAGAGGAGAAACCAGAGCCAAACAGAACCATGGGGCATGCCATCACATGGGCGTTGGGCCCAGGCCTGGAATGCGCAGTAGCTCGGGGCCTGGTGCTCAGCATGCATTAGTTGTCAGGTGCACCAGCAGCAGTAGTTCCACTGCTTGTGGAGTTTCTTGAATAGCTTCTTCTGAAGTAAGACTTCATGGTGCTCGAGGACAAGAGGACTGGGGTTTTCTGTTCACCGTATCTAATAGACTTGATGAATTAAAACTGCTTTGAAGTGGTGTGTGGCTGTCTTATGGGTCTCTGGGTTGTCACACTGAGGCTGACGGGCCTGGCTCTGACAATCTGCTGCTGTGTGTGATGTCAGGGAGGGTTTTCCCGTACCTGGTCACCTGCCTCCTCCTCCCTTGGTGGGAGGACAAGCACACTGAGGTGGGGGGACCCAGGAGCCTACCAGGAGCCCTTGATGTGCCAGCACCCAGGCAGAGGTCTCTGCACCCAGGGGAAACAGGTGTCCCTCCCCACCTGACACATGTCATAGCTGTCAGCCCGGCACGGCCAGTGTTTGCACAGCTCCCGGGTGCTGTAATCGAATCCTCCCTGCATCCCATCGGGCAGATGCTGTTTCCCCACATCTCACAAGAGAGAAGCGAGGCTCAGGAAAGCCACGTAACCAGCTCAAACCACACAGCTACTTTAGGCCAGAACTGGATTTTGACTTACGAGACTCGGGTGCCAAAGCCTCCTGGGAGGTCCTGGGAAACTGGGGCAAATGGCTTCGCAGCAATTGTACAGTGAGGTTCACTAGTACCGCTGACGGGGTGGAGCCCTGGTGTTCACCGCCAACCACCATGCCCTTTCCTGCCCCTCCAGGTCCAGGCAGCGAGCACGGGGAGCTTCCCCCAGACCTGGCTTCCGAGGGCCCCAGGTTCTAATTCCCCCCGGGAAGCCCAAGGCCTCCTCTCCTCAACATTTTGGCCACATCTGAAATAAGGAGCGAATTAAGCGCTAAAAGCAGTGGAGGGCTGGGGATGTTCACCAGAGCTGACCCCGACCCGTGCCTCTCAAACACACCCAGGGGAGCCGGCCATGCGGCCCCTTCGCTGGCCCTGGGCTGCCTGGGGCTTTGGGCTCCCTGGCCTGGCTTGGCCCACACTTACCCACCTGCTGCGTTAGCCAGGCTGTGGCCAGGCTGGCAGCGAGGCCTTCCTGGCTTAATGGAGAACACCCGTTGCGGGAAGTTGGGAGAAGCCACTGTCACTAATGGAGGATTAGGCACCAGAATAGGCCGAGATCATAAAGAACCAGGGAGGCAAGGACACCTCCGGGGGTACAGAAGCGCATCCTATCCAACCATCCGCAGGACTTCTCACTTCGACAAGCGTGGACACAAATGAACACCCACATCATAGGAAACAGGAGACGATGTTTTAATAATCCAGTCTAGAATCCTAAGCCTCAAATGACTCCCTAGAAACCCTCCCCCCCCCCAAAAAAAAAACATACACCTGATTGCAAATGGATTCACTTGTTCCCACATGTATGATTCACTTATTCCCACATATGTTTATGTGTCCTGAAGGCTTTATGTTTCCTGAGGAAGCGGGGAGGAAAGAGGGCCAGACTAAACGACGATAAATAGAGTTGAAGGCTGAGTGAAAGTGGGAAGTTTTCAAACGAAACTTGACATCCTTGATGTTGCTACAAAAGGTTTCTTTCTGATTTGCCATCACAGTAACCTGAAATATGGAAAACAAAGTCATCAGTGACAGAAAGATGGGCCCAGTGGATAAGGTAGATTATGAATTATGGACCCATTCTCATAAGGTTATAACAAGAAGGGGCAGTAATCCATAATCATCTTCAAGGCTTTTTCTGAAACCCTTTGAATTTCTCTGGGAGCAATGGGATCTTCTGTATGAAATCTTCTGTTCTTTTTTTAAAATATATTTTTATTGATTTCAGAGAGGAAGAGAGAAGGAGAGAGAGAGAGAAACATCAATGATGAGAGAGAATCATTGATTGGCTGCCCCCTGCACGCCCCCTACTGGAGATCAAGCCCACAGCCCAGGCATGTGCCCTTGACCGGAATCAAACCTGGGACCCTTCAGTTCTATCCATTGAGCCAAACCGACTAGGGCTAAAATAACGTTCTTTTTATTTGTCTTAAATTTGCCTCACTGCATTTCAAAGGGTTGGGGGGGGGGTGCATCCTCCTTTTCAGAAAGTGTGGCTGGTCGCAGCCACCCCACTAGTAACTCCACAGAAAGGTCCCCAGGTCTGTGCCATGTGTCACCAGGTGGTGCCCCAAGGGGCTTCGGTGCCAAAACAAACCAAAAACAACCTTTTGTTTGCACCCAACTCAGCTACGGACTATACAGATCTTGGGCAAGTTTTGTAATCTTTCTTAGCCTCTAATTTTCTCATCGGCTACGTGAGATGTAGGCAAAGGGTTTGGCCTGAGTCTGCCCATGGTGAAATTCTCGCCGCGATCACCCCAGGATGAAACAGCAAAATCTTACTGATTTATGTTTTTGGTCTGGGTTCATGTTGTGTTGGCGTAGCTGTGCTCAGCGAGTTGGAAGACTGACCGAAAAGTTCAGTTTTGTCCTCTGTTTCCTACAGTTTAACATTGCCTTAGTTGCATTTTGAAACCCAGTTTCCCGTGGGAGTGAGTGTCAATTCAAGTAGACAGCACTCTTTCCTCTAGGACCGTGGTCGGCAAACTGTGGCTTGCGAGCCACATGCGGCTCTTTGGCCCCTTGAGTGTGGCCCTTCCACAAAACACCACGGCCTGGGCGAGTCTCTTTTGAAGAAGCGGCGTTAGAAGAAGTTTAAGTTTAGAAACTTTGGCTCTCAAAAGAAATTTCAATCGTTGTCTTGTTGATATTTGGCCCTGTTGACTAATGAGTTTGCCGACCACTGCAGAATGATCCTGGTTTTCAGATCAATATCAGATGAGGATAGAATCTATATAAAGACCCAAGTGTCTTGTCAGGGATCATGCCAGGGAAAATATAAGGGAGGCCGAAACCAGTTTGGCTCAGAGGTAGGGCTTCGGTCTGCGGACTGAAGGGTCCCAGGTTCGATTCCGGTCAAGGGCGTGTACATTGGTTGGGGGCACATCCCTGATAGGGGGTGTGCAGGAGGCAGCTGGTGGATGTTCCTCTCTCATTGATGTTTCTGGCTCTCAATCTCTCTCCCTTCCTCTCTGTAGAATATCAATAAAATGTATTCTCTTTTTAAAAGAGAATATAAGGGAGGAAGATCAGCTAGTCAATTTGGTTTCATGTTAGAGAAAGAGCATTTGTTGAGATCACTTTGAACTTGCCACGGTGATGTCTCTAAGCTTTTACACCGAGGGCCACATTGCAGCCCAACTCTTCACTCAGGCCACTGAATCCCCAAATACTATTAATTCAGTCAAAATGGGTTTTAGGGCAGAGTACCCAGGGGCAAAACCATGTGACGACCAACTGGGCTAAACTGGCAGAGAAAAAGGAAGAGTCCCCTGCAGTTTAACTTAAATGAAAGTGCCAGGTTTTTGAGAAAAGGCGTTTGTCGGCTCCTTCCGCAGCAGCCCCGTGATGAGGCCACTGAAACACCTGATCAAGAAGAACCAAGACCGCCCTGGTCGGCTTGGCTCAGTCAATAGAGCGTCAGCCTGCAGACTGAAGGGTCCTGGGTTCAATTCCAGTCGAGGGCACATGCTCAGGTTGTGGGCTCGATCCCCAGTAGGGGGGCGTGCAGGAGGCATCCAATCAGTGGTCCTCTCTCATCATGGATGTTTCTGTCTCTTTATCCCTCTCCCTTCCTCTCTGAAAGCATTAAAAATATATTTTAAGAAAAGAAGAAGAAGAACCAAGACTTGGGCTCCCAGGGGCTCCTAAGGCTTCGTGTTTCCTGGTGGAGCCTTAGGATGAGACACAGCTCACTGGCAGGTGGGCGCACACCCCTGCCCACCGAGCCCTCAGGGAGAGCCGGCCGCCGCCCGGGCTCCTGCCCACCAGCCCGCTCACCGTTGTGCATAATCAGCCGGTACTGCCGGCTCAGGCACAGCTCCTCCTGCCTCCGCCTCACGATCCTCTGCACTTCCGGGGGCAGGCCGTAGGGGTTGCGGGCAAACACGAAGGAGTAGCTGTCGGCACAGGTGCCGTCCAAGTTGAGGAGGCGGCAGGAGTACTGCACGGCGTAGGTGTCGTAGTCCGTGTCGATGATCCAGTGGTCATCGTCTGCAAGCCAGAAACCAGAGCCATTGTCTCTCCCTCGGCCAGCTCAGCCCGCAAGGAAACTAACCCCAGCTAAGAGGCCAACCAGCGACTTCCTGAAACCGGTTCCATTCTGTCAGGAGCAGGAGACCCCGGGGAATTCCGACAGCTTTTATAAATCTGGGGACGTGAGAAGGATGCTGTTCTCCTTTGCACATAAAAAAGTTTGAGTTGGGGGAACCTCATTCACTTCAGTGATTACCTCTCACCCTGATGATGATGAATGTGATAGCATATATATATATATATATATATATATATATATATATATATAATTGATATTTCAGAGAGAGGAAGGGAGAGAGATAGAGAGCTAGAAATGTCGATGAGAGAGAAACATCGACCAGCTGCCTCTTGCACACCCCCTACCGGGGATGTGCCCACAACCAATGTACATGCCCTTGACCGGAATCGAACCTGGGACCTTTCAGTCCGCAGACTGATGCTCTACCACTGAGCCAAACCGGTTTCAGCGTGACAGCATCTTTTTAAAGAACAACTGAGAACGCAGGTCTATCAAAACCAAGGAATAGATCTGCCTACTGCGTCTTCTCCATCAACAGCAGCTGTGCCTCAGGGCTGGCGTCTGATGGCCACCCATGCACGTTACCTCCACATCAGGCCATGTCTCTTGAGATGGCCTCCGTCAGCCAGCTCCCAGCCATGCCAGTAACCATGCTGCCCTCCTGCCTCTCCGTCACCGGAGGAGGCCGCTCTGATGGCCTGGTTCGTGGCTTTCCTGGCCCCCTCCCAATTCCTGCCTCGTAACCCGGCCCGCTTTTCCTGGCAGGCAGAGAGTAGTCTCTGCTTTGGGACAGGAGGGCACATGATGCCTGCCATCTAGTCTCAGGTGTTCTTTTCCGAACTTGTACTTGCCAGAAGTCCTCTGACAGAGGGAGGGTTAAGTCAATGAAAAAAATCTAGGCATTTATTCCTAAGACTGGGATGTAAGCCACGGATCAGGGTGAACGAAGGTGGGGAAAATACCGACGCCAACAAAGGCAGGATGGGAAATAAGAATGTGCGTGAAGGATCTGCCACAGAGAAACAATACTCAGAGTTATCCAAATACCTTATATATAGTTTTTTAAAAAAAGTACCACATCTCTACTTAATTTAACATTCTCATTGACACAACCATGAATAGGGCTTTCTGGGCACTTAATCATGTCGGTCATTGTGTAGACACTCCCGCCCACCCCACCCCCAGTTACTTTTTACATGAACCAAAAAGTGCACGTGATCACCCCCATTTTATAGATGAGGAACGTGAGGCACGGAGAAAGTACAGTATTTGCCGGCGTATAAGACGATTTTTTTGGCCCTGAAAAATATGCCTCCAAGTGGGGGGTAGTCTTATACGGCGAGTATATAACAAACTCTGTATTTTTAGTGGAAATGTTAGGGGGTCTTCTTATACGCCCAGTCGTCTTATACGCCGGCAAATACGTATTTTTCAGGGCCAAAAAATCGTCTTATACGCCGGCAAATACGGTAAATAATTCACCCGGGATCCCAAAGAGCAGGGCAGGCCTGGGTTTCATTCGGACTCTGGGGCCCTCGTGGGTGAACTCTACTACCCCATGCTGTCTCCAGGCCACAAGTAAATTGGGGGCAGAGGAAGCAAGAATCATAAAGACTCTGCGTCTCCATCTCATGGCGGGGTCATGAAGCAGGTGATCCTCTCTGCCCCGGGTCATGCTCCACGCCGGAGGCTGCAGCGGTACCAGACTGCCCGGCACTGGAGGGTGCGAGGGAGATGGCCAACCCCGCCCTCAGTCACCTCCCATGGTGCCTCTTGGCTCTGAGACTGCCAGCCAGTGGGCGTTCAGCCCCAACCCGGGCCCTGCGGGAGGGCTGCACAGCGGGGGGTGGTGGAGGCTCCTCTTCAGCTCACTCTAGGTCCCCCAGGAAGAAAGAGCCACCCCCACACCTTCCAAGCTTAACCACAGAGAGAGCGGCAGGGGCCAGGTGGGGGTGCGCAGACACACGATCCAGCAGGTGGGCCAGGAACAGAGGCCAAGGGGCCGCCTGCCAGGCCCCACCCTGACCACCGGCTCCCTCAAGGCTCTGGGCAGAGCCTGCCTTTTCTCCGAATGAAATAATTTCTTCCCTGGTTCATGGGCCTCGCTGTCTCTCAGCGGCAGCATGCCCCTCAGACCCAAAAGCACTGCGCTTTGAAATGTGACCCGGATTCACGATCCAGGCAGCTATTAGCTCAGCGAATCTGAAGCTTAATTTTCCCCCCGAATTGCTGCCAGAATTTGAATTCTAACATAGGAACTAAGTAACTTTCAAAGCTCAGCTTTAGGAAAATGGGCCGCCTTCTTGAGTTTTATAAAAGGCCTACCCTGTCCAGGCTCTTTTTCGGCTAACTAGTGCAGAGATGATGAGTGTAAACTCTACCAATCCTTCCTCGACGCTCTCTCCTAAAATAAGAGCTGGACTGTGTGAGCCCTGTTAGAAAGAGCGGGCTCCGGCCTCCCACCTCCTCACCGCCAGCTGCTCGGGTGGGTCCCTCATAAGAGCCGGACCCCCAAGCATTTCTGGATGGCAGCTATCCGCACACAGTGGGGCCAGGGAGAGTAGAGACAGTGGCCGTAGGGCGGCTACCGTCCCAGGAAGTGGGGCTACACGGAGGTTTTGATTACCGGTCCAAACTCCAAAACAAAACACGCACTCAGAGGGAGCCAGCTCTGGCGTATTGGGGTGGCCTGGCATGTGTCCCTCCCGCTCCCTGAGCCTGTGCCCTGCCGTCTCCCAGAGCAGTGTTTCCCAAACTTCTCTCACGATGAGAATCACCTGGTGGAGTTGTTAAAACACAGATTCCTGAATCCCAACTAAGAAGTGCTAAATTAGCCGAAACCGGGTTGGCTCAGTGGATAGAGCGTCGGTCTGCGGACTGAAAGGTCCCCGGTTTGATTCCGGTCAAGGGCATGTACCTTGGTTGTGGGCACATCCCCAGTAGGGGGTGTGCAAGAGGCAGCTGATCGATGATTCTCTCTCATCGACGTTTCTAACTCTCTATCCCTCTCTCTTCCTCTCTGTAAAAAAATCAATAAAATATATTTTTTTAAAAAAGAAGTGCTAAATTAGATTTTTTGGGAACATATAGGTAAAATTGTATACTTAGCTAGTACACCAGGCCCCAATCACCAGGTGATCCTCATCATGAGAGAAGTTTGGGAAACACTGACCTAAAGTGGTGAGAAGCTCCCTGCAGTTCTCAGGTTGAGCCTTCCAGGCGAGCCAGCGGACGGTGGCGTGGTGCTAGTCCTGACTCATCACCCAGCAGACCTTGTCAAAGGGGAGGCTGAGGCCTGGGGACCCGAGGGGTTGGCTGTCTGCCCCTAGGCCAGTCACCTCTCTAACGCGGGCTTTCTCAAGTGTGCTCGTTGGAAAATGAGAGTAGTGAACCTGATGCTCCTATCATCCTGGACCCCGACTATCAAGCTATTCCTTCATGACTGGGGAGAGAGCTAAGCAGTAATAGCAGCATGCACGGAGAGAGAACCCATGTCACGGGCACGGTTCTAAGTGCTTTCTGCACAGTTAACTCATGGCCCCCCCATAATACGACTCCGTGAGGCAGGTGCTCCTTGTACAGGTGAGGAAACTGAGGCCCAGAGAAGATCAGGTACAACGTATCTAAGGTCCCACCAGGTGGGATTTGAACTCGGGCAATCTAACGTTAACTGCATGCTTCGCCACTGCACTGCACAGCTTCTTTTCTGAAACATCCCCAAGAAGGAATCATCCTTCCACCTTCCATAGCTACCTCAACGTCATAGCAATCACTTTCAAGATTTCAATACTTTCTCTCTAAATGAAATCATAGATTGAACCTCAATCTACAAGCGGTTAAGGCAGAACTAACCTGGTTACTTCTCAAGGGGGAGGAGGAGGAGGAGGAGGCAAGAGGCAAAACCCTACCTGCTCGTGGGGTCTTCTCTACCCTGCCCCAATGCAGTGCCAACAGGACCCTAGTCCGACGAAGAGTGCACCTCAACATCCCACAGAGAATTATGTGTTTATGCCCTTTAGAAAGTCATCTTGTACCCCCAGTATTGACTTTTGTAACGCACTATCAGAAAAGTACATATTTCATGCTATGTGATTCACCTTGGAAAGCTTTGCTTCATTGTTTGTAATAATTGTGGTTACGTCTAAGGATAAGAGCTTTTTACCCTTTGTAAAATAACAACGCCAACTGTACAGTGTCAATCGATGCTGACGCTGCAATTAGATAAAACATGCGATTTCACCTCGTATGCAACGTTAGAGGAAGCCAAGGTGCACGTGCCGTGTATAGAGTGATGGGCCACGTAAACCACGTAAAGAAAGCTTCCACCCTGGACCACCAGCTAAGAGAGTCCCCTGACCATGAGCGAAGCACTACGTTCTCTTGGCCTCAGTGTATTCATCTGTTTATTGAAACCTTTGTAGGGTTAACTATCTCTAAGATCCCATGACCCCCCCTGGCTTGCACAATCCCCTAAGTACCAGTAGACTTCAGATTTGAAATTTAGGAAAAAGGGGGGGGGGCAGGGAAGGGGTAGAAAGAGCCTACAGACGTGTTCTCATGATTGGGCCAAGTTTTAGGAGGCTCTTCTGAGTGTCCCCAATGCTCTCCCTCCCCCATTTGAGCGTTGGTGCTTGGGAGAAAGGGAAGAGGGCATTGCCACCCAGAGTGCTGTGCCTGGCTCAGACTCTGCATCATCAGACAGGGCACCGGGCGGGCAGCGGGCCAACCCTATGCGCCATGCTCCCTGCACCCTTGGATGGGGGTCTCCCAGCCTCTGCTGGGGCCCCAAGTACTCAAGCTGCCCCAGGGATTCAGCCCAAAGAGAGAGAGAGGAAATGCAAAGCCAGGGTGAGCGGTGATGTGGGCTGGGTCTTGGGGTGGTTGGGGAGGGGTAGGCTTGGCGAAGGCTACACACCCTGGAATAGTGGCTGGACAGGAAAATATCGGAGGAGGCCTCCCAAGCCCAAAGGTCCTTTGAACTTGGGCCAGGTTTTATGAGCTGGGGGTATGGGGGCGGTGGGCCAATCTCATGCCCCTAACCTCAGGCGGTGCAGACTGTTCCTGCCACTTGGAGACCACGTTTTCCCCAAGGGCGCCGCTGGAGAAGAAACCCAGAGATGTGGCCAGGTTGTGGCCCTCCTCCCTCCCAAGACAGCCCCGCGGAGCGGATTACTCACTTCCTCTCTGGAGAAAGGACGCTACACCCCAGTACTTCATCTTGAACTTGGCAGGGTCCTCGGTGTCTGTGAAGGTGCCCACCATGTCTGCGCACACGTCCCAGTTACTGCGAAGGCCAAGGGGATCCTGAGCCAGGCCGGGCAGAAGGCTTCCTCCCTCCGTCCCTCCGTCCCTCCATCCCACCACCCCCGGTGCTGCCTCCCCTCCCCTCGGGGCCTGGCGCCCAGCCCGGGGCACCCAGGGGCGCAGGCAGCTCTGCCCTCCGCCCGGAGCCCACTGACTTCAACAGGCGGACTCGGCCCTTGGCGGTGGCGCTCATCTGGCCGTGCTCGTCCACGGAGAACTCGGCGATGATGTTGTCCTGCAGAAAGAGGCCCTCGGGGTCCTTCTTGGCCATGGCATACCAGGTCCCGGCGAACTGCAAAGGGGAGGATGAGGGGGGCCCTCCTGTGAGCAGGCTGGCCGGCCTCCGGGGGGCCGGGGAGCGGGGGACGCGGCGGGGGGGACCGGGGCCACCGGGCCGGCGCCTCACCCGAGCCTTGTCGAAGTTCTCCTTCACTCGGAAGCTGCTCACCCGGCAGTCGCGCTCCGCCCGGGCGCTGCCCAGCGCGGCCAGCAGCGCGAGCGCCCACACCCACCGCATCTCGCCCAGGATCGCCCTGCGGGGAAGGCGCGCCGTGAGCGCGGGGCCGCGGAGCCGCCCGGCCCCCCCTCCCCTCCCCTCCCCGGACCCCCCGCCAGACCCCCCCTGCCCCCCGGGGCGCCGCTCACCGCCCGGAGCCGCGCGCAGGGAGCCGGGGAAGCGAGCGCGCCGCGGGCACCGGCCGCTTTATAGGCCGGGGGAGGGGGTCGCGCTGTCGCAACCGCGGGGCGGCGGGGGGGAGGGGGGCGCGGCCGGCGGGCCAGCCCTTGCACAACGCGCCCTGACTCACCGGCGCCCGCGCTGGGAGGGTCCCTTTGGCCCGAGCTGCCCCCCCCTCCCCGCCCCCCAGCGCGGCCCGGGCTCGGCGGGGCCGCCGCGCAGGGTGGCCTGGCGCAGCGCGCACTCCCCGCGGGGGCCACTCACCCCGCGCCCGCGCCAGCGGCCCCCCAGGCGGCCCGGCCCGGCCCCCGGCCCCAGGCGCTGGCCCCCGGCCCCACGGCGCTGGCCCCCGGCCCCACGGCGCTGGCCCCGGCCCCACGGCGCTGGCCGCGGCCCCACGGCGCTGGCCGCGGCCCCACGGCGCTGGCCGCGGCCCCACGGCGCTGGCCCCCGGCCCCACGGCGCTGGCCGCGGCCCCACGGCGCTGGCCGCGGCCCAGGGCGGCCTGGCGGGGAACCCGCGGCCTCCCAGCGCGAGGGGACCCGCGGGGAGGCTGCCCGGGGCGTCAGCGCCCGCCCGGCCTGGTGTTGCCCGCGGGGCCCCTCCGCCCTCGTAGGGCCAATGGTGAAGGGCTTGGGGGAGGATTCCAGCCAAGCCGGGTTTTTTTATTTTTTTATTTTTTTCATTTTATAAAGGATGCATTTTACTCCCTTGCAGGAGAGTGGCGGTGCCCCGTGGGTCAATATTTGTTCTTTAGTTTCAACATCTTTTAGAAGAAGCATTAAATCCCTTCCCGGTTAAATATTCTCCAGAAAACGCAACCCTCGTCAGGGCAGGAAATAGTTCAGCAACCTCGGTGGTCGCCTACTTTGTGGCGCTTTTGCTCAAAACCGCTTTGAAACACACCTACCGATTGTTTTATGAGACGATTTTATTTCGAAGCCACAGTAGGGCTTTGTTTTGTTCCCAAAGCGGCTAAAGCAGTTGTCTGAGAGGTGGACAAGAGGGAGGGTAAACCCCATGACACACGTCTAACGGTCAATTAAGTTACAACGGTGTGACACCTTACCCTATATTTGTCTGCGTGATGGCACAGTTTACCCGCCTTATTTTCCTCTTTCCATTCAGACTCAACAGGTTCCTCTAATCTGATCAAAGTAGCCCGAGGATTCGGCTTCTGGCTGAATGAGAATCAGTGATCTGACTAAGAAATACCCTTTTGTAACACTCCCTCCATACAATGCCAGTTGTGTCTCCAGGACCCAAATTGGAGAGAACTGAGATGGATTGGTTCCGTTTTGCTGACACAGACTGAGAGAGGGTGGGGGAAGAGAGGGTTGGCTGCCAGACATAGAAAGAGGAGTTGATGGTTGGGCAGGGGAAAGGATTTGGGGTGACTGTTGAGACCCCTGAAGAGGCACCTGTGTTTTCATCACATTCCTGGTTAAGGAGACTAACGTTTTGCCACCCAGAAGATGCTGCCTTTTGGGATACTGACCTTTAACTGGTTATTAAGAGACAGAGACTCAGAAAGGAACCTTTGACTCTCCTCCTTTCATGCCCCAGAGACTGAGAGAGAAACACCTGCTTCAGGAAGGGACCCTCAAGACCTCGGGTGTCTGTCGCCCTAGTCTAATGTGAATTAAGCGTGCTAAGTAGAAGTGCTTCTGCTAGCCAGACACCCCTTGTGTCCCTTTGAGTTGCTTCGGGGAACTTGCGTACCACCTGTGTTCCCTCTTCTTTAACTCCCTATAAATTCTCGCATTCTCACTTTTGAAATCTTGGACCCCTAGCCCCTTCTCCCCACCACTCCCCTCAACCCCCAACCTTTTTCCTTTGTCCAAAATGTCATACATACCCAGTGTTCCCTCACTGCCTTTGGTATTTTCATACTTACTTTAATTCCTTGCATGTATCAACACTTTTATTTTCTCTTGTTAATCTGTGTCTGCTAATGTGATCCTTAGCTCAACCAGAAGAACTTAGAAGGTGGGAAGGAAGCTTTGTGAGTTTTTAAAAAATTTTTTTTGTATATATTTTATTGATTTTTTACAGAGAGGAAGGGAGAGGGATAGAGAGTTAGAAACATCGATGAGATAGAAGCATCGACCAGCTGCCTCCTGCACACCCCCCAACTGAGGATGTGCCTGTAACCAAGGTATATGCCCTTGACCAGAATCGAACCCGGGACCCCTCCGTCCGCAGGCCGATGCTCTGTCCATTGAGCCAAACCAGTCTCGGCGCTTTGTGAGTTTTTTTAGCCCCTACTTTATAACTCTTTGGAGATCTACCCACCTATTCTGCGCCCCCTTTGCACCTTCCCCTCCACTCCTGCTCCCATTTGAGTGGTGCCTCTGGAGAGCCAGCGATGATGCTCTTAATCCTCACCGCCCAGAGCTGGGAAAGCCCTGTTTCTGGCCTACTGACTAACTTACTAGAAGATCTTCTGATTAGGCCAGTTTTATCACAGGATGGTCAATCCCAACCAGCTCAGATAACGTCTGCTCCGGAGCCACTCCTGCTGGGATTATGTGTGTGGCCACATGGGTGGTGGTGTTTATGCCCTGTGGGTGGGAAGGGACTTGGGGCATCTCCCAATCAACTGTGCGATGCTTGGATCCCCTCTGCCATTCCAGACTAGAGACCTTCCAGGTTCTCCCCCAACACTTCTAGTGGTGGAGAGCCACCCTCCCCCCCCCCTCTTGGGACAGCTATTATGTTAGAAACGGTCACCTAACACCTCAGCCCCTTCAATCATTTCTCCCAGATCCTATTTTGATGGTCCTTACATGCACCGTATACTGAATAAGTGTAGGGGATTTCAATGCATTTTTCATAGTGGCTGTTTTTATAGCAACACGTTTTCATTTATTTGTTAGATGCTTAAAGGTCAGTGTGTGTAAGTGTTCCCCCTCCTACCCAAGCTCTCTCTTACTGCTGAATCAATGAATCTGTTGTCCCAGACACCAGCAGAGAAAACAGTTTGTTTTGGCATCCCCTCTTGCATTTCGTCATGACCACAGTACATGAATACAGGTCAACAGGTCAACTGATGTTTTTAACGTTAGTGCTTTGAAATTCGTCTATGTGAAATACAATTTCAAATATGCATATATAGATAAAATACCAATAGGAAACATGTTCACAACAATTACCTCTGTGTGATAGGATTAGGGAGGGACATATAAAGGTGGTTTGTTGGTGGGTTGTTTTTGTTTTTGTTGTTTTATTTGGCTCTTTTTGTAGTTTCCAAATTTTCCTACAGTGAAAATGTTTAATGAGAATATAAAACAGATATTCTCTTTGCAAACAGTTTTTTTTTTCTAGATGAAAAATTATGTTTTATTTAATATACACAAAAGTTCGTTTTCTTTCCTGTCCTGGAGTGACAGACCATGTTTCATTCACCTTGGTATCCCCACCAGCTTTGCCATGGGAGTCATCAAAAGACTTTGCACGCCGAAACAGGTTTGGCTCAGTGGTAGAGCGTCGGTCTGCGGACTGAAAGGTCCCAGGTTCGATTCCGGTCAAGGGCATGTACATTGGTTGCGGGCACATCCCCAGTAGGGAGTGTGCAAGAGGCAGCTGGTCGATGTTTCTCTCTCATCGATATTTCTAGCTCTCTATCTCTCTCCCTTCCTCTCTGTAAAATATCAATAAAATATTAAAAAAAAAAGACTTTGCACATAGTAGGTGTTCAACCAAGACTTGCACATAGTAGGTGTTCAATCAATATATATTGATTTTATTTGTTGTATTAAAATGAATCATATTAGGTAAGCTTCATAAAACGATTATTTTAAAAACCTGGTCAGCAGTCATTCTTTCTAAAATATAATTTCTCAGGATTTAGCCTTGATAGGGCTAAAAAAAATTTGTACTCTTATAAAAAAAAATTTGTACTCTTATCAAAAAGAATGTGTACTCTCCTTCCATAATGTACAGTTTTGGGGAAGAGGCTGATTGGACAAAGGGCACCTCCCACTTTCTGCATCTCTATAAGGCCATAGGCCTACATTTTGGTCAGTAGAAGGTAGACTAAGGTAGACCCTGCAGACAGGGCTCATGAAAGCTGCCCATCCAATTTTCCTGGCTCTCTCTCCTTCCTCACCTGGCCACTGATGGAGCCTCCATCAGCCTGGGACCCTCAGCAATGATTAACTTTATGTGAATGAAAAATAAACTCTCATTGGATTAAGCTGCTGAACTTTGGGGGTTACCTGTAGTAACAGATTTAGTGTTACCTTAACTAATCATCAGCAAACAAACTACTAACTCCTAGGAAATACTGAAAAATGTTTTACCAAAATTGAAAGATCTGGTACAAGAAAAGTATGCCCTTACCCTTATAAAAATAAAGCATTTCCAACCGGCTCCATTTTGTACAAACTGACATTTACATCCATATCCTGATAGAGAGATAAGGAAAAATAGAAACAGAAAAAAAATGGGTAGCATTTATCTTCTGATTGCATTCAAAAGAGAATAAAATAATTGATGAAAAAAATGAAGATTATTCAACCAACATGGTCAGGCACAAAAAGCCAAACTAATTTTTTTTTAGTAGGTTTGTTTCAGTGGTGACAAAGCTGTCATGAAGTTTAATGTTTAGTTAATCAATTAATAACCTCTGAGAGGCCTGGTCATATCCGTCAATTAGGTGCAGGCAGAGACTCTCTCAAGAGCAAAGGGCCAGATGAGAGGGCCCTCTCTCTGCAGTTGGCTGCCAGGATGTGCTGACATGTCTGCTGATATCAGAGAGTAAAGACCATGTGGGTGGTCTTTCTCCATTGCTGGTGGGGGGGTGAAGTATTTACAATGTCTCCAGAGAAAGACTTTTCTGAAACTCACACTGGAGGATGAGTGGTTTTTTTTAAAAAAAATATTTTATTGATATTTTACAGAGAGGAAGGGAGAGAGATAGAGAGCTAGAAACGTCGATGAGAGAGAAACATCGACCAGCCGCCTCCTGCACAACCCCCGCCGGGGATGTGCCCACAACCAATGTACATGCCCTTGACCAGAATCAAACCCGGGACCTTTCAGTCCGCAGACCGACGCTCTACCACTGAGCCAAACCGGCTTCGGCGGATGAGTGGTTTTTATCTGCATGGAATTACATTCTTGGGTTTCCAAAGTCCGATTCCCTTCCATCCAGTCCTGGAAAACGTGTGGCTGGGGATTCAGCAGAGCTAAAAGCAAAGCCAGCGTCCAGTTTCCTTCCTATGATAGAGCTGGGTGGGTCCAGTATAGCAGTAAGCCAGTTGCAGTCCCTCAGTCCATTGTGTGGGGTCCACGTGGCTCACAGCAAATACAGGGGAGCCAGGAGAGCACGCCCCTTGCAACAAGAACACCAGTGAGCAAGAGAGTGGACTTCTTTGTTTAGGAGATTGAATATCTTAAATTTTCCTGCATTGGCAGTGGCCACAATGACTGGGGCCAATGACCTGTTCCCGGGTGGGACTGACAGACAAATATATTCCCTAGTTCATCCAGACTTTACTGTAGCTTCCTGGCAAAGATGCACGTATGGCATGCCCATGATATTTGGCCTTCCCGTTGCTTCTTTCCAGTTGTTAAAATAACTCGGTTTATTACAATGTTGGCTATTCTATAAGTATTACTGCCTATAGAAATAGTTAGCCACAGTGGAAAATTTTAGCAGTTTTGAAATTAAATATTATGTGTGTTTATGAATATAGTATACTGCTGAAAAGTATAAACTTGTTAAGCAGGAAGTTAAACCATTCTTTGGTGTATCTGTAGGCTTTTAAAAAGCGTTCCTGGGGCTTTTATTTAACTCTTGTGTTGGTATTTGACATTTTATGACCTCGGTCTAGATTTTAAATTCCTAGAGCAGTGGTCAGCAAACTCATTAGTCAACAGAGTCAAATATCAACAGTACAATGATTTAAATTTCTTCTGAGAGCCAAATTTTTTAAACTTCAACTTCTAATGCCACTTCTTCAAAATAGAGTCGCCCAGGCCGTGGTATTTTGTGGAAGAGTCACGTGCAAGAGGCCAAAGAGCCGCATGTGGCTCACGAGTCGCAGTTTGCTGACCACGGCCTTAGAGGAGAGGCCTTTGTATATTCTCCTGTTAGTATGATGTGTTGCACAGCTCCTGGGTGAACTCTTTAATTTAATCCTATTTAAGCTGGTAGTTTGGGACCCTTCAGTCCGCAGGCTGATGCTCTATCCACTGAGCCAAACCGGTCATTGGCCTGAGCAAGTTCATTAATTTTTCTATGCTTCAATTTCTCACAAGTAGCAGGAGTATTTCTCTTCAAGAGAGTCCGTGATACAAAGTTTGTAGCTTTATTGAAATCCTTAAGAAATCAGCATTTAAATATTTAAGGAAAATTGGTCCATGAAACGGGTAGTTTGACTTATGAGTTGCATAATAGTGTTTAAATATTTGGGAAAACGTGCTTAATCAATGTAAAAGCTTAATAAATTGAACATTAAACACGACTAAGTAGTGGTAAGTGTACTTTCCAGGTCAGAAGCCCCTGAGACATTAAAGATCCTAGCAACAGACAAGGCAGGTTTTATCCAGTACATTTAACAGGCTGTACCTTAGAGCAGAAATGTATGAGGTCTGGCTATTACTAGTGAAAACCAAATCCAGCTAATATGCTTAGCAGGAAAACCCAGTTAGCAGCTGCCTGGGTTGCTTTTTATGATTATGTCTCTGGATAAGGATGTTATGTATGTTGTGGCCTGATGAGGCTCGGATCACAGACTAATGTTTTGCCACATTCACCTCTCCAGTAATAAGCCAAGATTAGCTCCTTTAACACACTTCCTAGATCCCGCTTTCTCAAGTGAGGGCAATGAGAGGTGAGGGTTTTAGAGGAAAAAAAAAAAAAAAGGCCCTACAACCTGGATAATCAAAGAATTTTTAAGAAGAGGGAAAATTAATATTCCATTTTATCTTGGGTTGATGTTAAACCCTTCCATCTCCCCCAGCGTTCATTCAAGTTGCTATACAGACAGACACACCGAGGTTGTTCTCATTTTATACCACTATCTTGAAAGAATGATTCAAGTTGTCAATGTATGCTCATGGGTATGTTCATGGGTATGTTGATGATGCTTCCTAGCTGCACGGTGATTCCACTAAATGCAGAATCAGCATGAGCAGCTATAGTTCTGAAACGGTTACATCAACATGCCGCTTGCCTGTTTGATCTAAGATGCTCCGAGGATTCTCCGAGGACTTAAACACTCTAATGATGCTCAGGGATTTGTGTCCTGAAGAACTCGGTAATCCTGTGCTTCCCGAGTCCCCGGCTAAGCCAGGACCTTCTGTCACATCCCAAGAGTTACAGGCAGTCGGAAAGCTCTGCGCAGCATCCATTCTGCTTGACCTTTGGGGTTCAGGGAGGCGCCACTTAGGGTCCACGTGGGAACCTTGATCAGGATGTAGCTCTTTCTTGGCCCCCGGCCCCAGGTGATGCTCTGAGGGTCTTCCTTCCTGAACAGCAGCCCGAAGGCCAGCCATGGGGGAGGTCAGCCAGGAGGCGGTGGAGAGCTACCTGGAGGACCACCCTGCCTTTGCTGAGGAGTTCTTCCGCAAGAAGCTGCGGGCGGGGGCGCTGGGAGAAGGCCCGGAGCACAGCGGGGTGCAGGGCCGGGCCGGCGGGTCCTCCCCGGGGCTGTCCACCCAGGAGGAGGAGGAGGAGGAGGAGGCGGCCCTGTGCCGGGAGCTGCTCCGGGCCGCGCGGGAGGAAGCGGGCGGTGCGGAGCCGGCCGCGCACCGGGCCCTGCAGAGGCTGGCGCGGCTGCTGGGCGCCGAGCGCTGCAGCCTCTTCCTGTGCCGGGCCCGCAACGGCGCCCCCGAGCTGGCCTCCAGGCTGCTGGACGTCACCCCCACATCCAGGTTTGAGGACAACCTGGTGGTCCCCGACAGGGAAGTGGTGTTCCCGTTGGACATCGGGATCGTGGGCTGGGTGGCTCACTCGAAGAAAGCCCTGAATGTCCCAGATGTGACAAAGGTAGGTGGCCGGGGGGCAGCGGGGCCGAGGTGGAGACGGGGTGAGGTCCTGGCGGGACGATGGGAAAGAGAGCTGAGGTTTGGGGGGGAGGAGGGAGGAGGTGGCATCCTGGTGCCATGGTTCGGCTCTAACCTGGGGCGTGGGGGCAGCAGAGAAGGGGAGTACCCAGGTCCAGGGCTGCCAGATTTAGCAAATAAAAACCACCAGAGGCCTAGTTCAATCTGAATTTCAGATAAAGAATGAATCCTTTCTTAGTGTGGAGTTGGCAGCTTACCTGGGCCAGTGTAGCTCACACCTTCGCTTACACCTCCGCGCTCTGGGCCCCTCCTCCTGACACCGCCCGGCAGGCTGCCCCCGGGAGCGCGGCCAGCAGTCGGATGCCAAGGCCCCCGGCTGCTCCGGGCCTCTCACCCACAGCCACACTCTGTCTCTGGGATGGATTGGCTCCTAAATGGATTCTTTCACCTGCAGCCCAAATGTGAGAAGGAGAAGTAACACCATAGGAAAGTTCAGGTTTAGACCATTAAAACGGTGAATGTCGGTGATGGTTAAGAGCCACTGGCCACCCCAACTCCCCCATAACGCAGATCTGAATCAAGAATGAATTCCAATCCGGTAAAATGGGACCTTAGGACCCTCCGGAGACCAATACTGCACAGATGGTTATCTCCTTTTAAAAACGTCACGTTTACCTACTCCTTACCATCTCGATGCTGGTTTCCTTTAGGAAAATTCTAAAATACAGATAAGAAGGAGGAAATGCAAATTACCCATAATCCCGCCGCTCGTCAAGAGCCATAGGCAGCTTCATGGATGGAGAGACTTTTTCTACACGCGCCCCATTATTCCGATTTACTGGTAATGAGAGGGGAGAGGGTTGTGCTGTCAGGGAGCCCACCGGGAGCCGCCCCCCCCGCCCCCCAGGCTTTCCGCGTGGAGGCCTGTGAAGGGGGCAGTGGAGGCGAGAGGATAATCTCCCTCCTGCCTCCCAAAGCTGATTACGGGGAGGAGGGGTGCACCGATCCAGAAGTCGTGAGTGGTCAAATATTAGCAACACTCCGCAAACAAGCACAGGACGGCTCTCAGGTGCAAGGGTTGCCGCTGGACACGTTAGTCCTCAGTCCTCAGTCCTTCCCCATCCCTCCCTCCAGGGAGCTGAGGCTGCCTCCAGGAGGCCAGAGGCCCACTGCAGCAGCTCCGAGTGACCGAAGCGAGCTGTGCCCTGCGGCAACGTGCCGGGGACGCCAGGAAGGCTGTGCCCACACCCCTGAGTTTTTCTCCTGGGAATGTGCTTTTGGCCAGTCTCCAGCTGAGCCCCTCTCCTAACTTACTAGGACATCAAACTTGAGAAAGTGACAGCAAGATTTGTTCTTCTTTCCAAGGAGAGATGGATAAAATGACTTCTGCTGTAATGTTTTACTAATGGGCCCCGCTCTCCTTGTTGAGGGGGAAATGGTAGAATGGAGCATGTCAGTTGGCCTTGGTCTGTTGCTGTCCATGGTGAGCGCCCCGCGTGGACGGGGCAGTTCATGAGGGGTGGGCTGCCCTGTCTCTCTGTCCTCCCTTTCCCCGAGGAACTCTGGCTGTTACGGGTGGGACAGAGGTGTATGTGTTGAAGACAGACACCCTCCTGAGCTCAGAAGAGAGACAAAGGCCTCATTTAGTCTCCATTTTTATTTATTTTTCCAAGAGTGGTGCTTTTCAGCTTTAGATGCACATTCAATGAAATTGGGAGTATAAAAATACTGATGTCTGAGACTCACTGTTGATCAATTGCATAGACTCTGAGGGGTTGGCATACAGGCAGTAGTGTTTTTAAAAAGCCCCGCAGATGATTCCACTACACAGCCATGTTGAAAACCACTCCTCTCTGGGTGAGCACGTGTGAGAGGAGGAAGTGAATTTCAAGTCAACTGTGGGATTCTAGGCGGAAAGGGCTCCTGGGGTCCTTAGTCCAACTCTTTCCTGGGGCAGATGGGAAGTTAGGGTCACGGGAGCTGTGTCTCTCCAGGAGTCCACGGTCTGGTCAGTGAATGAAAAGGGCTGGAAGAGAATGGAGGCCTCACCCTCACCAAACCCCACGTCTCTGCCATTTCTTTTTAGTGTTTTAATTCTTTTTTTAAAAAAAATATATTTTATTGATATTTTACAGAGAGGAAGGGAGAGATAGAGAGCTAGAAACGTCAATGAGAGAGAAACATCGACCAGCTGCCTCCTGCACACTCCCACTGGGGATGTGCCCGCAACCAATGTACATGCCCTTGACCAGGATCGAACCCGGGACCCTTCAGTCCGCAGACCGACGCTCTACCACTGAGCCAAACCGGTTTCGGCTCTTTTTTATTTTTATTTTTAAATTACAGTTGACATTCAGTATTATTGTGTATTAGTTTCAGGTGTACAGCAGAGTGGTTAGACAATGACATTACAAAGTGATGCCCCCAATATTTCCAGCACCCACCTGGCACCCATGACTGATTTGTAATGATCAATTCTGTACTTGTAATCCCTTTATTTTTCTCACCCAGTCCCCGCCCCTGGCAGCGAGCAGTCAGTGCTCTGTAGGTTCACCACATTTCCGTCGCTGTGGCAAAATCTGCAAAGAGAAAGGTGATAGAAACGGATGTTTTAAATGACATTTCTATTCTTTACCTTTTCCTTGCACTTGGCAAATTATAAAGATTTTCTCATTCTCAGTCTCACTTGGTTCTGGCAAAGGCCCTGTGGGGAAGGCATATCTGTTTTTCCTTCTTGTCTGTGGCAGACACTTCTCAAGGTCAATGAGGCAGGCTGTGGCGGGCCTGGGGCCAGAACCCAGGCCTCCGGGGCCTCCATCTTTTACTGCACCGCTGACCACACACACCTCTTCGGGCTAGCGGTGTGGGCACAGTGAGGGAAGGCCTTCTCACACCCAGACAAAGGCAGAGCCGGATGCTCTCAAACCTGGGAGTCCACAAAGGTTGCAACAGGGAAGCCACATGGTGTAGGGTGACAGCTTTGATATCAGACAGACCTGGGTGTACATCCAGGTCTGAGAGGAGGAATGGTGTGATGGATTGTTTCCGCACCCGAGAAATGGAGGGCACCAAATACACAGATTAAATGGACATGAGGTGCCTGATCCTTTGTTTAAATTTTTATTTTTGTCTTTATTATTGAGAGTATTACAGATGCTCCCCATTTCCCCCCCATGGCCCTCCACCCGCCTGGTTCCCGCTCCACCCCAGGCCTTCACCATACTATGGTCTGTGTCCGAGGGCTATGCATACAAGTGGGTGCTCAGTAAATGATCGTTCTGACAGTATTATATTTATGCCAAATATAAATTTGGGGGCTGGGTGTGGGCAGACAAAACTGGGTCAATGGTTATTGCCTGTTTTTAAAATAGGTTAAAGGCAGGAAAACTTAGAATAACAGGAAACGGAGGGATGTTCTTCTCCAGTTAATAATTTGTTTTTCCATTGGGAAAGCTGTAGATTAATCCTATGGATAGGCGCTTCTCATTCTGACCGTGGTTAAAAGAAAGCCACGGGGAAGCCCTACGTTTTCAATGATTAACACGGCGCTTATGGCCTCCTCTCCTCCCGCCCTCTCTTCCTTCTCTTTTCTCTTTCCAACTCCTAGTCTCCAGGGATAATGGAATCTAGTCAGAATTTAGTAAGGCCGCGATCCAGGTGGGCTGCTGTTCTAAACAGAGTTCTCTCCAGGGCTCTCAGTGGCTGCCTTGAAGAAGGACCATCAAGGGGAGTTTGTGACTTTGAGAAATACAGAAACGACCCAAACAAACTTCAGTAAGGATTGTTTGAGCTTGGTGAAAATAAAAAAGTAGAAAGCCTCATTCATCCTACCCTGTACTTGGATGGGTGACTTCATCCAGGACTTTCAGATACAATAATAAGCAAGCATTCTATTTTCAAATGCATAAGCCATTGTCTCAAAACAGCCGATTGAACTTGAGAGCATTTCCTTGTGTGTAGAATCTAGAGCGAACTAGCAGCAAGCATTGAAGTTGCTGAGTGGAGTGTCCACCAGGAGATGCTGACTGGACTCTATTGGCATTTTGATTATCCCTGTAGGGCCCAGGACTGCTGTGTAAGCGAAGGTGATCATGCTCTGTAAGGGTAGCAGTTAGGAGGAAATCAGAATATAATCTGGCCTGGGCAAGCAGCACAGTAAGAGAAAGAGCCTGAGAGTGAAGATGCTACCGGAGCAGAGAGGAGTACCGGATGGAGTAGTTAGGAAAGAAATGTGGCTCTTGATGGCCTGGGGCAGGGTTGGCCCTCAGCAGGAGGCGTGGTCTTCCATCAGTGAAGAGCATTTAATTTCTTTGCTGATTAGAACTGGTTAGAAACACTAGAACTAAAAGCAAAATGGTAATCGTAAAAGATATTTTTCATTGAGGGAGACCCCAAAAGTTTCAGGTTTCTCTTCCTGGTATATTTTGAATACCCACTATGTGTCAGACAGCTCACATTTTCTTTGTGAAAGATCACATTTCTAGGGATTCTCCACAGGAGTGATTCACCCACTACAAGTGCAGGTTCCTGGGGAAGACAGAGCCCCCCTTTAGGAGATTAGGGTTGAGGGGTCTGCTGTGAGGTCTGCACATCTGCATTTATCTGCGGGTGATTCTGGGGCACAGGCAGGGACTCCTGCTCTGAGCTGAGCCGTGAGCTCTGTTGACCAAGCAGCTCATGTTCCCCGGTGGAAGTTCCAGTCCAGAAGTTACACACCAGTGGACTCTCACCTCTTTACTTTAGGAAACTGGTCAGAGTCCAGCCTCCAAGGTCTGTGCTGCTCTTAGAAGCACCGTCAGCATTAGGAAATGAAAATAGTACAACTTGTGAGAACAACACCACGTTCATTTTGGCCGAGGATTCTCAGCGTTAGGCTGTCAGTTCAGTTCTAACCGAAGAAGCCTCAGGTTCGAAGAGAAGCTAGTCAGGACCAGGGAAGGCTGAGTATTCACAGGAAGAGTCATAAGTCCTCTGACTTAGAGCCAATAAGATAACCACCATCCTTGACCTTCTTCTCGAGCCCTTTCATTTGTGCACCTCTCTGACCTCACCTCTCTGCTCTTTCCATGGAGAGTGTATTAGAATCATCTCTTGCATCTACCACGTGTGACTTGGATCTGGGAAGATCTACTTCCTCTTTGCTAAAGAGAGAGAAAATAAAGTATATGAATGAAACACATTAGCTTGGTAGAACTGATAAGGATCTGGTGCTGATAAGAGGGTGGTTCTCTCAAACCATCAGTGGAAGTAAGAATTCCAATCTTTTGTAAAAGTAATCTGTGTCAATAAAAACTGCATACACCTGCTGACCCAAAAGGGAATTCCACTTTGGGAAACGCACCACATAAACATAAAAAAAAAAAAGCAAGAATGCTCAGTGCAGCATTGTTTGCAGTGGAGAAAACTACAAACAACGAATCAGTAGAGGCTGGTTGAGTGGATCATGGAGCTTCCACACTGTCAAGTAATGTGCTAGAATCTAGGAGGTAAATTTGCATCCATATGCACTGGTCTGGAGGGATGTCCATAACATATGATGATATGATGAAAGTATTGTATGAAATGAGAAAGAAATTTTTATTTAAGCACACACACACACACACACACACACACACACACACACACAGAGAGAGAGAGAGAGAGAGAGAGAGAGAGAGAGAGAGAGAGAAAAGAGCCCTGGCCGACCTAGCTCCATGGTTAGAGTGTTGGCTACATACCAGAGGGTCACAGATTCAATTCAAGGTCAAGGGCATGTTCCTGGGTTGCAAATTCAATCCCTGCCCCCAGTAGGGGCATGTGTGTGAAGCAACCAATCCATGTCTCTCTCTCACATCCATGTTTCTCTCTCTCTCCTCTCTCCCCATTCCACTCTCACTAAAAATCAGTGGGGGGAAATATCCTCACTCTTTGGGTAGGATTAAAATAACACAAAAAACAGGAAAGTCTTCGTCAAAGCGTAGAGCAAGGCATAGAAGGAGACATACCAAGCAGTTAACACTGATTTCCTAGTAGGCAGATTATAAGTTTGGAGGAATACTAAGTTTTTCTTTAGGTTATGATGTCCTGGTTCTCTGGTTTCAACTGCACATCTTACTTTTGTGAGCTCTGTGAAACGCACCTGTAACCCCAGCTGTGCTCTCCTTACCACCACACTTTCTGTTCACTGTAACCCTCAGTCTTTCCCTCCCTTCCTCTCAGCATCTTCTTTCCACTTGGCCATGATATCACCTCTTTTCTCCTGGACCAACCTCAGCCTAACATGGAAAGGCTACCGCTCAGCTGGAAAATGAGCCCTCAGAAACGGGCAACTTTGTTCTAGGCAATCACAGGAGGGGGGTGTTTGCTCAGGACCATTGTGCTGGGGCCCCGGATATCTGTCGATAGAGTCTGGACTAGAGGGAAGGACCCGCTGCCATTTCTAGATCCACACCCCATGGTTCTGTGCTGCATGGCAAACGTGTGTGTGTTTTTCAGAACAGCCATTTTTCTGACTTCATGGACAAACAAACCGGGTATGTCACGAGGAACCTGCTGGCAACCCCGATCATGATGGGCAAGGAGGTTCTGGCTGTGGTTATGGCAGTTAACAAAGTAAATGCATCTGAATTCTCCAAGCAGGATGAAGAGGTAATGCTAACCCCGAGTCAGAGGCTCAGGAAATGTATTTGTTGTAGGTCTGAGAGAAAGACGTCACACCTAATTGGCTTTTTCCTCTGCTGTCTGTAGGTCTTTTCCAAATACCTCACCTTTGTCTCCATCATCCTAAGGCTTCACCATACCCACTACTTGTACAGCGTTGAATCCCGAAGAAGCCAGGTAAAGGGAAAGTGACTAATCACTCATGCTGACTTGTTCTGACAAAGGGACCCGGAGGCAACAAGCCCCAAAGCCCTTGTTTCTCCTGTGGGGTTTAGCCCACATGGAGCAGACCCCCAAACTTCAGTCCCCGATGTCTTCTCAAGGTCTGTCCTGGCTTTCCATTCCCACCTGCCTGCCCTTCCCTCTGTGTGTACACTGGCTTCCTTTCTTCAGACTCCATCCAAGGTAGCCCTGACTTCTTCATCTATGAAACGGCAATGATAATTGTAGCAGACAGGAGCCAGCGGGCCACCGACACTGCACTCTGCTTAGGGACTGTCTCTGCATCCAATTTTAGATGACCTCTCCTTCGAAGCCACAAACACTTGGACAGAGGGACCGATCTCAGCTTTTCCTCTTTCATAGGCCCACAGCCTTGCAAAGGGCTGCTCATTATCCCACACCGAGAACCAGTGTTTTGTCAGACGTGGACATGTTCAAAAACGGAATTGCATTGTCTAGTGATAGGAATTCATTTTATCTGATGCAGCTCATGGCTAACGCTCTGTATTTTCATAGGGTGTTTTTTTCCTTACTGTTTTCTTTTTAATATCTACTTTCAGATCCTTATGTGGTCAGCCAATAAAGTATTTGAAGAGCTCACAGACGTTGAGCGGCAGTTTCACAAAGTGCTCTACACAGTTCGGACATACCTGCACTGTGAGCGGTACTCCATTGGACTGCTGGACATGACCAAGGAGAAGGTCCTCTCTGTGCCGCACACTTTTGCCTTGCTTAGAATCACCTGTAAAATACGTATCACATGAAATGTGGTTCATTTAGGAATGGGTAGCTATGCGAATAATCGGTCATGATCATTCACAAGAACCAGTGCCAAGAAAGTAAGGTACAGAGGTAAAAAGTGAGCATTTTGGAGCAAAAAAGATCTGGGCTTGAATCTTGGCCTTTCCACTTTCTAGTTGTCTGTGACGTCAATGAATCTTTTTTAAAAAATAAATATTAAAAGACTTTCTTTTTAAAGAGAAATTTTAGGCTTATAGAGAAAAGAGCAGCAAGTTCCGCTAGTTCCCATATTATCTGTCTCTCCTATTATAACATCTTGCATTCATGTGGTGCATTTGTTACAGTTGATGAATCAATTTTGATAAGTTATTATTAACTAAAGTCCACAGTTTACATTCAGGTCTACTGTTTGTGTTGTACAGTTTATGGGTTTGGACAAATGCATAATGTCATATATATCTGCCATTACAGTATCATACAGAATAATTTACCTAAAAATCCTATGTTCCTCCTATTTATCTCTCCCTTCCCCAAGTCTCTGGCAACCTGTGATTTTTTTTTTTTACTGCCTCTATAGTTTTGCCTTTTCCATAATGCCATATGGTTATAATTACACAGTATGTAGTTTTTTCAGATTGGGTTATTTTCCTTAATAATAAACATAAATTTCCCCCGTGTCTTTTCAGGGCTCAATAGCTCATTTTTTTTTAATGCTGAATAATATTCCATTGTCTGGATGCACCACAGTTTATTAATTCACCTACTGAAGGACATGTTGGTTACTTCCAAATGTTGGCTATTATAAATACAGATCTTTTTGTAGGCATACATTTTCCATTCCTTTGGGTAAATACCAAGGAGAGTTATTGCTGGATCACATGGTAAGACTATACTTAGCTTTGTGAGAAACTGCTAGACTTAATCTTCTATAAAAGAGTTGCTCTTTAAAAGTTACTTTTAACTAGGTATCAGAGTAGATGCTTTGTATGTATTACTCACTTAATCCTCACAAGGACTCTGTAGTATGAATTCTATTGTTGTCCCCATTTACTGATGGAAAAAGTTAAGAGACTTGTTCACAATCAGATGCTCCTATAAGCAGTATTGCTGGGAATTACAGACGTTTTTCAGGGCTAAAATTCCAGAATTATAAATTAACATGAAATATGCAAACACATGAAACTCATATAAGATATGGTAGGTTGTGGAACAGTTTGTATAATAATGTTTAAATATAACTGTCTCCAGGAATTCTATGATGAATGGCCAGTCAAGCTTGGAGAAGTCGAGCCTTATAAAGGTCCAAAGACACCAGATGGCAGAGTAAGTGCCAACTTCCTTGGTGATATCCATACATGGTGCAAGGTGCTAAAACCAGAGGCAGCCACACAGAGTGGAAGGAGCATGAGCCTCAGAAGGCCTGGGTTCTAGTTCTGTAACTTTCTGTGGGACCTTGGAGTAGTAGAAAGAGTACTACACAAGGAGTTTGAGGTTCCAGCTCCAGATCTGCCCCAAGTTAGCTGGGTGGCCCGGGCCTTAACATTGTTTAACTTCTCAGTTTCCTTTCCTGTAAAGCCAAGACTTGGGACCACTGGTTCTCCACAGGGAGGGACACATCAGAGCTACTTGCACAGCTTTTGAAATGCACTGTTCCCAGGTCCTTCTTCTGACATTGAATCTCTAGGGAAGGGTTGGGTTAGATTTATTCCCCACCCTCGACTGCAAGCTTCAAAGGGCAGGAACTGTGGTTTGCCACTGTATCCCCAGCACACAGGAAAGGCAAGGTGATGGGACACAACATGTCTAGGCCTCAGGTTCTTCTCTGTCCAAAGAACTAGCGAGCTAGTCCTCAACATAGCCATTGAATCCTGTTACCAAGGCAGGTGTCCAGATGAGCCAGTGCCGGAGGGGGTGAGTTGTCACTGCCAGCTGGAAAGGGCAAACATTGACTGAGGTTGAGAAATGACAGGATTTGTTCCAATGAAGTTATCAGTCAGATCTTTCTGGACAATAGAAGGGGATTAGTTAAAGGAAAAACAAGTTTCCCCTACAATTTGTTTGGGTGAATTCAACTTTGTAATTTTCATTAAACAGGATTGCTCATGTAGATAAATGGCCAATGATGTTTCTAGTTTTATTACAACCTTGTCATCAGGACACCAGCATTTTGTGGTTTTATGTTATGCCAAGAAACATGGTTGGGAAATAAGGTACTATTTGTATAAGTTCGTCAATGAAAAACGCTTATTGAGAAATAAGATTTTTCTCATAATCTCGATCTCTCCTCTTAGGAAATCATCTTTTATAAAATCATTGACTACATTTTGCATGGGAAGGAAGAGATCAAAGTGATTCCGTGAGTATTATCATAAAGCAGCTGTAGGAGTTGCCATTTTATTTTCGTACACAGTGCACTTGTCAGTGTAACAGTGATTTTCTTTCGATCTTCCTCAAGGACACCTCCCACAGACCACTGGACCCTCGTTAGTGGATTGCCAACATATGTCGCTGAAAATGGATTTGTAAGTTATTGAACAAAATTAAATAATATTGGGTGGAACTCTTATTAGCTAAGGGTTGCAAACAAATGTGAAAGCCAGAATATATCAGGGAAAGGTGACGTGGCCACTTCCTTTGGCACAGGGCATCGGTGAGAGCAACCTTGGCATTTGAATGTAGGTTAACTAGAGACTCCCAGACTCTCCGAGAAAATGTTTTGTCAGCAGGAGAAAAACTGATCCATTCCCCAGCCTTTATTTTTTTCATTTCCATATATGTTTATTCATATTTACCTTGTCACAAAAAGGATTTAAGTTTCGACAACCAAATAAAGCAATATAACACAAAATAGAAATAGGTGAAAAAGAAAAATAAAAGAAAAATAAAGGGCAGGATGTAAATTAGAGCCAGAACTAAAGATAATAATGATTTGCTGCACAATGTCCTCCACATTAATAAAATTAGGTTACATATTTTCTCTAAGCTTTCCAGTTAAATAGGAAAACTGATCAGGTACAGAATTTACAGTGTTCCTATGATAGAATCGGGTTGTTTAGAAGAAAACACATTATATTCTGATACAAAGACTAGAAAAACATGTATTCCTTGCTGTCCCCATGAATACCATGTAATACAGTAAATAACAGCATCACCTATGTAATACCCGTAGGGGACCCCAGCTTTTAAAACTTTGTGGTAGCCACACAAATTTCAGAGTCCTTTGGAAGCCCATGACCATGATTCCTGTTGGGTTTAATTTTATCTCAAGTACAGTTCCCTTGGTCAAGACTTTAGAAGTATGGAAGATTACTGACAAAAGAGAAAAATACATAGAGAGAATTTTGCCACTGATTGCAATGCCAGATGTAGTGAGTTGATAAAGGAAATGAAGATTGTTGCCCTGGTCTGTTGGGTGGGCCCAGTGGACAGCAGACTAGTTCTGGCTGTGAGAGGTAAGGTGCAGGAACAACAAGCAAAGTATCCCTGGTAGGTCCCATAGGTCTCAAGGCCAGAGGATGGGGTCATCATAGCTTTCCCACTTGGCCTCAACAACACTTTCCCACCTCACAGCTGACTTTTTCTCCCGAGTTGGGCTTCTCCACCATCTGTCTTTTTTTTTTTTTTACATAAAAATTCCTCCCTGCAAGAATGTTTGATGCTTTCAACATTTCTTTATGTTTGCATTTTTCTTTCTTCCCCCTTCAGATCCAAGTTCCTGAAATATATGTACAGCATTTATTTGCATATTTGTTTTTTCTTTAGTGTTGTCCTTGTATTTTTTGCAGTGTTCATTCATCTAGTTGCTTTGAATTTGGAAGAAGACTCATGAGAGGCTGGGAGAGTAGGAAGGTGCAGAGATGGTGATAAATGTCAACCAGTGACTTAATTAGCAGAAGAGAAGCTAACATCAATGTGTCGTTAGCAAATCTGGCCTAGCCAAGGTCCAGTGCCAATAATTTGCTTGTGAGCTAACAAGACCTATGGAAGAAATATTCACACCTGGTGTGTTCTTTCTTGTTCTGGGTTTAATGGCTTCACAACATGATGTTTCAGGACTTCCATCTCCTCTTGCTTTACAGATATGTAATATGCTGAATGCCCCCGCAGATGAATACTTCACATTTCAGGTAACCTTGCCCTTTTGCAGGCCACACCTCTTGGTGCTGAGGAGGAGGGGAGCAGCACTGCCCCTCGCCCCAGCCCATTTCTCTCCTCTTCAGAGTCAGCTCTAGACTCAGAGAAAAATAAAAACAAAAAACAAACACCAACAATTCTGAAGCATTTGGAAAATACCTTTAAATACAAAATTATATGGTCCAGGTTAAAAGTGCTTTTGGAATTCTGAAAAAGAAAAAAAAAGTTAGAGAAGGCTTTATTAGAGAGGTGAGGCTTACCTGGGGCCTCAAAGGATGACCAACTAAGCTAACAGGAAGCTGAAGAATGAATAATGTGATGTTGAGTGCTTGACTATCTTTTTGCTGCATACTGTGTAGGTGCCACATCATGGTTCCATGATTCTCAGACTTCAGAGGGCATCAGAAGTATCCAATAATTTACTCAAGATGCATGCCCACAAGCTAAAAAAAAATGTGCATATGGCCTGGGGCCACACTTTGAAAAACACTCCTAAATGTCTATGTCTGCATCCCCCACTAGGTTGTGGTCATCTTGAGGTGAGGGCCTGTGAGGTATTCATTTTTGTGTCCAGCAACTAGGTCCTGACACATCATAGGGGCTTGACAGGTGTTTACCAAAAAGAACTACATCACAGTACAAAAGATTAGCTTGATAGACCAGTCTGGAAAACAGAAACCACATTAAGTATTTCAACAGAAATAATTTAATATAAAGAATTAACTAAACAGGTGATGGAGGACAGAAAAAGTGAAACAGGGAACACAGAGATAAGTGCTTCTCATCCCTAGGGCTGGGGAGACAAAGACAGGAGGATAGACACTTGGTTCTAGTACACTTAATTGAATGTACCAGAATACTCTTATGGCCCTATAATCCTAGACATGTTCTGGCACAACACAAGAATTGTGCATCTGACACCCAAAGATTATTTTTCTTTAAATTAAAAATAACCTCAGTGGGGAGTGATGGGGTGGTAGCTATTGTGGTGCTGGGTTAGTTCTATATCTCTATTCTAGTGGAGGTTGCACACATCTACTCATGTGATGAATTTGCATAAAGCCATACACACATGCACACACACAAATAGATACATATAAATCTGGTGAAATTTGAATAAGCTTCACAGATTGTGCCCAGGTCTGTTTCCTGGTTTTGATACTGTACTATACGTGACACAAGATGGTCCATCGAGAAAACAGGGTCAATGGTACCTGGGACCTCTCTGTACATTTTGCAACATCCTATAAATCTCTAATTATTTCAAAATTAAAAATTAAAAAAATAATCTCAGTGTATTTATTGTTTTTAGAAAGGACCTGTAGACGACACTGGCTGGGTCATTAAAAACGTCTTGTCCCTGCCTATTGTCAACAAGAAAGAAGACATTGTGGGAGTAGCTACATTTTACAACAGGAAGGATGGAAAACCTTTTGATGAATATGATGAACACATTACTGAGGTAAGTGCCATTATAAAATAATGGAGGTAAATGAAATTCATGAAATAACAGAGGATGCATAATTATTGGTTATTCTGGAATGCTATTTTTAAAATATATTTTATTGATTTTTACAGAGAGGAAGGGTGAAGGATAGACAGTTAGAAACATTGATCAGCTGCCTCCTCCATTACCCCCCCCACACACACATACACACTGGGGATGTGCCCACAATCAAGGTACATGCCCCTGACCTGAACCGAACCTGGTACCTTTCAGTCCTCAGGCAGACTCTCTATCCATTGGGCCAAACCAGCTAGGGCTGGAATGCTATTTTTGAAGGGCAATTAAACATGAGTCACACATGGTTGCAACCAATATGCCATTGTGTCATTTCTCTTTCCTGACTTCTGTAAACTGCAACATTTTTTCACTAAGGTATGAACTTTTGGCTTAATCAAAATTCTTTACAATATGAGGAAACCGGGAAAGAACATTTCTGTCTCCTTTCTCCCCAACTCCCTTCTATTCCCTTTTATTCTTGCTCTCATCCCCAGCTCTCTCTCTCTCTGATTTTTAGGTCATGCTTATTCTACTGGATTTTTGTAATTTCTCTCCTCTCATAAAGTATTCGGGTGCACAGTGCACTTCAGAAATCAGGGCTTCGTCAACTTTATTGCCTGGGGCATTGTTAATATGTTTTGTTCTTAGATTAAAAGGGAGACTGATAGGGAAGCAGGTGGTTTGCTGCCTTCAAATCAATTTTCCTTTAATTTTAGAGAATTGAATCTTATTTCATGTATTTCAGACTCTCACACAATTTCTTGGATGGTCTCTTTTAAACACTGACACCTATGAGAAAGTGAATAAGCTAGAAAACAGAAAGGAGATAGCTCAGGAAATGCTCATGAACCAGACCAAAGCCACACCTGATGAAATCGAGTCTATTTTGGTAAGTGGGGAATTCGGACCTGTGGACATTAGGTGGTATCTAACCAGGGCTTCTGGAATTCACCTAATTACCCAGAGGTCTGACTAATGAGAATAGGTTTACTCCTGTGCTAAGAAGGGGAGGTAAAGAAGGCGGGACTAAGGGGTGGGGGCTGGTGGCCCAGTGTACCTAAACCCTAACTGGACTTTCAGGCTGCTTGGTTGGAATAGCACTTTGTTAAAAATAGCGCCTGGGCCTGTAGGAGCTCAAGTAGTGATACCTGGATTCGAGTGGAAGAAAGTATTTTCAGGAAGAGAAATATACCAGTCAGCTATTTCCATGTAATGCAGCATAACAACCACAACATCTCAGTGGTATCCACCAATAAACGTCTAATTCTCACTCATGCATTTGTGGGTTGACCAGGTTTCAATTGATCTTGGTTGGGCTTGGCTCCAAGCTGTGCATTTGGTTTGTTCTATGTGTTTCTCTCATGTTTCTTGATCAGGTGCTCCATAATAGGTGTTCTTCTCATGAACATGACAGAGCAACAGAGCAAGCCCACTGTGCAAGCACATTTCAAGTGTTTACTCATATCACATTAACTTAAATTCTCATTGACCAAACATGACCATGACCAACATCATGGATGGTGGGAGAGAAAATAGATATTTGCTAAGAGTGTTCTAATTACCACCAAATAAAGGGATATAGCACACTATTTCTATTCCTCTGTTACTTTTATTTACCCAGCTTTAGAATGCATATAAGTATAGTTTTGCTGGGTGGTTTTTAGTTGTTTGATTGGTTAGTTTTGCTGGGTGATTTGAGAATTCAGAGAATTTGAGATGTGGAAGATGAGAATGTATGGGAAGAAACAAAGGAAATTGCTATAAACTAAAAAACAAACAAACAAAACAACAAAAATGTAAGCCACTTATTTTTCTTTCTTACCTACATACCAAAAAAAAAAAAAAAAAAGGACTCTCTCTCCTCCCTCAGACAGCTTATGTTAC
Organism: Vespertilio murinus; assembly: GCA_963924515.1. NCBI lineage: Eukaryota > Metazoa > Chordata > Mammalia > Chiroptera > Vespertilionidae > Vespertilio > Vespertilio murinus. Next base: position 21,286,086 of record OZ004714.1, on the reverse strand, counting down.
CTTTAGGGGGAATAGAGAAATCAATTAGATTATTTCTTGGAGAAAACTCTTCATAATCAGATACATTAGATTTTTTTTGGTATCCAGAATGTATCTTTGTCATGAAACTCATTAAAGCATATTTAGAGTATATTTTAACTGATTTTGAGAGCAGAGGAATTAGATAGAAATCTCCTTTATAGGAATTTCACATCTCAATTGCTTTTACATTTTAGAAATTTAAAGAGAAGTTAAATATAGATGTAATTGAAGACTGTGAAGAAAAACAACTTGTCACAATTTTGGTAAGTGTTTTACTTCTAACTTTAATGCCTTTTAAATAAAACATATTAGGACATGCTTCCTCATTTTTCAAATAAATGTTGAGTTTTTTCTTCCCTGACAACTTTTAAAGCTAAAAGGAAATGATATTTCTTCTAAAGAGTCATCTTTTAGCTTCCTGATTTCCTTTCCTTTGTCCCCCACAAGTCCGATCCACACAGATTACTTAGAACCACAGCTAAATGAGACTATGGCATAAGGAACTTGAGGCACAGGTTCTCGAGATGTCCTGGTCTGATTTATTTTAATAGCTTTGGATCTCACCATGGCCATCCTGGAAGACATGATGGGATCACAGATCATACGAACCTTCTAGGAACAATATATCAGGCACAATTATCATTACCATCACTAGCTTCTCTTTTGGAACCTGGAGGAACTCAGTTCTTTTTTCTTTCTTTCTTTTTTAAAATATGTTTTATTGATGTTTTACAGAGAGGAAGGGAGAGGGATAGAGAGTCAGAAACATTGATGAGAGAGAAACATCGATCAGCTGCCTCCTGCACACCCCTCACTGGGGATGTGCCCGCAACCAAGGCACATGCCCTTGACTGGAATCGAACCTGGGACCTCTCAGTTCGCAAGCTGACACTATAGTCTATGCACTGAGCCAAACCCGTTTCAGCTCAGTACTTTTTTCATTGTCATTAAGCCATCTCTATTATTTCTGGTTGAAATTAATTCCTTTTCCAGTTAATTCATCCTGTATTTTGTTGCATCCAATTAAACACACCCAAACTCATTTTCCATAATTTACAGTTAGAGTCATCCAATAATTTTTTAATTCCAGAATTAATCTTTTTCAGTTGTAAAATGTACATTTAATTTTTTTAAAGATTTCAATTCTTTGTTTAAAAATTTTAAATCATTTTGTCTAGTTTTGCTCTTGGGTTTTAGTCATTTGATTGTTTTAAAATATGCTTCATAGTTCTTTTTCACTGAAAACTGGACATAGAGGATGAAAATTTGTAGGGCCTCTGGGTGGCATAATCTTTCATCAGGACTAGATTTTCTTCTGACAGGTAAATAAAGTTGATTTTAGATTTTGTTATGGATGATTTATTTCAGTTTTGCCCTTACTATGAGGGTAGAGACCTTATTTCTTGAGTGTGGCCCTTCTGGGATCCCAACAGGAAGTCGAGCCCCCTAGGCCTGGAACTTTTAAAATCTACACTAATAATAGGGTAATATGCTAATTAGACTGGGAGACCTTCCAGATGTCCTTTTGGACAAAGCCATGGTGGTGGGGCTGAGGCAAAGGGGGTTAGAGGTGATTAGGCTGGCAGGGGAGGGCAGTTGGGGGCAAGCAGGCCAGCAAGGGGGACAGGTGGGCACAAGCAGCCCGGGAGGTGGGGGGAGGGACATTTGGGGTTGATCAGGTTGGCAAGCAGGGTGGTTAGGGGCAATCAGGCAGGCAGGCAGGTGAGCAGTTAAGAGCCATCGGTCCCGGATTGTGAGAGGGATGTCTGATTGCCCACAGGGATGGGACCTAAACTGGCAGTTGGACATCCCCCAAGGGGTCCCAGATTGGAGAGGGTGCAGGCTGGGCTGAGGGACACCCCCCTCCCCTGTGCATGAATTTTGTGCACTGGGCCACTAGTTTGAATATAATTTGATTGAAATTGAAATAGTATATCTATTTCCTAACTAACTACCTCATCCTGTTTTCCTTTGTCCTTCTGCAATCCGTATATGTGTTCTGCTTTCTAAACTAAGACATACTGACTACATTTCCCCATGCCATCTTTTATAAGGTGTGTCTTCCTGTCCTCTGCCACCACAGAACCAGTGGCCATTGACCCCTGTTTGAGAGCTCCATTCCTACCCTGCATAATTTTGTGTCACCTGAGGATCCCACTCTTCTTGGTTTCACTTCTAAACACTTTCTTCCACACTTGGCCCAGAAGAGGACCCTTCCTTCTCCTTGCCTGCCCTCAACAACATGCATCTTCTTGTAAAACAAAATTCTGATTGACACCATGACACTTTAGAAATTCTCTAGTTGTCTGTTTAGAGGAGAGAGGACCTTATATTGGAGAAGCGATAAAATTGATAAACAACCAGTAGCTTTACCAAAACACACCTTATTTTAATGGAAATCTGCTCTAAGTTTGGCCCAAATCTTTTTTTTATAATACATTTTATTGATTTTTCACAGAGAGAAAGAGAGAGGGATAGAGAGTTAGAAACATCGATGAGAGAGAATCAGCTGCCTCCTGCACACCCCCCACTGGGGATGTGCTCACAACCAAGGTACATGCCCTTGACCGGAGTCGAACCCGGGACCTTTCAGTCCACAGGCCTACGCTCTATCCACTGAGCCAAATCAGTTTCGGCTTGGCCCAAATCTTTGCTGCATAAAACTTAGAAACTCAAGAAACAGACAAGTATTTCAGAGAAATTCTTCAAAATTATCTTGGCATAATTTCTTAGTTACATAATTATTCATGTATCTGTCCTCACCATGATTCTTTCTCCAGGTGTGTGCATTTTAATTCTAGGTTCAGGAAGGCCAGGTCTATTTTGTAGGTGTAGCAGCAGGTGCATGTCACTGTGCGGGGAAGGACTGAGGCAGCTGTGCACTGACTCGGACAAAGGAAGTGAGGGAAGTCCTCCTCCCACCTTTGTCTTGCTTCCAGAACATTTCAGATCACCCATAGACAGGCCATCTGGAGAGCAGGCCCCAGAGAAGTACCTCACCCACTCATCCTTTATTCAATTCCCCCCCCCCCCCATTCATTCAGCAATCACTGAGATGCACTATAGCACTAAGAGCTCTGTAAGGTCCTGAGAGATAGTATGGTCTGGTTCTTATCTGGTTCTAGAAGCCCCCTCTTTAATAGAGAGACCAAAATATAAGCGATGACACTGACACTGCCCTGTGTGGACAAGTTCACAGAGTGGAAGCACCAAGGGCCCTCAGAAGCCAAGGGCTTGATTCTACTCACAGAAGGTGGTAGAACGGGAGGTGGCAGCCATGGCCCTGAGGTGTGAAGAGAAAGCAGTTGTGGGCTGGGCAGCGATTGGTGATGGGAGCTTGGAGATGGCTGGGGATGAGAAGGGGAAGCAGGGCATGCAGACCAGGCCTGGAGACACCGGATAGCTTGCTATCTGAGGGAAAACAAAGACTGGAGATGGCTGGGGATGAGAAGGGGAGCAGGGCATGCAGACCTGGCCTGGAGACACCGGAGAGCTTGCTGTCTGAGGGAAAACAAAGACAGCTGTCTGTGGCCAGTGCCCCAGTGAGCCAAGTGGGGGAGCAGCCCAGGAACCTGGCAGGGTGCACCTCAGCTGTTGATTCCTGCAAACAGCAGGACATCAGCCTTGGGGCCAGGCTTCCTACTCCTCAGACCAACCAAAAGCCTTTATTTTCATAGCCTCTCTGTATCCCAGACTTGTGCTTCAAAGCCTGTGATTTCTGTACTCAAGTGTTACCTTCCTGTTTCTTCTTTAACTGCACCTGGGAATCATAATTCTGAGAACTTGCTTTGTTTCCTGCTAAAATACACATTTATATTTAAGTAGCACAGACCCTGAAATGCATGAAAAAACAATTTCACATTTTAGCTTTACATAACACTTGGGGAACTGTACAGGAGCAGCGACCTCCAGCAAGGAGGCTATATGGCACAGGGCACCCCTACCACTGCCCATAACTCTCTTCTCTGGCTCTGATTTTTTAAAATCCTCACCTGAGGATATATTTTTATTGATTTTTATAGAAAAAGGAAGAGAGAGAGAGAGAGAATGATATGAGAGAGAAACATTGATCAGTTGTCTTTTGTATTTGCTCCAACCAGGGTTCCAACCTGCAACCTAGGTATGTGTCCTGACCAGGAATCAAACCCACAACCTTTTGTTACATGAGACGACACTCCAACCAACCAGGATCATCTAGCTGGGACTCTCTTACTCTGGTTTTTATAAGCTGTGCTACTGTTCTGCTCATGAGAACATATTTTAGGGGCAATAACAACATTTTTAGTCATTCCTTTTTCCAGAATGCTTAGAACACAGAAACCAAAAAATGTTTGTTGAGTGAATAATAGATGAATAAGTGAAAAAGAAAAGCCTCTTTGGGCAAGGAACCTGGGAGGGTTTGGAGAGAGAAAGAAAGTGATGAGAGTGAGTAACAAAGGGTATCAGAGGGTCCTATGAGAAATGGAGAAAGGAGTTTTGAGAAGTGTTACTATGAGATATGAATTGAATCCCCTCAAATTTTCTTTGACTCATGCAAATAGAATTGCTTTTTAATCAAAATCACTTTTTAATTAAAACAACAAAGATGAAAAGATTGTTAGTATCCTTTCCATTTTACAGATGAGGACACTGAGGCTTGTTCCTTTGGGGAGACATGCTAATCCAAACCCAGAACCGAACATCAGTCTCCTGGCCCAAACCATTGCTTTGCAGGAAAACGTCTCAGCCTAAAGTGATGGTCTGAGAGTGGCATTGGTGAGGAGGGAGACCCAGGGAGAAGAAAGAGGGGTAAGGGTGTGAGGGACGAGCCCAGATCAGGGGCTAGAGGACTAGAAACTGTAATTTTACCTAAAATAACTGTGTACCATTATCGAGAGAATAGACTTCAACACAGTAGTAAATTCAGTGGACCCAGTAGATGCCCACTGAACTGAATTGCTCCTCTTCATCAATCTGGTAGACCCTAACTCCTGCCTCCTGGCGCTTTCTCTCCTACCAAATCAGCTGGATACCGCTCAAAAATATCTCCTCCTTCATTTCCCCACTCCTGCCCTCAGGCATTCAATTTCTCCCACAGTCCCAGGCCTTGAAGCTATGCTCTGTGCAAGACATCTTCTAAGCTTTCACCATTCCCTCGTCTGCATTCTATAACCATTTCAATAAGTCAAATTCTTTAAGGGTAAGATCCTTTTTGAAATTTCCCAAGCATGTCAATACTCTTGTGCCTCATTCATGATCCTATGAATAAGATATCTGCAAGTGTACCTATATACCACAGGGCCCTCATTCATTTATTCATTCATGCATTCACTCAACAAACATTTACCAAGTCCCTTCCTGGGACCAGCACTGCAGATCTGGGACACCACACAGACAGGAGACCCAATCCCACCTTCATGCAGCTCACAGTCTCATGGGAAAGTGTCACTGAGCATGTCAAGAAAATATGAAAGAATTAAATTAAACAATAATTTACTGTTTCTTGAATATTTCTTGAAAAGGAAAGAAGAGAAGCTGGGTATCAAAGATGGGTGATTTTGCATCATAGAAAGAAAATAGCCACTGGCATATGGTTGAAATTGAGTCCCACCGCTTAGAAAGTTTCTTGATATAGCTGAGTCTCAGTTTCACCACCTGTACACTGGGTGAAATTGTGCAGGTTTGTTGTGAGGATAACACATGCAAACTGCATCACCCAGTGCCAGGCATGGAAAGGCTCGGCAAATTGCACATGGTGTCTTTTCATTGTAATTTGTTTCACACCCAATGCTGGGTGTGTGAATGCAGTCTGACACAGTTTGTCCTTATTTCAACAGAAAGAGGACTTGCCAGACCCGAAGGCTGTAGACCTGTGTGAATTCCACTTCAGTGACTTCCCCATTACAGAGCACGGGCTGATTAAGTGTGGACTACGGCTATTTTTTGAAATAAATGTGGTGGAGAAATTCAAAGTACCCGTAGAGGTAGATGGTCTTAAATGTAAGACGCTGGGCGACTCTGGTGCTCTGCTTCACTAATGTTTCCTGTGGTTTAAAAGATTAACTTCAGTTTGAATTTTAAATTATTATTAACTTTGTAAATACATCAGCTTAACCTCTGTACACAAGGCCGATCGATAAGATTGTCACAGACCTTCCAACCTTTAGCATTCTGTTCCAAAGTCTGAATGGGGTTATCTTCTGTGGGTGGCAGGTTCTTACCAGATGGATGTACACCGTGAGAAAGGGGTACCGTTCTGTCACCTACCACAACTGGCGGCACGGATTCAACGTGGGGCAGACCATGTTCACGTTGCTGATGGTAGGTCCAGAGCGCTGTCAGTCATCGTAAACCTGCACATGCCCCTGATGAGCATGGGGAGTGAGAACCGGAGACAGCTCATCAGTCTGTATCAGTAGTTCTGGAACTCATGGGCACAATCCCATAAGCCCCAAACTCCCCTGTAGATGATGCCAGACAATATGGGGATGCCTGGGCACTTGGCTGTCACTCTTAAGAGAAACCTTAAACTTAATTAAGGACAATCACTTACCTGCTCAAAGGAAATTTCAGTTACCTTGTGGCTAGTTGTTTTGTTTGTTTGTTTATTGTCTAAAGTTTTATATATGTCTCCTTTTTCCCCACTTGACCCTGCCACCACCACCACCACCACCACCACCACCACCCCCCGCCCCGCCAGCCATTTCCACCCCAGGCAAGCCCCCACCGCCCCAGTGTCTGTGTCCATTGGTTATGCCAATATGCATTCATACAAGTCTTTGGTTGTTGCTGTTTTTAAATTTTTGTTTTAATTACAGTTAACAGTGTCATATTAGTTTTAAGTGCACACATTACACATGAAACTAATATAGACATGTATATACCTCACAAAGTGATTACAATATTGACTATCTTCCCTATGCTGTAATTTACATCCCCGTGACTGTTTTTATATCTGGCAATTTCTATGTTTTAATCCCTCTATTATTATTATTATTTTCACCCATCTATCTAACCTCTTCCCATTCTGCTGGGTTTTGTAATTGCCCAGAATTAGCTACAATACCCAACAAGAAATAAAAACAACTTGTTCTAAAAATACAGAACTCTTTCTTCATTGCAGGCAGGCCTCACAGCTCATGCTACAGACGTGTATTAATCAAGTAAAAATATAAATATATTTTTTAGACAGGAAGGCTAAAGAAATACTATACAGACCTCGAAGCCTTTGCCATGCTCGCTGCTGCTTTCTGCCATGACATTGACCACAGGGGCACCAATAACCTGTACCAGATGAAGTAAGTGAACACATGGGCAGTGTCCACAGGTACCTGTGACGCTGGAGGTTGTCTAAGGGGAGCAGAAATGAAAATCACCTGATGCCAGGTTTAGTTGTCATACCTTTAATCTCCTTTAATCTGGAATCATTCCTCAACCTTGTGTGTCTTTTCAGGATGTTGATGTTTTTCAAGAGTCTAGGCCAGTTGTTTTGCCTCTATTTGGCTTTGTCTGATTGTTTCCAGGTTACTGGATTCAGGGGAAACGCTTTGGGTAGGAATTCTCCATAGACATTGTGTACTTCTCAGTGCGTTGCACCAAAAGACCTATGATATTAATTTGTCCCATTATCTGTTTATGAATAATGTCCAGCTGATCTCTTTATGCAAAGGTACATTTTCTCCTTTGTATTATTAAATAATCTGTGAGGTGTTACTTTGAGACTGGGTGAATATTTAGTTCCTCTGTAACCTTTTTTGACTGATGTTTTTAAACCCAAAGGAATTAAAGGTAATCACTCTTTCCCACTGGAATTGAGCTTTGCTCATCTTTGTAGAAATCTCCAGTGCTGACACAGAGTAGGCATTTGAATGTGAGTTAAAATTCTGATCCCTGCCCAGCCAGTGTGGCTCAGTGTTTGAGCATCAACCCATGAATCGAGAGGTCACCGGTTCGATTCTGAGTCAGGTTGCATGCCCAGGTTGTGGGCTCGATCCTCAGTGGGGGTCATGCAGGAGAAAGATGGTCAATGTTTCTCTCTCATCGATATTTCCATCTATCTATTCCTCCCCCTTCCTCTCTAAAAATTCAATAAAAACATATTTTTTAAAATTCTGACCCCTAACTAGTATATTTGGTTTATCAAACCTGTTCATGATCCCTCTCCCTAAAGTTCTATTCTTTCTGAAACAAAATGAAACTTCTCTACAAAGGCTGCCACCCATATTACTGATGTCTTCCTTTCTTAAAATAATTTATTCCATATTTCCATCACAGCATTTCCACATTATCAAAGTATACCTGTGACTTCAGCCTCTATCCATCTTTTCTTTTTTCATCTTTTTATTTTTGATGTCACTTTTCCTTCCTCCAATAGGAAGAACTGAAGAAAGCGTACCGAAGATGGAGGTCCCCACATACATAAAGCATGATCCATATATTAGCAAATGGAAAATTTAAGTTTATCTCACTTTCTTGGAGGAGGAAAGAAGTGTTACTTGATAGTGACTTTCATTTTAGTTCCTATACATTCTTTTTCTTCCATTTTCTTAAAAAATGCTTATTTTTTTTATTTCCAGTTGATATATAATATTATAATAGTTTCAGGTGTTCAACAAAGTGATTAGACACTTATATTAGTTAGGAAGTGATCACCCTGGTAAGTCTAGTACCTACCTGACACTATACATAGTTATTACAACACTGGTGGCCTGGTGCATGAACTCATGCACATTGAAAAGAAATTAGGAGAAATATTTTAATATCGCTATTTGCCCTTTCTCTAATAGAGATGTCAACCAAATTCATGATTGACAATGACAGATTGAAACACAGATGTGTGATTGGCACCAGCAAGAGCTTTATATGTATCACACATGCATGAGTCAACTTAGCCTTTTATATATATAGACTAGGGGCCCAGTGCACAAATTTGTGCACCTTGAAAAGAACTATGGGCCGTGAGGCTCTGGTGGGCACAGGGATGAGTCTTGGCCTATCCTCCATGCCCCCACCCAGCCCTTCCTGCCGAGGCCTTTGGTCCCCAGTCTGCTGGCAGCTCCACTCCTGCTGCTGCGCTTCCACATGCTGATGGCACTGGCTCTGCTCACATCCGCTACCGGTGCAGAGCGATTGGGGCCAGTGCCAGCTGTGGGTGCAAGTGGTGGGTCTGGCAGCGGGTACAAATGGAGCCATCAGGGGCAGCAGGTCCAAGAGGTGGCTGCCCGCCCCAATCACCCCTCAGGAGGGAGGTCGAGAAGCCCTGAGGGGCAATAGGGGCCAGCACCGGGTGCCAGCAGCGGGTGCAAGTGGTGGCCCCAACACTGACAGCGGGTATGAAGCCCAGTGGGACCACGGCATGCGGGAACAAAGAATTCTCAGTAACCACCAGACGCTCACCCTGATGGTGCCCCACCTTGGTCTGGCGCCTCTGCTCACCTACTTCACCATCCCACTGCAGCCAATGCCTGCCATGTTCCATGCATGCCCCCTGGTGGTCAGCGCATGCCAGTGACCGGTTGTTCAGTTGTTTGGTTGTTCCACATCGTTCAGTCTATTTGCATATTAAGGTTTTATGTATATAGATTATTGACCATATTCTCTATGCTGTATTTATAAGAATTCTCAATTCCTAATGAACACTTTATCAATGAGCTACAGGCTTTATCAGGTTTGCTACATGCTCTGTAAGTCATATTCCACCACCATAAACTCCTGGGACAGAGATTTTAGATGAGGAGGAAGGACTAGACTTCTGAGTTTAAACAATTCAATCATTTTATGCATTCAATAAATTAGGATATTATTTTTTTAAATAAATTGTTTTAAAAAGCATATTCTTATCTTCTAAATCTAAAACATCTTTTTTAATATGTAACTTTTGACCATTTCACGGGCAGTAGGGGAGAGAGAGGAAATGAAAAAAAATCCTCAGATAGTAAAGATTCTCTATTGTAAGGACATAGGCATAATCTTTAAACAGCTAAAATCATGGCATATCCTTCTCCTTCTAGGTCCACGTCTCCATTGGCAAAGCTTCACGGATCTTCTGTTTTGGAGAGGCACCATCTGGAGTACAGTAAGACTCTCCTCCAGGATGAGGTACCTGAGCCTCTCTCCGGGGCAGCTCACAAGCTCTGGGTCAAAACACTAACCCACAGCAAATGCTTAGAAAGAAATAGCCTTGAGGGGTGGAGGCTGACAGTGTTTACCTCATAAAAGTCAATGACAGAAATTGCTATATTGCAACAGTTTTTGAACAACCAAGTTGGAAGTAGCTGGGATAGAGGACAAAAAAGCCATGGGCCAAAACTGGTTTGGCTCAGTGGATAGAGCGTCGGCCTGCAAACTGAAAGGTCCCAGGTTCAATTCCGGTCAAGGGCATGTACCTTGGTTGCAGGCATATTTCCGGTGGGGTGTGTGCAAGAGGCAGCTGATCGATGACTCTCTCTCATCAGTGTTTCTAACTCTCTATCTCTCTCCCTTCCTCACTGTAAAAAATCAATAAAATATATATATATTTTTAAAAGAGCCATGGAACCTCACAGAATCTCTGTGGGTCTATAGAAAAAGAAGAGAAGGCTTAGAGGGGATGTGTAAATCAGTCACTGGTTTTCTTTTTCATTCCTGGGCACTCCCTGTAGGGTATGGTCTGAACTTTCAGAAAAGCAAGCTTTCGTAGTGGAAAGGGGCATGAAACTGGGATATAAGACGGAATCGGACAACTGCCATCAGAGTGGCACTGAGAGTTCCAGAGGGAGACATCACCTTCAGGAGTGGGCAGGGCACAGGGGAGAAGAGATTGCATCAGGGACAGCTTTATGCAGGAAGTGCCTTTGAACTTGGTCTTGAATTTGCATGTATCAGTACTACTAGCATTCCATGGGAGGTAGTCAATCTTCTCTTTATCCATTTTATTTAAGGGTACATAAGCTTGTGAAAAAGTTGTGGATATAGTCTAGTTATACGTGTGTTTTTTTTTAAATCAGTTGAGAAAGTTCCAAACCAAACAATTAAAAGGAGCTATTGATTAGTCGGAGGGGAACGCTTTTGTCACGGCAGAGATCATGTTAGAATTGCAGATGCTCATTAGGATGCACAAACCCTCTCCAGGATGGAGCTTTCCTCAGTTTCCGTAACAATCATTGTTAAAGGCTCAGGGGAAGGAATACCCAGAAATATGTCCCAAGTTTCGAGATAATACTACAGTCCTTTAGGTAATGAAAAGCCACCGTGGAAAAACTTATAAGGCAGATTGACCAGGAAGAAAGATGTCGTGTAGTGAAGTGTCTTGAGTGTTTTTAAGGCTGATACAGTGTCCAGACATGTTTTTAAGGCTGATACAGCATCCAGAGCAACTGCGTCAGAATCATTGATTTCACAGGGTGGGGTGGGTGGGCAGGTTGTTAAAAACAGATCCTGGCCCTAGCTGGTTTGGCTCAGTGGTTAGAGCGTCAGCTTGCGAACCAAAGGGTCCTGGGTTTGACTCTGGGCAAGAGCATGTACCTCGGTTGCAAGCTCCTCCCTGGCCAGGGCCCTGGTCAGGGTGCATGAGGAAAAAACCAACTGATATGTTTCTCTCACATGGATGTTTTCCTCTTCTCACTTCCACTCTCCCTCAAAAAAAAAAAAATCAATCGAAAATATCCTTGAATGAAGATTAACAAAACAACACACACAACAAACAAACAAACAAAAACAGATCGTGGGCTGCTTTTCATACTTACTGACCGGGCTCTCTGGGGTGGGGGCCCAGGAACCTGCATTTTCACCGTGAACTTCAATAGTTCTGATGCATGGCCAGAACCTCTCCCTGCAGCAGCATTTATGCCATAAGAATGAGAATATCTGTTCTAGGAGAATTCAAAGAACTGAAAGGAATTCAGAGAGATAAAAGTAAATTGTTAATTATCCAATTTGTTAAGAGTCTTCGTTTTACTGGTTGAGACTATCTTATATTTTTGAGTCAGAATTTTCTAATTCCTAGTGATCATGTGATACCAAAGGCAGATCGTGTCAAATGTATTTTTAATTTTGTTATTTAATTTTATTTACTAAAGGAAAAATATGTTTAAAAACTACAGCCAAATGTCTAAATGCTTACCATTTGGAAGGCTCCTCATATCTCGTAAGTTTTTTCTTTCTGGGTCTGGAGAGTTTATAATAGTTGTGGTTTTCCATCTTAAAATTTTTAATGCTATTTACTCTGCAGCCTGACCTGGTTTTGATGGCTATATAAAGGTTTATTATTTATTCTAAAAAGGAATATTGCATCTCCGTAATCTTTACCACCGTGGCAGGGACCTGCCTACAATGCTATTCAATCTGCTAATTGCAGACTTTTAAGGCCTGCAAACAGAGTCGCTAGGCAATGCAATCACAGAGCTTTTTATAAGCAGGCAATTTAAATGCTGGGGGGAAGGGGAAGAAATTTTTAGCCACCCCATGTAGACAATGCAACTCTTTTATTAATTTTTTTTGTATTAAAATGTTTACATTTAAAATCTTTTAATTTTTTTTTAAATAAGGCAGACCCTTCGGATTTATCTAGCAACTTTAGCATTTCATGGGCATGACTCATGATGTTGCCCAGATGTTTTGTTTTGCATATTATAAGGCTTTGCCCTAAAATGGCCTTATATTCCAGTGGAGTGGGACTCACTGCTTTGAGAATTAGAACCACTTATATTCTAACCAGATAGAAACCTACCCTTCAACTTGAGTAAATGGCTGGGAAAACCTTGTCAGTCAGATTTGTGAGAGTATACATTGTAATATTATAATGTGCTGTAAAAATGACAAAATAAATTGCTCCGCATAAATAACAGAACCCTTTTGTTACTCAAAAACACTTCTTAACAAAAATACTCCTATTCATACCAACCCCATCTTCTACAAGGAAGGCATGAAGAAACTAAATATCTTGTAGGTCACCCCTGCGAGCCCTAACCAGAATGAATGAGAGCCACTCCTACCTATCTTGATGTTAAAATAATGAGTTCATGATGGCAGAATTTATATTTTTATTGCCATTTTAATAGTAGAGGGAGAATAAAAATATAGTCTTTCTTTGAGTAAGTGGGCCCTTGCTCCAATGAAAGAATCTTTGCTTACTTAAAAAATTTTGCATGCGTGAATATGTGTTTAATCCTTAATTTTTGTCCAAAATGATTTGGTGGAGCTTCCAAAAAATACATATAACATTAGAGAGGGCTATTGGAAACTAAGACCAAGTATGGTAAAGGCTCAAAATGTTCCCGAAATGTGTACAGTGAGGTACAAACATGTATTAGACATGGTCCACAAATTTGATCAAGAGCTTTCCAGCAATTAATAGAAAAACAGAAGCAGAATACTTTGTATGAATCTATGTTCACAGCTTAAAAAGAAACCATTTAGAAGCCTTTCTTTTAAGGGCCTTAGCTGTGAAAGAAAATATGAAATAATATAGAATTAAGAAATGGTTTTTCAATTAGTAGACTTGTACAGTTTTTTAGATAAAGGTGAAAATGAAGGAGAAAAAAATGATGAGTGAAATTTAAGTATATTGTGCTATCTATTAAAAAGGCAGTACTGAAAAGTTGAATGTACACACTTTTTCTTTAATTATGCCAATTTTAAAAGCATGCCATGTTCATCTTTTTAAAAAATCTAATATTGATTTACTTTGTAACATGAAAGACCTTTTGATAATTTATCAGCTTTAGTCAGCTATTTTATTATTTTTTATGGATTGAAAAAGGTATAACTTAAATGGGGTACAATAGGATTAGTCATATTTTTATATTTCTCTTTATATGTAGATTTTCCTCTTATACAGATATACTTAGCAAATAGTAACAGGTATCCAGGCTTACAAATATAAACAATATACATTAAAATAATTGGTGCATAAAAATATTGATCTAATTGGTCAATGGTTATAGATTATGCGCTCTGTACAATCTGACACTTGGTAGAGACAGAAAGTTATAGCCTAAGGGATTATTTATTTAAATTCACCAGCCTATTTTTGCTTCCCTTCCCCCCCACCCCAAATTTGTTTTAATTTGGCCCTTCTTAACTTTCTATTAATTTTATTTTTAAAAATTACATATGCTTAAGATGTACAGCATGTTTCAATATACATATACATCGTGACATGATTACTACAACCAGCTATGTAACATATCCATCTCCTCACATATTTACCTTTTTGTGCAAGTGCGGTGAGAACTCCTGAGACCTATGCTCTGAGCACATTTTCAGTATGCAGTAAAATTAAAATGTCTTCATGTGCTTTTAATATTAATTTGTCTAAAAGTTTTAAGGCATTTCTACACATGCCCTCACTTCCCCCCCCCCCCTCCAATACAGCAATCAAGGATGAATTTAAGTGTCACTGGAACTACAAAATATATGTCACATTACATTTGGAACATAAAAAGGTGTTTCAATGAACAAATAAAGACAGTAAGTGAGTCACTGTCATAAACATGCCATTGGGTCTCCACCAGTCCAAAGGCCACCATGGCGCCAAAATCAGGGCAGGAAGTGAGATTAAAATTGCAAATGCTCCCTTTGCTCTTCCTTCTCCCTGGCCAATCCAGGCCCGGTGGGAAATGCCCTGTCTCCAGATTTGGTTCTGAGTATGGTCTGGGATGCCCCAGGGACTGCTGTGAACTGTGTCGAGAGAGGAACTGGTTTTGATCTAGACAGGTTTTCTTTTGTTTATTGTACTCTGTGGAGTGTTCAGCCATTTTTTCATTCTATCAATTCAAAAAGACTATAGTTGCCATTATGAACTCATTATTTTAACAAAAAATATCACAGCTTTCCTTTCTACTACTTATAACTGCTGTGTAAAATACTATTATTGGTCCTAGAATTTGTTTTTTATAAAAAGAAGACTTAAGCGAAGGTTTATATAACATATATAACAAGAATAATGATATAGCCTTTGTAGCAATTTATGGTTTTAAAATGCATTGTCAGTTATCTCATTTGAGTTAACATTCCACAAATATTTATTGAGCGTAGACTACGAGTAAGTGCTAGGCACTTAGGCAGGGCAGCTGCTATTATCCCCATTTGAGAAAGCAAATACAGATGTTAAGTGACGTGTCCGGGATTATACAACTACCAAATGGTGAATATGGGAACCGAACCTGGGCTCCTGGTTGAGAGGCACCGAAATGCCATGCTGCACCGGGTTAGATTCCAGCTCTGCCGTGTAATCACTGTCTAACCATGAGCAGGTTACGTAACCTCTCTGTGCTGTGGTTTGTGGTAAGATTAAGAGTGCTCATAAAGCATTTAGAACAGTGCCTTGTAAGTAATATTTATGTGACTTGCTGCTATCATTATTTGGTGTTTAGCCCAGTAAATTTGTTATAAAAAAAATGAATTAAGTGAAGATTTATATAACATACTAGAGGCCTGGTGCACAAAATTTGTGCACGGGTAAGGTCCCTAGGCCTGGCCAGTGATCAGGGCTGATCTGTGGGGTGACCAGCAGGGAGATTGGGGATCCGCTTCCACCCACTTTGGCCTGGCTCCACCTGCTCACCTGGTCCACCATCCCACCGCAGTCCCACTCTCATCAGGGCCCATTGGGCAGCACCTCCACTGCCATCCGCTGCCAGTGCCACATCGTTGCCAACAGCTGCCATGTGCTGCGCTGCCCCCTGGTGGCCAGTGCACATCTAACTCGTGCCTGTGGGGACAATTTGCATATTAGCCTTTTATTATATAGGATAATATAGAAAATTTGAGTTCTTTGTTATTTCTTGCTTTCTAGATTTTCAGTCTTCTGGAATAACAGAGAGCCATAGTTGGTCTGGGGTTTGCAAGTCTATTTTATGCTGCCTCTATCTCTACATAAGTTAATATACTATTTCCTCTTTTCTTTCCAATGGAACTTTTCCTGTATTTCATATCAGTCAATTTCATTTGAAAAAACCACTATACATCTGTCCTTTAGCCTGTATGCCTATAAAAGTCTATTTGGAATATGAGATCTTTTAAAAACCACTCCCAACTTTATACTCTAGTTTTCTAGAACACTAAGAAAGGAAGTCGACCCATATCTGAAGAGATCATCAGTGGGAAACTCTTTGAAGAAAGATCCCATTAAGGTCTTTGGAAACATTTTGAGAACAGCTTGGGTGGATCTCATTATTTTTTGTACACACACAGGTACTAGTGTAATTCACAGTTTGTAAAAGTTTTCCAACAGTTTCTGTAATCATTCTGAAATTACATGGTAGGTAATTCAACATGGATATCTAACAGACATTTACCAGATATTCTTTATAAAAGCTCTTTGATTAATACAAGCACATATTTAAATCTATTAGCATTGTTTAAATGGTCCTGGAATAAAACACTTTTACTTGCTCCAAAACCTCATATACTGATTTCATGAACATTTGCTAATATCTATTTTTATAGGTAAATTATTTACTCAAAGTAGAGAGGCTTCCTTAATACAAGACACAAAAATTGTAAGCAAAACAGTGGAAGACCTAGTTTTCTTCTCTATAAAGATAGAATAATCTTTATTTCAGGCATAGTTTTGTTTGTTTGTTGAATCCAAGGCAAATTAATGATTGCCCTTTATTGTGAATATTCATTTTACAGAGTTTAAACATCTTCCAGAACCTAAATAAGCGCCAGTTTGAAACAGTTATTCATTTGTTTGAAGTTGCAATAATAGCAACTGACCTGGCTTTATACTTCAAGTAAGTATAGAACTTCCTTATACCTGTGTGGTTCCACCTTCCATCAATGGTCCATTGCAATGAACTTGAAAGACATTTATTCATAAACACATTTATTATTCTCCTTTTGGGTCACCAATAGAACACCTTCAAGATGCATGACAGTGAATTTCTAGACGTCTGGAAACTTTTACAAGCTAAGCTCCTAATATTAAATAGTTTATCTGAAGAAGGTTGGGTTGAGGAATACTCAGCAAGATGAGCGCATTGCCAGAAGGGTGATCCCACACAACCTCATGAGGCGGCTTCTGTCCTGAATTCACCATGGTCCGGAGTCTGGGAGATGAACAATCTTGGTGATACTGATGCAAATTAACTGAACTCCCAGAATTCCGAGTTATATACAGCAGAGTGCCAGCTTATTTATTATAATAATAGTTACCAAGGACCAGATACTTGCACATTTTCTTGTCAGTGAACCATAAAGCTGCTTGGTGAAAATGGATTAGAACAAAGTGAAGAAGTTATAGGATCCACATATTTAATGACTTTAATGGAAAGTATCAAAGTGTGCCTCTCTGATCCTTCTTAATTAAAACATTTAATTATTAGATAGTTCAAACATGAAGACAGATACTAAGAATAATATAACCCAGATTCAACAAATGCTAAGATTTTGCCACACCTGTCTTAGATATATTTTTTTAAGGAGAAAAAAGTGATAGAAATTAGGTATTTCCTCCCACACACACACTCCATCATGAAGAACCCTCCCTTCTCCCTCAAAGACATGACCATTCAGAGGCTGATGTGTATTTGTCCTTTCCATCCATGTCTTTATATAGTATTGTGAAGTAGATTTAAAATTTTCCCATAAATGGTATCATACCGTATATACCTTTCTGCAACTTGCTTTTTACATGCAATATTTTCTTTTAAAGATTTGCCTTGGTGGTAAATAGAGATCCAGTTAATTTGTTTTAACTGTATATTCAACTGTATGCTTATTCCATGATTAATTTAGCCATCTTCTATTCATGGACATTTAGATTATTTCAAATTTTTCATAATTGCCCACAATACTACATTGTCTCTCTCTCTCTCTCTCTCTCTCTCTCTCTCTCTCTCTCTCTCTCTCGGACATTTAGATTATTTCAAATTTTTCATAATTGCCCACAATACTACATTGTCTCTCTCTCTCTCTCTCTCTCTCTCTCTCTCTCTCTCTCTCTCTCTCTCTTTTATATATATATAAAACCGTGATATATATATATATATATATATATATATATATATATATATATATCTTTCCTAAAAACTCTCCCTATAAATGAAATTGCTGTAAGATTTGCATATCTTCAATTTTACACCTCATTGTGTTCACGAAAGTTGACCCAACAGAGCTTACACAATAAGACAATTTAACTGAATAATATATTTTGTGTAGAGCTTGTCTGAGATATAGTAGTGCAAATATGGCTATACTTTCTGCACGTATATGTTATAAAATGTAAATTCTTACCTGGGGGCCCACACCCACAGACTCATTGGATGTGCTTCAGGAGATCTGAAAAAGCTCATGTTGAAGATACCTTTTTAATCTCTGGTCTTAGATGCTATTGCACAGCTGTATCTTTTTTTTAGGAAGAGAACGATGTTTCAAAAAATTGTTGATGCCTGTGAAAAAATGGAAAGTGAAGAAGAGGCCATCAAATACATAACCATTGATCCAACCAAAAAAGAGATCATCATGTGAGTAGTCAGAATTTTATTCCTCTTTTGGCAAAAAAATCACTTATTTTGTATTTCTTTCTGTATTAACAATTTTTGTTTCTTCCAAAGGGCAATGATGATGACTGCATGTGACTTGTCAGCTATAACCAAGCCCTGGGAGGTTCAAAGTCAGGTGAATAAAATTATGTTTCCCTTTCTGTCACACTCTTAGGTCCCATGTAAAGTGAACATGAGTATATCAGGTAATCTCAGACATTTACTTACACACACATTTATTATTCTCCTTTTGGGTTATCAATAGAGTTATCAAGTCATATTATAGCTATCACTTATATGATTATATATTTTATAAGCCATTATCTTCCATTATCCTGAACTTGTCCTCTCAAATAATCAGTTTATAATTTAAAAAGATGGAAAGAGGAACTTGAGAAGTTAAGACAAAGATAAAATGTTCCCTATTGGGTAGGAAAAAAAGGCAAATATGCTTTTACAAGCTCATAAATGTAAGACACTAGATCTTTTTGATCAGGTCCTAGAACAAGACAAGTAGAGAGAATATTAGAAAGAAATGCTTTCCTGAAAGTATTCCTTATCACTGAACAGGCAATAAAAAGTTTATGTACAGTTATTCAGAGACTGTGATAAATCAGCACGAGGATGAATCATTGGTGCTTTTCTTTCCTATAATCTCTTCTTCAGTGCACAACCTCCCCCCTTTATAAAACTTATCTTTACTCCATTCTCCTCATCCCATAACACTCATACTATTACTGTTATAGCACTTACCACACTGTTTATATGACTGCCTTCACTATATTGTGAGCATCTTAAAGAAAAATGTCACATCTCATTCCTCTTGGCAAGCCTGACTCATGCCAATGTGAGGCAGCTAGTGGGTGTTCAATACATTTGATATTGGGTTTTTAAAAAGGATTTAAATAAACCCTTAAATATCTGCACGCTGTAATCAGGTAAAGCTGTGTTCTAGCCTTTGGGTGCATATGTGAGAATACGGTGAGCATCACGCATGCAGATAGATGCTAATAGCAGGACAGAAGGACTTGGGAGGTTTCAGAGCTTGAAGCATAATATAACAGAATTAAATATCTTCCCACCTCCCTTTTTTATTGTTGAGAGATGGTGGCAATAGCAAATAGGAGGTAGGCGGTCCCAGAATAAGTCTGGAACACTGGTAAGAAGAGAAATTCTCCTTTCCCATGTCCATACCATCTGTAAATGACATCTTTTTAAAACCAAAGAGCATACGGTATGAAAATATGCTCAGAGGTACCTCACACAATAACTATGAACCCTGTCTTAAACGTCATTCATATTAATACAATTCAGATTCTCCATTAATAAAGTTGCTTTCATGAACCAAGTCTTTCTTATTTGCAGGTAGCACTTCTAGTTGCAAGTGAATTCTGGGAACAAGGAGATCTGGAGAGAACGGTGCTGCAGCAACAGCCTATTGTAAAGACCCTGACCTAAAAGACACACTACTTACTAAAAGTTACCGGTACAAATCAGTCTATTTTGTTTGCTGAACCTTAGAAAACTGTCTTTAAAGGGTTTATTTTTCTTTCTAGCCCATGATGGACAGAAACAAAAAAGATGAACTGCCTAAACTTCAAGTTGGATTTATTGATTTTGTTTGCACTTTTGTATATAAGGTAAGTGAACAAATTATTTGGGTGAGAATTTTGCTTTCACACTGTTAGTCAAATTCAAGAAGACCCCACATGAAAAGCCATTAGTGATGTCCTTCTTTCTCCAATGTAGTTGGCGGTATTATCCTAATCTCTCTCGTTCAGGAGTGGAAGGAGAAAGAACTCAGATGAGAGCCAAGTGATTTAGGCAGTCAGGAAAGGCAGCCCTGCCTCCACTCCCAAGGCACCGAGTTAAATTTGACCTATCACCTCTGAACGCCAGAACATTTTCTTACAGCTCTTCTGCGTATGGGAGGCACTGCATATTAACCATATAATTTAAGTAGTTTTTGACCTGAAATTCTCCGTAGGAGTTCTCCCGGTTTCACCAAGAAGTCACCCCCATGCTGAATGGCCTTCAGAATAACAGAATGGAGTGGAAATCCCTGGCTGATGAATACGATGCAAAGGTGAAGGTAATGGAAGAGGAGGTGAAAAAGCAGGAAGAAGGAAACATGATTGAAAAAGGTTAGATGCGATTTGATTTTCCTTCTTGCAAGTAGCCAGAAGTCACATGACGAAAGCATAAAAAGTAAACACAAATATTAGACTGGCTTTACTGTACAGTCTGATAATTTTAAGAAGTTAGAGGTTGTCAGATTCCCCCCCCCCCACTCCCAAACACACACACACACACACACACACACACACACACACACACACACACCTTACTTAGAATTCCGGATGGTATTGGCTGGTCCAGTTGAGCTAGGGGTGGTACTAGGCTTCCTCATCCACTCTAGAAGTTGGCTCCTGAGGCACCTCCGCAGATACTGAGTTTTTAGCAATAACATGAAAACCATTAAATCAAAGGGATCAACAATTTTAGCCCCAACATTATGCATTTGCTGAGACTTTGAATCTTGCTGAACCTCTCTAAGCTTAATGTTCTTCTCTATATAATGAAGTTTTACAGATCTCCAGGTAGCCCTACATGTAAAGCAAAGCTGGCCAGCTGAATGAGGTGTCAACCAGTACTCCAAGACTGCCTGCCTGCACTTCAAATGTCTCCTCACACTATTTTTCCTAATGAAACAGCTTCTCCTAAAATCACTTTGTTCGGCTTTCTTCAGAAAACATCTGTAAGACACTCAGGATCAACTATTAGTTCATCAGATGTCTCAAACTGTCATCTGTAAAGTGGAATGTGGATATGATGACATTTTTTTCCTTGAGAGTTCAGCACTCAAAAAGTTTTGTAAGGAATTCTTATTGTTTAACAAAGAAATCATCTCTATCTGGAAAGGCCTTGCAAAGCAGAAGATACAACAGTCCTTTTAGAGCATTCGATTGTGTCTAGCAGTATTTTAAAGACTTCAAAGAGGGAGAAAGTCTTCTGCTGAAGAGGTTAAGGATATCCTTCAACAGAATAAAAATAGGAGTCTCTGACTCCTTAATATCCATTCACTTATGTACTTATTCGGTACAAGGCCCTGTACAAGGGAGGCCTTGGGGAGACTGGGCCCTTATCTCGCAGATGGGGGAGCTAGATGTTAAAATAAACGAGTGCTTGGTTATCAGAGGAAACATGAGGTGTGTACCCGAGGAAGGATGCTTATGCTAGACTCTGAACTCTGGCTAAGCAAAGAGAGGTGGGGTTCAGAAGGGAGAGAAAGAAGAGAATTTGTACAAAGGCTTTGAAGTGGCAATAAGCTTGGTGCAACTGGAGAACTTAAGGAGACTAGACAGCAACCAGGGCAAAGTATCAGACGAAGCTGGTCATGCAGGCAGCCGTGCCAGGTTGTGTTGCCTTGAAGGCCTTACTTAAAGGATGTGTCCTCCAGAAGAGCTAGGGGAAGTCATTAAAGGGATTTAAACAGGAAAGCCATAATATCTAATTTGCATTTAAAAAAAATAACAAAAGTGGCAATCTTACTGAGCAAGTGATATTTCTTAGTACAACTAAATTTAATCTTTCAATTTTATGATACACAGGGTAATAGGACATTAGGTCCTTTAAGTGGCTCCTGGCATTAAAAAAATATTTTTTAAATATTCAGTATATTGAATGTGGATCTTCTCTACTTTATGTGCATAAAAATCACTGAACTTTTATCCTATTACAGTGACAAGTTTCCGTGAACTAGGAACATTCTTTTGTATTTCCAGGCAACAAGCTTTGTGCCGAGCCCAAGGCAACAACTCGGATTCCCAGATTGTGTACTTCGGTGGTTCTCTTGAGAAACAGATGTTATAATTGGCTAATTCTTTATTAGATTCTACTTTTTTTAACTGGACTAATTCTGAATATGTATTTAAGTTTTTAAATAGTCAAGCCTTTAGTATTTGATATGTGCTAAAACTAATTAAGCCATAACGTTAATACTAATATCATTAGAGTGTTAGAATAAAAACACCATGTAGCCACAGACAACCAATAATACTGCTTTTCTCCTTTTTACTAGCTACAGAAGACTCAGGAGGTGGTGTTGATGACAAAAAGTCCAAAACATGCCTAATGCTGTAATATGTTCCCTTTGGTCTACATTTCAAATATTGTTTCTACTTTTGAAGAAAAAGAGAAAACGTTCAAAAGAACCTCAGCAAATTTCATTCAGCAAACCATCATGTCACACAGTAAGAGGGGCTTCAGAAAAGCTCCTCGTGTGACTCTCAGGGGAAAACACACCGCCAGCCAGAATACCTGAGCATAAAATAAAGTTCCACAAAAGTGCAAAAATAAGATCAGAATGAGTGCATTTTTTGGTGCCAATCTGTTTTAAATGAAAAGATATAATTCCTTTTTAAAAAAATGCTTATTAATTGTACTCATCTGTTAGGGCTACCACAACAAAATACCACAGACTGGATGACTTAAACAATAGAAATTTATTTTCTCACCGTTCTGGAGGCTAGAGGTCCAAGTTCAAGATGGTTTCTCGTAGGTCTGCAGATGGCCAGCCTCTCCCTGTCTTTCCGTGGTCTTCCTCCTGTGTATTTGTGTCCTAATCTCTCATAAGCACACAGTTGCATTGGATTAGGGCTCATTTATATGACCTCATATTACCTTAATTACCTCTTTACACACCCTGTCTCCAAATACGGTCACAATGAGGTACTGGGCATGTCTATTTCAACATGCCTTTGTGGGGGAGACACAATCCAGCCCATAATATTAATAATCACGATTTATACTCAAATCCCTTCCTGAACTAAAAATACCTCATCAACATGTCTTACTGCAGGAGTATATACGGTATAAAATGTATATAAATACTATATAGAAAACGAGTCAAGGGTTATTTAATCTGAACTACTTATTATCTCTCTCCTCTACATTTTACCCTTGATCATGGAATGGTAAAGACCACTCCACTTTTGGCAGCTTATAAATTACTAGAGGCCTGGTGCATGAAATTCGTGCACGAGGGGTGTGTGTCCCTCAGCCCAGCCTGCACCCTCTCCAATCTGGGATCCCTCGAGAATCTATGTATTTGTCCAGTGATGCTAAGGACAATCCACTACTTCTACAGTACTACATGGTGAATGTCAGGACATTATAAAAACTTAACATTACTTATCTATAACCATAGACTGAATTAGAAAACAGACCAAATAATAATTATACCATAGATTTTTTAAATCAAAAGATATCTAAATTATAATGAAACAAATTGATGATTGAGCCTTTAAAGTTTTGTTAAACAGGAGATATTAATTTTAAGCAGCCAAGAAATAACTTACCATTTGTTAGATTTTCTTAAGTTAGGTACTTGGAATCCTGACTGCTACTCTCACATAAGAATGTAAGGTCCATGAGAAGAAAGTTTTTGTCCATTTTAGGAGGATTTGTTCATAATGCCACTGGGCATCTAGAGTAGTGCTTGGTGTTAAGGTAGGTGTGCAATAAATATGAATATTTTTAATAAATCTCATCACTCAGGTTTATAAATGAGTGCCTGTAAGTTAATATTTTGAGGAAGAAAAAAAAACTCAGTATCTACAACCAAATAACTTTTTTTTTAACTTTAAATATATATTGATTTTTCACAGAGAGGAAGGGAGAGGGATAGAGAGCTAGAAACCTCGATGAGAGATATAGATCGACCAGCTGCCTCCTGCACACCCGCCACTGGGGATGTGCCTGCAACCAATGTACATGCCCTTGACTGGAATTGAACCTGGGACCTTTCAGTCTGCAGACCGATGCTCTACCCACTGAGCCAAACCGGTTTCGGCCCAAATAACTGTTTTCTATTTAAGTGGATAAGTGGCACTATACATCTTATTTCTATTGCTTAAAATAATTTTGAAATTCCACTTTTGGGTTATTTTAGAGGCTGCATTTAAAAATTATTCTTTAGGTTTATATAATTTTGGACCCAAAAATATCAGCCAGCTCAAACAACTTCCCTTCCTCATTCACTAAAAAGTGAATTATGGGGAAGAAATGTGCCACCTCTCAAGGTTTGCAAAACTAGGAACTTCACTTAAGTATAAGTATTTGACTACAGTGACTACTGCACTGTAGTCAAATTTGAAATAGGTCTGTGGGAGAAAAATCTTTACACTCATCATCTTGAAGCCTTTTCAAAGATTCCTTAAAAATATGACTCCTATGATTTGCCATCCTATATAATAAAAGCCTAATATGCTAAGTGTCTTATCTTCCATTGACATGGCAACTGTTCAACAAATCAAAGCATAATATGCTAATGATATGCTAAGGCCGTTCAACCACTTGCTATGACGAGCACTGACCACTGGGGGCAGATGCTCCAACTGGTAGGTTAGCTTGCTGCTGGGGTCTGGCAGATCAGGGCTGAGTGAGATGGGCTGGACATGCTCTGGAGCCCTACGGTGGCCCCGACTGTGCATTGGTGGTGTCCCTCAGCCTGGCCTGCGCCTTCTCACAATCCAGGACCCTTTGGAGGATGTCGAAGAGCTGGTTTCGACCCAATCCCGCAGGCCACCCCCCTTGGGAGGACACCAGATGCAGGACTCATGGCTGGTGAGTGCTGCTGCAGTGGTGCAAGCTTCTCCCAATCAGGACTGATTGGGCAGGAGCCCATAGCAGGCACAGTGGGGCTGGCATGAGTGGGAGCATCAGGTAGGAGCTGCAGGCGGCATTGGACTGTGGATTTTGGCCTGATCCCTGCAGGCCACCCACAACGACCCCACTCGTGCATGAATTCATGCACTGGGCCTCTAGTTATGTATAAGTGGATTAGATGTGATTATTTATAATGATCTAAATTTAAATGATCCATTAACCATTCTTGCAATACCAAATGTCCTTATTAATCAAATCATGCATCTTCTTCTCTCTATCCACCTCTTTGCTCTTTATAAAAGTGGGACTTAATTTTTTTAATCAATAAATACTTTTGAAAATTTGATGAAAACTATAGAGCCTTCCCCTCCAAAAACACAGACATTGAAGATTTACACAGCTTCTAGGAGTGCTTAGCTATCCTAAAACACACCCAATTACTCTTGTTAAAAGTTAAGAAGTTACATTTTAGAATATATCTGTGCATTAAGTATATCCACACTTGCATGACTGTATCTGAGCCAAGCCCTATTTTATGCATACTGTTTTATTTGGTTAAATTATTGTGTAAACTCTGTTGGAGTCAACTTTTTTGAAGACATCCTGTTTCAGACTACTGGGACCTCATTTGGTTCTCTATAGTATTTGTTTTGTAATTACATACACTGAAAAACCAAATTTGATTATATCTAACTCCCTTCAGTGGTAGAGGTGAGAAGCAACAGAAAGGTGGGGAGTGGGGGGGAGGGAGAGGCAGCTAGAAATAGACAGTAATGTGAAACAGGTGCTCAAGAGAGAGATGCCAGTGTACCAAATGAAAGTAAAGAAGTTGAAGATATACTTAATATACTTAATGTTTTTTGTGAGATTCTAATAATGAGGCAAGGAAAGATAAACATGGTTAAGTAAGAAGAAAACCCCCCAAAACAGTGTATTAGCTCCAACCTCTAGGAGCTACAGATGAAACAGAGTTGTAGATAAGCAACTCAAGAGATATTCAAAGGATGGGAAAAGTGTCTCCAATAGCACAAATGAACTTCCAAAGCATCTGACATCTTGAGAGAGGATGAATTTTTATTTCCAAAGACAAATCACTCAAACTGCAACTTGTAGATAAAACATTTCAGAAAGCCTCAAAGTATATTTTCACATTAAGGAATGTAAGCTTCTTTCTTCCATCTCACAGAAATAAATCTTGAAAATACTCATCAAATTCTTCTTCCCTATTTTTAAAAAAGGATAAAAATTGATTAAAATAAACAGAAAAATATTACTAGGTGACAAAGATTAATAAGATTTTAATTCAACATACTTACTGATTTTTCTACATGTCAATATATTGCATGATTCATCCATTAAATAATTATTAGCTTCTAGAACTATGGTTCTCAACCATTCTAATGCCACGATCCTTTAATACAGTTCCTCATGTTGTGGTGACCCCCAACCATAAAATTATTTTTGTTGCTACTTCATAACTGTAATTTTGCTACTGTTAAATGAATCGTAATGTAAATA
The DNA here is from genome assembly GCA_963924515.1 of Vespertilio murinus. NCBI lineage: Eukaryota > Metazoa > Chordata > Mammalia > Chiroptera > Vespertilionidae > Vespertilio > Vespertilio murinus. The sequence continues at coordinate 21,259,432 of OZ004714.1, read as the reverse complement.
TCTGTGTTTGCCGATGGTCTTAGGCAACCCTGCTAGCGGTTCTCAACCTGTGGGTCGTGAATTGCTACTGTAGGCATTAGAAAGGTTGAGAACCACTGTTCTAGAACAAGCAAAACTATACCCAGACTAACTGAAATGAAAATGACTTATATGTTAGCAACTCTCCTTAAATGTATTTATTGCCTAAGGTTTTACTTTGAAATACTTTATAAAATGCCATTTCTTCTATTTACTTTTTTGCTCACTTTATAACTTCTCTTTCATTCTCATATTAAATTATAGTGTTTAAGCCAGAGCTTTGTCACTTATTAGCTGCGGGTGTAAGTTACTTAACTCCTCTGGGCTCAGTTTACTTTTCTGTAAGATAGAGAACATTACATTTCCTCATAGAGTTGCTGTAAGGATTAAATGTATACGAAGTTGCTTTTCTTCCTTCTGGGAATGGGGTATCAAGCTGAATAGTCAAATTCAGAGTACCAATCTCTTTAGAAAATGTTCTTTTTAGATCAGAGATTCACAATGGGACTCTATCATTTGGTTTTACATAACTGTGACTGCATACAGCCCTCACAACCATGTCAAAATTGAAAAAAATTTACAGAATCAGATAAAGTTGATTTAAGAATTATCTGCAACTTGGTATTCCCCCGTGCTACTGTCCCTTTCCCCTAGCATGGCAGAGAATGCAGTAGAATTTTTAAAATTATAGCAAGATCTTAAATAAGTAAAATTAACTGAACCTCTGTGCGTACTCAGATGTTCAGTACTTGATCAATGTCAATTTTTTTATAAAATCACAGAGAGATCTGGATTATAAAAGCCTACTTAGGATTTAATCAAGTGTCTTTATTGTCTAAAAAGATGAGTTAACTCTAAAACCTATTCTGTTATTTTCAGCAGTAAAGCTATTCAAGGGGAAGTTATACAGCTGAAAGTTTAGCCAATAATTTACCACAGCAATATTTTACGTATAGCAATAACTTTTTAATAATGTGATGTATAATGACCACACGTGAGAATTCTTTGGTTAAAAAATAAATAAGTAAAAAGAACAAAGGACACAGAAAAAAGTAATCTTTTTAAAACAAAACACTTATTTCAAACGCATCTGAATTCTATTAGTTTGAGAACATATATTTAACAAGATATTTTATAATCAGCTTAAATTATTAAATTGTGACTGATTCAATAGGTTTCTTTCTATTATGAACCAAAAATGCTTAGGAACTAACAAAATGAGACTAAAATTTATTGAGCAATTACTGTACTTGTATTGTATCAGCTTTACATTCATTTCATTAAACTTTAATAATAAACTCTATGCAATAGGTATCATTTATCCTCTTTTAACAGATAAAGTTCAAGTGGTGACATCCCAGTAGATGAAAAGAGTTGATACCATTCTATCTCATAAATGGACAGCTCTTACAACCCATAGCAGAAAAAAATGCATGCAATGAGTTACCTGTCTTTGGGGCAAAGGATATTGGCAATTAAATGTTACACCTGTATATGTCTTCAAATAGCATTAAGTTTAAGTTTATGATAACCAAAATATCATTGGCAGGCTGCTCTAGAAGCTAGTAAACAACAGAAGGAATCTAAGCAAAAACCAGAAGGTCACCATCTATTAGAGCTGAGGAAAGACTTACTCACTAAGAGAAGGCCAAACAAGTTGGTTCTTCACGGCTACAAACAATGGCTGGGTATACACTGATCTTACCAGGCTAAGTGGTCCTTGGCATTAAACAGACATTCATGATGATAAGTTTTTTCATTAACTGTTATCAAGAATGGTTGTGGTCAGAGCCTCCTAAACTGATGTAAAGATGTGCATTATCTATTAATATTAGAACTTACTGTGATTTTTCATCGGTCTCTGGTAGTGGGCCCTTCCAAAGTTCAGATTCTGAGGTACTTTCTTCCTCATCAGAGCTTCCTGTTCATTTAAAATAGATTTTTTTAAAACATAAGTATTATATTTAAAACACATTTTGAAATACCCACCAATGCAATTAAATTAACTTCAGATTTAACTACAGTTTAGCTTCAACTTTTATGGCTCTCTGGAAATTTATTTCACTCTTCCAGACCAATAAATTCTTTCTAAAAATAAATAAATAATCTGAGATATACTGAAGAGTGTTGGCAAAAAGACCAAGGATTTAAAGTCTCATGGAAAACTTTTCTAAGTTACACTGAGTTAAAGTAGTAATTCAATATTAACTCTTATAAGGGAACTATCTGTTGCACTATATGTGGTTGTCCTTGATTAGTTTCTTAGTTTCTTTTTTTTTTTTGGTCATAGATAAGACATGTAAATTAAGATTTTTGTAGAAAGTGCATTAATGAGAAGAGGCCTATTTCAGTGAAGAAACATATTTAAGAGTAAAAATTCTGTAAATTTTCTCTTAAGGAAAATCTGGTAATACAGATTAGTTTAGAATATACATAACCTTTTGATCAGCAATGATGCTTTTAGGAATTTAATTATTTACTTAAAATAATCACCTTAAATATGTGTATAAAGATGTTCATTGCATTATAATAATAACAAAAGTGAACAACCTAAACCTCTACCAATTAGGGGTTAAAGATTGGTTTAATAAATACTATACAGCTGCTAAAAAGACCTTACCATATCTGTATGTATTACCACGGAAAAATATCTGTTATATCTGGAATCTGAAAAGTACTCTTGAGAAGGAATATGAGAGCAAATGGTTGTAAGGCCTTTTAAATTAGCTGTCCACTTTCAAAGGCATTGTAGAATTTGTTCTTTTACATCACTAACAAGGTTACATCGTAGTAATAACTTGATTTAACTTAATTAGTTTTTCTGTGTGTGGTTTTTTTTTGTTTTTTTGTTTGTTTGTGTGTTTTTTCATAAACATAAGAGAAGACTTGATTCTTCCTACATATTCAGTTTGGAACACTGGTTGTTACTGAGTGGCAATATTGTTCCAGAGGTTTTGTAATGTTATCACCTTTGTATGTAGATCATTAGAAATGTACCCCCTCTTTTTTATTCTTTTTTTTTTGTTTTGTGAAATGTGTGCCAGAACAGATTCAGTTAGGACCAAAGTTCAGATACACATGTTGATTCAAGAATCAAAGTTCAACAGGTAAAAGACTAGAACCACCGTGGCAAATCAGTACTGTTTTATTTTTGTGGTGTTTAACTAAAGGACATTCTGTATTTACATTCTGTACTGATAGGCCAAATTTGTGTCAATTCTTTTTTTAGACTAATGGTCATTTTTGGAAAGAATTATTAATGTAATTACTTTGTGGCATATAATTTTATTGCCTTGTAATACATATTTTAATATTTGATCATTTTTAGTTGACTAGTATTGGGTGATTGATTTGAAAAATGTCTATTTTGGCATAATTTTAAAATAGAAGTATCTTTATTATTTTTAATTAAACATTCCTCTGATAACCGCTATAACCTACCAGAGATGGGAAGAGAGCGCTAAAGAAACAACAGTACAACGGGCAATACAAAATGAAACTCTTGCATCAGTGTCAAATCTATGCAAACCTACTGGCAAGTGGGGATCAGGATTTAAGTCACTGACTGTGTTGGAAGTGGATCATGGAGGTATTTAATTCAATCCTTACCCATGGAATGAATCTCTTACTGCGACACTTCCAGTAACAGTGGCTGTCCAATTTATACTTGAACACGTCACTACTTCCTAAAGCAGCAAATCCTCCATTCTTGTTTACAGATAGTTCTAATTCACAATTGCTTCCTTAAATTAAGGCAAAACACTCTCCTAGACTCTAGGACCTAGAGCAATTTTTATCCATGGGCTCTCGTTCTGCCAACCAGTCATCTATCAGGATCCAAGGCAGGCCGCCCCAGGTTATCTTACAAGGCCATATTGATGACTCTGAGTTAAAGTTACTTAGGAAACTGCAGTGAAAGAACACTGAGCCGTCTGTTCCTAAATTCGGGAGATAAATCTCACATGTGAATTCCCTTATTAGAATTAAAGAACCAAGAGCTAAAGAATGTGTATAAATAAACCTTGTCCCCTCTTTTCTAATTTACATCCAATCCCAAACTTTGTTTAGATTCTTCATTAATGACTACCCAAACCTTCTAATGAGTACTGTTTTGTTTTTTCATTTTGTCCTGTCAATTTCTTTACAAATTTATTGTTTGTCTAAAACTCATAAAAGTACCTGGTTTGATCATTTCTTCGAGCCTCATTTTATAATCTGAACATCATATTATGACCTCCTATGTGCATAAATTCTAATCTTATGTCAATTTTACTGTTACTCCAGCCATTAAGAACTTAAGAAGGATATGGGGATGGGGGTGGGGAGGTGGTAATTCTCTTCTTTCCCCAACACATCAAAAATAGGTCTCCCAGATAGTAGTGGTCTTGCAAACATCTAGTTTCCATATCTACCTTCTTACCCCTTCCCTCCAATCTCTTCAGATTTCTCCAAACTAAACATCCATAGTTCCTTCAACCTTCATAAGACACAATTTCAATTCGTATCAACACTGTGGTTGTTCTAGTCTTGGCCTGCTTTAAGTTTTCAATATTCCCTTTAGAATGTGATGCAAACTGCAAACAATTTTCCCTATATGCATTGAATAATAAAAGCAGGTCTATCATCTTGATTTTTCTGGATATTATATGATACCTAAATATCTTGACTATAGCAGAGTGGCAAGCCTTCAATTATGACATTAGCAGATCAGACTTTACAGACTTCATTTTTGATCTGACCAATTTTATAGAATACAGAATCTGTTTAATGTGCAGGGTTTTTTCCCCCTCTTGTTATAACAATAATTATAGCTACAAGTTATCAAGGACTTAATTTGTATCAGACACATGATTTACCCATATTTATCTCATTAAACTGATAATAATCCAACAAAGTCTCTTTATACCTATTTTTACAGATAGGATTGAGACACAGACAGAGCGCATCATTTAATGTGGATTTGTACAATGTATCTGCCAAAATGGACAGAGTGGACTCGCATTTGTCTCACTGATAAAGTTATAATAAAAACTTGTAAACCTGTGTTTTACCCCAACTACCTGATCACAGGCAATTCATATACAGGCATACCTCATTTTATTGTGCTCTGCCTTATTGTGCTTCACAGATGTTGCATTATTTTACAAACTGAAGGCAAGACCTTCCACTAGCAAATATACTGCTTTATTGCAATATTTGCTTTATTGTAGTAGTCTGAAACCAAACATGCAATATTTCTGAGATATGCCTGTAAATTCTCTGGGTTTCAGTTCTCTAGTCTTCAAAATATTAAATGCCCATTATTAATATTAAGTGAGATAACACAACTAAACCACTTGCCATTGTAGCTGACAAAGTAGGCAATCAACAAATGCAAGTTAAAATTCTTTTCACCCACAGAAATTGGGTTTTTCTTCATAGATTTGGCTTCAACAATTCCTATGTCAAATGGGGGTAAAAGAGTAAATGAATATTATCCAAATGTAAATGAATTTCAAACTTGAGTTCTGAAATTGTCAAGACCATCTAAGATGGATCACTGACCACATGAGAAGACGTCTGAGTTTGGCATACCATACATAATGTCTCCTGCTCAATGTGGTAAATGGCTTTCTGGTTACCAAATGGATAGCCAAGTCACCTTGAGGTGGATAATCTGTTTCTTCAAGAACCAAACTAAGCTACAGATTCTTCACAATATTCTCTCTCTACTACTATAAGTTTGACCTATAGTTTTTTACTTAAAACCTCTTGTTTTAAGTAAATGCTGAACCACTTGGAAAAAAAATCTTATTGTATATATTTTTGTAAGTCATTATGAATACTTTTTGGAGTGTTGCAGGGAAAATAATAAAATTTGTAGCCAATAGTTCATAAATTTGGTTTGATCCAATCTTGTGAAAACCATAGGACTTATTAAAAAACTAACAACCATTTGCTTTCCATCACAAATCACAAACTTCATTTGATCAACCAAAATTACCAAATGACAGAGATAACTCAGTCCCATGCAACATAAGCAACATTTCTTAAATCTTAATCCACCTCCAACCCCATCCCTCCATTTCTCTTCCTTCATAATCCATAATGTAAAATTAAAATGTATCTATTGTATCCACAGAAAAAAAATTAATGCTCTCCTAATACTTAAGAAACTTTTAAGTGTTCTTAATTGGGAAAGAAATCATACACATCTGGTCCTTTTCTATGATTTTCTCACATAGTACAAGAACAAAAAATAATTTACATTACAGCAGGTCACAATTCATAGGAAACCCAAATTGCAAATAACTTGAATCTACATATTTTTATTAAATAAACAGACACTTAATACTTACGGTTTACAGAATCTTCTGATTTCTTTGAGGATGAATGGCCTGAAAAGGAAACAGCATTTTTTAAAATAAGAATCCTCTTACAGTAGTGCAACAGTCATAGCTGTAACCAGAATTCTTCCTAACAGACTTTATACTATAGTCTTACAGAAAAGCGGTTCAATCTTTCATGTTCCTTAGACTTATTTCTCTAATTAAAATGTTAGATTATTGCCAAAACCGGTTTGGCTCAGTGGATAGAGCATCAGCCTTCAGACTGAAAGGTCCCAGGTTCAATTCCGGTCAAGGGCACATACCTTCGTTGCGGGCACATCCCCAGGAGGGATGTGCAAGAGGCAGCTGATCGATGATTCTCTCTCATCGATGTTTCTAACTCTCTATCCTCTCTCTTCCTCTCTGTAAAAAATCAATAAAATGTATTATTTTTTAAAATGTTAGGTTCTTTGCAGTGACAGTTTATGCCTTCATATGATCTGGAATACCTAGCACAAAGCTTAAAAAATAATAAATATCTGTAAAAAAATGTCATGTTACTAAAAAACAACAACAAAACAAAACAAAACAAAAAAACCCCACAAAACAATAAAAAAGCACCCATAGACTCACTACAATAGAACCACCACTTTATACAGACATTGAACATCTGAAAGCTGTTTACAAATAAATACTCATTTTTCAAAATACTTTTCCAAAGATCCTACACATGTGAGAATTCTCAGTAATTGAAAAATCACATGTACCATTATGTCATAAAACTAAAATATTCAGTTCTACAATGGTTATCCAGTGAGTTTTTCCAAACGAGTTCTACTGAAATGTTAACAGGGACTTAACCTTACCTGAAGAGTGGGTGAAGGGTGTCGGAAAAGACCTTTCCAAGGTATTGAGCTTGGGAATGGGGTGGTGGTGGGAGGGGAAAGATCCTGAAGTTTATGTCAAATCAGTCTACCTAAGTTCTGCTCATACCTACCAAAGTAAACTGTTCCTCAAAGTCAAGCTATTGATCTGTCTTTCTTACACATCTTCTCCATTCACCCAGCCACCTAACCATCCAATTATCCATCCATCCATTCATCTAAACATCCACTTATGCAACATTTTATGTAACATTTTCCTGAGCTGTGGGAATAGATGGGATCGTACAGGAGGAACAGAGAGAGAGAAGGAAGTTCTATAACAGCCTGAGCAACTCCAACATCTAAGGTTAAGATCAAGGAGGAACTGTAGTAAAAAAAAAAAAGATGAGGAAAGGCCAGGAAGACAGGAAGGAAATTAAAAAAAAAAGTAGATTGTTTTGAGAAGGAGTGTTAACAGTCTAAATGCAGCTGTGATATTAAGCATTTATCAATTGCTATTCAGGTTAGAGCCAAATTAAGGTGGTCTAGCAAGAGAGTATCATATTAAGATCAATCTAGTTCCAGAGTGTTCCAATAAGAAGATATTAAAGAGTTCCACACGGTTTTCCTATTTAGTTGACTAAAAAGTTGTTTTCCACTTTATATCACCTAAGCTGGAAAAAAAACTATATCCTGTACTCTCTGCTATCAAAGATACTCTGAATAAATAAAGACAAGATAATTTAATTCCACTCTGTTTGGTTTTCTTTCCCTGAACTTGCTCGAAATAATGTTCAAAATCTTTCATTTTCTCATTCTTTATTCCTAACATGCTGATGGGTTCTGGAGATATAGCAATAAACATAGCAAGCAGAATTCCTGCTCTCCTTGGGCTTTAAAAAAAAAAAAAAGTATTTTATTGATTTTTTACAGAGAGGAAGGGAGAGGGATAGAGAGTTAGAAACATCGATAAGAAAGAAACATTGATCAGCTGCCCTTGACCGGAATCGAACCTGGGAGCTTTCAGTCCACAGGCTGACCCTCTATCCATTGAGCCAAACCGGTTTTGGCTCTCCTTGGGCTTTTATGTAATTGTCATATGTGTAATGAAGAAAAAGTTCTGGGTTTGTGATATCATTATAAATGGGAGTTCTAATTCAGATCCATGGTTAGGGATGGAGTCAGGAAATGATCCCCGAGGAAGTGACATTTAAGCTTAGACCTGAAGGATGAGTTAGGATGGGACTGAGAGTTTTAAAGAGAGGAAATAGTGTTTAAGTAGTCCCTAAATTTAAAAGTTTGAAATTTCCAGAAATGAAAAGGCTCCATGGGTAAAGTATGAAAGTGAGGTGTAGAGTGGTGAGAAAGAAGCCTTGTACACAAGACTAGAGGCCCGGTGCACGAATTCATACATCAGTGGGGTCCCTCTGCCTGGCCTGTGGGATTGGACCGAAATTGGCTCTCTGGATTGTGAGAGGGCACAGGCCAGGCCCAGGGACCCTGCTGGTGCATGATCAGGCTGGGGAGGGATGCAGGAAGTTGGCCAGCTAGGGAGGGACCACAGGAGGGCTCCAGGGTGTGTCCAGCCCATCTCGCTAGGTCCTGATAGGCCAGGTCCCAGCAGCAAGCTAACCTACCGGTAGAAGCGTCTGCCCCCTGGTGGTCAGTGCATGTCATAGCGACTGGTCAACCAATAGACTGTCTGCCTTCTGGTGGTCAGTGCACATCATAGCGAGTGGTTGAGGGGCCTTAGTATATCATTAGCATATTACGCTTTAATTGGTTGAATGGACGACTGGACGACCACACACTTAGTATATTAGACTTTTATTATATAGGATTATTTAGAGCCTTTGGCCTTTGTCCAGGATTTTGATTATTATCCCAAGAACAAGAGGATATCACTGCATTATGGCAAACATATTAAGAGGAAAGAAGGTGGAAAATCAAGATAGTAATGAAACCAGTAAGGAGAATAGAGCAGAAGCCTAGATGAGAAAACATGGTAGTTTGAACGAAGGTAGAGAGAACTTGAGAAATATAAACCCTGGGATAAAGCTGATATAATTCAGTGACAAATTAAACATAAATAATGAAAGAAAAAAAATGTCAGCATCGAGGATAATGCCTAGGTTTCTGATATTATTATTTGGGTTAACAGAGATGTCTGCCATCTACTAAAATATGGAACACTGAAGAAAAAATATTTATAAGGAAGATAATATGCATGGTACAACCCATCCCAAGTATCCAGTTACCTAATTATCTGTTTGAAGGTAATGAATAAATATTTACAAGGGATTAGTTCTTCTTTAATTTGGAATATGCAGTGATTTACATGGTATCATACTCTGATATAAATGCAACAATATTATGTAATACAAAAAAGAATGCAACAAAATTTTCAAATATTTTAGTAGAACATGAGTATATAAAATTTTTTTAAAGCTCAAATTATATTTTCACATTTATTAATTAAAATTTATTTTAGAGTTAATGATTAAGATAGAGACAAAAAGGCTTTCTGGTTTGAATGCCATTTCTAATAAACAATAGAATAATAGTATTTTCCTTTCAACCTATCAATTTTATCAAGCCTAAACTGGATAATACTATAAACTTAAATACAGCATAATATGCAAGCAGAAGGGAAAAAATGCATGTAAGAATGTAACCTAGCTAAAAATCTCCACAGCTGAAGCAAGGGAGCCCTCTCCTGTTCAAGTATTTATTAACATTGGACTGAATCTAATTCAATCTACCATTATCTACCTAATTTAAGTCTGAAATCACTCTAAGTTATAGCCAATCTGATTCTATTAGGGACTGAAAAAGCAATTAGCAGTAACCTTCATAATAGCTAATTATGTGGCAAGTACCAAGTAAACTGCTTACATGTATTATCTCATTTTAACTTCTGAACAATTCTATGAACTAGGTACTATTATCAGGACCATTTTACACAAGAAGAAATGAAGGCTTAGAAAGCCTAAGGATTGCAGAGGAAGAATTGATGAATTTGAATTTAATAATTATTTATTCAGTGTATGTGTACAGCACCATGCTAGATTCTGATGACACATTATATCAATATAATTTCAAGAAGGTCATAAGCTAATGGGAAAATTAGACCATAATTGAAATCATAGTGTTATAATTTTATACTGCCTTATAGATTACATATTATTTTAAGCAGCGGTTGCCAACCGGTGGTCCGCGGACCACTGCTGGTCCATGAGTCCGAAAAGTTGGCGACTGCTGGTTTAAGGAAACCTCTGGGGCAGCGGTTGCCAACCGGTGGTCCGCGGACCACTGCTGGTCCCTGAGGTCCGAAAAGTTGGCGACTGCGGGTTTAAGGAAACCTTTGGGGCAGCAGTCACCAATTGGTGGTCTACGGACCCCAAAGGTTGACAACAGCTGTTTTAGTGTTAAAAGTGCCTTTCAGATTATCTGATTCTCCACAATAAGCTCAAACTCTACAGAGGCTAGATAGTAATAACACCCCTACTTACATAAGGAAAGTAAAACTCAAGATTTCAGTAACTTGCTCAAGGCAACAAGCCTTTAAGTGACAAGTCCAGAAATTAGAAGGCTTTTTGCAAAATATTATACCATCTGCCAAAAATTAATCAAAACCAATCTTGTTCTTGAAACTCCTATTACTATAAATTCATATCTAAATTCTCCAATCAGATTCCTTTCAACAACTAAAGAACAGAATTCTAAACGTATTCACCAATTACATTTTACATTTGAAACATATGGAAGATCACATTTCGTTTTCAGAAATATGAGTAGATACAGTATCCTAATTCCCCTTTACCTTTGTCCTTTTTCTTAGAGGTCCCTTCTGCAGGAGATAATCTGGATTTTTTATGTGGTGACTCTTCAGAATCTTTTTTTATTCTGTCCTTCCTTTTTTTGGACTTAACTTCTTTTCTCCTTTATGTTGAACAATATAAAATTAAAGTTAATTTTTTTCAACTTTTTCAATTGACCTTTATAAAAATTAAAACCAATGAGAAAAAAAAATCAGTAAAGTACTTCCTTAAATGAGACTGTAAGTATTTTAGGTTAATATTCATTTAGGACAATTCTGTAAATAATAATTCCTGAAAATTCAGAGACAAAAATTTTGTTTATAAGTTCTATATACAAGCCTAGTAAATATAAATCAGACTTTTACTGATTTCCTTCTTTTTATATTCTATTTAGCTATTTAAAAGAAAATTACAAAACAAACCTCATTTCCCTTCAAATAATTCATTATTTACTAACACTTTGAAAAACAAATACAACAAAAAGAATCCACTGGTGACAGTTTCTATGCCACCAATACACAGAAAATTCTCTTAAGAATTAAAAAATATAGAGTGGAGCAAAAGTAGGTTTACAGTTGTTTCTTATGGAAACAATGCAACAATAAATACACAAGAATAAACTCTGTTTCACGTACTCAAAACTGTAAACCTACTTTTGCTGCACCGTTTAGTGAAACTATTATAGGATGAGGGTGGAAGGGTGTATTGTTAACTCATATGTCTACTTTAGACCATTTATCCTTTTACTGCTGTAACTTTATTTCTTCTAGGCCAGGTTTCAAGGTTATCGGTACCATGGTTGTCAAGCAATTGATTTTAATTGGTGATAAAAGGAAATATTTAATAGGAAAAGATGAGAATGCTGTAACTCAGAAAGAGAAAGGAAGATGAATAGACAACAGAGAGCATTACTTTTAAGAAACTTATTATACTTTCCAAAAATTAAGGTTCTAATGCCAAATGCTATATACTACTATTCAAGACAGTAATCATTTTTTATTTCTCATAAGAATCATTGCAAGTTTGAAACGAAGCTTGAAAGTTAAGGTCAAATAAAAGCCTTTGATATTGTTCAGTATCATTGATACAGAGGAAAAATAATGGTTTAGGCTATTCAAGTAAACTAAAAATTCTGCTAATTTAAAAAATTAAAAAAAATTAATTGTAATATTTATTTTTAATATTTAACCACTAAAAGACTAGATAGGGAACATTTAAAATATAGCTGATTTTAAAATTAATATACTAACTTTGATATTTTATAAAGATGTAGGATCTTACTCTTAGACTTTCAATTGTTACTCAAAACATGAAACCTGACCACCACAAACCTGAGAGGTCACACCGATTTTGTCTGAACATCTTCAATGCTAGGGACTCCACTATGTTAAACTTACATGTAATCGGTGTGTGATCCCCATAACCTTAGTATCCTAATTTTCAGAGATGATAAAATTTAGTCTTACGGCGATTAAGTGCTTGTGAAGAGGACTAGTAAGTGGAGTAGCTGAGAGGAATACACAGGGGTCTGATTTCAAAGCCCATGATCTTATATCTATTGCACTTTGCAGAATATTGCTAACTCTCATCTACTCAATATGCAGACACATTCTAGTTCATTTGGTAGAAACCTGATTTTAACATAGAGGTTTATAATCCTTTGCTATGAATGACAAACTCCAATTAAAACACTGTTTAAATGAGACATAAGAATCACATTATAAAGATCTGCTTTATAATACAATTTCTAAGAATATCATGGTATCTGAACATAGACTCCAAACTAAAAATTCTAGGATCTATCTACCATCCTGCACAAGCCTTCACACTTAAAACTGGATGGCTAGAGTAAGGCACCATGAATTTCCATTCCAGTTCTCTCATGTATGAGGCCATAAAGTGATGCCAAATTCTATATAACCAACCAATTAAACCATCAATCTTTCAAATCCTCATTGAAACATTCAATGTAGATAAGTGACTATGTCCCACACTACTGACCCTTAAAAATAGCATTTTAAAAGATAAATTACCTGTGATGAAAGTTCAATTTAAAGGAACATTCTTGGCATAATCCTAAAAAAAAAAAAAAAAAAGGAAAAAAGTCACACTGCTGAATGTGAATAGCTGCACTGCTCCTCTACCTTTAGCATCAGAAATTCTCACTTTCCCTTATGCTCTTTTACGATGAGAGGAAACAAATAAGCTGAAAAAGCAATACAATTCTAATATCAAAATAATATTCGAATGCTTGAGGAAGTGAAATTCTAACATTACTTCAGAACAATGCGCCCTCAATTTATTCTAAAAGCAATAGGCAGCGTTAATGTGTATCTTACATCAAAGATATCTGATAACAATAGTAAAGTGCTCTGGGAGTTTTCAAATGGAAGAGGTCTGTTTAAAAAGTTCTACAACTGTGGCCTCTTGTTTTGTCTTAATCTCAGTTCACACTAGTTGACGTTTCCTCATGAGCAAGCACTTCTTGGAGGAACTCAGAAACCAGTCTGTACTGGTGTGTGCTAAGTAGCATACGGGGAAATTTATGACTTCTTTCTGGAGAACACTCTGAGGGTACATTTATTTAGGTTCTAGACAAGGCTATTAATATGGTGAAGAGAAGCTGACATAATACCAGCTTAGGGGGGAAAAAAGAATGAATAACAGATTTTAAAACATGCATATTAAGAGAAACTACTATATCCTGGGGTGCAACCCTTTTAAGACTGACCTCAAGAACAATTATGCCTTCCTAAAACTTTTTCTTTATTGACACTAAGAGTGTATTTATTATTATCACCACTACAACAATAGCTACCAGCTAATAAGAGACTGTACAGAGCCTTTTCTGATACTATGCATTTCACTCTACATTAGTGACGTCCTCAAGTTATGAGAAGAGGTCTTCACTTTACCAATGGCATTACATTTAACATTAGAACTGTTTTACCTACATGTCACCAGATTGCTGAGAATACTAACATGTTTGGCTCAAACACTGTTTGTGACTTTGAGAAGCTCTGAGAAAAAGGGCACTTATAGGAAGAAACATTAAAATTTTGAATTGAGTCTTAAATTAGTCCATACATTTTAAAATCTAAATTATTAGATAAACTTTGAAGAAATGAATCATCTAGTCAACTTACTTAATTTAACAAGTGCATTTCTCTTTTCACCATGCTCAATATAACCAAAATTAACTTCCCAACTCTTTAAGTTGTCTTTTTTATCACAATGTTTATTTCCACAGAAAAACTGGCCTGCAAAAAAAAAAAAAAAAAAAAAAAGGAATTATTAGCTATGATAGGTGTGACAATATTCTATCTAATCTGGTATTATGGCTGAAATTTACTCTTTACATAAATTCTTAGTTCTATAAAGCAGCATTAATAAACTGACCACAATAATTATAATACGTCCAACAAATGTGTATACAAGTATCAATTTAAAAAGATGAAATAACTGTTTTTAAAAAATTAAGTCCTAGCTGGTTTGACTCAGTGGATAGAGCATTGGCCTGGGAACTGAAGGATCCCTGATTCAATTCCAGTCAAGGGCACATACCCGCGTTGTGGGCTCGATGCCCAGTAGAGGGAGTACAGAAGACAGCCGATCAATGATTCTCTCTCATAATTGATGTTTCTAACTCTCTCTCCCTCTCCCTTCCTCTCTGAAATCAATAAAATATATATATTTTTAAAAATCAGTCACAGCCATGGCCAGTGTGACTCCAGTGGTTGGAGTGTCTTCCCATGCACCAAAAGGTTGTGGGTTCGATTCCCAGTCAGGGCACATATTGAAGTTGTGGGTTCAATCACCAGTTGGGCACGTGCGGCAGGCAACAGATCAATATTTTTCTCTCCAAAATCAACTTTTTAAAATAAGTCACAGAATTTTTGCTCAATAGATAAACTTTATATTTACAGACAGAGTTTCAGTATCCTTGTTAGGGAATCATATACTTTGGAAAATGGTAATACTGAAAGAGTATATATACTCACTAATACCCTAAAAGAACAAATATATTCTCCAAAGTATATATACATCTGATGAATCCTTTTGAATATTTAATAATATTATTACAATTGATATTTTAAAGTATTAACATAATGGCATTTATTTTAGATATCAGAATAAAATGGCATTAAAAGCACATTTAAAAATGCTAGCACTTTGAGATGAAGTAGATAGAATAAGTAACCAAATCCAATGCTCTAAATTTTAGAATCACTTGACACTAAAATCAATACCACATTATCATATCCATTGTACATTAAAACCTAATGTAAAAAAGGACTAATACTGATGATCCAAGAAGGGGGGGTGGGGAAGGAAGAAACTGAAAGATTATTAACTTTGACAGAAAAAAAAAAACAAGATCAAACTTTTATTTGTACAGACAAATAAAACTTGTTTCTTAATAATTTGCACCAGCAGAAACCTGAACTTTTCATAAAAATTAAATTATCAGAATGAATTTTGAAATTTTTCAGTCCTACAAGGCTGATAACTTTTCTAAATTGGCATTTTTATTTATTTCAGAAGAATACTTTATTAAGTCTGTACATGTTCAGTAATAGTTCTATTGTTAAAACAGCAATAAAAATTGTACCTTTATAAATTACTAAAGGCACGGTTTACAAAATTTGTGCTTGGGGACGGGTGTCCCCCTCGGGGAATGTCTGACTACTGGTTTAGGACTGATGCATGTCGGCCTGATTGCCCCTAACTGCCCCCCACCAATGCCACTAGCCTGATCACTATTCATGCTGACCTGATAACTCCTATCTGCCCCCCCGCCCCCCCCACCAGCCTGGTTACCCCTAACTGCTCCCCTGCTGGCCTGGTTGTCCCCAACTGCTCCTCCCCTCTGCCCCCCTCCCCCCCCGCCAGCCTGGTGGCCCACAGCCAGCTTATTCAGTCATTTGGTTGTCCTTCACTAATCCCCCTGTTGGACTAGTCACAGGCAGCCATCTTGTGAGGTCCTGATGGTCAATTTGCATATTACCTCTTCATTATATAAGATAGCAAAAGCATTCTCTCCCCTTCCCAACTAATCTTTTCTTCAGTTAATTTAATTTTGAGAATGTCCATCAGGTTTTAAAAAGCAGCATTATTTACCATCATCTGAAAATTCCATTCAATGAAAGTACAAAAATTTTACATCGTGATAGACATCTGAATATATCTCATTGTTTTAGGTAAAAACAAACTAAAATGTGATATCAAGAAAAGCTTAAAAAGTTTTAAACTTATTATTTTTCCTTGTCCTCTAAAGTAGCTTCAAGGCTAATATTTATTATCTAAAGAAAAAAAATTCCTAATTGCATGTCCAATTTCATACCTGTCATAGATGTTCAAATTTATAGAAGATGTATATAAACCACTTTGATGGCATAAATGTTTACTCATTTAAAATGTAACCTTTATTTTAAGTTAGAAATTTAAGTTATTAATTTAAAATTATTTCCTAAATGGTCCTCTGTAGTTTTCAGAGCATTAACATTAATTTTTGTTGCAATTAAAAATGCAATTATCGATAAAGAGAGAATTTTATAGCATGATAGTATAGAGATATTAAGTATTCAGAAAAATGTTGTGAATAGAATACAATAATACATGGAAAAAACATTTACTGGCCTATCAAATGTCTGTTATTTTGTTGTAAAAGTAAATATTTGGGCTCAATCTCAGTGACTCCCCAAAAGAACTAGCTTGTCCAAAAATTTATTAGGTTCAAAGTGATATTTAATTTCTACTTTCAAAATGCTGATTTGATTGTAATACACCAATACCAACTCATTATTCCAAAAATTGATAAAGAGAAAAAGTCAAGTATTCACCAGTTGATATTTAACTTCAGAGTTAAATTTTTAATTCTAAACATTTTCTACTTATCCTCAATTGAATATTCTAAAAGCAAAAATTCTAAAGGTAAAAATCTAAAGCATTAATTATTTTGACCTCTGCTAATAATACATCATGAGTATACCTTCTTTAATTTTACTTTTGTGGGTAATTATTCACTGTATACATTAGGAATAATCTTACCCAATGACTTAAACTCAATAATATAACAAAATAACCTTATCCTATTAAAATATAAAATTTTAAAGAAAAAAATTACCTTTTCCTGAAATTACTTCTTTTTCTACTCTCCACCTAAATCCAAACTGACAAGGAAAACATTACATTTATACCAGAGTAAATTTAAACATTATTTAAATTGTATGTAACAAATCTAAACCTGGAGACAACAATCGACATAATGACATTTATTAACCTAAAAATAAAACTAATTCCCATTATCATAGCTTTTTCTCTCCTTATAGGTTCCAGGTACTTAAAAAATACACTTGAACAATTACCAATTTATCTGTTAAGGAACAATCTTCTTTACTTTAAAAAGTACCATATTTGCCGGCATATAAGACGATTTTTTGGCCCTGAAAAATACGTATTTGCCGTATAAGACGACTGGGCGTATAAGAAGACCCCCTAACATTTCCACTAAAAATACAGAGTTTGTTATATACTCGCCGTATAAGACTACCCCCCACTTGGAGGCATATTTTTCAGGGCCAAAAAGTCATCTTATACGCCGGCAAATACAGTAATAGATGCCAGGCCAAAAGACATATAAATTAATTGTGTGTGTGTGTGTGTGTGTGTGTGTGTGTGTGTGTGTGCGTGTGTGTGTGTGTGTGTGTGTATAGATAGATCGGTATCTCCTATGGCTGGCAGAAAACAGAAGACGAGGTTATGGTACAGTAAGAAGCAGAATACCACAGTGTAAGTGTCCAACCTTTGGAGTCACACTGTTTAGATTTACTTCCTAGCTCTACCACTTACCAGCTATTTAATCTACTTATTCCTGTTTCCTCATTTGTAAGGTAGAAGTAATATACAATGTCTACCTCTTTGGGTTAAGAGGTTTAAGTAATACATAGAAAGTATTTAGAATTGTACCTGGTATATATTATACCACCGGTTAGCATGCTATGGCTAATAGGCCTGCTGCCTATTTTTATAAAGTTTTACTGAAACACAACCACATCATTCATTCATGTGGCTCTCTTCCCACGACAGCAGTATAGTCATAAACAGGAAAGAGTAATGGTACCAGTTTAGAATCCTAAAGCAGAAATGTTAAACTGCCCTCCAGATTCCTAAACACAACTTTGTTTGTTTTTTATAAAAATGATTTTTCTCCACTGCTTTTTAATATCTTTCACATTCATAAGCTAATTTACCATAATTATAGTACTGGTGTAGTTTTCTACTCAGTTTACCTTTATAATAGTTAAAAGTTTAGTTCCAGAATATGCAGACCCAAAGCAAGCTCTCTCATTTGTTAAACAGTTCTGTGACCTTGGGAAGTAACTTAACATTTCAATCTAGTTTATTTCCTTGTTATAAAAATCCTAATCTCATAGGTGTTGTATTATTTTTTTAAATCAATTATTATTTGAATTAGGAAATTTTGTTGTTGTTTGTTAATCCTCACCTGAGGATATTTTCTGCACTGATTTTCAGAGCAAGTGGAAGGAAGGGGGAGAGATCGAGAAACATGGATGTACAAGAGACACATCAATTGGTTGCCGCCCTGACCGGGGGAAGGAGCCTGCAACCCAGGTACATGCCCTTGACCAGAACTGAACTGACCAGTCAGTTATCCAATGCTCCAACTTCTGAGCCAAACTGGCTAAGACAGGCAATTTTGTATTTCAAGTAAAAATAAGGGCACAAAATATTTCAAAATATTCTGGTTAAAACCCAAAGAAAATAATATCTTCCCAGTCTAAGAAAAGAGAAATAAAAAATTCAAAATAACTTTATTTTTAAACCCCTACATGTGAGGATTGCTTTCCATCCAACACAGAGATAAAGTTTTCAAACTTTATCTTTCATTCATTAATATATTCTACAAAAAAATTATTAACAAGTACTTATTGGGCTTAGGACTCTGAGGATAAAAAGCAGTTATTAAAAGTGACAATTGCAAATTTCCTCATATGAAAGATTTAGAGGTTTTATCTCAGTATGTTTTTACATTCTTTCCTGAAGATAGAAATTTTCCTGCTGATACACTGGATTAAACACTGGAGTTACTCAAGGCTTGGTGCTGAGCCTCTTCTCACTCTACCTTCTCTAGCACAAAGAGCTCTCACATGCAAGCAGTAAGAGAAAAGGATCTTAACTTCCTGATGACACAAGGTTCGATGCCATCCACTTGGACTGAACTTCTAGTTCATTTATGCCAATGTTCTTTGGGAGTGCTTGCTGTTCTCCTCGGCTGAATCTAATCCTAATTGATGCAATGATCTAACCAAATTCTCAATGATGAAAAGAAAAAAGCAACAAAGAAGGAAATGGAGGTGTGAGACAAAGGTTGGAATTCACTAAAAATACCCTATCTAACCCTATATGGCAGGCACTGAGCTAGGAGCTGGTTAATTAAAAAACGAATAAAACACTGTCTTTGGGTAAATAAAATATGAGAAAATGCATTCTACCAAGGAAATCAAAATTACTACTATGTCTCCAACACCTCAAACATGGTATGCCAAACATAGTCATTGTCTTCCCCCCCAAAAAAGATACCCTCCTGTGTGGGGCAAAGGGTAGATGGGAAATCTCTGTATCTTCCCCTCAGTTTGGCTAACTTAAAACTGATATAAAAAAAGAATAAAGTCTTATTTTTTTTTAAAAAGATCCCCCTCCCTCCATATTTCCTATTTCTCTAGTATTCACACTCAAAACATGCGAGTCGTATCTGATTTCTTTTTGCACTAACCCTTGTTCTTACAATTCATCATGTTCTAATAGGAAAAAATAATTTGTTTTAAGATTGTCCTCTCTAAAGTATGATTTCCAGTAATATACTGTGGAGAATACAAATATTTAATTATTCACTAAGTACACATTCTTCCCTTAATTGGACAACAACACACTTTGGTGTGTTGTTTTTTTTTTTTTGAAGGGCAGACACCATGTGTTAATCCACAATACCTAGCCTAGTCCTCAATAAATACTGAAAAACAATCAACAAATTAGTCACAGTCAAAAAAAGCTGGTTCATTATATGCTTAGAAAGACCAATGTTTCACATTCAACTTGAAGTGTAGAGACTTTCAAGTAACTCTAACTGCTGTGATGCTTTGTGAATTCGATATGGCAATAACCAGCACAGAGATGAGAGCTAATTCACATGAAATTGAGGAAGTCTTTGGGATACACCAAGTGCATAGGTTATAAAAATGGACACTAATATTATCTAGAAGAATATTGTGAAGCAACCCACATATTAAAGGCCCTACTGAAAAATTAAACCAACTACGGTTCTGAGTTTTAACTATTTAAATGAAAACAAACTCCTTATAATAAATAAATTTAAGACAGCTTTTTAAAGCAGTATTACTTAATATAAATGTACATAATCCAAACATAGATTTATGCAACGTTACCTCCCCTGCCACTTCAAACTGAGATCATATGTTCTTGGGTCACCCTCTCTAACTACAAATGTGAAATATGGGATAGGAATAAAAACCCCTTTAATGTTAACTAAAATAAGATGTAAAGTGGGAATGAAAATCTGCCATTACTGATTAGCGGATAAGTTAATTTTACTGGAATAGACATTTCAATAATAAAAGATGTACATCTGCCTCTTTACAAATGATAATCAATTTGGAAAAAATAGTCAATCAATTTCATCCGTGAAACAAGACATCATTCTGCAGTGTCAAATCATTCATTATAATCATGAGAGGCTCTAGACTAGAGTCCAGATGAAAAGAGGATCCAGTAGCCACTTGTGTTTAATTTTAGACTTGTTTGCTTCAGCTCACAAAGAAGCACCCTTGACTAAGGGCCCCTTTGTAAGTTCCACAGCTGCAGAGTTAAATGGTCCACGTGACACTTTATAGATACAGGACACTTTAGACTAGAATCTCATCTTTAAAAGAATAAGGAGGGGTAAGATAGAGTAATAAAAGTAACACTTCACTTTTATAAAAACCTTCTTACAGAAATACTTGGAAGGCATACCTTATTTTCTTTGTATCTACTGAGATCTGCTATGCAGTATTCCTTGAATAATTTATCATAGTATTTCTTTGCAAGTTTTTTCTCCCTAGATTCATAAAAAAATATAAATCTTCCTTTAGAAATTTAACCATAGCTTGCTACTTGGAAGCAATGTCAAATAAATAATGCATATGATGTAAATGTTTTAAAAGATGGCTATTACTTATACATGCATAGAATTCTGAATGTGAACTACGATAGTTGCTCTCTCAGGGAAGGAATCTAGAAGACTGACAGTCAGACACGAGAAAGGGCCTTACTCTTCACTTTTTAGCCTTTGCAATGTTTGGATTTTCAGGACCATTTTCAGGTATTACTTTTTTCCCAAAATATTTTTAAAAATTTGAAAAGAAGCATTTTACAGGGCAACAAAATCATTTAAAAAAAAATTTTTTTAAGACAAACTCAAGCAATGAGACGTCAGTTAAAACTGCTAAAAGTTACCAAAAGAACCAAACTAGGTTCCGTAATCTGAAGCGTGGTTTTATGTCCTCAATTCAGATTTGTTCTATGCAGGGTAAGAGAGATACAACAAAAGCATTTGATGCACTATGTGTCAGATGACTAACATTACCAGTTCATGTCCACTTCGTCCTCCTCATTCCATAGGAATCGATGATTTTCTCGTATAACATCCATGTCTGTCTTGTCATTTTCCCTGGAAAATAAAACTATTTCAATCTAATATAAACACTGAATTAGTCAAGTTTAGAAAGTTAGACAGTTTGTGAGGCTTTTGAAGACCTAAGTAAAAATGAAATATACAAAGATATTGTTTTATGTGTGTGCATATATGTACATATATTTGTAAATCATTTCAGTTCTTTTCAAAGGCACTATAAAGAGTGCTGCTACAGAAGCAATTTAAATGGATAAGAAACCCATCCATCTCTGGCACTGATTTCCATTATACATACAGTGCCAAATAACCAAAGCTAGAATGAGAAATCTGAGTAAACATTAAATGGACAAAGGGAAAATGTATGAAAAATACCTTTCAGAAAATACAAAAATATCAATAACATTACTCTATTTTGAGATCTAGTTTTAAAATCATATGAAGAGTTTTCCATTCCTCATTTTACTATAGCTTCCTAAGAAGACAGTAAGGAAGAGAGTTGAAGGGTATAATTTTTCTGGATGCTAACAGTTTAGGGGTAAAACAAGGGATTGTAGGGGAATACAGGCTAAATTGAGAGGGAGGTAAGTTTGGTTCAGATTAATATGATAGGAAGTGTTCTAGGGGTCTCCCAATTCAGAAAATTGTTAAGTCAGAGGGGAAAACCCACACAAAACCAAGAGGCTCTCAAGAGAAGAGCCCCAAATATAGGAAGCAATTTCACGTGTGGGAAATATTAGTGTGATTTCTTGTTTTCCCTACCTTTAAAAAAGCAATCCCAAACACTGAGGTTTAAAAGTTCAAAGAGCCTCAAACAATAACAACAACAACAAAACACCCTGCATAATCAGGTACGTGTGTATTCCTCACCATCTGTTATTGCCAGGGGCAGCCCTAGCTCTGCAGGCTACCGGCTGCCAGAGAAATGGGGTTCGTGAGAAGCTACTTAGCTAGAAGCTATGGATGGTCTCTCCATTTTATGATACAACAGAGGGAAGCAGAGGAAAATTACAGAATCAGAAGACATAGTAGCAATGGGTCTTTAAAAGATCTCCACTCTCCCCTCCAATTCAACTTCATGACACTTACCCCAATCGCCTGAAATCTTCTTTTTTGCCACCATAATATAAAATATAGTCATTTACAAACTTTGCATGCCTTTGGTACTGAAATGCAGAAAATTAAGGATTTTAAGAGTTGTTTTATGCCCATGACATATTAGTGAGTAGAAATAAAAAGCATAGCATGCTTTTTTAATATGTAAATATATACTATACAATGCTTATAAATTCAGAGATAAGAAAAGGTAATTAGACTATTACATATGAACATTATAGAGAACAGGGACTTTCACTTTCTACTCAATACTGTTTATACTGTTTTAAACTTTTTTCAAACAGCTCATGATAAAACATCTCTCTACTAGTGAGAAAGAAAGTTTCCTCTAATATTGCTAAACTACATATAGCCTCACACCATCACTCATTTTATTCATCACAATATGAAAAGTTGTAGTTAAGGAGTACAAAAATTAAAGATAAGGAGTAGAACTTATCTTTCACTATTATCCTATCTAATAGAGGAGTAATATGCAAATTAACCATTGCTCTGCTACACCCACAGCCACACCCACCAGCCAATCAGGATCAAATATGCACATTAACCCAACCAAAATGGTGGTTAATTTGCACATCCAGGCACAGAGCAGGGACTGAAGACAGCATAGAAGGAAGCCAAGTGCTGTAGAAGGGAGCGAAGCTGTGGAGAAGCAAGCAAGCTGGGTGGCTGGAATCTTCTTGGAATGGGCCTCTAGTAAAATATAATTTAGCTATTCTAGTAATAAATAATAAAATTTCTAATATTAGATTCTAACATTATGCTTTCAAAAAAGTTAATGTTATTTTTATACCTTTTTTTTTTAATATTCAAAGAATCCACAGTCATGTTTATTTTTAGTGCAGTATAACAAGATATACGAGGTTAAAGCTTAATGGTACTCTCTAGAAGTGAACATACACATACTAGATCTTACCCCATCTATAATGCTGTCTGTGACTACATCCTATTATATTAAAGACTAGAGGCCTGGTGCACAAAAATTGTGTGCTCTGGGGTGGGGGGGAGAGGGGGTCCCCTCAGCCCAGCCTGCACCCTCTCGCAGTCCAGGAGCCTCACAGTCCGGATGGCCTAAACCACTGTCAGCTGGACATCCTTAGCATTGCCCAGAGACGGGAGAGGCTCCCACCACTGCCTCTGTGTTGTGAGCCTGGCTTCTGGCTGAGCAGTGCTGCCCTGTGGGAACGCACTGACCACCAGGGGGCAGCTCCTGCCTTGAGCATCTGCCTCCTGGTGGTCAGTGCACATTATGGCAACTGGTCATTTCGCCATTCTGTTGATTTGCATATTAGCCTTTTATTATATAGGATAGAGACTTAATTGATCACAATGTGTTCTAATAGAGTATCAAATCAGAATATTCTTCCAAAACTGGAATCAAAACAGTTAACATGTCAGAAAAGAAAAAAGAAAACAGCCAAATATCTGGAGATATGGGTTCTAGCTCTTGATCTATCACTCATGAATCATGTGACCTTAGCAAGTCACTTAAATCTTTTGGAGCTAGGATCAACAAACAGTTTTTGTAAATATGTGGGCCATATGGTCTCTGTTGCAACTGCACAGTTCTGCCATTTTAGTCTGAAAGCAGGCACAGAAAACATCTAAATGAATGAGCATAGCTATGGTCCTAAAAATCTATTTCCAAAGCAGGTGGTAGGTGGGGCTTTTCTTCCAGAAAGATGGAGTAGACAAAGATATACTTCTCCCTATTCCTTCCACCAAGAACAGCTAAATCCCTTGGATATTATATACTTAAAAGACACACACTACACACACACACAGCCCTGGCCAGTGTGGCTCAGTCGGTTCGGTATCACTCCATGCACTAAAAGGTTGCTGGTTCACTTCCTGGTCAGCCACATGCCTGGGTTGCAGGCTCAATCCCCCATATGCAGGAGACAACCAACCGATGTTTCGCTCTCGTAAATTTTTTTCTCTCCCCTCTTCTCTAAAAATCAGTAAAAATTTATTTAAAAACAAAACAGGAAGGCTCTGAAAGATGGAAAGAAGCTAGAGACCTCAGGACCCATGGTATAACATGGCAGTGAATTAACTTGTTTGCATTTTAAATCCTAGATGTGGAAGTGAAGAAAGATGGAAATACCAAGTAGCAGAAATTTTTTTTAAAAGGCCCCAAAACCTTCTCTAATTAACCAAGAGAGTGGCAGTCTAACAAACTAGATAACTTTTAGACAATAACTACTCGAATCCGGCCAAACACTCCAGAAAAAAAATGTGTTCCACCTCTACCCATGCCAGAAAAGGGGACCTCTCACCCTCACCAGGCTTTACATAGATGCCCAACACCCCTAAATGAATAGTGCAGAGAAAGCAGAGTAGAAGTTGAAATGCAAATATAAGCAATTGGCAACTGGGTTAGGAGATAAGAGAAATAAATTGTTGAAAAGAAAACTTCTGTGACTTAAAGTATCAGAAATGATAGCAAAGTGAAACAGATTGCTATAGATGGGAGGGAATGTATCTAATTGACACTGTCTCCTTCTCCCAATTCTGACCACAGTAACACACCTAGAAATACTTCAGATCTTGCTTAGCTTCTCTTTCACTTTCCAATGTTCGGTAATATGGAAGTCCAGTGGCAGTAGTTACCGTAATCAGCCAGTCTTACCAAAAAGTTGAGCTGAGGCATGGCATAACAGGGAACAAGGTATAGCTTAAAGAGAGGCCCAACTTATGCCTGAGAGTTGAAGCCACAGCAGACCTGAGAACAGTCTACAGACAGATCTACTTTTCAATACTATTTTACAAAGACCCTAACTACCCAAGAAGCGGGTAGGAAGAGAATGAGTTAAAATGAGACAGAAGGCAAGCATAGTATTAAAATGAGAAATGTTGAGAGCATGGCAAAACAAGTTAGAAAAAATAGTTGCAAGTTCATTAACTTTGTAAACCTGTTTTTGGAACATTGGGAATATGTTTTTTATTATTTTTGCCCCTCACCCTCAATCTTTTTTACATACAGTATTAATTTAAAAAACAACAACAACTGTACTCAAAAGTAGAAATGAAAAAATTCAATAAACACTTTAAAAGTAAAGTATTAATTTGGCTTTATAAGGTTTTTATAAAATAAAAAGATTTTAAAATATTCTATTTGTTCTAAAAACCTAGAAATATAAAAAGGATACAGCATCCATTGCTATGAGATGAAACCTTCTATTTCTTGCTTCTTCCCTGTTAAGAAAAATTTTATTTTAAGCAAATTCCAATGTCTATATTCTAATTAATATGTCCAAATCTTCAAGTCCCCAAGCTTACAAAAACATCTTAAATAAAAAAAAAAAAAATGATTTATGTTGAAATACTGTACCTATCCAGCAATTCTTCTGCAACCTGTTTATGGACCACCTTCCCATGTTTTTCTTTCTGAAATGGCTTTTGGAGCAGTAAATCATCTTCAGTGGTCCTGGTTTATTGAGAAGAAAAATTATTAAGAGTTTGTTTTTCTCAAAGGATTTCTTATTTCTTATAAGTACCGCGCGCTAACCGATTGTGCCACTGGAGCTCCGGCCACACCCTTTCGCCATGGAGGATTTATTTCTCTATATTTTCACAATTGGAACATATTTTAAAGGATTTAAGTCTTAATTTAAAAAAAAGACTCAATGATCTTTAAGGATACATTTTATGTTTCCTTACATATCTTAATTAATATCTTTACTTTCTTTTATACCTATAAAATGGAAATGAAACTAACAAATGTATGAGTCCTGGTGTCTGACGCCCAAGGTTCATGGGTTCAAATTCTGGCTCTGTCATTCACTATCTTAACCTTAAATAAAATTAAGTTATTTAAGTTTTTTGTGCCACAATTTTCCTCTTTGTAAAGTAGAGAGCGGTTAGAAACCAGCAGTCCTGGATTGTGAGAGGGATGTCCAAGGGGTCCCAGATTGGAGAGGGTGCAGGCCAGGCTGAGGGACACCATCCCCCACGCACGAATTTTGTGCACTGGGCCTCTAGTTTGTTGTAATTCTTTCTATTCTTTTGGTTACCCACATACACTTGAATACTCAACAAAAATATTCAGTCTCGATTAGTATCTCTAAAATATTGCTCCCAGGGTAAAATAATAAACCAATTTTTGTAAGTTTGATTAATCAATCGTCAACTACTCCTAAGTTATTATAATAAATTCGAGTTTCTAAGCACTAGAAGCTGAAAACCACAACCCTAAGAACAATACTACCAAGATGTAGTAGCTTCCTTATAAAGTTCCAGCTTTACTGGCCGACAGATCTTATTCCTTGCAAGTCATAAAAACTCCCATTAACTCCCCTACACCAAGCTTATTCTGAAATAAAGCACTAGCAAAGGGACCACCAACCACACCCTGTCTTAGCTTTGACATCTGCAAATAAAGTCCTTCTTCCCCTTCCACTTCTATAAATCCCTTCACAGCACAAACATATTCTTATTTTTCACATAACTGTTCTCAAATCTTTAATCAAAAATTAACTCAGTAGAACATCGTTGTCTTCACACACAATCCCAAAACTTTCAATATTATTGCTTTATATTTCATCTCAATCTAGAAAGGATCCAAAGCCCAGCTCAATAAAAAATTACCTTTTTTTCCTTTTGCTGGATTCTCCACCGTGTTCATCATCACTAAAATCAGAGTCATAGC
Organism: Vespertilio murinus; assembly: GCA_963924515.1. NCBI lineage: Eukaryota > Metazoa > Chordata > Mammalia > Chiroptera > Vespertilionidae > Vespertilio > Vespertilio murinus. Next base: position 21,231,944 of record OZ004714.1, on the reverse strand, counting down.
CTCCATGACCATGCATCTGTAAAGTATAAAGTCAGTTACTTAGAACCTAAGTTGCTCACTATTCACGAAACAGAATAGTTAAAAAACTATATTTTTTTAAAAAAAATGTTATCTTTAAATGCCAAAATAGTTTAAAGGATTATGGTGGATATATCAATGTCCCTGGGCTATCCGCACATCTAAAACTTGCATTCACTTTGAAATAACGGACTTAGCCTTCAGAAAACAAATAAACGTTTTTCACCATTAGGCCAACGAGAGGGTAGTCTTTGACCCTTTTATTGAATATCAGGTCTAGAAGCTGCCATGTGACTGCATACAAGATTCAGCAATGCTTCTCTTTTATTTAACTTGGAGTAATAACAGTTGCTGTGTATTTATCATCAACTTTGTTCCAAACATTATGTTGGGTGCTTACAAACGCTGCTTCTAATATCCCCATTTTAGAGATAAAGAAATCAAGGACAAGTGACGTAAAGTTGTATCAATTATACAGAGCAAATAGGTGGCTAAGCTGACCTACTAGACTCTTAAGCCCATGATTTCCACTATTCCAAATTGCATCTCTGGAATATGCTAATGTTTTATATTCCTATGACTTACTGCATTTGTGAACAACACATTATTTTTTTCCTTCCTTTCCTTAATCCTCAGTTGAGGACATGTTTACTAATTTGAGAGAAATGTTATGTGAGAGAGAAACATCAACCAGTTTGCCTTATGTGTGGCTCAGGTGGTTGGGGAATCATCCTGTGCACCGAAGGGTTGAAGGTTTGATTCCTGCAGGCACATACCCAGGTTGGGGGTTCAATCCCTAGTCAGTGTGCATAGGGGAGGCAACCGATCAATGTTTCTCTCTTTCTCCTTTCCTTTCTCTCTAAAAAGAACAACAGAGACACATATCCTCAGGTGATGATTTAAGAGAGGAAAAAAAGAGGGAAGAACTCTAAATTTCATTGCACTGGACCTAAGACAAAATATGTTTCTAGTCCTGGGTACCTTGAATAAATTACTTCATCTCTTTGGGGTTTAGCTGCTAAATAAGGTGGCTGTATCACATAATCCTTAAATCCTATGACCTATTCCAGTAGAGCCTTGGTTCTGGAACGTACTTCATTCCAGAAGGCTGTTCAAAAACCGAATCATTTTTCCCCATTAGAAATAATATAAAGTGAATTAATCCATTCCAGACTCCCAAAAGCCCCCTCCCGAAACACACACACACACACAAAACAAAACACGAAAATATTCATAGCACAATTTCCTGAGATGTTAACGTGAGGTTTAGCAGTAAAATAACTCACACTGGTACATTCTCTCCTTTGCTGCCTGAGACAGTTGACTGATCACACAACTATAAGCATGATTGGGAACCAATGTTTTGACAACAGAGAATTCTGCATGAACAACCTGGTTGAGAACCTAGCTGTTCGAGATGGAAGACATTTCAGAGCCGAGGTCTGACTATCTTCTATATTTCCACTTCCCAGTGAAGGTGTGTGGAGGAATACCTCTCTTCCGGCCCACACAATCCCAGAGAGGAAGGCCCGAGCCAGAGCCAGGACTGGAGAAGGTTATAAGGCAGCAGTTCCAGCTCTACCCTCACATCTGTCTTCACACTCTGTGTCAGCTCCTTGCTCCACCTGTCACATCTGTTCAAGCCATACCAGCCCCTCCCTCCTCAAGTCCTCACTTTCTTTATAGGGAACCACCACTGGGTGCTGCTTAGAGGTTATGTTCTGGGATCAGCATTCAAACCCTGGCCCTGCACGTCTCGTTGGTCTTCCTTGGAGCAGGTTCTGCACCCGGTGAGCCTCAGGGTCCCCATCTCTCAGTGAGGTCAGTGAGGAGGACCGGCTTCACGGGACTGGGACTGGAATGACCACATTCAAAGGTTTCTAGAACAGTGTCTGGGACAGTGAAACCCGGTACCACCACCATCTAGTTCCCACAGATGTGCACTGGGCACCACCTCCTACCCGCTTCCCTCTCCCATTTTTGTTTCTCTGGCCGCTTCATCCATCACACACACAACCCATCTCAACTCAGCGGTTGCACTAACACGCTCTCCTCACTCACTTCAGGCAACGAATTAACTGACAAGGGCCGAGGGAAATTCGAGAAAGGAGACGCCGGGTATCTTCAGAGTCTATCAAAAGAAAAGAAAAAAGAAAAAAAGATGATCTTTTGCATGACGGGTGCAAGTTCGAGGTCCTTCTCCCCGACGCCCCATGCACTCACGGCCCTTCTCACACACGCCTTCCCCGCCTCCCCGCTCGGCCGAGTCCGCCCGCAGAGGCGCCGTCTTCCGCTTTCCAGGCGGCTGCAGCGACGACCCACGGCCCGGACGAGCTGCTGCAGGGCCACCCCCGTCCGACCGGCCGCGCAGACCCGCCGCCACCGCCACCGCCACGGCCGCCGCCGCCAACAGCTCCCCGCCTCCCCCTACGGGTCCCGGCTGGGCGGCGCTTCCGGCCCGGCTCGGACGCGTGTCACACCTAAATGGCACCGTCCCTGGGAGTTAGCCGACCTTGTGCCACAGCCAGAAGATTCCCGGGAAACAAAGGCGGCGGGAGAACAGGGCCGGAAGGGGAGGCAGAGGTTCCCTGCGGTCTGGAAGTCGCAGCCCGCTGGGTTGTGTTTTTTTGTTTTGTTTTTGTTTTTGTGCCTCTTTCCCTTCCTCTTTCGAGAATACTGTGTGGCACTGCTCATAGTAGGGCCATATCTAATACTGTGTGGCACTGCTCTACGTCCACACGCCTCATTTGAAAATGTGTTTTGTTTTAGAAAAATCCTGCCTAAATATCACCTGCTGTCCGCTTTCTAGTAACCTTAGTAACGCCTCCTCCTCGGAGCATCCTTGCTGAGCTGCTCCCTCTCGGATCTGCTTCCTTCCTTCTCCCCTCTCCGCCCCCTCCAATCCGCGCCCAATAAAACCCGTTCTCATAATTAGAACAAAAATAGCTGTCCATCGTTTTACCACCCACACAATAGATTCCATTCCAAACGCAGGGCTGGTGGCAGGGGAGCTCATAAAAATGTGAGGAAAGGATGAACAGGGGAGACTTTACAGGACTGCAGATTCTCTGTCAGATAAGCGACCTGGCACATGTGAAAGGAGGGAGGGAGGGAGGAAAAGAAATTACTTTAGGCTCCACCAGGTCCTCACTGTGTTTTTCCCTTTTCTACTTTTATGATTCTTCATTCTGCGTTGTAACCTAGTCACTGGATTAATGTCTTGTCTCCCTCTCGCTGGTGCCATTCATCTTTGCTTCCTCCTCAGTACCCAACACCGGTCCTTGGAAAACAAGCAATAATTAAATATTTGTTGAATTGTACTGGCACACCAGTGAGTGTAGAGAAAATCTTGGCACTTGACACACACTCATTATTTTATATCTTTTACACTACACAATAGATAACAATATGCTTATTGGTTCAAGGCTCCCTTTTATCAGTAAATTAAGAAACATCCTGCCTTGCCGACGCATTGTCTATGATCTTAAAAATCTGTAAGTTAAATTACTGTAAATTCAGTTAATTCAAAACGTAATCTGATTATACATCAATTAAAATGTTTGTTCAAAAACTTTAAAGCAATAGAAAGCTTCACAATTTACCATTATACTATATTCATTTATTTTGTCAAGCACTTCCACTTTTAGAATTATCTACTTACTATCAATAAAATTAAACATATATGTACCTTGTATTCAATTTACTTTCCACCAATGTTTGACATTAAATAGTATTTCCCTCCAATTCTTAGTATATTTTTGTCTGTTGCTTTCTTTTATCTTACAACAAGCCTGTGCTATTGTGTTATTAGTCCTGTTTTGCATATGAGAAATAGAAGCACATAACTTAGAGCCACAGACATAGAGAGGTTCTAGAACAAGACTCAGTTTGCTCTCTGTCTCTGCATCAATTTCAGGCTTTCTTTCTCTCTTTTTAACTCCTCAATTGTGTGGGAAGCAACTCCTGATTATACATTTTAAAAATTTCAGATCTGTGGCTACCAGACCATTGAGTCACAGATCTGCATTTTCCCCTTTGAGGAGGCAGTTATTAAAAGAGGAAAAAATAGAAAATACATGTTAGGAATTGATCACATGATCTAAACTAAAAACAATTAATACAGGATAGAAAACCTACTTGATCAGGAAATCTCAAGTTAGCAATTATAGCTCAACAACTATTAAAGAAACCAAAAATATTTATTTAGTGCCTGCTCTGGGCACAGCAGTGTCCTTAGTAATCAGAGTTACAAATATGTAAAAGACACTCTTTATTCTTGGAAGTTGGCTAGTAAGAAAGAAAGAATATATAGAATAACAACAACAATATATTCTATCATATGCCAAGTGCTTAGTAAATGGCACGAACCTATGGTTCCCAACCTTCAAAATTCATTATTTCAACTAATGTGAATATTTAAATGTGTACCAAGGCTGTATAACTTAAATAAAGTAATAAAATATTCTGATAGATATATAATGGAGGTGGGAGAAGTTGGTCTCTACACTCTATTACCCTCCCTTTCACTCATCTTTATTGCTTCCAGAAATATAAAATAAAGCTGCTCTAAACAGTATAATAAAGAGGCACACTTCAGAGTCAGGCAGACCTACATTCATATCAGGTTTCTGATACTTACTAGCTAGGAAATCTTGAGTAAGTTATTTTATTCTCTGAGTCTTAATTTCCTTATCTATAAAATGGAGATAATGGTAGTGCTAGTGCTTATCTAACTGAGAGGTTGATAAAGTTTAATATGAAATGATGCAACTAATTAACATGATGCCTACTTCATAATAAACATATAATAAATGCTACTTGAGGGAAGAATCAGATTACAGGCATTCTTTCTTGAGAATAAGTTTAACAATTAACTGTTTCTTGGAAGTGGTCCAAAAATGGATCCACACATATATAATCCCATGATTAATGGTATAGGTTTTAGTATGAATTTTTCAATAAATAGTTCTGGGTCAATTTTAATAGTTTAATTTCAAAGAAAACATCTTCATGATATTTCATGATAGCTTCTTTATTGTGGGAAAACTTTACTTCAATACAAAACACAAACAGCTAGCAACAAAGAACTCACTTAAAAAACTATTAAGAAAAAGAAGCATTAAGTTCACAAGATGGGATAAAATATGCATATTCAACACTTTATCAGAATATAAAAAGATCTTTAAAAATTATTGCCCAGCCAGTGTGGTTGAGAGTCGACCTATGTACCAGGAGGTCACCGTTAGATTCCTGTCAGGGCACCTGCCCAGGTTGTGGGCTTCATCCCTGGTGGGTGGAAAGGGGTGCAGAAGGTAGCCTATCAATGATTCTTCTTCATCATTGATGTTTCTGTCTCTCTCTCCTTCTCTCTTACTCTATGAAATCAATAAAAGTATATTTTAAAATTATTAAGTAAATGGTATAACACTCCCCCCTAAAATTAGCAAAAGACAAAAAAGATATTCAGTCCTAGCCAGTTTGGCTCAGTGGATAGAGCATTGGCCTGTGGACTGAAGGGTCCCAGTTTCAATTCCGGTCAAGGGGCACCTAATGGGGTTGCAGGTTCCATCCCCAGTAGGGGGCATGTAGGAGGCAGCCAATCAATGATTCTCTCTCATCATTGATGTTTCTCTCTCTCTCTCTCTCTCTCTCTCTCTCTCTCTCTCTCTCTTCCTCTCCAAAATCAATAAATATATTTTTAAAAAGATATTCAAGTAGCCAATGCACATAAAGTGAAGTGCTCATCATTACTAGTTATCAGAGAAATGAAAATTAGGAACACAATGCACATTACACACCCACCAGAATACCTAAATGGACAAGACAGATCTAGTGCTTATGAAGATATGCCAGGACTATAACTCTTTTATGCTACTGGTGGGAGTGTAAATGCGTAGCTACCTCAGAAAAGATGTTCAATAGTATCTATTAATGCTGAATGTATATATCCTATATCTCATATATTCCATTCCCCCAGTGTATTTTCAACAGAAAAGTGTACCCATGTTCATCAAAAGACCTATATTAGGAAGCACTAGTGATAATGACAGCAATGCATATAACTCAGATCTGGAAGCAATCCAAATGTCCATCAGCATTAGAATCATTAAACAAATAGCAGTTTGTTCACACAATGGAATGCTATATAGCAATAAAAATGAAGGAAGTACAACTATATATGGAAGAGCATGGATAAATCTCATCAATATAATGCTGAGCCAAAGAAGCATTTGGATATGCAAAATAACACATATAACATGACCCCGTTATATAAAGAACAAAAGCAGACATTACCTGTTACCAGCCAGCACAGCGTTTTCCTGGTGTGTGTAGGGGAGGAGACCGGAAGTGGGCACAAGGCAGTGGTGGCATGGGGGAGGGGTGCTTCTAGCGACCTGGTTCTATTCATTACATGAGTGGTCCATTCACACCTATGATTTGTGCATTGTTATATACGTATGTAACATTTTAACAAAAAGTGTACATTTTAAAATGTAACTGTCTTTCAAACTTTGACTCCGATTGGCAATGGAAGTGACAGAATAGGCTGGAGAGTGCATAGGTGGGGTTTCCCGAGGCTTCGGAAACGATGCTATTTAAATGCTTGCACAGTCAAAGACAAATTTCCTGTAGGCACCGAGATGGAAGCAGACAGGGGGCTCTATAAGTGTTTGAAAAGATGCTAGTCAGCACCCAAAGGACTGCAAGCGCCCAGGCCTTGAACACTTGGCACGGTCAGCCTGCACTTCCTGTACATTTATGATCCAGAATCTGGCGGAAGGCAGCGCCACGGCCTCTGTAGTAAAGCTCAGTCCGTGAATAGAGACGACGTCGAATAGCTATCGTTTGCAAGCTGGTCAAAGATCAGACCTTTGCCTGTGTGAGTGCCAGGGGGAGGCTGCCGGAGTGTGAATGAATACTGTGAAGCAAAGTGGAAAGACAGCAATATACCTACTAGCCAAACGAATTAATTGTCATTATTAGGCTTGTTCCCAGGAGGCAAAAGCAGAGACAGGATGTCTATAGAACCCCTCTCTGAGGCCGTCATGGATAAAGAGCCTTGTGATTCAGAGATAGGGAGATACTTAGCAGGTCAAATGAGATGAGAAACAGAGACTGGACATCACCGGAAAACAGGCCCACTGTTTTGTTTTGTTTTTATTTTTTGTCATATAATATCCTTGGGTATAAAGGTTTCCCACTTCACTCAGTGGAAAGACTCATTATATTAATGAAGGTTCATCTAGGTATTACCCTTTCTCGAGGATTGGCTAGACCTGAGCCTGTAATCATAAAAAAGATATAATTCCCTCATCAATTTCAATTTCTAGGTGGGACACAGGCACAGAAATAGGTCCTTAGAGTTTAGTGCTATAGTTCAGGGCAATCGGGGTAGTCCCAGAAGCCTGCGGGAACACCAGGGTGGGGCCCCGGGCCATGAGAGAAGGAAGACGCGAAATGCTTCAGAGACAGAGGACTTCATGTTCATGCTCAAAAGGCTTCAACCACAGGTTTAATCCTGTGTCACAAACGGCACGGACTTTGCATCCAAAGGAAAGGGAGTTAAATCCTCCCAGGCCCAGACCTGCCATATTCTCCAATGGCACCAAGAGCTTCTCTTACAAGACGTAAGCAAGCACCACGTAAGAGCTGACCGTATCACGTGATTTTAAAATTTGTGAACACAGGTTGACCATGTGGAGAGTGTGCTGGTATAATGAAGTGAAATGTCCCGTGCAGTGGGTCTGCCACTTGTCTAAGGATGCACGTCATCACTATTATGTGGTCAGGCAGTTAGGTGTAAACAGTAAACAATTACGTGTGCCTAAATGATGCCTTAGTTAACATATTCTCTGAAAGTAAAACCTCTTTGATTAGATGTCCTGGTAACTGAAGGTGATAAATGTTGGTAGGAAATGGACATACATAAACACACAGAGATAACGTAAATGACCGGATAGGTTTAAAGGAACAGTGGTAACAGGAGATGGAGAATTCATGCCTTGCCTTCCTTTGGCTATGTAAAAGAAACAGCACCCAACGTAATACTTGGATTCATAAGCAGAACTTTTTCAGTGACACACTTTATTGCTACACCTGCCCCACCCCCACCCCCTCTCCTCCGTTTTTGTATTCTGGAAAACACCTTACTACAAACCACCACTCTTCCACATGACTTAGATAAGACTATTTAACCTGGTAGAAAGCTAGACTCGGACCCTCTAAATTCCCATTCTTTGGCTCATAAATGATGAACTTCACCACCCATCCCCTCTGATCAACTGGAGCAAGATGCTTGTTAACCAAACTTTGACTGCGCTTCTTTCCTCCTCCAAGCCCCTGAACGTTGGCCCACCCTCAGCCTGAGCCAGCATACAGCCCCTCCTGGGAACAGACTGGCCTCAGCATAAACTGTTCTCTGATCCACCATCACACCACCCTTTCATTCCATTTCCCCACGTTCGGTTCTCTTGAGCCTCGTTCACACCTCTCTATAAAAGAAGACCTTTATTTGCCTGATGCTCGAGACACTTGCAGGTTCTCCAACAGTGCTCTTCCCCCTAGTGCAATAGTTCCTTTCCCCCTTGCAATAACCTTTTTGAATAAAAGTTGCTCCTAACTAAATCTGGATTTGATTTTGACATTGTCCTTCTGTATACCGTACTAGTCAGCACAATTTCTGACAGTAACATGTTCTGTTTAGGAAGTATCACTCTATTGGACAATGCCACCTCCCAGGGCAAGCAGCAGCTGAAGTGACTCCAAGTCACTGGACAATGAGTTGCCAGATGTTAGGAATAAGGTCTGTCTTGGCTTCTACGACACCACGCTCAGTTTTCTCTCTTCCACAGAGGCTTTGCCGTCTCAGGCTCCTGGCGTTCAGCAAGGCTGGGGCTGAGTCTTCTCTACCTACACTCCCCGTCATCCCCGGGGCTCAGAGGCTCATCTGCATGCTAATGTGTCCCTGCTTATACCCTTTTAATGGCTGAATAATATTCACTGCATATAGGACCACATTTTGTTTATCCTTTCATACGTGGATAGACACTTGGGTTGTTTTTACCTTTTGGCTGTTGTGAATAATGTTATGAACACTGGTGTACAAATATCTGTTGGCATCCCTGCTTTCAATTCTTTTGATACATACATAAGAGTAAAATTGCTGGGTCATATGAAAGTGTTATGTTTAATCTTTTGACAAACTACCGAATTGTTTTCCACAATAGCTTCCATTTTACGTTCCTTATCTTCTCCACCTTCTCATCAATACTTGTTATTTTCTGTTCTTTGTTGTTGTTTTTTAAAATATATTTTTATTGAATTTCAGAGAGGAAGGGGGAGGGAGAGAGAGATAGGAATATCAATGATGAGAGAGAATATCATTGATTAGCTGTCTCCTGCACCCCCCCTACTGGGAATCAAGCCTGCAACCAGGGCATGTGCCCTTGACAGGAATCAAACCTAGGACCCTTCAGTCTGCAGGTCAACACTCTATCCACTGAGCCAAAACAGGGCTCAATGTAGTTTCGATTGGATTTTCCCTAATGACTAATGTACTGAGCATCTTGTCATTTGCTTATTGACCATTTTTATATCTCCTTTGGAGAATTGTTTACTCAAGTCCTTTGCCTATTTTTTAATTGGGTTCTTTATTTTTTGTTGTTGAATTTTCATTCTTTGTAAACTCTAGATATATGATTTGCAAATATTTTCTCCCATTCCATAGGCTGTCTTTTCACTTTCTTGATTGTATCCTTTGATGTACAAAAGTTCTTGATTTGATTAAAATGCCAATTGAAAAAGATAAATTTTAAAGGCTAAAATTATGACTCTTGTACAAATATAAAATCAACACATATGAGATTTTATTTAACTAATTCATAAGGGAACAAGCAAGATGTTACCACCATTCAAAGGAGAACTCAAAGAATACACCTATACAGGCAATCAGGAATGCTAAAATGAATGTACAAATAGATTCAAAATTGGTCAATAGCTTCAGGGCAATAATCAATTGCTCCTCTACCAGACAACGTTAGTTTTCATCTCCATTGACAAGAATCATTTGTATATTCTCAGTTTTATATAACTTAAAAAGTTGTAAAATAGCTCAAAGACAATGAAATTTTTTATTATTCAACAGGGTGCTAAAAAGGACTCCTAGTGATTTTGAAATGATTATTTCAAATTCATCATTTTTTTTTCTGATTCCCCACCCCACCCCTACCGAAGCAGTGAGGTGAACCAGCTGCTCTCAAGTCTTTCAGCACTGGGATAGCTACTGGGAACAGTGAGTTCAGCTCAAGGACTATTCATTAAGTGCCCTGTGGTGAAGAGATAACTATTTAGTTATTCCTGCTACAAATACTTAATATCTACTAGGTGCAGACATTATGCTATGAGCACAGGCTTATTGGCCTAACTGGAGACAAGAAAGATAAGTAAATAAACAAATAAAATAATCACAAACTTTGGAAAATGCAATGAAGGAAAACAGCTGCCAACACAGAGCATCACTAAGAGGAACCTCCCTAAGTAGGGCTGTCAGGATGGTCTGCTCCAAGAGAACATTTAAGTTGAGACTTGAAAGATGAAGAGGAGCCAGCCATTCTGAGTGTGGGGGGTGGCGGGAAGCCAGTGAGCAGCCAACTCCACGGTCTGTCCTCACCCTTTAGCTTCTGGGGTCAGGTCTGCAGCAGCTGCAGTTATTGCTTACCCAGCCCGGGGTGTGCAGGAGGTAAGCTCAGCCAAGTCCTGCCCTCCCATTGGTGCTGCGGCTGCTTTTGAGTCTACGCATCAAAAAATTTCCAGGGGAAGACAAGGGCCTCCTAAAACCAACCCTCCCTCCTTCCTTCCTCTTTGGTCCCTCTAAATTCCCCCATCTGTTAAGTGAAGCCTGAAATATCTTCAACACGTGAGCATCAGTTGAACCCACAAAAAGAGATAAAAGGCTTTAAAATGCAAATTAGTGGGGAAATTAACATATTAGTGTGACTGTGTGAAATGATCAGCTCTTTTCCTGAACTGGTTTGATTAGAAAGCTGCAAAGCAAAGCGATCTGATGGGCTAGACAAGTGGTCGGCAAACTCATTAGTCAACAGAGCTAAATACCAACAGTACAATGATTGAAATTTCTTTTGAGAGCCAAATTTTTTAAACTTAAACTACATAGGTAGGTACATTATTATTAACTTAATTAGAGTACTCCTAAGCTGGCCTTTGCTAAAAACACAAGGGGCCAAAGAACTACATGTGGCTCACGAGCCCAGTTTGCCGACCACTGGGCTAGATGGTGGTGTGGGGCGATGGAACTCCAGGATCAATGTCACCTGCCTCAGGGCTTTGTCCAAGGCCTAGCCTGCAGCTCATCACTGTTCCAAAATCATTTCATGCTGCTCTGTGACTCTCCCCAGGAAGCTGGCACCAGAAGGGCAAGGTTGAGAACCATCTGCCCGCATTGGAGTACTGGAAGTGGATGGGCGCATGGGGACAGGCAGCAGCAGGAGAAGGTGAAGGGCAGAGTCTGGGAGGCATTGATATGGGCAGGAGAGGACCAAGGAGAGGGAGAGCAACAGACTCAGAGAACCCACTGAACCAGAAACCAAAAATGTTGTATCATAGCAACCGAGGAAAGTGTTTAAAGAAAGGAAGTGGCCAATTATGTCAATACAGAGGGACTGTTTCTCAAAATGTGTGTGGCTGCTGGAGCAACCACATCAGAATCACTCAGGGGGATGCTAAGAATTCAGATTTCTAGGCTTTAACCACACGTGATTTGTAATGTCTGGCACTTGAACCAGGAGTTGGTATGGTAATAGGTCCCTAGGGATTTTGATGTGTGTTCTGGAATTATGTGTAAGCCTGTGAGATGTGGAATCTGAGCCAGGTTCAATGTTGGTCCCTTCATGTGAGCTGTTGGGCAAATTATTTAACTTCTCTGAGCCTCGTTTTTTAAATCTGTAAAATAATGCCCACTACATACAGTTGGTATAAATGTGGCAAGCAGTTAAACAGACATGAGCAGAGCAAGGATGAGGGGCCAGGTACGACGGAAGGTCGCCAGGGTGGAAAGCCTCAAGGGTCTAGCAATAGCCAACACTGGGAAAACAAAGACCTCGCCACCAAGGTAACGTTTCTTCCCTGGCATATCACTGATCACGCAGTTTGAATCCTCTCCTGACCTTTCTCCCCTGGCATATTGCATTATTGCTGGTCTTGTGGGTCAGACCCCTTTAGAGGGGGGATGAACAAGGGGTCAGGAGCATGGCCCTTCAGCATTAAGATCTCAGGACAAGGAGGTTCTGACCCACATCAGATATATCTAGGTCTCAGTTGTGTTTCAGCTCCAGGACTGGAAAAGCAGCAAAACCATGTAAGCAAGCACCAGCTACATTGACTAATGACCCCTGCCCTGACACTGACCAATCAATGGAGACCATGACCCTGAACGGACACACCTGGAAAGCTGATGAATATTCTATTAATCCTTCCCTAGGACCTCCCTTAAAATTCCCTGCCCTTAAAAGCCCTTAGGATGGTGGACCCTGTGCTCTCTTCCTCACCCTCCTCTTCTCCTCAGGTGCATTACTTTTAGCCAGCTTTCTCCTAAGTTCCAAGGGCCCATTCTTTTGCCTCTGTAGCTTGTTTTGTGAGCCCTTTTCCTCTACCGCTCACTTCTTCTACTCTATGTCTGTCTAAATGAACTTTCTCTTACAGTTTTGAGTCTTGACTATGAATTCTTTCCTAGCCAGAACTCAAGTACCAAGGTTGCTGAACCAAGGTCTGATCTGACCCCACTGTACTAACACCTAGTGCTATTCTTGCTGCCACCAACATAAGGAAAATCTTTATATAACATATATACCATGCTTAGCACAATACTTGGAACACAGTTAAAAGTCAATGACTATTGACTGTTATTATTACATAATAAAAAAAAAGGGGGGGCAAGGTTGAGAACCATGGAATTTGGGGAGAAAGGGGTAATTTTAAACTTTCCAGGTAGTTTCAGTAGAGCAGCTTTGGAAGTTTCTGGGAATTAAAAACGAAATACATGGATAGGAAGTAGAAGCAGCAAGTGAAAATCACAAGTTTAAGTTCAGGAAAGATCGCAGCAGGAGGAAAGACATCAGTAATATTGGTAAGAAAAAAGGTTATTATTAATTGATCAGTGGTGGGAGGACAGCTGAAGGACAGAGGAAGGAGTTTCAGTGGTGCAGATAATTGAAGCACTGGAGGAAAACAGGCAGGAATAGGAGTTTGGTCCCAGAGCAGATGGGAAAGAGGTTCAGAGGACAGGCATTGGGGAGGGTATGAGTCAGAGAGGCTAAATTGTCTCCTCTGAGATCAGAAGGAAGGATGAGTGCAGGAGTTCACCAAGTGTGAACCCTGGCCCAGCAGCATCAGTACCACCAGGAACTTAGAGATGCAAATTTCTGACACCAGTGGGGTGAGGGCATGGGTGGGGGGATGGTGAGGGAAAGGAATGGGAGGGGAAGATAAGGGCACATATGGCATAACTTAATCAATAAAGAAAAAAATGCAGATTTCTCAGCTCTAACCCAGACCCACTGCATCAGAAACTCTGGGAATGAGCCCCAAAGTATGTGCTTTAACGAGCATCTGCAGACCGGAAACCACTGAAGTAGGGGAGAGTTGAAGAAGTAAGGATCTTTGAGACAAATGTCCTGGGGAAGGCTATCTCCCAGAAGACAGAGAGCGTTAAGTGGAGGCCAAAGCAGCAGAGGAGATCTGGGACAACAGTGGTGAGGGTGTGCCAGAAAGTTAGCTCGAGATAGGTGCATGCAAGGCTTGCCAACCCACAAGATGCTGTAAGAAAGCTTGTCTTACAATAACAACCCATCTGAGTCAACTAGGGAAATGATGCAAAATATTCCAAAAGCTACACGTATTGAGATTTATAATGTTGAAAGACTCAACACTTAAATTGTCCAACATTAGGGGAAGGGCCACTACTTAAAGGAGAAAAGTCCCAAGGCATCCAGTATGGCTTGTGAAGACTAAGAGACAATGAAAGAAAATGTATGTTATACAATGCTGAATGGGCGAGCAGGGGGCTGCCTAGGTAGTGTACATATGTAAATTATGTTTACCCAAAGCAGTTCTCTTGGAGGAATGATTGGAATTTCTCAATAGATTGACAAAGGCCACTGGGGCCAACGACATGGCTATTGAACTTGTCACCATGGAAGGAAAGCCTGTTGTTAGGTATAGTCAGTCAGTGAGGACCTCTGGATAAAAAGGGCTTTCATCGGGGAGCTGACAGCGGTGGGGTGGTATAGGGGACCGGGCGCTGCTTCCCATCAGGGGCACTGGCTCTGAGCCAGTGCAGATAAGATGGAAGCAGTTAGGTTTGTTCAGAGGCCGAGGCCACTGATTTGTCCGGAGCAGAGGAATGCTATAGAGAATAACAAGAGATGGCCTTGGGAAGCTAGGGGATGATGACATTTAAAAACCAAAACTTGGGACTCAAGGTCTGCCAAGTTTCTAGATGCTACTGAAAGTGTGGGCCAGCATATTTAAATCTGGGCACTCCCGAGAAATGTGAGACCAGGGCGGTCACATTGGATCAGCAGTTCTAGGAGATCATTTACAGTTGAGACCTCAGCCCCCAGCCATTTAGACAAGGAATATGAAGGCAAGGGAAGTTTAACAGCTGGCCCAAAGCCACGCAGCTGCAAAGATCAAGGTTAAAGCTAGATCTCCTGGTTTGTTTTGTGTGGGTTTTTAAAAATTATATGTTATTTTTATTTATTGTAAACTTGATAATATTTGTATTCAATCTGTGGGTTTTCAGTACACTGTCTAGTCCTCTGTACATAATGACAGTTTCCATATTTAAAAACTAAATTGAAATACATTTATTTGTTGTTCCACTTATTTATGAATTCATTGGTTGCTTCTTGTATATGCTTTGACTGGAGATCGAACCCACAGCCTTGGCGTATAGGGACAACACTCTAACCATCTGAGCTACTTGGCCAAGGCTAGATCTCTTGTTTTTAATACATTCTTTCTGGATAAAAGATCCCAAGCCCTGGACTAAAGAGCTCAGATGAGATGTGACAGGAATAGGAACTTATGATAAGTCACTGCCTAGGGGAGCGGTGTGGTGAGTGGAGTGTTTGTGCAAGACCAATGATGTATGAACCGGAAAGGCAGAGTCTGAAGGGAGGGGACCTTTGGGGACCAGCAGCAACCAATGGCCATGTGGTTAATTAGGACCTGGACCAGATTGCTGGCTGTGACATTAGACAGGAAAGAACCATGGAGAGACATGGCATTCCTCATTCTCACTCCACACTTTCTCCAATTTCCTTCAGTCTGTGCCTTAGAATTCACTTCATTTACCTTCAGGCTTATTTGTGGATGCAACTCCGCTCCAAATATAACTAGTCTGCAGTTCTTTTAGATACTGTCTTTGGTAGGCCATGCCACGGTTTCTATTTTTCAGAGCCAGTGCTATACCCACTGGGAGATAAAGGGAATCAGACCCACCATAAACTGGAGTGGCTCTGAACTTAATGCTTTCCCTACAAATGAGGTGGTCTTTAACTTGGAAGCTGGAGAAATTTAGGAGTCCAAGAGTATGTCAACCCAATACCACTCTTTCTTTCTCGTTTCTGGCACCTCTGACACTCCCTCAAGCTTCCTGTTCCCTTTGCTCCTAGGGGACAGCCCCGGATTCGTTCAGCACAAGATGGGAGACATTCCATTCAGACCATTAGCACTGAAAGAAGTGTTGGGAGTCACCCAAGCTGAGCCCTCTGGGACCCGGGACCCGTGAAGGTGCAAACAAGATCAGAACCCAGGCGTCCTCACGCCCTCTCTGAACCACAGCCTTTCTCCCCTTCCCCCTTCCTTAAATGCAGCCTGAAATAAAGTTCTGAGTTTTTTAAAATTTCAGTTTAAAACTGTACTAAATACACACAGAGAGAGATGAGAGTTAGAAGAAGGAGATAGAGTATGGTAAATGCATAGAAATTTAAATTTCACCTTAAATACAGCATCCCCTAAGTTGAATTATTTTAAGAAGGGGGGGGGGGAGGGAAGTGAGGCACTTTTTCCTTTACGTTAGACCTGCTGTCAGAAGGGATTGGTCCACCCAAACCAGTTTGGCTCAGTGGATAGAGCATCGGCCTGCAGACTGGAAGGTCCGGGGTTCAATTCCGGTCAAGGGCATGTACCTTGTTTGGGGGCACATCCCCAGTGGGGGGTGTGCAGGAGGCGGCTGATCGATGTCTCTCTCTCATCGATGTTTCTAACTCTCTATCCCTCTCTCTTCCTCTCTGTAAAAAATCAATAAAAAATATATATAAAAGATAATTTTAAAAAAAAGAAGGGATTGGTCCACACATGCATTCTTCGGTGTATTACTGGTCCTTCTCTCAAAACTGTTTATGTTATTCCTTGCACTTCCCTTTCAAGACCCAACCAGCTGAAAGCAGAGGGACTTATCTTGCTTATCTTTGCACGCCCCGCTGGCTCTTTGTGTTGTTCTTGGCACATTGCTTTGTTCTTCATAAGGTTTTGGCACAGTGCATGCTCTTCATAAACATTTTTGGAATGACAGTGCATAAAATAAATTGCATCCTACATTTTCTCAACGTTTCCCTTCGCCACTTAAAGGAGAAAAGTCAAATAGCAAAATGAGTGTGCCGCAGCAACCGGAAACGGTAACAACCTGCGTTTTCAAGGGAGACACCTTGGGAAGTGGTGGGCCCAGACATCCAACTGAAATCCAAGTCACTCAGATGAGTCTGAACAGTTGAATCCAGTCTTTCGAAAGAAGTTAAAAATTCAGCCCACGGCAATTTTGGCAGAATCAAACAAAAGATCAAATTTCATGGGAGCCAATTTCCCTTTCTATAATCAATGAGTTGTTCTAAGTAGCACGAGGGCACACGAACACACACACTCCCCCTCAGAATGGGATTTACTGACAATATCTGTAAGAATCTGCCGACATGCTTTTCTGGAAAAGTGAAAGGGATAGAGCAGCTTCCTGGACTTCCCTCAGAGGCTTCAACTAAAAAGTGAAATGAGCGCCAGTGCCAATAATTACAAGTGAGGAGAAAAATTATGCCAAGTCCTTGGCACCAGCTGCAGCAATTAAGTAAGCACCTGCTTCATGCTTCATCTGCCATCACCCACCCCACCCTGCTTTATTCATGCTGGTTTCAGTGGAGGGTTTTTTATTTGTTTGTTTGTTTGTTTGTTTGTTTGTTTAGGATAAATGCATCTAATTACACTCACACACAAACCTGCTCTTTTCTCCCTTTTTTCTTTGGCTATCCTTAACTGGGGCAAACTGAGTGGCATGAAGATCCTGGCAAGGGCAGGGTAGTAAAGGCATGTCTAGAATCTAGAGTTTTAGGGAACGTTTGGGACAAATGCAGTCCTAGAAATCAGCTCTGGTATGAGAGTACTGAAGTATGTGCTGCTTGTACTAAGCAACAGATTACACCACCCCAAGGATCCCCTGCAGGTGAAGAGGTGGATTAGATTTTCTGCAGGCAAGATTTCTGTTGGCTTCATCCCGGACCATAGCTAAGTAATAAAAGCAAGTTTCTCTGCAGAGTTTAGAATTGAAAAAAGACGTCATCAGATAGAGACTGCTATCAGCATAGGACTAGCCTGAGCGTCCGACGAGATATGAAAGAGCTGACAGGGATTTGAGAAGTTAAAAGGGTTGTGCAAATGTGAAGCAGGTAGGAATGTTAAAACTGTTCAATGAAATCAACCCACTAGAAACCAGAGAGTAAGCATCTTTGTGCCTCGGAAGTGAATTAGCATGTTTCTGCGCCCTGAGCTATCGTTTCCTCTTTCCCTTTTTATCTTATCTATAAAAGCTGGCTAATGATGCCTCTCACATTAGAGGCAACTGGGTGGCTTAAATGAGACTAAATGAGATAATGTATATGAAGCACCTTGCTCCATGCTTTGTATATATAAAAGACACTTAATAAATATGAATTTATTTCAAGGGGAAAATCACACACATTATCCTGAGAATTCTTCCTGCTTGCGGCCCATCAATAGATGCTTCACATGAAATTACACATTTCCAGGAGAGAAAAACGGAAAGGTCAAGCTCAATAGGACATAATCAGTGAAGCCAACTGCTTCTCAGGGGGAGAAAACAGATGTGAAACGAAGACATCCACCCTTCAATCTGCTGACGTCAGAGAAGCAATTGCTCTCTTCTCATACTGATGACTACCACTCTGTTCTGGGCCAACATTAAAGCTGCTTTTGAATTCCCTCTCACATAGGCAGATGACACCAGCAGAAGAGGGATCATGGAGCAAGAACATTCGGGTATAGACAAGAAGTTCTTGAGGGCAGTGACCCCTCTGCCTTGTTCCCAAGAACATACCCCAATTCTACCACTTACTTGCTACCTGATACTCGGCAAGTTACTTCCCCTGTCCAAAATTCTGTTTCCTCTGTAAGATAAAGATGATGATGAGCTGTTATGGCAGAAACAATGTGTTCACTAAACTCTGTTTTCTTTTCCACTTGGTCATATATCTCCTGGACATTTCCCAGACTCCCTTGCAGTTAGGTAGGGCCATGTGACTGAGTTCTGGCCAGTGGAATATTGGCAGAAGTGGTGCATCCCACATCCTGGCTTGGACCTTAAGAAACTTCCCATGGGATCCTACCTAAGTGCTCTCTCACTCTCCCCTCATCCATTGGCAGGATGCAGAGCCAATGGAGGACTCCAAGGTCCTGGGAAGGCACAAGCAGGCAATCAGCCTTTCCCATATCAAGTCACTGATATTTGGGGGTTGTTTGTTATGGCAAGTTAGCCTACCCTGGCTAATACAGCAATGGTGAGGATCAAACAAGATAACTGATTTATTAGCACAGTGTCAGGAACCTAGTAAATGTTTAGTAAGTAATAGCTATTTATAGTCATGTGATATCTGCCCTGCTTTAGGTACGTAGACTTTTCTCTTCCCTTTCCCCCAATGCTATGTCTTCCCCTTTTTTCCAGTGACCGTGGCACCTCTGGGTGTCTAACCCTGCTTTGTCTTTAAACCTGATCACAGTTCAATGTGATGTTCCTCTGGACCTTGCTTTCCTAATAGCATTTCCTTACAAAAAAAATGTGGGGAGAGGGGAGATGCTTCTATTGACATGGTAATGGTTCTGAAATGAGTCACAAGCACGAGGCAGTCCAGTTGGCGCTGCTTGTCACAGCTCCATTTCTGCTTCCCCTGCTTTTCCCTCCGAAGGCTAGAGGGCTGAGAGTTAAATTGGTTTGAGAACTGACTTGGATGAGCAGCACAATCTGCTCCACTGGAGACATTTTCATAAAAACTGTTTCTGCAGAATCTTCATGAAACTTCCAAATTTTAATGAGAAGCAGATGGGTGGCAAAAGGAATTTAAGGTAATGATGGAGCAAGTCCTCATACAATAAGGTTAAAATCAAGAGCCATGTGACTAGCTGCTACTTCATCACCATAATTTAGGAGTTCCAGGTCCCCATAATTTCTTTCGTTGCATGTTGGCAATGCCTGATAGGTCGTTCATAGCAACCCTTCCACAATCACATGTCACTTTACATAACTTTTCTTAATGTTCCCAATTCACCTGCAAGATAGGGTTGTAAAGTATGGACCTCAAGGCTCCACAAAATCAGGTGATTTGCACAAGATCACACAGCTGGTAAATGGCAGAGCAAGGACTTTTTACGTGTCCTGGCTTTAGGGCTTTCCTCTCTACACCACAATCGCTTCTGCCATTATTAAAGCTTTATTTCTTTGGGTTAAATGAAGCTCTAATTAATTGATCACTCACATTAAATCTTACCTGAATCTTAGTGTATGAGAGGAGTCTTTCTGGCTGAACTGTATTTATAGGAAGAGAGGTAAGGAGAAGGAAAGTTAGGAGAAGTAGATGTAAAGCCTTAGAAATACAATCTGAAAACCACTAGGTTAAAGCTTCTGTTCATTATTTCAATGCAAATAGCCTTGGAGGAACCCCTTGCTGTCATCCATACCCTATGTCCTACCAGATCATTTCTTACCACCTGAGACAAGGAGATAGAATAACAGAGCCACGCTAAAGGGCCCTGTCAGTATATGGCAAGCTGGGAGGGAAAGAAAGAGTAGAATAAAGGAAACTACTTTACAATCTACTTTAGGTTTGCTCTGTCTCTGGAAGGAATCAAATCCTTTTGTAGCTAATAAATATTGTGGTTCCTGAACATTGGCACTTTAAAGCTACTAATACAGAGATCTAGAAATTAAAAAAACAACAACACACACACCTCAATCCAAAAGGCCTTATATCACCTTAAAATATATTCTAGAAATATTAGAATTCCTCATACTTGCTAAGTATAGTTTTCAAAAGTCAAAAACATAAATATCTGACAAGTATTCATTCTATATTTGTATGAACACATGTTAGAGATTTATTCAACTCATTAGTGACGGAAGGGGAAGCTGGTTCTAAAGATAATTAGAACTGGAATCATATAGGCATTGGAGAAAGAATCTTAGAAGAAGACAGTTGGATTATATATAAAATTGGCTAATGCCCTGCAGGCAATAGAACCATAACTTGAGAATTACATATTTTACCTTTCAGAATTCATATACTTCTCTACTGGGCACAAGTCTACTAGTGCAGAAGTAACTTTAAAATTGGCTTTTGATCAACAGTAAGCAGAAATTCAAACAAAGGTTCACTCCTCATCCCAGCTCATTGTTAATCCTTGGGCACGCCTGTAAACAGTGTTTCACTATGACACTGAGAAGACATGTTAAACTCCCTTTGTCTTCTTTCCAAGTTTTGAGTCCCAGTGATTCCAGTTGGGTTCAGGCAAGTCAAAAGTTTTGTAGTTCAAATTCTGAGTTGTCGCCGAAACCGGTTTGGCTCAGTGGTAGAGCGTCGGTCTGCGGACTGAAAGGTCCCAGGTTTGATTCCGGTCAAGGGCATGTACCTTGGTTGCGGGCACATCCCCGGTAGGGGGTGTGCAAGAGGCAGCTGGTCGATGTTTCTCTCTCATTGACGTCTCTAGCTCTCTATCTCTCTCCCTTCCTCTCTGTGAAATATCAATAAAATATATTTAAAAAAAAAAACAAAAACAAAATTCTGAGTTGTCTTTGAATGTGTGAGTTTGTTCAAACAATAAGAAAAAAAAAAGAAGTGGAATTAACATTTATATTAGTCTGCTACAACTGCCATAATAAAATACCCCAGACTAGGATGGCTTAAACAACAGAAATTTATTCTCTTAAAATTCTGGAAGCTGGAAGTCTGAGATCAAAGTGTCAGCAGGTTTGGTTTCTGCTGAGGCTTCTCCCCTTAACTTATAGATGGCTGCCTGCTCACTGTGTCCTCACATTGCCTTTTCCATGTAGGTATACCCCTAATGTCTCTTCCTTTTTTTATGTGGACACTAGTTCTATTGGATTAAGGCCCCACCCTTATGACTTCCTTTAACGTTAATTACCTCCTCAAAGGCCCAATCTCCAATAATAGTTATATTGGAGAGTAGGACTTCAGCATATTTAGCATTTATTCTGTGCTAAGACTTTCAAATACACAACCTTCTTGAATGTTCACCCCACCCTGAAGAGATAGGTGCATTTTGCAGATGTGGCCCAGGAAGTTAAGTAACTGCCCAAGATCACCTATGTACCAAGTGGCAAAGCTGTCATCTGACTCTGGGGAGACCATGATATAGGGAGTCAGGTTGTGGAAACTTCCCAAGCTCCTCCACTTGTGGAACTTGGGAAGTGTCCACCACCTCTGGAATGTCCTTATATTTGCTATTTATTGCAATCCTCTGTCCCTTGAGATGAAAGGTGCTATGGGTGTGTCTTCAGGGCAGCAGCATCTAAAGAAGCCAAGGAGATTGAATCACAGGAGCAGCCAGTGCTGAGACCTAGGATTTCAGAGACCAGAGAAAGTGGGGGAAACCGATCACCAAACCCCACAAATTCCCGGGATCTGCAAGATGCAAGAGAGGATGACAGTCAACTGACCTGTGACTGGGATTGGAATGGTTCTGATGAATTGGGAGAGACCATCTGAGGGGCTTCATGCATCTCCTCACTCCTTATTCATGCCCTCTCTTACTGTTTACTCAATTCATATTTATTGAGTTTCTCCTGTGACAGCACCATCAGGTTCTGGAGGATTTATAACTACTAAGAGTCTCTTTCTTGACTCTCCTTAAAGGTCCCTTTTTAGGAACAATAGTGCCTCCCACCTCCACTCCTGAAAAAAAAAAGCCCTTACTCAGAAATGATCAATTAATTTTTCATTTTCAATACCCAAACAAGGCCTGGTGAAGAGGATCAGAGTATGGCACCCCAAAAGGATGTATTTTTAGGATTGTTTTGAGCTGAAAGCAATGAGCTCTCTGCCTTCTCCCTTCCTGTCCAGAAGCAGGATGTTTCCCTTTGTAAAGCTCCATTTGTAAACATGTGTCCCTCTCCAATATAACTTCTATCACCTGAGAGGACCCTCATCTGCTTAACAGACCTTACTAACTTACAAATCTTTTTAACATAAAATTTTCTAGTCACCTTCCCATAACCTACCCATCTGCAGTTGAAGGGTATAGCTTACTTATGTCAGGCACGCAGTTATGCTAGTCTGTTTTCTCCTTCCCACTTTGGCCTCTCATCCCTCCTTCCTCAGTCACTCTGACAACCACAGGAGGGGGGCTCTAATAAGGGTACTTTGAATAGTGGGAGATATATCAAAATAATAGTAACTTGCTATGTGATAGGCATTTTCTTCCATTTCCTCGTTTCTTTTTTTATAGACATCTGAGCACTAATAATTATCTCCATTCTACAGATGAGGAAAACTGAGGATTTGAGAGTGTAAAATCTTGCCCAAGGTCACTGAATTGGTAAATGGCAGTCAGATAATGAGCTGTAACCTCCTCACTAGATTGCATTCCACTGGGTTGGGATTGCCCAAGCAGTCTCCCAGGTATCCCCAGAGAGCCTCCGGAGCTAGGACTAGGCCAGCCTCAGTGGTTCCCATGCCTCCTATTAACAAGCGACACTGTACAGACATTTTACACAATACTTGCTTCACATGAACAAGGCCTCAAGAACTGCCCATAATTTCATATATATAAAAAGTAAGGAATCACATGATAAACATTTTGGAAACAGAAAGAAGTTAGTTTGGAACTAAATAGTCTTAGGGAAGTCACTTAATCTCTACGAGCTTCTGTTATGATATTGCCTCACTTGCAAGGCAGGGAAGATGATCAATTGAGTATCTGTCCTGCTGGAAATCCAGAAAGTATTGTTTCCTCCTTTTGATGTTCATCCTACAGTCACTTCCTCCCTCCACTGCTGGGGGAAGTAGGGGCAGTGCCAAATGTGGGGCCTAGGAGGGGGCTGGTGCAGAAGCTTGATGCTTCTCTGTTGTTGATGCCCATCCTGTGGTCACTAATCCTATGGTCATCACCAGTTCTGTCATCCTCTTGCCATTTTCTTGGGTCAAATTCCAACCTTCTTGGGTCATCATTCCAACCGAAACTAATGGGTGTAATATAGGCCACAAGTCACAGGCAACAATGGAAAGCTCTGAGTTCCACCAGAATGACAGTATAAAGCCAGACAAAACAAAACAGAGCCTTTCTAAGGGGATAAGAGCAAAGCAAAAGTCTGAAATCCAACATCTTGAAGTTCAATTTTCCAAAGCATGTTTCTCCTTTTAATTTCAAAATCATAAACCAAAACAAACAAAAAGCAGTTAATGGTCTCTTTGAAAGGATGAAGGAGTGTCTGTTTTAAGAAAAAATGACTGCTAATAACTATCTTGGGAGTGATTCAGGCATGAAGTAGAAGAAGAAGAAAGGAGAATAATCGTTTCTTCAACTTTATAGTCCAATAAACAAATCCCACGCTGGGGCAACAAAATCAACACAAATTATACTACTGGCTCAATTATGTTCACCTTTCCCATGACTTAGAATTATGTTTGTTTTATTCCCTATCAGATTTATTTATTTATTATTAGAATGGCCTACCAAGGTCTTGCCTGCATTTTTAGTGTTTGGTTCTGAAAAACTCAAATACATTTCCAGAGAAAATGCTAAATAACTAAAATCATACTTTCTCAAAAATATTTTGGGATCATTTGCTTCTGTATATTTTGATTTGTACTTTATCATATCCATTTTTGCTTAACTGCAGTATATGTGTCTACCATACACAAAAGGGGAAAAACAAACTTTCTTTTTTTTTTTTAATACAAGATATTTCTCCTTTCTGAGAAGAGAAATTCAAAAGTTATATAGCCGAAGCTGGTTTGGCTCAGTGGATAGAGCGTCAGCCTGCGGACTGGAGGGTCCTGGGTTCGATTCCAGTCAAGGGCATGTACCTTGGTTGCAAGCACATCCCCAGTGGGTGGTGTGCAGGAGGCAGCTGGTCGATGATTCTCTCTCATCGATGTTTCTAACTCTCTATTCCTCTCTCTTCCTCTCTGTAAAAAATCAATAAAATATATTTTTTTAAAAACATACAAAAGTTATATAATGTTAGTGCTATAAAGATGGAGAAACTGAGGCCTAAGGAAATAAAATGCTTTGTCCATGGCCACACAGCCTCTCCCCAGTTCTTGCCAGAGGATAGCTGTCGGTTTGTTTTGGATTCTGTATGAAGATCATTCAGCTTTCCTGAGTTAATGGGTTATTGATTACTGTTCAGAAAAATGCACAAAGGAGATTTTTATGTTCCCCTCTATGGGAACTTCTTTTTCTCTCTCTTGGTGGGGATGCTAAGAGCATCCGGGACAGGACAATTCTTTGTTATATGTAGAGGTCCTAAGAGTTTCAGGATGTCAGCATCTTCAGTCCAATAACTGCAGCCAGGGTAAGAGCAGTAATGCCCTCAGGCAAACACCTCCTAGGAGGGCAGTAGTGTTCTAAGTTGATGCCCACAGCACCTGATGGGAATTCTAAGACCAAAACGATGAGAAGTCCTTACTCGCCTCCTTACCCTGCCTCAGGGTCTTCTTTAATACTCTTCTCACTAAATAATCATTCATTCTGTCTTTGCAACTTTTTTCGATCATCTGGGAATAGCCACTAGTAATGTTTATCCATTCACCAGCTTCAGGCATATGGTGCAATATGAAGCAAGAAGCAACTAAGCCCAATGTTCTCAGAACTCACAAGACCCAAATAACTACTTACTTGTGGACGTGCAAGAACATGTTCAACATTCTCCTCGCTTTCTAATAATGTACTATCAAATAGGATTCCTGGCAGGGGCAGTCTACATGTATAGGATCCTTTCAGATCGCCTAGTCCAAGAGTTTCCTTTGAAAACCAGAGCCTATATCCCAGGCCAGTGGTTCTCAAAACTTAAGAGTACATCAGAATTATCTGGAAACCTTGTAAAAACGCAGATTGCTGCATACACCTCCTCCCACCCACCCTGTTCCCCTCCCGCTAATGAGTTTCTGTTTCCATTTGTCTGAGTTGGGGCCCAAGAATGTCTATTCCTAACAAGTTCCCAGGTGGTGCTTCAGGACTAGCATACATCCTCAGAGATTTTAATTCAATCCGTATGGGTAAGAACCAGGTATCCGTATTTTTTAAAACATTTCCCAGGTGATCCAAATGTGAAGCCAGGGCCAACAACCACTGTTGTTCCCATAGAGGGGAACATAAAAATCTCCTGTTATGCCTCCCTCCCTTTTTTCTTAAAAGTTTCCTTGACCTCGTCACAATTTGATTAATCTTTATGACCCAACCTGAATATGCCCCTCCTTTAAAACCAGGATTCTCACATTTCCCTTTACTTTAGAATTTCATGTAACTTTTAAAAGTCTCAATGTCTGCATAGTACTACGGGCCAAATAAATTAGAACCTCTAAGGATGCAATCCAAGGAATTTTAAAAATTCCTCAGGTGATTTCAAATTGTAGCCAAGTTTGAGAATGGGTGCATTAAAACCCCCAATTGATCTTCCCACAGTATGCATTTCTAAACTAAAAAAAACAATCTTTTCCATGGTAATTCCTAAGGTCTTCCTTTGAATACTGAAAAATGCATAAGATATTTTAACCTGGAATCTTGCCACCTTCTCTACCTACTCCACTTACACCTGCATTCATGCCTCAATTGCATAATTATCCTTTAGAGAGATCAAATTTTGCCACTAAACATTTTTTATACAAGAAAGTGAGGAAGGGGTTAAGATGATAGCCTAGTTGCATGCTGGGAATTGTAGTTCAATAGCAATGCCTAGCCAGTGAAGCATTGTGGGCATCCAAAGAGGCACCCAATTCTCCACACCCCACACAGCCTTTTGGAGAGGCAGTGTCCAGTAATGGCTAATACCATGGACATCAGAGTCAGAAAGCTTGGGTCAGGTCCTAGGGCCACTCCTCACTAGCTGCAGGACCCTGGACAAACTACCTAACCTCCTAGGCCTAAGTTTCCTTTTCTATAAATAGAGAGAAAATAATAATACACATATCTAGAATTTGGGATTATTATGAGAATTAAATAAATATATGTATGTTGCTTAGAACAGCAGCTGGCACATAATATGCATTGTGTGTCAGCTTTCATTATTATTGCCTTCTCAACTTCTCTTTTGGCCGAAGTTCTATTCTCTTGGACCATAAGAATTGAAGATCCCCAGATTCACAATCAGGACATAAGAGTTTAGCTGTCCTATGAGAAATTATCAATATCTATTTGTGTAAATGGTACTTGGATCATTTCTCCTTAAAATCTTGAGGTTGGATTTGAGGTGATAGGCTAGGGCGGAGGTCAACAACATTAGCTAACACAATGTTCGGCAAACTCATTAGTCAACAGAGCCAAATATCAACGGTACAACGACTGAAATTTCTTTTGAGAGCCAAATTTCTTAAACTTAAACTTCTTCTAACGCCACTTCTTCAAAATAGACTTGCCCAGGCCATGGTATTTTGTGGAAGAGCCACACTCAAGGGGCCAAAGAGCCGCATGTGGCTTGCAAGCCGCAGTTTGCTGACCACTGAGCTAACAGATCCTGGCACACGTCCCATACTGAGTACCCATCCCCCTTGGGGTTTTGCCTGTTCAGCATCCATCCTCTCTGCTTCTGGCAGGAGCACGAAAGTTTCCTTTGAGTAGCCACCCCTCTCTCACTGCGTGCTCTCTTGGTGGGATTGCACCAAGGTGCCCTGCCTCCCCATGGCAAATAGGTGGGCATTGGACCCAGCTCAGTCCATTGGGCTCTCTCCTCTGGGGAGGAACACAGGAATGAGAACTGACTGGAGAGGATTCACCTGAGGAGACTTCCCATTAGTTCCTGCCACCTAGATCCCCAAGCCCTGACAAGCTTCTTCATTGCTGAATCCTGGTTGGACAGCCCTTCCCTGAGTTCTGCCAGTCATTCTATTACCAAGGCAATAAGACCCTTTTATGTTTAGGTTGGCAGAGTCCATGTCTGTTGTCATTTTCTACCAAAGCATCCTAAGTGATACACTTCCTTCCTTCCTTCCTTCCTTCCTTCCTTCCTTCCTTCCTTCCTTCCTCTCTTCCTCTCTTCCTATTTTTTTTCATCAACTGATTGTAAGAAATATTTTACTTCACACGCACGTGCACACACATAGTCACACAATGGAAACTAAGGTTTCACGAGGCAACAGTTACTCTTTTTTAAGTGTTTTTTATTTCTTGATTTGAGAGAGAGAGAGAGAGAGAGAGAGAGAGAGAGAGAGAGAGAGAGAGAGAGAACTAGCAATTGTTCCACTTATTTATGCATTCATAGGTTGCTTTTTGTATGTGCCTTGACCTGGGGTTGAACTTACAACCTTGGCATACAGGGACAACACTTTAACCAACTGAGCTACCCGGCCAGGGCCAAAACTATTTCATTCTTTAAAATTCTGTTTATACTAGATTGATTCTGCAACTCATTAATGCATCTGACTTGCAGCTTCAAAAACCCTGCTCTATTGAGAAAGCTGCTTAAACTGACACCCGTTTGCATGTCTGAGTGTTTGCAAAAGGAGGCAGGGCGAAGATGGATCTTTCAAGTCTCATAATAACGATTTGTTTACTTGTACAAAGTGTGTTTCCTAGGCCACACCAGCCTGAGGGGAAAACTGAGATCAGAATCACGGCACAGGCTGTTCCTCTCTCTCTCTTTCTCTCTCTCTCTCTCTGCTCTCATTGGCTCTCGCAGAATCGCCCAACCCTCCACAGAGACCCCTTCCAGTTTCTGAGGATGCCTAGGAAACACTGCACATGTGCCCCCAAACATCACACTCTACTCCTCATTTTCCTTCTCTTCTGCCCCAGCTGCCTCACAGGATCACTCCCCAGTCCCTCTGATGTCTGTGGGGTGTCACTGCTGCTCGGCCACTATGGAGGAGGGAGCTGCTTTTGGTGGGAAATCCAGTGGCTTTGGTGATGTGTGAGCTGAGGGCCTGGATAGGGACGCTGCTGTCTCACATCCTACAGCAGCTCCGGTGCCACAGTTCCGTGAGTAGTCTCTCCTGCTCCTCAGAGGCAATGCCACAGTGCACACCAAACTGGACAGAACTCCTTTTACTACAGGGATGCCAAAGTGGATCTCTCTTGCCCTCTCTAACTTACACATGGTCAAAGGCAGGGGGCAGAACACAGTGTCTACCCTGCGCGCAGACCACCTTCTCCTTCTTCAGCTCCAGACCTATCCTTGGACTAAGTTTGGATGTTGCTACTCTCATCCAAACGGGTAAGTTCTTTCTTTCCCAGGAGACTCCTTGGTTCCGCCATGTGAAAAGATTCTTGGCAAGGCCACAGTCTGTCATCCTGCCCAGAACTGCCTGCTTTCTAGAGTGAGCATAGATTTAAGCTAAACCCATTTTTATGTGAGAGCTCTGCTTCCCAGGTATCAGGAGTCACATGTTCAGAATTCGAGTCCTGTTGCAATGATGATGATGATGATGATGATGATGATGACGATGGCCATGATGACAACAATGAATCTTTCCTGAGTATCAGACCCGTTGCTAAGCACATTAGATACATTACTGTATTCGTTTCCTCAACAATTCTGTGTGGCACATGCTAGTATTCTCCTCATTTTACACAGGAGAAAACTGTGGCCTAGAAAGGTTAAGTAGCTAGCCCATGGTCCATGGCTGGCAGTGAAGAGCCAGCCCTGGACCCGCTCGGCCACCCCTCTGCAGCTAGGACCGGGCACTGAGCTGCCTTGGCCAAGGCCTTCAGCCTCCCTGGGCCTCCTTCGGTTCTGCTTTCCTCCTTTTGAGGCCCCTTTCCCAAAGCCCCAGGTGGGGTGCCAAACCTTATCCAAAGGCTTTCCAATGGGAAACCCCTAGGTTTCCACCCTCCCACTTCCCACAGCCTCTTGGGACCTGGCCAGGGCTTCTAGAAGAGGATTGGTCCGGAAAGGAAGTTTCATCAGCGATAGACCCCACCCCAAACCCCTCAGGGCTTTAGTGTAGCCACCTGCCCTCCTCTCTGTAGTCCCCTCCTCAGACCCAATTCTGGAGGCAGGAGTGGTTCCTCCTCCCTAAATGGCCATCAGCATTCTGCATCACAGTTAAAATTCTGCCCGATCTTAGTTGAATAGGGAATTCAAGTCTGGGCTCAAATGCCATAGAAAAAGAAAAAGTTACTGTCTTTTCAAAATGCCCATTGTAACTTGTCCTTAGGATCCCTCTTTTCCCCGCCTCCTTCCCCCCCCCCCCCCAACCCTCATCATGGTCCTTTTCCACTTAAACTGACCAACTGAACCGCCAGAGAAATACAGCTGCACGGTGAATAGTTATGGGTATGATTTCCCCCCCTCATTCATCTGCCCTCCCAGCTTAACCAAGTCAGAGAGTTTGGAAGACCACTCACTGTTTCTTTGATTATGTCCACAGAGCACAAAGCCAAGGGCTGATGAAGCAATCTTGATAACCTGACACATCTGAAAGTGGAACACAGGGAGTGAATTATCCTGATTGACTATGTCCACCAGTTTAACCAAGTATCTGCCAGGGTCACCCCATGCAGAGTGGTGGCTCTGCCACTTGCAATCTGTGTGACCTCTTAGTGCCTCAGTTTGCCCATCTGTATCATATGGGGATTGGGTCTGAGAATTCTGAGGTCCTTCAAGTTCTCAGAGTCTTTATTTTATAGCTACAAAACACATCCTTTACACGTGAAATAAGTTAGGGGGGGGAGATGATTGTTTGAATAAAAATGATCCTCTCTATAAAACTTCCACCACATAATTATTTTTTAGAGCACGTTTTCACCGTGTACTTGATGCAGGATCCAATGTACAAAATACTGACTTTCGGCCAACTTTTTAAATGACACTTTCACTGTTGCATGTGGGGCTTGCCCAGAGGTCACAGTTTCTAAGAACACTGTGATAACTCCCTCCCTCCAGAGAATCCTTGACAGTGAAGCAGTAGAATCCATTCTAAAATCATCACTTCTCTTGGACGGAGTTTTCCTTTTCTTTTCTATAAAAATTATATTTATAAACCTTTAAAACTGGCTTAATTATAATAATCTATTGTTCCTTTTGGAGCACAAACAAGATATATCCCTTTCCTGCCAAAAGCACTCCAGAGGTCTCCCACTGTTCTCCAGGGTCCTGCCAGGTGGTGGCCAGGCCTTTGCATGTGCTGTTCCCTCCTCCTGGAATGTTCTCCCCAACTCTCTCATCCCCCCTACCCTGGAACTCTGCTCTCTCATTACTTCTTCAAGGAGTTGGCAGATCCCTTTATGATAACCCTGAGGTGCGATGTGAAGTTTCCCTGGATGAACACATCCTGGCCAGAAGAGCCTTTTCACTCTGTGGTTGCTCATGAGGGCGCATGGATGGTTCACTGCATGGACCACACTGTCCAGCCACTGACTCACAGCAGGGTCTCTACCTTCTTCCAGTGCAAGAATAAACACGACTACCAACCACTGCTCTCTCCTCACCAAGCTCACAGAGAATTAAATGAGTGACTGGAGTCTTTGTGGGGCATGCTGTGAGAGGAAACAGGTAGACTGTCCATGCCTTAGGTTCCCATGTAGGATGAATTTATGTCCTGATCACACATTTGCTCAAACAACCTTTTCACTGCTTTCACTCTAAAAAGCTGAGAGAGAAAGACCATGGGTTGACAGGAGCCGGGGTCTATTTACCTCTCTCCATCCTAGAAGTCTTCCCAAGCTCTTGGACTATACCGCCCTGGCCCAAAGCCAGCACCTCTTTTGTTTCTTCTTTAAATGAATTTCCGTTCCAAAGGTGCATACTCTTTCCCAAATACGATAGTAGTCCAGCCTACCATTTTTATTTAATGTTCATAATATTTATAGAACATCAATATCATGCCCACTTGACGATAGGGGAAGAGATCCAGAGATACCAGCTAGATCATGGCAGAACTGGGACCTCAAAGCAAGTCTCCAGCTCTTGGTCCGGCGTTTCCCCTACCCCGTCTCTATCCCCTGGGCTAAGCCAGGCCTTTTTCAGAGCCCTGAGAAGCTCAAGTTGGCTGCTTCCAGCTGGCAGAGTTCCCGCCAGGCGTTGGATGCTACTGCTAAAGAAGAAGTTCCAGAAGCAAGAAAGGTAGATTATGCACAGAGCCAGTCTATGCTTCTATTTCCCTCCCTCCTCGGGAGGAGGGAATGAATGGCTTGCACATTGGGGGTTGGGGGAGGGGGCGCTATGAAAACCAATAATTCATGACAGTTGATAAATGTCAGCAAAGTACTTACTCAGATGCATTCCCTGAAAGTCACATTCCCCGTGTGTTCTTATCTGCCTCTCAACGGTGGCATTAGTCAGGTGAATTCAGCAAGACAGCCCCAAGGGTTTAGCCAAATGCTGCGGAGAGAGGGAGTTTGATTTAACTTCATTTTTTTTTTCCTCCAGTCAGGGCTGGGTCCAAAGCCAGTTTTTCTGACTGGGTTGTTTGCCACACGAAAAAGCAAATTCCCAGAGGTTTCTGAGACTGCCGCGAGCTCCGAGGCAAGATGACTGCTGCCACCCACGCGCCCACCCACTCACTAATAAGACATAACGCCGTCCTATTTTTGGTAACAATTACAGGGCCTCCCGGTGCAAGCAGAAAGCTGTTTATTTTCTGTTACATCACTTCGCTTTGCCTTCGAAGGCTGGTCTGCTGCTCAGTGTTTTCCTGGTGATGCAAGTCGGCTCTCTCCTCCGGCAGTTGGATCCCTCCCATCTCGCAGCACCTCACAGGTCTCTTCCCCGAGCGAGCGGTGCATTGCTGGATCGAGGAGCAGCTCACACGAATCAGCTGCAGGTCCCCGTTTTGAAAAAAAGCAGAGATACAGAGAGCAAAGGGAAAAGGGTGGACTCCCGTGTGACCTGATCTCAAGAGCGAGACAAGCACCAGCTGAATTCCAGAAGCCCTGTTCATGTTTGGGGAGATTTTTCCGACTGCATGGAATCAGAGAGAAGCCAGAGGATGGGAAATGCCTGCATCCCCCTGAAAAGAATTGCTTATTTCCTATGCCTCTTATCTGCGCTTTTGCTGACTGAGGGGAAGAAGCCAGCGAAGCCAAAATGCCCTGCCGTGTGTACTTGTACCAAAGATAACGCTTTATGTGAGAATGCCAGATCCATTCCACGCACCGTGCCTCCTGATGTTATCTCATTGTAAGGCCCGTAAGCATTTGCTATCTAATTTACGATTTAAAAAAATTCCAGCCAGTGTTATTTGGGGCTTTGTATGTGCTGGTAGGAGGGCATGGGGAGAGAGAGAGAGATTCCTCTCGCACACTTGGCCCTTTGACAGTGCTAACATTCTGCTGCATTTAGAGATTTTGATTTGATTAGCTGCTGCGGGAACATGCTTAGGTATCCCCCACCCTGGAACATTATTGTGAGGAACCTGTGGCAGATTGATTTCTCTTACTTCATCGGGGAAGGAACAGTAATGGCACTTCGTAAAATAGTGTCAAAATAGTGACTTGCTTTTGCTGCACCGGATTAACACAAGGTTTGTTCTGTCTGTGTGTGTCTCTTTGTGTGTTGTGTGTCTGTCTGTTTGTTTTCTTTCAGATCCTTTGTGAGATCTGGTTTTACTGAAATCTCAGAAGGGAGTTTTTTATTCACACCATCGCTGCAGCTCTTGTGAGAAATATTTATATCATAACTATTTTTAATAGAGCATGTATTTGGATAAGCCCTCTAGTAAAACTATCCGAATGTCAATTTTGTGGAATGTGATTATACTTCTGGAGAGGAAAAGATGGTCAGTAAAGTGAGCGGTCCAGGGGTTTGTGTGCAGTGTGTCACCAGCGGTGCAGGTTGATTCTTGCAACGGGAAATTCGATAACCTGTAATGCTGCCTACTTCCATGGCTATGTGTGAAGTTGTGGGAGCGTTGCCACAATGATTCCATTTTCATTCCACTATTTTACTTTCATTTTTGACTTGGGAACTTTGGTTATTTTGCCCTGGAGTTTTTGAATTAGTCAATACAGAACCCAGCATAACATATGTGCTCAAGATGTTGTCTCCGGGGATCTGGGGCAGGCTGCTACTCTGTGTGATTTACCATGGGGAGGGGGGGGGGGGAGAAGACTTGGTTCTTTCTAGGTAATTCCATAATAGATTAATTCTGGGGAGACTGTTTTCTAATCTTATCTAATTTATAATTAGTTCCCTTGCAAGAAGGGAAAGAAAATATTAATATAGGGTAGTGCAAAGGATTAATCTCTGCTGTTGTGTTTTGAGTTAGCCACGAGGGAGCTACATATTCAGTCTATGTCTCAAAATAGTCAAAAAATAATATTTCACTCAGGTCTCCCCACAGGCGTAATGTCACATGTGCAATTTTTTTCTGATGTGTAATGTTTGGCTACTGGAGTGCTGGTTCTCAGAGCAGGACCGTGTGGAAGTCAAAGGGTCCCCCGTGCGTAGATGTCAGGCAACAGCTCGGGGCTGTCGTTAACGTGCTTCAGGAGGGGATCGTGGATGAACTGAGGTTTGGTTATCTTAACTGCATGATTCAGGACCCAAGGTGTTGTTGTTGTGGTGGTTCTCTTGCCTTCATTGGCCATTTTGTCTGTGTGAGGTTATACATATAGAGGCAAACAGCATGGTTTTGAAATTAGAGAGATCTGTGTGTAAATCTTGTCCCACCACTTACTAGAAACTAGATTTGTCATCTTGTGCAAATGACTAAATCTCTCTGAGCCTCAGTCTTCTCATCTGTGAAATGGAAGTGACAACACATTAAAAGATTGTTATCAGAGATAAATAAGATTTCAGTAGATAAAATATTTGGCATAGGGTCAAATGGTTACACATTTTATAAATGGTAGGGTTTTAAATGTTTACAGGAAGCTAAAAAAAATCACTTGACCTATTGTTTTGTCTATATGAAATGCCAAAACTGGTTTGATTACTTTATTAATTCACAAAGATAATCAGGTGTTTTGATATTATGTAACAGTGTTGGTTAATGCCCTTCTACTAGCTAATGTCTTTGAATGATTAACAATTGAGTAGACTATTCCTAAGGGATTGTAGTCTGAACATCAATGTGTTTGATTAATGGCTAGTGATATGATTAGGGGAAGTGTTAGCACATTGAACAAACCCCAAAAAGATAGTCTTTAGCACTTAAAGTATCAAAGTCTCCAATGCTGAGATCCTTCCATACAATAAGAATTGGTTGTATCTGAGTAAATGATAAATTGTACTGTTGTTAATAAAATAAATAAATGGCTCATTATTAAAAAGCATCCTTTTTGCCCAGGCTGCTCAGTCCACTGGTTAAGTGTTGACCTTTGAACCAGGATTCGATTCCCAGTCAGGGCACATGCCCAGATTGCAGGCTCAATCCCCAGTAGGGGGTGTGCAGTAGCTGATCAATGATTCTCTCTCATCATTGATATTTCCATCTCTCTCTCTCTCCCTTTCTCTCTGAAATCAATAAAAATATATTAAAATTAATAATCATTTTTTTAAAAAGCATCCTTTTGATTAGCTAGGGCATCCCCCCATCTTTCCTCCCAGGATAGTTAAATTGATAAGTCTTAAAATTCAATCAACACATACTCCTGATATTCCCACACTAGCTGGACTTTAGCTCTGACACCGAAAGCCTGAATTGACCAACCTAATCAGTGAGCACACGTCCACTCTGCTTTTGCTGGGTGGACCAGCCTCAGCAGGCACAGATGCTGGACAATGTTATAGAAATAGTTCCCGGCTGCTGCAGGGTAATGTGATTACACGTATTTAGAATCACAGAGGGAAGCCAGGGAACTGGTTTTTAAATAGCCCACACAGAGTGTGTGCCATGCCCCTGTGTCCCATGCTCCGAGTTCCTATGGAACATTCCAGCCCTTATTTCTGAAAGCAGTTCAGGTTTCAGAAATAACAAAAGGGAGAGTAATTCCTGCCCTGTATGTCCTTACTTCACTCACATTGGCTAACTTCCACGGGACAGATTTATGCCGGGGCTGATCTTGTGCAGAATGGTCAGGGGTCAAAGTTTGTCTCTAATCGCCCGGGACCCTGTTTAAGAAAGATTTTGCTCCTATTCTTCCTGCCTCATGTCCTCTGCTTCCTCCCATCTTTCCTGAGGAAATAGTAAGCTCGTTTTCACTGAGGAAATAAATGCTAAGGCTCCAAATGTGAACTGCGCCGAAATCATAACAGTGGTGAAAGCAGATATAGTTCACAAAGGGGGTTCTCCTGTGGCACAGGGCCATCTAGTGCTCCGAAACCCCCTGTGGGCTGCCAGCCCCCATTAGAACAAGATGACCCAGGGGCCCTAATTTGCCTTTGCATGGCTTTGCCAGCAGGTCAGGCCAGCCATGGCATGGGGTTTGCAATGAATTCTAACAGCATTTGGGACCACAGATTACCAAACGGACCTGTCATATCCTGCAAAGTGATAAACCTCAGAATCAATTCTGCTTGATGGACACACAAAGCCAATCGGTTTCTTGCCTGTCGTTGAGCAGAGAAATGTTCCATTCCCATCACCCACCGTAACAATCTGAGAAGTCCATTACGGCCCCAAATGCTTTTTCAGACCTTCCGAGGAGACACGATGAGAAGTACTTTTGGAAATGTCCGCCCGGGGTACTGAGGGAAACAGACACGATTCCTCCTTAAGTTACACACAGTGTCGGGGGAAGAGATCCTGACAGGCCGTGGCTGGCAGTGTGTGTGGAAGAACAACAACAACAACGAGCCCACACTCCGTAGAGAGAGGAGAGAAGGAATAAAATGATCCAATAAAAATCTATCAGATTAAATTTTAATGTATGAAAGACATATTTTTATTAAATGTATAAAACATATATATTTTTTAAATATCTAATTTATTGTTTTAAACAACCTTCACCAAAAAAAAATGCAGTTTCATTGATGTTTTCCTTAGGGCACGTTGTGAAACAGAACCAGTGAGAACAATTATTCATCCTGGTTTGCTTTTCGTGATAGAGTGATGCTTGTAATGAATGCAATTTACAGGAATGAATGTGTTTTCACAATTACAGTCCTGTTCTTCTCAACTACAGACTGAAATCCCCAATGATACATACTCATTACAGAAGTAAAATTCAAATTTAAGAGTATAAAATGTGGCCACATTGCCATTTGTTTATAAAATTTTTAGTAACATAAATGCCTCTAACTCTTAAGAGTCCTAGCCCTAGTTGGTTTGGCACAGTGGATAGAGCATTGGTCTGTGGACTGAAGGGTCCCTGGTTTGATTCCAGTTAACGCTGGCATATGTGTGGGTTGCAGGCTCTATCTCCAGTAGGGAGCCTGCAGGAGGCAGCTAAAAAATGATTCTCTCTCATCATTGATATTTTTCTCTCTCTCTCTCCCTCTCCCTTCCTCCCTGAAATCAATAATATACACTGAGTGGCCATATTATTATGATCTCTGAACACATAATAATCTGGCCAGTCAGTGTACATCCTATATAAAAAAGGCTAATATGCAAGAGTTTGACCAGCCAACCTCCCATGTCATCTCCCCCTGGCCAGGTTGTCCGGACCCCACCCATGCACAAATTCATGCACTGGGCCTCTAAAAAAATACGCGCGCGCACACACACACACGCACTGAGTGGCCAGATTATTATGCATTCAGAGATATAATCAATAAAAACATTTTTTTTAAAAAAAAAGAGAGTTCTATTTGCAGGAAGTAAATTACAAGGCTGGTGCTGGTAAGATGCTAAAAAAAAAATCTGTACATAAAAATTCAGGGTGACCAGAAAAAACTGTCTATTCGAATAAGATTTTATCTCATTTGAAGCAATAGAACTGACCCCTCTGGGGAGAAAATTTATTATTAATAAATTTTTATTAATCCAGAATCAACATAAGTACATAGTCCATAAAATATCAAAACTGAAAATGAAAATGCTAACAACATGAACAAGATAAATAATAAATCCATTCTTACTAAAGTTTTATACTTAAATCTTTCAAAATACCATTTATCCAGATAAAAATATCCATGGCCTATCTCACCTTTGTAGGGATTAGCCTCCTTTTCTATTACTCTTTATATTACAAGTGTAAGAAAATGTAGAACTCTTCAATAACTACTCAAGCCAGACCTTTTGGCTAAGAGGGCTTCTAGAGGAATTAGTAGCTGGTTATGGATGAGCATGCTTCAGTTTGTGCAGAGCTAATGCCCCCACAATGGACCAAGAAGTAAAAATGTTAATCATCTAGGCTGTTTTGTCTATAACTTTCTCAGTGACCCATAACTCTGATTTTTAACTTTAAAAAATATATATATTTTATTGATTTTCCTCAGAGAGGAAGAGAGAGGGATAGAGAGCTAGAAACGTCGATGAGAGAAACATTGACCAGCCGCCTCTTGCACATCCCCCACCGGGGATGTGCCCGCAACCAAGGTACATGCCCTTGACTGGAATTGAACCTGGGACCTTTCAGTCTGCAGACCGACGCTCTACCACTGAGCTAAACCGTTTTTGGCATGATTTTTAACTTTTTAAAAAATATGTTTATACTGTTATTTTTAGGAAGAGGGAGAGGGAGGGAGGGAGGGAGGGAGGGAGAGGGGAAAAGAGAGAGAGGGAGTGAGGCAAAGAGAGAGAGAGAGAGAGAGAGAGAGAGAGAGAGAGAGAGAGAGAGAGAGATGTGAGAGAGAAACA
The DNA here is from genome assembly GCA_963924515.1 of Vespertilio murinus. Classification (NCBI taxonomy): domain Eukaryota; kingdom Metazoa; phylum Chordata; class Mammalia; order Chiroptera; family Vespertilionidae; genus Vespertilio; species Vespertilio murinus. The sequence continues at coordinate 21,193,773 of OZ004714.1, read as the reverse complement.
TTGATTGGTTGCCTCCCACATATATCCTGACCAGAATCAAACCCACAATCTGGGTATGTGCCCTGACCAAGTATGTGCCCTGAACTGGTGGCCTTTCGGTGCATGAGATAACCCTCAACCAACTGAGCCATGCTGGCCAGGACTGATTTTTAACTTTTTAATTAATTATAACTGTGCAAACTAGCCCTGTACAACAGATGTTTTCTCTAAACACAATTCATTCTCTCAATTCTTCAGGCAAGAAACTTAGGAGTTACTGTCCCTTCTCCCTAACTGTCCACTTCCAACTGGACAAGTCCTCTGTCAAACAGCAGGAGGATCTGTCACCTCCTCTGCAATTGAGGGCCATGGTCCTAACTGAGGCTGCACTCATTGTGTCACAGGCTGTTGTAGGGGCTTCTGCACTGGTCTCCCTACTTCCGGTTTCCATCCTATCCACCTCCTTAATGTTACCTTCCTGAAATACAGATCTCATCATGTCACCCCCATGCCTTGAAGCCTTTAATGGGTTCCTAGAAACAGAATGTCTAAACACCTGATTTGATATGAATAGAATTTGGCTGTTTGTCCAGAGTCCTCTATGACAATATTGAAACACCACACACACACACACACACACACACACACACACACCAAGATCCAAACAGGTGCTGAGGTACCTCATTCCCGACTTCTGTTTTCTCAAGGTCTCTGGGCTTAGCTGATGTCTCTAGTACTTTCTGCCATTTTTGGAGCTATTTGTGCCTTATCTGCCTGTGTCTCTCATGAAGGATTATCAAGAGCTAAGCTCCTAGACAAGAGCCTGGCTATTGTAAGCCTAGACCTTGCTAACCACATACAGGGCACCCCTCCCCCCAAAATGTATAAACACTTTAACAGCTGATAGCTCAATTTTGAAAATGAAATGTACTTTAATAAACACTGTCTTTATAATTATTCAAAGTGTGTGTATACATTTTTGGGGACACATTATATTTGTTGAATTCAATCCATAGTTTCATAGATTTTATACTAAAACTCCTGTTTTTCTATCAGTAGACAGTCTTGATTATGTTCACATTCTTATGTTTAGTTTTTGCTCTTCTATTTCATAGAAACTAATAGTTTTGAGGTTGGAAAGTAGTCTGAACCAAAAAAAATTGAGGAGATATTTGCTTATTACATTAGAGCGTCAAACTTCTGTGCCAGAATTTAGAAGGCAAGATCCAAAGCCTCTGTTTAGACGGGTGGAATCTTTTCTTGTTCCATTTTGACTTCCTTTATGCTTTTGACATGTAAAAATATCATATTTAGGCTCTTAGGTTCTTTTTGTTAAAATTGAACTTATTGGGGTAACTTTATATTTTTTTTATTAAATTATTATATGTGTACATATCTTACCACTGCCCCCCCACTCCCATACATGCCCTCCCCCCCCAGAGTTTTGTGTCCATTGGTTATACTTATATGCATGCATACAAGTCTTTTGATTGATCTCTTATCTCCCCATATCTCCCTATACTCCCTGCTATAATTTGACAGTCTGCTTGTTGCTTTACTGTCTCTATATCTATCTTTTGGTTAATCAGTTTATAATGTTCTTTATTATCCATAAATGAGTGAGGTCATGTGGTGTTTCTCTTTCATTGACTAGTTTATTTCACTTAGCATAATGTTCTCCAGTTCCATCCAGGTTGCTGCAAATGATAAGAATTCCTTCTTTTTATGGCAGCATAGTATTTCATTGTGTAGATGTACCATTGTTTCTTGATCCAATCATCTGCTGATGGGCACCTAGGCTATTTCCAAATCCTAGCTATTTGTAAATTGTGCTGCTATAAATGTAGGAGTGCATATATCCTTTCTGATTGGTATTTCTAGTTTCTTGGGATATATTCCTAGGAGTGGGATTACTGGATCAAATGGCAGCTCCATTTTCAGTTTTTTGAGGAAGCTCCATCCATACTGTCTCCACAGTGGTTGCACCAGTCTACACTCCCACCAGCAGTGCACGAGGTTTCCTTTTTTCTCCGCAACCTTGCCAACACTTGTCGTTTGTTGATTTGTTGATGTTGGCCATTCTGACAGGTGTGAGATGGTACTGTATTGTCGTTTTGATTTGCATCTCTCGGATAATCAGTGACTTTAAGCATGTTTTCATGTGCCTCTTGGCCTTCCTTCTGTCTTCTTTTGAAAAGATTCTATTTAGGTCCATTGCCCATTTTTTAATTGGGGTAACTTTAGATAATACAATTATATAGGTTTCAAATGTACAAGTCTATAATACATCAGCTGTATATTGTATTGTGTGGCTAGCCTCTCAGGTTCTTCATTTGATTTTGGAGGCTGACTAGTCTCTCCTAAGAAGATTAGAATTCCCCTCTCTCCAATCTGACAGGACATCCTACAGGAAATGCTGCATAAGTAAGCATTATGAAGATGAAAAAAAAAATTCATTAATACAAAGATAATTTCCTCTTTGACTTAATTATATTTGCTTATGTAAAACAAGTATTTATTCACTGTTTAGCAGCAAGCAGTAACAAGATGAAATCAAAAGCTTCTCATTTCAGCAAACACATTTGGGGTTCTACTGGGCAACAGGCACAGCGCGGGGCTTTGTGAAGGATGCAAAGATAAGTGGCATCTCTCCCTCCCCACCTTGTTATGACAGCTCTAAGCTGGCAATGATCTCTAAAAGGGTAAATTATGTTTTGCCTGTGTTGGAAAGTACTGTAAGGTAGTCTTAATAAGCTATCTTCTTTTGTTCAAAATGTTATTCAGTTGAATGGTGATGATGGCAGTGCTTGCCAATTATTGATCCTGCGGCTGCAATAGGCTACAGAATGATTGCAAGGGCTTTACAGTGACAGCTGTGGTATTGAAACGACTAACCCTAGTGAGCCAGCAATGTGGCAAGTAGCGCAGAACGCAGGTTTCTGTGGTCAGATAAACGTGGGTTCAAATCCCAACTTTAGTTTTTTTTTATTTTAGACAAACTTAATCAAGTCCCATTATCTGTAGCTACAATATGGGGAATAACCATAGTACCTATTGCACAAGATTACAGTAAGAATTATATGAAACAATACATGTAAAGTGCTTGGCACAGCTCCTATAACTTGATAAACATTCGCTTTTACTATAGTATCTGAAGATCACTTTAATTTGAATGACTGTAACATCAAATTAGCATCTGATCATGTAGGCTGGGTTTGCTTACAATCCCAAATTAAATTTTTGTTGTTCCACACATAGGTCTCCATCAGAACCTGCTAAGAAATCTTTCCTTCAACTACTTCTCACGGGAAAACATAAACTATTTACCTTTTGGGGGATAGAGGGAAAAGGGCTGAAATAAAACAACTAGCACCACATTTTGTAAAACAGGTCAGAAGTTGTTTACAAGAATAGCACTGGCCAGTCTTCAGATGAGTGGTTCTGTGGTAGGGGAGTAAAGGCCTGAACTAGACGTCATGAGAGATGGGTTTGAATCCAGTCCTAATGGGCTGTGTGACTGTGGGTTGGTCACAAAATATTCCTGAGCCTCAGATGTTATATGTGTAAAATATCAGAGCTAGATTAAATATCAGAGCTAGGTTCTCAAACTCAAATGCCAATGGGGGTTGGAGTAATACAGTAAATGAAGGAAACAGCTGGGTATAAGACAATAGAGAATGGCAGTGACTACAGTAAGCCAGAGAAAACAAGTCTTATCTAAAAATGGCATCCTTGCCCAGCGAAGTGGCTCAATTGGTTGAGCATTATCCTGTGTACTAAAAGGTTACTTCCATCCCTGGTAGGAGAAAGTTTCTCTCTCACATCAATGTTTCTATCTCTCTCTTCTTCTCTCTAAGCATATCCTTAGGAGAGGATTAATTAAGTAAAATAAAATAAAAATGGCATCCTCAGCCCCAACTGATTGTTGCTGATGAGAATGTGGTACGTGAGCATGAAGCCATATTTTCCTAATTTTCAGTGAAAAGCAGAAATCTGGAAGCAGATTTTGAAACAGGATAAAGAGCAAATAAAACATAAGTTGGCATTTGAGAGCTTCACAATTAATTAACTAAGGTCTCTTCCTAGCTTAAAATTCTATTTTACAAACAGTTACTATAATATAGAAAAATGGTCTTGTTAAGGAAATGGAGACAATTTATTGCATCAATTCTAACAAACCAGTAAATTAGATTGTTAATTGGAAATTGTTCATAATATGAAACTGGCTATTACAAAGTTATTATTATTTTTAAAATTTTTTATTGACTTCAGAGATAAATGGAGAGAGAGAGATAGAAACACCAATGATAAGAGAGAATCACTAATGGGCTGCCTCCTGCACGCCTCCCACTGGGGACCAAGCCTGAAACCTGGGCAGGCTTGACTGAAACTGAACTTGAAAACCTTCAGTCTGCGGGCGATGCTCTACCACTGAGCCAAACTGGCTAGGGCACAAAATTATTATTAAAATAATAATGTAGTTCCCGATTTCCCAAGCAGGTCAATTGGGACTTTACCAGGACTTCCCCGTGGTGTTTGATGATAACAGAATGTTTCAGTATCTCTCTCACAGGGCAAAGGTTGGAAAGGAAATATTGGGCCCATTTACATGGCAAGATGGCAGATGTTTGCCTATGCACAACGTTATTAAAAAGCAATGAGACTTTAAAAAGCTAAACCCGTTAACCCTAACCGGTTTGGCTCAGTGGATAGAGTATCAGCCTGCAGACTGAAGGGTCCCAGGTTGGATTCCGGTCAAGGGCATGTACCTTGATTTCGGGCACATCCCCAGTAGGGAGTTTCTCTCTTATCGATGTTTCTAACTCTCTTTCCCTCTCCCTTCCTCTCTGAAAAAAATAAATAAATAAATATATTTTTTTTAAATCATGGTTAAAAAAATAATAATAAAAATAAAAAGCTAAACAGGCTAGAATTTATATGTACAATGAACTCTTGACATACAGAGAACTCCTTGTACGAGGTCACAGAGTCTTCCACCTGTACTTCTGTGGCTATTTCTAGATCCTTCCTTGAGAATTGTCTTCACTGCCAGTATACAAGCCATGCAATTTTTAAAGCAGTGAAGTTTCGTTAGAGGGCATTTGTCATTTTTATATTGCCTGACACTAAGTACTTTATATATCTGTTTTTTCTTTCTCCATCACAACCCTGCGAGGGGGTTTGGTTATCTCCATGTTGAAAGTAAAGTACTGAGTCCTAAAAGAGTTAAATAACATCCTCAATGTCACACCCCTAGCAACTGGCAGAGTTGGGCTTAAGTCCACATCCTCAATTTAACCACTTCTATTTCCTCTTGAACATGAGTCACTGGGCTTGACTTTGCATAGTTTTTGTCCCCCAAATCAATTTCCCTTTCAAAGGGTCAGCCTCTGCCACTGAGGAGGGTATTCGAGAGAATGTGTCCTGATTCCTGCAGACAGATACTGAAAAGGAGTTTCAAAAGCCCTTTCAAAGAGTTGGAGCGTTGCTGGCAAGAACATGTAGTTTCTTTGGGACTCAACTCTCATTTGTATGGGTAAGCTATGGTCCCAGGAGCAGGGGGAGAGAGAGGAAGAGAGCAAAAGAAAAAGCACTTATTGACTTTAAAATGACACCTTAGGCCAATGTTTTCTAAACTTGTGTCCCCTCAAACAGTTGTCCTGAGAGAAAAGGGTTTTATGCTCACATAACTTTGGAAAACTGCATGTTCTCTCCCTGCTTGGCTAGGCACCTTGGTATGGAAAAGGATCTGGACTTATTTTATGTTGTTTCACTTTTCTTTTCTTTTTTTAAAAAATTTATTTTTATTGATTTCAGAGAGGAAGGGAGAGGAAGAAGGGGATAGAACCATCCATATTCTTTTGGAAAAAGGAGAATATTAGTAACAACCAAAGTGTGAATCATTTAGGCAGAGGCAGTTCTAACAAGTTGGCAAGCCCTCTAGCTGTGCCCACAAATATTCCAATAGCTGTAACCTGTGCATCTTGCTCTTATCTACATATAGATGCACATATAAACATACAGACACACATATGTACCTGGAAGTGTGCACACTCACGTTTATTCGCACTGCCCGTGGTTGCCCAATTCCATGGTGATGCCTAACACAGTAATCTTGGGCAGGTGACAGTCTTACTGAACCATTTCCCTAGCAGTAAAACTAAAGCCCTTCACTGTATCTAGAGTTCATCCAGCCCTGACATTTCATGTCAGTCTGCTTAGATATTCTCCAGCAGAAGCACTGGAGACATGCTCATATACATCATCTCATGCAAGTCTTAAAAAATCTTTCAGGAAGCCTTTTTGTTATTATAATACTTATTTTAACAGGCAATGAAATGTATTCACCTACTTAATGCATCATGTGCGTAATAAGTGGCAGCTACAAGCTTAGAAACTAGATTCTTTATTCTATATCTAATCAATGTGGTCTTCTAGTGACAACTTAGAGCTCACTCTTCTCTTCTTCATCCAGAATGGTCCTCACTGAGGTGGGAGGGGAGAGGACTTTGTATGAGACAGTCCCCTAAATTATCTCCCCTGCTTAGCCAGGAGAATCTGCTTTGGGTTGGAAGACAGAATACAGCCCACCCATGAGACATTTTCTCAGTAGGGTTAACATTCCCATGCAGCCATCTGTAGACTTACCACTCCCCATGCAAAGCCCATAGCTACTATTGCATGAATGAAGCCCACAATGCTGCAAGTAAAGAATCATGCATCTTTCAATTTAGAAGTGACCTAAAAAGTTATCTGGTCTAGACCTTTGATTTGATGATATAGAGAGGAGGAGTAACATGCTCAAGGCCACTCAGAGGATTCATGGCCATGTGGGAATTACAACCAAGGCTTCCTGATTCCCTCTTCCGAGTGCTCCTTCCCAGTCTCTAGAAGAGAAGAGAAGCAAAGTAGGAAAGCGCTTCAGTGACCAATCAGCCTTGGCACTGACGCATGTGCCTGTCCAGTACTTTCACTTCTGTGGACCCCCACCTCTGGCCTCTCCGCTGGATGATGGGCAGCCTTAGTTTTGACCTTCTGATGTAGCTGGATCCTCATTCTCTGTCCTCTGCTTCCCAGGCATAGAATGTAACCAGAATCCCTAAGGTTGAGAACAGATACCAGTATTTTTAAAGTTCACCAGGTCATTCCAAGTGTGACCAAGATTGAGAAGTATTAGTTTAGGATCGAACACAGATCTAGAGAGCTCCCTGCTCCAGCCTTCACACACACCTATCTTTTGCACACACATCTCCTTCACATTGTTCTCTCTTCTAAGAGTGTCTTGTACACACTTCTGCCTGCCATGGATTTAACTCAACCCAAAGGCATCCTTTCTCCTCCAGCTCTCTGCCAGCTGGCTCCATCTCTGCTGATTCCTAAACCCCATGAAGGGATTCAACTTTAGTCCAACTCATCTTTTTGATCCAGGCTACTTGGATAATTCCATGCTGACCAACCTCAGAATTAGCTACTCTGGGTCAGAAGCTAAGTCCTTCTTGCCCTAATAATCTGGGGAGAAAGACAGAGGTTATATGGTATAAAGCACAGATACTTGGGCTGCCCCAAGTCTATTGCATGTGCAGATGGGATGGGTGGGCATAGTTTTTCTTATCAGGGACTGTGGGATTCTTTAATATATCTGATACAAAAACAAATTATAATGTTGAAATCAAATGTGTTCAGAAGAATCCATAAAATATTAAGGATCAGAGTTTCATCTACTTTATAGGACATGCACTTGTAAAGTCTTTTTAGCTTTATAGAGGATAATAAAATGGATAGCCCACTTAACTGATTTAGAATGCATGTATAATTTTACACATCCTTATCCATGGAATCTTTGTCCACAGAAAACCACAACTGAATTTAGAATTGAAGGACTGCTATTCATTATTATCTCAGACAAAGGGAAAAGTTTTCACTTTTAAAAGAAAACTTTTTATTAGAATATCATATACATAAAGAAAAGTGCAGGCCTGGTCTGTATGGCTCAGTGGTTGAGTGTCACGGTTCGATTCCCAGTCAGGCCAGATGCCAGGGTTGCAGATTGGATCCCCAGAGTGGGGTGTGCAGGACGTAGCCAATCATTGATTCTTTCTCATCATTGATGTTTCTCTCTCTCTCCCTCTCCTTTCCTCTCTGAAATTAAAAAAAAAATGTAAAAAAATAAAAGTGCATAACCCCTAAGTATACATTTCAACTTTTAAAAATTAAAACTTCATATTTTAGAGTTGTTTTAAGTTCACAGAAAAATTCAGAAGACTTAGAGATTTCCTATATAACCCTTACCCTGACCCATGTATAGCCTCATCCATTACCAACTTTCCCCCAGCAGAGTGATAGATGTGCTACAATTGATGAACCTACATTATCGCCCAGAGTTCATAGTCTACACTGGGGTTCACTCTTGGTATTGTACATTCTATGGGTTTGGGAAAATGTATAATGACATGTATCCATCATCATGGTGTCATACAGAGTATGTTTACTGCCCTAAAATCCTCTGTGCTCTGCCTATTTAACTCATCCCCTGCCATGATTTTTCAATAAACATTCTTATAACCAGCACCCAGAAACCAAACATTATAACTATTCCCAAAGACTCCCCTTGTGTCTCCTTCCAGTTACTTCTTGCCTCCTAGGATAATCACTATCCTGACTTCTGCCGGCATAAATCAGTTTTGCTGGGTTTTGTTGCTTATATAAGTATTATCTTATAGGTCCTATACTATTGGAGATACTTCATTGTGCTCTGTTTTCTTTCCCGTGACTTAAATTTGTGGAAGTCATCTATATTTTTGTATGTAGTTGACGTTTTAACCAGAAGTTTAATCCTTGAAATTTATTTCAACAAACATTATTCAGCCAGAAACTGTGCTCAGGGCTGGGGACACAAAAGCAAATATAGATAAGTCCTTGCTCTTACCAATCTAGAAATGTGGAAATGCCCAGAATTTAATGTAGAGTGAATTCCTCTTTGTTAAACAAATATTTATTCAGTGTCCATTATGGCACAGGTAGTATTATAGATGCTAGGGATAAGCAAAAACAAGCAGATAAAAATTCTAGTGGAAATACCTATGTTTTATTTCCCTGACATGTGTGGGCAGGTTCTGCCCACTAATATCCATTTCCCACTCTGTTTTACATCTGATTCAACATAAGGGGAACTAGTGAGAGAAGCTATTTCTTCTGGTGACTTGAAGTGCATGATTATGAAGTTGCTGGTCCACCCACGGGACAGTTGGCAAACCAGTGAGCATGGGAAGTATTTCTCTGTATCTATTTCTGCCTTATTCCATTCTCTCCACCCTTAATGCTGTCTGTACAGAATGAAAAGAAAATCTGGAGCCTCAGGAAGTCTTTGGATGTTAGCTTATCTTGGAGTAAAGGCACATAATCTTGTTTTACAGAACCATGAAGTAAGAAGAGGCAATTGCCAAAGTTGTGACTAAAATCATACACACTTGAATTTGTTTTAATAACTAAGGATATCTAAAATGTATGACTATTCGTCAGTGCTGACTTTTCAGTGGTGAATTACTTGAGTATAAAGCTATGACACTGGAGGGAGGGAGGTAAAAGCGAATACAATATCAACTCCAGGATTGATAATTTAGGAAGAAGTGCAAGAGATCATCTAGTTTCATTTGCTTGGTTCATGTCTCCCCCCATTTTTATGAAAAAATGTCAAGCATATAGGCATATAAAAAGTAGAGATAATAAAGTTCACTCCCATGTACTCATTTTTCAGCTTCAAAAATTATCACCTCATGCTCAATCCACCTCTAAGCCACGGATGTGTCCTCCCAGATATCAAATAAGTTATTCATAAATGTTCAGAAAGCAAGGTCTCCTCCTTTTAATTTCCTTAGTTAACAGGCTCAGAGAGATGAAGTCTTACTAAACTAGTTAGTGTGTGTTGTTTTTAATCGCTAGACTACAAAAGTAAAGGTCAAAAATGTTATAACAGAGAATATTGAACTTTTAATAGGACAATTAAACAGAATATGTGAGATGTGCATTGGCAAATTATGTCTAACATCTGATCTGGTCCATGGTCATGGTCATATTTTGGACAATAGCTAAATATGGAATATGAGATTGCCCTGCACAAGAAACTTAACAGGTAGACTGAATGTTATTATAAATTCGTCATCAGTACATTTAAAACCTTATTTTTCATTTGTATCAATATTTTAACTAGTGATTTCCAAAAATTAATGCTCACTCTAAAAACCAAAACCCCTCTTCGTGTTGTTTAGCCTCCCATTCAGGAAATCGGCAAGTTTTCCAAAGAGATCGACAGGGGGTGAGGACTGCTGGTTAATGTTCCTTTTCACTGGTAATTTTGAAACCAAATCCCTGTGGATTTTGAAATTGCAAATAAGTTTGTCCAAGTTAGTGTTCTTTTCAACTATTTAGTAAATAAACTGGATCTAAGACTCTTCCTAAGCCTCATTATTTCACACCTTCAGCCTGTTCTGTTCTTTAAGTTTATTTTTTTAAATTTATCTTTATTGTTGAAAGTATTACAGATGCCTCCTTTGGGTTTTTTTTGTTTTTGTTTCTTTTTTCCCATTGACCTCCCTCCCCTGCACTCGTTTTTCCCAAGCCTTTACCACACTATTGTCTGTGTCCATGGGCTATGCATATATGCATGTATGCAGTTAATCTCCCATCCCCACCCCCACCTTCCCTCTGAAATTCCTGTTCTATTTTCATAGAAGGAGTTTGGTTGATGTTCACTGAGCCAGTGTCAATGGCTCATCTAAGAGATATCATAGTGGCTTAAAACGAAGAAGCACCATGATTTGGGCTGGTCAGAATGTTCCAGAAGTTTTTAAGGCAAAGGAAAGATAGTGTGTTTTGGTTTTGCTTTTGTTTTTTCATGAAAATGCATAAAATGTTGATTTGGCTGTCATAGTGCCCAAATTGTATCTCAAAAAGTTACCGAGGGCATGTGACATCCATCACTGGGATGAATGGGCCACAAAGCCCGCCTTCCTGGATGAGCATTTGGTGAGGAGATAATTGGGGATTTTAAAAAAGCTACAAAAATTACCTAAATAAAAACACTTTAGAAGGCAGACATCCAGGCATTTTTCTGTACACAACTCCCACCCGTTTCTTTGAGAGATAAAGCAGCATAAATTGACAATCTGTCAGTTTAACCATTTTCATTGTGTACTCTTTCTGGGCAGGTTATTCACATCCAACTCCTTTGATGTGATCAGTGATGATGCTTTTATTGGTCTTCCACATTTAGAGTATTTGTAAGTAAAAACAACAACAACGTTTTTTTAACATAATGATTCAGGACAAGTGCTCTCAGATTTTTACAGCTGGCTGACAAAAATGTTATAACCTATTGCAGATTCATAGAAAACAACAACATCAAGTCCATTTCAAGACATACTTTCCGGGGACTGAAGTCATTAATTCACCTGTAAGTATGAAAGTTGCTATTACTTTTTAAGTTTGCTAATAACCTGTGGGCACTTTGTGGGTATCCAGGAACATTTAAGAAGTGAAAACAATTTCTCTCCATGCATACTTGTATTATGTGTGTCTAGGAAATGGACTGCTATTAATACGATGAGTCTAACCAATCTAGTGCAGGGCAATTGTGTGACTAAAATAACATTCTTATTATCTAAATCATTATTCACTTCATGGATAATCATGGGTTGATTGTATAGCTTAATTTGATATTTTGCTGATTTCTTTTTCTGTATATACCCTGACTTTATATATATTTAAACATATATTATAACCTCAGGCAACTGTACATAGTACCTGACAACTTGTTTATAAATTGAAATATTTAATTATTCAATGGGTGAATAGAGTCCATTGTTCTTAGCAGGAGGCAATTTTGCTTCCTAGGGGACATTCACAGCGATATCTAGAGACATGTTTGGACATGTTTGGTTGTCAAGCTTGGAGGGAGTAACTGCTTCTAGTAGATGGAGGCATCGATACTTCTAAATATCCTACAGTGCACACAACAGCCCCACAACAAAGGATTCTACAGCCTAAAATAGCCCTGTGCTGAGCTGAGTTTGAGAAATTCTGATTAACATGAACTAAAAAAAATTGTTTCTCCTGGTCTCCCAACCCCCCTCCCCCACACACACACAGATGTAATCTTCAGAAAACTACAAAGGCAAGGGAAGAAAAGACACTAACATTTATAAGTGACTACTATTATATTGGTCATTATGCTTTACATGAATTTTCATTTAATCTTCTCAACTGTCCTGCCAGGAAGGCACAATAATCCCCATTTTTATAAATGAGGGAACAGAGGCTTGGAGGGGATATATGACTAGTAAACTGAGTAGTTATGGAATTATAATAACCTCAACTTAATAGTTGAACCACAATGCCTGTTCTTCCCTTTAATAACTATTTCTGAGTGCCCACTATGTGTCTCATTAGTTCAGATAAAGATGCCTTAGAGACCTAAGTGCCATTCTTTCAGCTTTTAGCTGCTCCCTCACAATACCTCATTCCCAGCTCTGCTCTAGGCCCCAAGTGCAACAGGGAACAAAGCAGACAACACTGCCCTTTGAGACTACATCCTAGTGTGTCCATCTGGTCATCATACTACCTCTACCAGGCCCTGTCTCTACTGCTGTTTGGATTTGCATGAAGGAGGAACTGACAGCCCACTGTATTTTATAAAAGCATTGTACCTTCCAAGGCTTCTGTATATTGTCATTATGATAAAAAATAGCATTTGCAATGCTACTTTGCACAATGTGATGCAAAAATTGTTGTGATGGTGTGAACGTTATGCCTAACACCGTCAAACCTGGTCTTTCAGGCAAAAGTAAATTTAAAAAACACACAAATATATGGAAGGAGGAGCTGAAGTTCATGACCTCCACTTAGAGATCTACTTGATTCACATAAATCCCATTCAACATAGCCTCTGTCCAGTGTCCTCTCTGGGAACCCATGATATGAGCCTTGCCATGCCTCTTAGTTCACTCAGGTCTACCTAGCTCAGCTGGCAGGGAAGGAGGGAAAGAAGGAAAGGCTGGAGGGAGGGAGAAAGAGAGGGAGGGAAGGAGGGAAAGAGCAAGAAAAGAAGGAAGGGAGAGAAAGGGAGAAAAAGAGGTTGAGGAGGGGGAGGATAAAGGAGGGAGGGCATAAGGAGGAGGAAAGAAGGAAAGAAAAAAATCTGTATATACCATAGTGAAGAACATCTATTTGTTTGACGAGAGCCTATTGTATCTATCAACTAAAATAAAAATTTGGCTCATAATGAGGCCTCTTCTGTAGAGGTATGAAGACCATAAGGAAGGGACATTAGTACAGCATGTACCTAATATTTAGAAATTGTTGAGTTCAAGAGAACACCAAAGGCAGTCTTAAAAGAGAGAGGCATGAATCTTAAGGGTCAAACAGACAGTGAAAGGGAAATCCCACCTCTCTGGCCAGGTCCTGGAAATGGGAAAGAGGTATTTTTGGGAACAGGTTAAAACTGAGTGAATATAACCCTTAGATCTCTTGTATCTTTATCTAACACTGGGGGTTGACTCATATGGCATTGCCAATATTAGCCTGTTTTTGTCTATAAAAATGGCAATGCCATATGATTCATTCTAAATAGTCTCTAGGATGTGCCACACAAAGATGAAGAAGATCCAGTTCCAACCTGAAAGAGCTCAAACAAGAGGAATAGGACAAACAAATATGTTCTCTCTGGTGCCTTTGCCCCCGAGTTATTTATTTCTGCTCTTTTCTTATTCCCTCCTTTCTCCCCTCTTTCCTTCCTTCCTCTTTTCTTTCTTTTCTTTTCTTCCTTTTTTTCCTTTCAAGGAGAGATTATTGGTAGAGAGGATTTGAAACCCAAATGTTCCTCTGACTGCTCAGTACATCAAGTTCATTTTCCATTAATTACCACTTATAAATAAATCTGACATTTGTTTGAGCCATTAACTTCCTTTTTTAAGATTTTAGGTTTCAGAGTGCACTTTTCTCCACCTAAGACTAATTCTTCCCAAAGGCAGATATTAAAGCAGTGAGGAACTATCGTCTCGCCCTAACTTGCACATGCTGCAGGAAGAGTTTACAAAGCTTTTTCATATTCTTGACCTCATATAGTTTCCTGATGGCCTTAAAGAAAGAGACGGAACAGTAGCACTACCCCTGTTGACAAATAAGAGCATGAAGACGCACTGTGAGTTTAAGCTCCCACTGTAGTAAGCGGTAAAGCCAGAAGTTTTCCAAGGTCTTCACTGAGCCTCCCAGAGCCCTCTTTGCCATGTCCGAGGTAGCAGGACCAGAAAGCTCTTGAGCTAGTGGGATCCTTCCATGGGACATGATTTGAGGAGCAACCATGGCTGTGGAAGAAAGATGAGATCCTGAAGACAGGGGCCCTATCCTCACTCCTAATTTTCAAAAGCAAAAAGTTGGGATTGCACATATATTTTAGATCCAAGTAGTTCCCATTCTAGCCTAAGATGAAAGCTGCTCCGAGGGACTTAGATGAGCATTTATATAAGTCCAGTTAGCTCCTAAAAAAGCAATGAACTAAAAAAGAAAAAAAAGGCAATGAACTTATCTCACCTTCTTATAATGTCTCAATAGACTTATCTTCTAAAGAGACATTTATATACAACTTAAAAATTACTCTATGAACTCCTGCCTCTCAAGCTAGCCCTTAAAAAAGGGAGAGTTCTTTATATTTAAGTCCTTACAAAACAAATTAAATCCTCTCTCAATTATTTTAGATATTGTCCTAATGTTATGTATGATTAACTTAAATGGTTGAATGGTTTATATATTTCAGTAAGGTTTGATTTTTTCTGATGACTGTGTATTACTTTTGAAATCAGGGAAAAAATAATTTTAAAATAGTTGATAGCTAATGATGACAAAACCCCTCAACATTAACTGGTTTCTGTTAATACCCATGAGCTTTTTAGAAATGATTCTCCTGGGCATCCCATAAGTGTCACCGCGGCTAGGGCTCAGTGGAGGCGGGATATTCACATGCATTTGGGGGAAACTGTCATCAATCTCTACATGCTGTGAAGCACCTCCTGGTTGCCCAGCGCCGTGGGAGTACAAAACCCATTAACAGAAGTCCCCAAACTAAGGCGCCTGTGTGCTCCCAGTCAGGCAGGATGTCTTCATTTCAGCCTTCACAAGGACATGCATGTAGAGAGGCAAGTGAGGTGTCGTAGCTAAGAGGGTGATCTGTGCCACCAGACTGCCTAGGTGCAAAGCCTGGAGTTACCCCTTACCAGCTGGAGGACATCAGAGGTCCCTTAGCCGCAATGCGCCGCACATTTCTTATGTGTGAAATGAGGGTGATAATAATCATCTGTAAGAATTGGGGTAATAATTTACTCAGGAGTACCTAGACCCTAAGGTTGTTATGAGAGTGGGTTAATTTTTGCAAAGTGCTTAGAGCAGAGCCTGGCATGCAGTAAACTTACTGCCTAACCTCTCTGTTGGCCCTTGATCAGGATTCCAAATGCTGCCGTGTATTTATGCCCTTTAAACATCTTGTATGCAATTAAAATAACTGCACTTGAAGCACCACAAATTCAGTGAGACACCAACTCAAACGAGGATCTGCACTGCGGGGAGTCTGGGAGCACCCAGATGGCCGTGGGCGATGCTTTCTTAGCAGCAGAGCCCAGTGGAACTGAAACAAACGTGCTGTCTGAGCCAGTCCGGTCTGCTTTAGGGAGAAGACTTTCCAGTAGTTTCCATAGTCATTATCGGGGGTTTTTCTCGGGTTAACCATGAAAAGACCGAAGTGGAGGAACAGTCATTAATAATCTCTTCTGAGAAGGAAAGGCTGCCATTGAGAATGTTTGAATCTTCTCAGCTGGCTCAGAGCAACTAGAGGTTTATTTGGGCAGTGTTCTGGACCTAGAGCAAGGTGCTTAATTGAAGGAACACTTTAAAGAGCTTCCCCATTGCTTTGGGATGATTACCAAGGTGAGGGTAAGAGGAGGGAGGGCACTTTTGGGTCCATGTGACATGAGGATGGGTAACCATGGTTAAGTCACAGCGCTCTGCACTTTCTCCTTAGCTCAGTGGCTTGGTATAAGGGGCCTCTGCTCTTTTCCCTGTCTAGATTGGTGCCCTTCTTCTTCTCTCCAACCTGCTCCATTCATTCATTTATCTCACAGTATCTATTGAGGGCTTACTTTGTCCAGGCACTGGGGAGGCAGCGAGAAGAGTCCTTCCAGCAACACTACAGAATCATCCTTAAAAAATTAACATTGATGAAATGTTTCTCAAACTTCTCATTGCTTTATCTTCACTCCTCTCCCAATCAGTTCTACTCATCCACCCCCTTCAGATATTCCAGTGCACTCCTACCCCCTATAACAACCGTGGCCAGACTCTCTGACTCTTACCTCTGGAGCTTAAAGTATTAACTCTATCACTTTATTATTATTAAAATGAAGCCATATGGCTCCCACAGTGAAAAGTATAAAGATGTGATTTTAGAGCTAAAATAGAGCCTGGATATCATTCTATCAAGTGATCATTCCCCTTGTAGAAAGGGAAACAGCCAGAGCTCAAACCCAGATATGGAATTCTGGGGCCCATACTGTTTGCATCGTGCTCTCCTGCTGAGTCCAGGGAACCCTGAAGTCAGGCCGACAGGCGATGTGTCAGCTTGGGCAATAGCCTGATTTCCTTCCATCATACCATGTAGAAAGTCTTTTTTTCTGTCAACTCTAGTAGCTATATCTCTATGTTGTTGCCTCTCTCTCCCTCATTATTTTCAGTTTTCTTCCTCTTATTGCTGATAGTACTCATATTCAGTTTTAATATCCAGCACTGACTTGACCCTTGCCCAATAAAAAGACTTGCAGAGGAAGGAGCTCTCTCACATCAATCAAGGCTTCCACTAGAAGAGACAGAAGAAGGTCTTAAGACTTGGGGACTACAGCCTGGGCTCCACGCAGGCCAGGAGGAGACTTGATGCCTGCAGGAGGGGAACTGGACTTCACTGAGGGCAATACTGATGGAAATTGTGGTACTAAGGGTCTTGGTAACTGTATTTGCTGTTTATGCTGAAAGTAAGTAGACTGAGTCAATGATCTGACTCATGCACATAAGACAAGGGGGGAATGAGAGAGCCGATTGGGGTGAGGCTAACTCCTGACTCCACTGTGGGGGGCAGGGTGGAGCTATCCTCCATTTTGTGTAACTGGACCCTAGCCCTCACCCAACCAATCAGGGTCGGCCAAAGCAGTGACATCACCACCCGTATAAAACCCCTGGACTTGTCCAAGTTCGCGCTCTCCTCCGCCATGCTGTGGGCATGAGTGGGACAGAGCCCATGCTAGCATGGAAGAGGCTCTTTTGTTTATTGCATCGGACTCAGCTCCCTTGTGGTCATTGGGAATCACAAAATCTCGGCACAACAACAGCATGACCTCAGAGCACGTGCAATTGGCCAGCTTGGAGGCAGTTTCACTGCCCAGAAGAGCCGGGAAGAGCTGGTGAGGCTGCAGCCCAGGCGGCCCCCAGGAGAAAGCCGCTTCCTTCTCAGGTCTCTTCTCCCCAGCTGCTGAAAAGAGGTCCAGGGACAAGTGGCTGCCGGGGTGACCTGGAGGCCCTCATCCCTGCCCTGGGACTCTGGCTTTATAGCGAGGAGAGGGCAGGAGGGGCGCAGCCTCAGTCAGGCCCCGGGACCCCATAGCCTGAGAGCATTGTTCTATTCTCATTTCTCCTCTTTAAATTTTTTAAAATTGATTTCAGAGAAAAAGGAGAGGAAGAGAGAGATAGAAATATCCCTAATGAGAGAGAATCATGGATCGGCTGCCTCCAGCACAATCCACACTGGGGATGGAGCTCAAAACTGGGGCATATGCCTAATTGGGAATCGAACTTAGACCACCTGGTTCATAGGTTGCTGGAAACTGATCATTGTCCCACCAGCAGAAAGGTGTGGACAAGGAAAGCTGGTTAATCTTAGAAGCTCTGAAAGGTCAGAGCTAGTTACCCACTGTTTAGTGGAGACATTGGTAGCTGAAGCAGCCTCCATCTTATGTAAATTATTGCTGATTGGCTATCATTGGAATTGCCTGCCTAAGGGCTATGGGTGTATCCCTTAATCTTAATAAAAGGGATAGATAGCAAGGCCAGAGTGGGGTCTAGTCCTCTCTTGGGCTCCCACCTGACCCCCAATTCCAAAGTTAATGCTTAAAAAAAAAAAGACTTGGGTACTAGTAGTCTGGCTCTCTAGACACACTTGTTTTCCACATTAATGCCTCCATGAGATGGGTTTTGTATTAATGATTAAAACAATATATGACAAAATCTTAACAGTGGTTGCCTCTGCCAGAATAATTATTGTTTTTCTTCTTTAAAATTTTTTTCTTGTACTTTCCAAATTTTATTGAAGTGAAGAAATAATAATAATAGCTATTACATATATTTATATATATAGGTATGTACATATATGTGTACATGTGGTCTGTAAAAGATGGGACATTTAAGAATACAAGGCATAGAGTTCTTTCTACTCAAAAAGACAGAAAGGTATCTCATCCTCCTGAGTTGGGCATTTAAAAGTTTTTAGATATTAAATATTACTGGTTTTTTATATCAGCCACAATGAAAAAGATTGATTTTGTGGTCTTGACATCTGACATAAGGCATAAAAATTCAGCTGCAAGCCCTAGCCAGTTTGGCTCAGAGGATAGGCATCAACTTGCAGATTGAAGGGTCTTGATTCTGGCCAAGGGCATGTATCTCCATTACAGACTCAACAACGGGCCCCACAGGTGGGGTGCCTGTGGAAGGCAAGCAATTGATGTTTCTCTCTCACATCAATGTTTCTCTCTGTGTGTGTGTGTGTGTGTGTGTGTGTGTGTGTGTGTGTGTGTGTCCCTCCCTTCTACTCTCTCTAAAAATCAATAGAAAATTATCCTCAGATAAGGATTGACAAAACAAAACAAAAAATTCACCTGCAGATACAAAATTTTCTGGAAATCATTTCAAAGTATGTGCATAAAAATATTTGTAGGTACAGGTGTTAATTTTCACAATAAATGAAATAGGCTTTCTTTGCTCAGTTTTGCAGATGTCAACACAGAAACCCAGAAAGGTTAAGTTAAGTTGTCTAAAGACATACTCTTGAGAGTGATCAAGCTAAAATTTAATACCTTGTCTACTTGAGACCCAACCACTACACTGCTTTAAATGATGCAATAAATAAATAAATAAATAAATAAATAAATAAGAGCTACAACCAGTTTTACAAAAGATACAGAACATATTTCAACCAGAGCTTCCACTGAGGAGAAGGGAATAATATTAAATTGTTACTTTGTGAAAAAGGAGGCAGGTGGAGGGAAAGAGGAAACTGAGGAAATTTAATGAATTTGATTTTCCATTTTGCTTTCCAGTGGCAAAACTCAATGTAGAGATGGGATCTGACTAATCCAATAATGCTAACATCAACCCCCAAAATAACACTAATGCTAACCCCAGAAATGGTGTCTCAATATGTCCAGATGTTGATATAACCAAACAGGCACCAGATCTCATTCTATCCCCCCCCCCCTTTTTTTTTTTTGCATAAGTTTGCATCACGGGATTTACCTCTTTTTCTTCCTGGTAGCCCTGGCCCAGAGTCCTCCGTAGCTCTCCCTGCAGAGAATCTCTCTTAAGCCCCCACATGCCTTTGATGGTTTTTTGGAGGCTCCAGACCCTCCTGAAAAGGCTGACTTTGAGCTGGCACAAGGAACCAACAGGGATGGTTCCAAGCCTGGCCTGACTGTAGTCCTAAACGCTCCCAGATATGAGGGCCTTTAAGCCATGTGGGAATCATGGTAAAGAAGGCGGATCCAATTATGTTAAGTGAAATAAGATAGTCTGAGAAAGATAAATAACACATGATCTCACTCATTTGTGGAATATAATGAGCAACATAAACTGATGAACAAAAGCAGATCCAGAGACGGGAAGCATTGATCAGACTGTCAAACCTCAGAGGGAAGGTAGGGGAGGGGGAGGGTAAGGGGGAGAGATCAGCCAAAGGACTTGTATGCATGCATATAAGCCTAACCAATGGACACAGACACTAGGGAGTGAGGACATGAGTGGAGGGATAAGGACACATATGTAATATCATAATCAATAAAGGAGAAAAGGAGGAGGAGGAGGAGCAGGAGGAGGCAGCTCCATCCTGGAGCCCATCCCATGAAAGAAGTTGCCATCTCTGGCCACCTAGGCACCCAAGCGCTAACCGTGATAGTAATTTGCATTCCAGCCTAGAACTTTGGATCTTTATAAATTCAGTCAAATAATTGGTTTAGATTGACTGAGTCCTCACTGGACTGAACCATTACATATACAGAGGGGTCCTTTTAAAAATTCAATGTTATTCTTCATTTCTTCTGAATTTAAAATAAAAATACATGCTCGATTATTTAAAACCCTCACAATCCAGGCATCTATATTGAAAAAGTTAAAGATTCTAGCTAGAATGCCAAGATGTAAACTCCATCAAAAGTTTTTATATCTCCTTCTAGACCTTTTTTTAATGCATCTGTAGACATATACCCTCCCTCCCTGGTGGAATTACAGTCTACACAACTATTCTCCAACTCCATTTTTACACAGGCATTGTTTCATGTCTAATCATAGACATCTACCTCATTTTAAAAAGTCTCCTGTAAAATATTTCATATTAAGCATGAACTATCATTTATTTACATGATCCCTTATGAGCCGAAACCGGTTTGGCTCAGTGGATAGAGCATCAGCCGGCGGGCTGAAAGGTCCCGGGTTCAATTCCAGTCAAGGGCACGTACCTTGGTTGCGGGCACATCCCCAGTGGAAGTGTGCAAGAGGCAGCTGTTCGATGTTTCTCTCTCATTGACGTTTCTAACTCTATCCCTCTCAATTCCTCTCTGTGTAAAATCAATAAAAAATTTTAAAAAATATTATAAGTCCATCTTGTCATGAAAAATTACCAACTCTCTATTCCAGAAGCCCCAGGGTCTAAGTCTCTATCTCTGACCATCTCAGCAGCTGCTTCTGCTGTCAGCCTTCATCTGGGGCATGTGAGGCCTAGACCTCTACTCCTTTGTGCAGGAAGTAAACTGCTAGATTCCTCCATTGTTTAAAAGAACCACTTGGGCAGCACTGCAAACCAAGTGCTTCTTCCTGTGCAGCCCTAGTGGTGGCAGTAATTCAGGACTTGCTGTTTCATGCTGGCTGTCCCCTGACTCAGCCTCTTCCAAACTCCTGCCATGAAGCCAATGACAGTGTTCTGGTTTCTGGGGGAGGTATGTCCACCAAGGAGAAGTCAGCATGAGAACTTTAAGGCACATGATGCCAGAAAATAAATTGAAACACATAACTTGGGAGTAACTCTGAACTGGTCTAAATGTCTTCATTCAACCACCAGGCAGTAAGGTGAGTTTTGGAAACATTCTCTTGAATAGTCTTCTTTAGCATTTTATTATTACTACGCAGCAGTTCATTCGGATGGTCAGTTTTCTCAGTGCTGTGTCTTGGGCAATGGACAGGCAGAAGTATTTTTCCTTTTTTTCCTCTCTCCTCCCTCCAAGCTGCCCTTTGAGAGTAGTCCAAAAGCCAGATACCATCCTGAGTTATCTAACAATCTTATGGCATGAGTATCATTCATCCACTTAAAAATGAAAAAATATCTGAGTCTCAGAGAAGATGCATAACTAAAATCACACAACCAGTAAGTAGTGGACCCAGAATTCAAACCAAGCTCAGAATTGACCCCACATCTGTGTCTTCACAAAATACTATTGATGAGGCGGGAACATTCTGACTCAGTTCTCATTCTTAGGTGCCAAGGTTCATTGAAAAAGGTTTTCCAATCTAGTTGTAATTTCCAAAACTCAGAAAAGCAACATAATTAACTTTAAAATGGGTTTTAAAAGTCAATGTTTACACTGGAAAATCTCATATTAATTAGTTAGGGGGTGAAAGACACAGAAGACTTTTTAAGAGTGTTTTAAAGGGAATTTCCATTTTTAAGGGTTTTAGAGACTGATACCATATGTTTTTTTTTTGTTTTACTTTTTTATTTTTATTGTTAAAAAAGGCCACTTCTAAGAAAAGATTATGAAACATGAATATGTACAATGCTGGTAAAAAATAGAAAGTTACCAGTAACAAGAACCCTTCCCCATCAGACAGCATCTGCTTTTTGCTTGTCCACATTTCTGCAATAAAGACACATTCTCTTTCCTTGATGCTGTCAAGACTCTTTGACTTTGATTAAAATCATTCTGGTGATTCATAAAAGGACAAATAGAAGGAGAAAGAGAAAACAATTCCTGTGGTCATAGGGCAAGAACTAGAAGAAAGGAAAAGAAGAAGACAATTGAAGAGGATAGATGGCTGGTTGGATAGATGGATGGATTGGGTATTTGTGAGAAAGCTGTTTTCTAGGGGAAGAAGGGGTATGAATGGAACTAAAAAAGAAACAATGTAGAAAACAGGTGTGTGCTTTGGAAAGAAAAAAAGATGTGCGGGTGAAGGGACAGAGGCCCCAGACTCTGAGCTGTTGGCTATGTCAACTGGAAGTTTAAGCTGCTCTTTGGAACAAGTGAGGAGGAGGGAGGGAAGAGAAGGGGCAGCGTGAGGGGAGAGGGCATTTGGGAAGAGACCCTGTCACCCATTTAGTCATCCTTTGGGAGACATCCCTTAGACAATGTCTGAGAGTGTGAATCTCTTATCTCTTCTAAACAGATAGATCAGTTCCCAGGCATCATTTTGTTACTGGTATTTGGGGATGGGGAGGGCATGATAAACATGATACGTGAAGTACCATTGAGTGAGTGTTGAAGCAAGGAGGCAAGGACTGAAAATACAACCGTAGGAACCTGACTAGTATCTTAGCAGAAGAAGTAATTTAGTATAGTCTGGGAAGAACAAAAAGGACTTTTATAACAAAGCTTTGTCATAAAATAACATTTATTTAGTTTATGACTACAGTTTACTTCACTCTTTTTCTTTCCCCCCAGGAGCCTTGCAAACAACAATCTCCAGACGCTCCCAAAAGATATTTTCAAAGGCCTGGATTCTTTAACAAATGTGTAAGAGGACCTGAATGGTTAACTAATTAATTTGTAATAGTTAACAAAGAAGCCTGATATTGATGATTAGAATTTTTAATTGGCTTTAAAATTGAATTACAATTTCAGGATTTAAGTTGACTTGAATTTTAAATTTACTTGCACTGTTTTTCTTCTATAGTATTTACCACTAGACATTCTAAAAATATAATGCGCAGACATTCCTTTGACAAAGTGTGTGTCTGGGTGGGAGGGAGTGATGATAAGGAAGTTTAAGGAGTGGGACCAGGAGGCCCAGATAGAAATCTCAAGATGCTTTTTCCCCCCAAGAGGTCCAGGAAATGGGGCTACAAAGGAAAAACATAAAGGAGTCTGGGAAACAGAGTAAAGATGAAAGGTTACACCCATGAATTGGTCAATCAACAGAGAAATGGAGCAGGAAATGGGGGAAGGGAGGAAAGTTTGCCTTTTCTCTCATTAGACTGAACAACAACTCTAGGCTTAATCCCCAGGAATTTGGCTTAAGCCCCAGGAAGGGAATGAACTTAATTATTTTTGACCCCTTTTCAAACAAAAGAGCTTTCAAACTTTGACTTTTAAGCCTCAGAGTGAAAGATCTTTGTAAGGAATTTGTATATTTTGCTGTAAGCAAAGCAAGTAATATATGCCTAAAGCTCTCAAAAGCAATTTAGCTTCATTAAGTGCCTTTCAGAACATTTGAAAGGTATTTAAGTTCCATAAGGTAAAATTCAGGAACAAATGAAAGGACATATGAAAACAAAAGATTTCTTATTATTCAGGTACTTTGCTATAGACTATTCAGAACAACTTTTCTCCAATAACAAAAAATCTGAGTCAAGTGTTTTCTCCTAAGCCTAGTATTTAAGTTCAAATCAGTAAACTACTGAAAAACTTTCTTTGTTCCTTGTAGTATTCCCCCCGCCCCTCCTTCATGCCTATTAGCCCAATTCCTGGGTTATTTCCAAGAGAGTGCAAGGGATCAGGACTTTTCCAAGAAAGTCTCTAAGAGACCACAGTTATCTGCGCTGGTTAACAATAGCCCAGAAAAGTTGACACTTATTATTCTGGGTCAGAATATTCTCGGGAGATTAGGACAGTATTGGCAATGTTTTAGGAGTTAGATGACACCTCATGGCTGACTTGAGGATACAGTTTATCTGGAGACCCTTTGCCTTATCTTTATGTCAGCCTGTACCTCACACTAACAAAAAATAAAAGAAAGCCACTTGAAATTGTCTCAGTCTCTCCCAAGAATCCCATGATGGGTTTGGCTTCTTGGGCCTACTTTGAAATGCCCAAATCAAGAATTATCTAAGTAGTACAAGATTATGCCAACTTGGCTTTTAGTGAATTTCTTGGTTTTCTTGACTATGTCTCCTGGGGGAAAAAATTTACAGCTTCAACATTTAAAAATTTTTTATGTGCTGTGTGAAGAGTAGGCAATAGTTAATGTACAAATTCTGTGCGATGAAGAAGGGTTTTAGGAAGGAGATGGACTTTATGAACAGCAGCAGTGCAAACAAATAGAAGTTGGTAAGTTGGAATCATATGTGGAAATTTAAACTATCTAGATGTGTGGTTTATTATGAACATGAGCTATTGCATGTATGCGTTAATTCTGCTTGTCAAAGTCATTTCCTATTAAAATTGAATTTGTAGACCATGAAATAAGGTCAGGATTAATTATGTCTCTGAGGAAGAAGAAAAGCAAATAACTCACTCCATTTAATTAAATATGATACAATAATCACTACATACTTCCCTCTAGACCTGCGCTGTTCAGTATGGTAGCCACACATGCAGTCACT
The DNA here is from genome assembly GCA_963924515.1 of Vespertilio murinus. Lineage (NCBI taxonomy): Eukaryota > Metazoa > Chordata > Mammalia > Chiroptera > Vespertilionidae > Vespertilio > Vespertilio murinus. Next base: position 21,168,905 of record OZ004714.1, on the reverse strand, counting down.
GAGCACTTGAAGTGTGTTCTTAGTGTGACTGAGGAACTGACTTATAAATTTTACTTAATTTTTAAATTTTTAAATTAAAAAATTGATTCTCGGTTCAATTATTGGAAAACTTTTAAGTCTCTTTGCAACAACTTGCGTGTGTGAATCTATTTTTTTTAAACTGGAAATTTTATTAAATCTTAAGAACACATCAGGTATTTCTGATGAAAATTTAGCATCCAAATTGAGATATGTTATAAAATGAGTATAAAATATACATTAAACTTAAAAGACTTAATATAAAAAAGAGTGTAAAATGTTTTATTAATAATTTTTACAATGACTACAGATCAAAATAATATTTTGTATGTATTGGGCTAAATAACATATAATATCAAAATTAATGTACTTTTTTAATGTGCCTATAGAAAATTTTAAATTACATAAGTCATTCACATTATATTTTTATGGACAGCACAGCTCTAGACCCAGCTATCTTTGAACCCAAGAGTGAGTAAGTTAAGTGGTTCCTTTGACTGGGTGGCCTGTGAGGGTACACTGTGGTAACTGAGCTCAGAGAGAATTCATCAAGTTCAAGGTGGATTCTGGGGCATTCTGGCACATAATGGCTGAAATAGAAGTCATACTGTGAAAGTAGGATTCACATAGAGCAAACACAGCTGAAATTTGTCTTTCAGGGACCTCAGAGGGAATTCATTTAATTGTGACTGTAAACTGAAGTGGCTGGTGGAATGGGTAGGCCACACCAATGCAACTGTCGAAGACATCTACTGCGAAAGCCCTCCAGAATACAAGAAGCGCAAAATCAATAGTCTCTCCTCCAAGGATTTTGATTGTATCATTACAGGTAATGTATTCTTAGTCTCTCCACTGCATAAAATTAAAAGAAGGACTACACTTTTTGCATGTGCAGGAACTGATATTTTTATATCTCAAAAACCAACTAAGCAATTTAAATTTTAAAATATTATGAACCCTTAAAACATCATGCATTTAAAAGCAAAGTAAAATTGTCATTTTACTACTTTTCTAGAATAAATGCATTTGCTATGAACATCTGAGATCTAGCCAAGGAGCTAGACTTTAGCACACAGTTACTCATTGTCACTTCCTATTTTTGCAGAATTTGCAAAGTCTCAAGAGCTGCCTTATCAATCATTGTCCATAGACACTTTTTCTTATATGAACGATGAGTATGTAGTCATTGCTCAGCCTTTTAACGGAAAATGCATTTTCCTTGAGTGGGACCATGTAGAAAAGACCTTCCGGAATTATGACAATATTACAGGTATGAGAAGCCTAATCATATTTTGAGTGGAACGTTAAGCTGTTTGAACCAAGGGTAACAGGAAAAAATGAGCGATGTTGTGCAGGCTTTGAGACATTTGAATCCCAACTCTGCCATTTACTAAGTGATCTGAAATTGTTCCCTGAACTTTAATTTCCTCACTCGTAAATCTGAAATAATAATACTTCACTCACAAGGTTGTCAAAGATAATGCAAGCATATACTCAAGAAATATGCCATGCCGAAACCGGTTTGGCTCAGTGGATAGAGCGTGGGCCTGTGGACTGAAAGGTCCCGGGTTCAATTCCGGACCGGGGCATGTACCTTGGTTGCGGGCACATCCCCAGTGGGGAGTGTGCAAGAGGCAGCTGGTTGATGTTTCTCTCTCATCGAGGTTTCTAACTCTCTATCCCTCTCAATTCCTCTCTGTGTAAAATCAATAAATATATATTTTTTTTAAAAAAAAGAAAGAAAGAAAAGAAACATGCCATAGTAACTAGCTTAGTAAATATGCAACAAAAGGTGGGTAATTTTTCCTCAAAGAGAAAGCATTAGATCAGGAATCATGAGTTCTAATACAGGTTCTGCCACAAACTGGGGAAGCCACTCACTCTCACTGGGCCCTCTTTTTTCCTAACTTTAAAATAAGAAGGTTATTTTAGATCATTGAGTCTCAAGCTTTGTTGCACAAACATTACTTCTGTAAAATATTAATGTATGCCTGTGACAAAAAGGATTTTGTGGTCAAATACATCTATGAACCTATCTCCTTGGAGATACAGAATAATACACATTAGAGGCTCTAAGAAGTCCTAACAGTGAAAAAACAAGCCTCTTTCCAGATTTTTTTGCATTTAACTTGACCATGGAAACCAATTTTCTTTTTGCCATGCAAGCTTTTACTCAGGTGATCTCTTAGGTTCCTTTCTCATTTCAACAACTGAAAGTTTTTAAGTCATAAATTAGAACATGGGACACCCTGTGAAATATTTACATCAGCTTTAGTTTCTAATACCTTTAAATCTTCTCCTAAAATCTCCTAGACAAAACGGAGAGGGTCATAATTAGATTTTGTTGGTGGTCATTGGTCCCATTATTCAAAGGGCCAATACAGGTCTGAGCTTGCTTGAGACAGAGGTACCCAGATAAAGGAATCCTTCCTAACTGATACCCTTCTAGAACCCTCCTTCTTTCTCAAGAAGAAAGGCTATGCTTCCCTTTCTCCCTAAGCCTTCCTTGCTTTCCAATGGATTACATTAGGTATTTGTGTAATCTAAACCAGTTCTTTTTACCTATGTATATTCCACCAATTGCTTTGCTGTTGTTGTTAATCCTCACCCAAGGATATTTTTTTTCCCATTGATTTTTAGAGAGAGTGGAAGGGAAGGGGAAAGACAGAGGAAGACAAACATCGATGTGAGAGAGACACATAAATTGGTTGCCTCCCACACATGCCCTGATGAGACCAGGGATGGAGCCTGCATCAGAGGTTGACTGGAATCTAACCCCAGATTCTTCAGTCCATGGGCCGATGCTCTAACCACTGAGAAAAACTGTCTAGGGCTTGAATGAATCTTTAGATGAGCACTTGAGAGATAAATGAATCATGTACTTGCAACTTCAAAATGCATCATCTAGTATAAAATGACAGGCAGACATCATGTACATGGTCAACATCCCATCCCTCACCCCCAGACAGACATTGCTAATCTATTATGGTGCTCCTTCTTGCAGAGTGCAGCAATGGCCACAGAATCCTTCTCAACACAGTTCTCCAGGCAGTTGCTCTTATCATCATCAGTCAGTCATTGTGGGTGCATAGTTAAAATCTAGTGACCAGCCCTGATCTATTTGCAACCCTCTTTGTACAAGAGATAAAACTAAATCCCACAGAAGTTAAGTAACTTTTCCAAGGTCACACACTCAGTTGAGTCCTGAAAAGGGTCACAAGTAGAGTAATTTTGTCTCTGGGTGCAGAATTTATTGCCTTGGTGCCCCCTAGGCTGCAGGCAGAAAAGACCAGGGGCCTAGATTTGCCCCGCTTCTCTTTGGATTACCTAGAATCAAGCTCCCTGGAGGAGTTCAGAATATATTAATAAAGATTAAACTCTCACCAAAAAGATACTGAGCTAGGCCACGGACAGATCTCGTGTTGTTCTCTAATATTTTCCAGTGTAACATTCATAAGCATCATCTCCCTCTTCCTTCTCTTCTCATCTGCCACCAGTGACATGAAGATGCAGAAAAATGCCAAGTGGCATCACTTTCCTTTTTCAGGGGGAAGGTTATTCAGGAAGTAGTTTGAACTTAGAAGAAACCAATTACAGAGCTATGGGCTTCACAAACCACCATTCAAATCTCCTAGAATCTTGTGGGATCTAAGCCCAGGATGGAAACCCTGGAACACCTAGCTGCCCATCCCATAGCGATGCTGGTAGGCCTGGGTTTGAACCCCAACTCTGCCTACTCCTAACAGCATTGAACCTCTCTGAGCTTCAGCCTGCTCATCAACAAAAGGGAAGATAGTAATATTCATTATTTAACCTTTGGGTAAATTTTAATGAGATGATTTGGCAAAGCACATAGTCAGTGTTCAATAAATGGCTGTTTTCACTACAATTACAAAGATGAACTCGTGATGTATTAGGGAGAGCAATGCTTTCTTTCTGCAAGAAATGAGAGAAGGAAACTCAGGCTATAGCCATGTTTCCTATATACACAGTGCAGGTTGGATGTAACAAGACAATGTTTGCATGCTCCAAAAGAGGATGACCATCCAGCTAATCTCTCATTTGTCTTTTCCCAGGCACGTCCACTGTAGTATGCAAGCCTATAGTCATTGAAACGCAGCTCTATGTTATTGTGGCCCAGCTGTTTGGCGGCTCTCACATCTATAAGCGAGACGGTTTTGCGAATAAGTTCATAAAAATCCAGGATATTGAAATTCTCAAAATCCGAAAACCCAATGATATTGAAACATTCAAGATTGAAAACAACTGGTACTTTGTTGTTGCTGACAGTTCAAAAGCTGGTTTTACTACCATTTACAAATGGAATGGAAATGGATTCTACTCCCATCAGTCCTTACATGCGTGGTACAGGGACACTGATGTGGAATACCTAGAAATAGCCAGACCACCTCAGGCACTCAGAACGCCTCACTTAATCCTGTCCAGTAGTTCCCAGCGTCCTGTAATTTATCAGTGGAACAAAGCAACACAATTATTCATTAACCAAACTGACATCCCTAACATGGAGGATGTGTATGCCGTAAAGCACTTCGCAGTGAAGGGCGATGTGTACATTTGCTTGACAAGATTCATTGGTGATTCCAAAGTAATGAAATGGGGAGGCTCCTCATTTCAGGATATCCAGAGGATGCCATCACGAGGATCTATGGTGTTCCAGCCTCTTCAGATAAATAACTATCAATATGCAATTCTTGGAAGTGATTATTCTTTTACTCAAGTGTATAACTGGGATGCAGAGAAAGCCAAATTTGTGAAATTTCAGGAGTTAAATGTTCAGGCACCAAGATCATTCACACATGTGTCCATTAATAAACGCAATTTTCTTTTTGCTTCCAGTTTTAAGGGAAATACACAGATTTACAAACATGTCATAGTTGACTTAAGCGCATGACACACACATTCTGTGGCTGCCATCAGAAACTTTCTACAGTACATGGTCCGGATGAACTCAATGCATGATGACTTTTCTTACCCCACTTGCAAATGAATGCCTTTCAAGCACTGAGACTGCTAGAACCAAGCACTACCAGTATCCCCATCTTTAACTGTCCAGTCCAGTGGTGTGGGAAGTTACCTTTTATAAGAGAAAATTGAATTGTGTAACTGTTCTTTGCAGTGAAGATGTGTAAATAAGCATTTAATGGTATCTGTTACTCCAAAAAGAAATATTAATATGTACTTTTCCATTTATTTATTCATGTGTTCAGAAACAACTGCCAAATAAAATGTTTACATTTTCTTTCATGTCCCAAGGTAATTACCTAAGGGAGTTTAGTTTTTTTCCTTGGTGATGGTATATTTAGGAAATAATTTTATACCATAAGGTTATATTTGAATCAAGAGTTTACGTATGTTGTGACTAATGAGTGAAGGTGAAACACTGATATTGATTACCATAATTTATGAACAGGTTCACCAGTTGATTTTGAGCATTGAAAGGTGTTTCCAAAAGTTGTGGCTTTTAGGAGCAATTTGAGGTAAAGTGGTGACAAATTAAAAGAAGGGTGGAGAAATTTGCTTATTACAAGACTAATTTGAAATAAAAACTGTAGGACCCATCCTTTCCTATTCAATAGCTCCAGCTACAGCAATCATTCAAACAACTTCACGGATAAGTTATACCCAAGATTTGGGATTTTCAAAAACCCTCTTTAGGGATTTTCTAAATGTCTGACTTTAGAATCATCTGACAGCTGATTGAGATTGTAACCTCAAAGCACTGGCCTCAAATATACTTGGAATAAAGGCCTCTTGATCTGACCAAGGACTTCTAGAGACCATGTTTTATGTTATTGACATGCTGCAGAGTGCTCAGGAGGATCATATTTGATTTTCTAAAACCCTGGATCACAAGGGTCGGTAGCAAGTAGCACAATGCCTGTGCACTCTGTGGGCTCTCAGAGGTGCACATGTGTCCTACTGTTAGAATAATAAACTTTATGAGGCCCTTTGATTTCATCAGTCAGTGTGTTTGTGTACCTAATAAGAATAAGGTTTCATCCCTGTGGTGTTGGGGGAGAACTGTGGGAGGGAAAGGCACCGTCCTTGCTCTCTGAGTCCTTAGAAGGCTCGTTGATGGGTTAGGACACAACAGAGCAAGCAGTAAGTGCCAGGTATCATCTGAACATCCAATTGTAAGTTTCAGGAGAGCATCAGAGATGTCTTCCTGAAAGAAGTGGTCCTTGTTTGAACTTAAGGGAAGATAGGAGTTTAAATGGGGATCACGACAGAGAAAGTATTCCTGGCACTTGGTTCTGCAAGCTGCCTTTATGGAAGGGAACAGAGCTTCCTCCAGCTTCCCGAGTCTTTGACCAAATGATTGTGGCAAGGAGTGGGTAAGGGGACAGAAACCCCTCTGCCAGCACTTACCTGGCAAACTTGAGGCCTCAAAGGTACACACCTCATTATAGAGTCTTCCAGAAGCAACACTTAGGGAATTATGCACAGGAACCCGACTCCTTTATAACATGGCGGGGATATTAACTTTGACATCAGGGTTATGGGGGAGGAGGAGAAGGCTTACCCACTCCTGATCCTGTACAGAGGGGGAACTGGCCTTTGAATACATTCTTTTCCTCGGTTCCTATTTTCTGTAAGCAGCCTATATGCTGTTGGAGAACACCTGCTTTGTAGAGACAGGGATCAAGTCCAGCCTTGCCATGTACTGGCTTTGTCCACAGAAAAGTTACTTTAACCTCTCTGAGCCTCGGTTTCTTCATCTGTAAAGGGACAATAATGCCTACTCCGAGGGCATGGAAGAATTAAGGAGCACATGGCAGATGGAACTTTTCAAATATGGCCTAACTGTATCTCCCAACCCACATGTGCTATGAGAACCTGGCCCTCATCCCACCAAGAAGTGGTTGCTAATTCCTCCGTTCTTAAACCTGGACGAGCAACCAATAGAATGCGGAGGAAATTATGCAGTTTGACTTTGGAGGTTGGGTTACAAAATGCGAACCTGAACTGCCACGGCAAGAGTCCTAGCAGCTTGAAGCCACCAGTCTGTGAGAAAGCCCAGGGTTTGGTCGGCACCCTCAGCTGAGATCTCAGCATCAACCACCTGATGGCTCCAGGGGATTCCAGCTCCCAGCTGTCAAGCCACCACCAGCCATCAGATCTTCCCAACTGAAGCCCTGGATGTTACGGAGCAGAGACAAGCCATCCCCACAATCACCTACCCCAATTCCTGACCCATAGAATCTATACACATAATAAAATGGTTGTTTTAAACAGCTAAGTTTTGGGGTGCTTTGTCACACTGTAGCAGTACTGGGAATAGCACTTGAAGTGCTTAACCCAAACTGGCTAATGGTTCTACACCCACAGCATGAGTTTGGGTCACACTCTTCCTTTATGGTCTTAATGTAATTCACTGTCATTTTATTTTTAAATGCTCTCTTCTGTTTTCAATGTTATCGTGGTCTTACTCTGTGCCAGGCACTGTGCTGAGTTGAGGGATGCAGACATTAAAGACTTGCTCTGCTTATTTTCATAGGAGCACTGACTATTCAACTTTGCAAACCAACTCTCTCATTTACCTCAAATCGGAGACCCAGAGATGTGAAGCAAGTGGGGTGAAGTAGGCTACAAGCCGGTCTCCTGACTTGTGGCCCAATCCTTGGTCCATAACATGGCGCTACCTTTCAAAACCGCCCCCTTCCTTTCAAACCTGGGGTGTGGATGGGGAGAGGTGAGGAAGCTGACAGAAAAATAAATGTTAAAATGGCTGAGGAGAAGGACAGATGGTAGGGTCCACTTTTGCAGGAATTGATCAGTCTTTCCTATGAGCTGCCCCTCTCTTTCTGTGTCCCTTACACTGGACCGCTCTCCAGCCACAGATGATTGGGCCTGGAGTGAACTCCTGTTCCAGGTGTTCAACCCAGAAGCTGGGCTGGGCTGGGCTGGGCTGGGCTGGGCTGGGCTGGGCTCAGCCTGAGCCAGTCTGGTTATCCCTCCTGGATATTTGACATTGGGACAGCAGAAGCTATGTCTTTAGCCAGAGGCACCAGATTTGAAGGTGATGATCTTATACCAGGTTCCCTCGAAGCAGCAGGATTTACTGAGTGAGTGCTTTTTCTACACCTGAAAGATGGCGAGCAGGGCACAGGGCAGGGAAAGATGCTACGTGAAGATGCCATTTCAAAAGTCTGGCTTCAGTCCGACCCCATGGGGAGCTCTATAGCATGAATTGTTCTGCAGAGCATATCCTGCCTCATTAGGCAGGAGGGTGGACTTTTATAGCCTCTCATCTGATAGTTAATGTCCAAAAAGTGCGGGGCATAACCTCTCAGGAATCTCCAGCAGAGAAGGTTGGTTAAGAGCAATGCTCCACAGAAGGGTACAGCTGTGAGCCGTTAAGTAGCACCTGGGTCTGCTGCAGGATGGGCGCCTCAGCCTAGTAAAGGCCATGTGGGTGGGATGCCGATAGCATAAGCCACGGTGATCCTGCCTGGGGAGCCGAAGACACCATTTTGAAGCAGCCATGATGGTCCATGTACCAGAAGAGCAGAGAAGGTTGGTCTCAAAAGTGAGAAGGGAATGAAGTAGAAGCTCAGAAAGAAGCAAGAGTGAGAAACTACAGAGCCTGAGGGGTGGAGGAAGGGAAAGGGGTAAGAAAAGGGAGAGGGAGAGAGGGAAAATGGGAGTAGAAGAAGGAAGTGGGGAGAGAGAGGAGGAAGACTGGGAAGTCTGGTGTCCCTGAGAAGTTAATGCACAAACCTTTATTAGGTAGTACCCTCGAGAGCAGGGAAAGAGGAAGGGGAAAGAAGAATTTGGCAGAGAGAAGCTGAGCTGTGATGCAGATCCCATCAAGGTAACCCTGAAGGGAGCTCTAGAGCTGGGACATCTCTTCCCAGTTGTCCCAAGCTGGAGCTTTTTACCTTCGTATTGATTACCCACTAGATGTGGCCATCCTTGGGAGAAAGTATGGCTTTAGGTGGGGCTGTTTTCTTAGCCAAGGCAATCCCCAAGGACAGCAGGCAGCCGAGGCTCATCTTACAGCCACAGCTGGAAGACAAACCCTTCATTCTTGAATGAGGATGGATGGTGCAACACAGCCTCAAATTGCAGAGGAAAGAGACAGAAAGAAGGGTGAGTGCGAGAAAAGGGAGGAGCAGCAGCCTGGATTCCATTCCCTGCTTCATCCCTCATTAGTACCAGTGGCACCCCCTGCCCTTGAATTCCTTTAGGTACTTCTATAGTCTTCTAATGACAACCACCACCACACACACCCCCACACACATACACACTGTATTTTATTTTATGCAAGTTTGAGTGGATTTCTGTACTTGCCACAAAGTTAGCTTCAACTAAGTCAGAATGTTTAGGCACAATGGACTATAATATAGATGTGTATAGATATGATGGTGAGTACTAGATATTTCTATCTCTGCTATTCAGACTGTAAAACTTCTATTAATCTATCCTCGAGTTCATCAATTCTTTCCTCTGTTATCTCCAATCTCAACTTTCTTGAACAGGTAGTATTATTTCAGTTAGATCAGTGTTTCTCCATGTTAAATTTTTTTCCCAATGTTTAAAAAGGTTTGGACCATAGAGATTTAAAAATCTCCAGTGCATTTTAGACCAATGTAATCTGTTTGTATTGTGAACCAATATTTTTGGAAGTTAGAATAAAAGTGAATTACTAGAAAAATGATCACTTGCTTGGTTTTTGTGGTCATGTCAAATGGCCTATAAAAGTTTAGAAGTGTTTCCTCTCCAGTTCTATGCTTATCTCATCCCACACTGATTCTAAACTTTTCCTAGACTGGCACTGGTCCTAGGACCAGATCTATAGGTACACTAAACTAGTCAATTAGAGCTCAATGCATTTATCTCAGCTCTTACAGTTAATTATACATCGGTCTTAAAGTGGGATATGCATGCATTTTAATATGGTTGCTATCAAGGGCATGGGGCATCCACAAGCCCAGAAGACCTACAAGGCCTTACAAAGTCCTGAAAGTGGAATTTAAAATCTAGCCCAGCTTCTCCACCCACTCTCCACTTCACCCACACCCCAGTTACCCATGCAACTTGACAAGCCCTATTTATCTAAGCACGGCTTCGGTGCCCAGGCTGCTTCCACCACCTACAATCCTCTTTCCCCATTCTTCCATTTGTTTTATAAGATGGTTCTTTAAAATTAATTTTAGAGAGAGAGAAAGGAAGATAGAAAGAGAAACATCAGCCAAATCAGTTTGGCTCAAAGGATAGAGCGTCGGCCTGTGGACTGAAAGGCCCCAGGTTCAATTCCGGTCAAGGGCATGTACCTTGGTTGCAGGCACATCCCCACTGGGGGTGTGCAAGAGGCAGCTGATAGATGATTCTCCATCATCGATGTTTCTAACCCTCTATCCCTCTCTCTTCCTCTCTGTAAAAAATCAATAAAGTATTTTTTTAAAAAAAAAAAAAGGAAAGAAAGAGAAACATCAATGAGAGAGAAAATCAACATTGACCGGTTGCCTCCTGCACGTACCCTCCTCCCACTGGGGATCGAGCCCACAACCCATGCATGTGCGATGACTGGAAATAGAACCAGTGACCTCCTGGAGCATGCGATGCTCAACCACTGAGCAACACCAGCCGGGCTACTTTTTTAAGTCTTAGTCCTTCTCCTCCAATCAGTTAGATGGGATTTCTCCTTTCTCTGGTTTTCTCAGCCCATTGCTTTTACCATGAACAAGGCTCATAATGCATTTTGCCTTGCATAATGGTTAGTTGTTGTTATATCCATCTCTCCACAAGGTTACACATCCCTGAGATCAGGACTATGTCTTAGGCATATGGCATTCTTTCTTCTATCTCACCCCACACTCCATCCCCTAGAACAGTGTTACTTTGTAGAAAGTCCATAAACTTGGTGGAAATGAAATAGCTTTAAGGACCTTCAGCTTTCCTGTTTGCATAGCTGAGAAGCAGACACACCCCCTACTGTGAATTCCCAGCCCTACAAAGAATCTTGGCTACAGATTACCCCAAAAGAATAGGCCTGCCCATGCCCACCTGCTTCCCAACGGTGATTGAGCTGGAAGATGAAAGAGACAATATTTCCTGAGTAAATCCTTATTGAAACAGAGTATAGATCTACCTAAAACTTGGTCCACAGAACTAAAAAATGGGAATTGATTTAATTAATCTATGGAGACCCAAATAGCAAGAAGCTTCATACTAACACTTTCAGAAAGTCTATGCCCTTTGAAATTTTTATCCCAAGGAGGGATCCACATCCTTGGTCTATACTACTCAGAGACCCCCAGAGGGAGCATCTTGCCTGGCTGAATCTTTTAACAATTGTTCCCAGCAAAACTGTCCCAGAAATCAGTCTTCTGGACAGTGCTTGACCCCAGGACAACTGTCCTCTGTACTTCAGGCTCTTGATCCTATCTACCCTCACATACTTAAAAATTATAAAACAAACAAACAAAACAAATTTAATATGGAAATATTCTTTAATATTTTCATTTAATTATAACAATAAATGGCATTTATTAAGCACTTACTCTGAGCCAGGCATTATACTAAGTACTTTAGCTATAGTATCATTCCATCCTCTGTAATTTTACAATAATAGTATTAGTTGCCAAATGAGAAAGCTGAATCTTAGAAAAGCTAAATAACTTGTGTATAGTAGTTTAGTTAGTTAAGAAGTAGAGACAAGATTCATTCAGATAGTGTCCAGCAATGGCACCATGCTATGAAGTGCTTAAAGACAAAATATATATTAATAATTCAGAACTCTGTGAACTGACAGATGGATACCTCCTCAGGAATCTGGAATGCCCCCAGTACCATAAAACTATCGATTGGTATATTTACACCTATGGACACAATGAGCTCAATTTCATTCAAGACGCTTAGTGAACACCTACTACGTGCAAAGCATTATGGTAGCTGATACAAAGAAAGCAAAAATTAGCAAGAAGTTGTCCCTACCATTAAAGGATTTACACACCACTAGGGCTTATTTCTAAATTTATTTGCAGCATCCAAAAAAATAAAAGAGGCAAAGTAAGTTCTATAGGGATCTAAAGAAAAATGAAACATGATCCATGTTTTCCTGCTCTTTGCCTCAAGATCTATCCAGTTGGTGCCTACAATATTTCTGTCTTTGGGACAGTGGGCATAGTGGTCAATAGCTTGTGTTTTAGACTCAGGCAGACCTGGATTTGCATCTCAATGTGGCCACCTACTAGTTCTATGACCTTGGGCAAGTTGATAAATTTCAGCTGTAAAGTGTGAATAGTAATCATCATAGAGTAGGATAATAGATTTAATACAAGCCTTCCAACTATCCCAGGAGGAGGTTACTATTAATACCTACATTTTACTGATGAGGTTAGTAACTTGCTGACGTACACACAGCCAGCAAGCCTGACCTGGGAGTCTGTGCCTCACCACTCTATTCTGCTATCTTGGGGAATATTGTGAAAGTCGTGTATTGCTGCGTAGGAGCTGTAATCATTGTTGTCAGTTTAGGCAGAGGACTCCTGTGTGCCATCACATCCTTCTCTGTGAGGTCTGAGGTTGTCTGAAGACTTCTAGAGGAGGTGAGATAAAAACCCAGGTGATCCTGCCATCAGAGGCAGCTGAGCCCTCTAAGAGAGGGGCAGACAGAGAGCCCGAGTGAAGTGAGCAGATCACCCCAGCAGCATCTCCGGCTCCAGCATGGAAGACAGCAGGAGTCAGGCATTCCTACTGAGGAGCTTGGGCCCCTAGGAAATTACCTATGCTTTCATAAAAACTTTCTCTTATTAAAATGCGGTCAATGTTTGTATCGGTAGTGGGAACACTGTGTGAAAAATGTTCAAAGTTCTATCTGGCTTTTGGGTCTAAAAAGGCAATTATCCCTGAATGATAAAATGAAGCAATTTCAGCAAAGTCATATTAAATGAGGAGGCATTTGGGTATAAGTTGCTGAAATCCAACTAAGCTAGTTTAAATATGAATATTAGCCAAGCTTCAGAAATACTTGGACCAGGTACTCGGGTGATACTTTCTTTTCTTCTTTTTTAAAAAAATATATTTTATTGATATTTTACAGAGAGGAAGGGAGAGAGATAAAGAGCTAGAAACATCGACGAGAGAGAAACATCGACCAGCTGCCTCCTGCACAACCCCCACCGGGGATGTGCCCACAACCAAGGTACATGCCCTTGACCGGAATCGAACCCGGGACCCCTCAGTCCGCAGGCCGACGCTCTACCACTGAGCCAAACCAGTTTCGGCATCAGGTGATACTTTCTGAATCTGTCTTTCTCTTGACTCTCTTTCCCTCTACATTGACTTTGTTGTAAGTCAGTCTCTCCTTTCACAGTGGAGAGATACCCACCAGCAGCTCCAACTTTACATCTTGCCAGTTTAGAAGCACAGTGCCTCTTTCCCAGTAGTTCAGGTCTGGTGCTCATGGCCCAGCGCCTGTCCTGAGGCAGTTGCTTTGGCAGAGGATAGAAGGCTCTGATTGGCCAATCTTGGGTCATGTGCCCACCCTGGAACCCCCTGGATGAGAACAAGATGGAATGAGAATGAGGTAAGGGTGATTCCCTAAAGTAAAATTGGAGAGCTATTTAAAAGAAGAAAAGACTGCTGGACAGGAAAAACAGCAGTCATCAGCAGAGGTGTGGTCTCTATTGAGAATCTCTACTTAGCAAGCCAGTTAGTTACCAAGGAAGAAGCCACACCCTCAGATGTGTCACTAAAAGGCTTTGAAATTCCCTTCCAGCTCTTATTTTGCAAAAGTTGACAAAATATAATCTCCCATCTTTGTCTATTATTCATTATGATTTACTCTTACAATTTCTATATACTGTACATTTTTAAGGGTGTTCTCTCAAATATTCTGTTTTAAAATACTTAAATGGATATGTTTTGTTTCCAAATTATGTTCTGCCAAGTGAAGTCTAGCTGTGAATTCGGAATGAGTGTCCCTGTGCCTGGGAGACAAGGCCAAGAGTTCCTAGATCACTTCCTGTTCCCCTGGATGTGCTGCCCTTTCTGATCCATCTCCGTCTGCCCAGGGCACCTCTCTCCTTGCTCTTACCACCCTGAGCTTGGCTTTGCAGATTAAAATCTTAGAAGCGCCTTAGTGGCTCAGGACTTTCCCTGACTTTGCTTTCCAGCAGGTATCTAGCCATTAGTTGAAAATCATCATAGGCCAATCTCAGCAAAGTACCACATGAAACACTGACTTCTGTTAATAATTGTTCTCCAATCTGGGTGTTTCCCAGCATCAACCAGAAAGCAAACCACACATTCTGGAGACCCCATCTGAGACCTACTAAAATTGAATCTTCAAAGAATGAGACCTGGGCACGGCCATTGTGGCTCAATGGTTGAGTGTCGACCCAGGAACCAGGAGGTCACCATTTGATTTCCAGCACATGCCTGGGTTTCAGGCTCAGTCCCCAGAAAGAGGCGTACAGGAGGCAGCCCATCAATGATTTCCTCTCATCAGTGGTGTTTCTATTCCTCTCTCCCTCTTTCCTTCTCTGAAATCAATAAAAACATATATAAATATAATGGGACCCGGGAAGTTTTGTTTTTAAAACATCTCTTAGGTTATTCTGGTATTAACATCCCATCACCAGGAATTTAGGTGATGGGCTATCAATACCTCTCCTCTAAATAACCACAATGGACAGACCAGCAGAATGTCAAGAGCACCCACCTATGGTAACGAAAGTTGGCCAAAAGCTCTGAAATATGCAAGCTTTAAGTATTACCCTGGACAAGACATTTGAGGTGGGTATTTTTGGCCTCAGTTTTCTCTGTAAGATATTGAAACTGGGTCAGGTCATCCTAAAGGTCCTTTCAGCTCTGAAAATTCTGTAACTCTCTGTTATAAAAGGAACAAGACATTAGCTTGGGAATTTGGAGATCTTGGGCCAATAAAACCACTTTTATAGTTGGCTGACCTTGAAATGGCACTTTCAGTGCCTGGGTCACACTTTCCTTTCTTTCCAAATGAGTTGGTTTCAGTACATGAGTTCTTTATTTTTATAATTCCAAAATAGCTCTATGATAACAATTAAGCCTAGATAATCCTTCAGAATAATCTGCTGAGATGTTAAATAGGAACAAGCCGAGGATGATCACAATTCCCTGTTGACTTGGATTTGCTGTGTTGAGGAACTGCCAGCAGCATTTGGTATGTTGGTGTTTAATGGATATGACATTTCACTATACCAACTGGGAATGGAATATTTTTAGCACAGAATCCACCAAGGTTCAGTAAAGAGGGCTTATTCACTGAATGGAGTGTGAACAGCAGAGATACTATTTTAAAAGACCAACTATAAAAACTCCTTCACCTTCACTATCACAAAATAGACATATATGCCTTATTTTCATCACAAAGCTTGAAGAACTTAACTCCTTTCTATATCTTCTAAAAGACAGTATTCCATCTATTTTAATAACTCTACTGGCTCACACACATCGCCCATTTTCTTTTTTTTTCTTTTTTAAATATATTTTATTGATATTTTACAGAGAGGAAGGGAGAGAGATAGAGAGCCAGAAACGTCGATGAGAGAGAAACATCAACCAGCTGCCTCCTGCACACCCCCCACTGGGGATGTGCCCGCAACCAACATACATGCCCTTGGCTGGAATCGAACCCGGGATCCTTCAGTCCGCAGACCGACGCTCTACCACTGAGCCAAACCAACCTTGGCACATCGCCCGTTTTCACATGGCCTGCATACTTATGTTTAACTAGAGGACCGGTACACAAAATTCATGCATGGGAGGAGGGGGGTGTCCCCTCAGCCCAGCCTGTACCTTCTCCAATCCAGGACCCCTCAGGGGGATGTCTGACTGCTGGTCACAATCCTGGATTGCTGGCTCCTAATCACTCACCTGCCTGCCTGCCTGGTCACCCCTAACTGCCTCCCCCTACCGCCCCTCACTGCCCCCTGCTGGCAGCCAGGTCCTTCCCAACTGCCCCCTCCCTGCCAGCCTGGTTGCTTCTAACTGCACCCCCTGCTGGCCTGGTCGCCCTCACAGACCCCATTCCGACCTGGTCATCCCACATAGCCTGCTTATTCAGTTGTTTGGTCATTCCTCACTAACCCCCCTGCCAACTTGGTCATAGGCAGCCATTTTGTGAGGGCATGATGGTATATTTGCATATTACCTCTTTATTATATAGGATAAGCCAAAGACACAGTTAGTGATTAAAGGCAATAGTAATAGCTACAATTTATTGAGCACTTACTATGTGCAGAACATGTGCTGAATATCTTACATGTATTTAGTCATTCAACCCTTGTAATGATGCTATTATTGCCACTATATTCTAGAGAAGGAACTAAAGTTCAGAGAGGTTCAGAAGTCTACCCGTGGCATATTGCTAATCAATAGCAGAGCCAGGATTCAAACCCACGTCTATCTGAAATCAGTGTCCTAGAAACTGCGGACTGTGTTTACATTGATTGTATCTGTCAAGATAGGCTGGCTTATTTGGTAACTCTTTAGTAGTACTCCAATATGATCGGTTTAAAAAGAACAAAACATTTCTTTTTTTATATATTTTATTGATTTTTTTTTTTTTTACAGAGAGGAAGGGAAAGGGAAAGAGAGCTAGAAACATTGATGAGAGAGAAACATCGACCAGCTGCCTCCTGCACAACCCCCACTGGGGGTGTGCCCGCAACCAATGCACATGCCCCTGACTGGAATCGAACCTGGGACCCCTCAGTTCACAGGCTGACGCTCTATCCACTGAACCAAACCAGTTTTGGCCAAAACATTTCTTATGCTATTGAAAGCACTGTTTCAAAGTATCACCATCTTTACACACTGATGTACGCACTGATGGGCTAGCCACTATATGGGACATTACTAAGTAACTACATCAGGGGGAAAGAGAGCCATGGCAAAGCCTATACTGGATGCTACTATTTCTAATGGATTTCCTTTACTTGATTTAAAAATATTTTTTCATATAATGCTTGGATAACTTGTTACCTATTTTTTTTTAATTTTTTAAAATTGATTTGAGCAAGAAAAGGAGAGAGAAACATCGAGAGAGATCCATCGATCAGCTGCCTCTTGGACACCTCCTACTGGAGACTGAGTCCACAACCCCGGGCATGTGCCCTGACCAGGAATAGAATCAATGACCTCTCAGTGCATGGGACGACACTCAACCAACTGAGCCACAATGGTCAGGGCTGGATAACTTTTTAAAGGACCTTTTCCCCAAATAGAGATTAAAAGGGATTAAGCTCCCTCTCCACCTCACCCTAGTCATCTTGAAGATGTCACTGCTGGTTGGATAAGGATTTTGCTGTCTCATCCTCCTAATCTGAGGCCAGTAAGTCCTGTAGTCATCAATGATATGGGCCAGATGTTCATGTTTATAATATTTACACTGGTGTGAGGGCAAAATTCAGACCACTTTTAAACACACGCATTTGCTAAAAGGCTCTTCGGTGGCAAAGAAGAAAGGCTACGTGGTAGGTGTATCCTCCCAAAAGCGCATCTCAGACACTGCGCTGCCAGCCTGCATCGGTGTGCTTGAAGGGCCAGAGGGGCCAGCCCCAGACTCTGAGGAGGTCTATATTATAAAATAAAGTTTAGCATATATTATGGTCCCTAATGACCCAGCATGTTGGGGTATATAAACCTAGTCTCTTTTATCTCCAGGATATCTGATTTCACCTCCATCAGCATCTTTCCAAATCTCTCCTTCACTTTCGGTTTAAAGGGTCAACCTACTGCTGATATTTGAGATTTCTGCAATGCTCAGCTACCACATCAAAGATGCAGTAGCTGATGAATCATAACAATAATTATTATTATGCTTTCGCTAGTGGCTTTGTGTTTAGAGGCCCCCCTGATAGGACTATCACAATAAGTGGGGACAAGGTCAAGCGATATCATCGCTTGACAACAAATCAAATGAGAGTCAGGGCATAACAATTGATGAGCTCAGACAATTTCTGGCCACATTTCAGAGCCCTTCCCAGAAATAACCCATTATCCATTGTGATGGGTGCCAGAATCATTCACCTGAGCATGTTAGATCAACTCTACCTGGAAGCTGCATCATGGTCTCATGCCCCAGTCCTTAATAATAAGAGGGGTCTGGTATCTGCTAAGGACCGCTGAGGAAGGGGAGTTAGAGAATAGGAACTGCAGCCTTTTGGGGAGGGGGAACATGACCCAGCGGCTAACAGACAGAACAAGCACACTGTGGCCAGCAGAGGGCAGCAGAACCATGCTGCCACTGCAGGTGGCCCCAGTGATTCACAATGTGGCATCTGCTATGGACATCTGTGTTCCAGGAGATACGGATCCCAAAGGCTGGTCCCCGGAAAAGGTACAGCTAAAATGGAAAAGGGTGTTTGAGGAAAGAGATGTCCTTCCAGAGAATGGCCAGCAAGGCTGTTCTGGACATTCCAGTAACAGAAGCCAGAGGCTAACAAGGTCCAAGAACTGTAAAGATGATGAAAGTCTTGCTAAATAAGCTTTGCCAAAGTCCTACTTCTGCCAGATGAGGAAGGCAGCAGGGGCCAGAGGAAGCGTGTGAAACTGACGGAAATATGTAGTACTAGCATCTTGCTTTGGTATTCCAAATAGATTTTCTCTGTTCTTCCCTGAAATTAGTCCACTGGCCTGCCTCCTGAGAGACTGGATTAATCCTTCAAAGCCAGGTCATCCTAAGAGGGACAGTCAGAATAACAATTTGAATCATGCAAAGCTGAACACTAGAACACAGACTCTCAATGACTCAACCAAGATATAAACAATTACGTCCAGCCTGGAACAACTGCCCATCCTTCCCTGCATGCCCCCGCACATTTACCACTGGGTCGCCTGTGTCACCAATGCCTACTGAAAGGTTATCTCCCACTCCCAAACTGGTGGGCGGAGTTTGACACATGACCCTTTAGGGCTCCCCCCCTCCCAAACTGGTGGGTGGAGCTAACAACATGACTGACACCTGCCAAGGAGACATCTCCAAGACAGTGAGCCACCAATTAACACGGGCCAAGGTGCCCTTAGGGCCCATCCCTTCCTGTTCCACCATGGGCCCAACCCCCTCCCTTTCCGTCCTTTAAAAGGAACTCCAGGCCGGACACGTGCGCTCTTTGGAGGCCACCTCCATTGGAGGGGCATCTCCATTAGCCCGGTTGGGTTCCGGTTTCCTGTCCCCTCTCCCCTAATTCTGATCTTTACCTCGGTGATGGCTCCTGCCCATTACCGGGGAATAAACTCTCTTTAAAACTCCCTGTTGTTCTGTTTCCTGTTTCCTTTCAAACCTAACACCTACCACCTCCACAACAAAGAGGGGGCAATGCAAACACTTGGCTCTCATCTTCCCCCTAGATGTCCTGCCTCCCATCCCCTTCTCCGGAAGATCAGTTCTCATTCAGGTAACGGAGAGCAATGCAAGGTTGGTACTTACAAAGAGAGGGTCTGCTTCATATCACATTAATTGCTTCCCTTTCTTCTTTGGTTAAACCAGAGATGACTGTAGTTGAATTGTACGCCCTTGAAAACAGCAAGACTCACTGAGCTATGTGTGTAGGGTCAAGTACAGAGTACCACTCAGAGTTATTGCTGGTTGAAATGACTATCCTAATGGGTCTGGGCACTTCGTTATCTACCTTGAGTATCTGAGCATTTGCCCAGGCCCATTAGGATAGTCATCTAACTTCGTTATAAAAAATATTAAGTTTAACAAGGCAAAATTGCTGCTGTCAGGGTATTCTTAGCCCTTCCCCTGGCCCTAAGAGCTAAAGAAGGTTCTGCTGTCCCTACTCAATCTCTCCCTTTCCCACTGTCCTCCCAGCAGAGTTCTGTTTGGGGGACTCTCGTGAAGCAGAATCGGGAGGGAGGTACACAGAGAAAAGCTCAAACTAGGTTGATGAAAGCTGTCCAAATCTGCGGGGGTTTTTTTTGTTTTTTTTTTAAGAGAGAGGCCCAGAAGCAGCTGTGTAAGGGAAGAGAGTGGGCAAGAACACGAGGACTCTAAGAAAGTATTTCTGTGGGTTACAGTCCATGACATTAAACAAACAAACACACTACTTTGCTTGATTGTGTTCATTTGATGCAAGTCTTCTTTGATAACGGAGCCCATGAACCTAAAGTTATAGAGGAGATTAACATAATTCTGCCTCTTCCTTTGAATGGGCATTTGCATAATTTGGGCAGGTTATACTGTAGCTCAGGAGGATCATGAAAAATTACCTAATTCACAGAATCAAGCAAACCAAAAGCCAATTATTTATCAAAGTTCTATTGTTTGTGATCTTTGCTTCCATATAATTATTATACCTAAAGCTTTCTGCAATAATTTTTGCTGCTTTAAAAATGCTGGATTCATTCCCACTCCATCTCTCCTGGAAACTTTCTTCTTCTGGGCGCCTTTGGCTTTAACATATCATTACATGGCTCCAGTCTGCTGAGGGGAGAAGAGTTTGCCACCCCAAAACATGCCTCTTTGGGGTATTGATTCTTTTTATTTTTATTTAAATTCTTTATTGTCGAAAGTATTACACAGTCTCCTTCCCCCTTTGACCTCTCCCCGGCTACTCCCACCCCCCAGCACATGCCTTCATTTATTCTTTTAAGCTGGTTATTTTTAGAAGAAGAAGTATAAAAAAACAACAACAACACTTTTGATCTCCCCCACAACTGCCTAAAATGAATTTAGATAGAGGTTATGCCCCAGGAAGGGAGATATCATCACAGGAAACTATAGTTTAATATGCACTCACGTGTGATAGACTGGGGGGAACCTAGCAAGGCCCTTTGGTCTGAGTCCTCTGTGTGTGTCCCCAGTTGGTCAGGCAAACATTTATTTACCAAACAACTGCTTTTCTGTCTCCGTGTGAATTGCCTTTGAAGTCCCAAATCACATCCCTCCTTCTCCTTGGCTCCGGAAGGCATATAAGCCCAATGCGCTTTCAGGTCATCTTCTTATGGCACCCCACTCCCACCCCCGCATGTACATCTTTGATACATTTTGATCATTTTCTCTTGTGAATCTGTCTCCATGAATTGGATTACTAGCCCTGCTGTAGGAACTCAGAAACGTGAGAGGAGAATTCTTTTTGCACCCCGCCCTGTTCTTTTGAAAGCTCTCACTGCAGCGGGGACTCACCAGGCTGATGTTTTCTAAGTTGACGTCTCCCCCATGTGACATAACCGTATTCTTGGTTCAGTTCTTTTTTTTTTTCTGTCCCAAAGGGACCCTTTTCAATCCCAGAATTAGAGGCATTTAAAGAAGAAAACAGTTGCTCAGTGTGGTTATAGCTGCAAGGCCAAAGGGTGCTTCGTGAACTGTTGAATGTGCATTTAGACTGACACCAGAGCAAGAGGCATGGGGTCAGGAATGGCTTGCCTAAAGAAGAAAAAGAAGAGGCAACTGGAGAAAGTCTCCTGGCTACAGATAAAAAGAATATGCTGGGATGTTCTCTCTCTCTCTCTCTCTCTCTCTCTCTCTCTCTCTCTCTCTCTCTCTGAGTTTTTCCCTTCTTTATTGAAGGAGGATAAGGGCAGGATAAGGGCAGAGAAAAGTAGGAATTCACTGGGTAAATTACCTCGGAAGCAGGCTGTAGAATAGGGCACCACAGAAAAAGGTCCCCATGTAACCATGGTGACAAGCTGAGAAAGGAAGGGGTGGGAGAGAGGGAGCAAAAAGCCTACTAGAGGGAGGGCAGGAGGGAATGCAGAGAGGGGAGGGGATACCCAGATCAAGGGAGTGAGTGACAGAAACTCTGAGTCTTCTAAGCCAATTTCAGGTTTTTAAGGGAAGAAAATTGTTTATGACTGTAATTATCTAGGAAGGCATGTTGTTGCATATTCTTTTTACATTTAGAAAAGGTGTTCAATGCTTCTTTAGAGTTCAGCTATTTTAACAAAGCAAGATTACAAGCGAGCAGAGGAAAGTTGTGGTTTAGTGAGGGGTGGGTTGGGGAGGGTTGGAAGAGGAAGGAAGACTGGCTCTGAGCAACCTGGAAGCCCAGAGTCCTTCATCTGAGCGAGCACAGCACCCCGCTGCCTCCTGGTGGCAGCTGTCTAACCGGAGAGTAGAGAGCTGGAATAGCAAAACCAGAGCCATAGAGGCAGGGTGACCAGATGTAGCAAGTAAAAATACAGGACCCCTAGTTAATTTTGAATATAAAAATTAATATTTTAGTATGTTTGTTCCCTGACACCCATAATAAGGTGACATCCACTGATTAAATATCTTCTTGTTTTTCTCATCCCCTATATATTAAAAACAGAAAGGAGAAAAGGAAAGGTAGAAGGGAGGGAGGGAAGGAGGATTTGAACCCCAATTGGTTGGTTTCTAATTACCTATCCACATTCCATCCTTCTTGCTCCCCTCTCTCCTCACTATTGTAGGACATTCCCTAACTATTCCCTACAATATGTCTTCAAAAAAAAATCAAGTCAGAACAAAGCCACATACAATCAGTCCAAACCTCTCTGGTTCCTTCAACCTCAGACAGACTTTTCCTGGGGACTGGCTGTGTATTATGTCCCCCCTCCAGCCTTACCCATGAATTGACCCCACCTCTAAGCTCCTTGCTGGCACTTTGTAGGGCTCTTACCTATGATTAATGCACAATTCCTACAGCATTCACTAATTCAGTGACAGATGTCCATAAATCTTGTCACAATAACATTTCAAAGAAGCATTTTATAAAATGAATCAATGTCTGGGGTTCAGTTCTTGGTGGGTGCTGATGGTGTTTGTTCTTTGATGGCCCCCAACTCCTGACTCCAGCCGCAATCTGACTAACACTGCAGAAAAGACTAGTTAAACAAGACAAGAAATTGGTTCACTGAACGCCTTAAAACTTTGATCAGATCGTGACATTCTGTTTAAAACCTATCATTCCTCTCCTGTTACATTTTAAATAAATCGCAAAATGCTCATGATGGCCTACGAGCTCTGTGAATTCCTCCACACGCAAGCTCACTCCATTCCTCACTCTCGGAAATTTAGCCTCTGGGAACCCCTCTCTGTTCTTTTCTTTTTAAGCACACTTGTATAATACAACAACAAAAATGGTTAAGGACAATTTCCTCTCTTGCATTTTAATAAGCACTTTTATATTATACATTTTAAAAATTATTATTTTTAGTACCTGCTCAATATTGCATGGAGAGGTTATGTTTATGAAATATTTCCCTGCTGTTAGTAAATATTTCCAATGTATGCAAATTTTATAACCAAAAATAATTACCTTGTGCATAAAGCTACTTTCCCTTCCTTAAGTAAGACTTCCAGATGCAGAGTTACTGGTCAAAGGGTATTTTCTTTGAATTCATACACATATTACCATTCTCACCTTTTAAAAAGGCACGAAAGCCTCTGGATAAAGGTCTCAAAGTACATGTACTCATAATCTTCTTTCCTGTACTCAAAATCCGTAACAATGAGACATGATATAAAAAGACATGTTTATATGCTTCTTTCAAAATATAAGAAGAAAATGTCAGCAGCTCAAACTGAGAGTAAAATTTAAACAATGAACAAAGTATAAAGCCACAGGGACAAAAGGTAGGACTGGAGACAGGCAAGCAGGGCTGGAGTTAAATACCTTCTGTAACAGGAACCTGAGCTGGGCTTCCTACCCAAGAACAGTGGGTGACGTAACTTCATCCGTGCATCTAGAATTGTGGCAGAAATACACTGCTTGCTCAGGGCCAACGTCCACAGCAGAGACCTCTTCTGCCTGGTCTGTACCAGGTGAAGTGTCATCCCAGAATGGAGAGCTCTGAGGTGAGCTGCAAACTTAGGGCCTGGGTTGAGTCTGGTCAACCCATGAGACCACGGCTAAGGCAGCTAAGAAACTGCTTTTCAGATAAGAGAAGCATGCAAGAAAATTCCCACACAATATGAGCTTTTCAGGAAAAGTTAGAAACCACATTTAATACAATAAAAATAGTCACAAAGGAGAGGTTTTCATCCTGAGGTGACAGAAATACAAGAAGACAAAACCAACTTAAAATAAAGTTCTATCTAAAATCTTCAAGGAAATAAAAGGAGAGAACATCATTAAATCAAAAAAGATATCATGAAACTAAAATAGACAAATAATAAAAAGAACATTAGAAAATTATCCACTCCCAACGTAAAAATGAAACCATCCTTTAAAGGAACTGTACTTCACTACACTGACAGAAGAGGGTGATCTTGAACTAGGAATGTAAATTGCTCTAACTGTGAAATAAAAGGAACCATCACAAAGCCACAGGAAGCTATACTAAGAGGGGGGAGGGGAATGAGAATGAAAGCATCTTAGCTGTAGAAAGTTCTTACCAAAAAACAACCACAAAACACAAAATTCCAAATGGGATTAATATCTTAAAACAAGCATTTGGAATATGAAAAAAAAAAACAACACTTTAAATAGGAAATTCAAAATTCAAGAACAGAAATGGACAAAGTGATAGAGAGATAGAGAAATTATAGATAAATTTATCAACCAATGATAGAACTCAGGAAAGAAAAAGCAAAATCATCTTAGGAATTAAGGCTCAATTATAAATACCCAATGGAGAATGGATTTCAATGAAATTTAAACAACAACAAAAACCCACCAAACTCAGAAAAAGAGGTCAAATTTGTGGTTAGGTGAGGGTGGAGGAGTGGTAATTGGAGGAAGGTTGTTCAAAAGGTACAAATTTCCAGTTATAAGTAAGTACTAGGGATGAAATATACAACATGACTATAGCTAACACTGCTGTGTGCTACATAAAGAAGTTGTTAATAGAGTAGGTCCTAATATTTCTCATAAGAAATTTTTTCCCCTTCTTATTATATCTACCTTATATAATAAAAAGGGAATATGCAAACTGACCATCACTCCACCACAAAGATGGCTGTGCTCACAGGGGAAGCCGAGTTCCCATAAGACTAACAAGCTATCAGCAGGGACCTGAGGAGGTGGCTCCCCTGCACCCAGCAGGGCTTGACAAGGATGGGACTGGACAAGTCTGGATCTAGCCCATGGTGTGCCCCAGATTCTGACAGGAGGAAGATTTTCATATACATTTTACTAATTTTCTTTCATCTCTGACATTTCTATTATAGAGAAAGGACAAATAGCAATATTAAAATGTTTTCTCTAATTAATCACCTTTTAATGTGCACCAATTTCATACACCGGGCCACTAGTATGAGATGAATGACATTCACCAAATGTATTATAGTAATCATTTCACAATATATGCAAATCAAACCATCATGCTGTATACCTTAAACTTATAAATGTCCATTATTTCTCAATAAAACTGAAAAGGAAACTTAAAAAGAGAAAGGAAGACTGGTGTTAGCATAATGATTGACATATAGAATTCATGGAAGGCTCTCAACTAGAAAGACCACTTTCATCTATAGACAGAAGGCCTTCCTGTGGTCACCAAAGAACTGTAGCAAGCAGGGAACCAACCCAGTCTGTTTCCTGCTTACCCACTCTCTCTGCCTTTCCTCTGGAGTCTCCTTTGGATAGAAAGTAGCGCCTATTTGGACCAGGTTAATCATCATAATCTCCGGGAAAAGAGTGTCACAACAATACAGGTCTAGTAAACCAAAGACTCTGGGATAATATGCTGAGCAAGGCAAGGCCTCAGAGAAGCCAGAGTCACGGGAAAGGCATTAGGAAAGAGATGGCTTTGAATGATGGCCAATGTTTGTTTGAGCAGATTGGGAAAGGTTTGAGCACTTTAGAATAATAAGACTCTACAGGTTTAGAAGCAAGAGGAGCATGGCACGGGAGGACACTTACTGTTAGAAGGCTCCTGAAACTCAGAGGCAGTGTTGTTTCTGGATCTGGTGGCAAATTCAGGAACATTCCTCCCCAGCTCTAACACATAGTTTCAAGTTTCTGCTGCCAGATGCCCCGCTGGAAATAAGCATAGGAATCATCTTAGAGGGTTCAATCATCTCTCAAGTGTATCAACTCAATGCACTAAATAATCATCTGTCAGAAGTTCACAGATTGGTGCTCCAGTTGGCAGGACACTGAAGTCCAAAGGCTCACATTCATGGTTTCCACCATTGGCCAAGTCATCCTCTACAGACCTCTACTCTCTTCCCTGCAGGTGCATGGAACAGGTGAGTGTTCTCCCAGATGCCAGACAACACCATGAAATTTTCCTTTCCCTCTTTCCCTTTAATTTTTTTTTCACTTTTCCAACAAGCATTTATTAAGCCATGATTCAGGGCCCCAGGATGGGATGTACTCAGGCCCCCTTTCGCCTCCCAGGAAGAAGGTGGGAGGACAGAGGGCAGGTGGGGTGCAGCTAGCTCAGTCAGATCTTCCCAGAACACTTGCTTTCTGTCTGGTGGTTGTCTCAGGCTGACACCCAGGATATGGCACAGAGGAATGTGCACAAGGGGTGTGGGTTTGTCTAGCACTTCCACATCCCTTTACCTTACTCTACTTTTCCCTAAAGCACGTATCATGTTCTATCATTCTCAATAATTTACTTCTTTATTGTGTTCGTTACGTCTCTACTACATTGTAAGCTTAAGAAAAAAGGACAGTTATCTGTTTTATTCACTGAACAGCCTTTATCAGTAGCTATCACATGACTGATAAATAGCCCAATAAATATTTATTACTGAGAGAATATTGGCATTAGCAGCCTAAGAAAAGTATATCTGAGGCCCCACAAGTTAGAAAGCACAGAACTACCTCTCTGCCTTTTAATTATTAAGCTGCACGAGGGTAAAAAAAACCCACTTTCATTTTACCCTTCAGTCAACAAAGCAATAAAAGCCCTTGAACTTGCTTAATGAGTCCATGAGAATGATGGCTAATTGATGTGAAGCAGCCTCGCTGCCTGCCAGTTAGCGGCTGGGGTCACCTGATGAGCTCCTCGGAAGCGGAACAGATCTCTCTCTCTCTCTCTCTCTCTCTCTCTCTCTCTCTCTCTCTCTCTCTCTCTCTCAGCCTCACTGTACAACTGTCTGAACAAGCCTGGGCGGAATGCTCTCAACAATGTCTCAGGAATGAGACAAACACTGGACTTCTGCACAGAAGGGTGCTCCTGCCAGCTGAAAATTATAGGCGGAAGCACACCCAACGGGAAAGTCCATTCATGTTTTATTTCCTGAGGCGGGGTCTGCCCTGCCCCTCACTCTGAACTCTGACCCGATTGGCCAGGGTCCAGGGCTCAGATTCCCATTATTGGGCGATTGGCTAATTCAGAGGAAGGGGAAGGTAAGGCAGAATCTAAGATGGCAGTCCATAATTATTAGGGGGAAAAGGGTGTGGGGGTGCAGGAAGAGACTGGACTAAAATCGTACACCTATGGATGAGGAAAATGGGGGGGGGGCGGTAAGGGCAGAGGGTGGGGTGGGAACTGAGTGAAGGGAGCTATGGGGGGTTGGGAGGAGAAACAATTGTAATAATCTGAGCAATAAAGATTTATTAAATTAAAAATAAATAAAGAAAAAAAACTAAGATGGCAGTCCCTCTGAGAGCCTGAAGGTCCTACCAAGATCACAGAACCTAAGATGGTGCCCCTGAAAGAATCTGAAGGTCATACCCAAATGGCAGGACCCAAGATGGCAGCGAGCTCCTTTCTTTGACAGAAAAGATGGCTGGTTCACTCTCACGGGGTAGATGAAGAAGAGCTAAGACAGCTTCTACCCCAAGGCCTTTGTTTCATTGCCTACAGGGGGGGTGGGGGGGTCTGGGGCTTTGTTCCCATTCTCTCAGCCTGGGACCCTCGTCCTGGACCCTGGTTTATTAGATTCCTCAAAGACTGATCCAAAAGATGTTTAATTAGGATCCAACCCCGTGATTCCATCCAGGTTCCCAGGATAACCAGGTCTGAACCTTGCTCTCTGGAGTCTCTTCTCTGGCCTGGCGTTTCCTGGCTGAATGGCACTCGATGTCTCTTTTTACAGAACAGATTGCACCAGTCAGATTGGGTCTGACTCCAGCTGGGTCATTTCCTGGTTGATTGACTTTGGATAGTTTCTGAACCTTTTGACAATATTGACTTTTACCTGAGCCCTGAGAAACCAAGGAGGATTAATAATGCCTTCCACCTTTTATATTCTAGGAAACAGCTAATCTCTCAGTGTTGTTGTCATAATAATCTAGTTAATATTAATAACAGGAAGAAAACAAAAGGAAGGCCAGCCTTTATAAGCTGGTCATCTGGGCAGCTTCACTCGGAAGTTGAGACTTCATGCTCCTCAAGGAACCACTGGTCTATTCCTTGCAGATCACTGGGAGGAAAAACCACACAAAGGGGGAAATAGGCAATAATGCAAGGAAGGTGAGGTGACATAGGAAAGATGCTTGCCTGTCAGCCTAAACTGAGAAAAATATAATTGGCTGTGGGGGATAGAGCCACTTGCAAGCATGAAAAACCCTAAAGGGTTAATTGGTTAAGCCCATAGTTATGATCCTCAGATAAAGAGTTCTCTCTCTCTCTCTCTCTCTCTCTGTCTCTCTCTGTCTCTCTCTCTCTCTCTCTCTCTCTCTCTCTCTCTCTCTCTCTCTCTTGTGCTCTTCTTGCTCTGTGACCTGTACTCGCCCCATGCACTAGCCTGCCCTGTGGCCTTAAGCAACCACATGGCCCACGGCCAAGCGTAACCTACACGCAATGGACTGCAACTGAGAACAACAGGCTAAGCTAGCCAAATGCTGCACTGCTCTGTTGTTTAACATGGAGCAAAGGCTCTGGGCAGTGGCCTTAATTCTAGCCCTGCTCAAGACAAAATTGAACTTTTCCATGACAGGATGGGGGGAAATGTAACATTGCAAACCCAGGGGGGTTAGCCCATGAAATTAAAGATCATTCACCCTCTCATGTGAGTCTCAGAAAATTCCTTTTCTTGAGACATCAGGAGAACTCTACTTCCACTGGTAACAGATGAGGACACAGAGGACACCAATAACCAAAGGACAATCTTGCCCATACAGATTCCATGATAAGATCTGTCCACACTCTCTCCAGGGCTTTCTTTCCTAGATTCATTCCCTTGTTTACCTGGTTCTTTAAAAAAAAAAACAAAAAAAAAACCCTGACTACCTTCCCTTTCTTTGAGGTAGTCCTCACCAATAAACCTCCTTACTGCGATAGCCTAAATAGAACCAACTCCTAATTGCCCAATGCATTTTGTCTTTCATACTTTTAAGCCTTAATTTTCCTATTTATAAAAGATCATCATAACTAACGTATTTGCCGGCGTATAAGACGATTTTTTGACCCTGAAAAATATGCCTCCAAGTGGGGGGTAGTCTTATACGGCGAGTATATAACAAACTCTGTATTTTTTAGTGGAAATGTTAGGGGGTCGTCTTATACGCCCAGTTGTCTTATACGCCAGCAAATACGTATTTTTCAGGGCCAAAAAATCGTCTTATACGCCGGCAAATACGGTACTTAGGACTGGTTGTGAGGAGTAAATAGGATAATGTGTGCAAAGCATATTAAGCTTTTAATAAATTTTTAAATATATATTTTTATTGTTTTCAGAGAGAAAGAGAGAGGGAAAGAGAGATAGAAACATCAGTGATGATAATTATTGATTGGCTGTCTCCTACACACATGCACACACACACATACACACACACTCACCCCTCACTGGGGACCAAGCCCACAACCTGGGCATGTGCCCTTGACTGGAACCGAACCTGGGACCCTTCAGTTCAAAGGATGATGCTCTATTCACTGAACCAAACCAGATAGGACTGAATAAATATTTTGATAAAATTATTATACCTGTTATTAATTCCCTATCAGGCCTTTCTCCTTAGAGTTTCCTGTGCAGATTAAGGTCTTATGGGTATTATCATTAATGTGCAACTTGCTGCCATTACATATATCCTGTTCTAGAAAGCATTTTCTAGAAGCTTTTGCTGGTTGTTCATATCTAGTCCTACTAGAGGAGGGGGCAGAGTATGGCTCTGGAATGGCTAGTTTGCATATGAAAGGAGCACTTCAGCCCTGAGATCTCTTCTAAAATTTCCACTTTTAGAAAAAGACAAAGGACCCAGTGCTCATTCTCTTGAGCACATCTGTGCCTTTCCTTGTTTTCTTTCCTGAAACCCAGGCATGTGCCCTGATAGGGAACAGAACCCTGAACTTCTGGTTCACAGGCCGATGCTCAACCACTGAACCACACTGGCCAGGCTCTGTTTTTTGTTTGTTTGTTTGTTTTGTTTTGTTTTTAAGAGAGAAAGAGAAATATTTGTTGATTGCCTCCTGCACACATCCTGTCACCAGGATTGGAACCCATGATCTGGATATGTGCCCTGACCTGGAATCAAACCGATGACCCTTTGATGCATGGGATGACGCCCAGCCAACTGAGCCACACCAGCCAGGGCCATTGGCAGTTTTTAACCTTTGCTGAACATCTAGAACCAATTTTAAAAATAACAGAATCAAAAAAATTATAAACAGCAGATACTTACTTCTCCTCTACTTTCCCTTACTAGCAGACTTGCCCTTAGACAGGGGTGGGCAAACTTTTTGACTCAAGAGCCACAATGGGTTCTTAAACTGGGCCAGAGGGCCAGAACAAAAGCAACCTGACCATGCTGGCTCTCTCATCTTGGGCTGCTGGTGAAGGAGCGGAGGGGAGAGCAAGAGAACCCTCTGCTCTTTCGGCTCCTACTCTGCCCCCTCCTCTATCAAGCTTTCACTTTAAAAGCTCACTGAATTCTTTAAAGTAATAAAAATTGTGTAAATGAACCAGTTACAAACCACCCCGGCACAGGTACCAGACAACTTTAGAAATCCCTACACCTAAGAGCCCACTGAAATTATTCCATCTAGCTAATCCACAGTCTGCTTACCCTGCCTCATATATTTCTTCTCACAGAAAGAACAATAAATCTGACAGTCCCTCCATTGGAGATAGATTACGGAGGCAAAGCAGGGAAACCTCTGGGATTGGATAAAGAATAAAATCATAGACACATACTTCTTTTACAGGACATATACTATAGTTAACAGTCAATAATTAACTCAATAACAATGAGGGGATTTGTGGTACGTGATTTGAGGGATCTGGAAAAGGGAAATTATTTTGATATTACAAAGATATGTTATCATAGATGCAAAAAGACAATAAACAGGCTCAGTTAAGGAAGATACCAGCCTAGGACCTGAATATCCACCATAAATTGCTTTTAGTTTAAATAGTTTTCATTTCAGCCGAAACCGGTTTGGCTCAGTGGTAGAGCGTCGGTCTGCGGACTGAAAGGTCCCGGGTTCGATTCCGGTCAAGGGCATGTACACTGGTTGCAGGCACATCCCCAATCAGGAGTGTGCAGGAGGCGGCTGGTCGATGTTTCTCTCTCATCGACATTTCTATCTCTCTATCTCTCTCCCTTCCTCTCTGTAAAATATCAATAAAATATATTTAAAAAAAAATAGTTTTCATTTCAGAGCTTTATGGTTATTTTAGGTCTCTTGAGTTTGTAAGGCTGCCAGACAGGCCTCCCCTGAGCTTCTCAGGTTTAGTATGTGGCCCCTTTTTGTCCACATTCTATATAATAAAAGGATAATATGCAAATTGGCTAACGGCCGAACAACCGGTCACTATAACATGTACTGACCACCAGGGGGCAGACGCTCAATGCAGGAGCTACCCCTGATGGTCAGTGTGCTCCCACAGGGCACTGCTTAGGCAGAAGCCAGGCTCAGGGCTGGCAAGTGCAGTGGTGGTGGCGGGAGTGGGCCTAAGCCATCAGTCAGACATCCCCTAGGGCTCCCAGACTGTGAGAGGGCACAAGCTGGGTTGAGGGACCCCCCACTGAATGCATGAATTTCACGCGTCGGGCCTCTAGTAATGTTTATAACAGAAAGACTTAGCTACATGACATGGCAAACTTGTGTTTACCAAACATTTGCTCTTCTCATTTTCCTTTGAATTAATTGTCTTCCTCCCCTAAATCTTTCTCCTTAGCTCAGGATGGTATACAAACTGAAATTGTATGAGGGCCTGAGAGTCTCCTATTTTTATGGGGCTTCCGCATGTACAAAAAACTTTTTTTTTCTCCTGCTAATCTCTCTTATGTCAATTTAATTATTAGATCAGCCAAAGAACCTAGAAAAGAAGGAAGGAATTTTCTATCACTATACAAACAAATGAACTTTCAGAATATAAAGCTGTTTGTTTGCAAGCTAAATAGCCTCTAGCTAATGGCCAACTGGGTGCCGTGAAGTGAACACTGCCTTAGGAGATTAGGGTTCTAGTCCCAACTCTGCCACTCATTTCTCCATAGAGACGCAGATGACTCATCAATAAAATGCACATACCACCTTTAATATCTTCCTTGCCAGATATTAGGAGAATGGCCCACGCTGTCTCTGGCAATTCCAACCATGATTTAAATTAAAGCTGAGCTCTAATAGATCCATTTCCTGCTGTGAAGAATTCCCACATTGAATGATTTATGAAAAGTGTTTGGAGTGGGTGGTAGTGACGTAAAGGATCTGTCTTTCTGAAGGAGCTTATTAATTCAATCATCACAGCAGAGAGAATGGGGAGTGTGGTGGAAGGAAGAGGTGGGGTGTGTGGCTGGACCCAGGGTTCACAAAGGAACCACGGGTGACCAATTTATTTCTTGCTGCAATGTTTCCTTTCCCTCTAATCAAGAGCCCTGTTGCCCCTCAATAGTCTCAGAGTAGCCATTCGCCTTCTTTCCAAAGGGCAGCCATTTGCCACCTACTGGTTTGTATTAACATAAACTTTGAAGACGGCTTTTTGTTCTAGGAAAAAAGCCTCTCAGTAGGGCTGTTTAAGGCAATCAGACATTCTGCTTCAGAAAGGCAGGATTAATGGACTGCAGAAAATAAACTGACATTCTGCTCCAAGTAATGTTGTAGGGAAGTAATCTTGAATGGGTTTGCAACTGGTTCATTTACACAGTTTTTATTACTAAAGGACTCAGTGAGCTTTTAAAGTCCAGGGGCCTCAGTTTAGTAAAAATTGCCCTGGGTGAGATGTTGTTTAGTGTTTATTACAAACATTCAAGCTGCTGCTGATGGCTCCTTAAGGGCATAAAACTATCAAATACCAATTCTTATTTTCATTTTGCTAATTATCTCTTCTTTAATTTTAAAATTGATTTTTAGAGAGAGAGAGAGAGAGAGAGAGAGAGAGAGAAACATCAATGTTAGAATGAAACACCTATTGGCTGCCTCCTGCAAGCCCCCTACAGGGATAGAGCCCACAACCAGGGCATTTGCCCTGACTGGGAATTGAACCAGCATGGGACAATGCCCAACCAACTGAGCCACACCAGCCAGAACTTGCTCATTATCTCTTAACAGAAACTTTTTTTTGATTGATTTTCATTAGCCAGCTGCCAATGGGGAAGATTTCAAAGGACTTTTCTTTAAAAGTCGCCTCAGTGTTGAGCTTTAGCAACGGCCTGGAGGTGGGAGAGACAGTGATGAGGGAGACTGGGATGAATGAAGCTGGGTAAACAAAGCAGTGGTCTTGGAACTCCCTGCTAGGTAAGATAAATGACCAGATAATTTATTGTTCAAACCAGAGCACCTTTGAGACTAAAAGGGGGTGCTAACTGGAGGGGGGTACCAGGAAAATCTGGGACAAACTTAGGGAAATGAGGATGCATGGTGACTATAGTACTTGGCTCAGCAGTTCTGTGCTTGTGGAAAGTCACTTAACCTTTTTGAGCTTATTTCTTAGCTTCACAATGAAGAAAACAATGTTCTGCAGGATTTTTTATTTATTAGTGTCAGGGAGGAAAGAGCTTTCCTCTACCCTCCTGGGTTTTCATGGCTGGTCTGATAATTAAGTTGACATGACACAGATTAACAACAAAAAAAAAACTAAAATTTAA
Source organism: Vespertilio murinus (assembly GCA_963924515.1). Taxonomy (NCBI): domain Eukaryota; kingdom Metazoa; phylum Chordata; class Mammalia; order Chiroptera; family Vespertilionidae; genus Vespertilio; species Vespertilio murinus. Next base: position 21,135,042 of record OZ004714.1, on the reverse strand, counting down.
TTACATACATGCAGGGCCCTTATAAGAACGAGACCCACAGACACTTAGACAATTAAGGTTGATGTGTCCTTCTGAGCTTCACTTGAAGTTTATATGCCTTTCTTTGCCATTCAAGGGGTAGAGGTCTGGGACTTCAGAGGGGAGAAAGACAACTTACAAGAAGATGAAGGAACAAGTATTCGGTAAACAGAAGTTTACCATGGCATGTAGAGACAATGGGATGCAGAGGGAATTAAAAACAAAACAAAAAACAAATACAAACATTTGTTTTAATTTATTGATGTTAGAAAGACAGAGGAATCAATTTGTTGTTCCACTTATTTATGCATTCATTTGTTAATTATTTTATGTGCCTTGAATGGAGATCAAACCCACAACCTTGGCATATTGGGAGCATGCTCTAACCAACTGAGCTACCCTGAGCTCTAACCAGGGCCAACACAGAGCAAACTCTGAATAAGCAGGTCTTACTAAGTGTCCCCAAGTCTACCACACCTAGTTCATATTCTTCATGGTTATCCTTGGTGATAGTTCCTGGATCAAACAAAATTCTTTTAAGCAGGTAAGGAGAGAAGGGGAGGGTAAAAGCTCCTCATGAGTCTTGGTGGCCTCAATTGTCTGCAGCTCAAAATAATCTGCATATTAAAGTGACACATTCTGGAGAGACACATTTTGAACCCCTTCAACAGTCCTGGAGATACACATAATACATTTTATAATTTGTAAAATGTGATATAAATATGAGGTGCTATCATAGTTGATGAAGCAAAGTCAAGTTTATTGCTTGCTACTGAAAGATTAAGTATAAAAATAGAGACTCACAACAAGATGGCGGCAGAGGTAAAAGCCTAACTGCAGCCGCACTCAACAATTTCAAAAAATACAACTAAAATATAGAGTGGACACTATCCAGAACTACAGGAAAGTTGACTGACTGGGAATTCTACAACTAGAAGGAAAGAGAAAACCAGAAGGAAAACCAGAGGAGCTATAAAAGCCTAAGGTACGGAGGCACGGTGCACGCGCGGGGAGAGGACAGAGCCAGAGAGGAGGGGCGGCTGAGTGCCTGGTTGGCGTTGGTGTTCCCTAGTGGAAAGGAGATAAAAGCTCCGGACTGTGCTGAACCCCAACTCCGACTGCACTGAACCCCAGTTCTGGGCGAGACCCTGGGGTCCAGGCTCATACAGAGGGAAACTGGGCTGTAAGGCGGAAGCTCAGCGGAGTCGCGGCGAAGTGCAGAGCCCCGGAGTCGCGCACATTGCGCGCAGAGGAGGGACTGTTCACTGAGCTGCTGAATTGCCCCAGCGGGAAGGACTCAAAAGCTCAGGACTGTGCTGAGCCCCAGTTCTGACTGCACTGAACCTCAGTCCTGGGCAAGACCCTCGGGCTCCAGCCTCATACAGAGGGAATCTGGGCTGTAAGACAGAAGCTTAGGGGAGCGGCGAAAAGCAGAGCCCCTGAGTCGCGCACATTGCGCGCACAGAGGACAGACTGTTGTTTGGGCTGCGAGATTGCCCTAGCGGGAAGGAGACATAAGCTCCGGACTGTTCTTAACCCCACTTCCAACTGCTCTGAACCCCAGTTGTGGGCTTGTTGGGGGAGAGACTACACTGTTTGGTAGCGGGCGAAGCTCTAGGGTGCCTTTCTCTCAGAGGTGCTTGCAGCGAGTACCAAAGGACACTGAGGAACACTGAGACTCAGGAACCTCAGAGGGCGGGGCTAACCAGAAGCCAAGGCTTTAGGCTCCACCCTGAAACTCTGCCCCATCCAAACTGAACTCAGAGAGGCTTTTGCAGGTTTCCAAGTCTAGTGGAATAAGGTTGTCTCCTGGCATAGACACAGCTGATCCTCCCAACCTACCAACTCAGGGAAGCAGCGAAAATGCCGAAACGAGGAAACAGATCACAAACGAAAGAAATGGAGGACAAAAAGCAACTGGATATAGAGTTCAAAGCCACGCTTATAAAGTTGTTCAACAATCTCTTAGAAAAGGCCGATAAAATAAATGAGACCTATGAGGATATGAAAAGGGGTCAACTAGAAATAAAGAATACATTCTCTGAAATAAAAAATATTATACAGAGTCCTAAAAACAGATTGGAAGATTGCAAGAATCAAGTCCAATATTTGGAACACAAAGAGCCAGAGGACACTCCTCCGCAGAAGCAAGAAGACAAGAGAATCCAGAAAGTTGAAGATGGTGTAAGAAACCTCTGGGACAACTTCAAGCGAACCAACATCAGAATTATGGGCATCCCAGAAGATGACAGAGAGCAAGATACCGAAAACATATTGAAAGAAATAGTGACAGAAAACTTCCCCCACCTGGGGAAAGAAATAGACTTACATGTACAGGAAGCACACAGAACCCCAAACAAAAGGAATCCAAAGAGGACCACACCAAGACACATCATAATTAAAATTCCAAGAGCTAAAGACAAAGAGAGAATATTAAAAGCAGCAAGACAAAAGCAGGTAGTTACCTATAAAGGGGCATCCATACGACTGTCAGCTGATTTCTCAACAGAAACCATGCAGGCCAGACGGGAATGGCAAGAAATATTCAAGGTGATGAATAACAAGAACCTACAGCCAAAAATACTCTACCCAGCAAAGCTATCACTCAGAATCGAAGGCCAGATAAAGAGCTTCACAAATAAATTTAAGCTAAAGGAATTCATCACTGCCAAGCCAGAATTATATGATTTGCTAAAAGGGGTTCTTTAGGAAGAGGAAGAAAATAAAGATAAAAAATTATGAACAAACACATAACTATCAACAAGTGAGTCTAAAAACCAAGGGAAGTAAAAATCATGATGAACAATATTAACTGGTGAATATAATAGAATCAGAGGTATGGAAGGGGAGTGGACTGATGATTCTTGGGGAAATGGGGAGTGGAGTGGGGCGGGAAGAGACTGAACATAAACTGCACCTATGGATGAGGACAATGGGGGATGGGGAAAGGGCAGAGAATTGAATGGAAACTTGGTGTAGGGGAGCAATTGGAGGGGGGATGAGGAACATTTGTAATAATATGAACAATAAAGATTTAGTTAAAAAAAAAAGTATAAAAATAGGCAATGTCTGGACCATATATAAAAATAGAACTTTGACCAGAGGCAGGTTAGTGAGCTGCTAGGAGAATTTCTTGACAAGTGGAATAAGTAAAATGGAGACAGATAGTTAAATAGCCAATTTACAACCTGATAATGAATCTTGCGGTCTTATTGTAAGGTCTAAGGCACAGGAAACAAGTCAGAGACCACCAAGACATATTAAGGAAGGTTTATTCCCCAGTAATGATCAGGACTCATTATGGAGGTAGAGAAATCAGAATTAAAGGAGGGGCTGACTCCACAGAAGGAGAGAGAACAGCAGCACATGGAGGGGTGGGGGAGCCTTTTGAGGAGAGGAACAGGAAAGGGTTGGACCCAGGACGGAACAGGAAGGGGTGGGCTCCAGGGCACTTTGGCATGTGCTGATTAATGGTTCAGCATCTTGGGGATATCTCTGTGGCAGATACCAGTAATGTCATTACTCTGCCCACCAGTTGGGGGGAGGGAGGATCTCACACTTATCTTCTCTAAGGACACTTAGGAGCAAATGGTTTACACATTCTAGACTTTGCAGGAGACGGGGACAGGGCAGACCCACCTCAGTCCAGGTACCTCTTTGGTGACATCCTTTGAAGGTGAAATTGACCAGAGAATGACCCTGACCTCTGTATATGCTCAGTTTGATTCATTCATTAAAGGAAACCCCTGGAAAGCTGATAAATATTCTATGAGATCCTCCCCTGAGATCTCTCCTAAAATTCCCACCTTTAGAAAACAGATAAAAACTCTAAGACAAAGGACCCAATACTCACTCTCCTGAGCATGCCTGTGCCTTTTCCTGCTTTCTTTCCTCAGGCTTTTTTTTTTTTTTTTTTTTTTTTTTTAAATCTTAAGCTTCAAAGGCCCCCACAGCATTTGCAACCAGGAGAGCAGTAGGCAGCGGCAGCTTGTCGTGGGCTAACTCCCTGAACTTGTCTCCAAGGGTCCTCCTTTTGCCTCTGTAACTTGTTTCCTGAGCCCATGCAGCTCAGCTGGATCATTATCCTGCCTCTGTGACTTCCTTTCTAAAGAGCCAGCCTCTCTGAGGCTTGACTTTTCCTCACATTTCCAAAGGGTCAAGGCAGCAATGCCTGGTCACATTCCTGTTGCTATGATCTTGTCTCTTCTAGCTTAAGCACTTCCTTTTTTTTCACTGTCCCCAGCTTTAATAAACATACTTTCAAAATCACCTGTATTCATTTCATGAAATCTTTCCTGCATGAAGTCAAGATTTGCCTAAGTCCCAATCCCATTCCAGTGACAGACCCACAACCAGCGGCAACCCACCCAGGAAATCAACTCTTTACCTATTATAAACAGCCTAAGATGCCAGCCTGCTGTAAGTCAGACTTGCAAGAAGCCAGTTTGCTATCTCTAGTGACAATCCAGGAAACAAAACAATAGCCTCTGTAACAGTCGGCCCCAAATGGCCAGGAGTTGGTTAATAACTGACAGGTTCCTTAATTTTTATCTCCACTTCCAACTTAGGACCAACTAATTAGAAAACCAAATATGCACCCCTAACCAATCACATACGTGTTCCATTTCCGGTTAGCCAGCCTATAGCTTCCTCATGCCAACAGCCTTTAATTGAAGCACCTGGAGGCTTCCTTTTTTCTACTAAAAAGCTTTTCCATTCCTCTGCCTGCTTTTGAGTCTCTGCCAAAACAAAAGTGAGGATGGCTGACTCTGAAAGCCTTTGCTTTCCTCATTCGTTTGGTCTTCATTTCTTTCCACACCTGATATTCGCGCAGAGGACCTTGAATGGGATTTTCCATGTTTTTGTTTTTCCACTTTTTTGGGGATTGTCAATAAAGCTTTAAAGCTGGGGGGGAAAATAGGTACTAATTGAGGCAGGTTGGTAAGGGGCTAGCAAAATTCCTGGCAAGTAGTATAGGGAAACAGAGACAAATAGTTAAACGAAGGCCAAGCAATTAGCAGCCAGCTAATAAATCACAAGACCTTCTCTAACCAAAGACACTTAGGAACAGTTGGTTTACTTCTCTCCTCCCCAACCATAGAGGGAGTAGTTTACACCACCCAGTTAGGGAGATAGATAGCAGGGACCCAATTAGTGCTAGACAAATCCAAGAATGGATCAAGTCAAGGGAATAAATAACAGAAACCCCAATTAGAGCCAGACAAATCAAAGACAGAGGTAAAGATGACTGAGGAATAATCCCCAAACCCACTATACACACATTTTGATGTATCAGCCTAACTCTTCTGAGTCCAAGCAGCCCCACCTTAGCTCACTCCTGTTGTGATATTGCTTCTTGTATCCTAATCCCTTCCTTCATACCACCCACTTAATAAATGTACTCTCAAAATCACCTGGACTCATGTCTTGGAATCTTTCCTGTACAACATCAAGAACCCAAACATTCCAAACTGTGCTGGGGCAGAACCACCTTAGCCTGGTCCCTTTCCAGTGACACAAAGTACATCCATAGGACTAAGAGTAACCTAACAGGTTCTGCTACCATTATGTCATCAATCTCTACAAACTAAATCCGAGTAGAAATTGAAAGATGAAACAGAGGGGCCGGAGACCCGGACCAGGATACAAGCTTTATTGGTGGAGAATACCACTGCTGGGCTACCTTCCAAGGAGGAAGAGCACACGTACAGTACTGGGGTGAACACGCCTTTTGAGGGGAGGAAAAGGAAGGGACAGGGCTTAGGGCACTCAGCACATGCTGATTGGTGGTTTCATGTAAGGCTCATGGTTAGGGACCTAGGGACTTAGGAACGGGGCGGGGGGCGGGGCTTAGGGTATTTGGCAGATACTGATTGGTGGTTCAATGTGTGGTCCATATAAGGTGCCTTGTCAGGTGCTCAGGAATGTCTGGGCTGCAGGTGGAGTTTACATCATTCTCCGTCCACCAGTTGGGAGAAGGGAGGATCTATCAGAAACACCCTGGGGTGGTAGAATTACTCTAGAGAAGGAATGCTGAGGCTTCTCAAGCAAGGATATTTGCATTTCCTGTGATGCAATTTTGCTAAAAAATAAAAAATAAAATAAAATAGCAGTGCTGGAGCCTTTTCACTGGTACCCTGGGTGAACAGCTACCTACTGATGAGAGGACCCCCGCCCTGAAGGGGCTGGAGGTGGTGATCGGTAAAGGGCATACTAGAAGAGGTCATCTCACCTAGGCTTTATGCTTATTTGGAATAAAGACAACATTTCCCATCCACTCTTTCACCTAAATGGGCTAAGTTCTGGTGAATCAGATGAGCAACATCTGCACAGTACACAGGGCTTCTTTCCCTGGAGAGGTTTTTGTTGTCTCTCCTCTACCTTCTCCACTGTTCGTGGATGCAGAAGTAGAGTGGAAGGAGTGAGTAAACTGTTTCCCTTTCCAAGTGCAGGCCCTTGCTTCTACCCAAACTGGGGAGGAAGGACAGACCATTGAGTTGGATGTGAGATTGAAACGTCTCATTGGACTGCTCTAGGCTAGACTTTTTAATGCCCGAGTATGACCAGAAAACTTTGGGAGCTTTCGAAATGTCATTAAGGAACAGAAACAGATGCCCCATGGATATTAGTTGAATGACACTGAACTATTTTGTACATAGAGATTTTCACATGTTCCATTTTCTTAAAATGGGGGTGCATTGGTATGCTGTACAGAATATTTAGATTGGGGTTAAGAGGAACTGACAATTATGGCAAACATATACCAACAAGGGCACCAGTAGCCCAAATACATCATTTTATTTTCTTTTTCCTCCCTCCCCCTCCTCTGCCCTCCTCTTCCTTCCTTCTCTTACCCTCCCTCTCTCTCTCCCTCTCCCCTTCCTCCTCCTCTTCCTTCTTTGGGTATGGCAAGTGACTTTGGGCTGTGAAATAATTCACAAATAAAAGAAGACACGCAGAGAGAAAGTTTATTTCACTTTCCCCAAGGGAAAGGGATGGTGAATTGCTCATCAATACAGGGCAAGAAAACAAAGGGTGGCTTTCCCTTTTAAACCCAGGCTGTTGCTAAGCAACAGGGAAGGGAAGAAGATTAGAAGCTGAAGTTGAGTTTGTTTTCCAGGAGACAGTCACCCAGATGTCCTGAGGAGGTGTTTTGTCAGTATTTTCCCAAACCTTTAAAAATTCTTAGAGCAAAAGTTATGAAGAGGTCAAAAGAGACTTGTTTAAAGGGGAGAGGGGAAGGGAATTTTCTACTAATTAAAGACTCCTTGGTGTGAATTATCCCCGAGTTGTAAGAACAGCAGGCAGGAGGGGTATGCAAGAATATAGCCTTGAGAGTAGCTTATTTTGTCTTGCAATTTGAACAGAGGGGCTAACAACCGTGGGGTTTAATTACCAGGTGCGTCTCATGAATTGTGGAAGGCTACAGCAAAGAGAAAGAAAGGCCTTTGTTCCTGTCCTTACAGGAAACTCAGAGCATGATGGTCAATAAATGACTGATGGATCAATGAATAAATGAGATTAAATAAAAATTATTTTTCTTCATCTTTTTATCAAGCAGGCAGCTTCTATCTTCAAACGTCTCCCTACATTGTAAAGAGGTTAAAATATAATTTCTGTATAGATATCCAGTAAAATGGAAGTTCGGCAATGGAATTACAGTTTTCTAAGCATTAATAAAGTAGGAAACTAATTTGTTTTGCATAATTTGAATCTGAGTTTAAATGTAAAGGTAGCTTAAGCAATCTCTCTTTTTGTGATAGATGCTGACACCTACAGGCCATATTTCATATTAAATACTTGACAAATTTTCACCAAGAAAAAAATGTTCCTAGTTCTGGGATGCTGAAGTTTGGAGGATAGTGGGGGAGAAATCCTGCCCCCGGGATGTGAGTGGAACCACTGGGAAATGGAGACCCAAGGATTAGCAAGGAAAAGAATCATGGGTTAGCTCCTGAAATGTCATTTAGTTAGTTGACTCCAGGGCTCCTGACTTGCCCACCTAAGCCCTTCCTCTCCTTGAGTTTTTCACTTGATGTTCTAAGGAATTTTATTCGAGATGCACAATTCCATCTTCGAAGCAGACGCTGGAAAAGAACTGACTGCAGGATAGTAAGAAGCTAGGGAAAATTCCTTGGCAAGTGGAATGAGGAAACAGACATAGCTGAACAAACTGGTTGAGCAATTTATAGCCAGGTACAGAAGGTCACCAGGGCAGAAAGCCCAGGGTGCCTAGAAACTGGCAAGAGTAGTGACAGATCTTGCCCCCGGGGTTGCCTTTCATCTCCTGGCATATCACTGGTCATGTAGTTCAGATCCCACCTCCTCTTCCCCCCATCCCCCATCTCTTCTCCCCAGAGATAACATCTAGGCCTCAGGTGCATTTCAGCTCCGGGCCCAGGAAAACAACAAAACACAGGCTGGCAACACCAGGACCAGCTGCAATGACTAATGTCCCCTGACTTGGCATTGACCAATCAGTGGAGACCACAACTCTGGAAGGATTTACATGGAAAAGCTGATGAATATTTTATTGAGATTCTTCACTAAGACCACCCCTAAACTCCTGCAGAGCACACCGAAGGCTTTCTCTTCCCCATTTTCTTCCCCCACAGACCTGTACCTCCTAAACCCTAAGGGACCCCATGAGACTTGCAACCAGGGAGCAATGGGCAGCGGCGGCTTGTCCCAGGCTAACAAGCCCTGAACCTGTCCCAAGACCCCCTCTTCTCTGACTGCAGTGAGCTGACAGCAGCCCGGTCTTGGCTCACTTCTTTCCCATAAAGCTTCTACCGAGCCAAAGCAGGGTCGTTTAGCTCATTCCTGTGGCTTCTATCCCGGGCCCTTCCTCGTTTCACAGTCTCAAGCTTTAATGAACGTATTCTCACAATCACCTGGACTCGTCTTGTAAAATCTTTCCTGCACGAAGTCACGAACCCACACACTAACAGGCCGGCCTGAGGCAGATCCACTCTGGGCCGAGTCCTCCAACCACCAGACATAAATGCCCCTGTATCATTTTTGGACAATCCTGTAGCACTTAACCATCCACATCATTATTGTTGACATGTTTTGGATGTTTACTCTGTGCTGATGTGGTAGTCAGACAGATATGAGCAGAGAGAGAATGAGGATGATGGGCCAGGTACAGGTCACCAGGAGTGAAAAGCCCCAGGTGCCTGCAAAGAACAATTGTAGGGTGGGACCTCCCCACCAAGGGGACATGCCCTCCCCTTTCATGTGGTTTGGACCCCGGGACCTTTCCTCCCCAAAGAGAACATCTAGATCTCAGTTGTATTTCAGCTCCAGGCCCAGACAAGCAACCTCATGGCCGACCTCAGGACCAGCTACAGTGAATAATGACCCCTTGTCCCAGGGCCAAAGAGTCAATTAGTGGAGACCTAGACCCTGAAAGCACACACCTAAAAAACTGCTGAATACCACATTGAGACCTTCCCTAAAATCTTTACCCTTAAGACCCTTAGGACAGAGGACCCAGCGAGCTCTCCCTCCCAGGAGCACACTCAAGCCTTTCCCCTTTTCCCTCCCTCTATCCCCACCCCCAGACGAATTACCATGACCTTCCTCACTTCCAAGCTCCAAGGGCCCTTCATCTCTACAACTTGGTTCCTAAGTTCATTTCTTTTACGAATTACTTCTTCTATCTCTGTGATTTTCCAAATAAATGTTCTCTTACAGTCTGAATCTTGGCTCTGAATTCTTTCCTAGCCAGAACTCAGGACAGAGGTTGCTGAACCCAGGTTCTGTCTGACACCACCAGTCTAACACCTGGTGCGGTTCCCGCCGTCTACAATATTTCTAAATGCAGAGGGGACCTAAGCTTGCTGCCCTCCAGAAGAGCCTGGGAGGGGCAAACAGCAACTCTAGGTTTGACCTTCTGAGAAGGAGAATGGGGAGGCTGGAGGCAAAACCTTAGACTAGAAATGGCTGTGGTAGCCTGGGCAAAATGGGCCCAAAGGATGTTCATGGGAGTTTCCTACATGCCGCTAAGTATGGGGACAGTAGATGATTCCTCTGAATGCAACCCAGGCACAGTGAAGGCAGAAACCACCCCATGGGTTTCATGTGGGCCTGGCATGATGTGGAGCACCAGGAGCTCATGCTCCTGAGAAGCACCCAATGAACTGAGAGACTCCACTGGCACCTGTGTGGGTTAACAACCAAAGACAAAGTGAGAATGAGGACTTCCTAGCAGATGACAGCAAACAGAAACCAGGCATTTCACTTGCCCCTCCCTGCCACCCTCTCCTGCACTTTAACACTAGATCCCAGAACTTTGATGCAATGCTGGGGAAGTGGGGAATCCCTGGTTTACTAAGATTACATGGCTACCACTCAAATCAAAATGGGCTAATAACAGAAATTAAGTTCATTTACAGAAAACTAAGTGCTCATATTTTGCAAACCTGAGATTGTACATGAAACATTCTCCACTTGGATTTTGGTAAAATCGTTTGCACATGTACCAGGAGTATCTGGACCTGACCACCGCAGTTACATGAGTGCCACATCATGAAGGAGAGCTTGGCCAGCAAAGTGTCACCACTGGCATGCAAGCAGTTCCACAACTCCACAATGAAGTTCCCCCTGCCCCACCACGTCCTGACTGCCAGCACAAGCCATGCTTCACCAACAAGGGGCCCATCTGTTTTTAGATACAGAGCCCTCCCCATCCCCAGGTCTGCCCAAAGAAATTCCCTGGGGCAAAATATATCTAGCCGAAACCGGTTTGGCTCAGTGGATAGAGCGTCGGCCTTGGAACTGAAAGGTCCCAGGTTCCATTCCAGTCAAGGGCATGTACCTTGGCTGCGGGCACATCCCCAGTGTGTGTGTGTGGGGGGGGGGGGGTGTGTGCAGGAGGCAGCTGATGGATGTTTCTCTCTCATTGATGTTTCTAACTCTCTACCCCTCTCCCTTCCTCTCTGTAAAAAATCAATAAAATATATTAATATATATGAACACCCAGCAACTGAATGGCAGAATTGGAATGACTGGTTGCTATGACACACACTGCAGTGGCCAACTGGCCTGATTTCAGGCCTGATTGTCTCCTCCCCCCACCCCAATTGTCCACAGCCCCTCGTCCCAGCCAGCCAACCTCCAGGGGTCCCTCACCTTGGGCTGGTCCCCAATAGGCCTTGATCACTGGCCAGACCGAGGGACCTCACCTGTGCACAAATTCGTGCACCAGGCCTCTAGTATACATATATTCTCCAACTGGGGAATGTCTAAAACAGATATTTAAAAGATAGGTTTGGAATTTATCTAATGTAGAAATGAAACTGGAAAAATTGGCATTTGTGATTCTTGTCATTACCCAAACCAATAAGCAGAGACAGGCTTGAATCTTTTATTATTATTATTATTATTATTATTATTTTAAATATATTTTTATTTATTTCAGAGAGGAAGGGAGAGGGAGAGAGAGATAGAAACATCAAATATGAGAGGGAATCATTGATCGGCTGCTTCCTGCATGTCCCACACTGAGATTGAACTGTGACCTCCTGATTCACCACTGAACCGTGCTGGCTAGGGTTGAATCTTTTTTTTTTAAAAAAGTATATTTTTGTTAATTTTTACAGAGAAAAAGAAACATCAATCAACCACAAGGGATAGAGCCCACAACCCAGGCATGTGCACTGGACTGGGAATCGAACCGGCAACCTCTTGGTGGATGGGACAATGCCCAACCAACTGGGCCACAACAGCCAGGGCAAGGACTGAATCTTTATGGGTGCTGTATTCAAATGACCAGCAATCTGAGAAGGGGGTGAGTTATATACCTTGAAAAGACTGTCTTACATCTCATTCCAGGCCAACCCTTTTTATAAGGTGAAGAAAAGTATAGGTAAAGGGTTTCGAATTCAGGAGAAAGTAGGTAAGGGGGTTGGAATATCGGGGAAAAAAGATTAATCAGATAAAAGCTGCAGTTTGATTATTTTCTGACCTTCCCTTCATTTGCTGACTGGTGATGGTGATTCTTTATCTTTATCCTAGTCACAGACTTTCTCTCCCTGGACACAGTGGCTCAGATACTGACTTGGTCACTTGGCAGTTCTCCTGGGTAAGGCACAAAGGTCAAATTGCTTGTGAGTTTCCTAAAGTCAGGGCAGGTCCAGTCATACATTCCAATCCCTGGAACAATAGCTTTCTACATGCATTAATTACCAAGCCTACTAACTATATATCTAAAGCTAAAAATGTTTTAACTTCTTGAGTTCTTTATCAGAAAGAGAGGAAGAGAGTTCCAGGCAAAGGATGCGTCCTTTTGTTTTCAGAGAATTGTATAGTTCCTTTTAAATAAAGTCCCATTTGTGTATTTGTATATATTTTTAAAGCAATTAAAGGGACATCTCTCAAAAGCTAGTGAGACTCAGTAGTTTTTGGATAGCTAAGATGTACTCTATATTCCATAATGTTATTTCCCTTACCCAACCTTGCATAACATTGGGAACATTTTGAAATACATTGTTTTAGAAAAACCGACTGGAGTGCCTGCCCATTTCTCAGTGACCCTATTCACAGAGAACTGCTCGCTCATGAGAGTGAACTCCTGGCAACCTTGTTTGTAATAGATAATCCCTGGCAGTTATAAATTAGATCAAGAGAGACAGCTGGCTCCATTTGAACAATCAGATTCTCCCCTGGAAATCAAGCTTGGCAGCTAAGCACCAGCTGGTTATTTTCAGGTTGCAGCTGGAACTGAGGGACACATAACCCCAGGAGCTGAGAGGCTTTTCTTTCATTGAACAGAAGGGCGAAGGTAGAGAAGAAAGAAGCAGATGACCAGAGAGATCTAACATCAAGGAACCATCTGGCCCCAGAGGGAAAGAGAGAGGAATATGAGAGGATGCCTTAGCTCCCAATGGCAGTCCCGCAGGACACACAGCTGCACTCCTGCCCTTGAGCTCTAAGGTACACTTTGTATTTCTTCTATACCTCCCCTCACTCCCTCCTGTCCTTTCTGAAGCTAAGTTCAAGTGTATCCCATTACTTGCAAGTAAGAGTTCAAAGATAAGGAATATCTGTGTACCTTGACTGAGCCAGTAGCTGTGTACTCAAGCAGCAATGTTGCAAGACCTCAAGTTAAGATTATTCCCTGTTCAAAATGCATGCCTGTGACTCAGCAATTTTCTCCTCAAAGTCCCTGAAAAGTCCTGGTAAAACTCAGCCAACTGCTATCTTCTCCTTGTTTGCCAGTTGGTTAAGTTGGTCGCTTCGGCTTAGGCACAATAGGTGACCAAGACAACCAACACATAGGGTTACAGTGGTGAATGATATGGATGAGTCTCTACCCACCTAGAGCTTCTAGCTACTGGGTGACACAGGTAATTAAACACACAATTATAATTTCATTTAAATGCTGTGTAGCCATGGGAAGTACAGCATGCTGGAAGACACATGGCAGGGGGTGCCTAATCCAATCAGGGGAGGTGGGAGAAAAAGAGTGATTTGTCAAAGAGGGAACACAATCCATTTAATCCTCACAAGTCTTTGTGGTAAATACTATTATTAGCCCCGCTTTATAGATGATTCAAATACCTCATAGAGAGATTAATAAGCATGTCTAAGAACACAACATTAGTAGTGGTAGAGCTGAGATTCAAACACAGGCAGTTTGATTAATGGATGTTTATTTATTATTTGAATAGCTGGACAGAGTACAACAATGTTTATTCACCACCATGACCACCCCATATTGGCCATTTTTATTTCTAAAATATAAATATCTTTAAGCTTTAAAATGTGCATGTAGTGTGGCCCAACTGTATATGCAGAGTCAATGTCACGATTAAAAAAGCATTTCAAGGCATTTCTGCTATTATCACACTCCAGATAATAATGAATAGCAACCACATTATTATCAGCAGTGACCTCTACCCATCAGGGAGCAGGAAAACAAACAGGATCATTTCAAGGTTGCACCAGCTGCCAGCTGAAATGACCCCCATTAAAGGGAACTCCAGAGGAGTGGTTGCTGGGTGACAAGAGAAGCTTGTTGACATGAAGTGCTTCTCTTCAGGGAAAGCTTTCCATGCAGATTTTTATTTCCATTATTTTTTCAGATTGGTTTTGTGGCTTCATTAGTAAATGATTATTTGGTTGTTTTATTTAACAAAATATACCACTGCAGTCACTTGTGAAGCCATCAGAGTGAATCAAACTCCTGTACAAAAGTTTAATTGACAGTTTGGATGATATTTGGCTACCCTATATTTTGTACTGAAAAGGAGATTTAATTAAAAACAAACATGTTTTTGTTTATTTCAGAGAGAGGAGGGAGAGATAAGAACATCAAAACATGGATCTGTTGCCTCCTACACATCCCCTACCCTTAGTATGTGCCCTGACCAGAATTGGTGACCTCTTAGTGCATGGGACAACACTCAACCAACTGAGCTACACTAGCCAGGGCTGATTTATATTTTAAAACATGTATAGAAGTTTGCCAGCTAAAGCAAGGGAGGGGTTCATTCCACACTGATAGAAGAGCTTGTCCTCTGTGCAATGATGTAGGCATAAAGCAGCTGGGCATGTGGCAGGAAATAGCAATCTATAAATAATCTATAATAATAAAAGCATAATATGCTAAGTAGACCAGACAGCCAAACAACCTTCTGGACATCATTCCAGAGGTCCTTTCAGATGAAGCCGTGGCAGCCAGGGCCAAGGCAGAGGCGGTTAGGGGCAATCAGGCAGGCAGGCAGAATGATTAAGGGTGATCAGGCAGGTAGGTGAGTGGTTAGGGGCAATCAGGCAGGCAGGCAGGCCAGCAGTTAGGAGCCAGCAGTCCCGGATTGTGAGAGGGATATCTCACTGCTGGTTTAGTCCCGATCTCTCTAGTCATAGATAATATGGTATGAGGCGATGAGTGCTGGAGATGAGATCAGAGAAGTTGGCAAGTGTCTGGAGTTGGAACTTAATCTTGTAGCCAGTCCTTTCTACCCTTCCCATTTGTGTCACAAATGGAAAATGAAAACACATAAGGCACACTGGGGCAAAAAATTGAGTTTCTTGTGGCTGGCAACACAGCTGCCCCATTGCTGGCCTCCCTTGTTAATCCATTGAAATACACAATTAGGGCACATGTTTTGGAAAGCTCTACTCTGGGTAATGTAGTATCATTGAAGATTTTTAAACTAGAAAATAATATAAGATTTGCATTGCAAATCATGGTTTGGAAGATTAATGAGTATGAAGAATAAAATTGAAATCAGGAAGATCTGTGAGGAGGCAATGGCAATAATCCAGAAAGAAACAGAAAGTGCTTAAATCAGAATAGTGGGCATGGAAATAAAGAGAATAGACATATTCAAGATATAGTTACAAGGTAGAATTAACAAGCCTTATTGATTGATGTGGAGGAAAAAGAGTCTAAAATGGTTCCCAGCCCTAGGAAAGGTAATGGTGCCCTGGGGTAGGAAAGAGAGAAAGCGGAGGACTATGAAGACAGTAGTTTGTTGAGTTAGGGACCTGTTGAGCTGATGGGTTGGTCAAGGTATCTGAAAGGCAGTTAAATACCAGGGTAATTAAAAATGGACTCACAGAGAGGACTCGAGTAGGGTTAAAGATATGGAAGTCATGACAAAAATCAGTGGTAGTTAATGCACAAGGAATGGATGAGCTGGTTGAGAGAGGGTATAGGTGACAAATGAAAAGGAATGAGATCATTTAAGGAGAACAGATTGAAGAAAAGCATGTGGGAATGACACTGCATAATAGGAACTTCTCAATTAACTGAACATTGAGACCCTTTGAAAAGAATGGCTCTCTTTAATCTTTCTAATTCTGTCTAAATTATTTGTAAAGGCACCTCTGGAAATCCCCGAAGATTGGGCCCCTAAAAAAGCAGAGTCAGCCTTTTGTAAAAAATTGAATGTTTAAAAAATTACATAATTTAATTTTAACAAGTCTCAGTTATGGCTCTCTCTAACATTACTATAGTATATTGTGATTATCTACTCTGTCTACCCCTTCTTAGTATTCTGCAAAATCCTCAAGGATCTCCAGCCCTAGTGTTTAGACTGGTACCTGCCACATAGTACACAGTTGATAAATATTTGTGAATCAATATGAATTTGAGTTCTAGAGTTAAATACAGAGAGAGTATCATATAACACATTTGGAACTCAGATCCATTAGTCTTTCCAGGGTTCTGCAATGGAAATATATTAAATGGGTAAGAGACACTATAATTATAAATGAGTGGTGCTCCTTGTAATAGTAAATGTTGATGTATGGCATATTCATACAATACAATGTCATACAGTAAAGAGGCTCAATCAACTACAACTATACAAAGTAACAAGGATGGATCTCAGAAATATAATATTGAGTAAATAAAGCATACCAAAAAAGAGTGCACATTGTATAATTTCAATCATTTGAAGTTTAAAAACAAACTAATATATAGTTTTAGAAATCTGAATAGTAATCACTTTTGGAAGGGGTATAAGGATAGGGAGGAAACATAATAGGGACTTACAGAGAACTGATTATATTCTGTTTCTTGATTTGGATGTTGTTTACATCAGTGTGTCCAAGTTATGATCATGCATTCAGCTGTACACCTATAATTTGTGCCTTTTCTTGGTATGACTGTATATGTCAATAAGATGTTACTCTAAAAAATATTTTTGGCACATGGTCCTATCTCAGTGGTTGGCAAACTCATTAGTCAACAGAGTCAAATATCAACAGTACAACAATTGAAATTTCTTTTGAGAGCCAAAAACTGACTTCTATGCATGGGCCACGAAGTTTCAATCACTCTGTACGTGTGCTCCCACATGTGGTATTTTGCGGAAGAGCCACACTCAAGGGGCCAAAGAGCCACATGTGGTTCACGAGCCGCAGTTTGCCAACCACTTGTCCTATCTGATAAGTAGTAACATTGAAGAATATCATCTAAAGTAAAGTAAAAGTATGGCATAAGCAAGTAGTTGAACCTAATCCACCAATGAGAGAGTGAAAGAAATATGGTGGGTTTCAGAAGGTATGGGAGACTTAGTTGTTTATTGGCTGACGACTCAAGATGTTGCTGGTAACTGTGCATATATTCATGGAATCAAAACCCAAAGTGGCCTTGCTCTTTGACAAGACCATCTCAATTTCAGAGCTTTTAGAATAATTATCACAAAAGGGATCTTCATTTCATTAGATCAAAACTCTGAAGATAGAGGACTGTCACTTCAGGTTTGTGACAGAGTAACTGGTATTAGCGTGGTCCCTCCGCCATAAATAAAATACAAATAAGTATGGACAAAACAGTAAAAATATCTAGTTAGAGACACTGAACAACAGTTTTACAACACTGTAATTTCTAAGAGAAGTGAAACAAATGAGATAAACTCTACAATTGCCCCAGCTTTAGATATAAAAGGCACTTACATTCTGGTAGAGAGAAGGAACCCAAGCAAAGCCTAACAATCTTACTCAGTTGAAGGAGAAAGAAATTTTAGTTTAGTGTGACAGAGGTAACTTGAATTTCAATGCAAAGAAAGAGTCCCAGAAATCTGCATAGCACAGAGATATCTTCAATTCTAGGCTGTACTTATCATAAGGTAAAACACCATAGTGTAGCGGGGAAAAGAATCTATAGAGGAAAGAACAGCTTTCAGGAGCTATAAAATGAACAACTGTGGAACTCACAAAATTTTGGAGACTTCCAAAAAAGTCCAGATATTATGAAAAAAATAACCAAACCATAGAGTTAAAGTAGACCCATTCTAGAAGACCTTAATGTCAAGCTTTTGAAAGGATCAAGTTGATCCACAGCAAATTAACTGCAGGCCAGAACAAAGCTCAACACTTCTTAAAGGGAGATAAAAATATTTAGACTTTGTCAACAATCCAATAAAAAACCAATAGATAGTCAAAGAAGTAGAAAAATGTGATCTATCACAAGGAGAAAAATTAGTCAAGATAAAGATCCAGAAATTAATGAGACAATGGAAAACAGATAAGGACTTTGAAACTTATTATAAATGTCCAGGATTTAAAGAAAAACATGAAATCAATG
This sequence comes from Vespertilio murinus, assembly GCA_963924515.1. NCBI lineage: Eukaryota > Metazoa > Chordata > Mammalia > Chiroptera > Vespertilionidae > Vespertilio > Vespertilio murinus. Next base: position 21,116,978 of record OZ004714.1, on the reverse strand, counting down.
AAGAAAAGATGGAAACTATGAAAAAGAACCAAATGGAACTTCTAAAATTGAAAATATAATACCTCAAGTGAAAAATTAACTGGATGAGCTTGACAGAAAATTAGATACCACAGAAGGAAAAAAAATGAATTTGAAAACAGAAAATAAAAATTTTCCAAATAAAGGCACAGAGAAAAAAATATTTAAAAATTAACTAAGTATCAGTGATTTGTGAAACAAAATAAAAAGTCTAACATTTGTATAATTGGAGCCTCAAAAATTAGGGAGGTAATATAGTAGAGGAGACAGAGAAAATATTTGAGTAAATAATGACTGCTAATTTTTCCATATTTGATGAAAGTATCAACTCAAGAGATCCAAGAAGCAAAATGATCTTCAAAGAGGATAGACACAGAGGAAACTATAAATTATACCAATGCACACTGATAAAAATCAATGATAAAATGTTGCCAGAGAAAACATAGAAAAGAGACAAGAAAATCACTGACATCTCCTCAGAAACAATACAAGCCAGAACAAAATGAAACAAGATCTTTAAAGGGTTGATAGAAAAACTATAAACCTATAATTGTACATCCAATAAAAATATCCCTAAAGGACAAAAGAGAAATAAAGACATTTCAAAGACTAACAGAATTAGATGCCAGCAGATCTACTCCATAAGAAATGTTTTTAAAAGTTCTTCAGGCTAAAGTAAAATGATACTACATAGACACTTAGATCACACAAAGGAATGAGGAGTGCTAGAAATGGTAAATATTTGAGTATATATAAAAATATTTTCCCTTAGTTTTTAATGTATTTAAAAGATAACAATGTCTTGCACAAAATAACAAATGTATCTAGGAGAAACTATATAACCTTCCATTTCCCCTCCCCCATTCCTTATGATATCATTGTCATAATTGTCATGTATTTTATTTCTGTATATTATAAAAGTGGATACACACACATAACTTGCAGGAAGAAGAAAATACCTTGGTGGATCTAGACTGGCCTTAAGAAATTTAGTGTTCTAGGGCAGTAATGATGAAGAATGTAGGCTTGAGTGTTAGAGAATGCAGGTTAAATCTAACTGTGCTAATTATCAACTACAGGACTTTAAGCAAGTGGCATAACTAGCAAAACCTCTATTTCCTTACCTGTAAAATGGGGATAGTGCCTACTTACTAGCATGGGTAGGAAGGTTAATGAAATCCTATATAATAAAGAGCTAATATGCTAATTGACTGGATAGTGGAACCACCTCCTGGAATGACCTTCCAGAACAACCAGTGGGTTGGGGGGCAGGACTGAAGGGTAGTTGAGACTTCAAGGGCTCAGCTCCTTGCATGAATTTTGTGCATCAGGCCTCTAGTTATCATATATCATGTATTAGCACATTACCTTTCTGGCAAGAATAAGGACTTTAACAAAAGGCAGTATTTATTATCTGAAACTCAAACATGTTTCCACCTTGTCCAGAAACCAGTTGATCAAGAAGATATGACAGGAACAAGGAAAAGAAGGAGGTGGTGAAAGGCACTAAAAATCTTCCAAAGCAGGATAAAATAAATCATCTAAAGTTGATAAATCATTAACCAGAGACCTAAGAGTGTGTAAGAAAATAATGGCAACCACCAGAAGAGTTAAGGACAGAAATTTGTTTACAATGATTGCCTTTGAGAAGTGGAGTTGGAGAAAGAGAAGAGAGATTTCATTATTTATAGTACACCCTTTGTAATGTTGAAATTTTATCATGCATTAAATAGTACATAAAACTTTAAAACCTAGTTCTATAATTTAAAAAGAATATATTGAGCAAGTAGAAAGGTTTAAAAAAAATGTACCTGGATTAATAAAAATGAAATTTCTTGAGTACTTTCTGTCCTCACCACCCCTGAAAGTCAAACTGCTGCTGCTTCAGAAGACTATTGCTGGTACTTCCAATCAAGATGGCAGGTAGGTAAATGTGGTACTTGAAACCTCCCACAACCACATCAGAATTACAATGAAACTACAGAACAACCATCATTCAGACCCGCCTGAGATCTGGCTGAACAGAAGTCCCATAACTAAGGCTATAAAGAAGCAACATCCAGACTGGAAGAAGGGGAGGAGGTGGGAAAAGGGGTGGTCCCACACCCACATGTGGCAGTTAAAAATCTGGAGGGATATCTCAGCTGCAGAAATCCCCCTGAGAAGCCTCACACCCAGCCCCTCAGCCTAGGGTTCCAGTGCTGGGGAAAAAAGTCCCCATGACTTCTGGCTGTAAAAATCAGTGGGGATTGTGGCCAAGTGTGACGGAGGGCTGCTGAAGTCCCAAGTGTTCCTCTTAAAGAGCCCACAGAGAGAAAGACAAATGCCAGATGATTTCATTTATATGTAGAATCTAAAGAACAAATGAACAAGCAGAACAGAAAAAGACTCAGATATTGAGAACATTTTGGTGGTTGCCAGACAGAATAGGAGTTGAAGGAATGGGTGAAAAAGGTGAAGAGATTTAGAAGTATAAATTGGTAGTTACACAATAGTCATGGGGCTGTAAAGTTCAACATAGGGCATATAGTCAATAATATTATTATAACTATATATGGTGTCAGATGGGTACTAGATTTATCAGAGTGATCATTTGTAAGTTATATAAATGTCAGCTCATGGGTTATACATCTGAAACTAATATAATATTGTATGTCAACTGTAATTTAAAAAAAAATCTTTTTGTTGACTTTTAGAAAGAGGGGGGTAGGGGAGAGAAACATCAATTTAACAGTGAAACATCAATCAGCTATTGCCTGCACACCCTCTACCAGGGATCAACCTGGGCATGTGTCCATGACTGGGAATCGAACTGGCAACCTGAGCCAACCAACAGAGCCACACTGGCCGGGGCATGTCAACTCTAAGTTTTTTAAAAACTAAAAAAGAGCTGAAACCGGTTTGGCTCAGTGGATTAGAGCGTCGACCTGCGGACTGAAAGGTCCCGGGTTTGATTCTGGTCAAGGGCATGTACCTTGGTTACGGGCACATCCTCAGTGAGGGGTGTGCAGGAGGCAGCTGGTCGATGATTGTTCTCTCATCAATGTTTCTAACTCTCTGTCCCTCTCTCTTCCTCTCTGTAAAAATCAATAAAATCTATTTTTTTTAATTAAAAAAGAAAGAAGATGGTAGAGGTTGCGGCACCAGCACTGAATGAGCACTCAGAGGCCTGGGCGAACCTGTGGTCACTACCCCACCTGGCATCTTCTCCCGGGTGTTCTGCCCTGCGGTAGCCAGTGCAGCTGGACCGGGGCTGTGGTGGGAGGGAAGCTGCCACAGCCGGAATCCCAGAAGGCCAGGATCCTGCGTTGCTCGCGCTGGGATTCACCAGAGGATCTTTCTGGGATCTTCCCTTCACCTTGAGGACCTGGTGGGGTTCCTGGAGGTAAAGCCCACAGAAGTGAAGCAGCCCCCCAAGACTGCATTCCTGGTTTTGAACCCTCATGCCAGTTCATACCCAGCCACATCACAAGTTTATGGCTCCAGCAGCTTTTGCTCCAGAAAGCTGAAAATGGCCCTTCAGCTATGCTACGTCTATAATGGTAAGCATCACAGTTCGATATTTCTGTTATGGATGCCTTTTTACATCTGTGACCTGGATGGTTTTGCTTTTTGTTTATTTTAACTTTAGTGAAGTGACTCGGCCACTTTAAGAATGTGCCCATCAAGGGGTCTGGGCCCCATGAGCCATCCCCCTGCAAAAAATCTATCCCAATTTCACTCAAGGTCCAAGTCGAATATTAGAATTACAATTCAAAGCAAACAAGATTGATGATGTGGTAATCATATTGAAGATGCAGAAAAAGGCAACATGAAATTCTCTTCTGAGTTGGATATGATTTTTTTAAAACATATTTTATTGATTTTTCATAGAGAGGTAGGTAGAGGGATAGAGCTAGAAACATCGATGAGAGAGAAACATCGATCAGCTGCCTCCTGCACAACCCCCCACTGGGGATGTGCCTGCAGCCAAGGTACATGCCCTTGACCGGAATCAAACCTGGGACCCCTGAGTTCGCAGGCCACTGAGCCAAACCGGTTAGGGCTGGATATGATTTTTAATGAACATGATCTGGAATTGAGAGACGTGGGGTATCAGAAGCATGCCTTCAATATGCTCATTAGCAACCACTTGGGCTATCCCAGAGATGTGCCAGATACAGGGAATGTAGCATGTAAAGGCAAGACATATCCTACAGACCTGCCAGGCACTAGTGTTGTTATTTGTTTCTACCATGAAGCCTTGTCTGCTTTGCTGCGGACTGTGCACAGCGTCCTGGACCGCACACCAGCCCGGCTTCTCCACGAAATCATCCTCGTGAATGACAACAGTGACTTTGATGATTTGAAAGGAGAATTACATAAATTTGTCAAATAACCTCCCTGAAAAAATTAATAAGAAATACAAAGCGTGAGGGATTAATTCAAGGAAGAATGTTAGGAGCAGCTCATGCAGCAGAAGTCCTGGTGTTCCCGGACAGCCACGGTGAAGTGAATGTAATATGGTTGCATCCGGTGCTGGCTGCCATCTGGGAGGACCGTGGATGGTGGTGTGCCTGGTGATCGATGTCATCAGTGCAGATACGCTGGCCTACAGCTCATCCCCTGTGGTACGTGGATGGTTCAACTGGGGATTGCACTCCAAATGGGATCTTGCTCTCCTTTCTGAGCTCGGAGGACCAGAAGGAGCTACCGCCCCACCTACAATGGCGGGAGGATTGTTTGCCATGAATAGAAGCTACAGTGAACTCGGGCAGTATGACAGCAGCATGGATATCTGGGGAGGAGAAAACTTGGAAAGATCATTTCAGATCTGGATGGGTGGGGGTAAGCTTTTCATTATCCCTTGCTCCAGAGTTGGACACGTTTTCTGGAAAAGGCGACCCTATGGTTCCTCTGAAGGCCAGGACACAATTCCTTGAGGCTGGAACACATTTGGTTGGATGAATGTAAGGAGCAGTATTTTTCCTAAAGACCTGACCCGAGGACAAGAAGCTATGGAAATGTCAGTGAGTGTGTTGAATTGAGGAAGAAGTTGGGTTGTAAATGATTTAAATGGCATTTGGATAGCTCTTACCTGGAGATGCAGATATCTGGGCCCAATACCAAACCCCAGCAACTCATTTCTATCACAGAGGGCCAAAACACCCCAAAATCCTTCACCATGGAAGGCTTTACCACCACCAGACGGGCAATTGTCTGGTGCCTCAGAGCCGCCCACGTCAGAAGAGAGGCCGAGAAGTGCTTAAGGCATGTGACCACAGTGACCCAAATCAGATCTAGATTTATAATGAAGAGCATGAATTGGTTTTAAGTAATCTCCTTTGCTTGGATGTCAGAAACTCCATCATCTGGCCCATCCAGACTCATGAAGTTGTCCTGGGTTGGGAGGATCCCAGCAGTGGACATTTGGGAGGAATAACCAACTGTACCAGGTATCAGTTGGACAGTGCCTGAAAGTGGTTGATCTACTGAGTCACAAAGGCTATGTTGCTATGGCAATCTGTGAAGGCTCCTCCTCACAGCAGCGGAATTTGGAAGGTCAAGGTGGACGCAATGGCTGGAATGGAATGCTTGTCTTCCTGGGAAGATTAGCAGAGGTGAAATAGCAGACATTCTATACTGTCTACATCAGAGCACCAAGTGACCATCTGGAGGTGAAGAAGTATGTGACAGTAAGGCCATTTCTAGACCTCTGTTAAGGAATTGCTTACTTACTGGTAGGAAACCAGAATATGGTTTTAATATAAAGAGTCGGGTTTATACAGAAGGATAATACCCAGGAAATTGCTAGGGCTATCCAAATTAGCTTATAAATTTTTAAATCCCCTTTAATGGAATGGAACGTGGCATGATTTCCTTTCTTAGAATACTTCATAGCATACAGTTAACTTTAAACAAACTGACTGAATCTACACATTGTTTATATAATCATATTTAAGAGGTGATTACTATAAATTTTTTGATGAATTATGGCACTATATACATTTAAAATAAAGAATTATTTTAATTTAAAAATAGAAGAAGACTGATGCTGGCCTCTGATTCAGTTGGAGTAGCCAAGAACTATATATGTGTGTGTATCTGTGGTATAGCTGCTTATCTCTTAAGTGATACTGGAATTCTCTACTCACTGACACCTTGCCCAAGCTTTCTTCCACTTTGAGGTCTTTTATTATTAAAAATTAATATTTTCCCCTTTTTGTTTGACAGCATGAAAAGTTGGAAGAAGATCAACTCTGGTAATGGGAAAAGAGAAATGGAGCAGACAGTAAGAGAGTGGAGGGAAAACAGTAGGATGGTTCAGACAGGCAGAAGATCCAGGAAGGGACTAAAATCAGAGCTGTGTTATTTGAGGGTACCCATTCACTTGCAAATTGCCTATGAACTCTCCCTATCCCACTAGCTAAGACCCCCAGCTTTGGACAACAGATGTGAGATAAAAGGAGATCAGAGCTGTGGTCACTGGGGCATAACTGTTCTCATAGCAGATAAGGAAATAGGTGGACTTCTGTTAATAGCATTAAAAGATTACTGCTCTTCTTTATTCATAGCATTTTTACTCCAAGAGAGTCAAAATGCAAACTACACAGCATGACTGTAACATAGAAAGTAGTCATAGAATGTTGCCATAGCAATGGCCTTAAGGTCTAAGTCAGGATTCAATGTGAAAGAAACTATGCTCTAAGGAGGTCCTCTCAGAAACCAGAAAATCTGGTCACAAGTCTTCTGGATGAGTAGAGTTGTCTGGACCCATGACTTTGACTTTAGACATTCCTGGATTCCAAACCTATCTATGCCCTAACCAATCCATGTGATTTTGGCAAGTTGTTTAACATCTCTGAGCCTCAACATTCTCGTCTGTGAAGTGGAGGTAATAGAATGCACACCTCTTTTTTTCCTTTTCTTTAAAGAGTACTTACTATCTGGTGTTTTACGTTTTTCTCTTACTTCATTCTCACAGCAGCTAGATTATATTATAGAAAGGAAAATAGAGGTTCAGAAAGAGGCTAAGTCACTTTTCTGAAGTCGCACACCTGGTAAGACAGCCAAGATGGAAACCCAGGCAGTCTAACGCCAGGGCCCTGCTTTTGATACTTACCTGAAAAAACCGCACTTTTCAATTAAGTGAAATCATGCACTTAATAGTGCTTGGCATATTTTGAGCATTTAGTAAATGGTAGTTATGTACTGGGTAGAATCCAAATCCCAAATTTATAACCAATTCAAGATTAAAGGGCATTATACTGCACTTTTATTATTTAGGGCCTCGTCTCAAGTTCAGGCATCCTCACTCTCAAAGAATCTGTAAACAGAAAGCAAGTTCCCACAGGAGGATACAGGTTCTGTGGGGTGCTAGAAATCATTTACATGGGAGCTACCTTTGGCAGTGTGGGAACAGAGGAAAGTAGGAAAGCAAGACTCACTGGAGCAAGTCTCAGCCATGACAAGGCCTGAAGGGCAGTTTTCTGCTCTACAGCGACTGCTTGAAAATCCAGAACTGTGCCTTCTGAGCCGAGAAAATAGAAATTGAGAGAGCTGAAATTTGCCTAGACCCATGCATCCACAGAGAACTCGATGTCCTTACTCCTAGGCCAACATGTCAAACTGGAAAGGAACAGGAAGCTAAACAAGACACGGCTCACTGGGTAAAGGTAGGTAATGCTAGCATCTTTTTCCTTCATCATCCCCGCCCCTGTCACGGTGAGGACTGAATGCAGCCCAGTCTCCTTTGTTCTCCGCTCTGCCTCTATTAAGAATTGTAAATGGGCCAGTGTAGGCATGCAAACAACATTAGTTGAATGAGTTATATGAAAAATGGTACTGAGATAAATATATGAGGGAACAGAATGGAAAGTTGACATAAATTTTCCACATTGGACACAGGACCCATTTCTAAAAAAGGTTTAATTTCTGTTCCCAGAAATTAAAGTTTAGAGTTCAAACTTCACTTTTTTTTTTTTTTTTTTTTTTTTTAGCCATGGGGATACTACTTGGATGGAAAAGATTCATAAGCCTGGTTGCCCCAATTGCCCTCCCTTGCAGGCCTGGTCCCTCCCAGTTGCTCTCCCCTGTTGGCCATCTTGTGTCAGCCATCTTGTGTCCTCATGAGGGCAACCATCTTGTGTGTTGCAGTGATTGTCAATTTGCATATTCCCTCTTCATTATATAGTACTAGAGGCAGTTAAGGATAATCGGGCCAATAGGGGAGCAGTTAGGCATCGATCAGGTTAGCAGAGGAGTGGTTAGGGGGTGATCAGGCTGGCAGGCAGAAGCAGTTAGGGGCAATCAAGAAGGCAGGCAGGCGAGCAGTTAGGAGCAGAAGTGGTTAGGGGAAATCAGGCAGGCAGGCAGGCAGGCAAGCAGGCGAGCAGTTGGGAGCTAAAAGTCCTGGATTGTGAGAGGGCGCAGGCTAGGCTGAGGGACACCCGCCCCTCCTCATGCACAAATTTTGTGCACCAGGTCTCTAGTCATTGGAATAAATGCCAATTCAGCCCTGTCTCTGCTTAATTGGCTCAAGTAGTGACAGGCAGCCCAGACCCATTGGTTGTCTGGTTTCAGAATGGCTTTAGTATTCCAGTTTATATATTCCCTTTAACTTATTTCCCCTCTGCTGATCTTGACCCATAAATGGTATCAGTTATAGTCAATCTTTTATCTTAACTAAACCTATAAGAGCCATGAAAACATAAAAAGTAACTGGTATGTCCTAACTAGTTTGGCTCAGTGGGTAGAGCGTCAGCCTGCAGACTGAAGAGTCCCAGTTCGATTCTAGTCAAGGGCATGTATCTTGGTTGTGGGCATATCCCCAGTAGGGGCTATACAGGAGGCAGCTGATTGATATTTCTCTTTCATCCCTTCTTCTCTCAAATGGATAGAAGTATATTTTAAAAATTAAACAGAATTACCATATGATTCAGCAAATTCACTTCTGGATATATACCTGGAAGAATAGAAAGCAGCAGTCCAATGCATGAAATTCGTGCAGTGGGGGAAGGAGTGGAAGTGTCCCTCAGCCCAGCCTGCACCCTCTCCAATCTGGGACCCCTCAAGGGATGTCCAACTGCCCATTTAGGCCCGGTACCAGTGGTTGACACCCCTTTCACAATCTAGGACTGCTGGCTCTCAACTGCTCACCTGCCTGCCTGCCTGATTGTCCCTAACTGCTTCTGCCTGCCAGCCTGATCACCCCCTAATCACTCCCTGCCAGCCTGATCGATGCCTAACTGCAGGCCCAATTGCACCTAATTGCCCTCCCTGCTGACTTGATCACCCACAACTGCCCTCCCCTGCCAGTCATCTTGTGGCGGCCATCTTGTGTCCACATGGGGGCAGCCATCTTTGACCATATGGGGGTGGCCATCTTGTGTGTTGGAGTGATGGTCAGTTTGCACATTACTCTTTTATTAGATAGGATATTATATAAGATGCCAGCAGTATGGGAGAGCAGCAGGTCATCCACAAAAATCTGCTCTGCAATCCCCCACCCTCCATAAGCCAGCTGCTTATATGAGGTAGGACAAAGATTACACAGGGAGGTAGGCAAAAGGAGTAAGAATGGGTATGTAAAATGACTCTCACAGGCATAGGGGAGCTGAAATACAATGGAGGCCTAGACATATCGCCAGGAGGAAAGGTCAGGGAGTGCAAACCACATGACCAGCGATATGCTAGGGAAGGACTAAGTTACCCCGGGATGTGGCCCCTGCCTTCAATTGACTGTCCCTCGCTAGGCACCTATGGTCTCCACCCTGGTGACCTTCTTCTGTTCCTGGCCCATCCTCCTCCCTCTGCTCACCTCTAACTGCCTACAGCAGAAGGACCAATAACGAATGCCTACAGTTACAAAGAACATGTAAATGGGTCCTACCCCAGTTCTATTGATATGTTTTCCTTATGGTTCTGTGCCCCCTTACCCCCTTTTTCAAGACCTAGATAGAACCAGCAGCATTTTACCCTCCTTGGGTAAGTGGCCATGAGTCATGGGGGAAAACAGGGCTTGACAAAGCTTTGAGAAGTGATTACGGTGCCACACCAAATACATAAACGGGTACCCTCCTAACCTCCCTCAAGGTCTGCCCAAGAGAAGGAAGGGGTCCAGTGTGCCTTGGAAAAGATGACTCCAAACCTCTGGCCAGTCTAGCCAGACCGCAGCAGAGGGGTGGACGCGCCTTCGGGTCAGCTGTGGCCAACGAAACCCCATCAGACAGCTGGCCGACCTCCAGCAGCCCAGGAGGGTAGGGAGCTGGAGGCGGGAGGGCAGCGAAGGACAGCCCTCCCCGGGGTGCAGGAGGGCCGCGCGCGCAGGCGCGCCCCCGCCCCGCCGCCGCCGCCGCCGCCGCCGGAAGAGCCAGGCAGCCGAGCTCCGCGCCCGGCGCAGCCACGGCCGCGGGGAGAGCGCCGGCCGGCCGCGCGATGCGGCCCTTGGGCAGCGTCGGGGTCCCCGGGGTCCCCGAGCTGCGGGAGCCCGAGCTGTCGCTGACCGAGGACACATCTCCGCCCGCCACCGAGGAGTCGCGGGCCGTGAGGGAAGAGCCGGCGGAGGCAGTGGAGACGCCGGGCCCCAGCTGGTGCTGGCCGTGCCCCTTCTCGCCGCCGTGCGGTCCGCGCGCGCAGCCCGGTGAGTGCGGGGTGCGGACCGGCGCGCCGGTCTCGCCCTGGGGGGCCGGGCGGGCGCTAGCGCGGGGCGCCTTGCGGACCGCGACCCACTTCCTCTGCCCGGTGCCTAGAGCCCCGGACAACCTGGGAGCTGTCACCTGGGGGGGGCGGTAAAGCAGAAGTCCCCGTATCCGCCGGCGCGAAGCCCCAGAAAGTTTCTGATTGTGTTTGGAACTCTTGGGGATTCTAAAACTGTTAAACTGTTCCTATAATTAAAGCGTTGCGGGCGAGTCGGTGGAGTCAGATTGCAGTTGGGCGCTCCCGGCTGGCCGAGGTCGGAGGTTGGGTGGGTGGTCAGCGAGCGAGAAAGGCCACCCCACAGCCGGCCCAGGCTGGGAGGAAGGTGACCGTGAAAACTGATCTCGGTGGTAAACGGTGTACCCCGAAGAGGAAGTTGAAAAGCATTCGAGTCTAAAAAAAATGTGTCCCAGAATCTTGGGGAAGGCAGCGTTGGGGTTAGGAGGACCTGTTAGCAACTGATGCACAAGAAGGCAGAGGCACAGTCCTACTATGTGGTTAAGGGGTTCAGGGACTCGTCCTCCAAGCCAAGGACCCCGTGGGAAAAACCCATAATCTAGTGCAACGTCTTCCTTTAACAAATGAGTCAAGTGAGGCCCCGGAAGGTGAGGGCTTGGGCTTTTAGATTTATGACGATCTGGCGTAGGTCCCTGCAGCACCAGCTTGCCAGAAACCTAGCCCGGGGCCCTTTCTATTAGCCTCAAGCACATTTCTCCTTGAACTCCACCACCCACTTGGAGCAGCTGCTTGGAAGAAGAGGGAAGTAAGCAGATGCCCTTCCCAGACACATGTCTTCTGGGTCACCTCTCTCCCCTAAGTGTGACTCGGGATTTCTATGTGTCTTGCTGCACCTCAGCTTCTCTCCTCTCTGATAAACTCCAGGAAAATGACTCTTGCTCCACTTTTGTGCTCAACGCTAACAGAAATGAACAGAATTCTATTTCGTTATGCTTGCTAGAGCCTCTCCCTAGAGCGGGAGCTACCCCAAGCGGGTTGGCCAGATGTGCAGACCTTGAAGAGGCCAGTTTCTCACCTATCACCCTATGGCTAAATGTCATTCTGGTGGAACGCTGAGTCAGGCTTTGCAAACTCTTAAACGTTTCCCCTGTTTGGAAATGGAAGAGGAATATTGTTCCCTCAGGCGGCACATGGCAAAATGACAAACCAATATAAGTGATTGCGCTTAGAATCTTGTGGAGTCTTATGACTTCAAAAAAGCTGGTAACAATAAGGCGTAGCAATAATTATTAAAAGGGGACCAGATGATGTTCCAGAAACAAGATTGCCACAGAAACACTTTAGACCACAGTACTGTTGTCATTGAACTTGTAACAGTATCATTTGAGTCTCTTGAATCAACTGGTTACCTCAACGAGACTCATTTTCAAGTTCAGGTTGAAACTTACCAATTTTTCTTATATTATTGGATAACCCTCACAGACAACATACAGCTACCCTAAGACACCTATTTATTTCCTTGAGGGGCTGTGTGGATCTTAGACTGAAACAAGAAGTTGTCTTGGGTCTGTGCCTTATATGCCCCTGGAAGGAATAAGTTCTTTTAACAGTGATTCTCTAGCCAGTAGAGCTTTGTACAGTTTACAGAGATCCTGTTTCAGTAGGTCTAGGGCAGGGCTTGGGAATTAAAGTTTTAGGGTAGGGTGGGTGGGAAGAGATCAACCAAATAACTTGTATGCTTATATGTAAAATCCATGGACTCAGTTCATAGTATGGCAAAGGCCTGGGGCTGGGGCTGAGGTGGGGGGGCGGGGACAGGCTAGAAGGGGTCAAAAGGGGAAAAGGGGGACATATATAATACTTTAAACAATAAAGACTTTTTAAAACATTAAAAAGTTACTACTAGCTGGTTCTAATTCCCAACCAGGATTTCGAATCACCAGTTTAAAGCAGAGATTAGAGAACTGAGCAACTTTTCTGTTTTCTTCTAACACAGGAAGTTGCACTATGGCCAATTAATTTGAGTTATTTAGAGTCACCAAATTAATAGAAATTCTTATAGTGGGTTATGAACTTGGGAGCTAATTACATAAGCAAAAGCCCCTGGGTTATGCTACTCTGGCTCATTTCCATTGACAGAGTATTGAAATTACTATTCAGTAAGAGACTGCGGGTTGCCTGTGTAGAGCCAGCTCTCACCCCCATTAACAAATAATCAAGTTCAGCTGGCCTTGTACCAACTGTCTTGTCCCCATCGGGAACCATGGGCCGGAAGAGTTCATAGGCAAGAAAATAAGTGAGTGAATGTGTTTTAAGGAAAAGATCATCAGAGCCAGGGGTGTGAAGTTAAGTCTTCAAAAAGTTAAAGTAGCATGTTAGAATATTCCTGGAGAAAAACTGAGAAATTTAGTATGGAGAAGAAATTTAGTATGGGAACGGGAAGAGTACTTTAACTATAGACCAGGAAGGTGTTTTCTGTCCTTGATCTCCTTCTGTTCTGAGAGTGTAGGTTCTCTGTATGGGTTGGGTTTCTTTGAAGAGAAACTATTTTATTTGGACTTGAATTCTGAAATTTCAGAAGCTAAATTCTAAGGCTGACTGCAGCCAAAACATGTATTGAGTGGTGGTGCTTAACTTAGCAGTCTTCTAAAGCTTCCTTCTCATGGGCTGAGTAGGTATGTGTAGTTTATTCTGCAGTATCTGAGCACACGATTACAGAACAAATGTAGAGACTCTGGCACTTAGACAACCTAGAGCAGGAAGAGGTGAAGTCTCGGACCAGAATGGCATCTGTTACTGCAAAGGACAGGCTGTAGAATGCCACCAGGAAGACTGCATCATCACTCACACTTTGCAAATGTGTCACTTGTGAGCAAAGATATCTATCTAACATTAGGATATGAAGATACAGTACCTGGTGTTTGCCTTTAAAATGGAAGGACATTTTAACACAAACACACCCACATATATATCATTATGTAAATACCGTTCTATAGTGGAAGAATACATTGTACATTCCTAGATGGAATGGTGACACTGGTTTTACTACAAGTTGCATGGGCCCACATATCCTTTAGCTCTGCCGTGCTCTTAGCAAATGAGAGCCTGTAAAGTTTACTCCTTATTCTCTCCTTTTTGTGAGTTCAGTATGTGGCCTTTTAGGAAGTTCTCTGCTCACCCTTCTCCATTTTGCTCTCCTGAATGCCAGGGGGTGAGATTGAAAAGGTGTTCTACTCCTGTTTTAGGCAACTAAGACAGAGGAAGTGGCTAAACAGAAGTTTAATACTCAATTAGACTATCATTAATAGATTGAATACTTGATGGCCTAGACGCAGTGTTTCCCAAACTTTAGACATATGTGTTCCCCTTCTATAATTTTCGTAATGCTGAGTACCCCTCACCAAAAAAAAAGGATGTATTTTAATAACAATCAAAATATATTTATTTTTTCTTTTTTTTGGTACGTACACAAAATAATAATAAGCGAAAAATAAAATTATTCATAATAAAATATAAATAAAAGTTATATTATAAATAACATTTATTTGCATACTGGACCATCTCACGCCTCACAAGGCTGTCTTGACTCATGAGAACGTAGAATTAGGCGCAGCTAAGCACGGTGCAGTGCATATCCCCACCAAACTCCCGTGCAACGTGTACCCTCACCAAACTCCTTCCGTACCCCTGGAGGTACGTGTACCACACTTTGGGAAACACTGTCCTAGAGCATTGGTTGGCAAACTCATTAGCCAACAGAGCCAAATATCAACAGTACAACGACTGAAATTTCTTTTGAGAGCCAAATATTTTAAAATTAAACTTCTTCTAACGCCACATCTTCAAAGTAGACTAGCCCAGGTCATGGTATTTTGTGGAAAAGCCACACTCAAGATGCCAAAGAGCCACAGTTTGCTGACCACAGGCCTAGAGAAAGCACAAGTGTCCTGGCTCAGGTTAACCTGAAAGTTGGTATTAGATGACAATTCTAATTTTAAAATGTATTTATAAAGCACTTTGGGCCCTGGCTGGGAGGCTTAGTTGGAGCATCCGTACACTAAAAGGTTGTGGGTTTGATTTCTGGTCAGGCACATAGCTATATTGTTGGTTCAGTCCCAATTCAGGGTCTGTACAGGGGGCAACTGAACGGATGATGTTTCTCTTTCACACTGATTTTCTCTCATTCTTTCTCTTACTTTCACTCTCTCCTCAGTAGTCTTGGGTGAGGATTAAAAAATAAAAGAAAAATAAAAGCACTTGGGGTCAGAAGGGTAGATAGCTTCCCCCCTTGTCCTCCAAAGTTTATGTTTGAAATGAAAGATACATTGTAGACCATGAGGGGTTCAAATATTTGACTAATGCTTCAAATTAACAAAACACAGAACCTTCCTAGATCATGCTGTTGCCAGTGGTTTTGCACTCTGCATCTTTCCAGGAGATTCTCTCACATCCATTCATTCATCAAATATTTACTGAGGGTTTTCCATGTGCCAGACCTGAACAAGACAGCTGTGGCCCCTCAAGGAGCTCGCAGGCTGGCGGGGGAAGTCAGCTCATCAGCAAGCAGCCATGGAACAGTTCTGAACTGTTTTCCAGGAAAGATCACTTTCTTCATAAAGCACGGTTCACCAGTGAAATGATACAAAATATCATTTGGAAGCATTTTTCTCTAGCCATGTTGACCAGCATTTCTTAAAAGACTTCTCTACAGCTTTTATTTCTTTCTGACTCGTAGGTGAGGGATGTCTCTTCAGCGCGTTAAAGGAAATCCGTTTAATAGGGTGAAATTGCATTTACGAAAACACAGGTTTAAATTGCTTCCTTCCTCTATGGTTCTTCATTTTTGGTGGGAAAAAATGTTTCCGGTCCAAAAAATAGACATGCTTAGGAGGTCATATTGACAGCTTTTTAGCCATTAACATTGTCCCATTTCCCCCAATTTCTAAGTGAAAATGATAAAGCCTACACTTGGAAGTAAGGACTAACCGGAATTTAATCTTTTTCAGAAGCCAAGAAGAAAGCACCCTGTCCTGGACTTGGCTTGTTTTACACATTATTGTCTGCCTTCCTTTTCTCAGTGGGCTCTTTATTTGTTAAAAAAGTGCAAGACATCCATGCTGTAGAAATTAGTACGTTCCGATGTGTGTTCCAAATGTTAGTCGTTATCCCTTGCTTAATATACAGAAAGTAAGTATTTCCTAACTGCAAAGTAGATGATATTAATAAATGGTTGTAAATCTTTTGACCTGCCCAAATTTTCTCTATAGTATCCGCTTTAATCCCTGCCATAGAATTGCCAGCCCCTACACCCTTTGGCTCTGATTACTGAAAAGGGTCACAAGCATCCCACCTAAATCAGATGCTCATAAGCACACACAACATGGCCAACAGAGGAGGATAAAGAGATTCAGTTATTCTCCGCCCTCGTTTTGAGAACAAAACTTTCCTGGGATAATTCCTCTCATCTCGTACCACCTTCCCTTCCTTGTTTTGGCATCACTAGTATCTGGAAGAAAAAGTAAACAAGAGGATGTGGAAGTGTCTCCCAGTATCAAGGTTTCTGTAGGTAGAATTGATTGCTCTGCTACAGGGGCAGAGAGGCGGCTACCATAGTACTATTTAGGTCTAAGGTGCTGTGGGACAGGGGAAAGGTAATCTTGAGGGGCTTTTTAACTGCTTTCCA
Organism: Vespertilio murinus; assembly: GCA_963924515.1. NCBI lineage: Eukaryota > Metazoa > Chordata > Mammalia > Chiroptera > Vespertilionidae > Vespertilio > Vespertilio murinus. The sequence continues at coordinate 21,100,642 of OZ004714.1, read as the reverse complement.
TATTCAGCATCCTCATCTGTAAACTGAAGGGAATAATCTATCTACCTGCCCGTGGTTATAAGGATCAAATGGAATTATTATAGATCAGAATGCTTTGTTAAAAAAAAAAAATGTAGCATTGATCTCACCCATCCCATCTTCCTCATTCATGTGAATTCTGCCCCCCCCCCCACACACACACCCTCCCCAGGTTAAAAGTATGCCTCTCCCACACTGTTATAACCTCTATACACCCCTGTGTACTTTGAACCCTGGAAAAAGAGACCAGTCCGGTTCCTGGTGGCTTCCTGGCTCTTTCTTTCTTGGGCAAAGATGTTTGAACCCCAAATAAAAAGCTTCAGTCACTTGCCACGGAACTCTCCTTTTATCTATAATACTGTGCATATTCACTTAGAATTGTTTCAGTCTATATACTGAGGGTTTGTTGAAAAAGGTTAAAATTTGCTAAGGTCAATATTGTTCATCTTCCCCATTTTGGAATAAAAGTATTGTCAGGGAGGGCACTGGAAGAATTTTCTTAAATCCTTGGTGATAATTTAGTTTGACCCATTTTAAATTTCACTAGTGAGGAAGATTCCTAGCTTCTCAAAGTATGGACCAAAGGTGACCACACTATCATTTCTGACTCCAGAGACCCAGGGTCCCCATGTCTGGCCTACATGCCGCCCTAAAGATGCCCAGCCCCAACACAGATCAGCAAGATGCACCTAGCCAGGAGCTAACACAGGACTCTGTTTAGTAAATATTTAATTGAGTTACTTATAACTCTTTCCCTAAAGAGAACAGTGAAAAGTTGTCTCACATTCAATGACTTACAGAACATAGAGCATTGCTTCTGCTTCTAATGAAAAACTCATAAGAATGCACACTGTCTAGGACCAAGTTTTCTTATATGGGGCAGCTAAATCTGGAAATTGTACTTACTATCAAAGTAACATGTTTTCATATATTTATATTTTTAACAGAAAATTTGGGGAAAATAAATGTAAAGGAAAATTACTATACTAGAATGAGGTCTAACAACAATGAGCATTTCAGTATGTTTTCCTTTTTTTTGCAAGCATTTACAGGGTGCTCCCCCCAAACTGTATTAATACTTTAACTGATTTTTGTTACATTTTCAAAATGAAATGTATTTTAATAAATACTGCCTTTATAATTATTCAAAGTATGTGTACATTTTGGGAGACACTATATATATACATGTAGCAAATTATATCTAACGTAAGAAAAAAGAAAAAATATATATCTGTATTTACAAAATGATACTATTATGTGGTTCTCTTGTATTATTTTTGCTTATACTGTGTACACTTTAATGTCTGTTAGGTATACTTAGGAAACATTTTTTAAAGGGATCTAGTAGTTGTGGACATTATCATATTTAATTTGCTATTCCTCTATTTTTTTTTGATAGTTAAGACTTCTAAAATAATATTTTATTAAAAAATTATAGTTTAGAAACAAATAGCAAGTTCCGTTTAATATGCATTCCTTCATTTGAATTTCCAGAACTGGGTTTATAGGCCCCAAAGATCGACGGATCTTCCTCGTTCTCAGAGGCATTCTCGGCTCTACCGCCATGATCCTTTTATACTACGCTTTCCAGGCCACGTCCCTCGCCGACGCCACGGTGATCTCCTTCAGCTGTCCAGTGTTTACGTCTCTGTTCGCCTGCATATTCCTCAAGGAAAAATACAGCCTCTGGGACATCCTCTTCACCGCCTTCGCCTTCACCGGGGTGATCCTCATCGTGAGGCCGCCGTTCCTGTTCGGCTCCAACGCGGCCAGGGTGACCCGGAGCTACGCGGATCACCTGAAGGGCACGTTCGCCTCCCTCGGACACGCCGTGTTCGCCGCCCTGACCCTCGTCATCCTCAGGAAGATGGGCAAGTCCGTGGACTACTTTCTGACCATCTGGTATTACATCGTGGTTGGCCTCGTGGAATGCGTCATCATCCTCTCTGTGATCGGCGAGTGGAGGCTGCCCAACTGCGGCATCGACCGGCTCTTCCTCCTGCTGATCGGGCTGTTCGGCCTGGGGGGCCAGGTGTTCCTCACCAAAGCCCTCCAGATAGAAAAGGCAGGGCTGGTGGCGCTCATGAAGACCATGGATGTGGTTTTTGCTTTCATCTTTCAGATTATTTTCCTGCACGATATACCGACGTGGTGGACGGTGGGTGGCGCGCTCTGCGTAATTGCCAGCAGTGCCGGCGCGGCCATTCGCAAATGGTGCCATGCTTCCAAATGAAGCATCGCGGAGGAAATGTGTATTTTTTTTTTTTACACATCCACCGCCACCGAGTACAAACACACCACATGTGCACATACCTGGAAAATCGGTACTTGCTTAATTGATTATATTTAATAAATTTAATAGTTTAAGTCTCATTTTTGAATATGGCATGTCTTTTTTTTTTATCATCATAAAGGATATGTTTATTGATTTAAAAAAATTTTTTTAGAGAGAGGCAGGAATAGGGGAGAGAGAAACATTTATTGGCTGCCTCTCTTCCGCACCATCAGTGGGGATAGAACCTTGAAGTGTATTTTTTTGTAATGATGGGATTGAGGTTGGGAGGAACTTTTAGATGCTCTTTAGCAGTGTAGAGGCTAAGAAACTTACCCATAATAATGCTGCTATGATTAGTATGTTGAAAATTCATTTGAAACATAATTCCATTTAGGAGGCCAAAGCCGAAATTTGTAATAGGTGCCTACTTAATGGTGTTAATATACAAATAAATTAGCCTTATTTTCAAGGCTTTTGTAAATGATTATTATTCTTTTAACCCATATTTGTGCCTTTTCATTTTAATGCCAGACTTCTTAATATATAAAAACTTTTTGAAAAGTTTTTAAATCACCAAATTTGATAATAGTTTCTCTTTCAGTGGCATTAGTAACTGTAACTGTCATTCTATAATTTTGTCTTCTGATTTTGGGGTGCTAGTCAATTTGCTTATATAATTTGTTACTAAATTGTGGCATTTTTTAAAAAAACCACACTAAGATTTTTATTTTTAATCACAAGAAAGAAATCTTGACATGGCCACTGTGCACATTTCTGTCCTAAAGTGTTTTCTCCTCATTAGAAATGTGGTTTTTCCATAAATTCCCTTTGAATTTATAGTGTGATGCCAAATAAAATTTTCTCAGGAATTTATTAGATTGAACCATTTGAAATGACAGAGACTTACCTTTTAACTTATGGTTAATCCTAATAACTCCCTTACCCTCTAAGCCAAATATTTAGAGGACTTCGGAATATATATTTTTAAAACAACTTTCTAAGTTTAGCAATCATATTAAAACTTATTTTTGTAGTCTTTTTACCTTATGGGATTATTTCTAATAATGCTTCATATTATACGTTAAATGTAAAGACCTGTGAATTCCATGGTTGGTTGACTTTTGTAGTTTCTTGAATAGAAAAAAATAATCACTGTTAAATTCTAGTACTTAAGTATGATGTTAAATGTCAATGCTGCATCATGATATTAGTGTCATGAAATAAAATGACAAATTTCATATCTGGAACTTTAACAGCACCAATACTGTGCTGTTAAATAGAGAATTGAATATTAAGAAAGCTTGGTAATTCATCAGAAAGCGGGAAATGTATGCAAATGATTTTTTTGTAACAATGAACCCTTTATTGCTAAAGCTATAATGGGCTCCAGCTCTTTGTCAGATGTAACATCTATTATTTTAAGCCTGCAGATTTGAAAGATGATAGGTTCTTTCCCACCCTTTGGTCACAATTCTTCCAAAGTAAGAAGGAATTTGGTTTCTGAGGGTTAGGCCTTTGTAAGAAAAGAACTTCTCCAATAGTTCCAAGAGGGAATTTTTGATTTACTGATCATTCCAAATGCTCTCCACCTGACAAATCCTAAATGAAGTCTATTTAGGGAAGTCACACTATCATAACTTTATCCTAATTCACAATATAGGAGTCTAGACTTACAAAAGCATCATCTTAGATAATATAGAGTCGGCATTTTAGAGCTCAATGGTTAGAAATCCTCTTGTAGGAGCCACACTACATACATAGATAGGAATGCTAGGAAGGGGACCAGCCTAAGGTGGTTTCCATGGCCTTACTCCCCGACCCCCTTAGTTCCATGATAAAGTATGGAAAGTAAACCCTGCTTGGCCTGCCTACGGTAAATTAACGCTCAGGGAACCCTCTCCTTGCACAAATAAAAGAACCTCTGGGGCCTTGAAAGTTACATCCCTTTGATCCTGGAAACTAGAGAGATTTTATTTCAACAATGTAGTTTAAGTACTTGAATGTCACATATATGACCAAGGTTGGGGAAAACGTTTCTTCTCCCAACTATTATAGGGTGTGATTCTTAAAATACTTTTCTAATGTCCAAGGTGTATACAAGGATATATATTGTAACAATTATGGGTGTGTATATTTTGCAAAGATTGTAGTTTCTCTGTCTTGACTAGAGAAATATTTTCACAAATTGTTTTTATTTTATAAGTACTAATAAAGTGGAAAAAAAGCCATATTTTGTTTTTATGATTATAACAAATGTGCTAGCTAATGTAACTTCCTTTTTCATCCATATGCCTCAGAAATCATTTCATAAAGGAGACTGACTGACCTCTGGCCACTCAGCTGTGATGTACTCTTAAGTTACAAACTGTCCCTCTGAGATGTCACATTAAATCCAATATGTCTAATGACTTCTGTTCCAGTGAGGACTTCATTGTTCTACCAGGCGTGGGCAAACGACGGCCCGCGGGCCAGATCTGGCCCGTTCGGCTGTTCTATCTGGCCCGTACGGAGCTGAAAGAGCAGGCCGTACCCTTTTATGTAATGATGTTTACTTTGAATTTATATTAGTTCACACAAACACTCCATCCATGCTTTTGTTCCGGCCCCCCGTCCAGTTTAAGAACCCATTGTGGCCCTCGAGTCAAAAAGTTTGCCCACCCCTGTGCTAGACCCTCCAGAGCTTGGAACAGCTTTGAATTCTATACTTTTGTTCCCATAGCTAATTTGTTACTAAATTGTGGCATGTCTGTCTGAAGGTGGTATGGATTCATTCTTAGCCATTTCCACTGCTACCACCTTAGTCCAACACTTACCACTTCACAACTGAATCACCACAACCAGAATACCTAATTGGGTTACCCATGTCTAGATTCTCTCTTTCACTCAGATCCTCGTCACACTGCTATAACTAATCTCCCGAATGCCCTGCTTTCATCGTTACTCTGGTTATTGTGGTGAAACCACAACGATGCCTTATTACACACCACACGGGATCACATCCTAATTATGCATCTATTCACACTTTTAGAACTTAATTTCCCATGGCCCCACACAAATTTGATACTTGGATGCATCTTCCCACCAATTCCTACATTCGCCAAGAGCTTCCTTCCTGTGTTTCTCCTACGCTCTCTGCCTCTTCCCTGCCTTCTAAAGCCTCTTAGCTTCCAAAAGCTCAGCTGGAGCTTTGGTTTCTCCCACAGTCTGCAGCTCCTTCCACCCACACTAGTCCACCTTGGAAGAGTGGCTGAAGCCCTGGATCAGGAGTCTGATGATCCGAGTGAGGTTTTATCACTGTCCAGCTGGGCAGGTCACTTAGTGTCCCTGAGCCCATTTTCCTCATTTGCTTCATTTGTTAGAGTGATGTTACCTGCCCAACCCGTGTCAGAGAGGAGTGCCACAGAAAAGATGTAGACCATAAAGGAGGACAGGAATGGGGCTGTGGCTAATACTGTAGAGTTGAGCAATCACTCTTCTCTTCAACATGATGCCTATGCCAGGTGCTTATTCCTGAGTAGTCTGACCAGGAACTGTAAGAACAGTCTTCTGGATTATGAACCTCATTTGGCTCCCTCCTGCTAGCACAAAATTTTACTGCTGGGCAGCTCTCATTTCCTGGCTGATCTGTAGGGCTGCCAAGGATCATCAGCCTTTTTATACATAGAGGGGTTGCCACCTTTCCAATTCTGGCGTTAGCTGTAGCCCTCTGTATTACATTTGCCTCTGGCTAGGCACATGAGCCTGATTCTGCGTGTGTTTCCCAAGCACTGTTCCCTGTACTCAGCATAGCTTTTCTACCCTTTTGTTTGTTCACGCAATAAACCTAATTGGTCTCTTGAAGGTAATTGAATGGGGAGAGTCAGATGTTCTGGATAACATTCTGGCCTCTGTCTAAGATGTATGGTGTCATGTCAACATTGGGCATTATAACCTGAAACCTGGGCACAACCCCAAGCACACTATGATAGGGCCCCTTTTGTCACCACACCAAAGCTTATACAGCTACAATGATTATTCTGGTCCACAAAGAAAGAGCCATTCAAGGTTTAGCCTCACTGAACACTAGGTTTAGAGTTGGACTTTGAAAACCAATTCACAAAAAGCTTTGAGCCTTGGCACTGCTCATCATCTGGAAATTGGGGATAGGGCTTTACAACAGGAGGGTAAGGAGCAGCCATATGTGGTGTCAAGACAGGCAGGAAGTGTTGTAGCACAGAAGTCCAGTCCATAGGAAAATGCTCCACTGGGTTTCCCAAGGTGCCCTACCAGCTAACATCTAGTAAGCTAGATCTGCAATAGTATAAACAATATTCTTCTCACTCAGTATTACATAGTTTTTCCCACAACAATGCAATTTTGTTAACATAAAATGGAAACATTTTTAATAAATAATTTTTTAGTTTGCTAACAAATATGGTAGATACCTTTTATATAAAACCCACATAAACAGAAACTTCTAAGTCCACAGTGATGCTTAAGAGAATAAAAGAGTACGATATCAAAAAGTTTTAGGACTATAGATTTAATAGTTATAAAATTCAAAACTTTAAAAAACAAAGATTAAACCCATAATCCAATCTACTAACTTCTTGTTTTGTTTTTTTGTTTTGTTTGTTTGTTTTTAGTTTAAATTCTTTATTGTTAAAGTATTACATGTCTCCCCCACCCCCATTGACTTTTCCCTGGCCCTTCCCCACTCCCAGGACTTGCTCTCATCCTCGTACTGTCTGTGTCCATTGGTTTTGCTTATATGCATGCATACAAGTCCTTTGGTTGATCTCTTACTTTATCCCTATGAGATTCTGACAGCCTGAAATGCAGCTAAACAACTGAATTGGAAACATATTTAATATGACATTCCATTTTAGAATTATGAGGTTTAAACACCTTTAAATCAGATATCCAAATTGTCTAGCAAGGGAGAGAGAAGTAACAAGCAAATCTGTTGGCTCATGGTAACAGGGTCAGGTCAAATTATCTCTGTTACTTCTTTGATTAGTGTTTTGGATCCTTTTTATGGAAATTTAGAAAAGTCAGAAGACTGATGCTCTATAGTTGAGTATTTGCTTTGGTACAACCTCCATGAAGACCAATTTGGCAGCATCTATCAATTTACAAATGCACATACCTTTTCCCCAGAAATTCCATTTCAGGAATTTATTTTACATTTGCCTATTGCAAAATGACATGTACAAGATTACAGCATCCTAAAAAACCAAGATGGCGACATAAGGTATACATCTGTGCGTGCTGCCTCTCAGAACCACACCAAAACTACAAAGATAAAATGACTATCACCCAGAACCACGTTGCTGAGTAGAAGTTCCACAACTAGAAGGAAAGAAAAAAGCACATTGAGACGGGGTAGGACGTGCAGAGGAGCAGAAAAGCAGAGGCACAGTGGCACCCAAATCGGGCTGATGACTGGGTGTGCTGTTTTTTTTAATTGGAAAGGAGATACAAGCTCCCTACTGCTCTGAGCTCCAGTTTCTGGTGATACTCTGGGGATCCATACTCCTACGGGGAGAAGCTGGACTATCTGCCATTGGGTCAGAAAGTGGGGTTTACAGTTGTGAGTACATGAAACAGTTTATTCTTTTATTATTTATTAATTATTATATTATTTTCCATACAAACAACTGTAAACCTACTTTTTTGCCCACCCTGTGTAGGAAAGGTAGTATATTAATCATTTTTAAAGCTAATATGAAGATAAAAAATAATGGCAGTAAAATTAACTAAAACGACAACAATTAGTTAAGAGATACATAAAATAAAAATATCTAAAATGTAACATCAAAAACATAAAATGTGCAGGGAATAAAAATATAAAGATTTGGAATGTTCAAATTTAAGTTGCTATCAACTTAAAGTAGCCTGGGATGTACATAGGATGTATTGTGGACCTCAGGCAATCACAAAGCAAAAACAAGTAGCCCTAGCTGGTTTGGCTCAGTGGATAGAGCACCAACCTGCAGACTGAAGGGCCCCTGGTTCCAGCTCGGGTTGTGAGCTTGATCCTCAGTAGGGGTTGTGCAGGAGGCAGCCAATCAATGATTCTCTCTCATTATTGATGTTTCTATCTCTCTCTTTCTCCCTCTCTCTTCCTCTCTGAAATCAATAAAAAATATTTAAAAATGAAATTTTAAAATTTATAGTAAATACACAAAATGAAAAAGGAAGGTAAACATAACACTAAAGAAAGTCATCAAACCAAAAGGCAAGACAGAAGAAGAAAAAAGGAGCAGAGAGAAACTACAAAAACAACCATAAAATAATGAACAAAATAGCAGTAAGTACATACTATCAATAATTACTTTAATTTAAATTCTCCAATAAAAAAAACCTAGAATGGCTGAATGTATAAAAAGAGTAAGACTCATCTATATTCTTATTATAAAAGACTCACTTCAGAATTCTGAACACACACACACAGACTGAAAGTGAAGGGATGGAGAAAGGTATTCCATGCAAATGAAAATGGTATAGCAGTATTAATATTAAGATAGACTTTAACATTAAGACTGCAGTAAAAGACGAAGAAGGGCATTGAATAATGATAAAGGGTCAGTCCAGCAAGAAGATAAAATATAAATATATATGTACCCAACATCAAAGAGCACCAAAATATAGAAAGCAAATATTAATAGACCCAAAGGAAGAAACTGATAGCAATACAATAATAGAAGGGGATTATCATTCACTTAAACAATGGGCAGATCATCCGGACAAAAAATCAATTAAGAAAACGTCAGGCCGAAACCGGTTTGGCTCAGTGGATAGAGCATCGGCCTGTGGACTGAAAGGTGCCAGGTTCAATTCCGGAAAAGGGTATGTACCTTGGTTGCGGGCACATCCCCAAGTAGGGGGTGTGCAAGAGGCAGCTGATCGATGATTCTCTCTCATCAGTGTTTCTAACTCTCTATCCCTCTCTCTTCCTCTCTGTAAAAAATCAATAAAATATATTTTTTAAAAGAAAAGAAAATATTGGTCTTAAATGACACATTAGGCCAAATTGACTTAATAGATATATACAGAACATCTAGCCCAAAGCCACAGAATACATATTCTTCTCAAATGCACATGGAACATTCTCCAGAATAGATCACATATTAGGCCATAAAACAAGTCTCAATAGATTCAATAAGACTGAAATCATATCAAGCATCTTTTCCAACCACAATGGTATGAAACTAGAAATAAATTATAAGAAGAAAACTGTCGGGGGGGGGGGAGGGAACAAACTGGGGAAATTAAATAACATGCTACTGAATAGCCAATGGGTCATCGATGAAATCAAAGGAGAAATAAAATAAAAAAAATCTAAAGAAATTAAAACAGAAAAATGACATACCAAAATTTATGGGATGCAGCAAAAGTGGTTCTAAGAGTGAAGCTTAAAACAAGACAGGCCTAGAAACAGGAAAAATCTCAAACAAGCTAACTTTACACCTAAATGAATTCTAAAAAGAACAAATGAAGCCCAAATTTAATAGAAACAAGGAAATAGTACAGATCAGGATGAAAATAAATGGAAAAAGGACTAGGAAAAAAAAAGACAGGAAAAGATTAATGAAACTAAGACATGGTTTTTTGAAAAGATAGATAAAATTGACAAACCTTTAGCTAGACTTACCAAGAAAAAAAGAAAGGGGGCTAAAATAAATAAAATTAGAAATGAAGAAAAAGTTATAACTGATTCCACAGAAATACAAAGGTCAGAAACCATTAGACAATTATAGTCATTTCTCCCCCCAGAATTCAAGATAATAAAAAAATCCATTAATTAAAATTTTTATTTAAAAATTTAAAAAACATTCTAATTATTTACTGATATTACAAAGCATTATTTCATATTCCCCCCCCCTTTTTATTCCTTTTTGGCAGTCACATTATTTCAGTTATGTTGTATAAAATGAGCTATTGCCTGGCTGGAGTGGCTTAGGAGGCTGGGCATTGTCCTGTGCACTGAAAGGTTCCAGGTCGGGACACACGCCTGGGTTGTGGGTTTGATCCCTGGTCAGGGAGTGTGTGAAAGGCAATTGATTGATTTTTCTCCTACACTTTGATCTCTCTCTCTCTCTCTCTCTCTCTCTCTCTCTCTCTCTCCCCCCCCCCCTTCCTCTCTAAGCCTGTCCTCCAGTAAGGATTAAAAAAAAAAAGAGCTATTGATGGATACTTAACAATTTAACCACTGGGCATGGCATTATATATGACAAAATTCCAAGGTGGCACACAAATTAACTTTTAATAATTATTCATTTGTGAGCTGGAATGCCCTGGAATCTATCAGTCAAAGGCAGTGCTATGGTTGGTTATGGCTCCCAGACTTTCAGTTCAATATAAGTTACTGTAAAGCAATATTTCTTTAAGGTTATGTGCACTTTCTTATGTACGGTCCTCTCAAACGTTGCCTGGCAGCTTGGTCTTTAATATTTCAGCAAAGATAGGAATAGTATTTCAAACAGATAACCTTTTAATCATTTACAGGAAAGTGATTTTAATAAAATGGCTTAGTAGTTCTCATTATCAAAGAATGTTGATTTGGATGTCTGCCTGGACTACACTGTCGGGGGAAAAAAGAATTGTCAAAATACCTTTAAGTCTATAAACTCATGATCCCCTTGGTTTAGTGCTCAATTTTACCAGTAGATGTCACTATAGTCAGACATTATTTTAGAACAACTCAAAAAGGTGACCTTATTAGTATTAAAGGATATCAGGGGGGAAAGCAAACAATATCTTCTATATTTAAATATGTGCTGGGTTTTGTTTTGTTTTTAAAGTACAGAAGGCATCTAATAAATCTTTCTGAGTGAGTGAACAATCAACATACATTAATTATTCTGCCTTGAAATCTTTGTGACTGAGTTATGTTCTGATAGGAATGTTAGAAAAATAGCTTTAGAATTTGCAAATTAAAATGATCTCTAGGATGTGAACAGTTTAGAAGAAATAACTGTTCTAGAGTTTATTCATGAGAAAAGACCTGACAATTCAAGAAATTCAATTTCAAAGGCATTAAGTACACCCAGTGAGCATGGAGGTAGGTTCTATGGAAAACAGAAAAGCAGACATGGTACCCAGAATTCCATGGAAAAGTGAAGCAGAGGTCAGCTGTTCTGTCCTCTGTAAAAAAAATGGGGAAGGGGCATATTTTCTTGGCACCAGAGACGGACAAGTTCAAAAATCTGGGTAAAGGAGCCAAGAAACAATTCTTACTAGCTCTCCTTCAACACCCCTTTACTTTTCTTTTTTTTAACCGAGGGTCACCTGAAGACAATATAAAGAGATTAGGAAGACAGTTTACAAAGCACCCATTTTCAGTACTTGCTTATTTAATCTTACTCTAAACTTTATGAGGCAGGAATTGTTATTACCTTCATTTTAATAAAGTATATGAAAAATAGCGGGATGGGGCGTTGAGAAGTTAAACAACTTGTCCAAAATCGCCAAGTTAAAGAACAGATTCCAACCTAGCCCTGTGTGGAGCACTCTGCTGTGATCTTTCTTAAGTTCATTTTTTCCAAGTCAAGAGGCTTCAGGCAGGGTCTGACCGCAGATAAAATCTGAAGTCCATGTTGTTTAGTTGATTTTGCCCTTTTCATGTACAAAAGTATTAATTATTGCCCCATGCCTGTGAACTAGACACTGCTTTGTGCTACAACGAGGAGAATATAATGGCAAGAAAGCTGAGTGCCCTTAGAAGAACTTACTGTATAACTGAGTGAGTAGAGGTGGGAGTGTTTGGAGCTGAGGAGGAACTTGGATGAGGAAGGTCATCCAGCCTCGGTCTTCCACGGCCTAGGAGGGTTTGGGGGAGGTAGAGAAGATCTGGAGCAGCTGCTGCGAGGAATGTGCTAGGTTAAATAATACGTCTGAAGGAGCAAGGGGTATTTCAGGATCCTTCTTTCCACTCCTCAAAATTAATTAAGCTTGTTTCCTCAGATTTTCCAAAACAAAATTTCCCTTCTGGCTGGAGCTCAAGCTTGAGGAATTCCAGGACAGAATTTAGTCTTGTCTCTTGAAAATTTGTCAGCGCTAAAAGATTTTTTATCATGAAAATGGATAATGGATAACACTATATGATGGAGAAGGAAGCTGAAATGCTCACTTGACTTTCAGTGTTGACTGTCTATTGAACTTGATATTTCTCAATGTCACCCTGCTTCTGAAATAAGGAAAACGACCAAGTTTTCAAAACCGCACGCTACCATGAGACAGATCTGATCATTTTGGGACATTTGTGTTTATGTTGTCACGGTACATGGATTTATTGCTCTAATTCTTGGGTTTTGAATAATGGCATCTGCCTGCTTTGTGTTTCTTCATAAATGTGTAGATATTTTCTGACTCCATCAAGATGTTTTCGTTGGTGCCTCCATTCCACTTAAAATACTTTGTTAAAATCTCATTGCATTTTATGTTTTGAAATCCTCTCCTGAGACATTCCATCTTGCTTCTGGCAAGGGAGGAAAATCTGGTTGATTATTAATTGCTGAAGAAATTCTTCAGACTCAAATCTCTCCCTATACACTTTGCCTCAGAGCAGGTAAAAAAATGTTGCTCTGAAGAAATCACAGAATAAATATATCTAAATCAAGAGCATAACAACCAAGTCCATAATCAGCATATATTTCCAGAGCGGCCTTAAAAAATGTGTATGCTCATTATTAAAACCCCAACCAAGAGGGAAAACTCCCCAAATAGGAAAAACAAATGGCAAATATATATATATATAAAATTCAACCTTTCTATAAAGAAATAAAGTACATGAACAGAGTAATGAATTCTTTTCACTTCAAGTTTTTTGTGTTTTTAAAAAACATATGTTTTATTGATTTTTTACAGAGAGGAAGGGAGAGGGATAGAAAGTTAGAAACATCAATCAGCTGCCTCTTCCACATCTCCCACTGGGGATGTGCCCACAACCAAAGTACATGCCCTTGACCGGAATCGAACCTGGGACCTTTCAGTCCGCAGGCTGACGTTCTATCCACTGAGCCAAACCAGTTTCGGCTAAAGACCACTCTGAATTTTAACTACACAAATAACCTGACACTTCAAGTGGGGATGCAGCCACAAGGCAGAAGCTCAAATGAGAGAGCATCCCCTTCCCAACAGGTACCACCACTGTTTCTAGGGCTTTGGTCACCTGGTTCCCTGCTGCTTGTAGACGTGCAAAGGAGTGGGGGAAAAGGGTTGAGTCTCCCTATTGGCTCTGTGGCCCTGATTTCTTTGGACCATTTTTCCCTCCTGAGTAAAATAAAACAATTAAATTAAAGCAGTGAAGGGTCCTTAATCTGGACCTGAAGATCTCTAGGAATTCTACTGAAAATTCAGCCATCCAAACAGTTCTCTGGAATTAAGGTGCATAATTTTCATCGGCTCTTTTGAAGAGAGGGTGACCCAACAAAGCTGGCTTCCAAGCTTCCTCCTCCTCCAGCATTTGAATATGAGTGTGAGTAGAGACTTTGAGCAGAGGAGGAAATTAAGCATTGCATTCTTTGTTCTGGTTTCATAAATACAGTCAATGAGAAGAAGGATTCTTTGGTCTCATCTTTCCTCAACCCCGCTTCAGATTTAGAATTATTAAAGGTAGGCTCCCAGGACACACAAGTAACTCTCCAGGCTACATCTCCATTACTGCCCTGTGATTCATTTATCCAGGAGGAAACTGAGGTGCTGGTGCAATGACTCATCCAAAGTCCAACAGCGCCGCCTTGTGGCGGCTTGGATCTAGATGGTCAAGACTTCCTGTAAGTGTCAAATGTCCTAGGCCCCTAGGTCAGACATAGGGGATATGGAGATTATATATATTATATATTACTATATATATATATATATATATATATATATATATATATACACACACACATATATATATATACACACACATATATATATATATATATATATATATATATCGCTCTTGTTCTCTTTAAAAAGTAATACTTTAAAAATTCAGCAACACAGAATTGTATAAAATATAAGTTGAAGGCTCAATTTCTCAGCTTACCTTCTTAGATATAAAGATTATTTTTTATAGAGATGCATATAGATTTGCTTATTTAATTTTTATAAAAATGGAGTCATATTATATACCTTGTTCTCAACTTTTGCTCAGTTTATCATGAGCATTTTCCATGTCAGAACATAAACATGTATCTTATTCATTTGAAAACTGTAAAATAACAACTCGTGTGTGTGTGTGTGTGTGTGTGTGTGTGTGTGTGTGAGAGAGAGAGAGAGAGAGAGAAAGACCACTATAATATGTTAATTTGAGCAGCTAGGTTAAATTAGCTTTTTTAACAACATGGAACAAAACTTCGGCCATTTTGGAGCAATGATTCAAACTTCTTATAAACTAACTATGGAGTTTATAGCTCTGCTCAAAAAAAGTGAGGAACAGCTCAGAACCACTCACACAAAATTGTTCGAGTGAGCCTGTTCCCACTGGCCCAGAGAGCTGTCCTCCATTAAGTGTCTGGCAAGGTTCAGGTGCATCTGCTTTGAACAGGTGCTCATCCCATCCTAATTATAAACTGTGCAATAGCAAGAGAATGTATCAGCAGCCTTGCCACGATTCTATTGCATTATATATTGCTTTAGCTCTTACAATTTTAGTTACTTCCTGTCTATCTACTTATAGCAGAGTTTTTATAAGTTTTGGACACTTCTTATTTAGCTTTTAATTTGATAAGTGGAAAAGGGACAGAAGGTCTTAAAGTTAAGTCCAAGAAAAGGCAAGTGCTAATCAGAGGAAAGAGTCCCGCGGCCGCCTGCTGAAGAAAGCCAGCCAGGGGGTTTGATGCTAACCTGATCTGAAGGAAGAACTGACTTTCCAGGCTAGAATGCACAGTGAATTTATTTTGTCTTCTTTTTCATGAAAGTAATATGTATACTTGGTAAAGAAAATAGTGCACAGTACGGAGAAGGGAAACCTTGTTTCCTGTCCATAAATACCTCTAGTTCCAAATCCCTTGTTCCATCTTAACTAGTGATTTTGGGGTCTTTTGGGATCATATCCATCAGAAGTAGATTGAATGAAAATATCTCATCCAAGGGTTTGTTAGCTCTGGGGTCAGGATATGCTGAACTAAGGGAAACAAGAGGATTCCGTGCCCTTCTGATTAAGGTCAGTGCCAACACTAGGAATTAGCAAACACCGTCCTAGCAGAATTTGAAAAATGGAAGTCTGAAATAATGAACAGCTTGTGGTCAAAAGGAACCACGTGAACTGGGGTTGACATTTCTGTTTATCCCTGACTTCACCCATCCCCATAGTCCTGGGGAGAGTCAGAGGACCATGATAAACTCTGCAAAGGCCCACAGCTGATCCAAAAAAGAAAGGCTTGGAAACCAGACTAGGAACCAGATCTCTTCCTGTACAACCAGGCACCGGGGTTGGTGACAGAATGAATTTGGCCCTGAATAGTTCAGACCTGGCACCTACACAGACCCCTTGAAAAGAAGGAGGAGTGGATCCACCTGATGAGATGCGGATTCCCCGAGCCAAGCCAGCCACATGCAAGCTGGGAATACATCAAGACTGTACTCTTCTGCCCATGATATGCCAGGCAGCCGTGGCTTACCTAGCAGGCATTTGGAAGCTGATTAAGGAAATGAAAACAACCCAAGTTCATTTCATTATGGTCAGATGCCAGCAAAATAAATATAGATTATCATTTTGTATTTATACCCACAAAAAATCAACCACAACGTGGCATCGATTGCAAAGTATTTAATTATAATTTAAATATATAATGGCAGCCAATGTTTTGTTTCATTGTGCCTTTGCTTATGGGCATGCCAACATGACCACAGAATATACTAGTTCCTGCCAGTCCTTCACTGACTTCCTGTATTGTTAGGAAAAATTAGCTGTACAGAAAAAAAAATCCACTTTGATAAATAGCATGTGCTGTAGAGAAGAAAAGGTGTATCTCCTTAAGCTCTCTGATGTTTCTCTGCCTTCTCAAAGGCTCTTCTATCCACCTCCAAGTTATCCTTTCAGAGTCATGCCTTTTTAGGCCTTTGACTTCCCAGTTAGTGTTTCTCCCCCTTTTCTACTCCAGGAGTGCCCTGTTCTTGCATAACTAATTGTACCAGCAATATGTTCATATATATATATTTAAATTAATTTCAGAGAGGAAGGAAGAGGGATAGAAACACCAATGATGAGAATCATTATGGGCTGCCTCCTGCACGCCCCCTAATGGGGATCTATCCTGCAACCTGGGCATGTGCCCTTGACCAGAATCTAACCTGGGACCCTTCAGTCCACAGGCCGATGCTCTATCCATTGAGCCAAACCAGCCAGGGCACCAGCAATATGTTCTAATTATTCGTTTAACAGTCTGTCTCTCGTACTGGTCAATGAGCTCCTAAGAAGGCAAAAAACTCAGAAATTGCCTTGCTCATTATGGCGCCCGCACACAAAGAAGTGCTATGCTGCAAAGAGCAGGAGGAATCCTCAGGCAACTGAAAATCAAAGCCACAGTGAGATATCCTTTTACCCCCAGAAGGATAGCTGTAGTCGAGAAGTCAGATAATAACAAATGTTGGCAAGAATGTTTCTATCTCTCTCTCCTCCCTTCCTCTCCAAAATCAATAAAAATCTATTTTTAAAGTAAGTTGAAAATTTATTATACTGGTATATGTGTGAGACATGAGGTAAATAAAAGCTGCTGTGAAAAACAGTCTGGCAGTTCCTAAAAAAATTAAACATAAATGATCCAGTAATTCCACTCCTGGAGTATATGGCCAAGAGAATTGGAAAAAAAATTGTCCATACAAAATCTTAGCAGTATTATTCCATAATAGCTAAAAAGTGGAAATGACTCAAGTGTCCATCTCTGAAAAAAATGAGCAACCAAATGGGGTATGTCCATACAATGGAATACCATTTGGCAATAAAAAGAATGGATGTTCTGATACACGATGCAAAATGGATGAACCTTGAAAACATTTAAAAAGTTAGTTACAAAGGACTATACACTGTATGATTTCATTTAAAGAAAAGGTCCAGAATAGGCAAAAACTATAGACAGAAAATATATTGGTGGTCTCCTAGGGTCTGTGGAATTGGAGGGATGATGAGTGACTGCTTAGGGTACAGAGTTTCTTTCGGGGGTGATGAAAATGTTCTAGGATGGGTTATGGTGATGGTCACACAACTCTGAATATATTAAAGACCACTGATTTGTATACTGTAGATGGGTAAATTGTCTGGTGAGTTATATTTCAAAAAAAGCTATTACTAAGAAAAATAAGGAAGAACTCTTTAATTTTAATACTGAAAGACATGATTTCTAGGATATTAAGTTAAACTTTAGAAAGGTAAGTTGATCCCGGCCCATGTGGCTCAGTGGTTGAGCTTCGACCTATGAAGCAGGTCACTGTTCCATTCCTGGTCAAGTCACATGCCTGGGTTGCTGGCTCGATCCCCAGTAGGGTACGTGCAGGAAGCAACCGATCAATGATTCTCTTTCATCATTGATGTTTCTAACTCTCCTCCTTTCTCTCTGAAATCAATAAAAATATTTTTTAAGTAAGTTGAAAATTTATTATACTGGTATATGTGTGAGAAATGAAGTAAATAAAAGTGCATACATCAGATTATTTTTGCGAAAAGAATCATAGGAAGTAATTATCAGAAATGAATGATGATGATGTCCCTCACAAAGGGAGAGTAGGGAAGAGGTGAAAGAGAAAGTGGAGGCAACGTCACCCCTCTAAGAAAACGTTTTTGGAAAGAGCGATAGTCAGCTAGATGGCATCCTTACATTGGAAAGTCAACTGATGAATATAGACAGAATGATGGAATTAGAAAATCACTATTTGACAACCATCACATCAGCCAAGAAATATCAATGAATGTTAAAATTAGTGGGTGAATGTTTGATGAGGAACAGAATACTTCCACAATCTCAAAATAACTCTCAATAAAACACTTGTTGGGTACAAAGCAAAACAGAGTAACGATAGTAGAGAAAGCTTGCTATAAGTGCCATTTTAATCTAGTATTGAAGATTAACATCACCATGATAGGACAAATTAAAATTGTATGCTTCCTTCTAGGGCACAAAACATTACTTCTGAGATATCTCTCCCAGAATACAAAACCTGAATCTAATCTTTTCCCCTTCATTTTGTCTTTATTATTGCATGTTTGCTTAATTTACAGCAAACAGAAAATAAGCTGGGTCTTGTTTTCATTCAAACATTGATGTTTTAAAGGTTGCACATAATATTAGTTTAAAGAACGTCTAAAAATACCCTTTAAAAAGCTTTTATAAGAAAAAAAAATACAAAGTCTAACCACATAACTTTCCTCTCTCCTAGAACTGCAAAGTACTGTTAGAATTTTAAATAGACCTTTTGTTGTTTAATCTATACATCCAGAAAAATCTTTAAAATTTTGAGAAAACACACATGTAAAATGATTGCATATCAGAACATGAACACTAATGCAAAAACAGTAAAGAAATGAAAGTTAGAATACTATCAAATATACAAAGGTCCTAGAATCAATAGTTTAAACACATTCCACCTTTTGTTATTTACAGGCAAGGCCTAGATTGATAAAAAGCAATCCTTTAAAAAGAATCCTTTCCCCACAGTATTTCTTACAACCTGCAGGAAAGCAATCTAAAAATTTTGAAGAAACTAGCTTTTATTCTAAAATGAGATTGGGCATATCAAGGCACTTTTATTGCCCCCAAACCATCTCTCAGAGAAATGCTAGAAATTATAAATGGTTAGGAATATTATTTTCTAAGTTTTAGTCAGTTACTACTTTGATAATCAAAAACTCAAAGATGTGATTCATACATAAAGTCAATTCTTCTTCTGAAATTATTTAAAACTAGAGGCCCAGTGTATGAATTGGTGCACAGGTGGGATCCCTTGGTCTGGCCAGTGATCGGGACCATCTCGCCCAGCCAGCCCGGGGAAGGACCGAGGGAGGTTGGCCAGCTGCGGGAAGTTGGCTGTGGGAGCACACTGACTACCAGGGGGCAACTCCTGCATTGAGCATCTGCCCCCTGGTGGTCAGTGCATGTCATAGAGATGGGTCATTTGGTTGCTTAGGCTCTTATATATATAGATTTCACGGCATCACATAGAATGGAAATATTATTTTTCAACTTGCCTCACATTAAATAAACTGAGGTGTAAAGAATAAGCCTCATTCATAAAGAGGTAGGCAAATTTTGATACAAATGCCCACACTGACTTCTTGTACATTAGATACACACACACACACACACACACACACACACTTTGAAACAATTTACTTGCTTTTAACAGCAGCAAAAAACTAAGCTATTGTGGTTGACAATGTTCCTTAAAGTTTAGAGTAACTACCTCAGAGCATTCTTTTCACATTAAAATTATGTCTGCCATCTTTGACCTGCTCAAGTTTTAAAGTGAGTTTTTCTGATGTTTGTATGCTCCAAACTGTCATAGAAACCAGAAGAGGGGGGAAAAAAAGCAGTGAAGGCTCCATGTTTCAGTAAAAATTGCAATCTTCCTGCATACCCACTGAGGTGCCAAGGGTGTGGTCACACTTTGAGTTCCCTGCAAGTCTCGTGGACTCAAAGGCAAGCAGAAACCGAGGAAGATTAGAAGTTGGGCTCAATAAGGATAGGGCTTCTGCCTTCCTATAAACCTATGTCTAAAAGAGTGCCTGGCACACACTAAGCACCAATAACATGTGTTAAGTGAAAGAATGGACTGAGGAAGCCCAGAATGTGGGAGGGAAAGTGAAGGCTGAGTGAGACTTAATGAGGAGGAAGGGTGGTAGGGAGGGTCTTGAGGGAGGATGGGGAGACATCCAGGACTAAGAGGACAGGGCAGCTGGCAGGATGGGGCGAAGCCGCACCACACTGGAACTAATGACTCACACTGGCACAGAAGTAATGAGCTGAAGTGGTCACAGGTTAGCAGCCCACAGGCTAAATAAGCTGGCAGATGTGTTTTGTTTGACCTTCCCAATGTTTTAAAAATTGGAAAGTCTTATACGGACGGCACCCGGGCTTCTGGATGCTCTGGCAGCACTGAGCCGACGGTCTCAACACGGCAACAAGTGGCTGGAGCTGAGTAGCCTTCGAGAGCACATCCTCTTCCTCCATCATAGCCCCACCGCCACTGATTTTCTTACGCCCCAGCCAAGTCTCTCCTTTCCACAACCTATGGGCTCTGCTGGCATGTGAGCTTGTGACGAGCATAGGTAAATGGTGAATTCCCCAGCCTCCTCTGAAAACCCACTTAGCACCTCCTCTGCCAGCCCCTCCACGGTCTCCCCACCTTCCTCTTTGCATCTTTCTACACTGCATTCTGTTTTCAGTGAAATTTTAAGTAATTTTATTTTAATTTTAAACAAGTATAGGGGACTCAAGTTTGCCAATACTAAGCTTATGTTTGCAAACTATAAAATAAAGAAGGATAAACATGTTTTATTACAAACCGCCTCAAAGAATTCCCATAGTCCTGCATTAATAACGGGTTTTGGAAGCAAAGGCCATTGATTACTCCCACTCCTATTCCTTTCACCCTCACCCGCACTGCCCTAGGACAACAGCCTAAGGACGTCAGTATGAATATTTTTGCCATCTTCCTTCTCTAGTATTTTCAGAAACTTAACACATGCTGGACGTGGCAGGTGTGATTCTAATTTTAATATGGGTGGGAGTCCGCACAGCCAACTATTCCAGAAGGGCTGTGGGGATTGTATCAGAGCATCTAGCTGGCTGGAGCACCATGCCGCCTGAACAACAGCTCCTCTGGGTATCAGTCCCTTGACTGTGGGCCTCCTTCTAGCTAGTTAAACCCCTGTGAGCTATGAGAGATTAAGAAAGAAAAGTTAGCACCTGTTCCAGCTTTGGCACGAACCTTAAAATAGAGCAACCATTTCTCATGAGAGCTGAACTTCAATACTTGCAGCTGCTGATTTCCTTATCAAAAATCAATTTCTATTATATAACATACATAAATAGGCCTTTCCTCCTCTCTAATTCACCACTTTTCTTCTTGACCAAAGGAATATTTTTGAGCATTTCTGTATTAATTTATGAGTTAATGAGGGGAAGTTGTTTTTTGTGTGTGTTTTTTTTTAAATCAAAAGCTATTGGCTCACTAAAAAGAAGGAATTTACTTATTTAAAAGTCTTTAAATTATCTACTTTTAAAAATAAGCAGACAATTTACTATTCTTTGGTTTTGTTTTCATGTCTCAGGCAATTGCAATGAAATGAATGAAAAAACAAACACAGGAACATAAAACTTGATTCAGTAAATACAATGATCAATAAAACTGGCTTTGTTTAGTATAATAATATTAGAGACCCGGTGCATGAAATTTGTGCACTGGGGAAGGAGGACTCGGCCTGAGAGGGCACAGGCTAGGCCAAGGGACCCCACCAGTGCACTACTGGGGCCAGGGAGGGATGCAGGAGGCTGGCCAGCTGGGGAGGGACCACAGGAGGGCTCCAGAGCATGTTCGGCCTGTCTCACTCAGTCCTGATTGGCTGGACCCCAGCAGCAAGCTAACCTACCTGTTGGAGCATTGTCCCCTGATGGTCAGTGCACATTATAGCAGTGGTTGAGCAGCCTTAGTATATCATTAGCATATTAAACTTTGATTGGTTGAATGGCTGACTAGATAACTGGACACTTAGCATAATATTCTATTATATAGGATACATGGAGAGAGACAGAGAAAACGGAATGGCAGGAAAAGGACAAGAGAGAGGGAATGAGGAATAGAGAGGTAACAAGAAAAACAACCATACTAAAGGTAAAAGGTAAAAGCTAAAAGCTAAAATCCAACCCCAGACCACTCACTAGGTTCCCAACAACCTTCCCTCCCAAACTCATCTTACATCCTAATTGTGCAAATCCCACACCTCACTGGCCTGGCTCAATGAGCTCCAACATTTCTAATCTATTCAGTTTGCTCCCTGATGCTGTGGATCCAACTCCTGGGATGTTTAAATAAAACCAGCCATGGGATCTGTCCCTAAATGTGTCTCAATCCTCTTTAAAATGATGAACACACTCAGAGTAGTAATGACTCTACAATGCTTTTGTTATCTTAATTATCCCGATCTTTTTCTAGAGTGTGCATGTTTTATTGTTTGCATTCTGAATAGCTCATTTTTAGGAATTGTGCAAAAGTACATATCTCATGCTTTATAAGTTCATCCATTCAGCTAGCATTTCCTGATTTTCTGTTGAATGCCATCTGAGATATTGTGATTGACTTAGGAAGTTGTTCTCATCTTCCACAACAGAATTCTCTACTACTGCCCTAGCAAGTTTGGCTTAGTGGATAGAGCGCTGGCCTGTGGACTGAAAGATCCCAGGTTCAATTCCGCCCAGAGCACATGCCTGGATTGTAGGCTCGATTTCCATTAGGGGGCGTGCAGGAGGCAGCCGGTCAATGATTCCCATCATTGAGGTTTCTCTCTCTCTCTCCCTCTTCCTTCCTCTCTGAAATCAATCAATAAATATATTTTTAAAAATAAAATAAAACAAAACAAAATAGAAAGATAAGATGCCTCAATGGGTCCATGACTCAGAAAGGAAACACGTTTAAAAAAAAAATTTCTCTACTACTCAGAACACCAGCCATTCTGTTAAAATATCTTGTTTGCAGCCCTATTTCTTTTATTTAAATATATGCAAATTGTCAGTAGTGAAGTTAGCTAAGCAGAGTAAAAACTTAGAGGAGAAAAAATCCACTCCTTACAATTCACCTACAGTCCTAGCCGGTTTGCTCCAGTGGATAGAGCGTGGGTTTGTGGACTGAAGGGTCCCAGGTTTGATTCCAGGGTACATGCTCAGGTTTCGGGCTCAATTCCCAGTAGGGGGTGTGCAGGAGGCGGCTGACTAATGATTCTCTCTCATCATTGATGTTTCTATCTCTGTCTCCCTCTCCTTTCCTCTCTGAAATCAATAAAAATATTTTTTAAAAACTCAACCTACAGAAATAGTATGCTTTATAAGGTGTGTATTTTTAAAAGTTTTGTTTAAAACGTAGAGAAAGAAAAAAAAATAAAATTTAGTTCTGAAAAACAATAAAGAATTGCAAGCCATCAATAAAGTAAATAAATATCTTTACTTCCTTCTTCCCACACTCCTCACCCCCATTGATTCTGCAGTGTACCTTGATAAAAAAAAAAGTATATACAGAGAGAGCAGGAGTTAAGAATATATAAATGGACTCTCAAGTCTGTGAATTCAGTAACTATCTTCCCTTTGCCTAGCCTTCAACTTTGCCAGGAACTCAGAAACCAGGCTCTATTGCTCATCTCAATCACTGGCCTTCCAGTTATAGTAGATAATCCTTCATGGCTTTGCTTTCTTGTTGTCAAATACAAATACAATTACTGGTAAATCCAATGGCTGTTTCCTCTAGTAAGAAAACAAAGTTTTTCATAAGCCCGGATAGAATTGCATCAATCTAGCCTCAGCTCCACGCTCCTCCCTGGCCCCTAGTTCCAACAGTGAAGACTGAACAATTTCTCAGTGGGCCTGGGTAAAGGAGGCCCCTGCGCTGGTTCCATTTATATTGTCAACTTTAAGCTCATAAGTGAAGCCAGAAGGTCCTTTGGATACTGTTATGACATCAGTTGATTTTCTGAGTGATTTGTCTAAAAATCATGCCATGGCTCTGCTCAAAAGCTTCCATCTCACTCAAAGAAAAGCCAGTTTTCCAGGGCCAAGTGCCTCAACACATCCCCACTCCATCCAGGTAACTGTTTAACTTCTACTGCCTCCCCCTTGTTCACTCCACTAGCCATGTGACTTCTTGCTGTTCCTCCAACATCTCAATCTTTAACTTACCACAGGGCCTTTGCATTTGCTGTCCCCCTCTGCCTGGAATGTTCCTCCAATATCCATAGGATCACTCCCTCAGTTCCCATACTCAAATGTCACCTTATCAATGAGACCTTCTTTGACAACCCTTCCTAAAGCAGCAGCAGCCCACTCCCACCCCAGTTCTCCCCATCACTTTAAAAATAGCTTTATTGCCGAAACCGGTTTGGCTCAGTGGTAGAGCGTCGGTCTGCGGACTGAAAGGTCCCAGGTTTGATTCCGGTCAAGGGCATGTACCTTGGCTGCAGGCACATCCCCGGTAGGGGGTGTGCAAGAGGCAGCTGGTCAATGTTTCTCTCTCATCGACGTTTCTAGCTCTCTATCTCTCTCCCTTCCTCTCTGTAAAATATCAATAAAAATATATTTAAAAAAATAGGTTTATTGAAATGTAATTCACAAACCATGCAATTCACCCATTTAAGATGTTCAATTCAATATCTTTTAGTGTATTTACAGAATTGTGCATCTAGTAGAGACTATCAATTCTAGAACACTTTCATCACCCCAAAAATGAATTCTATAACCTTTAGCCATTACTCCTCAATCACCCCAACTTCCCAGCCCAAGACAACCACATGTCTAGTTTCTAGATATTTGCCTTTTATGGACTTTTCACATAAATGGAAACTATAATTTGTAGTTCTTTGTGATTGGCTTCTTAGCATTATGTTTTTGAGGTTCATCTATGTTGTATCATGCATCAGTACTTCATTCCTTCTTATTGCCAGATAATATTCCATTATATGGATATACCACATTTTGTTGCTCTATTCAACATTTGATGGATAACTGGTTTGATTTCGTAGCTATTCTGAATAATGTTGTTAAGAACATTTCTATGCAAGTTTTTATATGGACATAAGTTATCATTTTCTTGATTATATACATAGGAGTGGATCTGCATCATTTTTACTTGGGCACTTATTACCATATGATATATTATATATTTAATTTTTTCTTGCCTGCCCTTCTCCCACTAGAATATAAGCTTCCTAAAGGCATAATTTTTATCTGCTTTGTTCAGTGCTTAGAACAGTGTCTGACACATAGTAGCATGCAATAAATATATGTTGTATGAAAGCAAGGATGCTAAAGCTATTAGGGCAAACTGAAGCAAAGAAACCTATTAATGCAAACACAGTAAGTTGACTGTGTATGCATTCAAAGTCAACGGGAAGTGGTTCGAAACGACAACTTGCAGGGAAATAAGAAAATTTAATGTCATCAGCCTGTGTTACCTCTCTTTTGCCTCATTTTCTCCCCTATAAAATGTCAAGATTCAACTGTTTTGCCTGGCTCCTTCCAGCTCCATATTCTGCAATGTAACATAAAAATTAACAAGTGATTTGATTTGCTCATGCAAATATTTATCTTTCTTTCTTTTGTTCATTCATTCAACAAACATTTATTTAGTGCCTTCATGAGCCAGACATTATTTAGGTGTCTTAAGTGATATATTGATATTTATAATCTATTTGGACAATGATTGTACCCTTGCTAATTTAAAATTTTCTTTCTTTTTAAATTCTTTTTTGTTTCAACAAATACAGCCAAGCTTCACTTTAAAAAATAAAAACCATCTCTTAACTAATTTCTAAGACATAGGTAGAAACTGGCAAACAAAAAAAATCAATATCAACATAATAAACTTATTATGTCTTATTTTTATGTCTTCCATGCATTTCATACAGATATAAAATGCATCTAATATCTGAAGTAAAGAGAGGGTAAAGGGTGGGTGGAAAAAACCTGTGTCAGACTCACTGGCTGTGGCTTTTGCTGGATCGAACTATGGTCTACATTCTGAGTGCTCACTTAAAGCAGCTCCTATCTCTCCTTGCACTTTTCATACTTTTCTCAGACTGAAGTTTTGCCTGAAATCAGACAAGCTCCTCCACAATTTCTTTACCCAGGCAATTTACTCCACAACTTAGCAAAATTCCTCAAATATTGGGGCAGAGGAAGTAAGAAAGCAAAAAAAAAAAAAGAGCCCTTTTCTACTATTAACATTGTGTTAATGAGACATACGTTGTCTCTCAGTTTTCTCCTTAATTAAGAAAAATACATCAACTTCAGAGTAGAAGCAATACATTAGGAATAAATAAAAACAGCAAAGTCTTACATACAAAAAAAATAGTAGGCTAAGAGCTTAGATTGCAGTCTCTTCCACGCCGTGGCCAGCAGAGGGGATACTTCACACCCGTGATAGATCTGTTACTCCTGATTGTGGGTGAGCACTGATTCTCCCAAGCAAAAGTTGGGTGCTATTCCCAGAAGGGAGCAGAGGCTGGGGTGTCAAAAACAACAAATGTCCCTGAACCTGATGTCAGGAATTTGGCCTCTCCATCCCTTGGGGGGATCTGTGACAAGGGTCTGAGGCTAGGGACAGATACAAACCATGAATAGACATGAGGATAAACCCTGGATCAAAGCTGTGGCCCAGGCCAGGAAGGGGCAGGCTGGAGCCAGGGGAGGCAGATGACAGGAGAGGGCACTTGGAGTTCTGAGGGGTGAGCAGCTGTATTTTCTGATACTCACTTCATCCCGCCGCCAGCACCGAGAATGCACCACATGGTCAGTGGAATGGAATGCGGGGCAGACACCAGCCCCTCCGAAGCACACAGAAACCTGATACGATGGCTTCAGCCCAATGAACATCCAGGCATTTTTCTCTCATTTAATTCCAATTCTTCATGACATCCAATAAAATTAAAATGGCCTGGGTGGGTCAAAGGGTCAGACCAGTCAAGCCAGAGTGGGCAAGCCCAAATTGCACGTGTAGGTGAGACCAGGGACATTGGCTGAGGCAGGGAGAAACTGTCCTATCCCCCCCACACCCCCACACACTTTTTTTTTTAAACTGGGGAGATATCTTTTTTTTAAAAAAAACAAAAACTTGATTGTTGAGATTATTACAGATGTCCCTCTTCCCCCCCACCCTCTCCCCCTACGACCCCCCTCCACACTTCCCACCCTGCCCCAGGCCTTCACCATCCTATTGTCTGTGTCCATAGGTAATGCATACAAGATCTTAGTTTAATCTCTTCCTGCCCTCCCACCCCTCCCCTCTGAGAATCACCAGTCTGTTCTATTTCCATGCCTCTGATTCTGTTTTATTCACCAGTTTATTCTGTTCATTAGGTTTCTTATTTATTTTGATTTTTAGATTCAATTGTTGATATGCATGTATTTCTTGCCATTTTATTCACATTTTTAATCTTTTTCTTTCTTCTTCCTCTTCTTAAAGAAACATTTCATGTAATACTGGTTTGGTGGTGATGAACTCTTTTAGCTTTTTCTTGTCTGTGAAGCTCTTTATCTGACCTTCACTGGGAAGTGCCCAGATAGGGCCCAGCTATGAGGCAAGGCAGGTTGGAGCTGGTACCAGGTCTTGGGCCTTTTATTGGTAGGTCTGGGGCTCTCTGACCCAGCTGCAGCTTGAGAGCAAGGAGAGGCCATTCATATGCAAAAGCCACTGCACACATCCTGGGTGGGGTTGTAAATTGGATAAGGGTGAGTTTTAGGGAATCACCAGGGCAGAGCAAACAGAAATGGCTGCCTGTCAGCCCTACAACTGGACAAGTCCAAGAACAATGATCCCGGTGAGCACCTCCATCTGGGAGAAAGACGCACCTGCATTCCTGCATGACGCCAGATAATCCAGTTTCTCTTCACATGTGTCTGTGTTCCTTAGAGCCTTGCCTGGTCTGGAGCTCAGAGGAAGCCAGACCTTGTAGTTGAGTTCGTAGTACTGACCTTTTAAGAGAAACAGCTATGTCTCCAGCAGCCTAAATGTCATTGAGCCCCAATTCCCACTGGTTTTTACACCCATAGTTCCTACTGCCAGTAGGGATTCCTTTTCCCAGCTCTGGGACCCTGGGCTGGGGATCTGGTGTTGGGTTAGGATCCCTTGCTCTTCCGAGCAGCCTCTGCAGAGGTGATTTCCCTCCGGATTAAAAAAGTGGCACACACATGCCGAAACCGGTTTGGCTCAGTGGATAGAGCGTCGGTCTGCGGACTGAGGGGGTCCTGGGTTTGATTCTGGTCCGGGGCATGTACATTGGTTGCGGGCACATCCCCAGTGGGGAGTGTGCAGGGGGCGGCTGGTCGATGTTTCTCTCT
Source organism: Vespertilio murinus (assembly GCA_963924515.1). Taxonomy (NCBI): domain Eukaryota; kingdom Metazoa; phylum Chordata; class Mammalia; order Chiroptera; family Vespertilionidae; genus Vespertilio; species Vespertilio murinus. The sequence goes on along the minus strand of OZ004714.1, from coordinate 21,072,343 downwards.
CATCAGTGTTTCTGGCTCTTTATCCCTCTCCTTTCCTCTCTTTGGAAAATCAATATATTAAAAAAAAAAGAGAGAGAATAAAAACAAGTATTTTAAAAAAAAAAAGTGGCACACATGGGTGCCAGACCAGCCCATTCTGCGCCTCCGCACCAGTCTCAGTGTGCTTTCTTCATTTATCTATCCTGTTTCCCCAAAAATAAGACAGTGTCTTATATTAATTTTTGCTCCCAAAGATGCGCTAGGTCTTATTTTCAGGGGATGTATTATGTTTCCATGGAGTAGGTCTTATTTTCGGAGGATGTCGTATTTTCGGGGAAACACGGTAGTTGTAGAACTTCATTCAGCCAGCTTTCCAACGGTTCTGGAGGATGGTTGTTCTGTATTTTAGTTGTAATTTTGATGTGATTGTGGGGAGCAGGAGTACAGGTGTTTACCATGCCGCCATCTTCAAATCTCCCCATCTCCCCCACCCCATTTCCTTTCTTAGGCTGAGGCCCACCACCCAGCCGGCAGCAGAGAAGGGTCCTGGTTTGGGTTGGAAGGTGCTGGTACCAGAAAGGGTAGAGGAGACTACTGTGATAGGTGCATAGGGTGCGGTAACATTTGGAGCCAAGGCCTAGAGCCAAAAGAGAGGCATCAGCTGCCAAATCTGAGAGATCAATTTGAGACTGTGGTAAAAAGTAAGGCTGAGATCAGAAATAGGTCTGGAAACAGTAGGAAGTGGGATGGCTTGAGAAAGTTCAGGATATAAACTTCACAGCTTAAGGGGCCAAAGCCTTATTCTCATTGGATGCTGGTCACATGGTAGGGGGCTTGGCAACCAATCAGACCATTTAGTAGTGTAAAGCTGGCAGGGGAAAAATAAAGGGGGGAAGGGGGAGAATAGCATAGGCAGACATGGATGGCCACCTAGTCCAGAGCAGGCAGGAACTAGATAGAGGTCTAAAGGCTGAAATCTAGAGTCTCAGAAGTCAGACTGCCAGCCAAATGGCCACTCACTAGCCAGTAAAAAGACCTCTGATCCCAGTGATGCCCTCAAGTGAGGATAAGAGGTCCTTGGACTTACTGGTGATGTTGATTAATTGTGAGCTATTTTCTAATTGGGCAAGGGCAGATGCTTAAAAGGAGGCACTGCTTCTGTAGGATAGTGGTTCCCAACCATGGCTGCACACAGTAATCACCTGGGATCTTTTGAATAGGCTAATGCTTGGGAACCATGATTACAGAGACTGATTCAATTAGTTGGGGCGCAACCGGGACTTGGGAGTTTTAAAAGCTCTCTGGATGAGAACTGCTGCCCTAAAGCATGGCACCCTGCTTGGCACTCTTCAGAACGCTGGTGAGGTAGGTTTTCCTTGAAAGCTAGTTTTCACATCCAGAAATATCTGGGAAGTAATGCATAAGGTATACAACATTCTTTTGAAGATTCAACACATTCTGGGGAGTTTTCTAGTAAAATAGCCTCATTCCCCTCTTTTATGGTCAAATTTGCATATACTTAAACACAGACATTAAATATACAATTCAACGAGTTTCAATAAATATATACATCCAACAGTTGGTGATCGGGATAAAGGGAATATGGAAATTCCGTGTACTTGCAACTTTTTTATAAGTTGAAGTTATATCAAAATTAAAAGTTACCCCCTCAAAAAAGTATATACTTATAACACCATTGCTCAAATTAAGAGAGGGAACATTCCACCACTCCAAAAAGTTCCTTGCACTTTTCCCCAATCACCCCTAGACCCTCCCAGGGGCATTCATTTAAAATTATTTCTATGCTGAAGCCGGTTTGGCTCAGTGGTAGAGCGTCGGTCTGCGGACTGCAAGGTCCTGGGTTCGATTCCGGTCAAGGGCATGTACATTGGTTGCGGGCACATCCCCGGTGGGGGGTGTGCAGGAGGCGGCTGGTAGATGTTTCTCTCTCATCGACATTTCTAGCTCTCTATCTCTCTCCCTTCCTCTCTGTAAAATATCAATAAAAATATATTTAAAAAATAAATAAATAAAATAAAATTATTTCTATCACCTTAGCTGAGTTTTGCCTGTGCTTGTCGTTTATATAAATGGTATATAGTATGTACTAGTTTATGCTTGCTTCTTTCCTTCAGCATAGTTTGTGTTTGCTGTGTAAATCAGTAGTTCATTCTTATTATAACGATAGTTGCTATGAACATTCTTATACCAGTCTTTTCATGGATATATACTTTCATTCCTCTTGGTGCCACAAGATTTTCACTGAAGAAAGGATTTGCATTGAATTAGCATAGAAAAATATGCTAATTAACTGGGGCGCAGTAATGGGTTGACTGGACAGGAGGAGGTTGTGCACGAGGGTCAGGGCGGGGAGCAGGGGCCTCCAAGCGCCTGTGCTGGGGGGCGCCTGATCAGCAGCGGCCGAGGCTGCTTCAAGGGCCAGAGAGGAAGGCAGGGCCACACTGCCAATTTGAGGGTGGGTGGTGCCATGTGATTTCGAATTATGCGCTGGGCTCCTAATACGTATATAAGTCTGGGAAGTAATTCTGTGTGTGTGTGTGTGTGTGTGTGTGTGTGTGTGTGTGTGAGAGAGAGAGAGAGAGAGAGAGAGAGAGAGAGAGAGAGAGAGAGAAGTCCATCTAGGAATGGAAATACTGCTATCAATAATTATCTGTTTAGTGGCAAACTGTTTTCCAGCTGGTCCACATCTTTGCTAATGTTTAGCATTTAAATCTTTCTATTTTAGTCATTTTAGTTGATGTGAAGTAGTTCCTTAGTATGGTTTTAATTTACATTTCCTTGATGATTGATGATGTTAAGGACCTTTTCATGTACTTGTTGATTATCTATATATCTTCTTTTGTGAAGTATTTCTTCAAGTCTTTTGCCTAATCTTTTTTAGTTTTGTCTTTTTAAGTTATTTTTTTATTATTGATTTTAGGAGTTCTTTATATAGTTTTGATATGAGTACTTTGTCAGATTGAATTGTGAATATTTTCTTCTAGCCTGTGAATTGCCATTTTACTTTACTTAATGTTTTTAGTTTTATTGAAATCTTATTTGTCAAATATTTTTTATGTCATGCTAAGAAATATTTGCTTACCCCAAGATCATAAAGATATTTTCCTTTGTTTTCTTTTAGAATCTTTATTGTTTTAGTTTCCAGTTTAGGTTGATCACCTGTCAAAAATTGATTTTTTAAATTTTGTATGATTATTTAACCCAGAATTTCCCATAAAATGTTTGTTCATTTTTGGCCATGAAATCTATTTCTCTACATACCACCTATGAGATCTCAAGGAACTAACAACCAAAGCACAATGAGAAATGGATGTTTCCCTAGAGGAATGAGTGTAACAACTCAAACTGATAAACATGTCTGGACACCATCAAATCCCTTTATTAAAACTAGGACCAAATGAATAAGACACAAAAGGCAGTAAATTAAAATGAAGCTGTGGTAGATTTAACGAGGTTGTAGTATACTTTGACATAGCTAGGATATAACTGTTTTCAATTAGGCTTAAACCCATTAATATTTTAAACATGAAAAACTATCAAATGTCAACTAACCCTTCTACCAACAAACTAGATCCTGATCAATTACTCAAATGCTTTATATTTGAGTCCTTGCCTCATTTATCTCTTTTTTTTACTCAGCATCCAAAAACAGTTCTGGGCTTATATTTAGCACTAAATAAATATGTTTTCATTTGAAATATAGTATTTCTCAAAGTGTATACAACAAAACGTCAAGTTGTTCTTTTGGTGGTGGAGCTACAATTGGCTTTTTTTCTTCATTTATAACTCTTCATTTTATATTTTTCATAAGTGAACCTGAATTACTTTTAAAATTAAATATATGTATTTTTAAAATAATCATTGGGAAGGACACTTAAGTCTTCATTAAAAGAAAAAAATAATGTTTAATCTTATCACTCCTTAAATATTTCCCAATTTTAACAATACTAAGACCTCAAAGATTCTGTTAGTGTTTGAGGAACTAATAATAGATGGAACTAAGTGACTGTAAACAATTGTATATGTTTTACAAATGCTTACAGGCAGTAATAGTAAATAAGGAAATATACCGTTGAATGCTTTACAAAATGGGCCTAAGGGTCTGATTACTGCTAGATCAGAACATTTGATCTACTGCTTCAATATATAATTTACTTTCAAAAACCAAATATTCAGCTTCTAAGTTGATGGCTACAGAATACTAATAGAAGAATCATGCTATGATTCCTTCACTTCAAAGAATTCCTGAAAAAAGCTGAGGGAGGATCTGTTCTGGTAGCTCACTTGGTTGGAGCATCATCCTATACACCAGTGTTTCCCAAACTTCTGACATATGTGTACCCCTTCTATAATTTTCTTAACGCTGAGTACCCCTCGTCAAAAAAAGAATGTATTTTATTTTTTTAATCTTTTTTTAAATATATATTTTATTGATATTTTTACAGAGAGGAAGGGATAGAGAGCTAGAAATGTCGATGAGAGAGAAACATCGACCAACTGCCTCTTGCACACCCCCTACCGGGGATGTGCCCACAACCAATGTACATGCCCTTCACCGGAATCGAACCCGGGACCTTTCAATCCGCAGACTGATGCTCTACCACTGAGCCAAACCGGTTTCGGCAAAAGGATGTATTTTAATAACAATCAAAATATATATATTTTTTATTTTTTGGAACATACACAAAATAACAATAAATGAAAAATAAAATTATTCATAATAAAATATAAATAAAAGTTATATTATAAATAACATTTATTTGCACACCGGACCGTCTCACACCTCACAAGACTGTCTTGACTTGACTCATGAGAACGTAGAATTAGGCACAGTTAAGCACGGTGTAGTGCATATCCCCACCAAACTCCAGTGCAATGCTTACCCCCACCAAACTCTTCCCGTACCCCTGGAGGTAGGCGTACCACACTTTGGGAAACACTGCCATACACCAAAAGGTGGCGGGCTCAATTCCCATTCGGGGCACATACCCAGGTTTCAGGTTTGATCCCTGGTCTGAGTGTGGGGTGTGTGTGTGTGTGTGTGTAACCAAATACAAAATCTTGGGTCAGAGTATTCATCATGTTTGATCTGCCACTGGAACAGAATTGTATCTTGTAAACTATTTCAAATATTTATTATATTTGTGTTTGCCTTTTTTTAAGGCACTTTATATACTCTCCTTGTACTCACTATAAAACCCTCACTGACAGACAGTGGAATCCTGAGAGGGTGCCCACAGTAAAATCTTGGTTAATAAGGTTATGATGCAGTATAACCCATCACCATAAATGAAAACCACAAGTGAGATTTTCCTTTCTCCTGAGAATGTTAAGCAATCTCTCTACTTATTTTCTTATAAACAAAGCACACTTTTAATACTAAAGGGGGAAAAAGGGTGGTACAAAATGCCATAAAATGTTTGTCATTTATTTTGTAGACTTGATGTGGTTAAGCATTATTGGAATATCTAAGTGATTGCTGTTTATTTATTTTATCAACATGCAAAATGAAAAGAAATAATACTTTTAGATTTTAAAGGAGTATTGCAGATGACAGTCTTCAGTAATTGCTCCAGCAGACCACAAAGGATTAGTTTTACAGCAAGAAACTTGGGGTAACCTGGCTAAATATTTCATTCATGTGACTGAGTGGGTTGGGGGTGGGATGGTTGGGATCTGCTTAGCAGTGGGAGTGACTGTCTTGGCTGGGCTAGGGCTTAATTTCCCACTTGTAATCTCAGACTGTACAGAACAGCCTACTCATGCCCCATGCTTGACTGTGGAATTTGTAGTTCTGCCCCTTGGGTCAAGGCTGTCTGAAAATGTCAAGGATAGCAACAGACCTAGATTCAGCCATTTAAAACAAGGATTGCGGGCTGGCCCGAGCTCCTAGGTAGGTGTGAGAGAAAGGAGAATGGTCTTGTCAACAGCTCAGCCAGAATTCCTTCAGATTTCATTTTCACAAATGCCCTTAATTTAGTCAGCAGTTCCTACTCTTATCCAATGGACTGGGTGCTCGGTAGCAGAGGATTAGGAAGATCTGAGAATGCTAAAAAGCCAGAGAGTAAGGAGGACTGTAATACAAACTACATTTTTCTGGATCCCAGCTGAGTTCTCACTTGGGTTCAATGAACTGACCCGAGGTATCAGGGCCTCTTCCATGTTCTTTTGGATACTTTTTCAATGATGGAATATTTATGCTCTCAGTGGTTACATCTGAATTTTGGAAATAACCACGTCCATTCAATTCTCATCAAGCTGGGCCAATAATAACTTACATTTGGACAGTGTGTTTCATTTCACAAGGTGCTATAACAATGCCTTGTTTCATATAATTTTCAGGACAACCCCTGACGTACATACTTCTATTCTCAAATTGTAGAGGAGGAAATTGAGGTTAAGAAAAGTTAAGAGATGTGCAGAGTTATAAAACTAGTAGGTTACAGAGGCTAGAGTTGAATTCCAGATCTTCTCGTTCAAAATTATTTTTTTTAAAAATATTTTATTGATATTTTTACAGAGAGGAAGAAAGAGGGATAGAGAGTTAGAAACATCAATGAGAGAGAATCATCAATCAGCTGCCTCTTGCACCCCCCCCCAGGGGATGTGCCCACAACCAAGGTACATGCCCTTGACCGGAATTGAACCTGGGACCTTTCAGTCCCCAGACCGACGCTCTATCCACCGAGCCAAACCTGTTTCGGCTCGTTCAAAATTCTTTACCCTATATCAGAGGTTCTACTTTTAATTAAATTTTTTTATTGATTTCAGAGAGGAAGGGAGAGACTGAAACATCAATGATGAGAATCATTGATCGGCTACCTCCTGCACACCCTCTATGGAGGATCAAGCCCACAACCCAGACATGTGCCCTGTCCAGGAATCAAACCGTGCTTATAGGTTGATGCTCACCCACAGAGCCACACCAGCTGGGCTCTACTTTTAATTTTTAAGAAATATGAAGCACTACAGGGCAGTCTAACTAATTTCCATTCAAAACCTCATAATCATGAGCTACAATTTAAAGAGAGGACTTCCAGAACATTTTGAGCAATGGCATCCTCATCAGAACAAGAGTATGATTTCCTAAGAAGTAAATGCATAGTTTTTCTCAATTTCCAGTTACATGGTGGGGTTTTAAAAAGTTCCATTATTTTACTGTCACAACTGGTAAGACTTTAAAATGCTTACTGTATTTGCTTCAATAAAAATCATTATGCAGGAAAAAATATTGGAGAGAAAAGCTATTTAACAGCTGTGGAAAGGAAAATTGCAAAGGACCTCTAAAGGCACATAAAACTAGACTTGCAGTCTACTTTACTTTTAAAAAGCAAAATTTGGGGAAAGAAAAAAAAATAGTAGCATAATGATGTTTATATTTATACATCTACAAAAGAACATCACTTGGAGATTATATTCTAGAAATTCCAAGTTAATAAAGAAACATGAGAGGAGGGTTCCCCTGGTTCGTTTTTGTCCTCCCATTTAGGCCTTTCATCGCTTGTCCCACCTTTCTTTTCGGTACAGTGTAAAGTGGGTAATCAGGCACTAATCGTGTTACAGCAAGATAAAAGAGTCCCAGTGCTCTCTTCGACACTACACATACTAAAAGTGAAACGACACAGAGATTAGCATGGCCCCTGCTCCAAGATGACATGAAAGTTTGTGAAGCATTCCATATTTTTAAAGAGGTGGAGGGATTAAGAAGTACTAGTCATTGGGATGTAAAGTACAGCATAGGGAATATAGTCAGTAATATCTCCATAACTGGGTATGGTGCCAGTTTGGTACTGGAACTATCAGAGGGAACGCTTTGTAAAATATGTGATTGTCTAACCACTGGGCTGTGCACCTGAAACTAATATAAAATGATACTGAAAGTAAACTATAATTGAAAAATTAAAATAAAAAAAGAATGCATCAGAGGAATCCAACAAAGATGAAGAAAAAAAGTGTCCCATAGAGACCATAATTAATCACCGAGTGGCTCGACACTGGTGAGCTATAGGAGCTCAGAGCTGATTGTTAAATATTCAGCATTAATTTCTTACAACTAAATAGTAATTTAAAAGAAAGAAAAGAATCAAACAAGGTCAGGTAAATTTGGTTATGCTGAGAATTTGACAATGGCATGTTCAAAGTATAAAACTGATCCAATTGACCATTTTCATTCTCATTTGCATAGTCTCAGCCTGTCCTCCTTTTCATTGTGTTGATTTTTTTATTACTGTTTTATTTTTAAAAATATATATATTTTATTGATTTTTTACAGAGAGGAAGGGAGAGGGATAGAGAGTTAGAAACATCGATCAGCTGCCTCCTGCACATCTCCCACTGGGGATGTGCCTGCAACCAAGGTTCATGCCCTGACCGGAATCAAACCTGGGACCTCCCAGTCTGCAGGCTGATGCTCTGTCCACTGAGCCAAACTGGCTAGGGCGTTATTACTGTTTTCAAAGATAATTGCACTTATGTCTGTTGGACTCTGAATTTCCAGTTATTGTACCTGATTTAAAATACTTTAACATTAATTCCTGCATTGCACTGAAAGACATCAAGTCTACTGTAGGGAATGGTTAGGTCTTGAAAGCCCTAATTCCACCTGCTGGCTAAAGGCAGAGATGACAAGACATTGTTCTGACAAACTGCTTTGTTCTCATTGTGGAAAGTTTGTTAGTAGAGAAGCTTCTGGAAAATTCTAGCATCTGGGTGCTGGGCTATATTTCTGGCTTGGCCACATAATGGACTATGTTACTTTGAGTTAGTCACTTCATATTTTAAAACCTTATCTGAAAATAGGGATAATGCCCTGTTTCTGGGATGCTAAGATATACATTTGCCCCCACATTTTATTATTCCTAAAAAGGGATGTACCTAAAGAAATTCACCAGCTTCCAGGACCACTTTGGCTGCCCAGAATGGAACATGACTGTAATTTGTGAATGTAGGAGAACTTAGCAGGTTCCATAGAAGGTATCTATTCATTCATTCTGTATCACTTCAGATGAGTTATGTGCATTTGATGGCACCACGCATGTTTATTTCTATTTCATCTTAAATAACTATACATTTATATTATTCTAAGTAAAGCAAACGTTAGTCACTGGAGGATTGATGAAATATTCATATCCTCTTGCTAATTAACAACAGACACTCTAATAACTTACTAAATACAGAGACTTTAACTGATGACATGTTATAATCAAAGGAAAGGGAAAATAACACCAGCCGGCTAATGTTGTTGAAGATTAAATGAGATTATGCTCATAAAATGCTTAGTAGGATACATTACTCATAATAACCAATCAAGAAATATCTCCATCATTGTCATCATCACTCTCCACACTTTACAATGAATTGGCAATGACTTCCCATATCCATATCTCATTCACAACTCCTGTGTAAGGAGGGCAGTAAGACTTGATGGTTCTCAACCTTGACTAATCCTGAGAATAACCTGGTGAGATTCTCAAAAATACCAGTGCCCTGAATCCCAGATAAATTAAACTAGAATCTTAGGAGTTGAAGTGTCAGTAAAGCTTCCCCAGTGATAGTACTGTACATTAATTTAAGTTGTGGTTTTCATCTTTCACTGCACATGAGATACCCCACAGTTCAGATCAATGTATGAGCATCCTAGGGTAGGGATCCAGGAATCAGTATTTTTTTTCTTTTCTAAATGGTGGATCAGAATAATCTGGGGCACTTGTAATTGAATCCTGACTCACATAGCACAGTCCCTCCAAATTCTTATTTAGATCTCAAGTGAGAGCCTTGAAGTAGGTATTTTTAACAAGTTCCCCAATTTATACAGTGGTGTGAATTTGGGAATCACCAATCTAGGTTGTCAGTTAAAAGACCAGGAGTTTAGTCTTGGTTCTAATAACTAGTTCTCTGACCATAGCTCTCTCCTCTAAGAAATAAGGAAGTTAGACTAAAGTTCTCTGAGATGTCTACAAAGTCCCTTTTGACTCCAACATGGGGAAGTCTGGGCCATTGGTCTACTGCATCTGCTGAATGCATCGTCTTTCTCCCTATTTTGGGACGTACTTGCCTACCCATGTAATTCTAATGGAAGCTGCCAATACTTTTACGGAAGTCGTCTCCCAGGCTACTGTGGCTAGTCTAAGGTTGCATATCTAACCCAAACCAGCCCAAATGGACCATTTCTGCAGTCCTTTTGAACTGCAGGCCAGAGAACCAAAGAATCTGACCCTTCTGGTGATAAAATGAAAGTTTCCTATCTGCCAGCCACAGATACTTATTCCCCTGCCACAACTTGAGGAATTAAAGGTGATATTCAAAAAAGCCAAGATGAGAAGTGGAGAAAATGTGGCCCACTTGGAATCTCTAATTCCAGTGTCTGTGGCATACTGTGGTTTGATCCTGTGAATCGGCAAAGGTTTCTATTAATTATAACAAAAAACAACAAGCAACAACCCCCCCCCCCAACTAATATGACTTATCTTCACTAAAAATGATACTTGGGGGGGGGCAATGGTAAGCTTTGTACACATATAATACCTTAATAAAAAAATTAAAAATAAAATAAAATAAAAATTACACTTGATTGTTTTACAAAGGCCTTGTGTATACTTACTACTTCTGTCTTCTAATGACAGCCCTGTGAAGTGGTACATATATTTTCTCTAAAAAATGAGATACACTTCACATGCCATAAAACTCACCCTTTTTAAAGTGTACAATTCAGTGGTCCTTAGTATATTCACCACTTTATAATTCCAGAACATTTCATCATCCCCAAAGAGAAAGCCCATGTTCATTAGAAGTCACACTTCATTCACTCCTCCTGCCCTTCACAATCAATATATATATTATTGATTTCAGAGAAAGAGGGAGATAGAAACATCAATGATGAGAGAAAATCATTGATTGGCTGCCTCCTGCAAGCCCCACACTGGGAATCAAGCCCATAACCTGGGCATGTGCCCTTGACTGAATCGAACCCAGGACCCTTCAATCTGCAGGCTGATGCTCTATCCACTGAGCCAAACTGGCTAGGGCCAGACAGGCATTTTTCACGCCCCATTTAAAAGCAAGAGAAAGGAGACCTAGAGATTCTAGTTGCGCTCTTAAGAGGCCAGGACAGGGATTAGAACCTGTTAAACCATCCTGCCTCCCTTCTGTGGACATATGTATGCCCAGTTTATTTCCTGGTATTATTTTTTATGTTTACTGTAAATGGAGGAGGCAGTCAGAACAGCCATTTAGAAACAGTGTTGGTTTGTTTTGAGAAGTCAATTCACTAAGAGATGGCTTGCTTTAATTTTGTTAATGTTACACTTTTTTAAAAAATGTTTTATTGAGAGAGGAAGGGAGAGAGTTAGAGAGTTAGAAACATCGATGAGAGAGAAACATCAATTAGCTGCCTCCTGCACACCTCCCACTGGGGATGTGTTCACAACTAAGGTACATGCCCTTGACCGGAATTGAACCTGAAACCCTTCAGCTCACAAGCCAATGCTCTATCCACTGAGCCAAACCGGTTAGGGCAATGTTACACTCTTTTAATGAATGAGATCACGTTTGTTTTTCCCCTCTGCAACTGAAACCCTCTTGACCTCCCCAGGAAAGAAATATGGCTATGGAACTTAAGTCAATTGAGCTGAAATTGACTTTCTTGTAAATCTAAGGAAGAAAACAAGCTTTAATCCCCGTCAGAGCCATATATTTTAAGGGTAGTAATTTCATTTTAGTCTATTAACCTTCTGGTCAGGACAAATAAATCTTATATAAAACTCAGGCAAAGTTCAATACGATTAGAAAGGGGAGGTCGGAGAGAAGATGTGAATATTATATTTTGAATCATTTGAAGTTCAAACCAACTAGAGCCTTTCTTCTTGCCAGATATCATTTTAATAAGACTCATTGCCTACCAACTGCTTTAATCTAATTCTAGAAACCAATAAATCCCAATCTAATTGTGAAATAATGAAAGACTGATTTGGAGAAACAAATTTGTTTACATGCAGTTTTGTCCAAGTTCAGCTTTGTAGAAGAGTCAGAAATATCCAATCTCTACTTTAGGGGCAAAAAATGCAGCTAGGGGTACACACCCAGATAGCTGGGCATGTATCTCCCTTTGTGCGCCTGGCTTTTCCATGTCGGGAAGTCTATTTCTGTCAATGCGTATAATCCCAGGCCTGCACATCCAGCCTCCAGGGCCCCTCCGGGTACAGGCCTAGAGAACAGCAAGTCCCCAGAACAATTGGGGAGCCTGTTCACATTTTGGCTGCCTGTATCGTTGCTCTGCCAGTCTGTCAGAAGCATTTAGGAAACACCCAGTCTTTGCAGAAGCCTGAACCTGGCGCTAGAGAACAAAAATGAATATAGAATAAAATTTCCCTGAAACTGAGAACCGCGGCCTTCACTCCTGTCTCATTTTCCTGCCACTCAGTTGTGCTGGTATCAGAAAACCCAGTGCACCTATGTGCTCGGAGGAGGGAGGACATAGACTCCTTCCCACCCAACCCTACACATGCTGGGTCTAACGTTTTCTCTAATGAAGCCACGGTGGTCCTCAAGCCTCTGTCCTTGGTCCATCCTGTCACTCTACTAGACCACCCACACCTCACTTCTCTCAAGTCTGACTCCTATATAACCAAAATACCATTAAAATACACAATAAATTTAACATTGATATAAAACAGAATCTAAGGGGAGCCAGCACGTTCAGCAGAAGTGACAGCTCATCCACTTATTAGCCTTCTGCACACGAACGCTGGCCATGCCATTGCTCACAAGGCTGCTGTTGATGTCCAGTTGCCAAGAGGACCCAAGTCACAGCCCCATCTTCCCTAGCCCTTTCTGCCCCCTCCTTGAGTCAAGGACTTATATGCATACATATAAGCCTAACCAATGGATGCAGACACCAGGGGGGTGAGGGCACGAGTAGGGGGGGTTTGAGGGGGCAATGGGGAGATAAGGACAGTAATGGGGAGATAAGGGGGGCAATGGGGAGATTACATATATGTAATACCTTAAAATAAAGAAAAACAGAAAAACATACAAAATCTAATATATAGTACAGGAGCAAATTTCCCTAATACCAAAAATGTCTTTTTCTTTAATATAATAAATCTTTATTGTTCAGATTATTACAGGTGTTCCTTCCACCACCACCCCCATAGCTCCCCTCCACCTGATTCCCCATCCCACCCCATGCCCTTACCCCCTGCCACTGCCTTCATCCATAGGTGTAAGATTTTTGTCCAATCTCTTCCTGCACCTCTCAAACCCCCTTCCCCCTGAGAATTGTAGTCCACTCCCCTTCTATGTCCCCGATTCTATTATATTCACCAGTCCATTCTTTTCTTCAGATTTTTTATTCACTTGATTTTTAGATTCACTTGTTGGTAGGTATGTATTTGATGTCTTTTTGTTGTTCATAGTTTTTACCTTTACCTTTTTCTTCTTCTTCCTCTTCTTAGAGAATATACTTCAGCATTTCATGTAATCCTGGTTTGGTGGTGATGAACTCCTTTAGCTTTTTCTTATCTATGAAGCTCTTTATCTGACCTTCAATTCTGAATGATAGCTTTGCTGGGTAGAGTAATCTTGGTTGTAGGTTCTTGCTGTTCATCACTTTAAATATTTCTTGCCACTCTCTTCTGGCCTGCATAGTTTCTGTTGAGAAATCCGCTGACAGTTGTATGGGTACTCCCATGTAGGTAACTAACTGTTTTTCTCTTGCTGCTTTCAAGATTCTCTCTTTGTCTTTTGCCCTTGGCATTTTAATTATGATATGTCTTGGTGTGGTCCTCTTTGGATTCCTCTTGTTTTGGGTTCTGTACACTTCCTGGACTTTTAGGTATATAGGATGATGCTCTAACCAATTGAGCCACAATGGCCAGGTTTATGCTCATTTTTAAATTGATTTCTTTTTTTGCATGGGTGTACTATAAATTTGATATAATTTATATTCAATTTTACATTTTTTCTCACCATCTTTATTTAACTTTATTTTTAAAAATATAGAACATTAATGTGGTTAAAGGTGGAAACTATATATAAAATATGAGACTTATATTGATGGCCCTCAATGAACCTGGTTTTAGTGTGTTGTGTAGTCTTCTCTCACATTGCTACTGGATATAGCCATGCGACTTCAGTGGTCACTAGGCCCCTAACAAGCATGATTAAACCGAGATTTGATTAGCTCTTACATTTCAACATATATTCTGGGAGCACTCCTTCTTAGAACTCAGACATGAGTTGTAAGGAAGTCCAGGTTATCTTGCTGGAGATAACAACATGAGAAATACAAAGGAAAATGAGATGCCATATGGAGACAGAAGCCAAGTAGAAGACAACTAAGGCACCCACTTGAGTTTCCAGGTTAAGGCAGCCATATGAGTGATGACACCTAATACCACATGAAGCAAAATAACTACTCCAGGATCATGAGAAATTACAAAATGTCTTAAACCACCAAGTATGGGGCATTGCACTACAATAGATAACAAAACAAAAAATAAACTCAGAGAAGTGTCAATCCCATCTATTCTAGTTGTATTTTGTTGCATAAAAAACTACCCTCAAACTTACAGGCTTAAATATTAATTTATTATTATATCTCATTATTTATTGGGTCAAGAATTCATAAAAGGCAGAGCAAGGAAGCTTTGACTCTGCTCTATAAAGTCTGAGGCCTCAGCTAAGATAATTTGAATGCTGGAGGCAGAAACAGCTAGGAGCTGTGTGAGCATCTCTAACTTTTTCTCTGTGTCTGTTTCTTTATCTCCTTTCTTTGTTTCCCTCTAGATAGATAGATAGATAGATAGATAATAGATAGATAGATAGATAGATAGATAGATAGATAGATAGAGATATGGCTTATCCACATGGCTAACTTAGGCATCCTAGCAATATGGCAACTTCATGGTAGTTGCTTCCTGCCTGTGCAGTTACCAAGAGTGACTGTTCCAAGAGACAGGATGTAGAAACTCTATTAAGTCCAAGCCTGCAAACTGGTACAGTGCTACTTCCACTGAATTATGTTTCTCAAAGAAGTCACAGAATCTGCCTATATTCAAAGGATAGGAACACAGACTCCATCTCTCGATGGAAAGATATCAAACAATGTGTGGCCATCTTTAATCTGCCTCACCAGCATAGACTGACACACACTTTGAGAGAAATATTCTGGCTGTGGTATGGAAAATAGATGGTAGGAGGCAAGTGCAGAAGCAGACAAACCAGATAGGAGGTTGCTGGCAGCTGTACAGGCCAAAGGTGATAGCGGCTCTGGCCAATACAGGTGGCAAGAAGTGAACGTCATCTTCACAGCCCCGAGCTTCATAACCTGTTTCCTGGTTATGACTCTCAGAAACCTATAGCAGACCAATGAGTACACCCACAGGCTACATGAAGCACCGTTGGCTTCAGATTAGGAACTTATAGGATAAGGAAAAAATTTAATCAGGGCAATAGCTCTGTGTTGTCTGATTTACCAGAATGTATTTAGCTTAATATAGATGAAAAATGAAAAACTTTAATGAACCATGGTAGAGCTTCTAACCTCTAATAACTTTGAGTATGATTGCTCTTCCAACAGTGGAATTATGCTCAGATTCAGACCAAATTGCATTAACTGTTACTTCCATGTACTCAATAAAAAAGCAGAGGCATGAGTCACATTCTCAATTTTAAAAGTAATACTTTTCAATATTGTAGTAAAGGCTGCAGCAATGTCTCCAGCTAGACTCAAAGGACTGACCCTCTGTATAGTTACCATGGTCAAGGGCTGGTCCTTCGTTTTGAGGGGTCAGAGACATAATTTGATTGTTGATACTAATCTATCCAGAGGCTGAAGGCGGCTACTGGCCTGACTGAGGGTTTATGTGGCCCAAAGCATATACCCTTGTGGGAACTAGAGTCTGAAGAGGATATAGTGAGAGGTCAAGTCACTTAACTGAGATGCCACGCTCAACATGAGAGTGTACAGAAAAAAGCTGGGTCATCAAAGATCCAGACAGTGTAGACATTATTTTTTCTTTTTGTTCCATGATCACATCAAAGCTATCTTCCTTCAAGATACATTTTGACCACTAAGAACAACACAAAATCTTAAAAACTACATCTGGAGAAGTCTCTGGCTCTACTGACTATGCTCTGGGATTCTAGTATAGCTCGAACTTTTAAAAATTGTGCTTTTGTAATTTTTAGTTATGGCTTCTTGAGACCATTTGAGCTGGTCCTATGTTTTGCTGATAATAATTCTGAATCAAATATTACAATGAGATTGCAGAATGTTTCAAGAGGGAAAAAAAATCTGTCAAAACATTTATAAGATATTTGCAATATTCAAAGGAGATCATGTTTTAAAATACTGTAAGTATAGCCGAAACCGGTTTGGCTCAGTGGTAGAGCATCGGTCTGCGGACTGAAAGGTCCCGGGTTGGATTCCGATCAAGGGCATGTACCTTGGTTGCGGGCACATCCCCGGTAGGGGGTGTGCAAGAGGCATCTGGTCGATGTTTCTCTCTCGTCGACATTTCTAGCTCTCTGTCTCTCTCCTTTCCTCTCTGTAAAAAATCAATAAAATATATTTTTTAAAAATACTATAAGTATAAATGAAAATAAAGTTCTGGGTTTTATTTAATTAAGAGACCTTTCTATGTTCTAAGTTCATCACATAGATTAACCCATTTAATCCCAACAACCCCAAGAGATAGAAATAGTTTGGGAAAGTGAAAAATTTAGGGCCCATAGCTGAGGGTGAATCTGGGATTTCAACTCAAGTGGTTTCACACCACAGTCTGTGCCCCTAATACTGGCTAGTGGGATAGATAATGGTTAGGATTCTCTCTCCTGCTTCATTCACTATTCCCACTAGCCCTCCTCCAACCTCACTCCTAACCACCTCACCGAAGACCTACCTACCACTTTAACGAGGGTGTTTTTCACCAACCTCAAAACGCCTTCGTACTTCTACCCTTACCTATCAGCTATCTCTGGGAAGCTTGTTTAGTAGCCTCTCCCCGCTGTCTGCACTCACTAACATATCTGCAGACAGCTGGAAAACTTGCTACAATCTGATGCAGTGACTTTGAATGGGAGGAAATGGCAACTCCTAAACTAAGGGCCGGCTTGTCCCTTCAGTTCTTCTCTGGCTTTCAAAACTACCCAGTTGTCTGTTGGCAAATTCCTCTGCTTGGCAATTAGCTTCTGTATAACAAAGATCAATACATTTGCCAATGCTCCCTGTGCCGACTCCCGAGTTCCTAACCTCAGAAGGTTTGTTTATAAATGGGTTAACTGATGGCTGGCTTGTTGAGTGTGGCAAAGGGCCAATCTTTTTTCTGTTCTGTGTGCAGTAGGGGATGTGGGGCCTCCCATTGGCACCAACAACCATGAAGTCAGAGGCCCGTCCCCCTCCCCCCCTCTGAAAAAGTACAGAATGGCAGAGGAAGAAAGCAGGGATATAATTCCATTTCTTAAAAATGATTTTTACCACTTAAACTCTGTAGCCCCAGTGTTTATAACATATTTAAACCAATTTCCATCGAATGGAGACCATTATGTAACGAATTCAAAAGAGATGCGTGCTCTCTGCTAAAATTTCAAACATAGATGCACGACGATATTTAACTAAAGTTTCCACTGAATCATTTTTTGGGGCTTTTGTTGTTGTTGTTGTTGTTTTTGACTATGCAGAACAGTCCTGTCTACAAAGATGCATCACTAAGTTTACCGAGGCGAATTTTCCATGGAAACTGTCCAGTGCTCCCGCAATCCACAGGCGCTTTATCTGACAGTCTTTCTTCCTCCAGATAATGGCTGGCAGCGGCCCGCAGCATGGAGGTTATATGCAGCGCTTCTGAAAAAGTCCTGAATGGAGCCATTGTTCCCCCGAGATGGTCTGTGTGTTTCTCTGAACAGAGAGCAGGGTGTAAAAAAGGCACCTTGTGTGCAACTGTTGGCGAGGTCGGGGAGTGAATTAAAATCTCCAGAAAGTCTGGGCAGTGCTGTTCAGAGGAGCAATGAACCCTCTGGAAGCGCTGTTAGCTCAGACATTCCAATGCGGTGAGGCAGCCTCGGGGACATGGCTCCCTCCACTCTCGTTTGGAGAGGGAGCGAGGGGGCGAGCAGAGGACATTGATCTGGACCTGCTCTCTTTGCAACGATTTTTTGAGAAGGTGCCTTTCCCGGGGAAGGGGTTAGGCTGATTATCACACTCTTGCTAACTTTCCTGCCCAACAGATCCTAGATGTGCCTTGAGTAATAATGGTGCCAATGACTCATTTGGAGGGTTCAATGTTAACTGCTTATGCATCCACCAGTTTGCAACAATCTACTAATTTCCATGTGTCTAATTTTTTAAAAAAAATACAAGTCCTTGGGGACTCCAGGTGATTGATGATGTTTAATATTGCTAGATTCATTGAATGCACTGTAAAACCATAATATAAAACTGTATATTCAAAAAAATAGCCTACCTTGTGGACAGTGCAGGGTCAGGGGCTGGCGTATATGACACTCCCTAAGATCTCGAACTCTTAAGATCTGGAACTCTTAAGGAACAAAGTTTCCTCAGGGGCTTTGCAGAGACCTTTCTGAAACCAGCTCAGGAAGGAGGAGGTAATGTTGATCTTCATTAAAATCCTAGTGGTAGGAAAACAGCAAAAACAGTTTGAGGACCTAGCTGGCATGTTTTTCTTATACGCAGAATTCTTTGGTGCCCTCCTGTGCATTCCTGCTTCCCGTGTGTGCTAGAGGCTCAAAGGAAGGAAGGTCACTTTTAACGGTGGCCTGAAAGCAAGGGGCAAACTTGAGTAGGAGGAAGGTGTGTGGGCGCAGCTGGTGATGCTCCAGGAGGCGCAGGCTAAGGACAGGTACAGAGCTGGGGAGGCAGAAACATCATGCTGGGGTCCCATGCTGTAGGACCCCAGTGTGTCCCCAACCAGGACACACTGGGGTCCTACGGTCATAGGGAGTTAGTTTGGAAGGCAGCAGGGGATCCAAATAAGGTTTCTATGCAGATTAAAGTTGTAGAAGAGGATGAATGCCGTGTGGCTGTGGTGTGAAGGATGAGTCAGTCCACAGGCGGGGTTATGGGCCACAGACACTGGTCCTGACTGAATGGAGGAGGAGGAGGAGGGGTCAGACCTATGGAAGGGTCATTTGCTATTCGAATAGGTTGAGGGAGGAGGAACAGATTTTAGGAGAAAGAATGGGGGATGGCCCTTGGATTTTTCTCCAGGTCTCTGGCTTTCCTGACCGCCAACTGGGCACAAAAGCCACCTCAGCGGCTAGAGAAAGTTCACTGCACAGCCCGTAGTTTCTGGCAGCGGCCAACAGCTGGTGTTTGCCTCTGAGAGAGCACTGGGTTTGGAGTCCACGGACCTGGGTGGCCACTATGATTGGCCGCAAAAGGAATCTCTCCAGAGCCTGGCACCGCACTGGGCACACAGTGGTGCTCAGTACACCAATCTATCCACCGTTGTTAGGTGAATGAATGACCCAACGGCTTGGAGACGGCGCTGTCATTTCTTTACCATAGCGAGCCTCAGTTTCCCTGGGCACCTAGCAGGGATGGCCCCCGGGGGTAGGCGTGAGACCGAACTCCCGCGGCCCGAGGTGGGCCGAGTCCCCGCCCTCGCCCCGCCGGGCGGCCGGGCGGCGCTCCGCCAGCCCCCTCCGGGCCCGCGCCGGCCACGGCCTCCACCGGCCTCCGGGGCCCAGGCCCGGCGGGGGTCGCGCGGCCGGCGGCCCGGCGGCCGGCGGGGTGGGGGCCGCGGGCCCGCCCCTCGCGCTCCCGCTCCTCCGCTTGGCCCGCGGCGAGGGGCGGGTCCCCCCGAGGCCGCTCCCCCGGCCGCCCGGCTGCCCGCAGCGGCGCTCGCGGCCTCTCACCGGGGCGGGCGGGTTCTGGGAAAGCCCGGCCCAGGGCGGGGGCCCCCTGCCGCCCGCGCCGCCGTCGGTCGGTCGGTCCGCCCGGGCAGCGCGCACTGCGGCGGGCGGGGGCGCACGCGGGCGGGAGCGGCGGCCGCGCGCCCCGGCTCTGCCTCCCGGGCACTTGCCTGGTCCCCCCGCGCGCCTCTGGCCGCCGCCGCCGCCGCCGCCGCCGCACACGGTACCGCGGGGACCCGGGAGCGACCCGCGGGCGCCGGCTGCCCCCGGAGACTCCGGCGGGCCGGGCCGGAGAGGAAAGGTGAGGAGTACCCGACCGAGCGCGGTGCCCCGAGGCTGGCGGAGGGGGAGAGGGCTTCGGTCTCTGACCCCGGGGGGGGGGGGGAAGGGGGAGGTCGCGGGCGGCCTCCCGGCGCGTCGTCGCACACCTGGCGGAAGTGTGAGCTGCCCCTAGCCCTGACCCCTGACCCCTGACCCCTGACCCCTGACCCGGGCGCCGAGGCCAGGACCCCCGGGACTGCAGGCCGGAGCTCCGCACACCCTGGGAGCCGCGCCTCCGTCACGCCTTGGGAAGTTTGCCTCAGGTCCCAGGTCCCCGCTCCACGCCGTGCCGTGCGAGGAACGCGTAAGCCCTGTGTGCACCGGTGTGTCTGGGAACGTGCTCCCGGGACCGTTCCTGGAGGGACGGGTCTGCGGCACGTCCTAGAAGATACACTATTGGACGTGAGCTCACTTTGACGGGTGGCCGCGAGTCTGGCTAAGTCTCTTTTTCCCACCCCCTCAAGTCCTCTAACGCCGCCGCCGTCACGGATAACTCAGAGCCGGACGCCCTCCGCGGTGGCTAACGGCAGAGGCACCGTGTCAGCGTGCGGGGAGCTTGCTAACCGCCTCGCCTGGCTGGCGTGTGTAAGACCGGAGACACGTGACTCCACGGGCTCAGCTAATAATTACTCGGTGTAAGAGAGGTTCATCCTTTGGAGACGTGCCAGTCATTTAAAATTAGTGAGCTCCCCGCGCAGGTGTTAAGTGGCATTCCCTTCATCCGAGAAATTTTCATTTGCACGCGGTGGTGCGTACTTTTAGCTGCACTTGCAAGATATGCCCGCAGGTCGTTTAGATCCCTTCTGGATTAGTGTGTTTTCTCCGGGTTCTCGTCGGAGCTACTGGTAGGGTTAGGGTGGGGCCACTGCCACAGCTGAGGCCAAGAATGCTGGACCCCACCTGGGCGAATTTTTGAGTCTTGGGAGGGGGGTGCAGGTGACTCTGTAGACACCCATACAAAGGCCCGGTTGTCATTGGGGGGGAAAAAAGGAGGTGGGTTGTCTCTGGATGCTCGGTGCAGCCATGTCTTGGCAAATACTTGTAGAAGAATGCCCGATGATGCTGTCATCTAGAATATCTTTTCCTTTTCCCCGAATGCCCTTCCTGCCCCATTTCACCAGCCTTCACACCGAGTTATGGCTGCGGTGACGCCTTCCCTCGGGCCTCAGCCCCAAAGAGTCAGCCTTCCCCTGCTCTGCCTCCTGCAGCATTTTACCTTCCCAGCCGTTCTCCTCTCGGCCTTCTTTGAGAGTTATTCAGACGTCTCATTTTTCCCCTACTGAAGGTGGTAATGGTGGCTTTCTTGGCTTACGGCTTGCACCTAGAAGGCCCTCTAGAAAGGATTTCGGGGCTGGTATGAAATGTTAAGACTTCGGTTCTTCAACACAGATCTCTACTTTGGAGAAGGAGATAATATAGTCAAAGGGACTGAGAGAAAAGCATAATATTTACCATTCTCATTGTCCTCCACCTACCGTCCCACAGGGGAAAAAAATTTCCATATACCCAGGAGCCATGCATAATAACAAGAATGTGTGGTCCATGCCTTGGGACCAAGTAAGAGGTGAGCTTGAGCCGGAGGGATGTTCTTCCAATCTTTCTAGTAACATGAGCTCCTTGGATGTGCTCCAAGCTTGACCTGTGTCATTAACAATTCTGCGCTCCGGTGGGGTGGGGTGAAGCTAGATTCCACCGAAGGTGGTTGGTTTTCTTTTCCCGTTTGCAACTGTTGTCAACGGCAGCCCTCTCTGGCTTTTGCCGTACACCTCAAAAAAAATTCACTTGATGTGCCGTTTGTTGCCTACAAAGGAACATTGGAAAGAATTGTGCCCGATGTTTTCTAGAGCGGAGAGGAGGGAGTGTTTCCCATACCTGGGCCAGGAGCTGATTTTGCACCGAGCGAGGCTGCTCTGCACGTGTGTACGTTGGCAGTCTTCGCCTTCCACGCCCCTGGCTGGTAAGCAGCCGATGTGGGACAACTGGGGGGCTTTAGTTGGGCGCTCTTTTTCTCTTCCCCAGGCTATGTCTGCTCAGGGAAGGGGGCTCCTAGGGGAGCACAACAATTTAGAGCTTCTAGGTTTAGAAGGGGAAGCAGGGAAAAAGCCTGCTTTTGACTTTGAGTGTGAATTTGTTTGGTCGAGTTGCTTTCCTCCTGACATTTGGTTAAGATCCTGGTGTTGAGCAAGTGGGGCTTTGGTTGAGGAGAGGGAAGACACGTGAGTGGGGGCATGCCACCCCTGTAGAAGGGCTGGGAGGTCTGGATGGGGCTTAGGGAAGCATACAGCCCAGTTGTAGGCTTCCTGGAGGAGTGTTGGAGATAGGAGAGGGGGCAGGGTGTAAAGAAAGAAGATATCGAAGACACTCATTGCCATGGGCCAGCCTTGGGGCCTAGAAAGGGAAACTCTTCAGCATCAGGTGGTCTTCTCTGCTCCCGGGGTGCAGAGTCCAGGCTTAAATGCTTTAATGCGTCTGTGTGGTGGCTTCAAGAAGTTTTCGTGGGCCAAATTGGAAAATCCCACCCTCTCTAGCTTTGCTGTCCAGTTTGGTAGTCACAAGCCCATGGCCCTTTCCACTTAAATGTAAGATTCTTTTTTCTCACCTGGTGAGAACTGTTTATACATTTTTATTTCAGAAATTTTATTTAGACAAGGAGGTATGGAGATGGGAAAGGTGAGGGACTAAAGGTTAGGTGACTTGCATGAAGTCACAGCAAGCAAGTGTCAGAGCCAGGATTTAGTCAGAACAGGCGGGCTCCAGAGTTCATCTCGTTGATCACTGATTAGAAAGCCTGAGAGAGAGAGCTATGGCCAAATTGTTTAGCAGCTGAGGTTTCGAAATGCTGTGGATAGCTAAACCACTATAAATAGGAATGCTTAGCAATTGTTCAGCTTGCCCCTTTCCACCTATGCCAGTCACAGTTGGTTTTGAGCCATTCGCTGGATAAAAACTGGTAGGTAAGAGGCTGCCCAGGGTGGGCGTTGGCAAAACCACAGGATCCTTGTTATAAAATTCATAGCACATAGGGGATTTGTATCCTCATCACTGTTGTGGGGTAGAAGGCAGGGGATGGTTTGGGTATGGGTAGGGCCATTCTGGTGGCCCACTGGGGTTCTGAGACTTCCTGGTATGGTTTCGGAGGATCTGGATCAACCTGACTCAATTGTAAGTCTCTCTAGGAGAAACGGTCGGTTCCTCTCTTCTTTTGGGAGATTGACTGGAACTGCCAGGCTGGGCTGAGTCAGCAATGGACTTTTCATTTTCCCTCCCCAAGTAGTGGCAGGCCTATGTGGTCCCTTCAAGGCTTTTTGGTCCAAACCTACATTTGAAGCAATTCTTGAAACCCCAAGGTTTCTCCTGTGAATATAAGAAAGTGTTCTGAATGCTCGGCCATCCACACAGACCTCTTAGCATGGGCTCTGCAAGACCTCCATCTCTCTGTGTTCAGGGAGCATGTGCATCTCGTGTGGCCCAGTCTCCAGGGCCATTAGTGGTCGTGACACCCCCCGTTATAATGGCTTACGGTGTAGAGACAAGGCGCTCTATTGGTCACATGCAGGCTCTAGAATCAAATTTACCTGGGTTTGCCTCCTACTAGCTGTTCAACCCTAGGCAAGCAATTAACCTTTCTGGAAGATAGTAATTTTAGGCGGTTGCAGTGAGACCCAAATAAGATAATACAACTAGAGCGCTTTGTATAGTGCCCCCCAAAAGTTAGCTCCTAAATATCGTTGGTTTTTCCCTCTGGGCCTACCTAAATGTTGTCATTCTTGTAATTTTAGGTGTTAGAGAGGCAAGTGTGGTAGATGGAATAATGCCAGTGACCTCCCAAAGGTGTCCAAATCTTAATTCCCCGGAACCTGTAAATATGCTACTTTATGCGACAAAAAGGACTTACGGATGTGATTTAAACTACTTTGAGATGAGGAGATTATCCTGGATTATCTTGAGTGGGCCCATTCTATTCCAGAGGTTCCTTATAAAAAGGGAGGCAAGAGGCCTGGCTGGTGGGCTCAGTGGTTGAACGTCGACCTATGAACCAGGAGGTCACGGTTGGATTCCTCGTCAGGGCACATGCCTGGGTTGTGGTTTTGATCCCCAAGGGGGGAGGGGGGGGCATGCAGGAGGCAGCCGATCCATGATTCTCTCTCATCATTGATGTTTCTATCTCTCCCTCTCCCTTCCTCTCTGAAATCTATATATATATATAGTGTGTGTGTGTGTATATACCCTATGTATGTATATGTATATATATATATATATACACACACAATATATATGTGTGTGTACATACTAGTGTATATATGTATATACATATATATAGATAGATAGATAGATATTTTTTAAAAAATAACAACAAAAAGGGAGGCAAGAGGCTCAGAGACCCTAATAGGGGTAGGGGTAATGAATGTGAGGAAGGGGTCAAGAGCCAAGGCATATGGGCTACTTCTAGAAGCTGGAAAAGGCAAGAGAACAGATTCTTCCTAAGAGCCCCCAGAAGGAATGCAGCCCTGCCAACCCATTTTAGACTTCTGACCTCCAGAGCTGTAAGATCAATTTGTATGGTTTAGGCCACTGAGTTTGCGGCAGTTTGTCACAGCAGCAAGAGGAAACTAATGCAGCGTGGAAGAGAAAAGAGAAAATGATCAGGAGTGAAAGGAAAGCTAGCAAAGTAAGAGAACAACAATAGGCAGCATTTTGTGTGAACTTTGCTAGGTGCTCTTCTAAGAACTGTATGTGTGTTAACCTGTCATCCTCACCTATCACAGAAGAGGAAACCGAGGCACCAACAGGTTAAGTACCTTGTCCCAAGTTGCACAGCTAGTACAGCGCAGAGCTGGGATGTGAATCCCAGCGGTTTGGCACTGTCCACTGTTTCCCACACTACTTGCAGTGGCAGGCATTTCTGTCTGTTAAATCTGACAGTATCAGATGCCGAATGGTATGTTACTCTATGTAAGGAAAAAGCAGTATTTGTATCCGCAAGAAGGAAGGTGATATCCTCCCTCCACCTCTCCGCCCCCCCTCCCCCCCGACACACACACAAAAACACCCTGGTTATTGAAGTACTTGGTAAGTTTTTGCTATTTCTATTTCATATAATACGTGTGGACAGCCTGAAGCCGAGGACGCTGGCTCTGGGAGCAGCAGTTCCTGTGCTGGCCTCCCGCTCGCTCTCCCACCTCTGTTCCTGCAGCAGCCTCCCTCCCTCACCGCAGACCGCTGGCCCCGGTGCCCTGCTGGCTCTGCTCCCCACCTCTGCCTGTTTATTGGATTTGCCTCATTCCTGACTCTCTGCTCCAGCCCCGAATTCCGTCTCCTCGGGCCCCTCATACACTCAAACTTGAGATGGTTCATGTCAGGGTCCGGATTGGGAGGCACCTCTAATTATTGTTGGGGAGGGGGGAGGGTATTTTTGCCTTTTCCCATTGGTTTAGCTGGCTGTTAGTTTTCTAGTTGTGTTTCTTTTGTTTCTCAAGTGCATAATTCCAGGAGAGATCGATTTGGATGAGGGGTTTTCAGATTGTGTTCCAGGAGGGTTTGAGGCCCCTACTGCACGAGGGAGGGAGTTGGTGGGAGCTGGGGATCTCAGCCTGCTTCCACTGAGCGGTCCTGGTCTTACTCATGTTACATATTTAAGTTCTGCCTTAGATTTACAGGAACCAGGTTCTAGTGCTAGAGAGACAAAAACAGGAGTTTGAAAAAAACTAAACCCATCTGTATGACAGCTATAACCCAAAGACTTGGATGTGCAAGAAATATAACTGGCCCAGCTGGTGTGGCTCAGTGGTTGAGCATCGACCTATGAAGCAGCAGGCCACGGTTTGATTCCTGGTCAGGGCACATGTACAGGTTTCGGACTCAATCAGGCACATGGCTGTGTTACGGGCTCCATCTCCGGTGTGGGGTGTGCAGGAGACAGCCGATCAATGATTCTCTCTCATCATTGATGGTTCTTTCTCTCCCTCTCCCTTCCTCTCTGAAATCAATAAAAATATATTTAAAAAAATAAATATAACTGCATTTTCTATAATTGCGTTTCATAAACTTGAGATCGGGAGCCCAGTTGCTTAAATTTGTTTACATCCTGGCTCCACTATTTACATACACTCTGTGTGACCTTGTGCAAAATGCTTGGCCTGTTGGGGCCTAAACTTCCTCATCTATCTAATGACAGGGGTAATAGTAGTACCTACTTAATAAATGAGATAATTCATATAAAGGGCTTAGACAGTGATATACCAGAAGAATTCAGCAAACATTAGCTCTTCTGACCACTTTTACTACTGAATCTCCCAATGAAACGGCAGAAGAAGAATCTAGCCTCCTCTCTTCACAGGGCTCTGCTCTTCCGTGATGCTGAAACTGGGGGTCTGACTTCCATTATTCCTCTCTTTGCCTGGTGCCACTGAAATGCCCGTTGCCCCTGCCCACAGGTGACTTCCAGGGCAGTGACACAGGGCAGCTTCTCATAGGTACACCAGCCTTTACCCAGAAGGCCTCCCTGAGGTCTCACTGCCTTCTGCCGGGATGCGGGGTCCCTTCCGCTTTCAGGATCTATAGGACTTTTCTTTTTTCCTCCCTTGCCTGCCAGCCATCGGGGCTGGATGGAGGAGCCGAGTGAAACCCCAGTCTTCTCCCTGCTCCTTCTCTAAGGCATTTGGTCTAGAATTCAGACTTAAAGCTTTTGAATCCTTTCCCCTCTATCCTTACGGTTTAAGAAAAGAACACAAAACAAAACATAAACAGGGTTGTTGTTATTGTTGGTCAAACTGTGCCATTATCTACTTGGTGGCGTCATTGCTGCTGGCTCTGTGGTGTTATTTGCTATGTAGTGGCCCCAATGAAACGTGCTCCATTTATAAAAAATACTGGAAGATCTTCAGAGAGGCTTGCTGTGTACACACAAATCCAGCGCGATAGCACTGCTGGTGAGCACTTAGGTATTTCTATGGCCTTGTAGGAATAGATACATTATAATAAAAAATGATAAGGCTGCTGTATTTATTCAGAATTAAGGAAGAGGCAGAAGCAAGGAGAGACTCTGTTTTGATGACTTCATTTTAGGTTTGAGCTATACAATATCACTGACTATGGAAAATCCAGGGAATGGAAAAAAAATCATTGGGAAAAACACATGTGACTCAGTACATACTACACATCTGGGAGTAAAATATCGTATAACACAGTTTAATTTGGATATCACTGGAGTTGATTCAAGTTACTGTCATTTCTAAAGGAAGTTTCAATTCATTTGTTATTATTATTTTTTTAAATATTTTATTGATATTTTACAGAGAGGAAGGGAGAGAGATAGAGAGCCAGAAACGTCAATGAGAGAGAAACATCGACCAGCTGCCTCTTGCACACCCCCTAACGGGGATGTGCCTGCAACCAATGTACATGCCCTTGGCCAGAATCGAACCTGGGACCTTTCAGTCCGCAGACCGACGCTCTACCACTGAGCCAAACAGACCTCGGCTCATTTGTTATTATTAATAACACAAACTCAGATTTCATTGATGAACATATTTTCACCTATGCGATGTTTGCCTGGACGAACTGTAGCACTCTATACTAGCCTGCTTTGTCAATCTCAGAGAGGTGGATAAAATCCACAAAAGTTAAGTATCTTGGCAAGAAATTGTATTTTTCCTTTTTTTTTTCCTCCCCAAAGGCAGAATGCTTTTGGATGTCAAGGCAGAGCATGAGACTCACTTGTCTGCAGTTTTGTTAACTGCTGGGGTCTGAGCCATTCAGACTCACGTCTCTGCCACGGCATGCTAATTAGTTTCTAACTTCATGG
The DNA here is from genome assembly GCA_963924515.1 of Vespertilio murinus. Taxonomy (NCBI): domain Eukaryota; kingdom Metazoa; phylum Chordata; class Mammalia; order Chiroptera; family Vespertilionidae; genus Vespertilio; species Vespertilio murinus. Next base: position 21,044,346 of record OZ004714.1, on the reverse strand, counting down.
GTTTACTGTGCCTGAGGTTCTTTTTATTATTCTTATTATGCCTCTGGCATGGTTTAAAAAATGCAAAGTGGGAGGGATTGGTAAAGTTTAAGACAGTTGTGGAAGAAATATGCCCAATTAAATAAATGTAAGGGAGGAAGGCCAGAACTTCTTGGGCTATATGCAAAGAGGCTATATAAATTTGCAAGAAGAACTCTTAACAAGTGACTTGCCTGAGTCATCCATGCAACATAGCAGCCAGACAGCCTTGCAGCTTCTGCCTTGACATTGCCAGGATCTCGGTTTTTGATTGCCCCGTGCTGGCTGAGGATGGGCCAGGTCTCACCACCAAGTCATGGGATGGCTGTCAACAGGTGAAGTGTGTTCCTGACTCAGGCAGGCAACCCCTGATCGTATTAGTTACAGAGGATCAGAGAGCGTGATTATTTCTAGCCATCTGCGTATTTCTAATGAATTCACACTCTCCGAGCAGCCAGGTATAAAATACGTCGCTATTTAGGAGATATTAGTTTAAAGGAAAAAAGAATCTTCAATTCCAAAATAATTTTCACAACTAAAATTCTATCTTTCAGTATTAATGCAGACATGCATCTTTTTATTACTATTTTATTGTATGCTACGACATCCAATAATGAAGTTGAGGGCTAGAAAGAAGGGAGGGGATCCGAATTTGCTTCTCTTGATTATAAAGTTAAAGGAACTGGTCTCCTGAGAGACTCAATGTTTTGACCAAAGCCACCTAGCTAGGGAGTGGCAGAATTGGAACTTTTGTTTGCTTCAAAGAAAATTGAGATCATACTGTAGGTACATAATACACAATTATGAATCTTGAATTATTTGCTTCACAGTCCTCAATAAGATGTTCCCATGCCAATAACTTTCTCAACCTTGATTTTAATGGCTGGTTCTTACTCTAATTGAGGGCTTACGATTTCTTCTATTTTGGGGCGCTTAGTTGTTGATTCCCCAATGTTTTTCTGTTTAAATAACTCTCCATTGTCCAGATCTCTAATTCTCCTTTAGCACAGTGTCCTAGAAGTGGAATTACTAGGTGTGTTTTTTTTTTTTAAAGGCTCCCAATGCACACTACCAAAACACTATCCAAAAAGTTTATACCAATTTGCACTTCTACTAATGTACTACAGCAGCCTTCCCACCAGTTTTGTGTGATAGCTCTCATTTTTGTTGTTAATTTTTTCCAGGTTTATAAGAAAAATTTGGTATTTCATAGTTTAACTGTATTTGATTAGTTATGTTCCTTCTATAATTTCCTTAAATGATATATTTATTGGATAATCCTAGATGATTTCTAACCTCATTTTGTATATTTTAAAGTCAGTTTTAGATTCAAGATACCAATCTGTAAATTCTTGAATGCTATCACACTGCTTTAGTTGTGTTAACCCTATAATATATATTAATATCACATAAAGCAAGTTATCTCTAATTATAATTATTCTAATATTTTTTGCTTGAGGCCCTGTGCACAAGATTCATGCAGGAGTGGGCCTCTCCCAGCCTCGTCTGGAAGGTCATCTGGAAGGACATCCAATCGTTCCACTGTTCGGCCATTAGGCCGATTTGCATATTACGCTTTTATTATTATAGATTTTTCCTTGCTTATTTTTGCAAATTAAATTTTGAGACATTTTGTCAAAATATCAAAATTCCATTGTAATCTGATTGGGATTATAATATTATTTATTTGGGGGGGTATAATAAATCTATAATAATTCAGGAAAAATTAATATGTTACAGAATTTAGTCTTTTTATACTGGTATATTTCTTAATTTACTCAACTGTTTTAATATCTCTCAGTTAAGTTTTGTGGTAGTACTCAAATTAGTCAGATAGTTCTTACTCATTTAAAAAATGTTTTATTTCTAATTTAATCCACTTAATGTTTTAGCTGATTCGCCTGAGCTTTCTAGGTAGAGAATTGTATTGTCCACAAATAATGACTACTTTGCTTTTAAATCAGAAATTCCTCGACATTTATAACAGAGAATGAGGATAATGTACCTTTTTAATTTATTCCTGAATTTAATGGACATGCTTTCCATATGTAGTAGTAAGTATGACATTGGCTAAACATAGCTTAAATCACTTTGAAGAAGTAGTTTTATATTCATAATTTTTTTAAAAAAATAAGGGGAGTTGAATTTTATCAAATGCTAACAAAGTAATCTTTGAGATTATATATGCTTTTTTTTCACATTTAACCTACCATTAAAGCATATTTGCAAACTTGCTGTGGCAGGTTACTAAGTTATATCCTTAAATTAGAGATTAATCTAGAGCTCATTTAGATTTCACTTTGGATTTTTTTAAAAATTGCTTTATTTTAGCTGGGATTCTCAAAGGCTTGAATTAAAAAGAGCTTTCTGCTCCTGGCTATGCATTGATTGATTTGCAGGAGACCCCTTGCACTTTCTTTCTTTTAAAGATATTTTTATTGATTTCAGAGAGGAAGGCAGAGGGAGAAAGAGAGATAAGAAACATTAATGATGAGAGGGAATCATTCATTGGCCGCCTCCTGCACGCCTCCCTATTGGGGATTGAGCCCACAACCAGGGCATGTGCCCTTGACCAGAATCGACTTGGAACCCTTCAGTCTGCAGGCCGACACTCCATCCATTGAGCCAAACCAGCTAGGGCCCCTTGCACTTTCTTGAGAGTGACAGGGCAGCTTCAGATGAGTGAGGAGCTGGGGACATTGTTTCTGTGGAGAGAGTAAGGAGAATCAAGTGCCCACCATAGATTGTTTACTTGGAGATGTGCTCTTGGAAGAAGTTTTAGTGTTAATCAAGGGTAGCCTCTAAGTTTATTCTTCCTGTGAGATGAAAATGGAATGCCTTTTTCCCCCTCTTAAGCTAGGATACTCTCATATTTTGTGTTCTCATAAGATAGGATTGGAACTCTGTTAGAGAGATAGGCACCATCCTTGAGGATTCCTGACACCCCATGATGGGAAGTTAAATGGAGCCGTAAAACCTAAAGCTTGGGCTACATCCTTACCTTAGAAGCTAATAGTAGTCAAATTCAGTGTCAAGTCTCAGTTTAGAATGAAAGATTAAAACAAAAAGTATTTGAAAGGCATTTGGAAGGGAAGAGAGAAAGCAGTTACAAGACTTAAAAATATTAAATGGCAAATACTTAAGGCTTTTATTTAACCAGAGTCTATAGGACTGAGAAACTGACTCAAAGATTTAGCTACTATGTGGGTGGGTATCTGGATAATTTGAGAAGAATCTGAGCCTAAGTTATAGGGAGGTTGTTGGTTGTCCTTCAGACTCTTACTACTTACATGTTGTCCCTCATTGTGTTTTCCTGTGTGTTCCCCCCCCCCTACAATTTTGTCCACCCCCACCCCAATCTTTTCTCATCTATTCAGTATGCAGACATTCAGCAGTCATTTTGAGTGACTCCTATACGTCAGACACTGTGCTGGCTGATGGCGGTCCCTATGGCTACTGCTTACCTGAGTTTACCTGAGCTAGATGATAATTCAGGTGAGAACCTAATAATTTCTGTAATTTGTGAAACAAGATGTTATTCACTCTTCCCCTTTCTCAATATTTCATATGGAAGGGTAGTGTCAAACATCATGCGTGAGGATCATTTGTAAATTGTAGAATTGAACAATATTACACGGAAAGGGTTTAGTTAAAACTCTGTGACTTGACTCATGGGAAAGAGGCTTCTATTGCAGCTACTTGGTGTTTTTGCTAGTAAAACATTTTATCCTTTCTGAAGATCATTTCTTTTCAACTTGAATTCTGGAAACAAGGGCTGTTGGGACTGAGGGCAGCGCATTCCAGAGAATGGAGTAGAATGCACAAGGAGAGGCAGCGAATGCTCACCTTGTGACTGGCTCTATTCATTGCAGAGGCTCAGGGGAAAACTTGGGAGAATGCCCAGAACATGGGTTGCTGTTGTATTGAGGAAGGCACTCAGGTTCATTTGGACTAAATAGTTCACACAAATGCTCTGCTACTGACTTACTGCTGTATTACACTCTTTGAAATTGAGTATTATTGGTTGGTTCTATAGAGAGGATGTTAACTGCATTTCTAATTTTATACCCAGGATTTGTCATTGAAGATCTTTCAGTCCATTTAGGGACAGGGCACAAGTACCTGAGATTTTTCTTTTCTTTTTTTTTTATTCAGAAAGATTTCTCCTAAGTTTTTAATATGCTCTCTTTCTATATATTTTCCATCATTACTTATCCCCCCTATATTCTCTTCCACTTCCACCTATCCCCTGCCCTTGTGGTCATCACACTGTTGTCCATGTCCATGAGTTCTTCTTCTTTTCTGCTGAATCCCTCCACCCCGCCAAGCTCCCCGCCACCTCAAACTTTCAGCCTGCTCTCTATCTATGAGTCTGTCTCTATTTTACTTGTTAGTTCAGTTTGCTCATTAGATTCCACATATGAGTGAAATCATACGGTACTTGTCTTTCTCTGGCTGGCTTATTTCATTTAGCGTAATGCTCTCCAGGTCCATCCATACTGTCGGAAAAGGTAATATTTCCTTTTCCTTTTTTTTTTTTTAATTTAAATGATTGAATAGTATCCCATTGTGTAAATGTACCAATGCTTTTTATTCACTCATCTAGTGGTGGGCACTCGGGCTGCTTATAATTCTTGGCTATTATAAATAGCACTGTAATGAACACAGGAGTGTTTATAGTCTTTCAAATTAGCATTTTGGGTTTCTTCAGATAATTCCTAGAAACAGAATTGCTGGGTCATATGGTAATTCCATTTTTAATTTTTTGAGGTAACTATATTGCTTTCTACCGATTCTGCACCAATCTTCATTGCCACCAACAGTGTGCAAGGGTCTCCCTTTCTCTACATCCTCACCAACACTTGTTTGTTGATTTATTGAGGATAGCCATTCTGACAGGGGTGAGGCAATATCTAATTGTGGTTTTAATTTGCATTTCTCTGATGATTAGTGACAGTGAGCATCTTTTCTAATGTCTACGGCCATCTGTATGTCCTCTTTGGAGAAATGTCTATTTAGGTATTTTGCCCATTTCTTAATTGGACTGTTTGTGTTTTAGAAGTTCTCTATAAATTTTGGATCTTAAGCCCTTACCGGATGTATGAGCGATATGTTTTCTATTCAAAAACATACAAATCTCATACTTGACATTTCCACTGTCCTTAACCAAAAAACATCTGAGTCCTGGGCTTGTGTTACATGGCTTGAATCCAGGAGAGGGAGCTCTGGGTTGGAGTTTTCTGGTGCAGACCAAGGGCTTGGCTAAGACCCGGTGAGGCCTGATGAGAAGGGTGGGAAAGTGTTTCTGCCTGGGAAGAGGCGAAGCAATCCTTAGAAGTCCTATTCACAGGAGAGCTTTAGTTGGCCAGACAGGCAGGATCTCCTTCGAGGCCCTCTGTTTTTTTGTTCATATATATGTTGAGTTCTTTAGAGTTTTGATATGTAGCTCCATTGAGTTGAGTTAACTTTTACATCAATGATTCCAGACCTTTCTGCCACCTACTCCTTGCTCCTGAGTTCCAGTCTGCATATCGAGCTGCCTGTGTGACATTTCCCCCAAACGAGTGTCTCTAAACCTATTTCTCCCATGTTCCCCATTGCAGTGGAAAGAACCTTTTTGACCCACTGGCCAAGACCAGAAACCTCAGGTCTCTGAGATCACCCTCACTGAGTCTCTGGTTGCTTAGCACTAGGGTTTCTCCTTCCCAGTACTGCCCACACTCGACCACCTTCCATTTTAACATCTGTCTTTCCCAATAAAGCCAGGGGCAGGGACTTTTGTTGGTATTCACTTCTGTTATCTTCAGCTCCAGCATAATACTGAGCCTGGGACAAAGATGCCCAATAAGTACATGTTGATTGTGTGAGTGGAATTTCCTATCCATTCTGCCTTCTAAATATCTCTAGGTCAGGCAGGCCCCAGTTTAAAATCCAGCTTTGCTGTTTACTAGCTGGGTAACCTTTATTAAACTATTTCTTAAAAATTTACTTTGAGATAGTTTTGATTTACAGGTTAAACTATTTTTAAAAAATATATACTTTTATTTATTTCAGAGAGGAAGGAAGAGGGAGGGAGAGATAGAATCATCAACGATGAGAGAGACTCATTGATCAGCTGCCTCCTGAACGCCCCCCACTGGGGATCAAGCCCACATCCCAGGCATGTGCCCTTGACGGGAATCTAACCCTGGACCCTTCAGCCCATAGACCAATGGCTCTATCCACTGAGCCAAACCGGCTAGGGCTAAACTATTTTTTTAATCCAGTGTGCACCAGTTTCAGACTCAAGAAATAGACATAATTGTAGTATTTACCTCAGATGTTTGTGATGAAAATTAAATGAAATAGAGCATGTAAAACATTACTACTGTATTTGACAAATGGCATAGATTCTATTGTTATAAAGGTAGATTTATAGCTAGAATATAGGAGGCCCTCATTGCAGATCAAGAGCTATGTGTTTTACCTTCCAAAATGTGGATATCCATGTAAATTCCAGTGGTGTGGTGGAAAACCCATAAGATCTAGAACCAACAGACATAGTTCCAAATAAAAACTCTACCACTTAATAGCTGTGAGGCTTTTCACAGTTACCTAACCACTCTGAACTTCAGTTTTAAAACCTTTAAAATTAGGATAACAATACCTTGTACCAGGAATTGCTGTAAGGTATAAACTAGATGGTATATGAAAAGCATCTGACACTAATTTTCTTTTTAAGTAACTTTCTTTCCTCCAGGGATAAGCTCTTTGTTCCCTTGAAAAGCAATCTGTAGTCCAGAGGCTTGTTTTTGGCTCATCCCACTTTAACATTTTTATTAGATACTTGGATGAAGACATAAAGCTTTATTTCCCAAATTTTCAGATGGCTCAAAGTTGGGAGGATAGCTAATACAATAGGTGATGGAATAGGGAGGCTCAAAATGACCTCAACAGGCTGGAATGTTGGGCTTTCACCAGATGGGAAGTCAGGCATCTAGCAGGTGGATCAAAGCAGTCAGGGGCAAGATGATTCCACTAGCCTAGGTGATGGGTGTAAAGGAACAGAACTGGAGTGGTGTCAATGGCAACAAAAGGGAATTAACAGTTGGAAAAGAACATTTTATTTATTTATATATTTAAATATATTTTATTGATTTTTTACAGAAAGGAAGAGAGAGGGATAGAGAGTTAGAAACATCAACAAGAGAGAAACATCGATCAGCTGCCTCCTGCACACCCCCTACTGGGGATGTGCCCACAACCAATGTACGTGCCCTTGACCAGAATCGGACATGGGACCTTTCAGTCCGCAGACTGATGATCTCTCAACTGAGCCAAACCGGTTTCGGCGGGAAAGAACAATTTAGAAAAATCATTGGTAAATGACAGCTCACTGTGTGGATGTATGGATAAAGAGGGCTACAGATGACTAGGAAGTTTCCTTTCTGGGTTCCTGGAAAAATGGAGGTGCCAGTTAATAGGAAGGAGGAAATTAGGTGAAATAATTGGATTAGGAAGAGAAGGGAGAACAGTAGTCTGGTTTTGTGCACCGGGTGTTGGCTCTACTTAACAGGAAGTTGGAAAGTCAGAACTGTAGCTCGTGGGAGAGGCTGTGTCTGGAAAGAGGCATTTGGGAGTCATCCACCGAGAGGTGATAGTTGAAGTTGTGGGTGGGAGGGGTTGGGATAGCCAAGGAGTGGCCAGTGCTATTCAGAATCATTAGCATTGTTGGCTCTAACTTGAGATAAGGAGGATAAACAAACCCTTGCCCAAGTGGGACTAGTTCCACTGCCTTCCTCAGCTCTTTAACTCATTAAAGCAAAGTTCTACAGGGTGAAACCATCTCATATAATAATTTAGGCTTTAAAATGTTTATTTATTTGTTTTTTTATTTATATTTTTAAACCAAGGATATGTTTTATTAAGTTTAGAGAGAGGAAGGGAGACACACGGAGAAAAACATGGATGTGAAAGAGAAACATTGATTGATTGCCTCCAGTAGTTACCCCGACCATGGATTGAACCTTGAACCTGAAGCCTAGGTATGTGCCCTGACCAGTGGTTGAACCCAAAACCTTTTGGTGTATGGTTCAATGCTTCAACCAAGTGAGCCACTGGCCAGGACTATTTTTTATTTATTTTTAATTATACTAGTAATACATCAATACATGAATACATTCTTGATTGTAAAGAATGTAAACACTACAGATAAAGTTAAATCCCCTATTAATCCCTGTTTAATTCTACTTTCTGTTTTAGAAATAATCACTGTTACTAGTTTGGTATATGTTCTTTTTCTTTTTTGAATCTTTATTGTTGAGAGTGCTACAGATATTCCCCTTCCTACCTTCCCCCACAACCTGCCCCAATTGCTCCCCTCCACCCAGTTCCACCCAGCCTCAGGCTTTTGCCACCCTATTGTCTGTGACTATAAGTAATGCATATCCTATATAATAAAAGCCTAATATGCTAAGTGTCTAACTCTTCAACTGACCAACCAGTCACTATGATGCACACTGACCACCAGGGGGCAGACACTCCAGCTGGTGAGTTGCTGGGGTCCGGCCAGTCTGGACTGGGCAAGACAGGCCGGACATGCCCTGGAGACCTCCTGCAGTCCCTCCTCAGCCCCAATCATGCACCGATGGGGTCCCTCTGCCTGGCCTGTACCTTCTCACAATCTGGGACCCCTTGGAGGATATCGGACTACCGGTTTCGGCCTGATCTATGCACTGGGTCTCTAGTGTGTGTATAAAATTCTTTAGTTAATCTCTTCCCACTTCTCCCCTTCCCCTCTTCCATTTGAGAGTCATCTGTCTGTTCCATGTTTTCATGCCTCTGGTTCTACTTTATTCATCAGATTATTTTGTTCATTAGATTTATTGTTTGGTTATTTTGATTTTTAGATTCAATTGTTGGTAGATATGTATTTATTGCCATTTTATTTTCATATTTTTCTCTTTTTTTCTTTCTTTTTCGTCTCCTCCTCCTCTTCCTCTCCTCCTCCCTCTTCCTCTTCTTCTTAAAGGATACCTTTCAACATTTCCTGTAATACTGGTTTAGTGGTGATGAACTCCTTTAGCTTTTTCTTGTCTGTGAAGCTCTTTATCTGACCTTCAATCCTGAATGATAGCTTTGCTGGGTAGAGTAATCTTGGTTATAGGTCCTTGGTATTTGTCACTTTGAATATTTCTTGCCACTCCCGTCTGGCCTGCAAAGTTTCTGTTGAGAAATCAGCTGATAGTTGTATGGGCACTCCCTTGTAAGTAGCAACTTGTTTTCTCTTGCTGCTTCTAAGATTCTTTCTTTGTCTTTAATTCTTGGCATTTTAATTCTGATATGTCTTGGTGTGGGCCTTTTTGGGTCCCTCTTGTTTGGGACTCTTTGCGCTTCCTGGACTGTAAGTCTATATCTTTCACCAGATTGTGGAAATTTTCTGTCATTATTTCTTCAAATAGGTTTTCAATATCTTGCTTTCTCTCTCCTTCTTCTGACACCTCCATAATGCTAATGTTGATAGGCTTGAAGTTGTCCCAGAGGCTCCCTATACTATCTTCATATTTTTTTATTCTTTTTTTCTTTTTGTTCGTCTGATTGTGTGTTTTTTGCTTCCTGATATTCCCACTTGTTGATTTGACTCACGGAATTCTCTACTCTGCCTTTGAATCCCTCTAAATTATTCTTTATTTCAGTTAGTGTACACTTAATTTCTGACCTTTTCATGTCTTTGATGTTCTAAGGTTCTTAAAATTCTCACTAAAATACTTGAAATCTCACGAAGTCCCTTGAAGCTCTAATTAAGATCTTTGAGCAACCTTATAACCATTGTTTTGAACTCTGTATCTAGTAGTTTTCTTACTTTCATTTCATTTAGTTCTTTTTTTTTTGGAGTTTTCTTCTGTTCTTTAATTTGTGACATGTTTCTTTGCTCTGCATTTTGGCTGCTTCCCTGTGTTTGTTTCTATGTGTTAGGAAGAGCTGCTGTGTCTCCTTGAGTTGATAGAGTGGCCTTGTAGAGTAGGTGTTCTGTAGGACCCTGTGGCTCAGCATCCTCAGTCACCTGAGCTGGGCATGAGAGGTGTACATCTGTGTGGGCTGTGTGCACAGTCTTGTAGTTGAGCCTTGATTGCTGTTGACATGCCTGGAAGGAATTGACCTCCAGACCAATTGGCTGTAAGGACCAGCTGATACTACAATGGAAGAGCTGCTGTACAGGAGACATGCCTATAGAGCAGGACTTGTTTCAATGGGGCTTTGGTGCTCACTGAGTCTGCCCCTTGAGTGAGTCACTTGTGGATATATAAAGTTGTAGTCTGGTATGGTCTGAAGCTGTCCACCAGGTACACTGGCTCTGGGGCCTCCTTGGAGGTACAAAGTCAGCCACTGCCTGAGGCCACCCAGCAGGAGCTACACAGCAATCTGCAGATGGCTGCTACTTGTATTGGGTTTGGAAGTGCCCAAGTGAGGCCAAGCTATGAAGAAAGGCAGGCTGGTGCTAGTGCTGCATCATGGGTCTCTTACTGATAGGTATAGGGGCATGATGATGCCAGCTGATGCTTGTTTGAGCTATTTTAGAAAAGTCTGAAGCCTGATCAGGACAGGCCATTCATGTGGAAAAGCCTCTGCAAACAGTTTGGGTAGGGCTGCACATTGGAAGGGTGGAGTCTCAGGGAATCACCAGGGTGGAGTGAACAGTGTAAGCCAGGCTGAAACCCAGATATGGCTTCCAAACAGCTCTGCCACAGTGGAGGTCCCAGCACAGTAAGAATGATCCCTGCTAGCATTCCTATCTGGGAGAAAGCTAACTCCAAGTTCTTTCTCTAATGCCAGACAATCCAGTGCCTCCCTGTATCTCCCTGGACCCCCTCCCCCTGCTGCTGCCTCAGCACTGGATCTCAGAGGGAGTGAGTCTGAGTAAGTTTGTGCATCAACCTTTAAAGAGGAACTGCCTGGGTCTCCAGCAGCCTCCGTGTCACTCAGCCACATTCCCCGCTGGTTTTTACAGCCCGAAGTTACAGGAACTTCTCTTTCCAGCTCTGGAACCTTGGTCTGAGGATCTGATGTGGGATCCATTGCTCTTCATAGAAGGCTTCCACAGTGGAGTTATCCCTCCCGATTTAAAAAATTGCCACATGTGAGTGTTGGACCAGCCCATTTCACCCCCTCACACCTCCTACCAGTCTCAATGTGCTTCTTTCTTTTATTTTCTAGTTGTAGGACTTCCATTCAGCCAGATTTCAGGCAATTATGAATGATGGTTATTCTGTATTTTAGCTGTAATTTTAATATGGTTATGGGAATTGGCGAGTGTTGGCATTTACCTATGCTGCCATCTTGTTTCTCCCTTGGTGTATTCTTACAAATTGTTTTTCTGTGCATTTATATAGTTTTACACAGACATACACATGAAGATATGTTTTGTGTGTGTGTGTTTTATTTTATATATGTGAATCTATAATTTAGTTTTATTTTAAAAATGAAAAAAATATGTTCTGGGACACTCTCTAGGTAAATTTATTAGTTATAAGTCATAAAAACAAACAAATAAAAAAAATCTGTTTTCCTGGATATGAATGTATCAGGTTTTATTGAGTCATTTCCTTGTTGATGGAAATTCCCTTATTTTCAACTTTTGCATCTGTTCTATCCTACCATTATTTATGGCTTGCAATGAGTAGAAGAGTGCCCAGCAGAAACTAGGACATGTTGGTAAATAGTAAACCAGGAGTTTACAAGCTATCAGGGCCAATGAGAAACACCTAAGGGAGAAGTAAGGCAGGAAAGGCAACTTGTCAGAGTTGCCACATGCTGTGGTAGCTTCGGGGAACGAGACCTTTATAATCGTGGTGATCCAGAAATAGATGAGGAGAAGCTGAACTATTTTTGTAGGTTTTGCAGGATGGAAACACGGATGGATGATTGAGGTGCATTCTGTTGCCCCTCAGTGCCCTAGTCCCATTGCTTGCTAGGAGGTCAACCACTAATATGCTGTTCACCTTATGACAGAGAATTTCTATGTCAGTCTAAGCCACTTGCTATGTTCAACTTTGCCAGACCCTCTCTGTGCCATTAAGCTGGAAGTAGTGGAGAGAAATAGAAAAAGTGAGTGCATGCTAATGAGCTGGGAACTTTCACCTAGACCCCCAGGTCCAAGCCAACTGATTTGGGAAGGAATGGGTTGGGTTTGTTAATATTTTCCTTTTTACAGATGTCATAAAAATGAATATATAAAGCTTAAATTTCTCACTTTGGAGCACCTGAAAATATATCTCCCTATGAGAAACTGTACATTGTTCCCCTTTCTCCTGAGTCCATGAAATTTGAGGCAGGTCCAGAGTAAGGACAGCTGGGAAATGAAAGGAAGAAGAGCCCTCTTCTGTACCTGCTTTATTCTCTCTCTCTCTCTCTCTCTCTCTCTCTCTCTCTCTCTCTCTCTCTCTCTCTCTCTCTCTCGTTCTTCTTTCTTCTCTTCCTTCTGTTTAGCACTGACTCAGCAGCTGCACACTCTGCCAGGCTGTTAAGAAGCTGCACTATTCCAGGGCAAGACTGCTCAATGACCTACACAGCTCATGTGTGTGATAAGTTTGACTGAGAAATTTCTTCCCCTTGGTATTTTCAGATCCCCAAGCCAAGCCCCTCCTAACTTAGGTCTTCCCTGCTTAGAGCACAGTGAAGTCTAGGTCATCTTTTTATTTTGTTTTCTTCTTTTTTTAAAATTTAATAAATCTTTATTGTTCAGATTATTACAATTGTTCCTCCCTTTTTCCCCCCCATAGCTCCCCTCCACCCAGTCCCCACCCTACCCTCTGCCCTTACCTCCGCCCACACTGTCCTCATCCATAGGTGTATGATTTTTGTTCAGCCTTTTCCCATACCCCCACACAGACACTCCTTTCCCCCTGATAATTCTTGGGTCATCTTTTTCTTTTCACCTTTTCCTACTCTCAGCCAATCTAGACTGGCCCGCTGGGCTAGTGGACCAATGAATGGGCTCTTCTCCACATGGTTTCCCCCGCATGAGTGTGAAACATAGCTCTGATCTGCTGCCTGCTTCAGAGTGGATGATGCCCACTTCTCCTGGTACACCTCTCAACCACCATTTCCCCCTCTGCATTCACCCTTCCCATCCCCTGGCACTCCAGATACTCTGGCAATAAATACCCAATACTTTCACTACTCAGCCCTCCCTAAACATTATGCCTGGCATTTCCATTCTATGCCCAGCCCTCTTACCTCTGTACTTTAAATACAGTTTAGTTGTCAATCACTCCAGAAGGCCTCCCCTGATTCCTCCCAGGTCAGATTCACCTCACAGACTTTCAGTTTTCAATGTATTTTCTCCCCTATTCCTCTGTGACAGTCTCTCTCTCTCTCTCTCTCTCTCTCTCTCTCTCTCTCTCTCTCTCTCTCTCTCTCTCTTTCTCCTGACAGAGCCCAGAGCTGGAATAAATAGGCACTGGGTTCATGCTTGCTAACCCAGCAGACTTGGGAACGGATCATCATTGTGACTCTTCTAAGTTTGCCTTCCTGGCAGATCCCCGAGTCTCTTAAGTAGCACCTTGTTACTTGAGTCCTGTTATTGAGAAAACTCACAGAGGGGCCTCACCTTGTCATAAATAATTTGGTTTCTTTCTATTTGGATGGTCTGCAGGGTGGAGCATCATTATTTTAGATCCCAGACAAGTCTCTACCTAGGAAGAGTGGAGAAGTGAGGAGGGGCCACACCACTGTGCCACGGTCACAAAGGAGACCCCTCGAGGCCCTCGGGGCTTCCTGAACTACCTTCTTCTCATGAACCCTAACCCCACCTTGTGTGGAGTCTTTTCTTTTACAAAGCACCTTGACAAACCCAATCTCATGTAACCTTTTATACAAACCACCTTGAGAGGTGAAAGAGCCGATTAGACACAGTGAAACAAATGAGGCTTACTCATTTATTTAATCTACAAATATTTATTGAGTTCCTACTATGTCTCCAGCTAGGAGAAGAGGGCAGTGAACAAAACCAGTGCATTCCCAGCTCTTAGGGTACTGGTTCTAGTCAAGGGAGGCTAATAAGTAACTCGTGTACAAATCCTAATATATAAAAAGCCAGGGGCCGTCATGACTGAAACAACTGGACGGACAACCGAACAAGGCTGTGTGGGGCAACAAGGCTGACAGTGAGGGTTAGTGAGGAACGACTCAACAGCAGACTACGTGGGGCAACCAGGCCAGCATGGGAACGGGGGGGTAAGTGAAGGATGACCAGGCTGGCAGGGGGGCAGTTGGGGGCAATGAGGCCAGCAACGTGGGGGTGGGGGACAATTAGGGGCAACCAGGCTAGTTGGGGGAGGCAGTTAGGGGTGACCAGGCTGGTGGGGAGGGTAGTTGGGGATGACCAGGCCAGCATGGGGGGGCAGTTAGGGGCGATTAGGCCAACAGGCAGAGGTGGTTAGGGGTGATCAAGCTAGCAGAGGGCGGCAGTTAGGGGCGATTAGGCAGGCAGGTATGCAGTTAGGAGCCAGTGGTCCTAGATTGTGAGAGGTCCTAGATTGTGAGATTGTGTGAGTCTGACTGCCTGTTGGGATTGGGCCTAAACCGGCAGTTGGACATCTCCTGAGGGGTCCCATATTGGAGAGGGTGCAGGCTGGGCTGAGGGGGACCCCTCCCCACCCCCATGCATGAATTTCATGCACCGGGCCTCTAGTAAATAATAAATATCATTTCCAGTGGTGGTAAATGCTCAGAAGACAATCAGGCAGGGTAATATTACGGAAAGCAATGGGTAGGAGGGGAGCAAGGTCTGCTTTAGAGAAGGCAATTTTTTTTCTGAGGAGATGACATTTGAGCTGAAATCCGAAAGGTGAGAAGGAATGGGCCAGGTGACACCCGAGGTATGTGGGTGTCTTGCTGAAAGTGCAGGATGGGGCTTGCTCTGGAACTCTAAAGGAGGATCTTTTTCTAGCATCCTCTGGCTCTTTCCCCTCTCAGCCATGTCTGTGAGTATGTCAGGGATAAGCTGTGGGAAGGCAGGGGATGAGGTGTACTTAAGTGTGCTAAGAACTCTCACAAAGCTAGCCCCAAGCTGAAGAGGGGTCACCTGAGGGCCAACTTTGCTTCACCTTTTCTCTCACTCATCCCTTTCTCAAGGAATCCCTTAGGATTAACCCTCATGCCTTTCCAGATCAGCAGGAAAGGATGTCAGAGACACCTTCCCCAAGGCTGCTAAGAGGTTAACATCCTGCCCTTTTTTTGTGTATGTGGTAAAATATACATAACAGGACACCTACCATTTTAACCATTTTTAAAATATATTTTTATTATTGATTTCAGAGAGGAAGGGAGAGGGTGAGCAAGAGAAACATTAATGATGAGAGAGAATCATTGATCGGCTGCCTCCTGCACGCCCCACACTAAGAATCGAGCCCACAACCCAGGCATGTGCCCTGATTGGGAATCGAACCGTGACCTCCTGGTTCATAGGTCAATGATCAGCCACTGAGCCATGCCAGCCAGGCACCATTTTAACCATTTTTAAGTGTACGATTCAGTGGCATTAAGTACATTCACCTGGTTGTACAGCCATCACTACCATCCACCTCCCCAACACTTTCATCATTTCCGACTACACTTGGTACCAATTCAACTACTCCTTGCCACTTTTTTAAACCCTGTTGAATCATGGGTAATGAGGAAGTGAATGCTATTTTAAAAAAGTTTCTCCCCCTGATGGGTAGCATCTCCTTCTGTTTAATGGAGTATCTCTCTGTTTAGTCCAAAGACAACTGGTGCCAAAATCACCTAGTTGGGGGAGAGGGTGGGGGAGGAGTGCCTATGAAAAATGCAGATTTCCCCTCCCCTTCCTGAACCAGAATCTCCTGAGCTAGCACTCAAGCTAGCTTATTTTCCCCAAGTCCCCTATATGATTTTGATGTAAATGTGAGAATCTCTAGTTTCAGCCTCATGGGAAGAACGCATGAGGATGAATATTAGTCAGGGCAGAAAATGCTTGCTATGGAGAGGTATCTGCCTGGATGTGAGTATCTGCTCCCCCTGCGGCTAGGTGAATAATTCTGGGCAAGGTGCTTAATCTCTCTAAACCTGTTTTCTTATCTCTACGTTGGAAATTATGATCACAGTATATACCTCACCGCAGATGCGATGATGATTGAATGAGGTGCTCTAGTCGGTGCTGTACGTGGAAGATCTCAGGTCGTGTTGCAGCATCGAGGTGGTGAAGTGATCCAAGAGACTGCTGTATAGGAGATATGTTTGTTTGTTTTTTCGTTATGGGTAAAGTGAATCCCACTTTAGCATTTAAAAGTGCTTTTTCTTTAGCTGTCTTCCCACGGCAGGAAAGCAACCAAATGTATTAGTCAGGATAGAAATATATATGTGCCTACAGCAGTTGAGCAGGTACAGTGTTTTTACTGAAAAATCTTTTCAGCCGAAACCCGTTGGGCTCAGTGGATAGAGCGTCGGCCTGCGGACTGAAGGGTCCCGGGTTCAATTCCGGTCAAGGGCATGTACCATATACCGTGGTTGCGGGCATATCCCCAGTAGCGGGTGCACAAGAGGCAGCTGATCAATGATTCTCTCTCATCAATGTTTCTAACTCTCTATCCCTCTCTCTCTTCCACTCTGTAAAAAATCAATAAAATATATATATATTTTTTTTAAAAAGAAAAATCTTTTCAAAGATGGGTTCCCATGGAGAAGTTCCTGAAAGGATTGCTTCGGTGTTTACTGGTAATGTATGTGGTGCGTGGCTGTGGGGAGTAAGAAAGGAAATGCGGCTCTGGCACATGTCCCAGGTACTCACCACCTCCCTCCTTGGGAACAAGGGCGGTGAGGCTCACACCCTGGTCAGGTTCCCACTGGTCAGGAAATCTCCCTGAATAGAATGCGGCTCTGCAGAAAAGATGATGGAGGGGTCTCCGGAGTGAAGTGGGGGTGAATAGGTAGGTCCAGGGAACAGAGGCCTAGCCCCTCCTGGCTGAGGTGGGTGTGAAATTGGTTGGGTAGGAGAGTAGTTTTGACGAGATCACCCTTAAACTTGGCTTCGTTTGTCCTCGTTTCATATAGTAAAATATCACCTAAACCTAGAAAATAGCCTTTTGATAAATTTTAACTAGACCCAGTAGTGTTGTACTTAGTGTCTGCATAGGATCTGGCACATAGCAGGTGTTCGGAAGATATTTGTTGAACAAGTGAATGAATGAATCAAACCCTTTGGCTGACCAGCGCTTTGGAAGAAAGATGGAGTGATCTGGAAATAGTTATTCTCCAAAGGTGGGGCCAGTTTACGAATCTTCAAACAGATGAGATTATGCATGATTTTAGGGGCAGAGTATATAATTTTCCATGATCTCCTTTTTAACATAACATTTAGAACATTGGAAAAAGTATTGTTGACATTTATATAGGTTTCATCACATCTAAAAGTTATTCCTTTAGACAATATAATATTAAACATAAGAAGCAGGATAAAAATGGAATATATAGTACAATTTCAATTCTGAAGATGATGTGTATTCAATGGGGAGAAAACTGGAAAGATGTTATAACAAAATTAGGACTTAGGTAATTATTCTACCTTCTATTTTTTACTTCCCAGCCTTTATTCAAATATTCTATGGTAAATTCCAATTGTTTATAATCAGAAAAAAATAACAGTTGCCATTTATTAAACAGTTAGTGTAGAATGTGGTACAGCACTTTTACCAATGTTTGCTTTGTTTTTTTTTATCCCTGGCACTCATCATACAAATCCCAACTGATATATGAAATAATGACATAATTATACTAAAAATGAACTATACCTACCATACTTACTTACAAAGTACAATACTGCCTGTGACCCGTGCATGGTTAATTTATTAAGGATCCCCCAACATCCAGATTCTAAGATTGGCCATAATATTGCTCCCTGCTTCCACCTGCAGCCCCCTCAGCCTCCCTCCACCTTCCACCCCCTGTCAGAGGCTCAGGCATGGCTAGTTCAAGTCAGAGCAACAACCCTACTTGCAACCAAGGTACATGCCCTTGACCGGAATCGAACCCGGGGCCCTTCAGTCCACAGGCCGACGCTCTATCCACTAAGCCAAACCGGTTTCGGCTACCCTACTTGCTTTTAGATTGTGGGATCAGCATACAGTTCTGTGCGTTGGGTTACACTGCCCTGAAAAAATAGCAAAAATGCCAAGGTATTAGCCTACTGATGAAACAAATTTAAATAATGCCCCAAAACTTGTTTGTTTCATTATATTTTTTTAACCAGGTAAAAGGTATGAATAATATTGGTTTTCCCCCCTGGATGATGATTTCTGAGCGGTAAATCAGAGGCACAGCTAAATGAACTTGGAGCCCAGCTGCTGTGGCTCAGTGGTTGAGCGTTGAACTATGAACCAGGAGGTCACAGTTCGATTCCCGATCAGGGCACATGCCTGGGTTGCAGGCTTGATCCCCAGTGTGGGGTGTGCTTGAGGCAGCCAATCAATGCAATGATTCTCTCTTATCATGGATATTTCTCTCTCTCTTTCTCTCTCTCTCTCTCTCTCTCTCTCTCTCTCTCTCTCTCTCTCTTTCCTCCCTCCCTCCCTCTCCTTGTTTCCCTTTCTCTCTAAAATCAATACAAATAATAATTTAAAAAGCTCTACTTCTTTCAGAGCAAACTTTTAAAAAATTATAAAAAATAAAATAAAATGAACTTAGAGTTTTAATGAGGTGTTCTATTTGCATTTTTAACTCTACTGAAAACAAGATATTAGAATGACATCAGCTGTTTGAGTCAGCTGTTGACTTGGGCTTCCACCCAGAATTTGATGTCATTGGTGGGCACCCATGAGAACAGGAATAATGTTTTTAAGCTTGCTGACCAGAAGACCTTCATTGGTACTGGTGTTAAATATAATGTAAATATAAATAAGAAAATGACTAAATATGGCCATCTTATGGTATTAGCTATGTGGATTTAAAATGCTTTCTGTCTGCTAGGGCATTGTGGGGGAACCTCTATGAAATTGGAGCGTTACTTAGTCTGGAAATGTTTTACTCGGTGTGATGATGAAATATAGGCTAGATAGCAGGTGGTAGGGAGTGCAGAAGGCACAGCCATGAAGAAGAGTTTGCAGGAGCTGAATCATATCTTATTTTGATTAAATCAGGATCATTTTACTGAGAGACTGTAATGTGAGAATGTGTTAGGGTAGCAGAGTGGTTCTAGTATGCTTAGCTCATCCAGAGTGAGTTAGCTTTCATCACATGTATTTTTAATTATTTGGAAAGACAATTACATTAATTGAGGAATGACTTGTAAAATACCAGTTTGAAAAAGACATTTAGTGAATAGGTGTATTGATGTTGTCTAACTCTCAATTAATTAAAAATTGCTTGTAACATAAGCTGTAGGTACCCTAGCTAAATGGTGGTAGTTGGCTGCTTGAGGAAGCCTTTTATATTTTTGCTGCACAGGATCGGTAAGGCAATGTCTTTAAGGTCTTTCCCACTTTTTTCTTCCCCTGATTGCAAGGCTTCCAAAATGTGCTGCCTTGAGCTGGTATGAGAACTTCCCAACACATGTCCAGAATAGTCCTATTGCTTCTGCTGCAATTATGCTTTATGAGAGCAGAGAAGTCTCAATGTCCCAGCCAACGTACAACCGTTTATCCAGATCCAAGAAACAGCCAAGACTCCCTCTCTCCTCTGTTTTCTCTCTGGCCTAACTTCCTGGGGCAGAGTCCTCGTTCATAGACTGTGACAATTTCTGGGAAGTCTTTGCTTATGACCTGAGTCTATGCTGATTTCTGCCATCTCTCTCTTTATATTTTACACACTGCACAATTAGTATACAAATGAGCAGATGATTGTCCCACTTTTTAACTGCCTGGGCTATACAGTTCAGTATTTTCTGATATTAGATTTTTCTTTATGGCTCTATAATAAATGATTTCCCTATAGGCAGGAATTTTGCCTTTCTCTTCTTGTGAAGCCATGTGGGTACCCTTGCATATGTGCTAAGCACCCAGTAAACTTGTAAACCTTAAAACATTGTTTAGTAGCATACACTGGATGAAATAAAGGAAATTTATCACATACTAACATACAAACAATATTCTATCCAAAGCAAAGAGTGAGCAAATATTTGTTGAGCCTTTATCATTGTTGTCCTGGACTGTGATTTAAGAGAATTGGACATGGTCCTGTATCAGGAAGTAATTTGTATATAATTACTCTGGAGAGGTTTTTTTTTATAATTATAAGAATACAAGGAACTATTTTTTTTCTGAGGGATTATCACATCCTAGGATTATTGTGAGGATTACATGAGAAACTATTGTTTCTCCATTTTACAGCTGTAGAAACTGCCTCAGCAAAGTTAAAGGCGTTGTCTAAGATCAGCGTATTAGGTGTCAGAGTTGGAATCCAGATTGAGACTGATTCCACTACCCCGGAGTCTGTGGTCAGCTGAAATTTCCACCATCATATTTGTACAGTTAAGCAGGTTGTTCACTGCTCAGAGGTTTCTGGCTAAAGGTTGCAAGAGGGATTGAAATGCAACCTATAGTCCACTTAAAGAACTGATATGGAGTTAAAGCATTCAAGGTGGAGCAAAAGTAGGCTTACAGTTGTTCATATGGAAAAAATAATCCAATAATTAATTAAATAATACTGTAAGACACCACCCTAATTAAAATATAGAACATGTTAATCATTCTTACTAAGTGCCTTTGTGCCATTTTATAGTTATTTCATTCCTTCTCCTTCTGCAACTATTGATCTAGCTCATGACTTAATTTTGCATGCTTTAGAACAGCACTATCCTATCTATAGGATATATAATGATTCTCTGTGATCAGGGAAATATTCTGTATATCTGTGCTGTCCAACACAGTTTCCATCAGCTACATGTGACTACTGAGCACTGAAAATGTGACTAGTGCAGCGGAGGAACTGAATTTTTAAATCTATTTAATTAAATAAAATTTTACTTAAACTTTAATAGCCACATGTAGTTAGTGGCTGCCATATCAGATAGCACAGGTCTAGAACATCACATAAATGGAATCATTCAGTGGCTGGCTTCTTTCCCATAACCTAATGTTTTTGAGACTCATCCATGTTTGTTACATGATCAGGAGACCATTTTTCTTACTGCTGAGCAGCATTCTATTGTATGAATATAACACAGGTTATTTGTTCATCTGTTGATAGACTTTGAGATTGTTTCTAGTTTGGAGCTTTTTATGAACAAAGCTGATAGAAACATTTGCATACAAGTCTATTTGTGAATGTATCTTCCATGAGTGGAGTTTTTGGGTTCTATGGTAAGTGCATGTATAACTTTCTAAGAAACTACCAAACCATTTACCAAAGAAGCTGTGCCATTTTACAGTCCTTCCATGATATTTCAGTTGCTCCACATTCTTACCAACTTTGGGATGGCCAGTCATTTTAATTTTAGCCATTCTAATGGGAATGAAGTGCTATCTTATTGTGATTTTAATTGAGATTTTCCTGCTGATCAGTGATGTTGAACTTTTTTTTCTCATGATCTTGTAGGTCATCTGTATTTCTTCTTTTGTAAAGTGCTTATTCAAACATTTGCTGATTTTAAAAACAGCTATTTTTTATTATTGAGTTTTAAGAGTTCTTTATATATTCTAGATATAAAATCCTTTGTTTGATATATATTGCAAATATTTTCTACTGTTCTATGGCTTGGGTTTTGAAGAACAGATATTTTTCATTTTGATGAGGCTCAATTTTTCCTTTATGGTTTGTACTTTTGTGTTCTTGCTAAGAAATTTCTTCTTACCCCCACTGGTTGTCAAGATTTTCTCCTCTTTTCTTTAAGAAGTCGTATCATTAGCTTTTACATTTAGGACTATGATTCATTTGAACTTTTTTTTTTTTTTTAAATATATTTTATTGACATTTTTTTACAGAGAGAAAGGGAGAGAGATAGAGAGTTAGAAACGTCGATGAGAGAGAAACACCGACCAGCTGCCTCTTGCACACCCCCCACCGGGGATGTGCCCGCAACCAAGGTACATGCCCTTGACCGGAATCGAACCCGGGACCTTTCAGTCCGCAGACCGACGCTCTACCACTGAGCCAAACCGGTTTCGGCTCATTTGAACTTTTATGTGTGGTGTGAGGAAGGGATTGAGGTCCTTTATTTAAGTGCAGAAATTTTGTTTCTCTGTCACAATTAATAATAGGATGTTCACATATATTATTTTGTGAAGTATATGTTCAAGTCTTTTGTCTGTTTTTAAAAAATGGTTTGTTATCTGCATATTATTGAGTTCTAAGAATTATTTAATATATATTCTGGATATAAGACTTTTTCAGGTACATGTATTATGAATATTTTCTCTCAATCTATGGCCTATCTTTGTTTATTAATGCAAATTTTTTAAAGAGCAGAAGATTTACATTTTGATTAAGTCTATTTTACCTTTTTAAAATATATATATATAATTTTTAATTGATTTCAGAGAGGAAGAGAGAGGGAGAGAGAGATAGAAACATCAATGATCGGCTGCCTCCCGCATGTCCCCCACAATGGGGATCGAGCTTGCAACCTGCACATGTGCCCTTGACCGGAACCGAACCTGAGACTCTTCCCACTGAGCCAAACCAGTTAGGGCCATTTTACTTTTTAAAAATGACTTAGTACCTTTTGTGACTTATCTAAGAAATTTTTCTATATCCCAAGTTCATAAGCATTTTTCCTGTTTTCTTCTAGAAGTTTATATTTAGATACATAATCCATTTTTAATTCATCATTATGTTTGATTTGATGTACCTGTTGATGTTTGTTATTTTTCTGTTTGGATCCAGCACCATTTATTGATTGTCCTTTTCCCATTGAACTATCTGTGTGCCTTTGATGTAAAGCCAATTGAATGTATGTGTGTGGGTCTATTTCTGGACTCAGTTCTATTCCATTGATCTAAATTTCTATCTTTATGTCAGTAACACACAATAATGTCAAGATTACTGTAGTTTTGTAGTATTCTTGAAATTAGGCCATGGTTGCAGTCATTTTGGCTACTTTAGTTCCTTTACATTTTCCATGAATTTGCAAGATTGTTTTGGTACTTGAAAATCAATTAATATAGTTTACCATGTTAACCTGTTAAAGGAGAAAAATCATATGGTCATTTTGATAAGTGCAGAAAAAGCATTGTGCAAAACTCATTTGTGACAAAACTTTAGCAAACTAGAAATACAGGGGAACATCATCAGTTTAATAAAGGACACTTATAAGACACCTAGAGCTAACATAGTATTAAATAGTGATATATTGAATACTCTCCCTATAAGACTGAGAATGAGACAAGGATGTGTGCTCTTCATACTTACTTTAGCTTCAAAATTGGAAATCCTAGTTAGTGCACTAAGGCAAGAAAAGATAATAAAAGGTAGACATTTTGGAAAGAAAGAAGTAAAACTTTCTTTGCAAGCTAATTTGATACTGTGTTTATTATAGTGAGGATTTCCTTTGTGAGTTTTACAATTGAGAATTAACCTGTTATAATCAAACTTTTTTTTGTGATCCTTCCTTTTACTATATTATCAGTGTATTAGTTAAAAAATATTTGAACTAATCAACCTACCAGTCAACTCCTGATATCTAATATATACAGAGTATAAAGGTTAGGATATCTCTGGGGTTTCTGGGTTACAAGGCTTGCATCCCAGTGTGAAACTTTTCTAATAAAGAAAGTAGAAGTCACAAAGGGTTAAGTCTCTGGGGTTTTGGAAATGGATCCAGATTAGTAAACCAATGCCTCTGGGGAATGCATTAAAAGCTTTGTCTCTTTGTGGGTTTGGAATCTCCATCACAATAGTTCAGAGAAAGGAAGTCCCCAGGGAATGGAGCAGCAGACAGCCAGTGGTGAAGAAAGAGTGAAGACTGACTCATCGCGTAGGGTGTGGGTGTGTAAACTTACAACTGTGCACAATATGTGCATGTGGTAGGGAGAACGGGAGGAGAAGGTTATGCAGACAAAATATTTTCTTTAATCTCTTTGCAGAGTGGGATTTAGGGAAGAGAATGCATAAATAAATAACTGTGGCATGGTTGTTTGTCATACATGAGATATTCAAAGGGACTCTATAAAACTCTTAAGTTTAAAGATTCAAATAGGACTTAAATTCTATTACCAGCTTTGACAGTTACCCTAGTATTTTTTTTCCATGATAGTGAAATTTCTGAGAAACTTTCACTTTCTTTAATTAGATGAAAAGTTCTCCTAGAACTTCAGATTAATTCAGCTATGTATTATGTTTTTCTACCTCTTTATATTTCTTTACTCTGTTCCTTCTGCCAAAAGTCTCTTTTCTCTTCTATCGTTACAAGTAATTACTACCTGTCTGTAAAGTACTCTTCCATCAGAGCTTTATTGATCTCTTGGTTCATGGCCATCTTGCCTCTTGAGCTCTGTAGAATATATTGGTGCATAATAAATATTTGACAGTTGTTTGATAAAATAGTTTTTGTTGTTGTTAAGCCCTGCCTCTTTCCAACACACAATCAGAAAAGATAATATGCTTCAAATATGCAACATTTCTGTGTTAAATATTTTTATAATTTAACTATTCTTTATGACACAAAGGATTTTATTTGGTTTAGGAACTTAATATTGGAAACACTTTAGGAATTAATGAATATAACTTTCCCTACAATGCAGGGATTTTCTGTACAGCCTTCTTGTTATAGCACATGCCTGTACTCTTAGATATGTCACTCAAATATTCTGAGCCTCATCAATAGAATGGGGATGATAATAGTACTCAGCTTTATTGGGAAAAGTTGGATGCGAATGATAGAAAACTGAAAATAGTTGTGGCTTACCCAAGATAAAATTTGTGTCTTTCCTTATACTCCAGGAAACAAGCACCCGGACTTCTACTTTGTTTTTGTTTGTTTTGTTTTTTTATGTGCAAGGCGTCCATTCTCACCTTCCCCTCATGGTGTAATATGGCTACTCTAGCTCCAGGCATCATACCTTCCCTCCAGCCAGCAGAAAAGAAAAGGAGGAGGAGGAAAGGGCATGCCCTGTCTTTTCAAGGACACTTCCCAGAAGTTGCAAACCACTTTGGCTTGTATTTCACTAGCAGTAACTTAGTCACCTGGCTACATCTAGTTGTAAGTGAAACTATAATAAAAAAGGGACTATGTGGCTCTGGCTGTTTTAGCTCAGTGGCTAGAGTATCGGCCTGCGGACTGAAGGGTCCTGGGTTCAAGTCCAGTCAAGGGCACATGCCTGGGTTGCAGACTCGATCCCCAGTAGGGGGCATGCAGGAGGCAGCTGAGCCATGATTCTCATCATTTATGTTTCTGTCTCTCTCGCTCTCCCTCTCCCTTCCTCTCTGAAACCAATAAAAGTATATACTTAAAAAAAAAGGGGGGGGGACTATCTGCTTGGCTGAAATTTAGTAGTTCTTTTATTGAAGAAAATGACAACAAATTTTGAGGACAATTAGCAATCTCTGCCACCCTGCTGATATTGTTGTTATAAAGATTAAATGAGATAATATGTATACTGTGCTTAGAGCATGCCTAACACATGATACATGCTCAATAAGTATTAGCCATTGTTTTCTGTAATTAATCATTGTAGTCATTTATTATTTGTTCAACACACATGAATATCTGCTGTGCTTATACTATGCCTTTTTCTATTTAAAGTCTTCTAGCAGCAATCAGGAGACTACCATCCAAGATAGTTGTCTTTTATTGAACAACTCTAAAAGTTAGGGAATGCTTTATTAAACTTAGCCTGAACATTTCTGCCCAATAATTCATTTGTCTTCACCCTGATCCTACCTTTAATATATATATATTTGTTGATAGTATTACAGATATCTCCCATTCCTCCCCCCCTTTACCCTCTTCCTCCCAGTCCCTACCCACCCACCCTGAAACAATATGAAACGAGGCTATTTCCTTATTTTAGTTCTGCAGATGTATGAAGATTGCTATCAAGCCTCCCACTTAGTTCTCTTACTCTAAACAGGCATTTCATTAACTCATTTATCTAGTGCATGGTTTGGCAAGCATTTTCTGTAAAGAGCCAGATGGTAAATACTTTTGGTTTTTTGGGCCACGGGGCCTCTGTCACAACTTTTGAACTCTACCATTGTAATGCAAGGCAGTTGTTTAAGAGAAAAGGATAAATTTGATGCCCATGACTCCATTTTGACCAGAAAGAGAAGTTCTGAAATATTAAATCAGAAAAATTAATACATAAACTATTAAAACTAACCTCTTTTTTATCTTTAAATTTTTTTTAAAAATTACAGTTGACAGGCAATAAATAGTATGTTAGTTTCAGGTATATAGCACAGTGATTTGACATTTACGTAATTTACCAAGTGATCACCCCAATAAACATAGTACCCATCTGCAGTATTATTAACTGTATTCTCTATGCTGTACTTTATATCCCCATGACTGTAAAACTAACTTCTGATTGCAAAACTCCTTCCCCCACATTGGTTCATATTTTGCATTAGCTTAGAATTATGATTTTACTAAAAAGTGCATATAATTCTACAGTGCTTGACATTATCCTTTCTCTTACAGGAGACATTCAAACTGGAATTTTAAATCATTACAAGTCAGTGATGGATCACAGCTTGCAGAATGCAATCCTAAGTAGAAGTATTCAAAAGAATTGCTTTAAATAACAGAGGAAAGAAAATTGATCCACCACTCTAAAACCCTGACCTAGAAAAAAAACCTATTGCACATACTAGGAAGTTAAAACTGGGGAAATTTATCTGACACTTAATACACCTGAATCAAAGGAACTGTCACTTTTTTTTCCAAAGGAATTTTATATCTGAGATTATTTTAATAGCCAGTCATTTTATTAGACTCTTGACATGATCATCAGGGAGGAGAAGCAGAACAGTCGGTAAAAAGCCTGTGTGTTGGTCAAGATGACTTCTGAAGAAATGGCAGCTTCTGATCTCACACCTGTGACTCAGAGAAAAGTGGTGTCTTCTCAGTCCGCTGTAGATGAAAGTGGTGACAAGGCCGCGGGCGTCAGTGTCCCAAAGACCCATCCTCCTGGGCAGAGCGGGCCGACCTCCCATACCATCTCAAACCCGAACAAACCTAAGGGAGAAACTTCTGGAAGCAACTTGCCTGAGATTCTCTCAACAACAAGGGGGAAGATCATGAGCGACGAGAACAGTAATGAAACGTGCTGGGAGAAAAACGTGCCCGATTCCGTGGAGAACCTTAACGTGAACGGCAACAACCTGTTGGAAAACCATCAGCGTGGTCTTCCTCAGAGCCAGTGTCACAAGACGTGCGGTTCCGTCTCAGAGGAAGGCCTGCATTTGGAAACTGGAATCCCTGCTTCCCTGGAAAGAAAGGTGCTCCCTGGGATTCAACTGGAACTAGGCAGACCTCCCATGGGCACTCGCCCCTTAGGAAATCAGGCGGCAATCCTCGAGGCCAGCGGGGCACACCCTGAGAGCGACGTGGCGGTACTTCACTTTCATTATGAACTTGACAGAAGAGCATCAGACAGTGTCTGCGCCCTACCAGACAATTTGATTTTGGATGACTGTGGAAACTGCGTATCACTGCCTGATGTTGGTAGGGAGCAAAAGAAAAAGTATATGGCGTATACTTGCAAACTGATGGAATTGGCCAAAAGCTGTGACAATGAACCCACGCAGCTGCAGGGGGGTCATGGGGACGCCTTGAATGATGAATGCCTGTGCTGCGAAGGCTCCTGCCGGAAGGCCAGCGTGGTGTGCTCCAGTGATGGCTTTTGCAGGGAGGATTTTACTGACAGCCCATCTGCCGAGACCTTTCTGAGCCATTTTGAGGACTTCCCTGATAATTGTGAAGACGTGGAAGATTATTTCAAAAGTAAGAAGGAGCGATCCACTCTGCTAGTGAGGAGATTTTGTAAAAATGACAGAGAAGTTAAGAAATCTGTGTATACTGGGACGAGGGCAATCGTGAGGACTCTGCCTTCTGGTCGCATTGGACTGGCAGCGTGGAGTTACATTGAGATGAAGAGAAGTGGAAGTCTGCTGCCTTGTGGGAGAGTAACGGGCCAGCTATCGATGGTGCCGACTAGGCAAGACGGGAGCCCATGTCTGCCAGAAGCCCGGTGGTATCCGGTAAGAGGGGATGTTTCTTTCGATCATTTTTTTTTTTAAGCTTGAAATTTCAAAATCCAGGTTTTCATTGTCTTAATTCATGCAAAATTTTAAGTTCTGTCAAATTACAATTTACAGAGAA
Organism: Vespertilio murinus; assembly: GCA_963924515.1. Lineage (NCBI taxonomy): Eukaryota > Metazoa > Chordata > Mammalia > Chiroptera > Vespertilionidae > Vespertilio > Vespertilio murinus. The sequence goes on along the minus strand of OZ004714.1, from coordinate 21,016,079 downwards.
AGTTATTTATAGTTATTGGGAACAAGTAGATATAACAGTTACTCCAATGGATAGCTGTCAAGGCTGAGTTAACTCTGCCACAATATAAGTAACAAAACACACCTATGTATGTCATCAGGAGTGGAGACGTTTCAGAAATTCCCTGGTTGCTGTGTGTGGAATTATAAGAAAGAAACTCCTGGTAGTGGAAAAACTCTGAATTTTGTTATATCCTTCGGAGATACATGCCTATGTCTTCTTTTATTGTGCTTTTAGTTTGTGAGGCCAAAAGGAACTTAAAGTCCGGTTTCCTCCGTTTTCCAACCGGCATTCCCAGTTGCTTCCCTCTTCACTTTTGTGTGCCATCGACCCCCTTTGGTAATTTGGTGAAGCCCATGGACTCAGAATGCTTTTAAATGCATCAAACGAAGTACAAAGCATTATAAAGGACACAGATTATGTGGATATACATTTATCAAGACATTTTTTTGAAATTATGACATATCAGGGTAGGTGCTTCTTTGTTAACACACTAAATGATGGTACCCAGTGACGTGCTAACCACCATAACGTCAAAGTAGTGATGAATCTAGGTTGGGAATGGTTTGCCTGCGACTTTCCCAGTTTTGTCATCCCAAGCATATCCAGTCTGGGCAAACAAGGGCAGTTGATCACACTAAATGTAAATACTATTTTCGGATGTCTAACATAACTGTAATATATAGAAATATTTGTGATTTCTGTTGGTGATAGGATCATAGCTGCTGCTACTATTACTGAGATTTGTTGCCTATATTCATAATTGAAGGAAATGTTAAATTTCTGACTCTCACATTGTAGTGTTTCACAATTTCTTAAAATTTGGCTCTATAAATAACTAACCAGTCTAGAAAAAACATCCTTTTTATTGAAATATAACTGGCATATTTTCATCATCACCAATATGGTAGCTAATATTTGTTGTGCATTTTACATGCACCAAGCATTGGGTCAAATAATTCATTCTTTTTTAAAAAGTATATTTTTATTGATTTCAGAGAGGAAGAGGGAGAGAGAGATAGAAACATCAATGATGAGAGAGAATAATTGATTGGCTGCCTCTTGCACTCCCCCTACTGGGGATTGAGCCCAAAACCTGGGCATGTGCCCTGACTGAGAACGAACCGTGGCCTCCTGGTTCATAGGTCAATGTTCAACCACTGAGCCACACCAGTCAGACCAAAAAATTTATTCTTGATTTCATACAATCATCTTCATTCCCCTCTGGTATTGGTTTGATTATTAATCACGTGGTATTGCTAAGAAAACTGAGTCTCAGAGAAGTCATGTGCCCTTTCCAAGTTCACTTAGCTAATAAGTGGTATAACCAGGATTGTGATCCAGACAGCCTACACACTTAATTCCTCAAGATCCAGAAAAAAAATAAAATTTAGAATAAGCTTTTAAAGGAACAAATTCTGTTCATTTCAGCACCTGTTGACTTAGTAGCCACATTCACTGATGCTCAGGTTTTTTTGGACTTGACTGTGCTTGATATGGTGGTTCTAACCCCGGTTACATGTCTGAATCACAGGGTCCATTTCCCCCAACCCTCCACCCCCCAGACCCTCTGGATCAGAATCACTAGCGTAGGACGCAACAGGAATAGTTGTTTTTTTCAAAATTCCTTTGGGTGATTCTGTGATTCTGTGGAGTTGAGAGCCACTGACCAGGAGCTTAAATTCTTTGGTCTTCATCAGGACATTTGGGGACTGTTTCCTCTGCCCTAAAGCCCATGCACCGCCGGGGCTCTCAGGAGTGTCAGGCCTGACCTGGGAGCCTGAAGGCCCTCTGGCTGTGCGTCCGACCTACCCTTCACCCCGCCCAGTGTCAGTAGGTTTGTTTTCACTTCTCCACCTGATCCCTCATGAAACCCAGTCACAGTCAAGGTGGTGTCAGTTACCCACCTGCTCCCCAGCTCTTCTGACCGAACTCTGAATTGTGACCGCGCAGGGAGAAAGAAGTTCATCACAGCAGTGTGTCAGCCCACTTAAAAAGGCAGCAATTCACGTTCACCTGAAGTTGAACATTAAGAACACAACAGAAATTTCAATATAGCAAAGTGGGTGGAAGTAGATTGCTTGAGAACCATTATCATAGTCCTCCCCACCTTACCCCCGCCACACACACACACACACACACACACACACTTATGCAGATGAGAGGGCTGTGAATGTGCTGTAAACTGCAGGATAACTTTTGGCATGCCTGCACTGATCTTCCTTCCAGTTCCTGCAGCCCTACCACTTCTTCTGAGAATGTTCACAGGTCCTTAGCTCAAATCTGCCCCTTTCTGCCTGTGAGAAGCCCTGGATTGGTCATTTCCAGTGAAAAGAACCGAAGAGATGATTCAGACCATCTCCTCCCTCCTCCTAGTCTCGGGAGGCTGGGAGAGGTTGCCACACCTCGGTCAGAGTGAACTCCAGGAACTTCTCTCTCTTCACTCTGACCGGATTTCGGGAGGCGGTGGGCATTTTTATTAATCCTTAACATGAAGCTGGGGGTGGGCAAACTGTCCTCCTGTCTTTTCTCAAGGGAGATGTCTGAAAGGCAGAGTCCTTTTTGAACATTCATTCTATGGCAGGAATGGACCAGTATTTTCTAAAATATGGTATTCTCCTTGTATGTTTTCTTTTGTCTTGTTTTCAGTCTGGTGGAAATCCTCAAAAGTTGCATAGATGAATTTTAGTCACTTTCCCTCAGCTCCTATAAAGTGCTTCCTTCAGCTTAAAAAAAAGATAAAAATGCAGATTCTAATATCAGGCTTGTGGTCCCAGTTTTCTGATTATTTTATACTAGAGGCCTAGTGCATGGAATTCATGCAGAGGGTGGAGAGGTGTCCCTCAGCCCAGCCTGCACCCTCTCCAATCTGGGATCCCTCTCACAATCCAGGACTACAGGCTCCCAACTGCTCACAATCCAGGACTACTGGCTCCCAATTGCCCCTAACTGCTTCTGCCTGCCAGCCTGATCACCCCTAACCACTCCCCGGCCAGCCTGATCAACGCCTAACTGCTCCCTTGCCAGCCTGGTCGCCCCTAACTGCCCGCTCCTGCAGGCCTGGTCCCCCCAACTTCCCTCTTCTGCAGGTCTGGGTCCCCCCTGCAACAATCCTCCCCTGCAGGCCTGGTCGCCCACAACTGCCCTCCCCTGCCAGCCATCTTGTGTCCACATGGGGCAGCCATCTTGTGTGTTGGAGTGATGGTCAATTTGCATATTACTCTTTTATTAGATAGTTTGTGTACCCAAATCAGACTATAAATGTATTAAGGGCAAGAAATGGCCCTACCTTTTTTTTTTTTTACTCTCCATATGCCAAGTATATAGAAAACAGGACAATGTCAGAAACACGGTCTCTGGAGTCAGCTGGCAGGGCCTCGTGCAGAGTGGGTGCCACTGCTCTCACACTGGTCACTTATTACATACTTTGTCGTGCACATGTCCCCAGACTGTGCTCTTGGTAGCTTCTGACATGGGGAAGCTTACAGCGGTATGAATTTGAATGTATGCCCCTCCATCTATGATGTGGTCGTTTGAACAATCCTCCCCACACATTTAAAGAATGTGTTATTTATCCAATTAGTTCCTTCGCCTCACTTAACTTTTTTTTTTCTTGTGTGCCTTTGTCAAAATGACCCAATTACTTTATATTTGCACAGCTGTTCAGAGGAGCATGGACTTGAATGGGAGACATTAATGAGGATTAATGCTGGCTGACTGACTAACCATATTGGTATCCTCCTCCCTGCTTGTAAAAAATTAAAACTCTAGCCCTTATCCAGTTACAGCCACACTCCCTCTCTCTGGCTCTCAATTTATTGGCTCACAAAGACGATATATTTTGGCAAGTGGCTGAAGTGTCCAAGTTAGAGATTGGTTAAGGGTGTTCTCCCTTTTTTTAAAAAAAAATTCTCTCCCTGCCTGAATTTTGGGGAGTTGGGGTACCTAGAGTTATTCTGAATCCCAGGTACAAGAAGTTCTGCCTCTGCTGGAACCACTCATGTAATCTGAGTTCCGTGTGCACCGAAGGATGGCGCGTGGAGGGAACGAGGGTAGCCAGGGCCGGAAGTCCACCAGCTCCTGTGATTACCGCTTTATTTATGTCCCTGCTTGGAACCACAAAAGGATTTAATGTACAATAGGTACAACAAAATAGGAAAAAAAAAGTGAAGTTTTAAGAAATCAGAATAGAAAAATTATAAATTACAAAGGAAAGATAAAACCAGCTTCTATGTTGCTAGTTCCTTTTCTGCTTTCTTCCTTCTAAAATGTGTCTTTACATTTTTTTTCTACTTTCCAATACAGAAAATTAAACTTAAGAGGCAAAGGAAAAATTTTTGAGTGTTTAACATAAATACCTTTGTTGGTATATATGTCCTTGATTCTACTTTTTCTGTTACATATAAAAGGGCCAACCAATAACAAATTCATTTCCTATGTTGTGACTTTTATGGGTGATCAAATATCTGTTGAGCCCTGCCATTCAGTGTTGTTAATAGATAGGCTGTTGCAATAGCAACATGTCTTGTTTTCTCGTCTGGAAATTTGGTCTCCCTGCATCTTGGGTACAATTTGGACCTTGAAATAATTAAAATTTCACAGGGAGCGCAGGCTATGCTGGAAGTCTGTGCTTGGTGACATGTAGGGCCTCCTCTGCCATGACTCAGGGTTATGTCAGGGTCATGACATGGCTATAGGAGGAGGCTGGCCCCTTCCTGCTGAGCACAGTGAAAGGGAATCCAGCTCCCAGCCAGTCCCTGTGCAAGTTTAGTCACGTCTGGTGCATCAGTGGAAAATGTGACGGGCCGTCAGAGGCCAGCTCTGTGACAGTTGGTCAACTTTCACTTATTAGCTGCATTGGGATAGTTTAGGATAAACTTACTTCCGCACTGTACAGCTCTTTGGCCAAAAAATGGAATGAAAAACACTGACCCTGGCTGGACTCTGGTTTAAGATGAATGTGTCTGTGGCTACTGTTAGCCTTGGGACAGTACCTGAATTAGGACTTTTTATTCCCTTCCCCAGACATCCTGCATAATGGGAATTGACAACTGAAGAAGCCCCCTCCCTGGAAGTGGCCCGTGGTTAGAATGTGGCCTGAAAAGCATCAAAACCTGTGGGCAAGGAGGGGACCATCACATGGAGCCCTCATCCAATCCACACTCTGCATTTCCACACAGGAGACACTCAGGCTGCCCATAGAATGACCTCTCCAGAGTGAGGAGTGATAAGAATATCCCTCACCCTTTGATCCACTCTGCCTTGATCCCCTTGATCCCTCCTTCAGTGCTGATTCAAGAATAGCACTGTAAGCCCTGAGGGAGTGGTACAGAGGTTTCTTCTCTGGTGACCAAATGACTCAGCATTCCAGAACTATCCTATCTTAGGGGGTAAGAGGAATGACCATCCCTTGACCCATCTATAACTAGGCTAACCTGTGGCTGAGGCAGGCCCTCATGAAAAGCTGCTTTCATACAATGGTGGCCCTGAAGAGCCCCATGACACCAAAATGGTGCCCTGACCATTGGTTCTTTGTTTAGTGGCTGGCCTGGACACATACAGAGGCTCAGATTAAATAAGGGTCCTGCGGAGTTCAGGCATCCAAGTCCCAAACTCCAACACTCGGCCCTTGAACCTCTGCCCCTTCCCTCTCATTTAGGCCAGCACGCCTCACACCCTCAGAAAGAGAACAGCAGAAAACCACCTCAGTCTGTAGCAGTATGAAGACAGTCTTTCAAAGACAAGGAGAGCTTATTCTTTGAAACCCTTGGAGGGAAGGAGAAATGCTGCAATTTCTTCTTATTTTAACAGCCTTCTTGGCACATAACTCATATACCATACAGTTCATCTCTTTAGAGTATACAGTTTTTTACATCTCTTTAGAGTATACTCTTTAGAGTACACAATTGTTTTGGTGTATTCACAGCTATGTGCAAACATCACCACAATTTTAAAGCATCTCCATCAACTCAATTTTAGCTATCGCCTCCACTCTCTCCATCCCTCCCCCTCTCCCCAGCCCTAAGCATTTACTAATCTGTGTTATGCTTACAGATTTTCCTAGTCTGAACTTTCCTATGATGGGTTCATATAGCATGTGGTCTTTTGTGACTGGCTTCTTTCACTTAATGTAATGTTTTCAAAGTTTAAGATTCGTCTGTATTGTAATATGTATCAGTACTTGGCTTTTTTTTTAAAAAACTATATTCCACTGTATGAATATGCTACATTTTATCTATTCATTCATCAGCTGTTGAATACTGTGTTTTCTCCACTTTTTTGGCTCTTAGGAATATGTTTTCATTTCTCTTGGGTTTATATCTGGGAGTGGAATTGCTGAGTCATATAACTGAGTTTAAACTTTAAAAAACTGCCAGACAGGTTTACAAAACAGCTGTACCTTTTTACATTCCCACTGGCATGAAGATTCCAATTGCTCCACATCCTGACCAACATTTCTTAGTGTCCATCTTTTTGCTTATAGCCATCCTTGTGGGTATGAAGTGATAACTCATTGTAGTTTTTCTTTGCATTTTCTTGAAGTCTTATGACATTGAACATCTTTTCCTGTGCTCATTGGCCATTAAAACCTTTGTCCACTTTTTAAAATTGGGTTGTTTTTATTATTGAATTCTTTATATGTTCTGGATATATGTTCATGATCAGATATATGATTTGCATTATATATCTAGATATAAGTATAGTTATAGGTATAATGAATGGAAGTCAAGAGAGCGACAAAGTTTACAACTTTAACGCATGGTAAAACTTATAAGTAAATTTTCAAGTAAAAAAAAATTCTTTTTATTAATCCTCACCCAAGGATATCTTTCCATTGATTTTAGAGAGAGTGGAAGGAAGGGGGAGAGACACACAGAAAGAAACATTGATGTAAGAGAGACATGTCAACTCATTGCCTCCTGCACATGCCCCGATCAAGGCCGAGGATTGAGCCTGCAACCATGGTACATGCCCTTGACTGGAATTGAACCTGTGAGCTTTCAGTCAACGGGCCAACACTCTAGCAATTGAGCCAAACCAGCTAAGGCAAAGAAAATTTTTTTTAATCTTCTCTCCCAAAAATCTCTCCAAACTCCAGTCTGTATAGTTTCTCCCTCTTCTGCCTGTTGTTTTTCTTATTATCCAAATTCTGTACTCCAGACCCTGGCTGGGAACCAGATTGTCATCTGCAAAGTTGTGCATTGTAAGAAAGGCATCCAAGGCAGGGATTGCTGAGGAGGAGGTGACCACTTCACAGCCACACACTCCATCATGCACAGGCTGGAGCAAAGCTAAGCCTTGGGTGACACAAGTGAAATTCCTAGGATGCAAGATTTAAGGATGCACTCACTCCTGGGGTCTTGCAAGTGCCAACCCTCTGCTTCCTAGTGAGTGCCTCCTTAAATTTTGAGGCCTGGGCAGCTCCCTTGTCTCACCCTAGTCCCAGGGAATATATGGTTTAGAAATGCATGTTATCTTCTTAGTTCAGGAATGGCCTTAACTAAACGCCCATATATCTCAATACAGATGTTCTTAAACTATAAGCTAAGAGTGGTTCCTCATATTTAAAGGGTTCAAAAAAAAATCAAAAGAAGAATAATATTTTGTGACATGTGGAAATTATATGAAATTCCAGTTATCTATTTTCTGTATGTGCATTCTTCCTGTAACAGCAGGTTTGAGCAGCTGAAGTAGAGACTGTATGGCTTGCAAAGACTAAAATACAGCATTTATTATCTGGTCCTTTATAGCATAAGTTAGCCTATCCCTGGCTTAGATCACCACTCTCTACCTGGCTAATTCCGACCCATCCTTCAGTCCTGAGCTTGGATTTCACATCCCCTCATGGTCCCTTCCCCCACTACAGACCCCAGTTCAGAGTTTCTCTGACAGTCAGTCTTCAATGCATATTTCTTGAATTATAAATGATTTATAAATGAAGAAAAGTGGTTTCCACCCACTGCTAATGTCTTTTTCTCTCCTGCCCCAGACCAAGTGAGACAGGCTTGTTAGCTCTCCTCTTGCTGACCCTTGGTTTGGAACCAGTTCCTTTGTGTAGTACCTGGGACAGGACCAGAACTTTCCACTGATATTCAGGAGGTCTGTGTTAGTCCTGTGAACCCAGAGCCCATGCTTGTCACCTCCACGGACCTGGCCTAAAAGACAAAGAAGGGATGTGCATGGCCCTCCTGCACATTTCAACTGGCTGTAAAAGCCCTTAGGAACGTTTCCAAACATTCTGTATTTCTAAGGGGACTCCTGAGACTGTTGTGACCTGCAATGGGCTGGGAGGGAAGAAGCCCCCTCCCACTCAAGATCCCAGAGCTCTGTCCCTGCCTTTCAGAACCCCCAGTTCTCACAGGCAGCGGTTTCACCACAAGCCAGAGGGACTGTAGCTTATTTTTCTCCGTGGTGGTCAGGAGTGGGGTTGGGGGTAAAGGGATAGGGGCAGCATGCTGTGTTTGTTAATTAGGAAGATCATTCTTGGAGATTGGGAGGTATCTGGCCAGTTCCTTTAAACCATCTGAATACTCTCTTTAGTAGACCTGAGGCAGCATCTCTCCCCTCCCCCTCCCCCACCTCCCCCGCCCCTCCGCCCACCCAGAAAGACCCAAGTATCAATTCAAGCTCTGCCATGAACTGGTTGACTTTAGGCAAGTCATTTTAGGATCCGGGATTTTAGTTCTTTTTGCTATAAAAGAAAGTGAGGGCAGACATGTATTCTTTACCCTCACTGTGTCAGACACTGTGTATATAATTTGCATATGTTAACTTAATAAATTATAAATTGCACATTTTCTCTCTTAACTCTAAAAGCTCAGCATCTATGACCTCCTGATTTAAGTCCCAACGCGGGGTTTTGGGTGGAGTGAATATTCTACCTCCCCCAGCAATGCCTCCTGGAGGTTTGCTTTGGAGAGAAACTTGTCACTCGAACATTGGAAGTCAGGGGAGGTTGAGGAGGGACACATTTGCCCTGGGCCAATCTCTGAGATGCCTGTGCCAGGAAAACAGCAAGCACCTAGTGGGCACTGACTGTGTGCCAGGTGTCTTTCCTCCTTCCGTTCTCAGAGCAACTGTCTCCAAGGTCGATATTCTGAGCATTCCCACTTCCTGCTCATTGTAAGTAACGTGGCCACGGTCACACAGCGTCAGGGCTTGGGCCCAGGTCTGGCTACCTCCGAGGTGCATGCTTATCATCGCTCCTCAGAAGTTCTCCGAAAAATTCTGATGTAACTCACCCCTCTAACTTGACAGAGTTTTGTTCTCTTATTAAATGTGCAAATGTTGAGCTGGATGAGTCCTTGAGCTGTTTCTTTCTTCAAATGTGAGCTGGGCGTGACCTTTGGATGAAATGGGAGATGCAGGGAACAATACCAAGTCTTAATGTGAGGAGTGTGTTGGCCATTGAAATGGCTAAGATTTATTTTTATGACTCAGCCTGCTAGGGGAGGAAACCAGGCCCGAAGGTTTGAATTTTTCACTGAATTGCTGTAATTTAGAAGTACATTTTAGAAGTTTTATAAGCAAGTAAGCAAGGACAAATTCCAAAGAAAACTGCACACATCTGACTCAGAATCTATAGCTTATTCATGATCATGCTGAAATGACCAAAACTAGCGGGAACATAATTTAGTATTTTTCCATTGTAATTTTATGTTTTCTGTGATTTTCAAGGATTCTGACCAACTAACCCAACTGCTCAGTAAAATTTATTTCCATAGTCGCACTATTAAAATGAAGTTTTCATCTACTTCACAAGGTTTTGAGGCCAGATTTTTTTAAAAAATCATCTGGTTTCATATTCAAGTGCTTAGCAAACATTATAAAATGTCCCTGCAATTATAACTTTTATCCTCTTTATTCTCTGTGGATTCAGAGTGAGGTACCTGGGGAAAAGGGACTCAGAAACTATTATGGAGGCAACTGAGCAAAACTCGAGCCAGCTGTCTCCTTTCATAAATGCTGCACGCATCGAGTTGAACCTGTTCACTGAAACCCAACCCTTTGGTTTCCCTTTTGTGATTCTGGCCTAGTTTTAATAACTTCATTTTCAGCTTGATATTAGGTAACCTTTATTGCCGACACCTATTTTGTCCTGCCCCTCTGTTTTAATGGAATAAGGAATTGCTTTGTCAGTAGACCATGTTGGTTGCCTAGCTTCAGAAAGATTTAGCACCAAATTATAAACGGTGACACTTTAATAGTGAGAGTGGATGTGTCTCGAGAGCCAGCATGTGGGAGTTTGGCCATTGGAAAGCCCCATGGCTTCAGTTTTTCCAGATTGTGTACCCTTCCATCAAACAGTAATTTCTTAGCCCTGAAAAACTCTCTTCTAGACCAAGGGAAAAGTTCATTTGAGTTCTAAATTAGTTACCCAAAACTCGTTTTAGTAGCAAATGCATTGTTTTTCTTTTTACTGAGGCCAGAAAATGGCCTGAGGTCCTGGCTGGATCAACCCATTCTCCTTTGGAGGGCCACAAACCAAATGAGGGCACCGGCATGATGGTGTGGCTTGGGCATGACTGATATTTTATGAGGGTCATACTATTATTGTGGCAACCATATTTTCCAAATAAAAAGTTGGGAACATTTTATTGAGAGGAGAGAGGGGCAGAATATTTTAAATTGAGACTGGCCCAGGAAATCCAGAATAAATGGTCTTCTTGATTAGCTATCGATGACAATATAAAGGAACCGGAGTGTGAGTGAGCGAGTGCAAATCTAATTTGTTACTAGAGAAATCAGGAGCCTCAAAATGAATGATTGATAGTCGTGGCAAAGAATAGTCCACGTGTAAAGGACATTAAAAGCCCAGAAGTGTTTTCCTCGGAGTTTTTGTTTTTCTATGTGTTTTTTGTTTTTGGCAAGAGCCTGGTAGCTGCCATGCTTTGGAAGTATGAAGGTAATGAAACAGCTTTATTTTAAATACCAGGTTAGGCTCAGCTAAATAAGGGTTGTCCCTTTCTAAGGAGTCAGGATGCAAGGCTGTCCCCATTCTCCATTTATGCTGCCATTATGCGAATATCTTAAGCCTTTGAGCTTGGATGGAGATTTAGAAACACTCTATTCAAGCATCCTGACTAATGCCATTTTCAGTCAGTACTGGTGGGTGATTATGAAGGATAAGATCTGTTTCATTGAGGGTCTTGTAAACTGACTGGAGGGGAGCAAAGGTAAAATGGTAAGTTCTGTATTCAACACAGTTTTAACACAAAGTTGGCCATTGTTTTGCAGTCTTGCTCACTACTTTCCTTCAGTGTTGTTAGTTCAGAGGCACCCACAAACCCATAATGTGACTTTGGTGTAGACTCAGCCTCATGAGCACAGGCAGATCGAAATTTAGCCCCATCTCCTCCACTTCTCTGGACAGGTGCCCTGGTACAGGGTACAGCATGCTCAGCCGTACAAGGAGATCCTGGGTAGTACCATGTGGAGTAGAATCAGAAGAGCTACTGAAACCCAAAGTACAGTTGTTTTTCTCTTGGATTCATGTATTATGTGCCCAGCAGTGGAGTTCATTGAGTTCCAGTGTTCTGAAATATAAACAAATTAAAATGGTCCAGTATGAATGCTTTTCTGGATGAATATAACATAAGTATTTGGTGACCTAAATAATTCTTGAGCTGGAAAGCCTATCTTCTGTAACATTATTCAGTCCCTCATTTTATGGATAAAGTAGCTAAGTCCATATACAGACGATGTTACTTGACTAGGTTCATCTAAGCTAATAATAGCAGACACAGAACTAGAATCTGGGTCTCCATATCTCCTCGTCTCTAATGGGATAAAAATATCTGATACAACCTGCTACATAGTAGGTGTTTAGTTGACGTCAGCTGACTGAATCCTAATTCCTATCAGGAATCTACACCTAATGCTAGTAGGTGTAGATTCCTGACACAATAGCTGCCCTGGAGGAGTTGAAGGTGGGATGGAGGAAGCCGACATGCCTGTGCCATCATTCCACCAGTTTCTTAGATTTTTTTTTTACTATTTCCCCACATTGGTTGGTTCACACTATATCGGTGTTTTGTTTTTTTCTGTGTTCTCTGGTCCATTCCAGGCTTCACAGCTTATCCTGTCTTCCGTTCTTTAAGAAACTGGCTCATCCTGTTGCAATAACATTGTCAGTTCTTTAAGTACTCAGAGATGCCCTTTCAATTTGAAGGTAGCCAAGTTTTGTGAGTTCATTTCTCCTCTCAGTCTAATTTCTTTCCATCCTTCCCTTGGCAGGTAGCTCTCTCTGGTTAATGACCGTAAGCTCTTCAAAGCATACAGAGCAGCCGTGGGATCCCTCCCAGTCTCTCAGGAGGCTATTTTCCCCTGTTCTTTTTCTCTTATTTATGAGAAGCAGAGCCTAGTGTGAGACACTGAGCACAGCAGGAAGGGCCAGACCTGGCCCAGGAAGAGCCGGTATGGCCTGGACTACAAGGAATTGAGCCAGGAATTCCACGTTCATAAAATATCAGCATTGGAAGGGCCTTGGAGACCATCAGGTCCAGCCCTTTATTTTAAAGGGAAGGAAACTGAGGCTCAGAGAGAGGCTCTGGCCTTTCCCAAGTCTGGTTAGGCATCAGTGTCAGAGCCAGGCCTGGAAACTTGGTTGCCCTCAAACCAACTCTCCTACCCTGTACCAGGTGCCAAAAATGATTTCTGACTCACAGGTATAGAGCTGAGCTGCTTGTATTGTTAACAGTTAAGTTATTGACAGCTTAAAGCTCAACAGTGGTCGATTTCAGATACCAGGCTGCCTGGGTTCAAATTCTGACCCTGCAGTACTAGCTCTGTGACCTAATGAAAGTTACTTAACTCCTCTGTGCCTCTGTTTCCTCATCTCTAAAATGAGGCTATAATTTAGCTTTCTTTTTTGGGTTGTTGTAAAGATTAATGGGTTGTTGTACATTGAATGTTAACATTCATTAACAAAAAATGTTCTTAATTTTAAAGCATTTAGACAGTACCTGGCACACTCTTATTTCTCAAGCCTCAATTTTTAACCAAAATTCTGTATTAGTGCCCTATAAATAGAGATTTTTCTTTAGGGACTCTGATGGAATAAATTTAAATTGCGGGATATAGTGTCTAAGTGCTATAAGAGTCGCAGGAAGATTTGTATAGTCTGAGAAGGCTTCCTGGCAGAGAAGGTGGGATATCCTCCAAGTCCTACTAGGAGTTGGGATTGCTCATCTTGTAGCAGCGAGAGAGCTGAATGCTCCATTATAAGAAAACTGACCATCTTTCTCACTTGGTGGAGTCTATGTGACTTACTCCAAATATAACGTTGATTTCAGAGGCCTTTTGCCATTTCACCTTAGCCACCTTTTTCCCCCTAAAAAATTACTTGACATAAAAGTTAAAGTGATGTAATTTCTCTCCATAGAATAAAAATTTTCCTGTTTTATTTTCAAAACACCTACTGTGAAAATTGCTTTCTATATTTTGCAAAAAGTTATTGACAACATCTGTTGATGTAAAGAGGCAAAGACCAATTTGTTTGTTTATTTGTGTAGTTGGTCATTTTCAATAATGAAATAAATACCTAAAAACTTAGCCAGTACGAAAGCTAGGGCTTCTAAGAATTTAAATCAAAGAGATTATTGTGAAAACCAGCCTCCATTTCACCCTTCTTCAGGAGAAAGTGTAGGCCAGGTTCATATAGCGTGATGTGGTGGAGAAAATGACCAAGCTTATTAATGACTTACGTGCTTTTGCTTTTAACTATTGCCGGTTTATGGGATGAAATACTTGAAAGAAGTTGAAGCAGAGTGTTAGTATTTATTTTAATGCCGTCACATGGCTAGGCAATGGAAACTCATTGAAAAAAATCTCCTCAACTACCTCTCAGATTAAGGAATTTTGAGGACCAAAAGGTTCTGAATTAGTAGTGTTTTGAAATGCACATTTTCTTACTAATGGGACAAGACATCTGAATATACTAAATTAGAAGATGCTAAGGTAAAAGCAAAATCTAAACCAAACAACTAAAAATTTTACAAGCTGATTTGTTCATATAAGTAAAGATACTCAGACTCAAGTTGGACATAGCATTTCTACAATCATTGATTGATTCATTTATTCAACAAATATTTATCAAACACCTACTACTATGTGTCAGGTATTATAAATGAGCTAGAGGAATAGTATTGAACAAAATAGAAATGTCCCTGCCTTCTTAACATATATTAGTTTAGATAAAGGTTCTGCTGTCTTTAACAGTAACCAGAAATGAAAATGGCTAAATAAGATAAAAGTATGTTTCTTTGTCATTTAAGAATAGTCCATGGTAGTCCAACTTATGTAGAAAATCTGTCCTACAACATCATCCAGAGTATATTTCTCTCATTCATACGGTCCAAGATGGCTCATCATTGCATCTTTGTTTTCAACAGCAAGAAGAAGGGGGAGGAAATGGTATGCCCACTCCTTTCAAAGGACACACTCCAGAAATTGTCCACATTACTTTCAAAAATATTCCATTGGCCAGAATTTTGTTACATGGTCACTACGTGGCTCCAAAGAAAACTGGAAAATATAGTCTTGATTTTTAAAGATCATAAACTCAGACAAATTTACCAATTCTATGTCCATGGCAGAATGGATAATGTAGGACAAATGGGGTTTCTGCTGTGTTCAAACAGAAGGAAAAACAGAAGACAAAACACAAACAAATAGATATTATATAGTCAGATGGCAATGTGTGATAAATAAAATAGGGTACAGAAATGGAGCATCAAGGGTAACAAGGTGCTATTTTAATAAGAGAGGTAAAAGAAGAATTCTCCAATTAGGTAATATTTTGTCAGGAGGCATATGAGGAAGATATAATTCTCACATTTATACATGTTCCTAAGCTCATAGACTTACAGTTACTTAGGGGGGAAAAAGAAATGGCAATTGCAGAAGAGATTTACTGTCTTTCATGAGTAAGAATCATGCTTTAACATTTTGCCAACTGCCTTGGTGTATCTGGTGAACAGATATCTGCTTCATCATGTTAGTTCATTTAAAAAGAAACATATTCATTTGAAAAGAAACTGTGTTCATTAAAAGGATGCATCACTCCATAAATTTTAGAGAAAAGCATACATATCTAAGAACTAGCAAGAAATTTCTGATTATGTAGTCAAACATTGGGCAATCGATACTGGACACCAGTGGGCATTATGAAAGCACATTCCTTATTACAAGAGCCTTAAAAGTGAAATTTAAAATCACCATTAGTAAAATAAACCTGAATTCAGAATTGAAGTATGCCGTGGCCATATACAGTCCATATTGCTTGAGAATAGTTAAGCATGCCAAACATCAGTATTCTCATCAATGTGATTAAAATTGAACAGTGACAAGCAAGCCACCTATAGACCCACACTTAAGGTTTATGTTCATCTGGCTCATTTCCTGGATGACTTTGTTTGCATTTTCATATATTATTTCCTTTACTAAAGCTTTGAATTTTAAAATAAGGTAATAGCATGTTCCTTGTAAGGAAATAATGGTGTATAAAAAAAATTTTTTTTAATGATTGAGTCTTCCTTCCCCAATTACCCAACCCCTACACCAATCCAAGTTAACAGTTTGTTGGTTCTGGTTCCAACCCTTTTTATATGAATTTTATGTAAGTCTTGAGCTTCTGGAAGGCCTGGCTTTCTTATTTAACTTTGTAACCCTTTCTACCTTTAAGAGTACTTTGCAAAAAAAACATATTCTCAGTAAATATTTATTTGACTTACCATTAAATAGGGTTTGGGAGGGAGAATGCCCAAATGGAAACCTAGAAGCTTGTGAGAAACCAAAAACAGTGTTTTCAAAGTTCAGTTCAGTTGTATTTGGCAAGAGATATTGCTAATAACCTATGAAGAAACACTCTGATTGGTATTTTTCTACTTGCTTCTTCCCCCTTAATATGAAATCATGAAGAGGTAATAAACAAAACTTTGATTCCTTCTCTCCCCTCCTCCTTAGAGAGTGAAGGTGTAGAAAGCAGAGCGAGGCTGGGCAGGAGGGAAGAGGAGCCCCAGTAATAGATAAGTCCTTACTTTGTATCACCTGACTCTGAAATTTGCTGTGGAGTATTTTTATTGGGTAATTTCTTTTACAGATGTTTTTGGAGAAAGTTGAAATTATGATGGTAAAAAATATGTCTAAGACTGCACATTGCAATTTAAATATATTTTATATCCTTAAGCACAGGGTAGGAAACTATTATTTTCCCCTCCTCCTTTTTCCCCCCTTAATTGAAAAAAACCCCACAACAACAGCAACAACAAAAAACCCCCACCAAAGCCCAACATGTCTTTTACTACCTGGGCTGAAAAACTAATTATTGCTTTGGGAATAAAGGCAGTGAACGTCATGTCTCATTCCTCATTATTCAGTAGTTTCCTTTATATAAAGAACAATGACTTTGGAAGACTAAAAAATGTATAGTCTTAAGGTGTGACTCGTATTATTTCCCCAAGGTTTCATTTGTACTTTATTATCCTCCCGCTTCATGACTAAATGCTTATTTGGTGCTTGCAAATTGAAACAGTCTGGAGTACAATAAGCCATTTGCCGTTCCTGATTAATGGCCATGGCTATGCTTTTAATTCCTCCCAGTGAACCTGCGATGTACTGTCCCAAGGAGAGCGTTCTGAGGGGAAAACTTTGGGAAGGACCTCCATTTCTTTGAGTATTCATAACAGTGGAATGTGTTACACAGGCCGCCGAATGAGCAGTTAAGAGCTGGGCTCTGGACGCAGTCCCGGCTCCACTGTTAACTTGCGCTGGAGCCTTCAGCAATTTACTTGATCTCCCTAAGCCTTTGCTTTTCACACCTGTAGAACGAGAATAATGAAAAGAACACCTAACGCAGGGACTCCTGAGGATTGGATCACTGAGAAAGTCCTGAGGACAGAACATAGAAATTGTTTCAGTACATTTTAGCTGCTGCTTTTAGGATTATGATCTCTATGACTATGACTACTAAAAATAGTGAGTTGTGAAGCTCTATAGTAGAGGAACGTGCTCTCTACATCTGAACAAATAGAGTACACAATGCCAGTATCTTATTTAGCACAATGATATTTTTACTCTGCTAAGTGGTAGTTGTTTATACTCCATTGTTCCTCCTAGACTGTACACTTCCTAACCCGTTCTTATATTTTAGCCTTTGCATGTGCCAGGAGACCTTCAGGTTAGCTTGCATTGAGCAGGTCCTCAGGAAAAGTTTATTGAATTGCGCTGGGAAGTTATAGGTGGGAGATTGGGTTCCAGAGTGAGGGCACTGTCATAGAAATATCCTCACAGTTGTTGAAGGAAGGCTAGACATAGGGGGTTGGAATTTCATATTTCAACCAGGAACTGAGGTTGCCAAGGTGCTAGTCACCATAGTAAGAACCAGCCTTTCAGTCTCTGTATAAAGTTGAATAGTAGAGCAGATTTGGAAAACAGAAGTTAGTCCATTGTACAGGGTGGCCACATTTGTTTCTCTTTTGTTTTTGCCTAATATTTTAAATTATAAAAGTACACATTCAGAACTTGAGATTCAGATTTATAAATTGCCAGAATCCTGGCTGAAGAAATAGGCAGTAAGAGTGTTAGTACAAGTGACCAAATCCTCAAGTGAAAAATGCAAGTCTGAGAGTTTCAGGATGTGATTAAGAAAGTGGGGAGGGTCAGCTCTGGGAGCCTTAGCCATAATGATGTTGCCCTCACTGGTCTCTCCAGCCAACAAGGATGAAATCAAACCTATCAACCTGAGAAAAAGTCCAAATTCTCTGCACAGTCTGTACGTGAAGAGGTGACAGATCCTCCCTGCTAAGCCCTTGGGTTCCAAGAAGAGTTTGGGGAGAGGGAGGGAGGGAGGGAGAGAGAGAGAGAGAGAGAGAGAGAGAGAGAGAGAGAGAGAGAGAGAGAGAGAGAGAGACCATTGTTAAATTTATCTCCACAATAGTTGCCTTTCCTTGTGATGGCCAATGCTATCTTTACCCCACCTTATCTTCATTAAATCTTTTATTTCTTTCTACCTCTCAGACCAGTGCTTAACAGAAATCCAAATGTCCCCATGTCATTCTCAAACATAACAGTATTTAATAATGGTGACTAAATGCCTTCTATGTAGCCAGTGCTGTATAGAGGGCTGTCTTATGATCTCTGTTCACCCTACTCGTATTTTTTTTTAATATATTTTATTGATATTTTTACAGAGAGGAAGGGAGAGAGATAGAGAGCTAGAAACGTAGATGAGAGAGAAACATCAACCAGCTGCCTCTTGCACCACCCCCACTGGGGATGTGCCCACAACCAATGTACATGCCCTTGACCGGAATCGAACCCGGGACCTTTCAGTCCGCAGACCGACGCTCTATCCACTCAGCCAAACCGGTTTTGGCCCTACTCTTATTTTTGAAGCCCTTTCTTATACCATGTAAACCATAATATATAGTTTTTGCTTTACATTTTAAAGAATTTTTATAATTTTGAGGCTTTTAAATAATAAATTACTTGTTTGGTTTCTGTGATTTCAGCTGTATTAACTAATTAACATGATGTTACCTTTGGAGAAAATTTCACCGATTCATTAATCTTGACATAGTTTTCTTTCATATTTTAGCTAATAAACTGTTTCTTTGTGGCTTAATCATTTTTCCAAGCCCTTAGAAATTTATTAGCTGTAGGCATGCTGTGGTGAACAACGCAAGACAGACCCAGTTTCTGCTTCCATGGAAATGAGACACACCACTAGGTGAAACAAGAGGTCCCATGGAAGGGTGGGTAACCCCTCATGGTTGCACAGAATTTTACAATAGCAGAAGATGAGAAGTGCATATGTGATTGTCTATTCTGTGAAGGACCCTGGTCAGCTGTATGCCAAACCTACTTTACCTTCCTCTTCAGCTCCCAGCTAGACTATGTTCCCAGACTCCCTTTGACACATGCTTGAGTTTTGGCTAGTAGAGTGTGGATTGAAGTGAAGTTCACCACATTTAGGTGGGCCCATTAACAAAACCTCGTGGTCGACCCTCTACAATGTCTCTCTTTTCCCATCTGCGCTTGCTGGAGGTGAAGAAGTGGAGGTCCAGGAGAGTGAAGGGAGAGAGGCAAAGTGCATGGTTCCTGAATCATCACTTGTAAACCTGCCTGCTGAGCACCACAACTGTGTGAGTGGGAAATAAGCTCCTCTTTGAACTCCCTGAGAGTTCAGGGTTTATCTCTTACAATAGTCAGAATTACCTTAGCTATTCATTCACAACATTCCCCTACAGTGCTTTTTAGTGTATTGGGGTGAACAGAGAAAAATTAAAGGATCACACAAATTATTCAGGTGAAATTAAAATGCCCTGCTCAATCAGGGAATACAAGGGCAAGCCAAAATGGATTGTAGTCACCTTTGAAGAGCTGAAGTTTAAAAGCTGTGATCGGCCATTTGCAGCGGCATGGATGGAATTGGAGAGCATTATGCTAAGTGAAACAAGCCAGGCAATGAAAGAAAAATACCACATGATCTCACTCATTTATGGAAAATAAAGAACATTATAACCTGATGAACAAAAAGATAGATACAAAGGCAGCAAAGCATCGAACAGGTTGTCAAATTACAGCAGGAAGGCTGGGGAGTGTTAGGGAGGGGGAAAAGAGATCAACCAAAGGACTTGTATGCATGCATATAAGCACAACCAATGGACACAAAACACTGTGTGGGGGGGAACGAGGGCATGCGACGGGGGGGAGGGGAGACTGAGGGAAGGTCAATAGGGGGGAACAAGGACATATATGTACTACTATATGTAATACTTTAAACAGTAAAATAAATAAAAGCTGTGATCTGAAAGAGGAATATGAATCATCTATATATTTATATTTATAAAGTCTAAGTGACCAAATGACTGATCAACGAGTTGCTATGGCACACACTGACCACCAGGGAACAAATGCTTAAGGCACAGGATCGGGCTCCCTCCTATCTGGACCAGGCCTGCAGGGATCAGGTGGAAACTGATTGTCCGACATCCCCCAAGGGGTCTTGGATTGCAAGAGGGTGCAGGCCAGGCCAAGGGATCCCACTGGTGCATGAACCCATGCACCAGACCTCTAGTTTAATTATAAAAGGAGACAGTAAAATAATGGGAATAATAGTTGGTCCTATATCATAGGTTGTTCTGAGGATTAAGTTAATGTTATATTCTAAATAAGCTAGTAATTACATATATAAATTACTAAAAAAAAATAGAGCATTGCCTGAATCATAGCAAATGTTTATTATTTTTATTGTTTTACTTTTAAGTTATACTTTTTGAGTTCAAATCCTGGCTCTGCCTCTTTCTTGTAATCTGGACAAGTTACTTAACCTCTCTGAGCTTCAATTTCCCTACCTATCAAATGGAGATGCTCTGATACTTATTTTTCTCTGACTGGCTTATTTTACTTGATCTCACTCACATAGGAAATCCAATGAACAAAATAAACTGATGAGCAAAAATAGATCTAGATACATAGAAGTACAGAACAAACTGATGAATCTCAAAGGGAAAGTGGGGGCTAAGGGGTAGTGAGAGGAGCGGAATAGATTATCTAAAGAACTTATATGCATATATGTATAATCCATAGACAGTGGTGTGATGGCCTGGCGGTAGGGTGGGAGGATGCGGAGTGGATGGGGTCAATGGGCAAAAAAGGTGGACATCTGTAATATTTTCAACCATAAGCTAATTTTTTTAAAAAAGTGGAGCTAGCTAGTAATGCATACCTCATAGAGTTGTGAGTAGTAATGAGATAATTTATGGATCTTTCCTCAGTAACTCAGGTAGTACATAAATTTATGGCCTTTCTTTTCAAGTTGTTTTAGACCATGTTTTACCTTGAGCTGTCACTGTTGAGCTCCATAGGGGTACTCTGATCCATACTCCCAGTGCATCTATCATTTAGGAAGGCAAGCCATGTATACAGAATTAAATCACCATTCAAGGCATCATGCAATATCTGAATTGTATCATTGTTGTAGCCATATGTCAGTTTAAAGTATCAAAGGACCTTTGAATCCATCCTGACCAACTCAGTAGTCTATACCAAGTAGATTTATGTAGTTTGGCTACTCTGTAGATGTCTGTATAGCAAGAGTATGCGCGCACACACACACGCACGAGGTGCAAAAGTAGGATTACTATTGTAAATATGAAAAACAGTTTGTTCTATTATTATTTATTAATTATTATATTATTTTCATACAACTATAAACCTACTTTTACTCATTGTTTCTTTAAATAAGCTTCCTACCCCTTTCTCTGAGCCTTCTCCTTCTGGTTTTCCATAGTATATATATTATTTCTTTTAATGATCTCCCATAAGTCCCATAAAGATTCTTCATTTCTATTTATTCCTTTTTTTCTCCTGTAATTTCTTAATTCCAAATGATCTGTCTTCAAGTTCACAGATTCTTTTTGTTTGTTTGTTTCATCAAGTTCTTAACGCTCTCTATTGCATTTTTTAATTTCACTCATTGTATTCCTAAGCTCCAGAATTTTTGTTTGGTTCTTTATGATTTCTATCTATCTGTTAGACTTTATGTTTTGTTCATATTATTGTTTTCCTGGTTTCATTGAGTTGACTATCTGTATTCTTATGAAGCTCCTGAGTTTCCTTAGAACAATTATTTAATTTTTTTGTAATCTGAAAGAGGAATGTGAATCATTTAATTATGAAAGGAGACAGTAAAATAATAGGGATACTTTGTAGATTGGTTACTGGAAAATTATCATGTGCCTACACTGGTGTCATTTTTCCTTCTCTCTCTCTCTCTCTCTCTCTCTCTCTCTCTCTCTCTCTTTAATGTGCTTGGAAGTCTTCCAAAGCTGTCTAGGCTTGCCATCCCTCTCCCCTTTTTAAATTTTTTTACTAATTTATATAAAAAAGATTTCTACTGGAATGTATTGAATCTGTAGTTTAATTTGTGCACAATTGCTACTTTATACATTTATTTTAAATTCCCAACCCACGCTCACCCCTCTCCCCTTTGGCAACTATCAGCTTGTTCTCTATAGTTATGGTTCTGTTTCTAATTTGTTTATTAATTTAAGTTACTTTAGATTCCACATATATGTGAAATCAGGTATTTGTCTTTGACTTATTTTACTTAGCATAATACCTTCTAGGCCCATCCATGTTGTTGTAAATGGCAAGATTATATATCTTACATCTGCATTATCCATTTACCTTTGATGGACATCTAAGTTACCTACATATCTTGGATTACTACTAATGCTTCAGTGAACTTAGGGGTGTATATATCTTTTCAAATTAGTGTTTTTGGTTTTTTTTTTGGATAAATACTCAGTGAAATGCTAGATCGTATGGCAGCATTGTTTTTAAATTTTTTAAGGAATCTCTATACTCTTTTTCATAGTTTAGTGTATGATGATTCCAGTTGTCAATTGCTGCATAAATATTAACAGTTATTATTGTAAAGTTTGGGGAGCTCAGTGTAGTCTGTCAATTTTCTTCCCTTTTCAGGACTGTGCCTGTCTCTGGAATCAGAAACTTCAAAGGTAGAGACGTCAATAACTATAGCAGCCTTTCCCCAGGTGTGTTCTGTGGAACTTCAGCTCTGCAAAGTTTTGGGGGCTTTTTGAGCCAAGTTTGGGAAACATTACACTTCATATTTTTACTCTCCCCTTTGCTCCTATGGAAAGTTACAGTACACATGAATATATGAAAAATTCTTCTTAAGTAAAGAACTCATTTGAATTACTAGACCAAGTTTTCCTTGGCCAGAGAATAAATATGCTGTGAACAAAGCTAATTTATGTGTTCCCCTCCCTCCGTTAACCAGGTTAAGCATCAGTGGGTCATCTGAAACTTGGGTGGTGACCAAGAACCTGAAGGGGTGAGTCTGGAATCTAGAACAAATAATCTAACTTGTCTAGTTCTTCTTTGTTAAAATGTGAGGATGGAGGATTAATTCCGCTTTAAAGTCTCAGTTCTAACATTATGGGAGTCAATCATTTACTTTATTATAAAAGTATAAAGGGAAAACTTCTCATAAATATAGCTTTGCCAAAAAGAAATTATAACAAATCTAAACAAAAAAATTGAAGTCATCTGCTGGGCCTCTGAGAAGCAATTAGATTTTGAGAATCTTTCCTCATGAATTTTTGAGTAGTCACATAGCATGAAAATGTGCCCATATTGGCATATAACTGTCTAAATTACAAGTTCAAGTGTATGCTCCCATGTATTGGACCCACAAGAAAAAAAAAGACATTTGGCCCGACCAGTGTGGCTCAGTGGTTGAGCATCAATCCATAAGCCATGCTATCACAGTTCCATTCCCTGTCAGGGCACATGCCCAGGTTGTAGGCTCAAACACCAGTAGGAGGCATGCACGAAACCTCAAATGATGATTCTCTTTCGTCATTGATGTTTCTATCTCTCTCTTCTTCCCTCTCCTGTCCTCTCTCCCTGAAATCAATAAAAGCATATTTTAAAAAAGAAAGAAAGAAAAGAAAAGATGTTTGGCTGAACAGACAAGGTCATGGTGGAAAGCAAAAAAAAAATTAATATGTGAAAGTGTTGAGAACTTTGAATAGCATGGGGCTAACAGGCATCCCCTAGTACTTTCTGCATATAGAAATAACATTATGAAAGGCCCGGTTTAGACAAATTTCTTAGGCTGGGGTGCATTGACTAGACCAGAAGAGAATTGCTGCAAATACCAGGGTCTTGGTAGCAACTTGTTGGCATAGATGGGGCTGTGCCAGGTGATGACCAGAGCAATGGAGAGGGAGGGTTGTTAGGACATGATTAGTCATGAGGTCTGACTATTGATGGGAAAGAGGAACCAGTGGTAACTCAAGACTGGAGATTTCAGAACAGCAAGTGGTAGTACCCCTGGTGGTGACCAAGAGGGTATGCAGAAATAGTGATTTAGAGGAAAAATTATGTTTTTCACTAGATATGTTGAGATCTTGATGATCAGCAGGTAGCCTAATGGAAGTGGCCAATAAAAATAGCAGATGAGCTCAATGGGAGGTGTAACTAAGAAAAAAATAATTCCCTCGCTTCACTTATCAGAAATATTTGTATCACATGCCAGTCTTGCTTACTCATGTACTATTTGCAGTGAGAAGGGACCTTTGTATTCCATTGAACACATCTTCTACCTTGTTTGAAACTCTAAATTGATTACAAAGCTTCAAAACTTTTATTTCTTTATATTTTTACTGAGTATAATGAGTCCCTGTTTCAATTCAAGTAGTGGGCATTCTCACACTGCATCTGATGGCTTGTTTGTTTCCATTGTGGCTTTTGAAGAAGTGTCTGTGTTTGATTAGCTTGGGCACACTATTAAATTACATCAAATTATAGTAGAAGCATTATTTGTGTTTTGTTTGCCTTCTTTAAAAAAAAGGTTGCTAAAAATAATATCCATACGGGCACTTTAATTTTCATTATTTTAATGTTGTATGGTATGTAGGGCTGGACTCTGATGGTCTGAGAGGCACTGTGGCTTTGAAATGAAGCTTACTGCATGCTTGGCCTTGGTCAAGTTGCATTCCCCCTCTAAGTTTCAGCTTTCTCAGCTATAAAATGGAGATAATCATACTACTTATTTCCTAATGTATTTGTAAGACTTGAGTGATTTGATACGTAAAAAGGCTTAGCAGCTGCCTGGCACCTAATAAGTGTTCAGTAAATAGGGACTATTATCATCATCATCACTGGTGTTATTATTATTGGCAATGGAACTATGTGAGATCTATAGCTGATAGAACTGGATAGAAATTTTAATTATATAGAAAATAATAAAGACAAAAACAAGGAATATGGGAAATAAGGTTAGTTTGCTCTAAATGCCTGTTCCTTCGTTTAGTGAGCTTGGCAAGACTTTTCTTCCCTGTGCGTTGAAGGAATGAGTACTCTTGTGGCTTGCCGTACATGAAAATTACAAGGATTAGTGCATTTATATTGAACTTCTGGACTCTGATTGCAAAGCAGGAAAATTTTTTGCAGCTGTGAAGCATTAATGTTAGCATGAACCCAGGCACAATTACTGAACTTGGATTTTTTTTTTCTGCCCTTTTTTCAACTTTTATGAAACCTTACTGTGTTTTTCACTTATGAGACTAAAAAAATTGCAGAGAATGTGCCTCCAAGAGTTCCGGGAGGAGGAAGCCGTGGGACAAGAGCACCGGATTCTCAGCATGGCAAGTTTCAAGCAAAACCTGTTTTACTTTTTTCAGGTCTGAGAAAACTTTCTGCTAAACGTGCTTTTCACTGAGACAAAGCTGGAGGAACCAGTCGTGTAGGAATGGTATTACAGGTTGTAGTGAAAATAAAGTTCCTTTATTGGCGATCAAAAGATTAGCTTTAGCAGGCAATCTCTAACTGGTAGTCTCCAGGAGACCACGGAAATGGAAAAGACCATATCACACCAACACCATGTATCTGTGGATGAAGATCGAAGTTACAACTAAAGATCTGGCCCTTAAGTAGGAACCCAGGACAAATGAAAAGCAGTTATTAACATCACACAGAACAGCTCCTGGATTTCTTATGATGTGCATGCCATTAGCCAAAGAGATATTGCCTGGCTTTTGTTCTAGATGTTCATTCTGAGTTTATGGAAATGAGATGTGGCAATACTTTAGCCAGATGACATGAACATACTGTGAGAGTCGGCAAGAAGGTCATGGTTTAGTGTCAACTCCTAGAACAGGGCAATGAGAAAGCCAAATCTCCTCTCTCGTCTCCCCCACTCCCCCTCACCTCCACCCCACCAACAAGGTGAGGCATCCACGTGTGAAGATAGCAGAGTATGTGATGTCTTAAGTTAAAAATGAAATTGCTGTGAAGGAAGGACAGGAAGGAGAGTGGTGAATAAGGCGGAGATACAGGGTCAGCTCACAGCAGAGCAGCTGTTCCGAAGAGAACAGGGAGAAAGCAGGTGGGAAGAGTCCAGGTGAGAGAGGGGTATGCTTTTGGGAGTGGGCCAAAGAGAGCAGGATGGGAGGGAGCAAGGATTGGTGGGTGTGAAACCAGGGATGAGGAAGCAGTGAAAGGAAGTGCTTTCTTCCATGAATAAATGAAAGAAAGTTAGAACATCAGTGAGAAGGATACTTAAAAGATCTCATAAAATCACATGTTTTTATGAAGTTCAGAAATACAGAGTTGAAAGTTCTGTGATGATTCATGTACTTTCCTGGAACCTAATGTGTTGCCAAGATTGGCTATAGAGCATTGTGGTCTGGAGAGTGAATTAAGAAAGACAGCAATTGGCTACATTATTCAGGGACCAACATAAAATCTGGGCAGGACCTTTGGCAATGGGAGGTGGAGATTAGCCTTCATAGCTGCCACCTTCAGATTTTCCAATGGAGAGATAAAAATCTTATCTTTGAAATTGGAAGTCAAGAAAAATCAAGAAACCAACAGCTGCACTTATTGAGTGTTTCTGGGCCTTTGTTTGCCCTGTCGTTGATATATTTGATTATCTTTGCTTCAGTTATCCATTAATCTGGTCCCAAACTCTTGGATTACACTGGATAGGTGACAACATGCATTCGTTTCCCTCCCTTTGACCTGCTGGCTCTGGAGCCAAGTCTTGCCTGTGACACCCGTCATCTCCTGAAATTTAAAACCAGTTTTCCAGTTCTAGACCCAGACTCATACTCAGCCTTCTCTTGTCCTTCCTCCCTAGATGTAAAATCTAATGCTGTTGCTGCCTTTATTTCTCCCTAAATCAGAGGCATGACCTTTGGGTTCCTATCAGTGATTCTCTCCCAGCATACTGAAAACAGAATTCTATCTGCGTCATCCTTTCTGAACTTTGGTCAGGTTGCAGACATAGAACTTATTGTATCATATTTGCCTTTCCCATTAAATTATGAAATCCCTGAGGACAGTAATTGTCCTTAATTATTTGTGTTCCCAGCACTTAGTTCAAGTCCCAGAAAATAAAAGAGGACCTTTAAATAATGATTTTTCTAGATTAATTGGGAATTGTCACCCTGCCAGAAGAGCTAGGATCAATCTCCACCACTGAGGCAGAATAGAACCTTTGGCTGCTGGAGGGCAGCAAGGACTTTGGGACAATTCCACAGGTGGAATTATTTGGAGGAAAGTTCCATGGTCAGCTGATAGAGTCAGTGATGTGGCCTCCCTCTCTGTTTGGGAGGTCTTTCTAGATACGAAGATGGCCCAGCACTTAGTGTATCAATGTTCACAGCCTTTCCCCTCCTCTAGCCTGCTAAAGATAAGTATGTGTTTGTTTTTTGTGTTCTTCTTTTTCTTTAATATTTTTATTGACATTTTACAGAGAGGAAGGGTGAGAGATAGAGAGCTAGAAACGTCGATGAGAGAGAAACATCGACCAGCCGCCTCCTGCACACCCCCAACCAGGGATGTGGCCGCAACCAATGTGCCCTTGACCGGAATCGAACCCAGGACCCTTCAGTCCGCAGACTGACGCTCTACCACTGAGCCAAACTGGTTTTGGCTGTTTTTTGTGTTCTATTTGCTTTTCTTCCAAAAGAGGTAGTATTCTGGCAGGCTGAGAGAGAAGCTGAGTTCATCTGTAAAATAATGGAGACCCACGGGGAAGGAGCACAAGCACATAAACCACAAAGATATGTGTAGAGAGAGAGTGGACTTGGGGAGGTCATTTTGCAGTGAGTACTCTGTAGCTGCTGAAAAGTGAAAAGGAACTGGAGAGGAAAGGGCCCGCTCCCATGTTCTTTTAAAAAGCAAATAAAAGATTTGACTTAGGAATAAATTTTTTCTGTATTTTTTTTTACTCCTCTATCCCTTGCCTGGCACATGGAAAGTTCTCAGTCAAGACCCATTGAATTACTTTCTTAACTATCCCTTAACTGTTGGAGCTATATCTTCAATAAATGATGGTACCCAGATGTAGGCCTGTATACCCAGCAGTCACGGTATGATGGGGTTAGGAGCATCGTCTTTTGACACCGTGAGTCTTGTATGGTGGGGTGTTGTTGAGGAGCAGGGGAACATGTTCTAACCCAACCCTGACGTCACAGTGAAATGACCATGCCCTGGTGTGCAATGCTATTTCAGGACCAAGGACAGCATCTGTTGAGCACTCCCCCTCATGTTATAGTGCTGCTACTCCCATATTTGTGTGTGAATTCAACACCCTGGGCCCCTTGTCTTTCCATCCCACCTGCTCTGCAACCCTCCCAACCAGAATCAATCCAATTACTGCTCCTCCACTTTTATACATGGGCTGCCAAGTACTGCTAGGGAGAAATGACAGACACACAAATTCTCTACCTCTAATCTCAGTCTCTCCAAGAAGTCTTAAAATGTTCCTTGTGATCACTTTCTACCCTAGGTGCCACAATGGCTATTCCACACCTGAGCCACTCTGGCTTTATACCTTCGTCTACCCTTTCAGTCACATTATGTGACCCAGCCTTCTATTTCCACAAGAAATTGAAGTTATAAGGTGAGAATTCCTTTAACTTCCTTTTTTATGCTCTTTTTTTTTTTTTTCTTCACTCTCAATAGAAAGGGTGCAGTCTTCTCAAAACAAATTCCTCTGCCTTTGCTTCTGATTTCCCTCCTCATTCCTCCAGGTCTTCCTTATTCCATCAGCACTCCTCCCCACTCTGGATCCTACTGGTTCCTGCCCAACATACTGAACAGTGTTTGGACAACTGTGAGATTCCGTCATAGTCACATGGAGTCCTTATTCACAGATATAGATAGGTCTATTCCAGGCCTATTGAATCAGTCTTCAGTGGTGGGGCCCTTGAATCTATATTTGTAACAAGTATTCCTGGGATGGAAAACACTGTTAAAAGCACTGCCTTTATTCTTGTTGCCCCAAACTAGCCTCCACCCAGGAGCCAGGAAGTGCAAATTTGCTCACATCATTTCCTATTAAAAGCCCCTCGGGAGTTTCTTAATTCAGAGTCATGGCAGGATGCTCTTGGCATACTCAAAATGAGTAATTTGAAGAGAGTTTAATGAAGATGATATTTACAAAGGTGTGGTGAGGAGTAGAGCACAAATTAGGGCTAGTGCAGTAGCCCAGAGCTAGCAACAGGGCCCTGAAAGGGTAAGAGGAAGGAGAGGGCTGCCTGACCTGAGTTGTAATTAGTGGAAAGATGTATCCAACCTGCAGCAGTGACAGAAAAGGATAAAGGAAATGAAATACCATTGGACAGCTTCACAAGGGAGTTTTACCTAACATTCTAACATTCGAAGAAGAACTAACATTAACACCTAACCTGTTCAAATTATTCCAAGAAATCCAAGAGGAAGGAACACTTCAAAGCTCTTTTTATGAGGCCAGTGTTATACTAATTCCAAAACCAGATAAAGACACTACAAAGAAAGAGAATTACAGGCTAATATCCGTGATGAGCATAGATCCTAAAATCCTCAACAAAATATTAGCAAATAGGATCCAACAATATATTAAATCCCAAGACCAAGTGGGATTTATTCCAGAAAAGCAAGGCTGGTACAATGTTTATAAATCAATAAATGTGATATATCGCATAAACAACCTGAAAGACAAAAATAATATGATTATATCAATAGACTCAGAAAAAGCATTTGACAAAATCCAACACCCATTTTAAAAAATATATATATTTTTATTGATTTTTTTAGAGAGGAAGTGAGAGGGATAGAGAGTTAAAAACATCGATGAGAGAGAAACATTGATCCCATTGGGGATGTGCCCGCAACCAAGGTACATGCCCTTGACCGGAATTGAACCTGGGACCTTTCAGTCCACAGTCCAACGCTCTATCCACTGAGCCAAACCGGTCTTGGCCCAACACCCATTTTTATAAAAACTCAGCAAAGTGGAAATAGAGGGATCATACCTCAACATAATAAAGGCCATGTATGACAAACCTACAGCCAGCATCATACTCAAAGGGCAAAAACTAAGACCATTTCCTCTAAGAACAGGAATAAGACAGAGATGTCTACTTTCAACACTCTTATTCATCATAGTTCTGGAAGTGCTAGCCAAATCATCAGACAAGAAGAAAACATAAAAGGCATCCAAATTGAAAAGGACAAAGTAAAACTCCTATTATATGCAGGTGACATGATATTGTAAGAAACCCTACAGACTCCTCAAAAACAAACAAACAAAAAACAACAACACTAGATTTAATATATTAATTTGGCAATGCAACAGGATACAAAATTAATACCCAGAAATCCTTGGCATTTTTATACAGCAATAATGAATTATCAGAAAGAGAAACTTTATTGCTATTGCAACAAAAAGATTTAATATACTTAGGAATAAACTTAACCACAGTGGTAAAAGACTTGTATCCTAAAAACTACAGGACATTGAGAAAAGAGATAAAGGAAGATCTAAACAAATAGAAGAATATACCATGTTCATGGATTGGCAGAATTAACATCATTAAAATGTCCATACTACCCAAAGCAATCTATAGATTCAGTGTAATATCTGTTAAAATACCAACAGTATATTTCACAGATCTAGAACAAATAATCCAAAAATTTATATAGTGGTACATTTATACTTCAGAATATTATGCAGCAGTAAAAAAGAAGGGTATCTTATTTTTTTGAAACAGCATGGAGGGACCCAGAGAGTATTATGCTAAGCAAAATAAACCAGGCAGAGAAAGGTAAGAATCACATGATCTCATTCATAGGTGGAAGCTAATGAACAAAATAGATCCAGAGATATGGAAGCATGGAACAGACAGAATCTCAGAGTTAACCAAAGGACTTGTATATATGCATAATCCATGGACACATCCAATAATGTGGTGAAGGGCAGTGGGGGGGAGTTATGGACTAAAGGGGTCAACAGGGAAAGTAAGGGGACATCTATAATACTTTCAACAATAAAGATAAACAAAACAAAAGCTTAGAAACTATCCAGAATATCTCTATTTTTTTACAGCAAAATTTCCATTTATTTCTTTATGTTCCAACAAATAAACCATTTTTCCTTCAAGCATTAATAGTGACGCTTGTGGTGTTGGTTTTTTAATTATTATTATTATTATTATTATTATTACTATTACATTTTATTCCTAGAATTGCAGTGGGAATTTCCTGTTTGTATTTTCTTATGTGATGAAGAGGGCTCAGTGAATGTCACCTAATGTCAATAAGTGTCCCTCCTCTTGGGGCTCCCCCAGAAGGTACCATTCTCCACACAGAAGCATCGGTGAGCGACATGGAGGCTTACTAAGGAAAGGGTTGATTTCATCTTTCTCTCAGCAACAACTTGGACTTCTCCTCTGGCATCACCAATGGCAGAGTCTCCTCTGCCAGGTGGTTCCAGTTCTATTTTCCTGTCCCCCCGCCCCGCCTCCCGCCTCCCGCCTCCCGCCTCAGGGAACACCCAGCTCCCTGGCACTTGTCTTATTCTTCCCTATCCAGCTTTCCACCCCAAGCTTTGGACATTTCTTGGAGTGAAAAAGAGGCATACACACACCCAGAAGCAGCTCATCGCAGTTTATTTTTAAATGAACACTCCGGCACAAGTAATGACATTTTGCCCATGTCATTACTTGGATTTTTATAGACTAGCTTAGAATACTAATTAATATTTATATACCTTTTCTATGGGTAACCATGTTCTACATTCGAAATAACTAAAAACTTGTAACTGATATTTCTAAAGTCAAATGGAACTTAGTGAGGACTAAAGTCACCAGGCATGCTTCATAGAAAAAGGGTCTTGAGTTAGACCTTGAGGGACATGTATAAGGAGTTTGGAGAGGGAGGTATTATAGATGGAGGAGTGAAGACACAGAAGCAGAATTGAATGGGACAGGGAAGAGAGGAGGATGCATGTTGGGAGGGCTTTTACTACTCAATAAATAGACACCAATTAAATGATTTGATTTGTTCCCCCTTCCCTCAGCTTTCTTTAACTTTTAAGTCAGGGATGGCAGTGCTGGGCACATATGCTTCCATTTACCCACTGCACCCATGACAGACCTCACTGATAGTCATTATGGCACTTACTTTTGGTGAACCCAAGCATGGCCTAAAAGTTCTTCATAATGAAACATTCCAAGCACTTCTAAACATTCCAAGCATTTGAGTTGATTAGAACCCAACTGGTGTGGCTCAGTGGTTAAGCATAGATCTATGAATTAGAGGGTCATGGATCCTGGTCAGGGCCTATGCCCGGGGTTGTGGGCTCAGTCCCCAGTTGGGGAAGTGCAGGAGGCAGCCAGTCAATTATTCTCTCTCATCATTGATGTTTCTATCTCCCACTCTTCTTTCCTCTCTCAGATCAATTTAAAAAGTATATATTAAAAAATAAATAAAAGTTTATTAGAGCTCAGACTGGTTTGGCTCAGTGGATAGAGCTTCAGCCTGCAGACTGAAGGGTCCCAGGTTTGATTTTGGTCAAGGGCATGTACCTTGGTTTCGGGCACATTCCCAGTAGGGGGTGTGCAGGAGGCAACTGATTGATGTTTCTCAGCGATGTTTCTCTCTATCCCTCTCCCTTCCTCTCTGTAAAAAATCAATTTAAAAAAAGTTTATTAGAGCTGGCATGCAATATGAAATTAATTTGCTATTTGTTTCTTGGGTTTAATCAACCTGGTGATTTTTATCTCTATAAATGTGTTACAGTTAACTTTATTAAGAGAGAAATATACATACCCATTTATAACAGCATTAACATGATTATCTATATGTATATAATTAGCTAACTGACCATCCTGCTGACAGGCCAGTAGGTATGATGCACACTGACCACAAGGGGGCAGATGCTCAATGCAAGAGCTGCCAAGGGACAGCAACTTTGCAGAGTGCCCTCTCGTACCCCGGGACCACTGGGGGATGTCGCACTGTGGTTTTGGCCTGATCCCCACAGGCCAGACTGAGGGACCCACCTGCCGAAGGGACCCTGCTCACTCTGCAGACGCCCTTTGAGCCCCGGCGCAGCCCCAGGTGCAGCTGGTCGGGAGGGACCAAGGGAAGTTGGCTCCAGGGAATGTCCGGCCCATCTCGCCCAGTCCCACCCCGCTGGCCACCTTTCAATTAATTTCCTTTCAATGTGCATGAATCCATGCACTAGGCCTCTAGTTTAAATATAATATGATATCTTCTAGCAGGATATGAATGTCACAGTGATACACCAAAGCTCTTTCAAGTGATGCTTAAATCTAGTTACTGATATGAATAGCTTTTATTTCCTCAGACTTAATTTTGCATCAATTCATTTTCTAGACCTAGGCATTAATATATTTTAACGAATAATTTTTGTAATACCAAGTAGAAAAGCTATATCAATAAGTTCTGCTTCTCTCTTATCAAATAGACAATTTATGCATGGACAACACAGGTCTACACATAAGGTTCTCCATAAAAATAATAGAATTTCAAGTGCCCGGGCCACTGAATTCCCTTCATTGTCTCCCTTTTTCCCTTTCTCCTCCTGGCATTCAGCTCTTACCTTCCTGTGAGATCTTTGCTGAACCTCCATGTCTATCATCAGGATTCGTCTCTTTCTCTTCTCAGTTCCACAACACTTTGTTTTTGCACCTTTAGCAGAATAGCTAGTTTGCCAGGAACATGCCCTCCTCTCCAGCTGAACTTGGAGCTTATGAGGGCCGCTATGTTCCTTAACCTTCATCACCCAACACAGCGTAGGCGCCAGATGCATCCTTTATTTTTATTTTTTTTACAGCAAGAAGAATACTAAGCTAGCAGGATTTTCATTTTGTTTGAAGGTATTAATGTTCGTGATGAGAAAGCAAAATGGGTGTACAATTATGGTAGGTGACAAATCCGTAAGTGTGCATTTGGGTAGTCATTCATCTTAGAAAACTGAATGCTTTTTCTACTGACTGAATGGCCGGCAACTCTTTTTTATAATAGAAGTGCCATGATGTGAAGGCATTGGCATTGGTGGCTGACTCAAGCTGAGCCTACCTTTGTTTGAACAAAAGAGAATGTATTTAGATCATATGATTGGAAGTCTGCATGTAATGGGACAAATATGCCAGCATTTCTGTTATGACAACAGATGATATCTTCTTCCTGAGTAAAACGGGAAAAGCCGGGATTTGAGGGAGGCCTGCACCATGACCTGGGTGAGGGAATAGGCTTCAGAATGGCTGTCGATGTCCAAAGTTCCCTTCCTCTGAGCAGCATCCTTTGCCTCTGATTTCCATATGGGAAATGGGTGGAAGGCAGTGGTATTATTGTATAACAAAACTAGCTAGAACACGTTTCCTGTGAGTCAAGTACTGTGCTGAATACTCGAACTCATCTGATCCTACCAGCCCTATAAAGTGTTTTCATTAGGTTCACCACTTTTCACTTTTCAGGAGAGGAAAGAGCAGCTTAGAAAGGTTAAGGGACTTGATTAAGGTCAACTGCTCACAAATGGGAATGTCTGTGACTTGAATCCAGGTCTTTCTGACCCTAGAGACTGTTTTTGTTTTTGTTTTTTGTTTTTTTATTTCAATCTCCATACTAAGCTGCTTCTGTGGGAACTTGGGAGGGCTTCCTACTAGTAAAAGAGCTAAATAAAAAGCAGGGGACAGGGATACCCTTATTAGAGAGAATGCTTAGCAGGAAGTTAATGAAAAGAATATTTTGTATCTTCTTGAGCGCTCTCTCAGCTGAGTGAAGACAGTTATGATATAAACTGTGGTTAATTGGATGTATAACTCAATTTCTTGAATCCACTTAACCTTATGTTATGGTCAGGTGATTCCTGAGACTTTGTTCCAGAGCAACAGGAATTCAGAGAACAAGGGTCTTGATTAGGGGTTCAATGTGAGTTGAGTGTTTGAGGGCTGTGCTGCCTTTTTCAAACTCTGCATTGTTGTCTTTTTTCCTACCAGTAGGTGGAAATAGAACTGAATCTTTCAGCACTTGTCCTTTCAGCTGAGTCCTGGCAGGATTTCTTTAATTTCTGCCTCAAAAGAACAAAAAAATAAAAAAGCCCGCAGGAGAAGCTCGGAGTGTGCAGTTAGAGGATTGCTGTTCTGTGGAACAGTTTTAGGCCGATGGGCAGGTAATGTTATTAGCCTCTTACAGGGCCAGGTGCTGGCAACAGCTGCTGGCAACGCAAGTCTCCTGTGTGTCCAATGGACACCCAGCTCGGGTGGGGGTTTTCTCCTGTCCTGACCACGTTTCAAACCTTTGTACTTACCATCAAATTATGTATCATGATTTTATTTTTCAGAAAATACATTTCTGAAATAAAAATGTACCAATTGGAAACAGTGCATCGGTGGGTAAATTAGTTAAATAACACTGGAATTACGCCATGTGTTATTCTACATCTTGCTTTTTTTTTTTTTTTTTTTTTTTCAGTTATCAAAGGTTTAGGGCTGCCCATGAATGTGATTAGCTCTAAAACAATTCCCAACTCAGGGCAGTTTTGACCCCAGCTGACAGTTGGCAATGACTGGAAGCATTTCTAATTGTCACACCAGGGGAGAGGGTGGATGCTACTGGCATCTAGTGGGTAGAGGACAGGGATGCTGCTAAACATCCTATAATGCACAGAAAGCCCCACTACGGAGAGTTCTCTGGCCCATACTGTCAGCGGTTCCCTTGTTGAGAAAGCCTTCTCTAGAGAATGTCGTCCTTTGTAGTGTATGTACAGTATGCCTCCCTGTGGATTTGACGTTTTGTATTAATCCATCCTCCTACTAGCAGTCATTTAAGGCTATTTCCAACTCTTGGCTATTAAAAGCAATATTGCAACAAACATTGCTTACAGTGTTGTGCCCTGAGAGATTTTATTTCTGCAAGATAAAGACGCAAAAGTAAAATGTCTGAGTATAGGGACTTTCGTTTACAAAGGTAAAGACTCTAAACACTGAAAGTTTTTTCTTAAGTTCACAGTGAACCCATTTGGTGGCAAACCCTGACTTGAACTGGCACGAGGCTAGTTACAGTCTTTATTTATTCCATTTAATGTGAACATCTAGATGTTTTGTGATTATAGAATGCTGCCTCCGTCTCTGATGTAGATGTTACATATTGTATGGTATAACTTCAATGAGTTTTTCGATCTGAAAAAATGTCGAAGCCCTTTTAACTTTTTAAATAAATGTAGTCATGTACAGCACTGAGTCCCTATAATCCTTATGTGTTGGAATGAACAGGTAGTGGTGACTTGGATGATTTTTGTTTTAATCCTCTAAAAACCCTCCTTTAAAAGGTGATTTTGGTCCCATAAAAAGAAAGAGAAAGAAAGAAAGAAAGAAAGAAAGAAAGAAAGAAAGAAAGAAAGAAGAAAGAAAGAAAGAAAGAAAGAAAGAAAGAAAGAAAGAAAGAAAGAAAGAAAGAAAGAAAGAAAGAAATTTTTTTAAAAATGCTATCAGGTCATAATAGTTGCCAGTGCCCTGAGGTTTTCTGTGCAGATTAGAAAACATCAATATGACTTTGAGAAGCATCTTTGCCTTGCTATCTATAAATATCATTTAAAATGTTAGCAGTTGCTACAACAGTTGAGTACTTACTGTACTTCATGCTTAGCAAGCATGGCCAAGTCTGACTTTTACAGCAACACCTCAGGAGGTGGCCTTTTAGCTTCATTTATACTTGTGCTTTGGCAAGGTGATGACTTGGACAAAGTAACCAGTGGGAAGAGGTAGAACCCAAGCCTGGAGTGGTATGTGCTGCATCCCTCCCCAGTGTTCTTTCAATTCAGTCTCCCCCATGTGGATAAAGTTTCTGATATTTCTACATTGGTGGCCATTAAAACTTTTTTGAGGGGGAAAAAAAATTAGTCCCAAGTTGCTTTTTGTCTCAAGGGGCTACACTTGGACTTGAGGGCAAATAGGCGAATGTCACTCCAGTCAAGTGGATATTTTCATCACAACGTTAAGAAAAAGTCATTGGAGCAAATCTGAGGTCACATGCTCTCCCATCAAAGAACTCAAGCGTTGTTTGAAAAGAGAAAATGTTAATGTCCTCCCTGGAGCCTGGATTTCATATGATATTAGGGAAAAGCTTTCAGTTATATTTATTTCTCTTGGTTTATTCCCAAGAAGATGTCAGGTTCCATTATGTAAATTGCAGGTGTAAAAAATATTATCTTTTGCTCTCTATAGCAGATCCAATCCAAGAAACCTCAGAAGAAATTCCTGCCCAAGCCAACTGGAATTTCTGATTTCTGAAATTTTTCAGTGCAACCAGCTTAGGCTGAGGTAGCATCCAAGAAGGATGCTCCTAGGCTTTTTTTTTTTTCAAGCTGCCACTATATGATCCACTTTGCTGCCTCCTGTCTCTGAGTTTCTGGAAAAAGGAAAAAAATCAATATGCTTTCCCATTCCTCCTCAGCAGATTCCTATTCCTCAATGTTCCTTTCCTACTGTGTCTTCTCTAGCTCAGCCTACTAGTTTCCTTTATTTGTTTATTTATTTGCAATAATTTTTTCTTTTAAATTTTTTCTTTTAAATTTTATTTTTTATTTTTTTATTTTCTTTTTTTTATTTTTTTTATTTTTATTTTTTTAAATTTTACTTTATTAAGGTATTTTCTGTGTACATAGTTTACCATTGCCCCCCCCCCACCTCCCATTTATGCCCTCCCTCCCCAGAGTTCTGTGTTCATTGGTTGTACTTATGTTCATGCATACCAGTCCCTCGGTTTTTCTCCTATCTCCCCCCAGGTCTCCTTCCCCTCCCCGCTGTCATTTGGCAGTCTGCTTGTTTTATGGTGACTATCTCAGGACCATATGAATAGAGTCCACTCCTCCTCTGGTTTTCACCGCCCCTTCCCCTGGGTCCCACTGCTTCCCCTGGTACACACGGCTCGCCCGGGGCACACTGCACCCTGGGACACTCGGCTCACCCGGGGCACTCGCCCCCCTGGGACACTCGGCTCACCCGGGGCACTCGCCCCCCTGGGACACTCGGCTCACCCGGGGCACTCGGCCCCCTGGGACACTCGGCTCACCCGGGGCACTCAGCCCCCTGGGACTCTCGGCTCACCCGGGGCACTCGGCCCCCTGGGACTCTCGGCTCACCCGGGGCACTCGGCCCCCTGGGACACTCGGCTCACCCGGGGCACTCGGCCCCCTGGGACACACGGCTCACCCGGGATCCCCTTCCCCTTTGGGGGGTACGGTTCACCCGGGGCACATGGCCCCCTGGAACACTCGGCTCACCCGGGGCACTCGGACCCCTGGGACACTCGGCTCACCCGGGGCACTCGGCCCCATGGGACACTCGGCTCACCCGGGGCACTCGGACCCCTGGGACACTCGGCTCACCCGGGGCACACGGCCCCTCTAGAGTGTTGGGGTCGCATATTGGAGGCGCCGCACTAGCTCCTTGCTAGCATGGCGGGAAGGCTGGCACAGCTGCAGTTGGGCTGAGATGGTTGCAGGCGGGGGGACCACCTTCAAAGGTGTCTCGTTCGGTGTGGGAGCGGAGCAGCTGCAGACATGGAGGCTAAGTTCTGAGGTCGCCCACTCCCTGAGCCCAAGGCGTGGTGAGCTCTGTTCTTGGTGGATTTCCTTTATTCTCAGCGGCAGTGGTGGGTGGCGGTGCCAGGTGCAATATTGACGGTCGCTCCTGTGGTTCAATTACCACTGTAGTTTTAAAGTTCACATGGCGGTGGTGGTGAGAGCTTAGGCTTGGCCACGTGGCATCGGAGGGTGGGCTCGCCTGGGTGGGTAATGGAAGGCACCGTGCCATTTCCTCACCAGCGCGCTCCATCTCCCTCCCAGCATGGTGGGTGTGCTGGGAAGATTGTGGGCGGGCTGTGATGGCTGCATGGGGAGAGTCCGCCCTCAATGGTGTCCTCTTTGTTGCGGATGTGGAGCTGCTGTGGATGCAGAGGCTAATTTCTGAAGCCACACTCTCTATGAGCCCGGTGCGTAGTGAGCTCTGATTTCGGTGGATTCCCATTCTTGGGGGTGGCGGTGGGTGCGGCAGCGATGGTAGCTCCTGTGGCTCAATTTCCCCTGTAGTTTTAAAATCCGCATGGTGGTAGTGTCTGATGCTTTGGCCTGGCCATGTGGCAACGGAGAGAGGATTCTCCGGGTCTGCCGATGGAAGGCACAGCGCCAGCACAGCGTGCGCGAAGGCCTGGCAGAGCAGGCCGCGGGCGGTGACGGAAAGTCCCCACGATGTCTTAGTCTTTCAGACTTAGTGGAACGCTACCCCTGAGCCAGGACAAGCAGCACCACCACAAATATTGGCCAGCTCAGTGCTGCCCCTCTACAGGTGACAGTAGGGGCATCCTCACCTTGGTAGGCCTTTTCTCTTGGAGGTCTTAACCAGTGGAAGGCAGCACGGTATTATTTTTTTATTTTCATTGTTAATCTTCACCTGAGGATATTTTTCCATTGGTTTAGGGAGAGTGGAAGAGAGAGGGCAAGTCAGAGGGAAACATTGATGTAAGAGAAGTACATCAATTGGTTGCCTCCTGCACAAGCCCTGACCAGGGCCCAG
The DNA here is from genome assembly GCA_963924515.1 of Vespertilio murinus. NCBI lineage: Eukaryota > Metazoa > Chordata > Mammalia > Chiroptera > Vespertilionidae > Vespertilio > Vespertilio murinus. Next base: position 20,976,654 of record OZ004714.1, on the reverse strand, counting down.
ACTGGGGAGGAGACTGCAACCAAGGTACGCACCCTTGACCAAAATCGGACCTGAGACTCTTTGGTCCATAGGCTGACACTCTATCCACAGAGCCAAACGGGGCTTAAAATTTATTTTTAGTTTTTCAATTAGAGTTGATATTCAGTATTATTACATACTAGAGTCCTGGTGCTCAAAATTCATGCAGGGGGTGGTGTCCCTCAGCCCAGCCTGCACTGTCTCCAATCTGGACTTCCCTCTCAAAATCTGGGACTGCTGGCTCCAAACCATTCACCTGCATCTGCCTGAGAGCCCCTAACTGCTTCTGCTTGCCAGCCTGATCATCCTCTAACCACTCCCCTGCCAGTCTGATCAATGCTTAACTGCTCCCCAGCAGCCCTAACTGCCCTCCCCTGCAGACCATCTTGTGGCGGCCATCTTGTGTCGACATGGGGGCAGCCATCTTTGACCACATGGGGGAAGCCATCTTGTGTCTTGGAGTAATGGTCAATTACTGATTCATTTTCTTTGTTAGTAATCAGTCTGTTCAGATTTTGTTTCTTTCTGATTTAATCTTGGAAGATTGTGTATATATATATATATATATATATATATTTTTTTTTTTTTATCAATTTGTCCATTTCTTCTAGACTGTTCAATTTGTTAACATGTAATTGTTCATAGAATTATAATACTTTGTATTCCTTTGGTGTCAAATAGATTCTCAATTTCTTGTTCTCTCTCTCCTCCTTCTGTTATCCCTATGATAAAGGTGTTGTTACACTTGATGTTGTCCCAGAGATCCCTTCAACTATCCTAATTTTTTTTCTTCTTTTTTTTTCTTCTTGCTGTTCTGATTGGGTGTTTTCTGCTACATTGTCTTTCAAATTACTGATTCAGTCCTCTTCTTCCTCTAATCTGCCATTGATTCCTTCTAGTGTATTCTTCATTTCAGTTATTGTTTTCTTTATTTCTGACTTTTTTATGGTTTCTATGAACTTTTTTGTGTGCTTACTATCTCTTTGTTGAAGTTCTCAGTGACTTCATCTATTCTTCCTTTAATTTCCTTGAGCATCCTTACAACCAGTGTTTTGAATTCTGTATGTGGTATATTCCGTGACTCCATTTCATTTAGTACATTTTTGGAAGTTTCTCCTATTATTTCACTTAAGACATGCTTCTTTGTCTCCTCATTTTGGCTGCCACTCTGTGTTTGTTTCTGTGTATAGGTAGGTCTGCTACATTTCCCAGCATTTGCAGTGTGGCCTTATGTAGTAGATATCCTATAGGGCCCAGTGGCACAGTTTCCCTGATCACCTGAGCCCGGTGATCTAGGAGTATCCCTTGTGTGGGTTATGCATGCCTTATGTTATAGTTGAGCCTTGATTGCTATTGACATGTCAGTGAATGGGATTGACCCTCAGGCTGGCTGGCTATGAGCATTGGCTACAGCCACAATATATGAGCTACTGGGAGAGGGGACCTGATGCTTGTAGTTGAATTCACTCCAGTAGGGTCTCTTGCCTGCTGAGATCTTCCTTTGGGTGTATTGCTTGTGTAGCTCCAAGTCTAAAGCCTACCACTTGGTGTGCTGGTTCTGGGCCTCTAGGGAAGGACTTTGGTGCAGGTCAAATATCAGGCACTGCTTGTGACCACCCCAGGCTACCTGTTAGGAGCTACAAAGCGATCTGTGGTTGGTAACTGTCTGTGCTGGACTGAATGCATGAGGGAGGGGCCACATGTGAACTGAGACTAGCTGTCACCAGTACCAGGCCTGGGGCAGGTCAGCAAAAGGCCAAGGTACCTGAGACCTGCCCCTGCCTGCTGACTGTTTATAAAGCTCAGCTGCTGAAAGCGCCTTGCATGGTACAGGAGTTGTGTGAAGCAAGGTCTCAGGGAGTCACCAGGGTGGGTCAAGTGGTGTTCACCAGGTAATACAGATTCAGACTTGGTGCCAGTGCTGGGCCTGCGGCCACTCAGCAAAAGTCTCAGGATACATCAAGGCCAGCCACCGCCCACCTGGGGTCTGCAGGCCTTTGTGACGGGGTAGGGGTTTCAGAGAGTGATCATTGTGGAGCTTGTGGGATTCGCCAGGCTTATGAAGATTAATATTTGGTGGTGGGAATGGCTCAACACAGGAAAGATGGTGGCTGTCTCTCCAGAACCTTGCCTTGAAGCCACACAACACAGTTTCTCCCTATGTCTGACACTTCTCAGTCTTTACTAGAATTCCTTGAGAGATTTTCAAGAAAGACTGCACGGAGGGCCCAGGCTGGTTGGCCTCAGGAGAGCCTCAGGCTGTGCACGAGTTTGGTCAGGGCGGAGTCTCAGGAGGTGATCAGGGTGAAGATTGTGGAGTTCCTCAGGCAAATGCAGATTGAGATTTCGCAGTGTAGTGGGAGGGATCAACCCAGGAAAGATGGCGCCTGTTGGTGGGGCAACAAGATGGGCTCAGCACTGGGACTGTGGCATTTGTCCCTCAATCTCTTGTCCTGAAGCCACACAACCCAGTCTCTCCCCAAATGTCTCTGGTGCCTGCTGAGCCATCGTCGTTTCTCTGCCAGAGCCCAAGGTGAGTGCCTACGAGCCAGAATTTGTGTGCTGGCCCTTTAAGGGGAAGCCTGAATTTCCAGCAGCCTTCTGTCTCACCTGGACAGATGGAATTCCGCACTGATCTTATGTGGTCTCCTCTTCCTAGCACTGGTGTTCTGGACCTGGGAGTCCAATATGGGGGTAAGATCTCTCACTCCTTAGAGGGGAACTCTGCAGTTGAGTTGTTCCTCCAGATTCTCAACTGTCAAATGTGGGTGCAGGGCCAGCTTGTTTCACATCTCTACCCCTCCCACCAATCTTGATATTGCTTCTTCTTTAGTATATCCTTAGTTATAGGACTTACGTTCATCGAGTCTTCAGATTGTTATCCAGGTTGATTGTTTTATAATTTAGTTGTAATTTTGATGTGATCATGGGAGGAGATGAGTACAGCTTCCACCCACTCCATCATCTTGACCGTACACTTACTGACTTATCTTAAAGTTCCAAGTTTATAACTGATTGTACTTCAGCGAAAGGGAGTATCAGGGTATGAACTGTACACAGACCAGTTAAGTGCTCCTGTGTTTTTTTTTCCTGCCCAGCTTTTATGGTTGCTTTTAGTTGTCTTTCAACTTTTTACACACGGTCCTTCACCCTGGATGAGTTTTTTTCTGGATCTTTGGTCTTTAAGGAAGACATGGGTATACTCCCCTTGGTCCCTCATTTCAATGTCTTTCCTCACAGCCCCCCAGAACCAGTCTTGGAGTTTTCTACATTCTCTACTAATACCTCAGAGACTTGCCTCGAGGCCTTTGCACATGCTGGTTCCTCTGCCAGAGACATACTTTTCTACCGACTAACCTCTTTGTATCTGTGGTTAACTTTAGTTCTTGTGCTCAGAGAAGCCTTCCCAGGTCACGACACCCTTTGCTCTAAACAAGATCAGCCATGAGCTGCAATTCTTTCATAAGACTGGACATGGTATTAGGCCAGAAATCAGGTAAAATCTTCCAGTGCAGTATAGTTTGTATAACTGAGTGGACAAGCAAGACCTTTACCTCTGGATTTCCAGATAAATAGTTTATTTGTTTTTAGACTTTATTTTCTAAACCTATGTTTTCTCTAAGATGTGCATCTTTCTTCACATCATTCACCTTTCCACTGCCCCCATCTGCTGGACTTTACACTGCCCCTCTTTGGAGCCTCCTGTTTCCCATTCTGTATCCAGCAAGCCTTTCCAAAAACTGTCTGACGGGCACTTTTCTATTCTGTTATTCTTCCTCAGTATCAACAGGTTGTTTAAACACAGTTTGTTTGCTTGTGTTTATTTGTTATGGATATTTCAGGCATATGGGAAAGCATAGAGGAGTTTATGGAAATTAACTATGTAACTATTGCCCAGAATTACGAGTGTCAACATTTGTCCTGTTTGCCTCATACTTTCTTAAAGAAATACAATATTGCAGAGACGATTGTGGGTCCCATTCCCCAATCTTTCATTTTTCTTCAGAGGTAACCATTATGTGGATAATTGTCAGAGATGTTATTGGAACATCTATAAGTTCAGGGGGGAAAAGTTGACATTTGGCTGACCTTATGAATAGAAAATATTATTTCACTCTTAATTTCATTTATATTTCCCTGATTACTTGTGAGGTTGAACATTTTTCAAGTTTACTGGCTTCTTGGCTGCTTCTGTGAATTGCTTCTTTATATCTTTTGTCATTTATCTGTTTCATTGTTTGCCTTTTTCTTAATGGTTTGTAAAGTTCCCTGTATAGCTGTATTACTCCTTTGCCTGTTATATTGTTGCAAATGCCTCCTTCTAGTCCATAACTTATCTTTTGTCTTTGTTTATGTTATCGTGTATTGCATAGAAGTTTTGGATTTTAATGTTATCAAGTTAACATTTTATTTTATGATTTGTGCATTTTATATTTTGATTAAGAAATCCTTCCCTATCCCATGATTGTAAAGACATTCTCCTCAAAATATTTTAGATATTTTTGTTTTATATTTTGAATTTTAATTAATCTGAAATTTATTTTTTCAATTAGATAGAAATTAAATTTCTTTTTATCAAGCTTCCACATATGGTTAGTAGTTTTCTTCCTTTGCTGTCTTTATTATTGTTGTTCGTTTTTCTTACCTTATTATACTGCCTAGTAATTCCAGTACAATATTAAATAGATGTATCCTCCACCCTATTTGAAATCTCATTTAATTTGATTATACTAGTAATCAATAATATAGATATTAACTTTATAGATGAGGTAACTGAAACTTGGGGAAGATAAGCAACCTTTCCAAAATCACACAGCTAGTAATTAATAATAAAGTCAGGATTCAAACCCAGGTTTCAGTGACTTCAAAGAGGAATTGCTTATACTGCTTCTTGGTCGCAAGTGACTTGGGTAAAGATATCTTCTTCCTTGCCAGCTCTTGCCCAGATCCTCTATGTCTAATAAGGCAAGAAAATTTTATTGAAGTGATGCCAGAAAAGCACTTCCAGTGTGTCTGAACAAAACTAATAGACTTTGTTTAGTTAGACCTGCCAAAAGCAGATTAAAGAACCTTTAAGTATAAAGTAGTTCTTATTCCAGATGGTATAAGCATTCACTCAGGTAATAAAATCACATCTTTTTTAAATTTTATTGATTATGGCATCACATAATTGTCCTCATCCCCCCATTCCCATCCCAACCCCCCCAACCCTCACATATGCCCTCACCCCCCTGTTGTCCATGGCCACTGGCTAGGTCCATATGCTTGCACACAAGTCCTTTGGTTGATCTCTCCCCCTTTTCCCCACCCTCCCCTACTTTCCCTCTGAGGTTTGAGAGTCTGATCGCTGCTTCTCTTTCTCTGGGTCTGTTTTTGTTCAACAGTTTATGTTGTTCATTATTTCCTCAAGATGTGTGATCCAAGAAATACCCTTGTAAGAACCTAAACTGCGACAAGCCATAATGGTTATGCTGAGAGGCAAATGAATCAGTCTGTAGTGAGTTCCTTTCTGGGCCAACAGTTCTTTTGAGTCCCAATTTCAATGTCAAATAGTTCCTTATGTGTACATGTTAGCCATGATATTTCAGATCTGGTTGGTGGACAAATGGTGGTGATGCAGGTCTGTCCATCTCTGGTTTGGTCCTGGGCATCTTTCAGCAAGATGCAGCTGCTCTCTGCTGGTATGGTGAGGCGTCGTCAGCATCTTCCATCTCTGAATTGTGTCTCTTCTCTCTTCATGGCTGGAGCACTTTTGTCTATTCTTCTCTGTTACAGGAATCCAGATGGTCTCGGAGTTGTTTTCTGAAAATATTCAAACATATTCTCGACCAAAAGTTAATAAAGGGATATTTTCTATAAATTTGACTTGGGATCCTTTTTCTTTTTCTTTTTTCCCCCCAAATGATTTTCCTCTGGCTTGTTTTGACAACATGTGTGTATTTTCATGGGTATCTTGCTGTTAGCGTTTCGAATGAAGGTTAATTTTCTAAACTACAAATTTTTTAGATGTGAATTACTTACAGGATATTTTTCCTTACATGATATTCTTCCACTGTCACCCCCTTTTTTAATTTAAATAATAGGAGACTTTTGGAAATTTTATAATGTAGTCTTAATAGCTTTTACATTTTAATTATTTGTGCTAAACTATGACTGCTTTAGGTTCATTACATGTTATGCAATTTTACCATGAGACGCTCTGCCAATAAGAATTTTTGTTAACACTTTTGGAACAGCTTTTGTACAGTACAATCAGTTTTTCTAGAATATTCATTTATTTCCCTTAGCCACATTAATTTCCTCTGAGAAATTGGCTACTATTCAACTGTCAAACTCAACACTCTAGCAACAATCTCATATACCGTGTGTGTATTAGTGGAAATGATTATTTGCCTTCTTGAGAAGGGCCTGAGCATTCCTGCTACTAGGCTGGACTTGGATATTAGAAACCTACTTGCCCACATGGGTACAAGACCTCTCAAACAAGTCTTGCTGCAGTGAGAGGGCAGCTGCTGTCAACCAAGTCTCTGTCTGTTACTTGAGTCCCAATTTGAGTTGTGCATGAGAAGCAAAGCAGCCATGGGGGCAAGAGACCTCCCTCAGAATGGGAGAAGGTTCAGGCATCTGCCATGCTGCAGGGGGTAGGGGGTGGTAATGGTCTGTGCCCCACCTCTGTTGACCCCCATGTTCTCTCCTGATGGCCCCTCTGCGACTGCGCCTGTCTTAGGTTGTTCCTTTCCTGAGGAATCTTACCCATCTCTGGCTAACCAGCCATTCTCCGGGGCCAAGCAGGGTGATGTGAGGTTTAGTTCTGTTAAAATCACATCTTGCCGAGGCCGGTTTGGCTCAGTGGTAGAGCGTCGGTCTGCGACTGAAAGGTCCCAGGTTCGATTCCAGTCAAGGGCATGTACATTGGTTGTGGGCGCATCCCCAGGTAGAGGGTGTGCAGGAGGCAGCTGGTCGATGTTTCTCTCTCATCGACGTTTCCAGCTCTCTATCTCTCTCCCTTCCTCTCTGTAAAAAATCAATAAAATATATTTTTTAAAATAAAATAAAATAAAATAAAATCACATCTTGATGGAACTTCAGAAATAAAGAGTAGACCTTCATAGTAAGTTAGCATTCTCAGGAATATTAACAAGTAACTGCAATTTCCTTCCTTCCTTCCTTCCTTCCTTCCTTCCTTCCTTCCTTGCCTCTATCCATAAAAGATCAGAGGAAACTTATGAAGCTCTACCCAAAATAAGATAAAATACAAATTTGGAAAATCAGGGCAAAGAGAAAATAAATACGGCAAAAAAAAATCTTGACAGTATCATTTTCTAGAGTTTGGCCACAACATAGCTTTAAGCTTCCTAGCAACTGAAGCAAAGAAAACCTGTCCCACTACACAATTCACAGAGGACATGGCATCAAAATAGAATTGTTGCTAAGGGGATACACAGTGTTTCCTAATTCTGAGACAGAAAGGAACTTCTGCCATAGCCCTCATGCACGGACCCTGGGTGATAATGTAGACAGTGCTTCCCAGCATGTACTAGGTAATGGGGAAGTGTACCTCACCTGGACCCAGTCCCACTACTTAACTCCAAGCTCCTTGACAGAGCAGGCACCATATCTATTTTACTCTTCATTCTATACCACAGTGTCTGACACATAACAGGTGTCCATAGTGTAGTCTTTGAATATATGGATATTATTTGTACCACGTACATATATATAGAAGCCTAAGCAATTGGTCAACCAAACGACCAGTCGACCAGTCACTGTGATGACACACTGACCACCAGAGGGCAGACACTCAACGCAGGAGCTACCACAGCCAACCTCCCTTGGTTGGCCAACCTTCCACAGCCTGCTAACCTCCTTCGGTCCCTTTCCCTGGCCAGTGGCCCCTATTAGTTCGATCATTGGCCAGGCTGAGGGAGCCCACCCATGCACGAATTTGTGCACTGGGCCTCTAGTCCTATATAATAAAGAGCTAATTAGACCAGATGGTGGAATGACCTTCGGGAACGACCTTCCAGGACAACCTTCCGGAACAACCAGTGGTCAGGGGTTGGGGCTGCTGCGAGGGACTAGGCGGCAGCTGGGGCTCTAAGGGCTGAGCCCCTTGCATGAATTTCCTGCATCGGGCCTTTAGTGCATCAATAAAAGCCAATGGCCAAATACACAATTAACATTTAAGAAATCAATTGTATTTCTTTACACTAGCAGTGAACAATTCCAAAATGAAATTAAGAAAACAGTTTCATTTATAACATCATCAAAAAGATTAAAATACTTAGAAATAAATTTAACAAAGTAGGTGTAAGATTTGTATACTAAAAACTACAGAACATCATTGAGAAGCTAATGGCAAAATATTGGAAATAATTTATTAAAAGCAATTTTATGTGAAGTAAAAATATTGATATTTGAGCTTTGTGGCTTTCCAAAATCAAGGCTTTGACCTGACCAAAGACTATAATTTTAAATATTAAGAGAAATACATAGACTAACATACTTTTTATAATTTCTTAAGAGTATTACTTTTTTTTTTTTAAATTCAAGGTCCTGGTAAGAAATAACAGCAGAGAATTTGAGTATATATTCTTGGTCAAGAATCTGAAGAATAAATATTGTACATTGCTAATAAATGGTGCTTCTAAGAGCTTTGATGAGCCAGAATATACGATACCATAATTTCTTTGTGAATTAGAAAAGTGTATATTAGGTAAATTAAAATGACGATTATACAGGAAATGGGAAACTGCTTCAAATGTTTAACAACATCTAATTCATATTATGGACTGTCGTGTTTCTGATTTCAACCATTGATCTGTATTCTGGTATCTGCCTTAAAACATGTGTCTGCAGTCATTGATTAATTTTTATCGAGCCCGTAAATATGTGCCTGACATTTTTCTAAACAACTTTACTGCTGTTATCTCATGTGATGCCAGAGCTTTTGAGAGGCACTCTTCTTATTATCTCCTTTTACAGAAGATGAAAAGAAGTTTAGCCACTTGCCCAGAATCACAAATGAGCACGTGACAGTGCAAGAAACCAGGCCCATGCCTGGGAACTGTGCACCTAACCACCCCCTATGAGAGCAAATGAGAGTGAACCCCCGTTTCCTGTGATTGGCTAGAAGTGCTGTTTCCTGTTAAGTGTGGTGCATGGATGTACTGTGGGGGCCTTGTTTTGATGGTGGCCTCAGAATGCCACAAGTAAGACCACCTTTCCAGAAAGCCTCCTAGAACTTCAGGATAACCAGCTACAGCTTGTGTGACATTTGCCAATTGTTGGCCTTAGAAAATATCGTGCTTAAACGGGCTGGACAGAAGTTTCTGCCTCACCAAGACTTCCTTTCTGTAGAGGTAACTGGGAATCTGTAGTGAAGACCTTGGTCTCTGGAGTCAACTATTATGGTTCAAATCCTGGTTTAATAATAGAACCTTTCTCATAGTGTTGTTGGAAGGATCACATGCGGCCATCACTTAGGGCACTTAGCACACCATGGGACGCTTAGAAAGCTTTTAAGGATGGCAGCTGCTAAAACCCTTTTAAAACTGGACCTGGAGAGGGGTGTGCATCTCAACAATCAGCAGACATACCCGGCCGTTTAGAGCTGAGAACAACTTTGTGCTGCAGGCTCCTAAGGCCACCTGGAAGCCCTCCAAGCCAGACTTAAACATTTTCAAAATTATTTTAAACCAAACTTAAAGAAAAGGGATTCCCTCAGCGTGAAAGAGGCTGCCATTTCCCAAGAGGGACCCAGGGAAGCTTCTTTTTGTTGGTGGAAGAAATGAGGGAGAGGGTGAGAGTTCAGGGTGAGGGAAGCACTGGCCCCCCAGCTCTGAGTCTGGGTCCAGGGCCAGCTGCCCTTTCAGCTCCCTGGCCGCTCTTCCTGCTTCTGCAAAACCAGGGGCTGGACTACAGGCCCTTCCAGTGCTGACGTTCTGAGAAACCATAAAGCCTCTCTTGAACTCGTGGTCTAATGTGAGCCCTTGGCTTTTATGGAGGCGCCTTATAAGTGTGGGCCTTTGGAAAGACCTCTGTGTCTTCTAGGCAAGTCCCCATGGGGGGAAGGCATTGTCCTTTATGTTCCCCAGTGCCCTGTATCCCAGCTTATAAATTCCTCTTGGAATTTGGAGCCAGGGAGAAGTTTGTCTCTTGGCTTGATCCCTTACATTTTTGTCTGCTTGGAGGACATCCGTGAGACCCCCTCAGTGCGCTGCTCTTATTGCTCCATTGGCCCAGAAGCTGAGAGCTCGATGCAGTGGTCTGCAATAGTGGCTTCCCTCAGACAACTCGGGCGTCTCAATCCTTCTTAGAACTGGATGGTGGTCTTGTTTGATTTTATGCACTTTAATATAGAAACCACACCGGATCCCTCTGCGGCATTACACAGGGCAGAAATAATTTGTGCAAAATGACATAGTAAATAAATGCAGTCACAAAGGAATACTCTTCCTCCTCTCAGCGGGGTCCAGCATCTGGCTCCTTCCCCATTCCCAACGAATCGGAAACAGCAACGCCGACTGATATCTAGTCAAGACCCACTCTGATCCTGGCACTGTTCCGAGTCCTTCGTATGTGTTTGCTCATTTAACAACCTTGTATTTGGGGATGCTGTTATTATCTTTATCCAGAGATGAGGAAAGTGAGGCTCTGAAAGGTTAAATAGCCAGACAAGGTCTCACAGATAGTGAGAGACCACCCCCTTCCCTCACAGACAGGCCCACGGTTCACATTAGACCCAAAAGAACGGGAGTCCACCTGGCAGAGAGGCCTCGGTCCACCTCAGATTGGCTTGTTTATGAGGATAATTAGTAAACCAACCACAGACAAATAAACATCAGGAATAAACTCAAGGAGGAGGAGAGGAAAATTGATGGCCACGGAAGACAGGAGAAACCTCTCTGGCTTCTATCCTGAGATTGATTCTCAGGCTCATAGTTGATTGGGGGAACCCCCTGGATTTCAGAGATGTCCACCCATATTTTGGAATGTACGGAGTTTGGCTGGGGGGGTGGGGGGATGGTCCCTGGGACAGCCCAGGTTCCCCAGACTTAGATCTGATAGGAGCCAGTTTGGCTGCTCGCCTGATGGGGGTTGTAGAAGTGCCCCCCAGTGTTACCTGGCACTCAGTGAGGAACCCCAAGCAGATCCTGTGTGGTGGCATCATTAGTGCCTTGTGCTCACTCCTCTCTGCACTGAATGTAAGGACAGCCACAAATAGGAACAGGAGGGGAAATAGTGTTGGCCGGTCATGGCCAGGCTTACCATCTAGGTAAGGTAGGCTGGGCTCAGCTGGGAATGGATCCCCAGTCAATGTACAGATGTCTAAATGTGAACAAATAACACCACAGTTTATAAAAGCAAGTCCAGAATTTTTACCTTCAAAATCATCTCTCATTTAGCCAGCAAATAAAAGGTTGAGTGAGCCTCCCCCTGTGCCATGTACGTGCCAGACGCTGGGGGCACAGCAGCAAGCTCATCTGGGCCTGCCGGTCGGCGCTGCACCGCGGTTAGCTGCAGGCCGTCGCCTCTGGGTGGTCAAGCGCTGTGCTCCGGGAAGCTCTGGCTTTTGCAATCGCTTTGGGTGGCTCTGCCTTTAATCTGGAGATGGTATCGCTGCTGGAGAAGCTGCCCTTTAGGAATCGCCTTCAGAGCTAGTCTGGGTCACACAGGAAAATCCATCTCACTATTTTATAGCCACACCTAGCTTGTGACCAAAAATGGTATTGCCCAGCTTGATGACCCACTTTATTCCCCAGACTTGGCTCTGATTGACTTGCCTGTGAGCCAAAATTATATCTAACTTCTCCGGATGGATATTCACCACCACTGAGCATAATCTGGAGACTTTTTAAATAATTTCTCATTTGCTTAAACCCCCACTGTCTTTGGTGCCCCTGTTATAACACTTAGCCCATCTCCCTGGTGGCAGAATAACCCTCCTCTGCCTCCATAACCCCTACTGGTTTGGGAGCCTTGGGAAGGCAGGACTGTCTATGTACACACTCTGCAGTGTTCAGCATGGAGTAGATGGGGGGGGGAGTGTATTTAATAAAATGGAATGTGCAGGCTCTGAAAGGAATTTCCAAAGAGCTGTTCCCGGACCGTGCTGAGTGACAAGGTGTTGGTGGAACAATGGGCAGGGTAGTGTAGGCGGTGGATGTGGGCTCTGGAACTGATCAGGGCTGCTTCTAATCCCTGCTTGCCCCCTTTACCCACTGTGTGGCTGGCTGTACAGTCTCTCTGAGCCTTTGTTCCCATTGGAATGGGACTAATACTGCCTCATGAGAACTTTTATAAGGACTAGTGAGAATATTAATGGATTGCCCTTAGCACAGTGCCTATTGCATAATACACTAAATCAATAAAAGGGAGTTATTATAGTGTTATTTCCTCCCCCACCCCAGGACTTCTGTAACAAAGTACCATAGGCTGGGTGGCTATTGTTGTTGTTATTATTATTACTATATTGGAGTAAATTCTTATTAAAATGCATAAATTCTATTTGTTTTTAAATATCATCCAGCATTTACCTCATTTTAAAAAGCATATGTCATAGAGATTTCATGCTGGAAGGAGCCCTAGAGCCCATCTAAGTCTAACCTAGATTTACTGAGATCCAGAAAGGGAGGTACATTAACTAAATTCCTACAACTGGTTCTCGACCCAAATGGGTCACGCCAGAGCTCCTTCTATGTAGCATTTGATTTTTGTACCAAATTTGGAGATGCCACCTTTCTTCCAAGGGCCTTTGCAAGCAGGTAAGGGGATCTGGGCCTAGACCTCCTGGGCAGTAACAGCCAGGGACTTGGCATATGCATTTGGGGAGCTACAAGCACTCGCTTCCCACACCTCTGTGCAGTAAACTCTGTCCTTTGCAGTGTGCTCAGCACATGTATGGTGATGTAGCTGTGTAGCTGGCAAAGCCGCAGGAACCATAACCATAGGTAGTTACAGAGCACAGCAGACAAGCTGGACCACTCCTTACCAGCTTACTCACTACTTAACCTCTCTGAGCAGCAGTGTTTTCATCTGTAGAACAGGAACAGTAATAGTATCTACTCACAGGTTTGTTATGAGGGTTAAATGAGATATGCATTCAAGATGCTTAGCACATAGTAAATAGTTTTTAAAATATCCCATTATGATCAGTAATACCCAATAAACAAATAGTCTGTTTATGACATCCACACCAGTCTCAAACCAACCTTTTGTCAATTTTGAAGCCCTACCTGACCCCTCTCCTAAGCAGGTGCCACTGACAAACCCTTCCCCTTCCTCTAATCCCCTTCTCACCCAGCAATGACTAGCCTCTCAGATCTCCCCATCCCTCCCCAATCAGGAGCCATAAGATCCTTGAAGTAATCAATAGCTGTTGCCCAGCAGGCTTTCTTATGCCTGGATGGCATGGCTCAGTGGTTGAGCGTTGGCCTGTAAATCAAGAGGTCATGGTTTGATTCCCGTTGGGGCACATGCCTAGGTTGTGGGCTCGAACCCCACTATGGAGTGTGCAGGAGGCAGCTGATTAATGATTCTCTCTCATCATTGATGTTTCTCTCTCTCTCTCTCTCTCTCTCTCTCTCTCTCTCTCTCTCTCTCTCCCTCTTTCTTCCTCTCTAAAATCAATAAAAATATTTACAAAAGTTTTTTTAAAGTTATAGAACAAAAAAACACTTACCGCTTAAAGAAACACTGCCTCTCCCGGGAGCTGCCTTTACTTTGAAGGCGTTTACGCCTCTGATGCCCGGTAGCATGTCAGACTCCCTCATCCCTGGATCGGTGCCTCCCTCTTCCCCCTCCTAGAAACCACTTTTTTGCCCACAAACACACTTGGGGTTCTGTTTGCTATCATTTTTCTCTCAAGTAAAACTATGGGTATTTGAGAAGTTCTGAATTTCTGTTTGGAAAACATGATACTCCTGATGAGACCAGAACAATCCAAATAACCCTAAATATACAGAAGCCAAATTAATAAAGCCCAAGGGTGAGCTTTTTTTTTTTTTTTCCATCTAGAGAAGTTGTATTTCCCAGCGGTTCTTACAATGCTTTGACTCTGGATCGAGGCCCTTCCTTGATTCTGGATATTACATCATTTCATTTTGGCTAATGTAAACACTCATCACCCCGCGCCATGCAGGGTTTCTCAGCACTGTTGGAGCCCGGGCTTCGCTCCGTGGGTCATGCTAGTGATTAATGGTTTCAGAAGGAAGTGCTGCAGGAAGAGGCTTTGCGGGAATGGAAGAGGTGAGGCAGCTCCATGTGAGATTCTGCAAAGGGATTAAGATTTGGCACCGGGCTTGGTTTCTGTGCAGCCTCTGAGGCAGAGTCTCAGGAGAGGGAAGCAGGCTGTCAGCTGGGGCTTTGCACGCTCTCGGCCCGCCTTGAGGGTTGGTTGGCTCTTCCCTCTCTCCTCGGTACCCAGTTTCACCTTCTGAAAGGATGGATGCAGATGCTGGAGACTTAAAGGAGGCAAGGTAAGAGTTCTCATTGCCCTTGAAGTCCCCTCCTGTTGTTAATGCATGGGATCCTGGGGACCGTTCCTTTACTCTCGCTGCTGTGCAGTGTTATCAAAGACACAATTCCTCTGAGACATTTCACAGAGAGGATCAGGGAAGTTTCTCTCCGAGTTAAGAGAGTTTCTAAAATGTTTTAAAAGTCCAAATGCTTAACTATAGAGGCACCAGTTTTTCTTTCTTTGAAATCACAGCCATAAGATTACTTCTGTGCATTTTTAATCTACATGATTTTGAAAAGAATCCTGAGGGTTTATTAGATGTTTGTTGTTCTTTCTTATATAATGATCGGTGGTGTTTAATCAACATGTCATTTAACCAAAACTTTTATATTTTTCAGAATACTAGATTTTGCGAATCTTTTTATTTGTTTATTTTTTCCTTGTCTTTCGGATTTTGTGAATATGATATTGGTCAGGAATATCCTTAAATATAACTAATTTTTTAGTGGGGGGAAAAACCTATGCTTAGGAGTTCAATGCGATCATATTTGATAGCATCCCTGATTGAAAAGAGCTACAGTTTTTTTTGATGCTTCAAATACACTTTGTTAAAAAAAATTTCTGTGTAAATATCCATAGTTTGTGGGAAGGATGATGCAGTCTGTGTGGTTAAGCTACTTGTTCATAAACATTAAGAAGGTATTAGACCCTTGATAAGATAGCTTGGGAAGAGATCAGTGAAACAGTAGTTTTCTGCTTACCACCAACTCAGTTCTAAATTCTGTTCCTTTTCTTAAAAAATAAATAAATCTAGAGTTAAAAATAACCCAGAATAAAACTTGAAAACTGTTTTGTTTCTCTGTATTTGGCTAACTTCACTGTGTTTAAGGAATTCAAGCTATGAAGATTACTACTCTTGAAATGTTTCACAAGTCTATCTGTGAATTTTTAGAACCCCTTTCAAGAGCATATGATGTTGTACGAGTATTAGGATTATAATTTCAATGAAGTGTTCGTTCGTTCATTCTACAACCTAGGAGATGCATAACAACCCTAAGAAAGCAACAAGAGAAATCCTGTTAGTTTCCTGACACAAGCTCATTTTTCTTGTGTCCAAAGTGTGGAGTTGTCCAAGTGAGGAAAGAGGGTATTTGGTACACCCGTTACAGTGAGGGTGTGTGGTAGGAGTGGGTGGCTGTTGTGGCAGCAGATGGATGCAGGGACTCCTGATCCTTACTAGTTGTTGAAAGTAACTGTTTTTGTTAAATGTAGAAGACTACAACCCTACAACTTTGGTTGGATGAGAAGAGGTCTGTGCATCCAGTTCTTACTGTTCTTGTATGACGAGCCCTTTTAGTTCATGACATCCTCTCTTTTTAGTTAGGGAAACAGACTGGCTGTGGAGTCTTTTGTATTTTATGTTACTTTAACCTAGCATTTTAGCCACTGTCTTTGTTTTTAGTGGCTAATAATAATGAAGCCTTCCTAGCCGGTTTAGCTCAATGGATAGAGTGTCAACTTGTGGATAGAAGGGTCCTGGGTTTGATTCCAATCAAGGGCACATGCCGGGTTGTAGGCTCGATCCCCAGTAGGGGGCTTGCAGGAGATCCATGATCTCTTTCATTATTGATGTTCTATCTCTCTCTCCCTCTCCTTTCCTCTCTGAAATCAATTATATATATATATATATATATATATATATATATATATATATATATATATATATAATGAAGCCTTGAGACTCAATTTGAGAAGGCACGAGAGTAGTTCTAATCTTTAGGAAAAGAAAATCATCCAAGAGTTAAAACATGCAAACTCTTAGTTTGCAGTGTCCATTCTCTTCTGACTATCGAAGAATCTAGACAAACTATTGTTACAAGTGCTTCTCACAATTGAGCTTTTTTTAAAAAAATCATTTGGTATAGTGTGTAAATGGTAAAGCAGATATTGTCCTGACTTTACTCATTGTCATATTGACATCTTCTTAAGGGATATCCCTTAGTTCTCTAATATTTTCAGAAGACAAAAATAAAATCTAATTTTTCAATGCATTACATTATTCTGTCTTCCTCCTCACCTGTCATTTTGCAGAGAGGGGAGATTGTCTAGGTAAACAGTTGAAAAACAATTGCCATGAGTTATCTTTTCTTTCTTAAAGTGCCCTAGATATAGATCAATTTCTTTGTTGTTTTTATATCTATTGAAATGGTAAGACATAGGGGTAGCTGGAAAAAATTCAAACGGTCCAAGAAGGTAAATAATGAAAAGCCTCCTCCAGGGATTCCAGACCCCCAGTCTTTCCTAGGCAATGTCTGAGAGAATTTGGAAAAGGAGCGAACGGTGCTTTAGAACCCTGCCCCAGCCTTTGTCACACTTCAGTGTACACAAGCAACCCCTGCAGTGTCGGTTAAAACACAGCTTCCTGGGCCCCGCCCCAAAGATTCTGATTTGGAAGGCGGGGGCCAGGCCCTTGAATTTGCACTTCTCACAGTCTCCCAGGTGCTGCTGCTGCTGTGGGACCACACTTCGAATGGCACCGGTTTAAAGCGAAGGCCTCCTTCTTCTGCGTGCATTTTTTTTTCTTTCACTTTTCCATCTCTGGTTTTCAGAATGGCTTCTGCTGAAATTAATAGCCACACTAACCCACTGGGAGAAAGCTGCGGGAACAAATAAATTCCGTATCTGTAATTAGAACTTGGGTGGAGAGGGGGGCGGTGATGGGGGAAGAGAATCTGCGTGAAGAACTATGGCATGTGGTACACACGCGCTTGGTGGCGAGGGGCATTGCCTCACAGTTGGGTCATTGTAAATTCTAACCTCAATTACAATCTGAAATGACTCCATCGGCTAAAGTGAGCACAGCCTCCATTAGAAATCTCTTTTTATAGGTTGTCATTTTGAAACCATTTACACTAATTATGTATATGCACACACATGCTGGAAAAATGACCTCGTCTCTGCCCCCTTCACCTTCGTTTCCCCACCGGTGTCACCACATCTGCTTTGTCCTGTGACAAGTGACCCACGTGGATCTAATTGACACAGGTGACACATTGGTATTGGGCAGAGTGTTTTCCATGAGACCAGTCCACGCTGAAAGTAGGTTTGTTCTTATTGATTTATTGGCTCAATAAATGTTTCCTGGGGGCCTTACGTGCCACCCCCTGCCAGGCCCCGTGATACAGCAGTGAGTTACATGGATGTGGTTTCTACCTGTATGAGGCTTTGGGTATAATAGAGATTCTTGGACAAGGAGGTGAGTGGTCCAGCACAGGATGGAGAAGGGAGAGAAAGGGAAGACCACGGTGTATGACACACACGTGGTAGGTGCATATGTGCTGGCTGTATGCATGGGTCCCTTCTAGTTCATGTTGAGTTGAAATAAATAGTTACTCAGTGCAAAAGTCATAATATTAAGTTTATAGGGACCCAGAGAGTAAATCACAGATCTTGCCCTCAAGGAGTTAACCCTCCAGAGGCAGGTGATACAGCTTCAACGGCCCAGCACTGTGCCAGTCAGAGAGCTTCCCCATACACTGTGGTCCCCGGTGCCCGCAGGGGCAGCATGACATGGGTTACATAATAAAGTATAAGCATTTGTTTCTGGCACTCCTGTCACTTCCCAAAGGAACTGTTACAGCGAGAACAAAAGATGAAACACCTATTGTGTTTTATGTACTGTTCATCACAAGATGCCAGTTGAATGCAAACTGCTTAGACAGCTAATACTAATAGTTTTCATGTCTTCACCTGCACATACAGAGCACGTACAGAGAAGCAGCAGGGGTGTGTGTGTGTAGGGGGAGGGGTTTTGCCAGAGGATCTGTGTGTCCAGTGATTTCTCCACTGGGGCCAATCCAGTTTAGGAATCCAGTGGCGTCAGCAAATTGCACGCATGCGGAAAGAACTGTAGCAGCTACTGCTTAAGCAGGTGAAGGACACAGAGAAGCCTTGGGGCATTCCAGAAAAGTGACTCCATTTTTGCAACAGTTGGCAGAGGGAGTTGTTTTATACAGTAGCACTAATTGGGTAAAGACTATCTAGGACAGTGATCGCCAACCAGTGGTCCATGGACACTGGTGGTCCATAGGTCTGAAAGATTGGCGACCGCTGATCTAGTGCAAATGATGAGAAGTAGGAAATCAATAGGATGAGAGCTGTTGCATGCATGTCCCAAGGTTAACATGTCCAACTCTCCCCTTTGGTCCCTGTACTACAACTTAAGAGCACACAACAGGAAGGTTCTGAGGGCAACTGAGAAAGAGGCTGAAGACCAGAACCTTTTGTGGTCATTATATATAATGGACTGTATATAATACATTTTGTATACACACACAAAACTATATAGTACATAGCACCCATGAGACAGGTAGGATTTGAGGGTCCTAGGGAGAGCAGAGACAGGGCTGTTGAGATTTTCAGGAATCAAAGACTCATAAAACAGCTGGCAAAGAAGGGTAAAAAATAAAATAGGTTGCCAAAGTAGTGGAGAAATACAAGGATACTCAACATAGAAAAGGCTTTCAGGAAATGCCCAGTGGGTGGAAATAGCCAACAGTTGATGAAAATACGGCAGTAGAAAGAGGTTAGGGCCACCTAACCTGGATAATGAGATTGAGCTGGAATCTGGAATAGGACTGGCTGAGCTAAAAAATCAGGCCAGTTGGTAATAATGAGGGTGTTTGCTAGCTTGTAGATTGGCAAAATACCTCCCTGGGATGAATTAGGACAAATGATCATTTCCTGTGCTAATGATTTAATAGAGAAAATGAAGAGAAGCCCCACAGAAGGTGCAGGGATTATCTGTGTGTAACCTCTGTAATTTAATGACCCTAATGAGTTTAACAATCTGGTGCGAGGATGGAAAACCAAGATAATATATATATGACAGGAGAACTAAGAAAAACATGAACAGTAATTATGAAAAAAATTTGTCAATTAAACCTCAAGAATCTTGCCAACTAATTAAAAAAACAACACATTACCAAACACTTTTAGGGCAAGCATTTTGTGAGGTGGGATTAAGAACTAGCTTCCTGCTGAAACCGGTTTGGCTCAGTGGTAGAGCGTCGGTCTGCCGGACTGAAAGGTCCCAGGTTCGATTCCGGTCAAGGGTATGTACCTTGGCTGCGGGCACATCCCAAGTAGGGGGTGTGCAAGAGGCAGCTGGTCGATGTTTCTCTCTCATCGACGTTTCTAGCTCTCTATCTCTCTCCCTTCCTCTCTGTAAAATATCAATAAAATATATTAAAAATATGTATATATATTAAAAGAACTAGCTTCCTTTTCCTACCCAACCTTCTTTGGTCAAGATGATAAGGTAGATGATCCTCAGAGGGAGAGGGTAGGGGGAGAAGTGGGAACTTATAAACATATATGCATAACGCTTGGACACAGACAATAGTGTGATGTAGGCCCCGGGGGTGGGGGTGGTAAAGGGGAGGAAAGGGTCAATTGGGGGGGGGGGGGGAGGAAACATCTATAATACTTTCAACAATAAATATAAATGAAAATCTGAAAAGAATAAAAAGCCATTTGCAAAACACTTTGTCCCAGGCATCAGACAAAGCACTCTTATGACCTTATTTCATTTGACCCTCATAGCCCTCGAGGTTGGGATAATAATCGCTATGTACACGTGCAGCTCAAAAAGGATTATTTAAGCCTTAAGGCAAAGACACATTCACAGAAAGAGACTTCTTCAGAGAAAAATAGAAAGTTAATTCAGTTAGAAAGACAGGGGGAACCCACCTCGGAAACCCATGAAAAAGATCCACATATAATTTGAGGGGCATTCCATAAGGATCAAACATTAAAAATAAGAGTTTGTTAAGGTAACTGGAGTGAAGGAGCCAGCCAGAGACCTGGTGGAGAACGCTTACAGATGATCAGGACGCTCCTTTGGCTAATGGGGCTATATGAAAAGGAGCCAAGTGGCATAATAAATTATTTGTGTTGATCTTTTCAGAAAAAGTTATCAAAGTGAATATTACTCTTAAATCATCCTTAGAAGCAGTGGTACTAGATCAAATAGTAACAGATCACAGAATTTTCTAGACCTAGTTGACAAACTAGATGTAGATAAATCACAGGGACAGCTTGGCATTGATCCAAGAGTTCTAAAGGAATTCAAGGGTAAAGTCATGGGGCTGTTGGTTAAAGCAGCTAACTCTTAGCTTAAAAAAATCCAGCAACCCTCTAAAACCTTCATTATCTGGTCAAGTTTCCCAGCTTCATGTCTGCACTACGCTATTTGAACAGAAATTGTAGCATATACATAAAACATGAAATGCAATAATACATCAAATAAGAAAACATGTTTTGGACAGCAGTGATTTTGAATTCCCAAACCCTGTCGTGTCACAATCTTGAAAGTCTTTGTGAGCATTGCATTCTTGAAATTGCTGAGAATTAACTCAGCCCTTGTATGATCATGCAAAATAAGCTTATAATTATTCATGTGAACCCAGTAGCAAAAGCACAAAGAAACAAATGGGCAGTGGCTCCATTTTTTTTTTTGAGAAAGTATTCATCATACAGTGTTGTTTCAGTAAAAGGAAGAGAAGATTCCTGCAGCCTTAGAAACAGACGCTCACTGTCCAATAATTAAATAAAAGGCATGTGGAGGATTTGAAAACTAATCAGCTTTGAGCTTCTAACTGCAGTGAGTCCAGCTGCCCCATTTGCCTGGTGGTCTGGCCCTGCTCCCAGCTGGCTCAGGCCTTTTCCCTTCCCGTGGTCTTGACTTCATCCAGCCCTGCCTGATCAACTAGTCCAGATGCCCTGTTCTCTGCTTTGCTGCAAGTAGCCCTGTGCCTTATCACCATGGCCTGTGGCGGATAGAGCAGGAATAGAATGGGGTGGGGATGGAGTGGGGTGCAGTCAGCATAGAACTCCTGCTAAGTGAGCAGAGAGACCAGTGCAAGGAGTTGGTCAGGGTCAAAGCAAATTGGCGTGAAGGTCAGTTAGTCAGTTAACAGATCTTTTTTGAGCATGGAGCATGTGCTAGGAATTGTCTACTGAGGGTATAGATGTGAATGAGAGAGCGCCGTCGTGAGAAAGATACACAAGTGACAGTTACACTAGTGAAAGGTTTTCAGCTTCAGCACTGGTGACAATTTTGGGCAGATAATTTGTGGTTATAGGTTTGTCCTGTTCATCGTAGGATATTTAGCAACATCCCTGACCTCTACCCACTAAATACCAGTAGCATCCTCTCACACATACCTTTGTGACAACCAAAAGTCTCTGGACATTGCCAAATGTCCCCTGAAGGCCAAATCGCCCAGCTTAATTGCCGGAACCTGCCGGCAACGAACAGTACCTGATTGAGGGGGTGAGGCTAAGAAAAAGACAGACAAGAACAGAAGGGCGTTGGGAGGGCTCAGACCCGAGGTCTCCAGCCACGAATTTTATTTTTCCAACCTTTAAATACAATTCTGAAGGAGGAAATATTTATTTCAGGCAATCATGCAGGTGGCCATTTATTTCAGGCAATCATGAAGGTGAAGGTGACCGTTTCTCCTAACATGATGAATTCCTGGACAGATAAGTTCCTTCAGCACCTGACCTATCACAACCACCTGGCCTTTACGACCACCTATCTTCCTCTTATCTCGCAGCTCCTAAAGCAAAGGCATCTGCAGTTAGCAGGATTCCTAGGGGTAGTAATTTTCCATTTAGGTGGGAAGGGGGGCACATGAGAGCTGTGTCCTACACCCATGCCTGCATTCAGGCATACGGGACCCCTGCATTCAGGGCAGCTCCCCACACTTAATAATCACTGAAGTAGGGTACGATAAGCGCCTGAATGGAGAAAGAACAGGCCATTGTAGGAGCTCCTGGTAGGTCTCCCGAGCCCAGACCTGGCAGGGAGGGGAGACTTCCCTGAGGAAGTCCTATCTAAGAGGAGAGTAGTCCGGGTGAACATTTGGAGGAGACGGTGGGTTAGGAAGGGAAGTACTCAAGAGTGAGAGGATTGCCAGACCTGGAAACCAGGGGTGCCAATAGTTACTCAGGGGTAGAGGACACTCCTTTCAATGTACAACTTTATCAGTCCCCAAGGGGCAGTGTTCACACTCAGGTCCACCAGCAAGTTAACACCTTTGGCTGCTAAGCTTGTGCACAAGTAGCTGCCACCAGATGAGGCGCAACATTGATTTAGAGAGGCTTTCCCTGGTGGTTGCAGGTACCAGGGGAAGAAATGGGTATCCAATCATTGTCTCCGTGAATTTTCCATAGAAGTAGAATTCTGACTTAATTGCCCCATTTCAGGTCTAATGTCCACTTTGGGTTAGCTAAGCCTAATTAAATTAGAGCAAGATTCAAAACTTGCTAGCAAAAACCTTCTCATGTGGCTCCCCTAGGAATTGCTTCCAATTGCTGGGAACTTCAGACTGTTTCAGCAACTGCTTAACAAAGAATACATTTTAATGACCTTTAAAATGCCTCTCTCCTCCCTCTGCTCCTTCTATAAGGACTCTTTTTCTTGAGAGACTGGTTTTTGTTTATGCCAACAGAGGTCCGTGTGCCCATGCTGGGTCTGTCTTGTGTCACACAAAGATGAGTACACGGGGAACGCCGCACTCGGTGCCTTTGCTTTGGCGGTAACCCCTGTGCAGCTCCCCTCTCCCGCGGACTCCTTAATCACCGTCGTACCTCGTGGCAGCCTCCATTCCTTAATAATGACTGCCACGGAGCACTTACTGTGTGCCACAGCCACAGTGCTGTCGAGAAGAGGAGAGAGGCACTAGAAGTGGGAGAAAGGGAAATAATCAGGTCTGGCATCATCCATACCCACCATTGGTGGGTGATATCACCCTCATTGAGGAATAGGAGGTTCGGATGGGCTTTCTGGGGAAAGCACCTAGGAAGTGAATGTGACATGGTCAGAGAAGAAGAGAGGATTGAGCCTAAGATGGATTTGAAACACCTGGGGGGACCTATTTCGGCAGAGCTACCAGGGCCCTCAGATCTCTCTGTAGAGGGAAATGGCAGTCATTGCCTTGTATTACCTGGGCCTGGTTTACCAAGGAAATGGGGCATGTGACAGGCTAACGGGGGAGAAGGCGCACTTCTAAAGCACGTGGTCTGCTAGCTCTCTCCCCAGCACCTCAGCCCTGTGTGACCACCACAGAGGTCGCCCCTAGGGACCTCAGTGCTTTCATGAATGAAAGGAGGACTCCAAGAGTTCCTTTCAGTTCTTTGGTTCCACGGTTCTCTGAAATTATTTTTAAAGCTGAGAAAAAAAAATTGAGTAACTACTGAAAACAGATTTCAGTCCTTATTAGGTTGCAAAATGGGAACAGAAACAGAACCTCGTATTGAGAAGGAATTCAAAGAAACACTTGAGAAGAGACATCTTTGATATTGAGTAGATAAAGGCTCCATGGCAATTCAAGTCCATGCTGAGCTTGAATTACCTAAAAACAAGAGATGGATCTCAGGAGAAACCTGAGGAAGAAGAGAAAAACTCTCTTTAGAAGCAAATGGGCATTTGAAAACAAGTGACCGAGGGCCTTCCCGGGGTGAGGTGAGTTACTTGGTAAATATGGTGGCCGGAGACAGACAGAGAGGAAGTTGGGGTGATGGCAGGGGCAGACATGCGTCAGAGAGGTTGAGCTCTCAGGAGGGCCGGCTGGTGCTTGGTTGGAGGGAGGTGCAGGGAAGATGGCACTCCCTGCTGTGTGTGCAGGCTCTGGAGGGGTCTGGCCCAAGAAGTCAGAAGTCTGTTCACAGAACTGAGTGAGTGCCATGTGGGCAGGGCAGGACTGGCATTAGACGTGGTGGTGGCGGTGTGTGTGGTGGTGGCGGTGGTGTGTGTGGGGGTGGAGGTGGTGTGTGTGGGGGTGGGGGTGGTGTGTGGGGGTGGCGGTGGTGTGTGTGTGGGGGTGGAGGTGGTGGTGTGTGGGGGTGGGGGTGGTGTGTGTGGGGGGTGGTGGTGGTGTGTGTGGGGGTGGTGGTGGTGTGTGTGGGGGGTGGCGGTGGTGTGTGGGGGTGGTGGTGTGTGTGGTGGTGGCGGTGGTGTGTGTGGGGGTGGAGGTGGTGGTGTGTGGGGGCGGTGGTGGTGTGTGGGGGTGGGGGTGGTGTGTGGGGGTGGCGGTGGTGTGTGTGTGGGGATGGCGGTGGTGTGTGTGTGGGGGTGGTGGTGGTGTGTGTGGGGGTGGGGGTGGTGTGTGTGGGGATGGCGGTGGTGTGTGTGGGGGTGGCGGTGGTGTGTGTGTGGGTGGTGTGTGTGGTGGTGTGTGTGGTGGGGAGGGGGGTGAGTACGAGCGGTTGGTGTGCGGCACATACTTGGAGTTGCCTGGGATTCTCTGAGACCAAGGGTCAGAATTCCTTAGGAAAGATGAGTGGGACCGCAGCTGAGCAGCTGTCTGCTCTGCCTACCGCGGGGAAGTCAGATTCTGACCAGGAATCGGAGGAAGGAACAGGAGAGTGGGTTCTCTCTCCAGTGGCGTTAGAATGTGAGCCGCGCCGAGTCCAGCAGCAGCAGCAGCATTGTCCTCAGGACCATCTTCACTTTCGCAGCAGCAGCTACAATGAGCAGCGTCTGTTCTGGGCCAAACATTAGCTCAGCCCACTATCGACCTAATTTCCAAGCCTCACAACAACCCATCAAGCAGGCATTATTTTTATTATCCCCATTTTACCCATTTTTTCCTCCAATGAGGAAACGGAGTCATGACAAGTGGAGCCTCACAACTAGTGAGCTGCAAAGATGACACCTCACACCCACGCTTACCTCATTCTCTTTCTCATGAAACACAATAGGGATTGTTTTCCAGTCCCAAGCAGTTGTACCAATTTGCCATACGCCCAGCCATATAAAAGATAAGCAATGCAGGTTTTTAAGTTCTTATTTCAATAATGGTAAAAATGGATGTCTTTGTATTCCTATGATTTGCATTTTCTTGATAGCTAGTGAAGGATACAATGTATATGCTGTTCAACCTCCTGGGAGAATTATCTTCCTGGTTTTCTGCCCATTGCTAGCCCTCTCGAGTCTCAAGTGAAGACAGTACAGTCCGGGGAGTTTCAGTGACCTGGGCAAGGTCACACGGCTAGTGATTGGAAGGGCCAAGGCCAGAACTCCCACTGTGGTCCTCCCTGCTGACTCTTCCCCCCTGCTGCCGTGGACTGAGCTCCCAGCACCCTCGCACCCTGCCCCATCCCCGCCACCCCGGAGGTACCGGAAGCCCCGACCATCCCAGGCTGTCCAGGGAAAAGAAAGAACAGGACTGGCAGCTCCCTGACGAAAGCATCCTGACATAAATCCTTCCTGACAGAAAGCCCCGGAATCCCTTCTGATGAATAGTAGGCAGCTACTCACACACACGCATTAAAATAGCTGGTTTGTTCTGAAATTTAGAAAAGGAGGGGGAAGGAGTATGAGGAGGAGGCGGGGAGAGGAACAACAATGGAGGAGGCGGTTGGCATGTTTTAAAAGAATTCTCACTGGGGATTTTAAAAGCGAATATAAAAACCAGCTAATAAACTGCCCATCACAATCCAAAGACGAATCATCCCAAGATCTCACAGGGCACTTGAGGACAATAATAGCTATTATTTAATGGGCACCGACCGTCAGGCATCGTGCTAAGTGCTTTCTGGAGTATTCTCATTTATTGCTCACAGGCACCTGATAAGATAGATATTGTGGTTTATCATTATCAGCATTTTACGGATAGGCAAACTGAGGCTAGAGAGGTTCAGGTATTTTTCCAAGGTCGCCAGAGAATAAGTGGCAAAGCTGGTGTTTGAACATAGGGCCTGAATCCAGCGTTTGTGCTCTCACTCTCTTATGCTACAGCAGAGTGGCAGCAGCCCGCAGGAGCCATGGTTATGAAAATAAATCACACCAGCCACTTAGAATTATAGGTCTTCGTCTAGAAAGGAGCACCCAAGAGACCACTTGTCAAGTTCCAGTAATTGAGGCTCCAGAAATTGGGCTACTTGTTCTAGGTCACAAGTGTTGGTGCTAAAATGACACAGACTCAAACACGCACACACAAATACAGCTCAGCCCCTCACACGCCAGAACATCTCAGAGTAAAACAGGTTCAACTAATTCGGGCAAACGGTTGAAATCACAGACTCTGCAGCTGGAAGGAAGGGCACCCATCCCAGAGCATTCTCATTTCATCTCCACCAACAAACTCCTGTCTCCTGTGTAAAGAGAAGTGTCATTTTTATTTCAGCGATCCAGGCAAGAGGTTTTCCCGTGTACATTCCTCCCAGCCTTCTCTGAGTAGAAATGAAGAGCAGCTGGTCCTTGCCCTTGTCTGACATGTGGTCGTCCCTGGTACTTCTAAGCGAGGAGGATGAGCAGAGAGGAAGTACCCTTTAAGAGAATCAGCGTGTGGCCGCTCTCAGCTGCCTTGTGTTGCCTGTAGCAACTACGATTTATTTTATAAACACACATATGGTGCTTACTGTACAGCAGACACTGTTCAAAGCAATGTAGAGAAATAGCAACGTTCTCACAGCACTGCGAAGGGGAAACTGAGCCAGGAAGGAACTCAGCAACTTGGCCTGAAATCGATGGTGGCCGAGCTGGGATCAGAGCTCAGGGAGCCTGGCTTCAGGGCCCGTTACTCGTGGGTGCAAGGAAGTTGCCATTGCTTCTGACACAGAGCTGATTATCTTCACGCAGGGCTTTTCTCACACACACCAGTAAGCCTGAAGTTCATGCATTCCATGACCCGGAGGGGGGAAAAGAGCTAGACTCCAACGAGCAATGGGAAAGATGGGAAATGAGTCAGTCTGTTTACTTTGGTGATTTATTTTGTGAGAGCGATTCCTTGAGTGAATGAACAAATGAAAGGTGAGCTTTTTGTGGCTTCTCTTTGCCACGTGGACAGTCCGTGATTTATTTCTTTTGGTATTCCAAACCATCTCATTTAAATACCCCCCAAATCCAGATAGATGATTTATAATTGGCCTCCCGTCCCCGTCTGCCTCGGGCACAGTGGACTCGACTGCATTTCACCCCTTGTGCATTTGACCTTTTACTCTAAAAATAAGGGCCAGATGAATGTTCATGTTCTTTATGGAACAGATGATGGTTATACTGGACGAGTGTGGTTTATGCTTTAGAACAGCTGCATGTATGGAGGAAAATTATTTGAGTAACTCATTTTCAGGTCTTGACACATACATTTGGCTAAAAATTCAAGACGCACTTTCTCAAAAATAATATGAATGTAAACAATCTTCTTATACGTTATCCTGCACATCTGAATCTTATGTTTAGTGGTTTCTCTTTGACTACATTTAAGTATAAGTATAAGTATAAGTATAAGTATAAGTATAATATTGTACTACTATGCAATACGCTGGTAATGGGAAAGGAAGTCCCATTCATTCTTCTCTTTGTGATGACATGACAAATATAGGACATTAGAGCCGAAAGAGCCCTGGAGATCATCAATGGTGACACTCTTGTCCTTGAAGAAAAATCTGAGATCCAGAGAAGTTTGATCATGAAAAATAACTTTTAAAATAATTTTTTAAAAATAATTTATTTAATTATTTAAGTATTTCTCTTGGGTCATTGATGGTGAACATGGGACTAACCTCAGGACTGACTGCAGGCCCATTGAGTCAGCTGATGTTGGGATGAAGCTAAAAGCTAGTGTTCTGAGGGTTTCTGCTTGAAGCCCACACACTGAGCTACCCGGCCTATACTAAGGACCTCCCATCTGTTATCTCAGCCCTTAGACACCTTGTCCAGGCTTCAGGCCTGAATTCCCCATCATGTATCAGGCCCTCAGCCCCCTAATAATGCAAGGGATTGACAACCCCTCAGTCTTCCTGATCATCTTCACACACACACACACACACACACACACACACACACACACACTTTAAGATGCAAATTCATCATAGCCCCCAAAACCTAGTCTTGATTACATTGGTACTTTTCTAAAATTCTGTTTTTCACTCCATTCACTAATGTGCCCCAGCTATCTGAAACAGTGCCTGGCACCTGGAAGGCACTCAGTAATATTTGTTGAATGAATAAATGACTCCTCATTTCCTACCAAATGAATTAATTCTTAGCCTGGTGTTCAAGGCCCTTTATCATCTAGCACTAATCTTTTCCCACTTTTCCCCTTCTACCCTCTGGTAATTCAAAGTAAAACAAATTATTCTCTTTTTATGTGCTTACTCTATGCCAGGCCTTTTCTCACCTCTTTATGTGTACTAACTCATTTAAATGGCACAACCACCTTATGAGGTTGGCACTGTCATTATCATCATTTTATACGGAGTCCCTTCTAGGACAAGGCAGAGCTGGTATTCAAAGTCAGGTCGTGTGATTTCAAAGCCCATGCATATGACCATATGCTATACAGCTAGCTCTCCTATTTATTTTTAATTATAAATTTCAACAATCTAGAAGAACCTAAAGTAAAAAGTGACAGTCTTCACCTCTCCAAAAATTTTTTTAACATAATCCATGTGTAACCTTCCAGAGGGCTTTCTTATGTTTATGTGAATATTTCTATAATTTTGAAAACTAAAGTTGCCTCACGTTATACTTATTACAACTTAACTTTTTCATTGATGTATTTTTTTTTTAGATTTTTTTCCCCTCAGTAACTATTTCTGTAATATCTGCTTAAATAATTTATTTAATAGTATTTCTCTTGGGTCTTTTTAATACCAGTTTGTATAGATGCCAATTTTCTCTTAAAAATAGGAACTCTCTGGGCCACCGTTTGTAAATAGATGGCACTTTTATTATATGTTTTATCATGAGATCATTCAAATTGATAGCACAAGAGAATAAAGATATGTTGTAGGAGAATCAGCTCAGTGTTTCAAAACTTCTTCCTCTCAGTCCCAGTCTGACTTCTCACATGAAGTGGATGAATGCCTTCTCCATGGAAGAAGAGAGTTCCTTTTTCATGATTAATAGTTTCCTTAGGGTTAATTTCAAGGGGCTAGGTCCTGGTATGGCTGACCAAGTTGAGGTGTCTCCACCCTTGACCGATGTGTGGTGGGTCCAACCTCCTTCTGTAGTCCGAACAATGGTCTCAGTTTTAAGCAAGACAAGGTATGGTCCTTCCCAAGAGGGCTCTAACTTGTTTTCCCGCCAGGTCTTGATCAGAGCCGGGAACTCGAGAGGAGGGCCTTGAGCCAGGAGGCCTTCTTAGTCATGGCTCATGCATGAGGTTATCTGATTGCTCTGATTCTTGCTTGCTTGGGCCCTTCCCGAGTTGCTGGCTGATTGACTCTTGATCCTAAACTTGTAATCGGCCCAAGGAGTAATGGCCATCCCTCCTCACCGAGGCCAGAGCAACTTGGCAGCAGGAAGTGCCTCTTCAGAAGAGGGGTTCAGTGTCCCTCCAAAACCAGGGGTCCTGGTCGAACACAAAGGATACTCAGGAGCCAGACAGCAAGGCGAATATCTCTACTCCTGCAGGAAGGTGTAGGGTCAGGGACAGGGTCTGGCAGCACGTACCTAGATTTTTTAATATGAGTGTAACTATTTTCCTTTCACCGTTGTCTAGTATTTCATTGTATGGGTATGCCATAATTTATTGAATAAGTCTCAATTAATGGACACTTAGACTGTTCCCAATATTTTCCCTTTAGGAAAAAAGCTGGAATGAACATCATTATATATCTACCGTATTTGCCGGCATATAAGACGATTTTTTGGCCCTGAAAAATATGCCTCCAAGTGGGGGGTAGTCTTATACAGCGAGTATATAACAAACTCTGTATTTTGAGTGGAAATGTTAGGGGGGTCGTCTTATACGCCCAGTCTCTTATACGCCAGCAAATACGGTATTTTTCAGGGCCAAAAAATCGTCTTATACACCGGCAAATACGGTATCTGTGTAATGTTAATATTTCTATAAGTTTAGATTTTTTAAAAAGCGGGATTGCTGAATTTTAGGCTATACGCATTTAAAACTGCAGTGGATATTGATAAATGGCCCTCCCAAGATGTTTGCCAGTTTATCTTCCTGCCCATAGTGTCTTGAAATCCCCATGATTTTCTTTCCCTTCAGGTACAAGTTCAGGGAGAGAACACTAGCTCCCTTTCTAACAGTTCCAGTCCTCTCTGAGCACTCCTGTTCTCTGCTTCTCTTTCTGCTCAGAGAACTTACTTCTTCTTCCTGCATTGCTTGGCTGTGTCAAATCCTCTTCACTCTTGTGCCTCCCCCAAACCCCTATCTGAGCCCGCCAATCCCTCACCCCACCCCGAATCCCCATCTTTCAGGCCAAGGTTTCTTTGCTATAATTTTCCCATCAAGGGAACTTAGAAGTTACTAAGAGTGAACTCTGTTCCTGGCTGTGATATTGCTGTACATGCTGCCAGTTGTGGGTGGTGCTTGTAGTCTTGCAATATCAGTGTTTGACTGTGTTGGTGAAAGAAACCCCATCATCTGCCTTCTCCCCTCTTCTCCCCCCCCCCCCACCACCATTTAGGACTCATCAGTGAGCAGGGAACAAAGCATTACGTGGAAGGCACAACTAGAGAAGAGCCTGTTAGATGACGAAGGAGATGGAAAAGGAAGGATAAAAGCATAATGCTTGCTGAACCCCTCCTTTACGCTGTCTCCCTTGCTTGATGCTTTACATACATTATTGCACTTAATCCTTCAGTGAGAACAGACTAAACAGATTAGGAATGTTCTGTATGGAAAGAGGAGTAGGATGTGAAGTCATAAATAGTTCTAGTGTAAATACTGGGAAGAGGAGACGATACCCCTGGAAGTTGGGGCGGAGCAACTCTAGGCCAAGAGAAAGGTAGTAAATGGTTTTTCTGAAAGTGGCCAGTAAAGAGTAGACTCTGTAGCCAAAATGTGACGCTGATGGGAAACTTAAATATATATTTGTTTTAAGTTTAGAAAACTACATGGTAATGGTTTGCTCAGGAGAATTAGAATGCTTAGGGTCTTAGCCATGGAGATATAACATGCTTACAGCCCTAGGATCTATGAAAGTATTCAGGGTGGGAGGAGGACATTCTGGGCTTCCTTCTTCTCTTTTTAAACCAGAATTTTTCTACGTTTAATCTTTTGTACATTCTGGGCTTCCACATGATATTTCTCCAAAAAAATATATACTTAATATTATACAAAAGAAAGTCCACAAGCCATTGCATTCATTTTTTAATTTTTTTTATTTCACTGTTAGAGACAAGTCCTGGGCTAAATCAACCGTGGGTCTAACCCACTGGGGCAGATTTTACCAGTGAACCAGGACTCCATCTTTGTTTCTTTCACTTCATAGCACAGAGTAGAGCCTGCTGGCCTTCTAGTCCATTCCTGACTCGGTTATAGGGGAGGGCAGGAAAGAAAGGGCAACTGTAGCAGCAACAACTGTTTCCTGTTACTGAAAGAACAATCCCCAGGCCCGGCCAGGGCCAGGGTGGCCCAGTGATTGAGCATTGACCTATGAACCAGGAGGTCATGGTTTGATTCCTCGTTGGGGTACATACCCAGGCTCGATCCCCAGTGTGGGGCATGCAGAAGGATCTCTCATCATTTATGTTTCATCTCTCTCCCTTTCCCTTCCCCTTCCTCTCTGAAATCAATCAATCAATCAATCAATCAATATAAATATATATAATATATATATATATATATATATATATATATATATATATATGAAGGAAAATAAAAAAAGAACAATCCCCAGTCCATTTATAAGACCTCCTACTGAGATAATGCTTCTAAACCACTAACTCCCACCCAGATATCTGACTGCTTCTTTCCAGTCTCACAGCTCACCTGATGAGAACTGACTTTTCGGTCCTTTGGTTATACCTGTGTTGACATCATAAAGGACAGAACACAAAACACAGGCGCACACAATAACTGCCCTCTTTCTATGTTATTGCATTGAGAGAAGTATATCTTCAAAAGCACTTCACATATGCGGTTTCGTATTTGATAGTCTTCTTTTTTGAAATTGAACCCTGCGGTGTCAGTGATTTGCCCTAAGCCAGGGGCTTGCTAGTGGCATGGACAGGTGGAAGCCCAGATCCTCTGATTTCTTTCTAACTTCTTACCATTCCTAACTTCTTACCATTCCTGCCATCACTGAGTTTACACATCAAGACACATTGTTTTGCTTTGATTTATAAATACTTGTAGATTTCCCTTTGAATCTGGGAGCAAGAAGAAAGTGAGTTTAGCTTCTACTTCTCTGTAGCCATACTGTAATTAGTTGCTAAAACTTAGAATATCTGTTTGGATGTTAATGAGAAATTATTTTTAAAATCTTTGATCTATTCTTGTTTCAAAATGTCTTGAATTTATGCCAACAAAGAGCTGTTAACGTGTTTGTCAAATTAAGTGCTTTCTCAAAGGTCTAAGCTAATACCTGAGATAAAGAGAAAATACAACCAAAAATAATATAATAAAATAGCAGAAATTGGCATTATGCTTATAAGAAAGGCATTCTAAATAAAATCACTTTGCCTCTGTAACCAGCAAGTCCTGACATCTTAAAGGCATATGAGTTATGTCTCAGTGCCAAAAATCACAAAACCTTTCATTCCTGTTCTCATGATCCACTGCAATGCTCTATTCAGAAAGTTCTGAGATGAATTTTTTTCTGGCTTCTTTGATGTTCCTCAAATGGAGACACTTTAAGTTGCATGTTTGGAGAATGTTTTTAGCCCAGAACAAAGCTGGGGTCTAGGGAAACCTGTTAGGAGTATCAACCCTCTCTAGGATTCATCCAGGAAATAACCACCCTTGCAAAAAGAGTTCCATGTACAGATATGTATTCACAACAGCTTTTATGGTTGTGAAAACACAAAAACAACTTAAATATGCACTAATAAGAGAAGAGTTCATTCGTTCTTTGTTTTGTTTTATTCTCCCTTGAGTATATGTCTATTGATTTGAGAGAGAGAGGAAAGGCTGGGGGGTGGCGGGAGTGGGGAAGAGGAGACGAAGAGAAAGAGAGAAACATTACTTGGTTGACTCCTGCACACACTCCGACTGAGGATCTAACCTGCAACCTAGGCATGTGCCCTGACTGGGAATTAAACCCACAACCTTTTGGTGTACAGAACAATGCTTCTACCAAATGAGCCACCTGGCCAGGGTACACTGTGGTTTGATCATGGGAAGCAATCTCACATAAGAACGAAGGTGATGTCTTTTAATAATATGGAGAAAAGATAATTATTATCCTATCTAATAAAGAGGGAATATGCAAATTGACCATCATACTGCCACAAAGATGGCAGCACCCAGTCCCCTCAGCCCTGCCTGGGGGGGGAGAGGGGAGGGGAGTGGCAGGTGTGTAGTGCAGCCAGACCCACCCTCAGGCGGGTCCGGCCACTCCTTGCACCTGCGGCCAGAGTCCCCCAGTCCTTTCAGCCCATCTGGGAGGGCTGCAGGCACATGGTGTGGCCAGACCCGCCCTCAGCCCCCCCAGCCGCCTAGGGCCGGCCCGAGGCACAGACAAGCCTCAGATGTTGGCTGCCCAGATGCCCAGGGCTGGCTTGAGGTGCAGGGAAACCTCGGATGGTGGTTACCTAGCCGCCCAGGGCCACTGAGGTTCAGGTAACCAGGGCCAGCCAAGGCTTGCACTGCCAGCAGTGGCAGCAACAGAGGTGTGATAGGGGTGTCACCTTCCCCTGATTGCTGGGTCGCCTCCTGCCCCTGAGAGCTCCCAGACTGTGAGAGGGGGCAGGCCAGGCTGAGGAACTGCCT
Organism: Vespertilio murinus; assembly: GCA_963924515.1. Lineage (NCBI taxonomy): Eukaryota > Metazoa > Chordata > Mammalia > Chiroptera > Vespertilionidae > Vespertilio > Vespertilio murinus. Next base: position 20,942,481 of record OZ004714.1, on the reverse strand, counting down.
GCTCCAGTGCATGAATTTTCATGTATTGGGCCTCTAGTATAATATAAAATAAACAGAATGTAATAACTATATCAAATATTCAGGGATAATGGCATAATTTAGTTTTTATTTATTTTCTAATATTTTTATTATGAGCATGAAATTTTGATCATTGGAAGGGAAAAGGTTTTTTGGTTGTGTTTTTGTTTTGTTTTGTTTGTTTGGGGGGATATTTTTTTTACCCACAAGCTGCATGCTTTAAACAGAAGCATTATCCTTTGTTGGTAGTAATTTTCAGCTTGATTTAGTTCATAGAGCTGCAGAAGAATTCTTTGATTTCTCTGGAACGGTGTTTCTCAACCTCGGCCAGTTTGGGGTTGGATAATTCTTTGTTATAAGAGCTGCCAGTGCATTACAGGATGTTTAACAGCATCATTGGCCTCCACGCATCAGATGCCAATAGCACGCCTTCAGTTGAGGCAGCCAACGATGTCCCCTGGAAGGAAAGATCCCTCTGCTTGAAAACCACTCTTCTAGAAACATGTGCTAGTACTTTCCCGAATGCCCACTCCCTTGTGCAGTGCATGAGACGCCAGAGAGATGGGGAGGCAAGAAAAGGAAAGTCTAGAGGTTGATCGGGAAGGTTCTGGTGAGAGAATTGTGCTTGGAGCTCGTAAGGCCTTCATCGTGGAGTAAAGAAGGGACAGAGAAGGGGAAGAGGCTTGGAGAGCCTTCCAGGGAGGTAAGCAGGTACTGGGCGCAGCCAGGCAGGCCCAGTTGGTGTTCAAAGCACATGGCTTTTACTAAGAAGTCCTGGTGGCCAACAGTCCAGGGGGTCAGCTGGCTCAGAGTGGCCCACCCAGAGGCAGCAGTGGCTGTTCAATTGTGCACAGAAATTGAGAAATCCAGGAATTCATTCACTCATGAAACACTTGGTTGCCAGAGAGGGTTTGGCATCAGAAATGTGTGGCAGTAGGTAACAGGATTCCTTCTAGCTGCAGGGTGTGATTCAAGGAGAGGACCTCAACCCCCTCGTAGGCAGAGGGGGGTGAGGAAGGGGTCTGCAAGCCACCAGGCTCAGAAGGACTGAGCTATGAACAGTTCTGGTCACAGGAAGGGGGTAGAAGCCCTACTTGCCAGCCTCAGATGGAAATGAAAGCAGAAATGCAGTTGACGAGACACTGTGGAGCCTGCACCAGAGAGCTAAAGCTCCCTAAATTCCTCCTGATTCGGAGCAGGATTGTCCTCAGAACCTGGGGCAGCGCACAGCTTGTGGGTAAAGGAGCAGAGCCTCAGATGAGGAGGCAGAGGGCTGGGAGAGAGGCCTGAGGGTACTGCCCAGTCAAAACTGGGCGTGGGCAGGGTCTCAGGTTCGGACAAAAACAGTTATATCCAGTCCCATAATGGGAGGAAGAAACAGAACCAGTTTTCCTTTAAGTGGATCAAAGAATGTGCACTTTTTCAGCTTTGATGGGTAGTGTTCAGTTATCTTTCGAAATGACAGTATGATGATCCATAGTAAAGTGTAATTTTGACATTGTATGGTACTTGGATAGCAAATTTATTATCCTAAATGTTTATTGAGGTTTATAGCTGTGGCAGCTTTGCTTTCATGATCTTTTGTTGATCATATCTCTGATTTATAGGATGTCTAGTCAGGAACACAATCCCTGATCCTAAAATTTTTCCTATGGGAAAATGTAACTTATTTTATGACAATGTGCTTTATGATGTGCCTTTGAAATAAGATGTGGGAAAAAGTGAAGGGTGTCCATAAAGTTAGTGTTTGTTTAGCCTGTTTGTGAATTTTCATGCTTCTGTATTCCTTATTAGTTAATTTATTTTCCATCCTCTACTAGAAATATCCTATATTATAAAAGTCTTAGATGCTAAGTGTCCAGCCCTTTATTCGACCATTTGACCAGTCGCTTTGATGGGCACTGACCACCAGGGGGGAGATGCTCCGACCGGTAGGTTAGCTTGCTGCTAGGGTCCGGCTGATCGGGACTGGGTAAGTCGGACCAGAAATGCCTGGACCCCTCCCTCGGGGTCCCTCGGCCTGGCCTGCACTCTCTGGCAATCCAGGGCCCTCTGGGGATGTCAGAGGGCCGGTTTCTGCCCAATCCCCACAGGCTAGGCCGAGGGACCCCACAGGTGCATGAATCCAGAATGAATAGGTGGATTAGAAAAATGGTGGTTCAAGCTGAATAGGATTTTATTTGAAGAAATAAATGCATTCAATTAGGTTGAATGATATGAATTTTTCATCTATTGCTCAAAAATAGTCAAATATCAGTAATTTCATGTGGTTCGGTCTTATAGTAATGTTGACTATAAAGAATTTTTTTTGTGAAATGAAACTGTGTGTGTGTGTGTGTGTGTGTGTGTGTGTGTGTGTGTGTGTGTTTTGCTTTCTTTAAGATTCAGAGATTAGTTTCCCTGAAGACAGGGTTTGAAAACTTTGGCTGTGTCTCATTCTGGGCATGGCTGGAATTCAACAAATCATTCTTGCTTAGAACGGTTGTTTTCATTGGATCAAGAGTTCTCAAGCCTGGCTGTTCACTGAATCACATTAAAAAATGGGGAACATTTAAAAGATATTGATGGGCCCCACCCCAGACAAATAAATCAGAACTTTGGGAGCGGAGTGGGGAGCAGCAGGACTCACGCTCAGGACTTTTTGTTCTCCAGGTGACAGTAAGAAACAGCCAGGTTTGAGAATCACTGCACAGGAATTTTGCTTTGAGGAGTCTCAACAAAGCTTTTCTGTGTCTCAGGAAAAGCACGAGCACAACAGCTCTGCTCCTGGTATATTTTCTGATCTTGCTTTGGACAAACATAGTCTCAAAATATAATGTGGAGGGGCGGGGGGAAAGGGAAAAGAACAAAACAAAATTATGTTTAGCTTGATTCAACCCATGGTTTGGCTTTCATTCAGCAATATTTAAGACTAAGTGCCTGTGCCTATGGCTGGATATTTTGGGGGAAATAGATTAATGATGAGTGAAGGAAGAGTCTGGCCTCTTTAAAAAGCCAGGGGTTGTGTGAAATGTTTAAAATAGGCAAGTCTGTCGAAATGGAAAATCGATTAGTGGTTGTCTAGACCCTGGAGGTTGGAGAAAAATGGGGTGTGATTGCTAATGGGTACAGAACTTCTTTTTGGAATATTGAAAACTATCTAAAATTGATTGTGGTGATGGTTGCACAACTCTGAATATTGCAAAAACCATGGACTGTATAGCTTGGGAATAATATCTCAATAAAGCCTCTAACTTAAAAAAAAAAAAAAAAAGCCAGAGGTGTCCTTCACTGGAAAGACTTAACACTGAGTGAGTTAGGGACCATAGAAAGTTAGTGATGTGCACCTGTTCCTTCAAAATTGACAACTTAAAATGGGCACAAGTTCAGAGAGAGAAAAAATCCTGCTTGAATGTATTCAGTTATCACCTATATTCCAGATATCACCTGAGTGTTCAGAGGGGAACATGGGACATCCCAGTGGGTGAGAAAAAGACAAGGACTTGCACAGAACTCAGGGTCCCAGTCACTGCTCTAAGTGCTTTACGTATATTAATTCATTTAATCACCTTCTCTGCATTTTGCCATAATGGAACAGAGGCACGGAGAAGGTAACTGCCTGAAGGTCATACAACTAGTTGATTAAGTAGTTATGTTAAGACTGCCTTAAGGAGTGGATAGGATTCCGGTGGGTAGGAATGTGAGGATGAAGGCATGTGAGGTGATAAAGTAAGAAGGTGACAAGGTAAGAAGGTGACAGCAGGGCAGGAAGGCCAGGGTGCGGTGAGGGATGGATGGTGAGCAGCTCAGTTTGGCAGGGCCACTGGGTCACGTAGGGCAGTGTTTCCCAAAGTGTGGTACGCGTACCCCCAGGGGTACAGGAAGAGTTTGGTGGGGGTACGTTGCGCCGGAGTTTGGTGGGGATATGCACTGCACCATGCTTAGCTGCGCCTAATTCTATGTTCTCATAAGTCAAGTCAAGACAGTCTTGTGAGGCGTGAGATGGTCCGGTGTGCAAATAAATGTTATTTATAATATAACTTTTATTTATACTTTATTATGAATAATTTTATTTTTTCATTTATTATTATTTTGTGTATGTACCAAAAAAAGAAAAAATAAATATATTTTGATTGTTATTAAAATACATCCTTTTTTTTTGATGAGGGGTACTCAGCGTTACAAAAATTATAGAAGGGGTACACATATGGTATGTCAAAAGTTTGGGGAACACTGACGTAGGGTAACAATTGAGGATGAGGCCAGAATGATGGACAGGGAGAGGTTTCTGAGGAGTTAGGACCAGGCTAAGGCATCAGAAAGCAGCGAGATGGGCACTGGTGAGATAATTGAGAGCAAGCAGGGCATAAAAAGCCCAGTTTTGTCTTCTCAGTGCACAGAGATGCGTGTCTGAACGCATGTCCCCCTGGGTCTGTTTAAAAGCATTTGTGAGTATATTGTCTGTTCCCCGCACCTCACCTGGTGTGTGGTGGACACACCCCAGGACCGGTCACCCCACCTAGCCCCATGCCCTGGTTGCTGGGAAGCGGCCACCAGAAGAAAAGTCAGGATGACCTGGGGGAACTGCCTTGGAACCATAAATTCTTTGTCATGATAGCCAAGCCCCAGCCCCAGGGGGACTCCCCAGCTCAGAGTGCTCGGGACATTTGGTGTCAAGCCTCAAGGACTCAAAAGTGAACTCTTCAAAGCAGGAGGAAATACGTATTCCCACTTGATCCCTTCCCTCATCCCCCCCCCCCACACACATACACACACACACACACACACACACACACACACACACACACACACACTCTCCCCGAAGTAGGAGCAACTCGGCTTTCCCAGCCCTTCTCTCCTTTCCTCTGGGACTGACAGGGTCAGACAGTGATGTGGCTGAAAGGGGCGGAGGAGAGAGGGACATCCAAATCTGCACTTCAGTGCCTGCAACTTTTCCTTCCCATGAACACATTCCCGACCTTCCTAGCCCCTCTTTGTCCATCTCAGGAATTAGTTGATTTGTGAATGTTCTCCCATGATCTCTCCCTGCTCCAGCTTCCTGTCGTGCTCGGATTTTTATATCTAGCCCTCACTTGTAGGTAGCTTTGCTAAGTATTATAATCTCCACATGACCCCAGATAATCAAGAGTTCACAGTACAGCTATTCTCTCCTTATTTCTTCACCCCCAGACCTCACGATAGGTTAGTTCTATTGTGCACTGTCTGACTTTTCACCCTTGCATGATTCTAGCTGCAGGGGCAGCTCACACCCCAGTGAAGTCAGTCTGTTCCCAACTACCTGAACCTCTCCCTTCTCACTTATTATCTCCTGTCTCATCCTATTAGTCAACTCTCCCTATTTCCTGCCTACCTTTCCACTCATCCCTGGTCATGTGAGAGACACTCGATAAAGAAGGGCAAGTCGCTGAAACCGGTTTGGCTCAGTGAATAGAGCGGCAGCCTGCAGACTGAAAGGTCCCAGGTTCGATTCCGGTCAAGGGCACATACCTTAGTTGCGGGCACATCCCCAGTGGGGGGGTGTGCAAGAGACAGCTGATCAATGTTTCTCTCTCATCAATGTTTCTAACTCTCTATCCCTCTCTCTTTCTCTCCGTAAAAAAAAAAAAAATCAATATATATATATATATATATATATATATATTTATTTTTTAAGAAGAAGGGCAAGTCATTGATCAATCAGTGAGCACTTCATAGGGTTGGGCAATAATTGTCTTGATGTCCAAAACCAGGCCAGACAGCGGTGTCTCCAGAGCACACACAGCTCAAACACATCATCCATGCTTCTCCGCCCCCCCCCCGCCTCTTTCCATCCCTAGCTTCAAAATGTTATCTTTCTGTGATTCTCTTCTTGTCACGCTCCTCCTCTACCCACGCTCCTTAACTGCTCACAACGTGAATCTCATTTGTCCTCTCATTGGTTCTACAGACAGCACTTGACTTGCCTTATTTTCTGTACCTTGTGAGAATAATACTGTGTACTATGATTCTTCTTAACGGATTGTGTGTGGCCTCTGATTGATTTTGCAAGTAGGGAAAGGATGGTGGCTTTGATAGGAAAAGGTTGCCAAGTCTGTCTCAGGAATTCTTAAGAATGTGTACAGGGCAAAATGTGGACGAGCTGATGGTGAAAGCTTGGAGGGGAGTGACGGAAACTGAATTCGGCCGGCCAGGAACAGCCGTGCTCTCCTTCCTCACACAGAATCTGTCCTACCTCAGAGGAGAAGATTGCCTTTGCTTTCCCAAAGCTACAAGGGGGAGCATTGAAAAGGGGTGATTCGAAGGGAGGGCATCGAAAGGAGAGCAAGCATCTGATGTCATCTTTGCACCCCAAATTCCCAGATAGTATTTGCCAGAACCTCTTCCCTCGCCATTCCCAATGTCCCTGCCTCCTTTGTATCACATCAGGGTCGCTACTGGATCAAAAATCAGCAGAAGTTATGAGGGCCATCTGTGCTTCCTGTTCATCAGTGTGGCTCCTTGCCAGGTCCCCATGTGTGCTCCTCTCTTCCCACCATAAGCTCACAGCCGAGCTCCCTTCCCCTTCCCCTTCCCCTCACGCAGGGTCAGGTTTCTTATAGCGAGGGCACAGGATTCTGAGAGAAGGAGGAGCATGGGGAATGAGCTTCTCACTGAACCCTCATTTGCTCCTGAAAAGGTACCCATTAGTGTCCAAAGCAGCTACAGAAATGACCGGCATGTATACAGAGGTGTGGTCCCATCCGAGGGTCTCTTCTTTTGGTTCAGGAACACATTCACTGCATCTGTGTCTCCCCTGCTCCTGCCTGCTCTGTCGGAAGTGAGCCTCCGTGACCCCACCCTCCCTGTAGACCACCGAGCCATGGACTCATATGCCCAATACTGCCCACACCATCTTCATTTGCCCCCTGCTTTTGATATCACTGGTCGTGTCCAGTGCATGCAGATGCCAAGAGCCAGCTGAGGTCATTTCAAGGAATATTTTATGAGTTCCAACTGTGGACAGCACAACATGTCATGGGACACTGGATCATGAGGGTACAAAGGACAGAAAATCCTTGGGATACCACAAGTGGTTGATCCCAGAGGGGTTAGTTGCAGCTGTAGTTAGTATATACACTGCCGCTGACATTGCCTTTAATTATGTGTAGTCACATCTGCAGAGTGTCCTTTATAAGCTTTTAGAACATAAGGACTGCAGCCGATTGTTTAGGGCTCCCACAAAGTGAAGGACGACAGTATCTTAGGTTGTTGTAAGAAACCCAGAGAATGTGGAGACAGGGAAAGCTCTTAAGCCTACTTTCTACACAATAGAGCTTCATACCATTATTCTGTATATAATCTTTTTACCAAAACACTGTCGCCTGTTTCTGTCAACAAAAGACCTCTTTGTTTTGATAGCCAAGAGAAACCTTAAGCTCAAGAGAGACTACGGGCTTTTTAAATGACAAGATGTAAGGCTAAAATGCCTTACTTTTTTGAAATGTAAATCTGACGCTTTTTTTTTTTCCAATATGACCATAGCCCTCAGTTTTGATCAACTTTAATTTAGGTATTTTTTTTTATTAAACTAGAATTTTTTTTTTTAATCCTCACCAAAGGATATGTTTTTATGATTTTTTTTCTTAAGAGCAAGAGAGACAGAGAAATATCGATGTGCACTAACCCAGCTGGGGATTGAACCTGCAACCCAGGCATGTTCCCTGAGCAGGAATTGTGGCTCAGTGTATGAGATCATGGTCCAACCAACTGAGCCACACTGGCCAGGGCTGAGATTTGGTATGTTTTGTTTTGTTTTGTTTCAATGATATCCATGGAGTTCTCTGGAATGCAACTCAGCATAACCATACCTTTCTTCTCTGACTAAAGGCAGGCACAGGTGAGGTGGAAGGTGACAACTTTCCCACACCTTTGAACACTCTGAACAAGTTGTCTTTGACCTTCAGCATCATTCTATCTCTGAACATATGTGCTCATACACACATGTAGCTAAGAGCACAGAAACAGGACAGAAGTACTCTTGTAGGGATTAACGGAGAGTCTCTGACTCCTTTCCACGAGCTTGAGTGAAATTCTGATGCCTGTTTATTTCTTTTGTAGTTCCCCATATTTTTTAACCTCTTTGAAGGTTTATCTTTCCATTGCTACTTCCAGAGGTAGAAAGGAAGGTGAAACTTTCTTACAAGCCCACCTCTCTCTTTCTGGCTCTATCCCTTCAACTAGACAGCCCTAAATCGCCCCCCACCTGCCTCTGGGATGCCTGTTATTGTTATACTGCGGGTGTGAACAAAGTCCATCTCTCTCCTGTTCTAGGCTGGTAGGTGATGTTGGACATGTTGGCCTTTCCCATTGTCTTTTGTTTACGATAAAGAAATAATCAAGTTAAAATCATCTGTCCCATTCATGCCCTAAGAGCTAAGTCTAGGATTTGTGTGATGTTGCAGCCTCAGTGTTTAGCATGAAATTCCTAGAAGGGCAATGAGTATTCCCAGTTACAGAATATACAATCCTCCAGCTGCGAACCTCCTCCTCCTCCTCCTCCTCCTCCTCCTCCTCCTCCTCCTCCTCCTCCTCCTCCTCCTTCTTCTTCTTCTTCTTCTTCTTCTTCTTCTTTTTTGCTACTGGAGGTATTTCCATGGTAGTTAGCTTAGAAAATACTCATGAAAGGAAATAGTTCTGGGGTAGCATTGCTTCCACTTGTAAGGACTCAGAAGGACCTTGCTTATCTCCCCAGATTCATTGTTCATGCTCTAGCGCCAACTCTAGCGAGCCACTTGGAACATGCTGTTGCCTCTGTTTAAAACATTTTCCTCTCTCTTATCTTACTCCACCCTCACCTTTAATAACTCTTACTGTCTTTAGGTTGTGCCTCTGAGAAGCCTTCCATGGCCTTCCAAACCCTCTCTGTGTTCCTGAAGTACTTTGTGCTGACACCCTTGCAGACTTGGGTGCTGTAATAATACAATTGCCCATTTTCTTGCCTACCTCTCCTGATCCTTGGTAACTTCCTTGAGGACAAAAACTGTTTCATTCGTTGTCTCCAGCTTGGGCCAGCTTTTTGGCACACACGAGACATTTGTTTGTTTATTTATTTATTTATTTATTTTTTTATTTTAATATATTTTATTGATTTTTTACAGAGAGGAAGAGAGAGGGATAGAGAGCTAGAAACATCGATGAGAGAGAAACATTGATCAGCTACCTCCTGCACACCCCCCACTGGGGATGTGCCCGCAACCAAGGTACATGCCCTTGACCGGAATTGAACCTGGGACCTTTCAGTCCAAAGGCTGATGCTCTATCCACTGAGCCAAACCAGTTTCGTCAACACACGAGACATTTAGTAAACGCAGGGTGCCCCCAACAATGTACACACACATTGAATAATTATTAATTCCAATGGGTTAAATCTAAGAAGAAAGAAACCTCTCTTAAGCTATCAGCTGTTAAATGTGAATACATTTGCGGGGAACACCCTGTATTTGTTGAATTAATGGAATCTAGACAAGGAAGACATTTGTAGGCATTAAAGAAACACAAGTGTGGCTCAGTGACTGAACGTCGACCCATGCACCAAGAGGTAACTAGTTTGATTTTTGGTCAGGGTACATGCCTGGGGTGCTTGCAGCAGGCAGCAATCAATGATGCTCCTCTCTCATTGATATTTCTATGTCTCTATCCCTCTCCCTTCATCTCTTTCTAAAAATAAAAGAATAAAAAACAAACAAACAAACTTGACTGTTTCCCTCCCTATCACAGTCTCTGTTCTGCTGTCCCACCCTGGTGGGTCTATATTTCTGGAGGTCAGCCTCAGATAGTCTTCAGGCAAAGAGTAGTGAAAGAAAATACAGTGTTGGTTTGTCCAGAAGCGATGACCCAGGTAGAAAGAGTGGGAGCCATGAAGTTAGATGGCAACACTGATCCTTGCCAGTTAGGCCGAGGATCCCTGCCAGTTAGAAGCCTGGGCAAGGTGGGTGGGAATTCACTTGGGGCACAGGAAGCACACAACCTGGCCCTGTAGGTTGGCCTAGGTCCCCTCCACCTGTTGTGGACACACAGCAGCCTGGAGCCACAGGATTTGGGGAACTTTCTGTCCCTCAGAGCTTCACATGTGCACAGCTTAGCAGGAACGCCGCCCCTGACCCTCTGAGCCAGGACATCGCAGACTAGGAGATTTGGGAAAGTTTGTTTTTGTCCTGCAGGGGCTTTGTTCCCATGTGATTCATTAATTGACCCGTTGCTCTGAGAGCTGCAGGGAGCCTGGTAGTTCGGGCCATTAAACCCCTTCTGTTGGCCTAATTCACAGCCTGACATCACAAGCCTCGCAACATAATCCATTTGTCCTGATTTGATTTTTTCTTTTCAAGAGGCTTCCTTGGCAGCCAGGTTTTCTCATTACAAAATGATTCATCTGGATGGTAATTCCCATTAGAATTAGTATCTCAGACATGATTCATCTTTGGAAATATTAAGCCAGAAGCATCATTTCAGAAAGGCCTGTTACTTTCACAGCTACAGGGAATTTCCGTGAGAGATGCCCCTTCATTCGGCTAGCATTTATCGAGTGTGCCCTGTGCTGGACTCTGAGCTAGGGGCTTTGTGAAATATAGAGATGATAGGACTTCACCCCTCCCCTCAGGAGCTCCCATTAGAAAGAATATGACATGGCCGAACCGGTTTGGCTCAGTGGATAGAGCCTCAGCCTGCAGACTGAAAGGTCCCGGGTTCAATTCCGGTCAAGGGCATGTACCTTGGTTGCAGGCACATCCCCAGTAGGGAGTGTGCAAGAGGCAGCTGATCGATGATTCTCTCTCATTGATTTTTCTAACTCTCTATCCCTCTCTCTTCTTCTCTGTAAAAAAAAATCAATAAAATATATTTAAAAGGAAGGAAGGAAGGAAGGAAGGAAGGAAGGAAGGAAGGAAGGAAGGAAGGAAGGAAGGAAAAAAAGAAAGAAAGAAAGAAAGAAAGAAAGAAAGAAAGAAAGAAAGAAAGAAAGAAAGAGAAAGAGAGGAAGGAAGAAAGAAAACAAGAAAGAAAGAATATGACATGGATGTGAGTTTATGGGATGGATAATAGGAGAAGTTCAATCAACGTTGAAAAGTTGTTATGTTTTCCTTAAAGTCTCAGGTAGTGGTTCTCAAATTTTAGCAGGAATCACGATCATTTGGAATGCTGGTTACAACACAGATTTCTGGGCCCCAACCCCAGAGATTTTGAATCAGTGTGTGTGGGGTGGGGTCCAAAAGTTTGCATTTCTGACAAGTTCCCGAATGTTGAAGACAATACTGATCTGGGAACCACACTTTGAGGACCTGGCTCAAAGGCTTCAGTTACTTCTCCAGAGCCTGCAGGGCGCTAAGCAGTGTGCTCTGAGATGAAGACAAAATGTTGAGTAAGACCTGGACCCCTGTCCCTCTGCCCCCCTGGGAACTCACAGCCTGAAAGGGGCATAAACAGTGACTCTACACTTCATAGAAAGTGTCATTATAGAGTTTGCATTGGAGCCCAGAAAAGAGGAGGCTTATTTTTTTGCTGGAGACCCCTGAAAGCTACATGGAGGAGGCACAATTTGAATATAAGGGTAAAATGTGGGTTGAATGAAGTCATGTAGAAGGGCATTTCCAGCTGTTAAATGTTCTTAGCCACCCTCTCAACATTCCTTCCTGGCTGTTTCCTGCAATCATAAAGGTTCTACTTACTTCCTATGGAAGCTGGGGGCATGGCTCTGGTTAATTGGCCTTGCCTTAGCAAAACCTTTATTTTTGGTTCTCTGAAGCTCTGTTTGGTCAGCGTCTCGTGCATAGTCTGAATATTCTCAGTGTGATGGAATTCTCCACACAGGCACTTGAATGGAATGTGGATTCAAGAGCAGAGGTAGAGACAGTTTGCTACCAGAGTCTTGCCCCTTGTCCCTGCCACTCAGGTCTCCACCCTGCCTCAGCTCCCACCCCCCCAGAACAGCCTCACTGCGTTTGTTGACTCTTCCAGGAATTTGGCAGTTCTTATGCCACTGCATTTTGTTTATACACACACCATGAGAAATCAAACTTTCGGTATCTTTAATCGTCTAGAACACTGCTTTTAGATTCCAGAAGTTAGGAAAGGGGCTCAGGAGACCAGTAAAAGGATTTTCCAAGCCACAGCTCTCACACTTGATTCCATGAGAGAGGCTCCCACATTCTTACCCAGCCTGTTAAGTCACAGTTAATGCACAGTTCAAATGAATGCGATTATTTGTTTTTCTAGCTCAGGGTACTTTAGGAACCACATTATGGAGAAGATAAAGATGCTATCAGAAATAGATGCATAGTGACTGGTGGAAAGAAACAGCTGGTATAGAAAGAAAACACTGAGTAAGAGAGAGGTAGATAGAAGATCCCACCTATAAACTATATTAGAGAATACTGATGACTAAAATGATCAAAACTAAGGTTAATTAATATGCTCCATCCCCCCCAATTGAGAAGGCTAGGAAGTATGGGTCATTGAAGGGTAACGCTAAGAGGGACCTTAGAGATTATGTTGGCTGACCCCTTTATGTTAAAGAAAAGAAAACTCTGGGGGAGCAGTGAGGTTCAGTCACAGGGCGGAGTTTTTTTGTTGTTGTTGTTTTGTTTGTTTTAATAATTATTCTCAAGAATCCATCATAGTGTCTATAACCCCATCTGAATCATCCCAGCTCTCTTCAACCTTGGATGTCTGTTTTATTTTGTTTTGGGTCTGAGCTGCCTGTGTGTCCCTGTGCTGGTTTCTACAAGGCACCCTCTTTATTGAGTCTCAGAAAACTGCACGTGTTTTTCTTAAGTGTTGCTTGTTTTGCTGCAGGTTACTTTATAATATCAAGGTCTTTCTGCTCAAACACACTTGCCATAACAGGAGTAATGTAATTCCATGAAGAGAATCCATTCGCAGTTCACGGTGGTTGTTAAACACGGGAGCCATGAGGGCTACTGTTTGCAACATTGATCTATAGCTCTCTATATAAATCTTAAATCTCCAAGAATTTTAAAGTGGTCAAATGTAGAAACCTGGACTCCTTTCCTCATTCACAACAACTTCAGCAAATCCTATGGAATATACTTTCAAAACATATTTGGACTATATATACCAGTCTGCAATTTTTACTTAACTTATTTGGTCCACTTATTTACTGCCTTCCCCACTAAAATGAAGCTTTCTTGTTCACCATTGGATCCCCAGTAACTGGGCTTGACACAATACATGTGCTTAATACATATAAATCTATTGTGGAATGAATGAATGGACACATATCTGTTTAGCAAACTTAGGTGCCACATAGTAGGATAGTAGAAATATACTACTACCCAGTATTAATATGTCTAGTTTTCAGCACCTTTTATTGCCACAATAATCAAGTGAGATAAAGTTCATATATTGTTTCAACCTTGTAATTTAAACTTATAAATCTCCATATAAGGAAACACTTGGTGATTCATTAATCATAACTTGACTGTTTTTCAAAAGTAATTTAGGGTGACCATGAAAGGAATTATCATGAATAAAAACAATAACAACAGCAATGTAGACATCATTTAAACCTTTTTCCAAATAATGATGTTTTCTTGAAGCCCAGTGTTTGGGCTTTGGGTGTGACCCTGTTTGTACAACGGATAGAGTTGGACAAACCTAGGTGTCTGTCTGGCTCAGACCCTTCCTAGCTATGTAAGATTGACTATATTTCTTCACTTCTCTGTGCTGTCTCCATCTGCCAAATGAATCAACCTTTTTGGTTCAGTGTATGGATTTAAGTCTCATGCAGGTAAACACTTATCAGTTTGCCCACCATATCATCATGTCCATTAACTTTTGTTTTGTAATGAAGCACTCTCAGAACTTAGTGACAATCATTTATTTAGTTCATGTTTCTGTGAAGTGGCTGGGTAGTTCTCCTCGTCTGAATCCCTTGATCTCTGCTGGGCTCTCTCCTGTATCTATGATGGCAGTTGGCTAGGCATAGGATGATCTTAGGATCTAGGATGGCCTCACTGAGTGTCTGGCAAACTATCAGCCAAAGTGACAGAAGTGATTAGGCTATGGTCTCTTGTCCTCCAGAATGCTAGCTCTGGCTTCTCCACATGTTCATTATTGCAAAATTTCCAGAAACAGCAAGAGGAAGCATAAGTCAATGAACAAGTGTTTTTCAGAACTTTATTTGTATTGCATTTGCTAAACTCCCATTGGCTAAGCAAATCCCAGGGCTAGCCCAGAATCAGTGAAGGAAATAATGTATAGCCATTTTGTGTGTGTGTGTGTTTTACCACAATCATCATTGTTACCATCATCACAAAAACCAATATTTGTTTAGTATTGAATAAGTGGCAGGGTCTGTTCTAATCCTATTACATTTATCAAAGCTTTTAATTCTTACTAGTGCCTTATGAGGCAGAAAAGATGATATCCCCACATTGGAGAAAAGGAAACTGATGCACAGAATGGCAAAGTAAATTGTCAAGGTCACATAGCTGGAAAGCAGAGGAGCTAGAATTCAAGCCAATGCCCCAGAGCCACACTCAACTGTTCTGTAATGACCCCTCTTTCCACACTATATATGTGGAATTTTTAAATGTCTGCCTCTTTGTCTTAGAAAGTGGGTGATCTAATAAGTGGTTATAGCCTGATTTTAATATGTTCCCTGAGCATTGTTATATCTACCACACTTCATCCACATTTCAGCATTTTTCCAACAAGCTCCTTGAATTCAGCTCATCCAGTATTTGTATAACTAGCATGCATCAGTCCTGATCTTTGTGGGACCTGCTAATCTTTTTCTGATCTTTGTGATGGAAGCTCAGAGCTTTATTCTTAGAATTCTTCATCGTTTATTTTGTCAGACAAGTTTGAAAACTTGGAAACAAGTGGCTGATAGCAATACTTTAATGGTTACTTAATATGTGCCTAGCATTTATACATGTTGGAGGTGAGCGGCAGTGCTCCTTGAGAGTATAGACCATGACTTTCTCTCTGTATCCTTGACAACTAGCCCAGGAAAGAGCACATAGATGACATGTTAGAGGATCTCAGTACATGTTTATTGTATGTAGCTACAATAAGGTGACCAGATCGTCCCGCTTTTGGTGGGACAGTCCCGATTTCTAACATTTTTTCCCACGTCCCGCGGCATTTTTAAAAAGTCCCGATTTTTGGAAAGAATCTTTCCAAAAATTGTTAGAGATCGGGACTGTCCCGCCAAAAGTGGGATGATCTGGTCACTTTAATACAGCCATGTCCATATCCCATGAAGGGTCACAAACACATATGCTAATGGTGACCAGATATTGACCGAGTATGATCACTAGAGAATGATGGGAGCCTATTAGAGAACTCATGCCATATGTAAGCCCTTCTCACCACATGGGGGTACTCAATGTTGTCAGATTATTGTTTTATCAGAAGATGCTGTAACTTCCGATTTGTATGTAAACTGTCCTGATTTTAAAACAGTGTGTTAGATGAAGCAGATCTTTTGGGTAAATCTGGCTCATGGCCCACCACATTATGACCCCCGACATTAGGCAATTGTTGGCCCTTCTCTATTGCATCACAACTGTCTTGAAGGCCCTTGGAGGAAGGGGAGCCACAGAGTAATGCAGAGACGGAACAATGAGATGACAATTGAGGCAGGATTTCAAGAAAGTTGAGTAATTCCTGTTTCAGAGAACCCAAAAAGGTCAAGGGAATGAGAATAAGAGAAGGCCATTTGACTAGAGCAAATTATTTGGTATAACACTATATTCACAAGCTGTGTGTTCTTTAAAAAATTTATGGACAGATAAAATGAGTATGAGCAATACTCAAACACTCAAACAAAATAAAATAGATATCTTCACTCTAAACTTGTAATTGTCTTTAATATTCTAATATGTATTGTAAATCTTTAAAAGGAGAATGTTTACTAAGTTTTTCAAACTTACATGATCGAGGAGTTTTTATTTCATGCAGCCCCTCATGATCTCCTAATTTGAGGAAAACCTTGTGGGAAAGCTGGATATGGGGCTGAATGAGACATTGGGAATTTCTGAAGGCATGATGTGGGAACTGGAATGGATGACATAATGAGTAAGGGCATCTGACCAATGGAGGAGCTTGGCAAGAAGAAACTAGGTCTACCCATTAGTAACTAAGAACTGTAAGCATATTAATCTTGTAACGTAAACCTTTTTAGCATCATTTCTCTGCTAAAAACAAACAAGTAAACAAACAAACAAAAGTGAAGAGTTTGAACCTCAGATGGCTTAAAGCTCTTCGTTTGACATTCAAAAATCTCCTTTATCGGGCCAACCAGCCTTTCTAATTTCTCCTCTGCTCTAAATACACAGCTCTGCTCACTGTCCTTAGGACACATACATTTTCTCTCAGCCTTGCTTACCATGAGAGTTGCCTCCCTCAGCTGTTCCAGTTTGGTTGTGCCTATTTTCCATGGCACAGCTCAAGTCTTTTACCTCTGAAGCCATCTTTAGCCATCAGATCTCACTGTGAGTCCTTTCCCTGAATTTTTAGAGCACTTACTTCTGAAGGATTTGAGACGTAGTGTGTTGTCTCATGTTGTCAGATTATTGCATTTATCAGAAGATGCTGTAACTTCCGATTTTATGTAAACTGTCCTGATTTTAAAACAGGGTGTCAGATGAAGCAGATCTTTTGGGTAAATCTGGCTCATGGCCCGCCACATTCTGACCTCCAACATTGGGCACTTGTTGGCACTTCTCCATTGCATTATAACTGTCTTGGAGATTGCCTGTGTGATTTGGAGTTGAGAGAAGAAAAGCATATTTTGAGCTCTACAGCTCACATAAGTAAGATTAGGATGATATTATCCAGTGGCACAAAAGAGCAAGGGTATAACCCCATTACAATGAATTTCATAGACTAGGCTCTGTTGTTACACAACCATCTGCTATTCCCTGAGAATAGTGGATCCATTCTTTTCTTCCCCCATTCCTGTATACCAGGCTGAGCATTTGTGAAACCCACAACATTCATAAGAAGGGACCTTAGAATCTCCATTTTACAGAAGAGGAAAAGTCTCTAAACCTTTAAGTCACCTTGCTCATGCTCATGTCCAGCTATCTAGCTGGTCAAGGTAGAATCAGATGTACAACCCCATATACCTGATGCCAAAGCTGAGCTCTTTCTGTCCTAGTACACACCTCCATGGCCGAACTGGCCACCAGAAATATAATGGCAAAGAATTAAAGCCAAAGAATTCATACTTTGCCTTCAAGTGCCTCAAGTGACAAGTATATTCCAATAGTCAGAGGAAAGCAGAGTAGAAATCTAGTCAGGATCCACATAGTTTGAATAATTGGGGTGTTTTAGGTATATTCTAAAGTCCTAAGAACCTAGCAGCACAGCTTAACAACAATCCTCTAGGGCCTGTGCATCCTGGTTAAGATTTGGAGTGTGTAGCATGGCCTAGAGGACATTGGAGGATCTTCTCTTCCCTGGACACTCATTGAAGTCACAGGACAGGGTGACTTCTGTTTCCACTCCACTATAAGCTCTTTTGAGTATCACTGGACTGTGAACTCTTTGAGGGGAGAAGCTGTCTTATTAACCCAGGCCTGACACATATCTGTACTATAAACACATTATGATTATTTATTGATTTGATGCATAAATAATAAGACAGCCATGACAAGGTGGCATGATAAAAAACAGCAACAACAATATAGTCTACTTTTATTCCACCTTCAGAAAGCTGGATTAACTCCCATGTTATGTTTCTTCCTGTTGCTTATATACTACCTAGAAGTCTCTGGCTTCCCAGAGACCTTGACAAAACCCAAAACCTCCCTGTAATAATGTTAAACCTCATCATTTTCAGGCCTCATCTTCTAAGTTAGATTGTGAAATCCTGTAGTATATGAGGTCTGTGTTACTCTTTGCCCAGGCCCTACATCTTTCAACGCTATGCCTACATAGAGCAGGATCTATATAAATGCATGTTGAACAATTGCTTTGGCATGGGTTAGAATTATAGTTGGGAACCTGTCCTAATAGTTTAATCTTCTTGAGATAATTCTTGGTAAATTCAGGTTATAAAGGAAGAGGAAATCAGGATAGTGGCAGAGACAGAGCAGGAAGAATGGGCATTATCTGTGAACTCACTGGATGTGGAAAATGAGGAAGTTAGAAAAAGGAAAAAGGATTCAAAGATTTTGATCCAAGCTGATGGACTGAAGGATTGTGACCAAGAGAGAAATATAGAATTGCTCCTTCCCTATGACCCTCTCATTCTCACTTCTGTTTGATTCCTTATAAATGTCAGGTTGTACTATTTCTTGGAGGCAGCCAGACATGGGACAGTCACTTAGGAGAGTCCAAAAGGACCAAAAGGAAAGGTTTGGCATCGTCCCTCTGCAGAAGAGCTTTGCTCTGCTGAGGAGGAGAAGAAATTTGAGCTGAATATATTTTTGGTTGGTACAACTTGTAAGCGCTCTGTTTGATAGCAGAGTTGTTTGAATGGCCTATTTCATAACTACACATAGCTTTCCCAAATAAATGGTGTCTGTAGAATGTTCAGGTTAATACATGAGTCCAGTGCTCAAAAGTGTTTGTGCTTAGAGCGACTGAGCCTTCTTTCTTAATAAGTCATCTTGGCATTTTGTCAACAAGTTAATTTGCTTTTCTAAGAAACTAGATTAATACTTCCTGCACTTTGTGCTATTCACAGATCTACAATGCAGTGAGAAGGGGAGAAGAAACAGAAGATACAATTGGATCTCTTCTCCATTTCTTCACAAAGCTCCCAGCCTCTGAGACAGCCTATGAAAGGATTAATGTTGGTCCCTGCCTAAAGCAATGTGTCCGAGACACCGTATGTGAGTATCGTGCCACCCTCCAGCGGACCTCCATATCTCAGTACATCACGGGTTCTCTCCTGGAAGCAACCACATCTCTAGGAGCGAGAAGTGGGCTTCTCAGCACTTTTGGAGGATCCACCGGACGAATGATGCTGAAAGGTATGTCTGAAATTTCACTTTTAACTTTTCATCTTCAAATGCAAAAAAGGAATCTAAGTTAATATCTATACATCTCCTGATGAAACATTCAATTCACTTATCAGCAACTTTAAATAAAGGTCGCTGCTTTAAGAGAATATAAAAAGTCAGTCTTTTATCAAAACCAGTTGAAGTGTAAACCTGCCAGATAATAAGCCTTAAGATTTTGATTTCCCCCCCAAAAGAATAAATAGTTAAAAAGCTATCTTTAAATGTTTTTTTTTAATTATTCAAACAGGTGATATCTCCTAGTGGTAGTCCATGACAGATGTCAGTTACTGTGATCAGATGCTCATGAACAAGTGTGGTCACAGTGGAAATAGTGGTTGGGAACGGGAGGAAATGTGCAGCAGGAGGGGCAAAAGTAGACTTACAGCTGCGAGTACACAAAACACAGAGTTTATTCTTGTATCATTATTTATTAATTATGGTATTATTTTCCAAATGAATAACTGTAAACCTACATTTGCCTCACCCTGTAGGCATTTTTCTACACAGAATCAGTAGATTGGTGCTGACCAGGAAAGCTAAAGGCCATCTTCTGATGGCTTCCATCTTAAAAGATGAGATAGTTAGACATCCTCTTGAAAAATGAAAGCCGATGGAAAATCGGGTCCATCCACGTCAGAACTTCTCAGCTGCTTCCCACGAGCAGCAGACAGGCAGGTCAGAAATGTCAGCGCACTGCACAGCTGTCACAACCTGCTTGGCAGCCTTCCCTCCCAGGAAGCTGCCAACCAGACAGGGACCACATTGAGCAGCATTCCACCGACTGGGGCTGCCAGGAGCTCGATCTGACATCCGGCCTTTTTTCTTAAGGAGAGCAACTCTTGTCCCTTCACAGCAAGTCCCAGACTTGTGACTTGCAGGCCAGTGACCTTTCTCCAACCTTCCCCCACACCACCCTACACATATACACACCCTGGGCAAGCTCAGGAGAGGTATACACCTCCCTGTGTACCATGTGGATGCCATGTTGATTTGTTTTCTGGCGTTACCTTAACTTTTGTGGATTGGTTATAATGAACAAAACAAAATATGTAGAAACACTGATTCATGAGACTAAAGGGACAAAACTTGATTTCATATATTTTTTTGAGCATCTAGTAGGAACTGGGTGCTAGGTGGTGGGTGCTGGGTAGGGAACAAAACATAGTTCCTATCTTCGTGGAGTTTACAGTCCCCAGGTGGTAAGCACTCCCCCATGCACAGGATTCAAGATTTCTCCACTCTGATATGGCTTCTGGTGACTGCCAGGCTTACATTCTCCATCAGTACCCTTCCTGAGAAGTTGGGCTGAGATTGGCATGCGGAGCTGGCATTGCTTCAATGCCCGTGATCTGTGAGGACCTTATCCTTGAGTTAATCAACTGTGCTTATCAGATGCCCACTCTGTGCCCAGCAGTATGTAGTTGTTAGGGAAAATCCTAAGGAAGTGCAGTTTACTTGCCTTTAAGTTGTTTATGAGCCTAATGAGGAGGCCAGGTTTGCATGCATGAGACTGCAGCGTTGAATGCCAGATAATGTGGAAGTGGGTCTAAATGTTCAGAGTATAGAGAGGGGGTTAATATTCTATGTAATAAATGGTTTGGCCTGAAAGGTAAGGCCTCAAACAAACAAATGAAAGACAACAAAAGCCACTTTCTTTCGTCTCCATTAATTGCAAAGGGATACATCTCCAAGACCAAGGCAAGCTGCCTCTAGTCTTACACAGCCCTTTTGGGAGGAAAAAAGGGAGGCTGCTGATTAATGTGGCTATTGCCCTGATAGTAACTTGATCTCAATTGCTATTTGCATTTCCCTGTTCAGATCTGAACTTCATAGACCAACAGTCCCAGCTCTGGGACTCTTTGGACCCTCAGCTAATGTATTATCTCCAAACTGGTGTTTTATGCAAGGGTTTCGAGTTTCTGTTTTGCAGTTCTATCATGGTTTCTGATATCCCTCTGTACGTAGCTTCTACTGAATAATACAATTAGCTGGTTAGCCTCTGTTCCAGGCATATTTTTGCAGCTCTTGGCTTATTCTCTTGGAAACCCTTTTTAACTTCAGTGTCTCGCCATGGGGTTTTCAAAGTCTGTCATAAGCCATAATGAAACATATGTTTCTTCAACATGCAGTGGAAGAAAATGCATCCGAAATTATATGGGTGGGTGAAGTCCTGGAGAGTTTGTAGAATCTATAGGTTTAGCATATTCACTAGTTGGTCTTGAACTCTGGCAGGAGGTCTGATGACATGCTGGCTGCTGAGACTTGGTTGTTTGCTGCTTTTATTGTTCACTGTGTGACCTGTGGCATTGAGTTGGCCAACAGCTTTCAGCTATGTATCACTAATGGAAATCTGTGGGAAGTGTATAATACACACTCAGTCTCCAGTTTATAAATGGCTTAAATAGCAGCAGTTCAATTCTCAGGAGCTGTGTGGAACCTAGAACACTTTCCTAGAGAACAGTATTAAATATTGTGATTTGGTTCACAGACTCTAGTTCTCAAACACCTCTTTAATATGTAACACAGTTGAAATCTACATACTTCCCATGGGATAAAGATAAAAACACAATTTTTAGAATACTGAGAATCAGCCTCCAAGAAAAAAGCAATATAAGTGAGTTAAAAGACATTTCTTGTTGAACAAAAATAATTTTAACTAAGATGAGTAGAAATTTAAATTTAAAATTTTATGGACATTGTGCAAAGAACTTTGGGCAATTTCAGAGATTTTAGATGTTGGCATTTGTAGTTCTTTTGTATGGTTAATTACACAGAGAAACTCATATCTCTATGAAAGAATCAGGAAATTATCCCAGTCACCTTTAAAAAAAATTTTTTCATTGTCATTTTCTTTTTTAAAATAAGAGGTTTATAAATGGAATGAAGATGGGAAGAGAGGGGGCAGGGCAGGGTTTAAAATGTTTTCCTGTAAGGAAAATGGCCTCTTTTGTGAGAGAGATCATGTTTGATTAATTAAATGGAGTTTGGGAAGGGAGAGAAAAAGGAGGAGAAAAGACAAATACTTGATGATTCCATTTATATGAGGTATTCAGAATAGTCAAAATCATAGAGACAAAGAAAAAATGGTGGTTGGCATGGGCTGGTCGGGGAGGACAATGGGGAGTTAGTATTTAATGAGTATAGAGTTTCCATTTTCAAGATGAAAAGAGTTCTGGAGATGGAGGGTGGTAATGGTTGCACAACAGTACGAATGTACTTAATACCACTGAACTGTACACTTAAAAATGGTTAAGATGCTAAATTTTATGTTATATGTACTTTAGCACACACACAAAAAATACAAAATTTTAAAACAGTGTAGCAACATTTTATATAAGTGTTTGGTCTCAGGTCTATAAAGATATTAGAAAGAATCGAGGTTGTGAAATAGAAATATGAAGACAGATAGCTTTTCATATGACCTCCAAGTGGCTCAAGCCAATGTGTCTTCTGGAAGTGAGTGAGTATGATTACAGATGAGGGTTGGAGTAACCTGCAGTAGGTGAGACTAGGAGAAGGAAATATCCAACCAGTTGTTCATCATTCACAAGTCAAGAATTGGTAACTCAAGGAGTTCTACAGCCTTGCAGCTTAACTACAATTGACAACATTCTTCTGCTGACTCTTTAACATCTCCACAAGCTTGCACACCTCCAGTGGTACCTGTGGCCCCAGAAAGACAGCTAACAGTCAACAGACAACATTCCTGGTTTTATGCCATTAGGGCCACCAAGGGCGGTCTGTCTACTAAGTTCAAAGTTTGCCAAATAATGAGAAAGATTTTCTGATAGGAAGCGTTGATCAGCAAGGGTGTGTCCCTGATTACATGATGTGCTTTCTCAATGGAAAATGGAGAGCTCACACCATTCTGGCATGGACTTCCACTAGTTTAATACAATTAAAGTCTTTCTACTTCCTGTCTAGGTCCCCTTCTCCCCATTAACCAATGCTAGACTCTCAGGACCAACTCTGTTTAGCAGTGATAGTCAAAATAATTATTGACTTCAATCGTCAGGAAGAAGTTTTCTAAATCTATCATCTGTCTTTGTTTCTTTTTTCATTTTCCAGTGTAATACCTACTGAAAATTACAAAAGCAAGATAAATTCAAAAGGGAGATGAAAGAGTTAGATAATTGATAATAATGTAAAGCACTTAACAAAAATTAGAAAAATTAGTAGTAATAGGGAAGAGAATTTTCAATATAAGTGTTTTCAAATATGTATGTTGTACTAGTCAATGTAGTAAATATAGTACAGTCAACTCAGTTTTTTTCTTCTCAAATTGTTGCTAAGTAAGTTTATAAATTAAAAGGTCAAATATTCATGTATAACCAGGACATAGCTTAGTTATCTCTATTTAAATTATGTAGCAGAAAAGAAAACTCCACTGTTCATTTTTTAAGCAGTTGAGTGCATATATGTATAGACATAGAATAGCTATATTAAAGTTATTGGCCATGTATAGAATGTAAGTAGAATATTAATATGAAAATGTATTCTATATATTTAATATTCTAATTTGAAAATAGGGAGTATTTTGTTTCTTATAGAAAGATCTGCCCTGGCTAGTGTGGCTCAGTTGGTTGGAGCATTGTCCTGCACACCAAGAGGTGATGAATTGATTTCTGGTCAGGACACAGGCCTAGGTTGCAGGTTTGATCCCCAGTCAGGGGGTGGGGGTGGGTAAGGAGGGAAGCCAATCAATGTTTCTCTCCCACATTCATCTTTCTCTTTCTCTCTGTTTCTTCCCCCTTCCTCTCTCTAAAATCAATTTAAAGATGAAAAAAAAAAGATCTAAAAATGTTTAACTTAGTTTATTTGTGTCGTTTTCTAAAGTTAGTACCTCTAAGTATAAAAACAATGTTGTAATAGGAATATGCACACACATTTGAACTATGTGACCATACCTCATAAATAATTTCATTTATAAAGACTGTCTTAGTTGACTTCCTCATAATAATAAAAAAAAAATCACCCTTTACATGCCTACCAGGCAGGGAAAGGTGTATGCATAGTTCTAATTCCAAGATTTTCGTTTATTTAAAGAAATTCTCCAACTTTTTGACCTTGAAAATATTTTCTTGATGGTTAAAAGTATGTGTTAATATAATTTGGGGTATGTTTCTGTGCCAGTTAATCAACTGAAAAGTATTCATTCACTCCCTGCTACGGCTTAGTGCTCTGTCAACTTTCGGAAGAATGCAAAAGATCACATCTGGAAGTCTTCAATTTGTAAAATAACATTTCTCACCCAAGAAAAAATGTAGTATTGTGTTTCAAGGCTACTAAGGTAGCCCTTACTACTCCCAAGAGATTCATAAAGTGATGGGCTCTTCAGATGATGGGGGAGATTGTAGCTCGTGGGGCCAGGAAGTTTGGTGGGCACAGGACCAAAGCTCTCTGCTTTGGGACCACAGGTGGTCAGGTATCATCCAGGAACATGATTCTATGCCCAGGGGTGACTCTGCACCCCTACTTATAACCAGGGGAGCATCTCTAAAACACCAGTGAAGAGCAAACTCACCTAACTCAAACATGATTGGAGACACGATGCTTCTTAAGTCAAAATAGTTACATATATTTGCAGGGAGGTGGCAAGGAGTCAAGCAAGGAATTACATATATTTAAAATTTTATCAAAATGACATACTGCAAACCATTCAGTGGACCAATGAGGGTGGTACTGGTTACTAATGAGAAAATTGAGGCCCACAGATATTACAAAACTTGCCCAAGTGTGCATAGGTGGTCAGTGATAGAATCAGTACTTATGCACACTGCTTACTCAACATATAAAGGGCAGTATATCATGCCCTCTATCTGCATGATTTTATTAGGTCCTCGTTGTGAGTTGACTTGTGCCTCCCGAAAGAGAAATGTTGAAGTCCTAATCCAGTACTAAGATAACATAATTTTCAGTCAGAATGGGTCCTAAACCCAGTGACTGGTTTTCCTTATTAGAAGGAGAGAAGAGACATAGAAACAGATCCGTGTGACAGAGGAGGCAGAGATTGGGGTGTTGGCAGCTGCCAGCCAAGGCATGTCAAGGACTGCTGGCCACCACTGGAAGATAGGAAGAGGCAAGGAAAGATTCTAAACACAGTCCTGCCAACACCTTAATTTTTTACTTCTGTTGTTCTATACCATCCTAGTAGTGGTAATTTGTTACAGCAGCACTAGGGAACTAAAAATGTCCTTTGGACAACAATCCTGTGAGAAAGAAATAAGTGATAGCACTTAATTGAATGAGATAATTTTGGAAACAAAGAAATAAAAACAATGATTGACACCATGGATTTTATTAATATATGAAACTCAAACAAAATGAAGATGCAGATATATTCAGGGAGTTTCCCAGGCACCTGCTGCCTCAGGGAATCCATATCTACCCTGACTATAGCAGCCCATCCACTCCTCTCTCCCTGCCCCACGAAAACATAATCTGTTCTCTCTGCAGTGGATCCCAGCTGGGCTTTGTGAAGAGTCGCCTGATGGGTTAGAATAGAAATCTGGAGTGTTGGCTGATAAGGGAAACTCCCCCAGGAGGGCGAGGGCCCTCCATGTGTGGTAACGGCAGAGGGAATGGAGCTACCAGGTGCAAAGGCATGAGACAGGAAGAGACGTAAGTGTTCAGAGAACGGCTGGCCTTCCAGGCTGTTCTGACCAAAGCTTGGGGGGTACAGATGGTAAGTAGGGAGGCATGGGGCGAGGGGAGAAGATAGGTCTTCAGAGGATGTATTTCATGATAAGGGCCTTGGATTTTACCGTGTAAGTAACTCGAGGCACAGAGGGATCTCAGGAAAAACGTGATTTGGTCAGATTGGGTTTTTTGAAAGATCCATTTGGCTGTAGCTCAGGGTGAGGCTCCGCAGAATGTCATCCTTAGCCCACCTGCATCAGAATTAAACCAGCAGGATTGTCCAAAATATAGCTTCTGGGCTTCATCCCCAAGCCTACTGAATTTGAGTCTCTGATACTTAAGGTGAGTGATTGGTGTGGAAGGTGGGTGGGGGTAAAGGGCAGTGAGAACTGGAGGTATTTAGGAGGCTGTTGCTAAGGCAGTGTTCCTGGTAGTGTGTTGCTGGCACATTCGGTAATTGGTAAAAATTACAATAAAGGTTCCCTCCTCTCTTCAGGCTGATGCAGCCACATACCCACGCAGGTCATTTAGTGCTCAGCACCTGGGCTGGACCTCAGACCTCCTCTCCACTCCAAGGAGCACCTTTGTGCAATGCACAAAACGTTCACTGTACCAGAACGTCTTGGGAAGCAGCAGAGCCGTGCACATAAGAAGTAAAACTGATAGAATGTAGAGATCAAATATGATAAAAGGAACTGAGTCTAAGATGAATGTTAATTTTATTTTTTAAATAATATCTAGTTCTTCCAATTTGTTGTTAGTGATTAAAAATGAATAGGATTCTTGGATCCTTTACCCATCCCCCCTTCCCCACCGCCATCACTTCAAGAAATCAAGAAGTTAAGGGTTTATTAAATCCTAGTTACTGAATTCAGAAAAGTGACTGGTAAGGGTAGAAACCCAAGACAGTTACTTAGGATTCCCATATTTGAGCTGGTCATAACAATGTCAAGTTCTAGCTACAGAAACTTGGAATGGGCCATATTCCAGAAATTTATTTGCAAGATAGCTCTCTGAAACTTTATCCTCAGAGAAACAACAGTGATTATATTCCAGGGCTTCCCCAGAAAGTTTGCTTAACACATGTAAAACTGAACTCCTAAATATTTTATTTTCTTAATTTAATTTAATTTTTTTAAAGTATTACAAATGGTAGTACATATGTCCTCCCCTTTTCCCCCCATTAACCTCCCTCTGGCCTCCCTCCCACCCCCCAGGACATGCCCTCACTGCCCCTCCCCCAACAATGTAATAAATGGTTTGGCCCGCCATGTAACTTGGACTTTAATATCCCTTTAGCAGAAGAAAAAAAGTACTGTACAGGGAGCAGAGACTTTAATGAGCCAAATCCAGGATGGGAGTTACAGTATGGGAAATTTTGTATAAAAAGGAATTCCTCCTTTTTTACAGCAGTGTAATATTCCTTGTAATATCACTTCTATGAACATATCCCAAGAAAATAGGAAAGGATATATGCACCCCTATGTTCAGTTTGTTGATTTGTTGATGATAGCCATTCTGGCATGTGTGAGATGACACCTCATTGTTGTTTTGATTTGCATCTCTCAGATGACTAGTGACTTTAAGCATGTTTTCATATGTCTCTTCGCTTTCTGAATGTCCTCTTTCTAAAGTGTCTATTTAGGTCCTTTGCCCATTTTTTGATTTGTTGTTTATCTTCCTTTTGTTAAGTTGTATGAGTTCCATGTAAATGTTGGAGATTAAACCTTTATTGGAGAGAACATTGGCAAGTATGTTCTCCCATGCAGTGGGCTTTCTTGTTATTTTATTGATGGTTTCTTTTGCTGTGCAGAAGCTTTTTATTTTGATGTAGTCCCATTTGTTTATCTTCTCCTTAGTTCCCATTGCCCTAGGAGCTGTATCAGTAAAAATATTGCTACAACAAATGTCTGCTATTTTGGTGCCTATGGCTGCTTCTAAGATTTTTATGGTTTCCCATCTTACGTCTAAATCATTTATCCATTTTGAGTTTATTTTTGTGTATGATGTAAGTTGGTGGTCTAGTTCTTTTCTTTCTTTCTTTCTTTTTTTTTTTGCAAGTATCTGTCCAATTTTCCCAACACTGTTTATTAAAGAGACTATCTTGACTCCATTGTATGCTCTTAAACTCCTAAATATTTTAAATGGGGGTGAAAGGGTAATTTTTAATATTAGTAATTAAATGTTTCCCCAGAACAAACTGGAATATGAAATTATTTTATTTATCCTGAAAGAGGCAGGTTTAATTCAAGAAGGATAAAGAGTAGATGAGATAACCCTGGGGGAATCAAGAAATACATAAATTAAAAGCTAAAGAAAGAAATTTAAAAATAGTATTTAAAGCCAATACAGTTATCAATAGAAAAAACTAAACTAAAATATTATATAACTTGTAGTAATTGGGAAAATGGGCCAAATTCTTCATTTTTCATCAAGACAACTGAATATGTTCCTTTTCTTTTTTTTCTTTTTTTTTTTCTTTGAATATATTCCTCTTTAAAGGGAAGGGAATATATAAAGAAATCGGGATCTAAGCCTTTTTTAGAGTAAGGAGATTACTGCCAAAGAATAGACAGAGAAACATGCAAAACTGGTTCCCTCCAAGAGAGGCCTTTTACTTGTCATCTTCTAATCATCTAGACCCGTGGTCAGCAAACTGTGGCTCGCAAGCCACACGCAGTTCTTTGGCTCCTTGAGTGTGGCTTTTCCACAAAATACCACGATCTGGGCGAGTCTATTTTGAAGAAGTGGCGTTAGAAGAAGTTTAAGTTTAAAAAATTAGGCTCTCAAAAGAAATTTCAATCGTTGTACTGTTGATATTTGGCTTTGTTGACTAATGAATTTGCTGACCACTGATCTAGACTGTTTAAATGTTTATTTTCACCTGCACATCCTACATGTATATTTTAAAAGAGGCGTTTGGAGTCTATTTGAAGACTTATGGATTCAAGCCCCTCATTTCCAATACCGTTGGTGACAGCAGCCATACTGAAGACCATTAGTATACCAAGCACAGTGCTAGGTCCTGAGGATAAAACGGTGAGTAGATAGAGTCTTAACTTTCAAGGAATTCACTTACTAGTGGAGATGTACAGATACACATCCAATTTTAGGATAGTATAAATGTTGTAGTTGAAATAAGCACAGGATTTAGGGGCTCAGGTGGAATTTCCTATACTATCTTGAGTGAAGTCTGAGGTTTCTAAAATCATTTGAAAGCCTGGAGAAATGTGAACACCTATTTCACTAAGGGAAATGGGCCCTCACCTGTATTAGAAACAACTGCTTTTCCTACTTCATTCTTTGCTGATATCATCCTTCTTTCCTCAAAGTAGAAAAGATGCTAAGTACTTATTTTCAGGATTGGAAAAATATATAATTGGTACAAAATTTAGTGTTTATGTTAAAATTTGTACATTTTTATGAAGCTGCATTAGTCATTACAATAAAACTAAATGAGATTTTTTAGTACATGTAACTAATCCTTTTGAATGTCTCTAAATTGTTTATCTTTTCAAAGAACAAAAACTCATTTAAATGAACTATGAAAATTCTTGTCCATGAGAACATTTATAGAACATAATGGAACATGCTTATAATTTGTTTATAATAACATGTGAGTCAGTAGCAAATATTTAAGAGGAAAAACGAGATCTCAAGATGGTGTGACTCATTATTTAAACTTCTGTTGAAATTGAGTGCTAAAACCAAGAAGTCATTAAGAAATTAGTGGTACAGTTAAAGTAGTAAGAGGACATTTTTAAGAGTGGTTTGTTTTTAATGGACTGAATTCCATTTAACCATCTTCAGGAATGTTTAAAGTGGTTTGCCAACTGTTAATATACAAACTTGGTATTTTGAATCTTTTAACTCTGCATTTCATTATTACTACAAACTGTTTTTAAAATGTTATTCTATAATATTAATCCCAGAAGTGATTCTATGAAGATCTAAACACATGTGTGATCTCTCTGAGGCTTTCCCTATGAATTTTAGTCACCAAGAACAGCCTTGGTACTGATGGAGGGTAGTTTACCTCTGTTATACCAGAATCACGTTTTGCGTTAATAAGCAGATTACTCTAAAATCCCTTCACAGATTGTTGTGGATGAACTGGGAACACGGAAGGGAACTGATAGTGCAAAACGTTTTGGAGACCTGGCAACTCGCAGGGTCTAGGGTTGTGGACTGCCCCGTCTAGAACCAAAGCCTTTAACTGGGCTTGATCAGCTAATAGGGGCAAAACCAGCATTTCATCCCAAGCCTGTTCAATTCCAAACCCAAGTTCTTAACCACAAGGAAACACTCCAGTATCACCATCCACTCAGGTCTCAGCCTCTGTGTGCACGTGCAATTGCATGACAAGTACAACGTGGAACCCCCAATTTAAACACAGGTCCATCTGACTATGATGTTGATCATTTCGTATATCCCTGCTGCCTCCTTGACCTCTGAGGACTTTGAGGATATCTCAAGCATTCTTTAAAACGGGCATCTCTGAGGGTAGATGGAGGGGCCTTTTCATCTACAGCTGAGTAATCATAGCACATAAGCAACCACATGGGAGAAGGGACTCCTGTAGCTAATGGACCAAGCAAATGTGCTCTTCTCTACAAAAAAAGGGAGGTGGGAGGGCTCAGAAAATATTTGTTGAGTGAATGAATGGATAAATGATAACATGCACACAACTCTAGGCCACCATACAGATACATGTTCTAAAACAAACCATCAGATTTAATCCGTGAGCATCACTAACATAAAAAATTAATTTACCAGAAGTGACTATTTTTCAAACATCATTTACAAAAATGATTGGGCTGATCCCAGTCCTGACCAATGTGTGTAGCCAAAGGTAGATGGCAGAAGGCAGACCATCTGAGAGCCATATGAAGCACATTTGAACCTTTGATCTTCATTGGCTTCAGTATGGAAGTCCTATCCAGTCAAGAGGTACTAACTGTCCCACCATGAGATGGGCCGTTTCTGATCTGTTCCTATGGATGCCCAATGTGCCTGGTGCAGTTGAAGTGGTCCTGAGGGTCGTATCTCTGCAAAGTAGTCTCATACTGTTGTTGAAAAAAGAGAAAAAGAAAAAAAGGTGGAGGCAACCTTAGTCTCTGCATAGCCCTGCTTTGAAGAATCTGGAGGATCTTACCTGAGCAAAGAGGTGAAGGCTCCTTCACACTCCAGCCCTCAAGCCAGGAGAGGAGTCCCCATTTCCTTTATATCTTTGAGGAAAGCCCTTCTCCCTATGGTTATCATACCCCAGCCCAGTGGCTATGTGAGACCCTCTAAAAGGGGATTTGACCCAGGCAGAGAAGAGCTTCCTTGAGGCACTGATGTTTCAGTTCAGGACTAAGGTCCCAATGGATATTAATTAACAGAACTGAGTGGTTGACAGCGTGTTCTAGACAGAAGTAATTGTATGTGCAAAGGCCCAGCGGCAGAAAGGATAATGGCAAATTTGAGGTGGAGAGTGGGGAGATGGAGGGTTTTCCAGTACAAGCTGGAGAAGTCAGAATGATAAAGGTGAACAGCTATGGGGGTGTTCATTGTGTGCCCACCATCATGACAAGTGTTTTTTAAAGTCATATAATTTTTAAGTGCTATTCTTACATGTGAAGAAACTAAGGCACAGAAAGCCAAAAAAAAAAAAAATGTTTGCCAGATAATACAGGCTCTTGTTATGGGCCCTTGTTTGTATCCCTAAGACCAATGGGGAAATGGGGATGTTGAGGACAAATATGTGATACCTTAATCAATAAAGAAATTAATTTTTTTTAAAAAAAAGAGCAATGGGAAGCCATCAGAGGTTTTTAAGCAGAAATGGCACAACAAGATTTATCTTTCAAAAGGATGATGCTGATAAAAATAAGCTAGAGATGCCCCCACATGCATAGGCCCCTTCCAGCCCCCTTTGTACCCAAAATAAAAATATACTCAAAATAAAAGTATACCCGAAATAAAAATGTTTACATTTAAAACTCTCATGGATACTGAATCTGAAAAGAAATGATTATTCCAAAATAGAGACCTAGATGGTATTATTAGCAGAAGTTGTTCTGGGGAAGTGAGAAAGGGAGGAATGGACTACTCACCCAGGCCTCTCTGCTCTCTGGGAACGGTATTCCACCGTTTAGAAGAGACGCGTGGCATCTAGAGAGGGGGACTGATGACATCCACCTCCAGGCCACCATTCACTATCCCCACCCTCGACAAACTCACTGAGTACTGTGAGCCTAGCAGTGCCGTGCTTATACCAGGGGAGCAGAGACTTTCATGAGCCAAATCCAGGATGGGAGTTACAGTATGGGAAATTTTGTATAAAAATGTAGAGTTTTGACTTCTCTGGTAGACCCTGGGTCACTGTCCTTTCTTAGCCCCACAGACTGGCCCTGATCCACCCACCACCCACAGATAAGACACACCAGCGCCCTACGCCTCCCCTGATACACCTGGCCCCACCTCTCCTCTCTGGTTTCATTTTCTTACCTGCCTGGCCCTAGCCATCTGTATTTGGGACCCCTGGATTGTATTCCAAGATTCCCACATGCTATCAATAATTTAAGAGTTAGGAGGCTAGGCTGGAAGTTGATACAAAGTGGAGAAGCACTCTGAACACACAAGGGGCACCTTTAAACCACCTTCTGGGTGGGGGTCTTGTTCTAGGCGGGAAAAGCCTGTGAGATGATGTGTCAGCCTGGGAATGAGTGTCTGGGAAACAAAGAGAAAAACGGTTCTCGGCAACCACCTAAATGGTGGAGACAGTGAGACATAAGGTTAATGTGGTAGTTGTGGTTACAATCTGTAGAGAATAAGGTGAAATTTAGACCTCAAGCATTGGAGAGCCATCGCAGTCTCTTAGGCAGGTTGGATTTTAGGACTATCAGACCAACAGTGGCATGGTAGGGTCAAGAACCTGGAGGCGGGGACACCCTCTGTAGGAAGGAGAGCGGCAGTGACCAACCTGAATGACTATTCCTGGATTAGAAATGGTGTGCTCAAAATAAAGGGCCAGAAGCCAGTGTGAGCCCATTTAGTTTTCATTGGCACAGAGCAGTGGTTACAGGAAAAGGACTAGTCTTGGAAATTTAGCCCCACCAGGAGAAAAATGAAATGTAGTTAAAAGCTACAGTTGGTTAAGAATGGAGGCATTTTTACTATGACACAGCACCATTGTGAAAACCTCCACACGCCTGCCAACGGGTAGATGCTGCTCAACTCCTCCCAGAGTCAGGGCATCCAGTGCTCTTGGCACCGGCGGCTCAGCACGGGGGCCAGGAGCAGGGCCTCCCCGGGCCTCCAGAAAGCATAGATCTTGCCCAAATGTGGAAAACCTTTAGGGATGTGAAAACCATTAGGGATCCGTAACCCTGATTTGAACCAAGCAGAATAAACAAACCCCTGCCCAAAGTGGAATTCGCTGGACGCCTGTCAGAGTTATCCACAGGGAAAGGCTGGAGGCCTCAAGGGTCTTTGAGTAGGTTCATGTCTTGTCTGAGTTGCTTCTCTCTCAATTGCATGTGTTTCAGTCTTCATCCTCTTTTGAAGTCTCTTAACATTTCTGTTAAAAATGCGCCAACAGATTGCATTCTGAACCTGTAACATAGGCAGTACTTTTTTTTCATCTGCTAAAGGGATATTAAAGTCCAAGTTAGATCTTCTGGAAGTGTGTTACATATTCAGGAGCTGGTTGGAAAAGCTCCAGAGAGCATTCACATTTTCCATACACAGAGTCTTGGTAAGTTCCCAACCTCCATTTCTATTTTCAATATCCTTTGTCACTCTTTCCGGCCTAATAGTTTAGTTATATCCCATGTCTGTGCATAGCACAGCGTAACTTTCTGTCTCTCTCCCCATAACAGTTAACTTTCATTTTTTATCCCATTTATAAAAAAACAAACAAAACAAAAAAAAACACTAGGGAGGTAGACTCATAGAGAATTATGAATGTTCATTCATTCATTAAGTGTCTTCTGTGGGCTGGACACTTGAGTCACTCTTTGGGGACAGTGGAAGGAGTGGATTAAAGAAGAGCAAATAATTCCCCTTACTCCCTACTGTTCACAATCTATTGAAAGGTGGAGATGGACACAGAGATAAGAAACCAAGACATAGCACAGCTAAGAACAAAGCCCTACATGGTCATGAATCCAGTGGTCACAGAAGCATGATTTGAATGAGTCTATAGCTAAACTTGAGCTCTCACTCAGTCTCTAGTATACCAGTAGGAAATATAATACAGCATAATATGGAAAACATTTACTGAGTGCCATTGTTTCCCTGTTCTAAGGGGGCATGAAAAAGAGCACTGATCTTAATCTCTCAGAGTTGCTGATTTAGTTGACAGATAAACTGACATGTGAACATGTGGTTACATTGTACTGTGATACAAAATAGGAGGCAAAGATTAGTGATTTAGGGTGTGGCTTTGGTGACAGACAGACCTAAATTCCATATCTACCGTGTGCAAACCGTGAGCCTAGGCAGTTAACCCTGTCCCTAAATCTCATCATCTTAACTGTAAGGCATCATCTTCCCTGTAAAATGGGGACAATTCGGAATCTTGCCTCAGAGAATTATAATGGAATAAAAATAAATCTAATGAATATAAAGTGATAGCACAATGTCCAAAAACACCACCACCAACAAAAATACAAATAAAACAAAGGTGGGTATGGAGCAAAGAAGACATTCCAGAAATAGCAAGCAAAGACTCTTTCTGTGTCTCATGCCTTCCATGTCACCCACCTTTGCTTAAGGAAAACTAACTCATGCTCTGCGGGCCAAGAGCTTCCATGCCAGGCAGCCTGCTCAGCACTCTTGTTGCTGCCACACACAGGAGGCATCTTTTTCAGTTCTCCTGCATGTTTGTTTCACTCCACATGGGGTCTGGTGCTCAGCTCCGAAGGTATCTCTGAAGCCTGATGTGGTCAGAGCTACTCGCAGCTCAATCAGTGCAACCAAAAGAAACAACAATGGTAACTGTCATTTATTGCATCAGGAACTGCATGCAACAAACTCTTCTAAGTGCTTTACCAACACCAGCCTTCTTGCAGTAGAAACAGAAAGACATCTCGGGCCCCACCTGAGACCTCACTAGCATCTGCATTTCTTTAACAAGATTCCCAAGTTAAAAACAACAAAACTGTGTTCCAAGTCCTAGCTATGCCATTCACTAATCTTGCAACCTAAATCTTTCCTCCTCTCCTCTCATCTTCAATCCCTTGTTCTCATTCAGGTTTAAGATTGACTTAAAAAGACACAAAACTGTTTGGGAGTTCTTTTCGTGCCCACGGTTGGTGGGCAACAACTGTAAGACTCACTCAGTGGCCAGAGACCAGTTCTGGTGTTTGACTGTTCCTTTGGAGAGAGCAGGGGCTGGCCACTTGGGTCCCTTCAGGTGACGAGATTACAGAGTAATTAGATAGGATCCACCAGCTGTCAAGGAATATAATCTCCTTGTATTATTTATATTTATATCTGTAATTGCAGATAAAAAGGAAGTCACCCTGGAAGAAATAACAGACCAGTGAGTAATTGGGCCTTCAGCAGCCTGAAGGAGCCACATGTGTGATGTGTGTTCATGACCTATTTTCCCTCTTTACCAGCTCTCATGTGGTTATAAACAAGTAAATAATAGTGCACTCCCAGTGCATATGACAGTCTGCCTAGAGTTCATGTGCAAATACACAGGCCTTCCATCAGTGGCCCAGCCACTCTGCTGATTGTTTTGTGTACATCTCATGTAATTCCCAAACAACCTGGTGAGGTAGGATTATGTTCCTCGTTTCAAAGATGAGAAGACTGAGACTTAAAGGCTATAAGTAGGTGCCCCTATTTTAAAAGGCATGTAAGATTTTGGTGATCCCACCCCACCCCCCCTTTCCAACCTCAGAGGTTAGCCAAAGCATTTATTCCAGCCATGTATACTTTACTTGTGAAGCGTTTATGAAAACTAAGCTCATATTTTCGATGAGAAGTTTTGCACTCCTTCTAGCTGGGAGTTCACAGGAAGATGGCTTGGTTTGCTCTGACAGGTTAATTACAGGGTGAGGCAACTAGAGGATGTCTGAGCAGGGATTTGGACTTGGTTGCATCCCACTTGAGAGCTTGGACACCCGAACTTTCTCTGGTATTGTATCTGGAGCCCGGGGTTCCTCCTTCACCACTCTGGTAGGAGGCGCGTGAGTGAAGGTACCCAAGATCTCAGGTTTGCTTAGGGAGAGCTGGAAGTAGCCAGCTGCAGGATCACAAAACTAGATGTTGGTCAGCCTGGGCTGTCCTTTATCCAGCTGTGGGCGCCAGCACCTCCTTTGTCTCTGCTGTCCAGGCTCACTTGAGAGAGGCCAGCAGCTTTTCTTCCAGGTCCTGTAACTGTTTTATACCAAATCAGAGAGGAACCGACCTTAGGAAGGAACTGCAAGATCTCTCCAGGATGTGTAAAAACCTTGTGTATATTTCTTTACACATTTTATTGGGCTGGCCTACATCTTTCTCGCACCTCCCATTGCCATCATGGACATTACCCTACATGGCCAAATGGCCCTTTGAGCCCCTGAGATGTTAGGCTACAAACAGTTTTGTGAGGATTCCTCTGGGTCACTCACAGCAGAGGACAGTCAGGACGCTTTTGCAGACAATGGGAATGTAATTGGAAGAGACAATTCTTGAGACAACTGATATATGAATTGGAGCAATCCAGGACATGGATGAATAACAAATGCCTCCAAGATCGTGGATTGGAGGAAAGGAAGGTGGTACTATTAAAAGGAAGTGAAGCCCTGGCCAGTGTTTTCAGTGGTTAGAATGTTGGCCTATGCACCTAAGAGTTACAGGTTCAATTTCCGATTTCCAGTCAAGGGCATGTACCTGGTTGCAGGTTCAATCCCAGGCCCCAGTTGGGGCGCATGTGGTAGGCAACTAGTTGATGTGTCTCACATCAATGTTTCTCCTCTCTCTTTCTCTCCTACTCTCTCTAAAAATCAATGGGAAAAAATATTCTCAGATGACAATTAACAAATGAAGAAAAAGGAAGTGAAAAGTTATATCCAGTTTGGATATTGACTTTGAGGTGCTGGGTGTTCAAGAGGACACTCCCAATAGAAGCATTAGGATTGTTCTGAGTGAGAGGTCCGAATGGGAATAACACTTTTGCCACTCACCTAACATTTAGCTGTGATGGTTACAGCTTGAGATGAGCTCTCCTAGGAAGAGAGAGAGGTAAGGGCTGAGACCTGTAGAGTTTAGGCTGTGGGGCTGCAAGAAGGCCCAGAAACCACTGCCAGGACTGGAGAGTTAAGAGCAAAGCCAGAGAGAGTAGTGTCCTGAGATAAGACTCAGAGAAGCTCTATGGTGTTGGGCTTAGAATTGTAGATTACCGGCTCCCTCTACATAACAACTCTATGGTGATTTTAATGCACTAAGAATGTCCTCAAGTCTCTCATTAGCCACTTTGGCATAGCTATGTTTCTCCTGTTAAGGTGGGGTTGACTTTGTAAGTAAAGATCTTCTGCTTTAAATCATCAATCAGTCAAAAGGCCATTAACTGCATAAGTAAATACAGTTCCTGTACAGCCTTGTCCACTGCTACATTAGGTACAGCACAGAGTT
Source organism: Vespertilio murinus (assembly GCA_963924515.1). Taxonomy (NCBI): domain Eukaryota; kingdom Metazoa; phylum Chordata; class Mammalia; order Chiroptera; family Vespertilionidae; genus Vespertilio; species Vespertilio murinus. The sequence continues at coordinate 20,905,219 of OZ004714.1, read as the reverse complement.
GAATTCACATGGTAAGTACTTACCTCCATCTTCAATTCCTATTGAAATAGAATTTAGTCAACAAGTGGGACACTGTGAGTCCTGTGACTTCCCGGCTTTAGTTAAAAAGGGAAAGGAACAGTTTTGAGTTTGTGCATAAATTAAACTCTGGTACTCGGGTGTAAGGAATGGAGAAGAGCATGGACTTTGGAGTCAAATGATCCTGGACTCACTACTTCCTACCTTTGAATATTTAGGCACGTTACTTAACCTCTCTGAGTTTCCTCAGCTGCAAAGTAGAATACTACTTAGAATAGAAGTAGAATCATACTTAGGCCACAGAGTTGCTGGTAGGAGAAAGGACATACTTGCATAAAATGTGAGCAAGTTGTGATATCAGTGCCATTATTACTGCCTTTTATAGACAAAAATAATATTCCAGGTTCATATGTGTTTTTCTTATTAAGTGTCTTTACCCAAAGTCTGGTAGAGGTCAATTTTGCAATAGGATGTTCTAAATCAGAAATAACATGCACCAGTTTCCTTTTAAGTCATACAGCTATTTTAATTGATACTCATATCGTCAAGGGTTGAAAATGTGATTATAATAACAAACAACAATAAAGAGTGCACGTCCAACATGAATTTTTAAATTTTTTTCTTTAAAACAAACATATTTTTAAAAATATTGGAGTGTTTGTGATTTGAAGTCATGGTTACAGTCACGTCCTAGTTTTCCATCTGTTCTTGTCCAATGTACAGGTCCAAGTTATGGCCAGAATTGGGAATACACAGTGTCTGTTGGTCTTGTACAAAGTTCTTCTCAGTTAGACTTACTTAAACAGGTAATATATTATTATGAAAGTGAATGTATGGTTAGCAGTGAAAATCAATCAAACTGATGCACCATATTTATAGAATAATGTATAACAATCACAATAGTATCACAAGATGCAGCAAAAGCATTTGACAACATCTAACACTTTTTATGATAAAAATATTAGATAGGAATAGAAGGGAATGGCCCCATCCAAATAGATTGCATCTATGAAAAACCCATGGCTAACTTAATGCATATGAGGGAAGACTAAAGCTTTCCATCTAAAATCAGAAGCCAGACAAAGATATCCATTCTCACCACTTCTCTTTAACATTTACTGAAGAATCTAGTCAGGGCAATTAAGCAAGAAGAAGAAATCTTTTCCAGATCATAAAAGAAGAAGTAAATCTATCTCTATGGTCATATAACATGATCTCATACATAGAAATCCTCAGAACTACTATTAGAATTGTAAAATGAGTTCAACAATGTTGTAAAATACAAGGTCAGTTTTATTTCTGTCCACTAGCCATGAATAACCCAAAAGTGAAGTTAAGAAAACTATTGCATTAACTATAGCATCAAAAAGAATAAAATACTTAACAATAAATTTGCAAAAAACAGTGCAAGACTTGTATACTAAAAATTAAAAACATCGTTGAAAGAAATTTTAAAAGACTTTAAAAGACCTAAATAAATGGAAAGACGGTCTGTGTTTATGGGTTAAAAGACTTAATGTTGTTAAGGTGGCAATACTCCCCAAAGCAATCTACTGATTCAACAAAATCACTTTCAAAATCCCAGCTGCCTATTTTTTTTTTTTGGCAGAAATTAACAAGCCCATTATAAAATTCATATGGGCTGCCAAGGGACCTAGAACAGTCAAAATAACAATTTTGAAAGAAGAAGTAAGTTGGAGGACTCACACTACCAGTTTCTAAATTTGCTATAAAGCTACGTAATCAAAATAGTGTGGTACTGCCCAGCCACTGTAGCTCAGTGGTTTAAGCGTTGACCCATGAACCAGTAGGTTATGGTTCGATTCCTAGTTGGGGCACATGTCTGGGTTGCAGGCTTGATCCCCAGTGAGGAGGGGGAAGGAGTGTGTGCAAGAGGTAGCCAATCTATGATTCTCTCTTATCATTGATATTTCTATCTCTCTCTCCCTGAAATCAATAAAAACATTAAAAACAAACAAACAGTGTGGTACTGGCATAAAGACAGACATATTGACCAATGGAATTGAATAGAGAGCCCAGAAGTAGATATATATACATACATATATATATATATAATTTTTGACAAGGGTGCCAAGATCATTAAATGGGGAAAAGACAATCATTTAAACAAATACTACTAGGAAAATTGGATATCCACGTGCAAAAAAATAAATTTGGACCTCTATCTTGCACTGTATACAAAAACTAACACGAAATGGGTCAGACCTAAGTGTAAGACCTGTAACTATGAGACGTGGGGAAAGTTTCATGGCATTGGATTTGGCAGTGATTTTTTTGGATATGACAACAAAGATACAAGCAACAAAAGGAAAAATACACAAATTGGGCTTCATCAAAATTTAAAACTGTTGTGCATCAAAAACACTATCAGCAAAGTAAAAGGCAACCCATAGAAAGAAAAAAAATATTTGAGATTAATATCTAGAATGTATATAAAACTTAACAAAAAACAACCCAGTTCAAAAATGGACAAAGATCTTAAACATTTGTATTGGTCATACAAATGACCAATAAGAACATGAAAAGTAGTCACTAGGGATATGCAAATCATAACCATAAGACGTCACTTCATACCCACTAGCATGGCTATAATTATTTTTATTAATAAGGATTCTGTCATTTTTTCTGCTCTGAGGCTAAGTTCAATAATTATTTTTATCTGAATATGGCTTAAGTCTCAGTCCAGGCTTTTTTTTTTTTTTTAAGCACGAACTTAGAAATAATATGCTTCATTGATTTTGTGAACTTATCTTTTTCATATAGTATTGAGACTAGGCCAGGCACATTTTTGCAAGATCATCTTGTTGATACATACAATGAAAAGAAAAATAAAAAAGAGAAAAATTATTTTCCTTGTAATGAGAACTCTTAGGATTTACTCTGTTAACAACTTTAATATGTATACAGCAGTGATAACTATAGCCATTGTGTTGTACATTATATCCTTAGTACTTATTTATGAAGTTTGTACCTTTCAACCACCTTCTTCCAATTCCTCCTCTCATCACTCCCTGCCTGTCATAACCACAAATCTGTTATCTTTTTTAGTTTGTTTTAAACTTTCTTAGTTTGTTTTATTTTTTTTAATATATTTTATTGATTTTCTACAGAGAGGAAGAGAGAGGGATAGAGTTAGAAACATCAATGAGAGAGAATCATCGATCAGCTGCCTCTTGCACACCCCCTACCGGGGATATGCCCGCAACCAAGGTACATGCCCCTGACCGGAATCTGGGACCTTTCAGTCCGCAGACCAATGCTCTATCCACTGAGCCAAACCGGTTTTGGCTTTTAGTTTGTTTTAAAGTGTGGAACTTGGAGGGCAGAAAATTATGTCCCAAGAAAATTTCTAGGATATTCCTTTGTGGTGCATGATAAAAAAAAATTCCTGAGTAAATCCTGCTTTAAGGAAACCTACACTAAAGGTCTACATTATATTTTAAGGCTTCAAACATCAGATTTGTGTGTCTTTGTGATGTCATGCTTATACTGGGGACATTACATTTGTTAGGGTCACACTGACCTGGCTTCGTTTTCTTCATTTATTCTATTTTTTTAATCTCATTTATTGCTATTCCCCACCAGTTACTAGATTCTTTATTCATTGTAACAGCATGTGATTCATATCTCAAGATACAGTGCAGTTAATAATATATCATCTTATCTTACATAATTACATATTTCAATACATTAACTCTTATCTTATATATTAAATAATTGGTTTCATAAGATTTGGAAGTTATTTTCATTTCCTTCACAGAGTGCTACACTTTGAATGGTGTCTTCAAGTTGGTTACTTCTGGGAAGACTTCCTATATGTAGCTAATTCCCTTGCACAGAAATTATTTGTATCCAGAAAATGCTTCTGTCATCAGGCCACATTCTGACTCGATTTTCAGGAAATCCAGTCATTTTGTAAACTTTTCAGAAAGTTGAAGAATGAGGACATGTAAGCTATATAGATCTGAGTTCCTGCCTTATCTTTAATTATTTTCAAATATGACCTTACAGTGAACCAAATATAATTTGGTATTGTTGGTTTTGGTTTGGTTGTTTTGTTTGTTTGTTTGTTTGTTTGATTGATTTTGCTGCAGTCAATTTTTGGTAGGGCTTGTTCCAAAAGATGGATAAAAATTGTTAGACTAAGTCATTATACTCCTTACTCACCTATTAGAATCAAAGGGAAATGATACTTAGGATACTCTAGTTTTCATACAAAAGAGTTAACAGAAAGTTCTGACCGGAATTTACAGAGTAGGGCAAAAGTAGGTTTACAGTGTGAGTACACAAAACAGATTTTATTCTTGTATCATTATTTTCCATATGAACAACTGTAAACCTACTTTTGCCCCACCGTGTATGTAAAACTAGTTTAGGCTTGCATCAGAGGAGAGCACTGTAGCTCAGACTTTCTCCTCACATTTTTTTTAGGTTACCAATTAAACCATTCCTCCAAAGGGGGAGCACTTCACTTAATTAAATAGCAAATACCACCAAGAACTTTTCCTGAGCTATGCTTCAAAAGAGGTGCACTGCTTAAGAGAGTTGAGGAGGGAACATCAGCCCAGACCATCAGCAGAAATACCCTGTCGACATGGTGATCTAAAACCTAGGAACTCCCAAGACAGACTTGGTGTCTATTTTTTCTCTCCCACATCATCATTGGCTTGTTCATTTGAGCAGGCCAGCCTGAGTTCTGAATTGGAAGATGTCACCTTATTTACAGAGGAAGGAATCAAGAATGTAAATTACCCTTTAGAGAAGGCCCATAATAAAAAGGAAGCTAGAGGTGATCTGGAGCTTAAGGGACAAGGGAAGTTTATTGGTTTCTTCTAAAGAACAAGGGAATTGAACATTTGTGTGGGCAAATAGGAATTAGGGGAAAGAAAAATTTCTCTCTGGTAATTACCATACTGTTGTCTGTGTCTACAAGTTTATTTTTGTTTTTGCTTAATTCCTTCACCTTTACAAGAGCTTTGCTGTTGCTTAGTGTCCAGGCCAGATGTCAATCTGTGCCAATGAATATAGTGTCCTCAGAAGACAGATGAGTTTTATTCTGTCAAAGAGTCACTAAGGGTGTTAAGAATGTGAGCATGAAGGAGGCCTGGCCAGGGAGGGACTGCCAGGAAGGAAAAGATGTGAACTGGCAGAGAGCAAGAACAGTTTGGCCCTCAGGGCAGCATTTCCTGAAGCAGTTCCAGCCAGAACTAGTCACACAGAATGGCACAGTAGGTGTCATATAAAGTATGGTCTGGGGAAATACTCGGTTAAGCAATATAAATGGATTCCTTTACTGGCAGGCCCCTTTGACTTCTAATGGTGTACCCATGTGCCCCATTTATTTTCAGGAATAGAATTTGTGACAAGAATATGTGACTTTTTCCCAACTTAGTGGCCACAAAACTGATCATACTTTGGGAAATTCTGTTCTGGGATTTAGATTTTCCGTTTTTGAATGCATTGATGGATGACTGCTTAAGTGGATGAATAAATGAATGACATAGAGTTAAGAGACAGATTGGAGGGGAGGTAGTGGTCAAAATAAAATGAATTTGTACTAAGGGAATAATTTGAGTCTACAAATGCATTCAGTACTTTGATATAATGCCCCCCCCACTTCCTCTTCCATGCCATCTTCTTACTACCATTTGGGGGCAGGGGAGAAGATTTGTTTGTTTAGATATGTGTCCTTTCTTCCTGTTCCTTTCCTACTTTGGCAGGTGGTCCATCCCCGAAAATCCCCAAATGGATTTCGGTGGGATCGGGTTTTGAGGGTGAGATGTTCTCAGAGTAGACCATGAAGTTTTGAAACCTCGCGTGCAGAGTCCCTGGTTCTCCTGCATGTTTACACACATGTGCACATACATGTACATGCCTTCTCCCTTACAACCTTCTTTCCTCTTCCATTTTAGTTGCTATGCCCACACCCACCCTTATTTCTTTTCACTCTGATGGTTAGCACTGGAGGATGAAGAATCAAATGCTACATTTCCCCTACTATTCAGCAAGTGGCACAGTGCACTGGTTAGGGAATGGTGTGCCAAATCAATTTTACTTCTGAAAATGGGAAACTACACCTGCCCCTGGCCCCGGGGAGGGGGACAGGGGAAGCAACAGGGCAGATATCAGGTCTCTATAACAAGAAAGATAGTATAGAACTACAGAAACTTTGGTTATGAAACCTACATGATTGTGTATGGCCCTCAAGTAAGTATCGGTTGTAAGGAAAACCAGCTTTGGTGTGACCATGACCTCTGTGGCTTTATTCCAGAACGCCAACCGGGCACCTCTATGGCCAGTTCCAGTGCCCTCCCTTCAAGTTCGGCGGGGATCAGCAAGGAGCTGATTGATCTGCAGCCCCTCATTCAGTTCCCCGAGGAAGTCGCCAGCATCCTGATGGAGCAGGAACAGAATATCTACCGAAGGGTCTTGCCGGTTGACTATCTTTGCTTCTTGACCCAGAACTTGAGCACTCCAGAATGTCAGAGGTCCCTGCCCTGCCTCAAAGCATCCATCTCAGCATCAATTCTTAACTCCCAGAACAAAGAGCACAATGCCCTTGAAGATCTGGTGATGAGATTTAATGAGGTAAGGAGCCACTTTCAGATGTTTTTGTGAGAATTGCTAGTAAGTGGTTTTTAAGCCTATTTCTCCTTCTCGGGTTGTCTGTTCCTGACATCTCATCTACCTGTCTGTCTTGCCACTTCCAGGATGGCTGCTTTCTTCCCAGGCACTGAGATAGACAACACATTGTCACCCTCCCTCTCACTTCCCTCTAACCTACCGAAGCCTAAGTGATGCTATCTCTGCCTCATGTCCTTACCGAGTCCACTCGCCTTCTCCCTTGGGGCAACCAGGCCCCAACTTTTCTCCCCTCCCTTCTAAAACATTCTCCCTGTGCCCATTTTCAAACATTCTCTCCCTGGTTTCTTCAGGTGCTTTCAGTATTAGATGTCTCGATTTTGAGTTTGGTCAGCATGATCCCTGGTCACAGGACCCACTGTCAGGCCTCCTCAGCAGACACTAAACACCAACACCTGGGTCAGGAGAGTGGGGAGGAATGTGGGCTTGAGGGACAATAGGTCACCCCCCTCCTGTTCTCTGATCCTATCAACATCCCCAGCCCCCAGAATGTCCCTCCAAGGCCTCTGAGACCTTACCAGCCAGTTCTGAGGAGGACAGCTGTGACCGGAGTCTGGGAACACTTGGGAGGAAGGCAGGTCTACAGGCAACTAGGAGGAGGAGGGCCAACGGCTGACATGCTGTGGCCCTGGAACAAGAACAAGGGATAGGAAGGAGGAGAGGCGGGTCTCCATGCAGGGCAAGGGTCAGGGATGCTGTGCTTTGAGCTTAAGGAACACTTTTCCTCCATAGTATCACCACACACTCCAAGTTTTCTGTTCTACAGTTGCTGTCTTTTAGACTTTATTTCTTTGCCTTGACGATTAAAGCACAAATTTCAATTTCTATAGTTATTGGTTGGTGGATAGTTTAACTCTACAATTACAATAGTAAATGCTAACAGGATACTCCCGTTCTAGTCCTGTATATCTCTGATTGACAGTGAGTCAATCCGCCTTTGTTACTTAAACACTTTCTGATGGTAACAGCTCACCTCAAGTCTCCATAGCCTGCCAATCATGGCCCAGTTGATGCATGTAAATGTCAGGGACCAGGGGGAGGCACAGTGGATGCAGACATGTTAGGGGCTCAGCTCAAGCAGTTAGTTCTATGCCAAGACATGTTCCTCAAAGGGAGATCCATGACCCTTGGGAAATGCTGGTCTCCGTCTAGTACAGCCCTGCTAATCAGCTACATAAACCATTGATTTGCTCCTCACAACAACCCCGGGAAACAGATACTGTCATTAGCCCTATACTACCAGTGGGGAAACTGAGGCACGATGAGATGAAATCATTTGCACAAGATTATATAGGTAGTAGGTGGCAGTAGTGAGATTCAAACCCACGCTGCCAGATCCCCAGAGCCCGGGCTTTGAACCTGTAGTATTCTGCCTCCCATCTGTATCAAGGCTCATATTGTGGGGTGGCGCCTGATAAAAATGCAGGTTTCTGGTTCCACCCCAGATTGAGTAAAACACTCTCTGGGTGTCCCCATGAGAGCTTATAAATCACACGGACCCAATGTTGTTGTTTTTTAAAAAAATCTAATGATCTTGATCTTTCCTTACCAATAAAGCTGGGAGGGAAATGAAAGTTCCAGTAAAGTGTAATTTCATATGGAATTTTGCCGTATTTTGTGAATTATTTTAAACTTCCAGATCTAGTCACTCTCACATAATGTGGGACCTTGTCCTTATCTTTTGTTGTTGTTATTGTTTTCGATCCCACCTGAACTTAAAAGTGATTTGCCCAAACTTTTAAAATCTAATTTTAAATTAATTCTGGAGAAAGAAAACTTGAATTTCTTCCATTCACTGCTATCACCTTAGGAATCCAAGATGAATCAGTGAGTTCATTAGTTCAGAGTTAGTGATCGTCGGAACCACAGCTGGGTTGAGGCACACTTTGGACTATCTCTGAAAAACAGTTCAGCTAAGCAACTTCAGAACGTAAACAAGATTTCTGGGAAAACAATCTTCTTAAGAGAACAGTCTGTTTTCAAGTCTTCTCAAGCATCTATTTTCATACAAATTATGGACATGCAGATTAAAAAATCAATCTTATAGAGTCCTTATAGGCAGATCCCAAATGACCTCTACTAGACAAACTGGGATAGCTAAATTCTTGTTTATATACCTTAGGGTGGAAAAGCTGCATTACATTAAAGGGGAGTTCTCAAGTTCAGATTTTCACCTATTTAGAATGGTCTTACCTCCAAGTTAGCATGGTTTTACTTTCTGTAAAGAAGAGGAAGGAAAGGAGCCAGCATTTATTTACTAGGTGCTCTGCACTAGATACTTCCACATTTTTAAATCCTATTTAATCCTAAGGACAGTTTTGTAAGGCAGTTGTCATTGTCCCTAACTCACAAATAAAGAAAGTGAAGCTTAAACAACAAAATAAATAATCATGGTATTGGATTATGATCTATAGAATAAAATAAATATTTATGAGTTCATACTGATATGAATAATTGAATAAATATATCAGTGAGGAGGGGATAAGGTACAGCTCTTATTTTTTTAAAGAATTTCAAGTAATAAGTGTACAAAGAATGAGGGAAATAGGAAATCACCATTAAGAAACCCCAGTAATATGCCGAAACCGGTTTGGCTCTGTGACTAGAGCGTCTGCCTGAGACTGAAAGGTCCCGGGTTCGATTCCAGTCAAGAGCACGTACCTTGGTTGCGGGCACATCCCCATTGGGGAGTGTGCAGGAGGCAGCTGGTTGATGTTTCTCTCTCATTGACGTTTCTAACTCTCTATCCCTCTCAATTCCTCTCTGTGTAAAATCAATAAAATATTTTTTTTAAAAAAAAAGAAAGGTCCGGGTTCGATTCCAGTCAAGGGCATGTACATTGGTTGCGGGCACATCCCTAGTGGGAGGTGTGCAGGAGGCAGCTTGATCGATGATTCTCTCTCATCAATGTTTCTAACTCTCTATCCTTCTCTTTCCCTCTCTGTAAAAAAATCAATAAGATATATTTAAAAAAAAAAAAAAAGAAACCCCAGTAATAAATTATTACAGGCAAGAACCATTGATGAGTTCTAAAATTTTGGTGCAAAACTGTGATGAGAAACAAGATGTTTGCATAGTTTAAAAGTATTTCTCCTCACGAAACTGGATACACAAAATAACTGTGCTGTCTTCAGGGAAGGAAGAGGTGTATTTCTTGGAACACTGGAGAATCTGAAAGACAGGAGAGAGAATATTGGCTCCGTTGCAGGAGTGTCGGTCCCTTAGGGGAGAGGCCAGCACACTCAGTTAACATACCGTCTGCACGTCTCAGACGCAGGGCACCATGGTGGGTAAGCACTAAGGAAAGTGAGTAACAGCCCGCAGCTGCCAGAAGCTACCAGTCTTAAATCGTAGTCAGGCACGGGCACAAACCACTACCAAAAAAGGCAGAAAGTACACGCAGTGTTAGTGGCACAGACGGTGGGAGCTGAAGTGTCTGGGTGGGAGATGAGAGCTCTTGCTGCTCCGCTCTGGAGTGTGGGGCTGGGCCCTGAGGGATAGCCGGGCAGAGGGGGGACATCGGGGAAGGGAGGACATTCCAGACAAGAAGACAGCCAGTTCTTGTCATGAGCAAGACTCATGGTCTAGGGAGTCAGCTTGCTCCAGACTGTCAGTAGAACATGATCAAGAGCTACAAGTTTTTCCTGAATTTTAACAACTACTTACAAGATGGCTTAACTGTGGTGTGGGGAAAGGGAAGAGAATCCCTATGCCTTTTGGGCAATGTTGCATTAAGTTTATTCTTAGGAAAATAAGGTTAAAAGTACAATGCATTTGAAAGTACAGTCAGGAAATAACTGAAAGGGTTTGGCCTATAGTAAGGAAGCCCAGGAGATGATAGGTCTTTTAAAATCAGTTTGGGTTGTGGCTTGGAAGCATTGTTTGCCCCCATCCGCCTTCTCCCACCCAGTGTTGAGACTTCTCAGCAGAGTAACTTCTGAAAAGATCGCCTTTTTAGCCTTGCAACTACACAGAAGCACATACAAGGGGTTAGCCCTCCAGCGGTGATAGTCATGACCTGTGCTGGGGGTGGGCCCAGTTCTGCTTTGCTTGGTTGGGAGGCAGGTCTTCCTGAATCCTTTTGATCTGGACATCTCTCTGTAGTTACAGTCTTGATCTAAAACTCCAAAAAGCCAGAGTTCTCTTTCTCTTTTCAGGTTGAGAAGCCTCCCTTCTCACGAATGCTCTTGCTTTGACACTCAAGTCATACTGTCCTTCTCCCCTCCCCTTTTTCTTCCTCTCTCCAGCCTCTACTTCTAGCTCACATGCCTTTTGATCTTACTGGTTTTTAACTCCTCTTATAATAAATTGAAGAGCCATTTCTCTTTCCTAAAGGAGACAAAGAGATTTTGTTGTTGTTGTAGATAATTTCACCAAAGAGATTGCATACTTTAGCACAGGTGGTTGAGAAAAGATGAAAGGCAGATACAGATTAAAGATCATCCTTACTCCCATTTCCTTTCCCATCTTTTTCTTGTGAAGCTCGGTGGTGGAACGAGGGGCAGAAGGATACGTTCTGGAATCACAGTCCTGAGTCACTAGTTCTCAAACAGTATTTCTCCTCAGTATGGCCTCTGCTTCTGTCCTCTTAGTCACCCACTGATGACCTTTGCGGTTGGAACTTGTCACGATCTGCTTCTACAACTGGTTTGTCAAAGGAACAGATTTTCTGTTCCACTGCCCACACCACTTCCAGACACTCCTTTGTGTAACAGATCATTGATTTCTCTGGATAAGGACTGGGTTTTGGGTTCAAAAGGCAATCAATGGCTCCACTGTTTCCTCTGCCCTACAAGAACAGTATTTGATTGCCTGGTAATTCCTAGCAAGACCATTCGTCTGGGCCCCTCTTCCAGACCAGCTGGTCCAAGAGCAGGTCTTGAGCCCAAGATGGAGCCAAATTATGAGAACCCAGAAGACTTAGAGAGGGATTCCATCTGACTCGTTGACTCTCCCTCCCACCCCTCCACCCCATGACCCCTCAACCTTTTCCATGGGGTCAACCTTAAGCAATCATCAACCTGCTTCTCTAACCACACTAAGGTGGGCAGCCTAAAGTGACACTCAGTTGTTGCTTGGTCCTTCCATCTGCTAGCTTCCACCAGAAGTCATTTCAACAGTGTAGAGGCCTCCCTCTATAAAGAATGCCAAGGTGCAGCTTAACTCCCCTGGGAAAGAATTGTATGAATAAATAGACCATCTGCCCGGAGGAGAGCTGGTTGAGTCTGGGTCCTCTCAGCCAGAATCATAAGTGATAAGCATCATTTTGGCACACTCTAGCACCCAAATATCTGTCTGGTCATAGCCAAGGGAAGAACATTTCAGCACAATAAGGAAAAAGTATGGCCTATCATAATGGGGGGAAGAGTTAGTGTCCTCATATCCAATCATGTTCCTTCCCTTGAAATATTTTAGAAAAAAAAAAAGTCTTGTTTTAAATTTCAACATTCAACCATGTTAGAAAAGTTTTCTTTCAAGGCTTTTTCTCCCCGTTATGCAGATAGCCAAGAAAATGATCTCTTCAGGGCTGCCATGCAAACTTTCTTCCTCATACCTGAACGCTCCTGGGACAGATGGTTAATAAAGCTCCCTCCCGGCAAGGGAACTTGCAGCTCACTTTGGAAAACCAGATCTCTCCTTGGGAAAGAATGTCTTCCCCAGAGGCACACCTCTGAGAGCAGACATTGTATTCATTCCCCAGAGCATTTCTCTGCACATTCCCAGCTTCACAGAGATCTTAGTCCAGGAATTTCGGGGCTAAAAAACACCGTAGGCAGTTAAACCACAGAGACTGAGTTGTGCAGGGCAGTGCTTAAGAGCAAGGTTATTCACGGGGGCTCATGTGTCCTGGAGCCAGTTGACAACACATCATGTTCAGAAAAAAAAAAGGAAGGAAGTAAAGAAAGGGAAAGCAAGCAAGGCATCACATTTATTTAAATTTACCTTGGACAGTTCTCAGTTATCTACAGATAATTCTGTATTTTTTTTTTTAATAATTTGGGCCCTAACCATTTTGGTTCAGTGGATAAAGCATTAGCTTGCAGACTGAAAGGTCCCAGGTTCGATTCCGGTCAAGGTCACGTACGAGGCACAGGGGAGAGACTGCCAATTGATGTATTTTTCTCACATTGATGTTTCTCTCTGTGTGTCTCTCCCCCTCCTTCCCCACTCTCTCTAAAAATCAATGGAAAATATTCTTGGGTGAGGATTAACAAAAAATAAATAAAAATAATTTGATCATTGTGCTGCAGAAGACTTGGTTTTGAAACCTTAAATATTCAAACTATTTTGTTACTCTGATAGGATATTTTTATGCTCTTGGCCTTCTTGAAGCTCACATCATGTGTCTAAGGATTTAACCAACCCAGAAAAAGAACTGCCAAAGCTTTTGACCTATTGGAGGCCTGTTTGATTTTGTTTAAAACTAGAGTCAAGTTAGCACTTCAGTCTTGGGGCTGATAGAAATAAGAATAAATCCGATGGAAATTGGAAAATAGTCAAATAAGAATTTTGACAGAGGCAAAAAGTATTATTATTATTAATAGTAATCATGACTCTGAGAAGCAGTCCAGCAGCTCCTCAAGGTCATTCTTTGCCTTCAGACATGTAGTAAATGACACTGAACACTGTGGGAAAGACCAGGTAGGCCGTAGTCAGAGACTGGGATTTTGAGCCTCGCTCCAGGAGTACAATAATTGACCCTATTAGGATGCTTAATTCTGCTCTTTGAAAAACCACTCTTAGAGATCTTTATGTACATGGAGGAGCCAAGCAGGAAAGTATTTATGCTTTGCCAAGAATTTACATTCACTGAAGAGATTTAAACATGCATAAATCAAATTGCCTTCTCAATACCTCTCCTTGGCTTTTTTCATTCAATACGATTTTATTGAGTACCATCTTAGAAAGTAGAAATTATTTTGTGCACTGGGGCTACAGCACCCACCCCTTGCCCTCATTCTAACAATGAGGCTTACATTCTGATATCTAAAAGGCATCTTAAATATGGCCCGAATAGATTAATCTTTCCCTCCCCATTCATATATTACCCAGTGTCTTCTCCACTTATCCCACACCATCTTCCCTGTCTCAGCATCTACCCACGTGCTCAGGCTAACTAACAACCTAGGAGTCATCCTTGATGTACTCTCTTTGCCTAACCCTCAACATCCAAACCTTCAGCAATTCTCAGTTGCTTTACTGACTAAATACATTCTGAATGAGACCTGTGTCTGTGTACTTGTTTGCTTTTTCCTTAGAAACGTGTTTCACTTGTTCATTGCTCTATGTCTAGCTCTTTGCAAAATGCCAGCTGTATATAGTAGATGCTCAATAAATAAGTACTTAATGAGTGGATAATGATACTTAGTGTTAACAATGTTTACTGAAATAGACTCTGTTAGAAATACAAAGAAAAGCAAGACATGGCCCTTTGTTCTAGGAATTTGTCATCTAGTTCAAGTCATATGAGACATAAAATATTGAATAAATACACACACACAGAGAAAAGGCAATGCAGAGCACTAATTGTCAGATTAGAGATCATTGTTAGAGAAATTCCATGGGTTAGTGGACAGAGTGTGATTCTGTGGCTAAGTCTGGATTTGAATCCAGTTTTTGCCACCTCCTCAGGATAAGACTCTGGGCAAGTAAGTGATATAAACTGATTTCAGCCTCATATATCTCACCTTAAAGGTGGATAATTTTATCAATTTCCCATGGTTATTGGGACATTTAATCAGGGTAATATAAAATAGCCTAGCACAGGATAGGTAGTCAATAAATGGTCTCTAGTGTGACCCATGCCAAATGAGAAACAAGGGCTGCACGTGCTCTGAGAGGGGAAAGAGAGACCACAGAGCACATTGCCCTGGAGGATGGCAAAAGGCTTTGGATCCTTGGAGGTTGCAAAAGGTTTTGCCAGACACAGTTTTGAACTTTGTCACTGATGAGGTTTTAGAGGTCATTTATGCAGAGCTCTTCACATGCTTTATCTCATTTAATCTTTACAAGGCCACTCTGGCTTGGGATCTGGGCTTCAGTCTGTCCTCCTGACTCCAGGTTAGGGCTCCTCTGCCTTAACCACCTCTGCCTCTCACTCCTGCTGCACGCCTAGCATTTGGATAGATACTCAGAGAGCACTTTTCTTAAAAATGTACTCTAGAACCCTGGTTTCTCAGCCTGCTCTGGAGGAGAAAGGGGGGAAAGATTGATGGTTCAGCACCTTTCCAAACACCTTTGCAGCCCTTTTCCTTTTGTGTTGCTATTTCCCATGCACAATGGCATTTCAAAGCCTCAAGAAGTCCAGCAGTAAGGGCACTTAGAATTCACCGGGATTTCTCAAAACTCTTGATTTGCAACTTTCTTTTCCTGCTCTTTCTCTAATTTGTAGATCACACTCTCTTAAAATGACTGGAGACAAAAAATATTAAGGAAGACAAAGTGCGTATGTGAAATATTTAAATTACCTGACAGCTGACATATGTTCCAGCCTTTCTCCCTCCTCCCCTCTAGAATGAGAGCTTCAGGTCAGTGAGGGCTGGACAGTCCAAGTTCGGTCACATGAATTATAGCAAAGAGGAGGATGGCAGGGAGGACTTTTCAAGCAACAGAACCAGCTTGATCAAACATACTCTGGGCAGGATCATGTGTGATACATTCAGGAAGACCCATCAGGAGAGAGCTGTAGTAAACAGCAGACGATGACAAGGGGCCTGAGGTAGGAAGCTGGTGAGAATAAAAGGGCCCCCAATAGTTTAGGAAAAGAATTTCAGTAGTAGTGCAGTGACCAACTGGAGAGGAAGGCTGAATAATAAAGAACATTAAAGGGTTTCTTCAGGCTTCCCAGGCAGGACATTTGGAATGCATGTGGCACCTGCGGCAGCATCTGGGCAGTTGCAAAGACCAATCAGTGTGGTCAAGAGCACATGCTGTGATTCATACAAGAGCATGTTATTTTACTCAGGGTTCAAAGCCTGGCCCTGTTAGGTATTAGCACTGGGATTTGACCAAATCACTTTATGTCTCTGAGCTTATTTCCCCAACTATAAAAGGGGCTAAGAGTACATTCCTCATGAGTTGTTGTAAAGGTTAAGTAAATTCGTGAATCTCTAGCTCAGGATAGTGCCTAGCACAGTGCAGGTGCTCAATGAGCATTAATTGTTATTTCTGTTATTGCTACTATTATTATCATCATTTTTGTGGGGAGATAATTCAATTTGGGACATGCCGGCTTTAGGGTGAGAATTAAGTAAGATCTTTATTTAAGTGGGTTTCTTGTAGGCAGTGGGAGCCTGCAGCTAGTGTACGAGGAGATCGAGGCTGCAGATACAACTTGGAAGTAATCCCTATGTAAGAGATGGCTAAGCCATGAGAATTAATCTGTTTCCTAAGGCATCGAAGCCTTTTTAAAGGATCCAGCTTTGGTGACTCCCCCTGTCAGGCCAGATAAAAGGATCGAGTGAGAAGGGGAATGTGGGCATCACAAGAGAATCAGGCAGTGTGGGTGATGAAAACCAGGAGAAGAATTTCCAAGATGAGTACACATTATCCTGAACCAGAGACGCTGAGAAGTGCATGGTCAAAAGTCCCAGATGGTGAACAGATGGCTGAATGACACAGCATTATTCACCTGAAGGGTTGTCTTCTGAGGCCAAACTTGTAGAAGGATTTCTAACACACTGGAGCAGAGAGGACACTAAAAGCACACGTTGTACAAACGATAGTTCAAGAAACTTGGACTATTTTGCTCAGATGCAAGACTTCTAAGGTGGAAGGGATAGGTACAGTTCAGTATTAGAAGGGTTGCCATGAAGATCAAATTGACTTATTCTTTGAGACTTTAGCAGGCAGAACTAGGTCCAGTCATTTCATCTCGGCCTTAAAGCAGGACGTTCCTGAGGTAGTGAACTTCTTATAACTGGAGACATTTCACACAGAGCCTGGCTGGCTGGCTGCAAAGCTGT
Source organism: Vespertilio murinus (assembly GCA_963924515.1). Classification (NCBI taxonomy): domain Eukaryota; kingdom Metazoa; phylum Chordata; class Mammalia; order Chiroptera; family Vespertilionidae; genus Vespertilio; species Vespertilio murinus. Next base: position 20,888,573 of record OZ004714.1, on the reverse strand, counting down.
GAAGAAACTCCTGGTGGGTTGGGAGGTTGACCTAGACAAACTATGACCTATGAGGCCAAATCCATCCCACCATCTGTTTTAGCTTCTGAGCTAAGAATGATTTTTATATTTCTTAGTGATTTTTAAAAATCAAAAGAAGAAGGAGCCGAAACTGGTTTGGCTCAGTGGATAGAGCATTGGCCTGTGGATTGAAAGGTCCCAGGTTCAATTCTGGTCGAGGCATGTACCTTGGTTGCGGGCACATCCCCAGTGGGGGGTGTGCAAGAGGCAGCTTATCAATGATTCTCTCTCATCAAAAAAGAAGGATATTTTGTGATAGGTGAAAAATGGTATTAAATTCAAATGTCAATGTCCATAAGTAAATTTCTATTGGAACACAGACATGTGGAATACTTGAGGCATTGTCTACAGCTGCTTTCACACTGCAGTGGCAAGGCTGAGTAGTTACAAGAGAAATTTTATCATCTGGTCATTTATAGAAAAAGTTTGAGATCATCTAGTAGCCTTTTTTTAACTGGGAGATCCTATGAGGGAGAAAAGTGTTTCCCTTAGATTTGGGTAGAAGGGCGGGTCAGCCCAATAGCAATAGAAGCCAGGGTGCAGTGGTGAGAAGATGTAGGTCATGGATTTGGAATACTTGATTGACAAGTCTGACTGAAAACAAAGGTGAAAACTTGGATGGGGACTTCTCAGACCAGCACGGTGCAGGGAAGGTACTTAGGGTGGACAGGAAAACATCTATCCATGTTCCTGTCAGAAGAGCGACATAAACTTTCTTCCTGTGCTGATCAACCCAATGGCATTCTTTGCATCTAGTCTATTTTATGGCACGGTTAAATATATGTGTTGTCATATCTCTCAGCAAGAAGGGATTTTCTAAATGTTCTTGTTTATAAATGTGCAGAAATTTTTTGCACAAGAGAGTCATGCTTTTGTTGGCCAAAGACAGTGAACACTTGCTGATTTTCTGGCAATCCTAACAAAAATACTGAAGTGTATTTATACTCTGGGGGCCAGAATGAATTTCAAAATGACAGTGCTCAGATGCATACTCAGCCCAGCTTTCTTCTCATGCCTCCCCCGGCTTTAACTACTTTGTCAAATCCCTTCCTCTGAAATCCACTTCCGCAAGTAAGTTGAAATCCATTCTCTCTACTGCCATAAACACGAGGCGGGCTTCCCCTCTGGGCTCTCAAAAGCATGGTCCCACACCAATGGGTGGGATAAGCAGACAAGACCCACGGAAAGTATCCTATGAAACTGTTTTTTTAAAAGCAAAATTTTATTGCTTCTTACAATGTGCTGTCCTTATTAATGTCTCATAATCATCTCAAAAATGTTTACTTCACACTATTTTAAAATATAATGGTATTCCAGTAGAATTTCAAGTAAAACACAGGAATTTAATTATACTTCTTTTCCCAAACAATGCAAGATAATTATTATGTATTTCAATATAAGTAACTGTGTGTGTGCCAATAAGGGAGTCAGATATTCTACTAATAAAAATCCACACAGAATCAAACCGGTTTGGCTCAGTGGATAGAGCATTGGCCTGCAGAGTGAAGGGTCCCAGATTCGATTCCGGTCAAGGGCATGTACCTTGGTTGCGGGCACATCCCCAGTAGGGGGTGTGCAGGAGGCAGCTGATTGATGTTTCTCTCTCATAGATGTTTCTAACTCTCTATCTCTCTCCCTTTCTCTCTGTAAAAAAATCAATAAAATATATTTAAAAAATAAGCATCAATAGATTCAAATACCCTACTTTGGCTGATAGTTTTGCCATTCTTTTCTAGGGAAATTATATGACAACTGTTAACAAGCTCTACATTCACCATTTGGTTTTCACGTTCATTCTTTGTCCCTGTGACAATACCAAGTGAGAGCTAGCTGTCTGCACTTAATTCTCCAGTAAATCCTTTTGCCAACCAAGTAGTGTTCAGGCTTCTTAGCCATATTCAAGTGGCTCTAATTGTCCATTTTCTCCTCCATGAATCCTTCCATGTCCCACTCACATCTGTTAACCTGGATGACTCAATATTGCGTTCTGTGGGAAGTAGCAGAAACATGCACAATTCCAGGTGCCACCGTTCACATGGTACATAAAGCAGCAGCTCTAGTGAGAGTGCTGACTCTGAGATTCGAATTCAATCCCAGCTCTACCACTTACTGTCGTAGGACCCCAGGCAAGTTTCTTAACCATTCTACACCTTAGTCTCCTCCTCTGTAACATGGTGCTATTAACACCAACCCTACCAATAGGGTTATTACAAGAATTAAAAGAGTTGATTTGGGGAAATGTGTTTGCCACAGTGGTTGACCTAGGCTCAAGAACTCAATAAATAACTAATGATGAAGATAATGATTCTAGAAAACTAATAATTCTGAATCACTTACTTAGTAGAATAGATAATAAATTTTACTTTGCTCCCAATACTATAACATTTGCAAGGTATCAGGAAGTTTGGGAAATGGAGGCCACCTTTTTGAATTATTACAAAGGTGATCGAGATATTGACATTAAAGTTGGTTCTACTGTCTATATCTGGATCCATACGATAGAGAAACTACATCCAAAGTAAATTTTATAAAAACATTTTCAATCCACATCTTCTTTCAAAATGTTTAAAAAAAGAACTCATATCCACATGTAATGTGATTTGGTAATTCAAAATTTAGTTGTCTAAAAGCATTTATAAAATTGAATGTACATTTTAAAAATATTACACTTTCTCCTTTCCTTACCTGCCCTGCCCCAACCCTGACTGACTAGCTTCATCCTCCCCAAGATAATATTCCCAGTCAGAGAGAAAGGGTGGTGGGCTGGTCCAGATGACACATGATAGTTCTAGGCGTTTATGATTTAGGGACTAAATGTCCAAACGTTGCAGACCCAAGCCTTCCCCTAACAAGAAAGAAATCCCTGTGTATAGGGACACAGTGAGAAAAGGCATTGGGGGGGGGGGGGGGCAGAAGTTTGGGTTTAGGAATGTCACCCTAAGAATTAGGGACTTTTTATTTTTTTTCGGAAGAGGAATGGCATGGCATGACATGTTTGAGAAGAACACCACCTCAGTATTTCCCTTTCTCTGGGAAGAGGACAGTAGTAGAGGGAGAAGATATTCTGTCAGCAATATAACTCCCTGAAAATTGTGAAAACTCCTTTCTTAGAAATCCTGAAGAAAACAGAGCACACCATCTGCTTGGGATAGTTTCAGAACTCTAGTTAGCTAACCCTGGCTTCGAGATCCTGACGTCAGGAAATCTCTCCCATTTCTGTGCCATGACTCTAAAACCGGCCAAGGAAAGTTTTAGCAAGATCATGAGTTTGGAATCTTTGTTCTGCTGCTAGCCAGCCATGTGACATTGAGCAAGTCGCTTAGCCTCTGGGCATCAGTTTCACTCCCTAAGACAAAGGATTAGACCAGTTGATCTCCAGTCTCCTTAGAACTGAGCTCTGGAGTCTGATCTCCCCAAGTATGAATCCCAGTGTACTTGACCTAGGTTACTAAGTTTTCTAAGCCTTCCTTTGCCCATCAAATGAGGATGGGTAAGGTTGTCATGATCAATAAATGCCATCTATTGTTATTAAATCCTAATGCTTAATGCATAAGGTGAAAGCCTCCCTTTGCCCATCTATCAAAAGAGGATGGGTAAGGTTGTCATGATCAATAAATGCCATCTATTGTTATTAAATCCTGATGCTTAATGCATAAGGTAAATGGAAAGTAATGCTGAATGCACACAAATGGAATCATATAATATGTGGTCATTTGTGAGTGACTTCTTTTACTTAGCATAATGTTTTCCAGGTTCATACACATGATACTTTATTTCTTTTTTACAACCTAAAAAATATTTTATTGTATGAATATATCTCATTTTACTTATCCATTCATCAGTTGATAGACATTTGTATTGGTATTACTTTTTGGTTACTATATACTAGAGGCCTGGTGCACGAAATTTGTGCACTCAGAGGGGTACCTCAGCCAGCTTGTGCCCTTTTGCAGTCCAGGAGCCCTCGGCGGATGTCTGACTGATGGCTTAGATGAATATCCTTAGCACTGCCTTGGGAGGCTCCCTGCTCCGCCACTGCACTCGCCAGCTGTGAGCCCGGCTTCTGGCTGAGCAGCGCTTCCCCTGTGGAAGTGTACTGACCACCAGAGGGCAGCTCCTGCATTAAGCATCTGCCCCCTGGTGGTCAGTGCATGTCATAGTGACTGGTTGTTCCACCATTTGGTCAATTTGCATATTAGCCTTTTATTATATAGGATAATTTTGCTATGACATCCATGTGTTCATTTTTGTACAGATATATGTTTTCATTTCTTTTGGGTATATACTTAGGAGTGAAATTGCTGGGTTAAATGTACCGGTAACTCAGTTTTAGAATTTTAAGGACATACCAACTTGTGTTCCAAAGTGGCTGTACCATTTTGCATTCTCACCAGCAACAGATGAGGGTTATGGTTTCTCCACACCCTTGTCTACACTTTCTATTCTTTCTTTTTTATTATAGCCATACTTGTGTGAAATGGTTTTGGTTTGATTTTCTAAATGGCTAACAGTGTTCAGTATCTTTTCATGTGCTCAAATATGTATATTTTATTTAGATAAATTTCCATTCAAAATCTTTCTCAGAACATATTTGATAATGGGACATGACATTAAGATACAGTCTCATACCTCATAGATGGACTATTGTCATTCTAAGTCCTCAAGTATGAACGTGTTTCCTGGTTAAGGAAGGTGTGTACAAGAAGAGAGGGGTCAGCTCTTACTAGTAAGATTCTCACTATACCTGACATTGTGTCTATCAGCAGAGAGAACAGAAAATCAGTTGTTTACTTGACATGGACTTAAAGATGGAACACCTGGGTTCAATTCCTGTTTTTGTTATGACTATAAAGAAGTTGCTTACTAGATGGCTTCTTAAAACCTATTTTAAACTCTTCCTTTTCGTTTATCTTCACTCGTACTTTAAATGGAATTCTACACACAGTAGAATCCATCCTTTTAGTGTACAATCCGAGTTTTGACAAATGCACACGCGGTTGTATAATGGCCAGCACAATCAAGATAGAGAACACTTCCCTTGTTCCAAAAGTTCCTTTTGCTCCCATGTAGTCAACCTCCTCCTCTACTTCAGCCTCTGGGAATTACTGGTATAATTCCTCTCTTTATCCTTTTGCCTTTTTGAGAATGTCATATAAATGGAATCTTACAGCAGATGACTTTTGAGCTTGGGTTTTTGTTTTTTGTTTTTTTTCATTTAGCATAAAGCATTGGAGATTCATTATTCTAAATGACATTTGGATTATTCTTGGGTTTTTGTGGATTTTTGTGTTTTGTTTTTTGTTTTTTTGCCATTATGAATTAAGTCACTAAAAACATTCTCAAACAGGTGAGAATGGTTTTTCTTTCTCTTGTGTAAATTGCTAACTTATTCTGCAGTGTTGTGCAGTTTCTGCATCGTTGGGCCTTCCAGCAACATGTGAGAGTTCCAGTTGCTCCACATGTTCACCAGCTCTTGTCAAGGAGCCTCCATGTTTTCATCTGGAACAGCAATCCCTGCCTTACTGCTCTCTCAGGGTTGTCAGATAGAAATAAAGTAAAGCAGCATAAGCAGAAGGGCTTTGTAAATGGTAAAGTGCTATACCTACCTAAGAAATACCGCTGCCTCTGATGATAGTGGTCATGGTCACTTACACATAAAACGTGTTTCCCACATGAGCTAAATGTTTCATTTTCCCCTCTGCATCTTGGCAGAAAAAGTGAGTTATATCAATCTAAAGCAGCAAGAGGTTTTGCCTTAGATGCGATCTGGAGTTTATTTTGGCTCCAGTTTTTTAACTTTTCACAGAAGCAGATAAATGACCAAGATGTAAATAAATCTTCAAATGTGAGTCGTTTTTGTAAAGAAAAATGACCCTATGTGATGGGTGTCAACAGGAGTGGAGTCAGAATGACATGCTGTGGGAGAAATAAATGCAGGCCTGACCAGGCAGAGTCCCCGGGGCAAGGCGTTCGGGCCGGCCGCAGCAGTTAAGAGGACCGGCTATCCAAAATGCCCCATTACCGTGGGGGGTGAAAGGGGGGCAGGTAGGAAAACTGACAATAAAAGTAATCATTTCAACTTATTTCTTTCAAATTTGAAATTTACTTTTTTCTATGTTAGAAACAAAGGCATCAGAAACAAACCAGCAGAAGGTTTTCTTTTTTTAATATATATTTTATTGATTTTTTTTTTACAGAGAGGAAGGAGGAGAGATAAAGAGCTAGAAACATCAATGACAGAAAAACATTGATCAGCTGCCTCCTGCACACCCCCCACTGGGGATGTGCCCAAAACCAAGGTACATGCCCTTGACCAGAATCGAACCTGGGACCTTCCAGTCTGCAGGCCGATGCTCTATTCACTGAGCCAAACAGGTTAGGGCAGAAGGTTTTCTTTTTGACATCAGTAGAAACTAATGTTTAAAGTAATATACAGATGGTTACATGTACAAATATTTATAGATATGCATACCCACAGATTAGTATACACACATGCATGTCCTTGCTTTGTCATCTGAAAGGCCCTCGAAACAACTTGACACCCCAGGAGCAATATGCACACCTAGCCCCCAGCTCTTGGCTTCTAACACCATTCTCCAATAAAGGACTTCCTGGAGAAATGGCTGATTCTGAGACTCGGGCAGGTCGTGCCCAGAATGAACCTGGAGCAGTGCTGGTGGTAGGATGTAAGGAAGTGGTCCCCCAAGAAAAATCACAATAAAGGGGAATTGTCAAAGAGACACAGGCGCCAAACTGAAACAATTTGAGGAACAAAATAAAATAGTATTAGATTATAGCCTGTTGTGACTTTGTTAAATTAATTTGTCAAATAGAAGACCAGGGTGTTGAATGGTTCAACAAGAGACAGCAAAGGAAAGTGAAACAGACAAGTTCATTGCTCAGGAGTCCTGGAGGGGCTACTGAGGGAAGTCAGGTTGGGTGCAGGTACAGAGAGGGAGGCACGACAATGTTGGTAGATTATAATTAATTAAATTATAATAACTCAGTTCATTATAATCTAGCAATATTGTTTTATTAATTACAACACATGTACCATACTAAAGACAATGTTGATAGATTATTATAATTAATTAAATTATAATAACTCAGTTCATTATAATCTAGCAATATTGTTTTATTAATTGCAACACATGTACCATACTAAAAACATTAATAAAGGGGGAAATTAGGCCCTGATATAAGGAAATTCTCTATACTATCCTTGCTATTTTTCTGTAAGTCTAAAAATATTCTAAAACACAAAATTTACTTGTTAAAAAAACAAAAGTTATCTCTTCACAAAATAAGAAATACAAAGACTTTTGTTTGTTTATATAGAACACTTCGCACCACTGAAAATCCCTGGGGAGTTTCAGTTTAATCTTGATAAAAATTTAAACAAGATAAGTTTTTTCAAAGGGTGCATAACTTGAATTATGTGAGCTTCAAATGAAACATTTTTTATGATTTTTTTAATTGTTTGTTCATTGAGATACCCAAAGAGAAAGATAACCCTCTATGGGGGGGAAGTAGGGGAAGGGAGGATTTCTTTTCTAAATCTTAAAAAAAAAAACATTGAGAAGGAATTGGTTTAAAAATAATCCAGCAGATAATTATTCAGAATATCAGGCACAAAATCAAAGGCCATTCTTTCTGCCAAGTTAATTTTTTTTTAAAAAAAAAAGTCCAACTTGGTTTTAGTTCTCTTAAATGTTATTTAGTTTTGCTTTTCAGATTAACAAATATGAACAACTGTACAAATAAGATTAACTTACAAATGTTATAGAACCCAGTGTTGGTATGCCCACGGTGTGTAGGGTATGTCCACATACAAACATCTGGACCATCTGGGTCAATCAATGTGTTTTATACCAAGGGAAACCTCCATATTCCTTTTATCAACTTAATTTATTCCTGGCCAGGAGTATCCTTTCCTCTCCCTTAGATAATAGTAATGCCTTTAAAGGATATGGAACAAAAATAAATAAATAAATACATAAAGGATATGGAGCAGTTTAATCGTTCATTGCTTTCTAGTGAGCTTCCTGTCACAGAAAGTTTCTGGCAAGATGTTTTTACATTCAGATCCAAATTACTATCTCTGACAAAACTGAGCCAGGAACTTGACCATCACCCCCCAAAGAAGTTAAAAAGAACTCAACCCCAACCCTCGAGTCTCAGAGTTGCCAACCTCTGTGTGTGAGAGGTTTTTCTCCTGGGGCTCTGACCTTGGGCCTGTGTCTCTGCCCACGGTGACTCTCCCGGGCACTTGGGCCTGTTCCACGCTCAGCTGGCCGGTTATGACTTCCTGACAATGTGATGAAACCTTGGCCCCTTGGCTGCGAGCTGAGTCCAGCAAAGTTAGACAGTTACCAGGTACAGAACTTGTTTCTCGATCTGATTTATCCTAGCGTAAGTCTGGCTCGTCACCATTTCGGTCTGGCACTGTCATCGCTGCAGCTGCCTCCATCCCAGAGAGTTAAGTCTGTCCTCAGATAAATGTCTCCAGCGCCTCTTGGTACCTTCCGGGACTACTGTGTCCTGTCAGGTTTTTCTTGATGACTCTTGCCGAGCTGATTAAAGCAGTTACTGACTGGCTATGACGGTGGCTCTAACCTGCTTTGTGCATGCAGCCTTATTAAATCCTCCGCACGGTCCTGGGGTGTAGGTCCTGTTGTTCCCATTTTATTTTATTTTTTTTTTAATTTTTTTTTTTATTGATATTTCACAGAGAGGAAGGGAGAGAGATAGAGAGCTAGAAACGTCGATGAGAGAGAAACATCGACTAGCTGCCTCTTGCACACCCCCTACCGGGGATGTGCCCGCAACCAATGTACATGCCCTTAACCGGAATCGAACCTGGGACCTTTCAGTCCGCAGACCGACGCTCTACCACTGAGCCAAACCGGTTTCGGCTGTTGTTCCCATTTTAAAGGTGGGAACACTGAGGCACAAAGAACTGAGAAAATATGTTGGAGTTCACCAGCTGGTACATGGGAGAGCTGGATCCCAGTCATGTGCCCCACATAATGGCTGTCCAAGCAGACCACAACTCCGTCACATTCTGTGCTTCCCCCATCTGGGACCCCTTTTCCTCCACGTAGGGATGCCTGTCACTCAACCCCAAATATTTGTCCAGCTTCACACTCCTATATCCATATTTATTGTTAAATCTTCATTGTTGAAAGTATTATATGGGTCTCTTTTTTTACCCCATTGACCTCTAGTCCACCTCCCAACCCCCCATCCCTACCCCAGGCTTCTAGACCCATCTTCAGACTTGCCATATTTTTCCATACAAGAAAACGTAAGAGTACAAATAGGAATTTTTACTTCATATTAATGTTTTAAGTAGAAATTATTATTTTAAATCTAATCACTCACACTTGCTTTGAGAGCATAAACTTCAAAATGTAAAGTTCATCAGCCTTCATTCAACTCATTGTGTCCTTTTGGATACCACACACTCCGCAACAAAAATATAATACTCAGGAATACCTCCATTCCTAAAGATATTTTGTCTCTATCGCCTTTCCTATGTCTGGAGTCCCAAGTGGATTTGTTAGGGTGGCTGGAGCTGGGCCTCCATAATCAGGAATGTAAGAAGATAGCTCCCTCCCTCCTGGACCCTGTCCACCTTGTGCGTTGATGATGGGAAGGATCAGACGGGCTACAGCCTTAACTTCTCCCCACCTCCTGCCCCCTCCCCAAAAAACACACACACAAAGGAAATCAAGCTGAATGAATATCTGAATATCTACATGTGAAGACAGGAGAAATATTATCCTTTAATCTGAAGCAATGTAGGGTAGGGAAAGTGTGGGAACCCTCTGGGATTAGTCTGAAAGCTTCTACTAATCACCTGTTTGTGGTTCTTAGCAAAAGGAACTTCTGGGCCATGTTTTCCTTACCAGTAAATTGTGAAATGTGAGCTTTGGTCTCTTTGTTTATGTATGTATCCTCCTCCTTTCTAAAAAGAAAAAAACAAAACGCTCTGAAGAAGCTTTTGAAAATAATAGAGTAAAAAGGCTAATATCATGCAAGAAAGGCTAGAATGATACGAGAAAGAACTCCTAAGCAAAAGGAAACTGATGCCATTGATTCCAAATTGGTGAGGGCTTCCTGGTAGCCTGGACAGGGGCTGAATCACAAAGAACAACCACAAAGTATTGGAATCAAGAGTCTAGGTCAGTGGTTGGCAAACTCATTAGTCAACAGAGCGGCAAACAGTTTGCCGACCACTGGCCTAGACAAAAAGAGAACAGATGGGTTATATTGTTCTCAGCATCTGAAACGAGAAAGTGTGGAAATGAGAGAAAAGAAAAGGAAGGAGAGAAAGAAGGCAAGAAGAAGCAGCATATTAAATCATCAGAAAATCCAAGCTAAACTCTGGGAGGAAATTTTCTGTGTGTCCTGTGTCCGTCAAGAGAGGTTTTGGTTTATGTGGTTTTTTGTTTGTTTTGTTTGTTTGTTTGTTTTTAATTAAATGTATTGGGCTGACATTGGTAATAGAATTATACAGGTTTCAAGTATACATTTCTGTGATACATAATCTGTATATTGCAAGAGAAGTTTTGAGGACAAAAACATTTGCAGAAACAAGTCTCCTTCTGGCCGTATTTTATATTGACCTTCCATGAAAGAACATACTTAAAAGGAAGAGCTCTCTGGAGGTATGCATGTGGAGCTCAGATAATCTAGTCCAGGTGTGTTGCTCCCTGGCCATCTTACTTGACACAGGGATAAAACTCAGAAAATCTAAGGAATGAATGCCTGGTATGACCTGTCGCATTCTTGAATATCAGTTGCTCCAGCCAAGCTTTTGACAAGCATGACATGTTACAAACCATTGAAAATTGAGATTTCTGGCAAGTCCTTTTACGTAGAAGAGTAATTCAGGTTTGTGAAAGTGATTCTCCTTTTTACCACCTTACCTATTTACCAGTAAAGAAGACTGCTACATTTTATTATTTGGGTGACCCAGAGTGAGGAAAGAAGGAAGGAAATTTCATTTTGTACTATGTTGAATACTACCGTGTTGGATTATCTTTTTACAACAAACACGAATTGCTTAAAATAACAAACATTAAGCCAGGACCTTGGGAGGGGGTAAGGAAAAGCAGGAAAGGGGGGGGGTGAGAATGAAGGTAAAATACAGGTGCATGCATATAAATTTGAAAAGTTTGTTTAAAGAAAGAATAAAGTTAGACACATGGAGCCCTGGTACCGTCCTGTCACTTAGACATTGTTCCACAAATGTTTGTTGAATGACTGATAGAGCACAGAAGAGAGGACTCCGTGGCAGCAGTCTGAGATGATGTTGCCAGTGGGTCATCTCGACCAGGAAACAAATGTCCTATGGCTTCCTTAGAACATGTTAGTGTTAGGATGCTAACGCCAGGATGAGCAGCCCCAAAATGCATCCTCCTGATTCCTAAATGGATTCCTAAATGGGTTTATCTGTCAACTAGAATTATATGTCAGAGGCAGGCTGCCAAAAATGAGTCTTCTGGTCCAGAAATGATCTCTTCCTCCTGTCATCAGTCAGCCAGCACTTTTGTTCGCTTCTTGGTACCTCTTGAAATAGCATTCATTTGTTCACTCCGTCTCTCATCCGAAAAGTGTCTCTTGAGTGCCTACTATGTGCCAGGCACTGTTCTAGGGTCTGGAGATGCTGCTATGGACAAAATTTTCTACCCACAAGGATTATATTCTAGTAGAGTGGAGACAGATGATAAGTAAAATGCATGGCATGGTAAGTGCTAGGGAGAAACACAGAAGAGGGAAGAGGAATGGGGGGTGTTGGGGAAAGGTGGCTATTGTAGCTGGAAGGGTGGAAGGTGGAATCTTCACTGAGACACGCATATTTGAGTAAAGACAGGAAAGGGCTGAGGGAGGGAGCTATCTGGATATCTGGGGAAGAGCAGAGGGAACAGTAAATGCAAACGCCCTGTGGAGAGGGGGTGGGATGGCGCCATGATTGGCACACTCAAGGAACAGCAAGGTCCATGTGGCTGGAAAGGGAAGGCTGTGGGGAGGGGAGCAGTAGGAGGTGAGGTCAGACTACCTGATCTATAGAGTTTCCTAGGCCGTTGTAAGGAATTTCCGCCTTAGCCAGATTACATGGGAAATCATTGGAAGGTTTTGACCAAATTGTTTGTATTCTTTTCTGACTTGTTCTTTCACTCAGCCTCGTTTTTGGAAATTCATCTATGTTAATATGTGTAGCTCTGGTTGATTCATTTTCATTGCTCTGTATCATTCTATTTCTGTAACCTTCTACCACTGAAAGACAGTTAAGTTGCTTCTCTTTTTTTTCTTCTTTTTTTTTTTGTCATCATGTAAACATGTCTCTTTCTATTTGCATTTGTGGGGAGTGGGGCGTGGGGGGATATATCCGATTCACCTCAGTGTCATACTGAAATGATTTGAGGAGAAGTTAAAGGTCAGGGTTCTACATCATCCTGTTTCTCCTGTGAAGAGCTGAAGTTTGTGCCTTCCATGGGCCCATCCTATGCAATGCAGTCTTCTTTATTTATTTACTTATTTATTTATTTACAGTATGGTACTTTTCCTCTTGAAAATATTGAAAATAATATTGAAATATCTGTTTGACCCTGAAAATACCTGGTGGTGAAATGTGTCCTCTGAAGGAGATCATACACTAGTGCTTATCATTTTTATAATTAAATGATATATACACTCAAAACTTTGAACCTTCCCATGTATATTTTTAATTTTTCAATTACAGTATTTCAAAATTGTTTTGTGATATCCCTTCATAAAGAAGGAATGTGAGACTCCTGAAATCTGTTGAGATAGGCAGCTTAGCCCCGTGGGTGGTTCCTGGCCATGAATCAACCCACTGCACCCAGGGAGCAGATGCGTGTGGCTGGCCATTTGAAATTGTGTTAGCAACTAGCAGAGTGGCCGGTAAAGCATGCCTTCTCCTCGGTGAGAGTCTGAGGGCTTAGACCAGGATGGCGGCTTTGAAGTGAGGTTCTGAGGAAACCTAGGGAATAGTCCTTGAAGAGACTCTGCCCACTTCCTATCCAGGTGTCTTCACCCAGAGCAGCTCTGCTTACTCACTGTTGAATCTAGGCATCCCCATAAAGTCTTGGGGTCCCAGAATTTGAAACCATTTGACTAAGTGACCTGTAAAGAGCAGCTGTCTCTCTCTCTCTCTCTCTCTCTCTCTCTCTCTCTCTCTCTCTCTCTCACACACACACACTATCTGGATATCTGAGGGGAGAGCAGTCCAGGCAGAGGGTCCACACACACACACATACACACAATTTAAAGTATTTTCATGTTTACTTTTGTGTTAAGTGTTTTCATTTAAAAGGCCAAATTTAATTTCACAATTACAAACTTACTAACCATTGTTTTTAAATGTAAGGCACCATTGAACCATTTACAAGGGATGACTAACCTTCCCTTTGAAAATTAAAGATAAGAATGAGACACCTTGGTAGGCTAAGAAGTAAAGAAATACTCAAATGTGATGATGGAGATATGTCAGAAGGATCCAGGAGCCACTTTGAGACTATTTCAACTTTATTATGATATTCATAAATTCCAATATGATAAAAAAAAATCTCAATCCATGAGTCTAGGAATATTTTTTAAAATAAGCATATATACATATATAAATGAGAAAGGAAAGCTTGCTCTTACCAACAAATGCAACTAATATTGTGGTGAAAATATAAATCACCATTTGGCAGCCATCATAGAGGTAGGTAGTTGATCAAGGTGGTAATCATCAATAGAATGCAGGTGGACAGAGGGTTGATGAGGAGCAAGACTTTGGTTCAATTTTAGAAATATTGCCCCACAAAATAACTAATCATCAGGGGCCCCTGGTGATTTTATGGTGCAGAAACCTGGCAGAATTATCAAGAGTCACATGATCAAGTGGTGTGAAGCGCTGACATCCTGTGCCCTCTGATGCACCCAGCCAAGCACAGCTTTGTCCTGGGACTTTCCTGCCCAAGCTGCATGAGCTCAATCTGGTGATGAAGAAACATCCGACGGACCTCACCGGTGAGGACCCTCCTAGAGAATGTGAGGCCTGGCATCTTTGAAATTGTGGAGGGCATGAAAGACAGGAACCACGGAGGAACTGTTCCAGATTGGAGGAGACTAAGAAGACCTGAGAAGGAAATGCAGTGGCTGCTTCCCCAGACCAGCAGCATCTGGGAACTTGCTGGGAATGCAGTCTTCCACCAGCACACACTTCAGACCTACGGAATCAGAAGCTGCATTTTAGCAAAATCCCCATGACGCCTGTGCACATTGAAGCAGATTTAAAAGAATGGCCAGGGCCCTAGATGGGCAGTTTCAAGCTCATTCAGATTCACTATAGGAGAACTTTGTTGTTGTTTTTTGTTGTTGTTTTTAAATATATTTTATTGATGTTTAACAGAGAAGAAGAGAGAGGGATAGAGAGTTAGAAACATCGATGAGAGAGAATCACTGATCAGCTGCCTCTTGCACACCCCCTATTGGGGACGCGCCCGCAACCAAGGTACATGCCCTTGACCGGAATCGAACCTGGGACCTTTCAGTCTGCAGACTGACGCTCTATCCACTGAGCCAAACTGGTTTCAACTATAGGAGAACTTTGTAAAAGGACAAATGTCTACCTCCTTTCCCAGGTCTGCTGAATGAGATATTCCATGGCAAAGACTACAAGTCTGTATGTTAAGAAACTCTCATGGGTGGTTCTGATATCAAGCCACATTTAGGAACCCCTGGGCTCTCAATAGTATTGCCATACGGATAAGTGACCGAAGCGGAGTTCCTTCCATTTGATTGGACATGTCAAGCTAATCATCACCATGACACCTACCCCGACAGCCAAGACATGACCCCAAACTAGACTCCACTGCAGAGGTGGAATGTAAATAAATATTGCCGGCTCACATTGCAGGAGTTTTCCAGAAGAGGGAAGTGGATTTGAAAACTACTTTTTAAAAGATTGTTTGTACAAACATCATACTCTTTCCAGTCCTTGTTTGGGAGAGAGTTTAATCAGATTTAAAATGGTGAGTGTTCTTTGTACGGTTGTATGTTTCTTTTCTTCTAGGGCATGTAAAACAAGACATCTGGGTTTTATCATTAAAATACTAAAACATGTCCAGCATTTTTAGGAAATCTGGGCCTGAGTTTATATGCTACAGGTGTTAGATATATTTGATAAAAAGGCTATTCGTTTAAAGTTAAAAGGAAAAAATATGCAAACAATTTCATTTCAGAAAAATATTTGACTGAAACATTTAAGATTTTTTTAAAAATATGTTTTTATTGGTTTCAGAGAAGAAGGGAAAGGGAGAGAGAGAGAAACATCAGTGATGAGAGAGAATCATTGATCAGCCGCCTCCCGCATGCCCCTCCTGGGAATGGAGCCCACAATCTGGGCATGTGCCCTGACCAGGAATCAAACTGTGACCTTCTGGTCCATTGGTCGGATGCTCAACCACTGAGCCACACTGGCCAGGCTAAAACAGTAAAGTTTTTTACTGTGTTTTCCAGCACTTAAAAATTTAGGAGAGCCAAAACCGGTTTGGCTCAGTGGTAGAGCATTGGTCTGCGGACTGAAAGGTCCCAGGTTCGATTCCGGTCAAGGTCATGTACCTTGGTTTCGGGCACATCCCCGGTAGGGGGTGTGCAAGAGGCAGCTGGTCGATGTTTCTCTCTCATCGACGTTTCTAGCTCTCTATCTCTCTCCCTTCCTCTCTGTAAAATATCAATAAGATATATTTTTAAAAAAAATTAGGAGAAAATGGAAAGAAGTACTTTTTTCAACCCCACATAGAAACATCTGGCTTTCAGATATTCTTTGTTTTACATTATACACTCAACTCTCATCAACTCACAGCAAAATTTGCTTTTGCTCTCTTAGTAGCGTCTGTCACTTTGTCTATAGTAGCTCATGGACATAGAAAGCATCTTTCTTTACTAATTTATTACCTGCCACAGGACATAAAATAATAGAACTTAAAGAGTGAGTCTGGGTGTAGTGCAGGCTTATTCTATGCACCAGTCTGAGACTGCTGCTCTCCAGTCCCCCGTGGATCAGGGGGGCAGCGAGGGGGTTGTGCGGTGGGGGGAAAAATGAGGGAAACATAGAGAAGGACTAATGAAAAATTGTAATTTCTAGGTTCAAAGAAATACCACATTAAATGTAGGTGCCTTGCCAAATCAAATGCCATATCTGAAAATCATTGAATACATGCTCATTAATACTAGTAAAGTTGGCCAACTTTTCCACTGAGCTTATAAGCACGTTAAGCACGTTTGCCTCTTTCCTTGAATTCTACAATTCTATAAAGTAGGTGTTGCGGATAGACCTGCTTTAGCTGGAAGGACCAGAAGAGAAGCTAAGTACTCGGCCCTGTATCACACAGTTAGGGAATGTTAGAGCTGAGCCTCGAACCCCCACCTCTGGCTTCAAACACGGGCTGCCCCCCACTGCATATAGAAAATAGCATGTGTCCAGTCTGCACCCCAAAAACAGGATCTTGTTTTGTCTTGGTTTCGTCTGGGGGGTTTGGGGATACTTTTTCTTTCTAAAACCTGAATGGTGTTTTTACTTTTCCATCTCTGCCATCTACACCCTAAGCACATAAATATTTCTCTAAAGAGCTTTCTTGAGGTGGATACAAAACATGTCTTCGCACTTCTGGACTGCTACAATGATATGCTGCCATTTCTGACTATTTCTACCTCCCAAAGTCCACTCACACCATACAGTTTCCGGAGGGTGATGGGCTGCATTATCGGGTTGGGCAGATGCAGGGAAAGAGGTCCAGAATTGCCAGTGGAGACGAGTCTCTGTCCATGTTTGCTCCAGGCTATAGGGGCGTGGAGAGAGCTGGTGCCAGTAGTCCAGAGTCTGTCTAGATGTTAATGTTCCTTTGGGGGGAAATTACATGGTCAGAAGAGAATGGAAAGCCCTGACTATTATTCGCTCCTTCTTGGCAATTTGCCATGCACGCTTAGCATAGTTAAAGTTCCAAGAGGTCCTGCCAGTGTAGAAATCTTAACGTATCCCGGCATTCCCCAAACTAACGTGGCCCCAGATACTTCCTTTACAAAATACTCCACAGCTGGTGGGACATGTCCTCAGAACACAATTTGGGCAACATTACCACAAAACATGGGTCTTCAGAGCAGAGAGCGGTAACGACAGCAGCTGGAATGTCTATTTAGCACCTACTGTATGCAGAACATATGGGAATAATTCAAAATTGGCAGACCACGTTTCTGGCAGCCAAGATTTCAAAATCTAACGCTGCAGAGGGATGGGCACACATGAATAAACATGACGGTCAACAAACAAGACAAATGAAGTGTTAAGTAATACAGCCCGGAGGTGCCCAGGCCACGAGGCAGTTGTTGGACTTCCCGAATTGAATTTCCATGCTCTCAGCTGTCGGCCTCCAAGTTCTTTGCTTTGCAGCTACCATTCAGCCAGTTTGATGATGTCATCGCAGGGCACTTAATTATTTTTACAAATAAGGTAGATGGTGGGGCACACCGAGTCGTTTTATCCTGTGCTGAACATCCTAGAATTTTCCTCTTATATGTACAGCCGGGTTGGTTTTTATTCAGAATTAGGATCTGTTCTTTCACCAGAAAAGGATAGCATCCTTTTCACAGAATGAGAAAGATTTTGAAATGACCAACGTCACATACTCCGAATCGAAGTGACTGCAGTTCGCTGTACCTAAGGCTTCCTGGAGCCTTGTGCAGCTGTCCTGTTGGAGGCCATGTGTGACTCACTGTTATTTTTCCAAGCATTTCCTCTCCCCGAGGCCATATCCCTGTGCCCCATGTCCTCAGAGAGCCTCCCAGGATCCTCCTCCTTCTCTCGTGTTTCCCATCCCTCCCTGCCAGCTTTCCTTAGACTTTCTATGGATACCCGCCTTTTTTTCTGAATACATTTATTTCTTGTCCCTTTCCACCTCCTCCTGCCTCTCCTTTCTGGTTCCTTTAAGAGAAATGAAGCCTTCTTTTTTCTGAGGCTTGAATCCTTGGGAAGTCCCCTCAGCTAACGGGGAAGAGAAGCTGGCACCATGATTCAAAGGCCAACCTTGTTTCCACAAAGACTACCTCTTGAAGAAGCTGCTTATTGTTTTTTTCAAAGTTTATTATATTTATTGTATTTTTCTACACAAGTTTCATTGTAAGAGAAAAGTGTGTTGGCAGCAGCTTATCACCTTCATCTTCAAATTCATGGCCTCCAGTCTTGGTTTTATATTAATAGCACCAGCCAGGCGTGACAGCTAACAGTTTAAGCGGTAGAGACTCTCATCTTCATTATCTAAAAAAAAAATAAAGTAAAAGTGCTAAGCCTGTATGTAGCAGCAGCTCAGACGAGCGGGGTGCCATGCCAGCTCACAAGCCTGGCTCCGGGAGGGTGTTCAAGTCCTCCTCCGGTCCTGTTCCGAGGCCCGGGAGAAGAGGAGATCCATGCAGTTTGGATTTCAGCTCCATTTCCAGGGGGACTCGAGGGGCTGCTTTTGTCTGCTGGCTAAGCTAACGTAATGTCTTCACCTACCAGGTGGAGTCCAGCTTACTACACCTGTCGTGTTGACTGGTGCCCAGGATGGGGCATGATGCATAATAGATACTCAGTGTTGGTTAGAGGAAGGAGGTCATCCGATACATCTATCAAGGCTTTTTATCTTTTTCATTTGCACGTTAATAACAATTGTACTCCATTGTGATACCATCTGAGGGATAGGAGAGGAGTATAATCTAAGATACGTGTAGGGCTTCTCCAGAAACCATCTTCTGGTATCTCCCTTTCCCCCTCTATGTCCCTCCTAAACAAAGAGTTGTTGGTGGAACCACACCGAACTAGACAGAGAGTTCAAGAGACTCTTCTGCCACCTACTTCGTGTCAAGGACGGTGCATGTGCAATGTGCTGGCCGCCGCATGCTCGGTACTGAGGCTCCCGCATGAGTAAGTCATGGCCTCTATCATCAGGGAGCTTACAATTGGGAGAGATTGGTGTAGGACAAGGTACTAGAAATATACCTAAACATATATACATACTAGAGGCCTGGCTGGTGGGCCGATCAGGTTCCCCGCCTCCCTGCCTCCTAGCCTCCTCCTTCCCTCACTCCCTCAGCGCCCTGCTGCCGCTGGCCACCTGCCATGTTCCGTGCTGCCCCCTGGTGGTCAGCACAAGCCAAAGTGAGCAATAGAACTCCCATTCTCCCGGTCAAACTCCTGAGGGGACACTTTGCATATTGGCCTTTTATATATATAGAAGGGGTGTGTGTGTGTGTGTGTGTGTGTATTATATATGTATATATGCATGAATATGAGATTTTGTTATTTAAATAGGAAACAAATGTTACTTTATTTCTAATGTGGGGTCAAGGGAGCCTTCAGAGAGCAGAAAGTATGTGTCACCCTTTTATTAGGAAAGGTTTGTGCTCAGGCCACAGACCCCGCTAAGACAATCACAGATTCCTCCTGAGCCAGCCTTGGACTTCTCCCTTCCTTGCAGTTAGGACCTGGGATCTAGAAATTCCTTTCTTCTAGATTTCTGTGTTCTGGGATCTAGAGATTCCTTTCTTCTAGATTTCTGTGTTCTGGGATCTAGAGATTCCTTTCTGCTGGGTTTCTGTGTTCTGACTCCTGGAATTGCGCTCTCTACAACGCAGGTACCAATGTTAATGGAAGTAGCAGCAGCAGCAGCAATTGCAGTAGTAATCATTTATTGAGCCCTTAACTAGACACGAAGCATCATGGTGAGATCTTTAGATACAATCTTCAATGTCATCCTCGCAGTAATTTTATGAGATAAATATTATCGTTCCAATTGTACTGAAAACGGAATTGAGGCTGACAGGTCAGGTGGCTTCCTCGGGGACCTGCACAAGGAGACAGTAGACCTGAGAGTTAAACACAGGTCCAGCCACCTGAGTGCCTGTGTTCGCCACCGTCCACCGCTATGCCGGGCTGGGCTCCTCCCCGCTGCCCCTGCTTCTTCTTCTTGGGTCCAAGTCCTGGGCACAGTTAAGAGATGGAGATTCACAGTATTAGTAAAAAATTATGCTTGAGTAAGACTCGGGTAAAAAAAAAATGGGGGGGTGGATACTGAACTCATTAAAAGGATCTTCTTCTATGAAAACTTCTGCTCAGCATATTAAAGACACATTTTGGCAGAAAGTCATTTATCTTCTTTCTCTGGACCTGGGAACGGCAGTAGGAAATGTTTGGGCCTCTTCCCAAATATAATCCCTGACCATTTGGAGGCTGAGAACCCTCTCTGCCCGCGGCCTCCTGGGACTCCGGTGGCCTGCCTGCCGGTCAGAGGCACCGAGCATCCCCACGGTGGACATGTGGGAAAGATGGTCTCTGTCCTTGAGGACGTAAGGTCTGGTCGGGGAAACAGCAGGCCCATGTGAAAGAGTCAGGCACACAAATATAACAAAAATAAACCCATGCAGTGTGGAAAATCCAAGCGTAGACGTAACTATGGACTCAAGGTCCAACATCGAGTCAGAGAGGAACAGGAAGAAGTTGAATGTGAAGTGCTAGGTCATCAGAAAAGCCTTCCTAGAAGAGGTCACACCCACTTATTTGCCCACTCTCATTCAACATTTACGTGGTGGCACTGACGTCTACCTTTTGGGGAACATGGTACTGACTGTGGCAGGGAGGCTGAGGTCAAGGCTGTATGGGGGCACTGGCCCGGGTGGGAAGTCAGAGCAGGCCTCCTTGAGAAAATGATGCTTTCATCAGATTCCTGAAGGCAGCCCTGCCCCTGACCTCAGCCAGAAGCGCAGGAAAAAGTACAAGGAGGCCCCAGCCTGAGGCCTGCCCACCTTCTCTTCCCCTCCTAGCAGGTGCGCCATGTTCAACAGGCCTCCAGTTCAAACTCCGTCCACATGCCACTCCCCTCTGCTCCTTGGCCAGCCTTCAGGCTAGAGTCTGATCTATGCTCAGGAGACTGATCCAGATCAAAGGCCCACAGTGGGCTTGGGCCCTTTGCACAGGGCATTCGGGAGTCCTGAGTCTGCAGAGGTAAATGATCTGGAAGTGGGTGCACAGCCGGTAGCAGACACGTCCCCTCCACCCCACTGGCTTCTCACTCTATGGAGAGGGACACAGCTACCTCAGCCAGCATGGGGCTCAGGGCAGGGATCCGGACTGCAGGGTCTAGGACATTCCTGCCTAAAGGATAAGTAGGTGTTAGTTAAATTGGCAGGGGGGGGTGGTGGTGTAGGAGGGTAAACCTTCTTCTGGAGACCCCTGAGATGGAAAATGTCCGTGGTTACCTTCCTAAAAGGAGGGTGTGGGGGAGAGCCGGGGTGAGGTTGGAGAATGGACAGGGGCCTGGTGGGCCAAGGTAAGGACACGGTAGACCAGGAGAGGTCGTTTTGAATGGAGCAAGAACATTCCTTCCAAGCTAAGCTCGTGTGATGCCAATAAGGTATTTGATGTGAGAAGAAGAGAGAAAGCAAGCTGTTCGGTTTGGCTAGGCCTGAGAGGACTGAGAAAGGCAGGAGTAGGAAGAAAGAAAACATCTGGAGAGGAGCAACTGTGGAGGCGTTGTAGGCATGTACCAAGGGACCAGGGTCGTCAGGGGAAACTCAGAGCCTCTGGGGGGAACGCGAACAGAATCGGGTGGAGGCCCAGGTTCGCTCTTTGTTCTGTGCTGACCACGGAAATGAGGCAAAATAATTTGCCACATTTAACACCTTTCCACTCAGAGACGCTCCCTGTGCTTGAGTTGTAGTACTTTATACGTAGGCGACTTGTGTGTTTTCCTGTGTGATTTATGTCCTGGAAACTACTCTGCATTGGCAACACATCCCGTTTTCCACTTAGTAAACGTGGCCACTGTTTATGCTTTGGGCAACATTTTACAATCGTCGCCAAATCCTTGTTTCCTTACTGTGTCGTTAATTTTTTATGAACAGTGATGGCATTCCCATCGGTTAATGCCTGTGAAGTTGTGAATGCATTAGGCCGCAATAAGAATTGTCCCTGAAGTCTGTAAGCAGATGTTGGGGTGTGTGTGTGTGTGTGTGTGTGTGTGTGTGTGTGTGTGTGTGTTTATAACAGTGCTTACATAATCTCAACAGCCAGGCCCTAGGGACTCACACTCGGAGATGGAACAGTTGGTTTAAATTAGGTTTCCATGTGAAATACGGTATCTCTATTTTTTTCCTAGCATTGTGGGAAAGTATATGGAAAATCATTTGACTGATAGGAAATAAATCTGGATGCTTGATCAGGACTGAGGCACAAACCATGTGCTGGTCTCTGCTCCACGAAGCAGGACTCTCCAGAGAAAGATGAGTTAACCCTTTCAGACCACTGGGCTAATGGATCACCAGAATAGCCTGAAGGAACCACGACTTTCCAGAGACATGATTTGACATCAATTTCAACAACAATAAAAAGGAGCTAAAGCCACAGAAAGATATAGTCAAAGGCCTCAAAAACTAATGCGTTAGATGTCCTTGAGGAACCATTTTAACTTCTATGATTTCATTTTTATTTATAAGGAGATAGGTTTGAATTTCTAGCTCAAAGAGTCAAGGATCTTATGATTCTAAGTGTTGTTGCTATTTTTTTTCCATAGTCAACATTTTTATTCTAACTCAGAAACCTCTCCTTTGTCTTCTCTGCCTTTTCAAATCTCCTTCCCTCATTTTCAAAGCTCAGAACAAATTATACTTATTTAAGAATCATTTCATTTGTCTCTCTTCTGTGGTAGCACATTCCTCCATCCTATGTTCATTTCCATAACTCACAGCTGGGTAGATACAGTCCAGGGTCCAGGCTCTCGCACAAGGCCACATGCCAGATTAGCTTGGGTGTAGTAGGGATAGCAGCAGCAGCCTCAGTAGGAAGAGAGCTTGGGAGAAGAGGCAAACTTGGTGGCAGCAGCAGCATCAGGACAAGCCCATGGAGATGAGGAGATGAAGCATTTATCCTAAGGAACAGCATTGCTTCAGTCCTTGGGCTTCCAGCAGAGACTACTGCCATTCGTGGTGCCCATGAGCCAACTCGGAGAGTTCTTGATCCCACTGATACCACCTGGGAAGGGAAAGAAATTCAGAGCAGCTAGGAGGACAATGCTCACCTTGTACATACCAAGCCATAAACTCTTTAAAGTGTCTACTATTATATTATTCTGTTATTCACAACTCCTTGATTGTTCTGCCTCCAGCTAATGAATGGGGAATTATGGCATACATCATCATCACCACCTTGCCCAAATTGCCTTTGTATAACTCTGCTATCCCCTCAAGCTCTTTCTTGCTTTATCTGACTACATATTTACTTCTTTTCTTCTTCTTTTTTTCTTCTTCTTTATTGATTAAAGTATGATTCTAAGTGTTTGCTGGGGATTTCCCACAGCAGGACAGGGCCTGTCAGACAAAAATCACACTATAGGAAGAATTGGACAGAAGCACCAAAGATACTCAGTCTCTATCAGCAAAATAATTTTGTGCTCTAGAAAGCCAGGTTTTTCACAAAGGTGACTTTTAATTGGGTAACCAGGTGAAGGGATAAGGCTTGGAAATGGTGAGCAAGGGCTTACTTAGCAGCAGGGAAGGGGTTGGCTCTGCAAATCCCAGAGAGAGATCCTGTGTGCTCCAAGCAGCCCTGGGAGATTGCAATAAATGGTTATCTTTCCCCCAGGAGAATCTGAATTCCTTGCAGGGTGAACAGGACCAGAGCTCATCCTAGGGGTCTGATGCCTAATCTGCTCCCCTGATGTTGCATGAGGACCCAGTGAAGTCCAGACAGGTAGAGAGCCAAGGAGCATGCTCAGAGCCCCCGGGGCTGGGCCGGGAGGAGGCAGGTTATCACTGCAGTGCTCCCGCTGGTACCAGAGTATGACCCCGTATGACAACTTCATGTCGCTATGATTCCTCTATGTGTTCCTGAGTAGGGAGAAGAAAAAGGTGTTCAGCATCAGTCTCTTCTGTTCTGTTTTGTTCTTTAGCCATTTCTTTTGTACTCTTCTCGATGTCTTCTTTTATTCCAGTTCTGTCCTCTTACTGAGGGCGTAGACAGGCCTAACCAGTGCCTCGTGAAAGATGAAAGAGCGCCAGACTGGGAGTCCTAGTTTTGACACCAACAAGAATTGTGACCTCAGAAAGTCACTTCTCCCATGAGCCATAGATTCCTGACCTGGAAAATGGGGTTGGGCTGCCCTCTGTCGTGGCTGCCAGCAACAAATGCCATTCATTCCTATCACTTCACGGCCATGCATACATTCCTATCATTTCACAGGAGTGCATACAGAACTCTTTCCTGACGCTGTCGTGAGTCACCATCAACTCTAGTCAGGCCCCACTCTCACGCAGGCCAGGGAAGCGAGTGGCCCCCCCCCAATTTCAACATTGCTATTGAACCAAGTGCAACTAATAGTCCACGTGGAATTGATATCCAAGCTTCTGTTTGTTAAACACTGAGCTTATCAGCCCAGACATTAGCCAGGATGACGAAAGCAACTTAAGTGAATGCTAGTATCCAAGCACCAAAGTATAAGTAGCAGAAAAATAACCTTAGATACTAAGCAGAGGATTTTGAGGCTGCATATCGTAAAAGGGGTCTTAGTACTCGGTTATTCTTGAATATCATACTCCAATCTGTGTGGAAAAGTCAAATCACATTAAAATAAACGTAAGCCCAGAGCTAGAGAACATTAGCGTTTGTGTATACACATTGGGCATTTAGTAAGTGGGTAATTAGTATCTCCTCTGGGGCACACACCTAAGTTCATATTCAGTCTTTGCCACCTCTTGGTTGGGGACCTTGGGCAAGTCTCTTAGTCCTTCTGTCCCTCAGTTTTCTCTTCTATAAAGTGAGGATAATAGTGGTCTCTGATTCTTAGGATTGTTAGTTATGTAAATGAGTTATGTAAAGTGCTTAGCACAATTCCTGGTACATCATAAGTGCTATACACATAATTGCTCTTCTCATTTTTTGTTTAGTCATTTGGGGAACATAATAGATAATGCATTTGTAAAAGACAGCTCAAAAATGTAGTTTTTCACTTGATATTATGTATTTTACTACTGATAATATCTTTCATTGATGGGCTAAGTGCACTAATTGCATTTAATCTTGCTGTCCATTAGTCAAATATATTTAAATCATTATCCTTTGGCCTTATCTTTGTATAGTTTCATAGAATTATATAGATCAAGAGGGAGTTTATGAATTGCTTTTTAGCCTCCTTATTTTTATTTTTATTTTTTTGTTCATCGTCACCCAAGGATATTTTCTTCATTAATTTTTAGAGAGAGTGGAAAAGAGGGGTGGGAAGGAAGAGATAGAGACATCAATGTGAGAAAAATACATCAACCAGTTGCCTCCTGCTCCTGACCAGCCTAGGGTTAAAACCTGCAACCCAGGTACATGACCTTGACTGGGAATCCAACTTAGGACCCTTCCATATGCAGGCTTATGTTCTAACCACTGAGAAGCACCAGCAAGGCCCAGCCTACTGATTTTTATTTTTTTTAATATATTTTATCGATTTTTTACAGAGAGGAAGAGAGAGGGATAGAGAGTTAGAAACATCAATGAGAGAGAATCATCGATCAGCTGCCTCTTGCACACCCCCTACTGGGGATGTGCCCACAACCAAGGTACATGCCTTTGACCAGAATCGAACTCAGGACCTTTCAGTCCACAGGCTGACGCTCTATCCACTGAGCTAAACCAATTTTGGCCAGCCTACTGATTTTTAAAATGAAGATAAAGACCACAGAAAGGTTACATGACTTTCCCACTGCAAAGCCGTGATGGAGAGTCAGTGACAGTGTCACCTTAGTCTCTTGGTTGGATCCTTCATTACCTAATATTAAGAGTATTAGGAAAACAGTTCTTTTTTTTTTTTGGGGGGGGGGGAGATTGTCAAGCTTCCAGGACATAGTTTCAATCAGTGCCCCTCTCTGCACTTTCCAGGTGAGCTCCTGGGTGACGTGGCTGATCCTCACAGCCGGCTCCATGGAGGAGAAGCGGGAAGTCTTCTCATATCTGGTGCACGTGGCCAAATGCTGCTGGAACATGGGCAACTACAACACCGTCATGGAGTTCTTGGCCGGCCTCAGGTATGTGCCGTGGGGAATGCGGCTGTCCGGGCACAGTTTCCTCTTACGAGCTGAATGGCACTGAATTAACTGCTCTGGTAGCCACATTTACCCAAAGCAAGCAGTTGGTAGTGGCATTCAATATAAATCATTCCATCAGGTACCCAGTGATCTTGAGGGATCTCTTTGTCCTTTTATTTCAGATACAGGAGATCAGTTGCTAGATGTTCTTATGATAGAATGATGGTAGAGGTAGAGCTAGTGTGCGTGCCTTCAGCCTTAAAAATATTTAGGTTATAAGTAATTGAACTGCATCAAGATAACTAAAGTTATTTTTTTTAAGCAATTGGATGGAAAGAGAGAGCAACCTTATTGTTAAATGATTTGGGTTTTCTAATTGTACATTTTGCTTCCTCAAACTAAATCCTCAGCTATTTTAAGGAAACAATTAGAAATAACAAAGATTTACATATAATAATACTTACTCGATCTTAGTGTCAGTTTAAAATAACCCAAATGAACAAGAGAAAAAGGAAGGAACTAATAGGATACATCCATAAACTGGAATGTTATTTAGCCACCGAAATTAATGTTTATAGCAATTTTTTAATATCATTGGAAAACAAGTAACATATAATACACAAAAATATGTGGAACAAAGCCATATGTAATAACCTCTGCAATATTTATGCATCAAAGTTTATAAAATATTTATACCAGGCAGACACAAATAGAATAAGTACTAGAAGGAGAGATACCTAATGTAGATGGTACATCTTCGGGTGGATTTTCTATATTTTTTGTATTTTCATGATTTTCTACAATGATCCTCTAGTACCTTTATAATCAAGAAGAGAAATAAAGGTTTTAAAATAGTGTCAATTCTCAATCTAACAAACAAACAAACAAAAAACACACATTGAATGGGGGGATAAGGACAATTATGTGATACCATAATCAATAAAAATAAATTTTTAAAAAAACACACATTGATCTTTGCTGAGGTTTGACTATTCTATTACAGAAAGGATGATCAAGTAATGAGAACTATGTCTCATTCATTTATTCACTTCACTTATTTATACCTTCTTTTCCTGCCCCAAAATAGATTCTCACCAGCCTATAAGAAACCCACTGTAGGACTAGCTGGACTTAATGGAGTGAAATCGGAAAAACTTTTATTCTCCCGACCTCACTGTGTTTCAAACCTGCTAACTGGCCCTGCCTCCCTTGGCTTGGATGGCACCGTGGGAGGGCCTCTCACTGTCCCAGCTACTGGTGTGGTTAACGGGCTGTCTCCTTCGCCTGTGCTCATGAGTGTGAATGAATCCCTGCAAAAAAAAAAAAAAAAAAAAAATGCAGGTTTTCTAAGAGTGTACAGCGTGGCGTGACACCATTTATATACAGTTTACAAAATAGACTGTTCTACAAACTGCTTACTGATATATGCACATGCTGTGGAAGTATAAAGACCTGTTAGGGAATGAGATCTCTGCACTCGCAGCCGTGGTCCCCTTTGGTGGGGGAGTGGAGAGGAGCCTGTCCTCCATGGAGGAATCCACTGAGGCCTCAACCGTATTGTTGTTGTTAATCCTCACTGGAGGATATTTTTTGCGTTGATTTTAGAGAGAGTGGAAGGGAGGGGGAAAGTGGACAGGAGAGAGAGAGAAAGAGAGAGAGAGAGAGAGAGAGAGAGAGAGAGAGAGAGAGAGAGAGAGGAGAGACCCACAGCAATTGGTTGCCTTCAGAGAGAGAGAGAGAGAGAGGAGAGAGACCCACAGCAATTGGTTGCCTTCCACACTTGCTCCAATCAGGGTGGGGAACCTACAACCCACGTATGTGCCTGTGACCGGAATGGAACCTGTGACCCTTCGGGTTTCGGGCCGACGCTCTAACCACTTAGCAATGTTGTCCAGGACTCAACTGTATTATTATTTTTTAATATATTTTATTGATTTTTTTACAGAGAGAAAGGGAGAGGGATAGAGATTAGAAACATCAGTGAGAAAGAAACACAACCAGCTGCCTCCTGCAAACCCTCTACTGGGGATGTGCCCACAATCAATGTACATGCCCTTGACCGGAATCGAACCTGGGACCTTTCAGTCCACAGACCGACGCTCTAGCCACTGAGCCAAACCGGTTTTGGCTCAACTGTATTATTAATATTTTGTTTTTTAAACCGAGAGGTTGCTACATGGGTGTTTGTCATGTTATATTTCTTTATTCTTTCAAATACCTTATATATTACATAATGAATTTTCAATCCAGTCTGATGTAAATCAAAATTGCAACCTCTCAGTTAATTTAAAGCTTTGCCCTTTTCCCACATTTTGCAGCCCAACCAGTCTCAGAAAGCTGCAGTAGGATGAAAAGGAATGGTTTATCTTTTCTCTCCCTCCCCCAACTCAGGGTCCTGCAGGAAGAGTGGACAGGAGAGCAGAGAAGGAAGCAGGGTAGAGGAAGGAGGGATCTCACTGGACCAGAACAGCCGTCATCTGGCCTTGGTATTCCCACAGAGAGAGCTGAATGGGGTGATTTGGGGGCGTTTCCTAGTTGTCCCTCTCAGGTCCCCCATCTCCCATAGCACCATTGCCTGGCAAGAGGCGGTGCACCCTCAGTCCCCAGGGTCCAGCTCCAGAGGCCCCGCCCTCCCAGACGTTCCTCTGGGGTCACCTCATTTGGCAGGCGGACCTTTTAAGATAGTGCAGGGCCAACTGCCTGGCACTCTGTCCACTCCCGACTCACAGGAAACACTCTCAGACTTTGCAAATGCATGACACACCCACTCGAACCTTCTCCCTCACATGGCAGCTTCTCTTGTCAGACTTCCCCAGGCAAGAGTCACACACCAGTCTGTGTGACCCACAAACTACCCAGGACACGGGTCCACCTCTCCAAAGAGTCCAATTGAGGCCCCCAAACTATGAGTGATGTCTCCTTTCCCCGGAACACCGCTAGTATTCCCTCCCCGGCCAACCAGATGCAGTCGTGGCCAGTGGTGGCTACAAGACCACAGGGGTACAGAGCAGTTTCAGAGACAACCTGGAGCCTCTCCTTTGCAGCAATTTCAACATAGGAAAGTCCCATTAAACATCCTTTTATGCAAATAATACCTCAAGGTAACGTCCCGCAGGATGGGCCAGTGGCTTGATGTCAAAGCTGGAGTCAGCAAAAGCAGAGAGGCTAGGGCAGGCCTCGCATGCACCCAGGGGTCACGTTGAAAGGATCAAGAGGAGTGGGTGACACGTTTTCTGCAGGCAGCCCCCCGTCAGCGCTGGTACAAACCGCCCCCAGAGGTCTCCTCTGGGCATCGCTGCTGGGAAGGCTCCTGCCTGAGCTCAGTGCCCACCTTCCAAACGAACGCGCTCCAAATGGGTTTTCATTCGTATCCGTCCCA